>CM062297.1:682093816-683376394 GCA_031216915.1 Pictodentalium vernedei
ATTTATTTGAACATTTAGTTGCATCTGCCCCTCATAAGAAAAGCTTATACAAAATATCAAAAGATTCTGACCGGTGGATCTCAAAAAAAAAAGGATTTTTAAAGAATATTCCTCATACTGAACTAAGTTATAATTCAGGCTCCCACAGAGAGCCCAAATATGAACCCAAGGACTTGGCTTGAACAAATTTGAATCTCACATCCCTACGGATGCTACTATATACCAATATCAAAAGATTCTGACTACTGGATTTTAAAGAATATTCCTCTTATTGAACTAAGTTGTAATTTGGACTCCCACAGGGAGCCCAAATATGAACCTGAGGACTTGGCTCGAACAAACTTGAATCTCTCCCCTCTAAGGATGCAGCATCCCAAATATCAAAATATTCTGAAGAGTGGATCAAAAGAAGATTTTTAAAAAATATTCCTCATATTGCACTAATCTAATCATAGAGAGTCCAAATATGGACCCAGGGATTTGATTTCAACAAACCTGTGAATAAATCTTCCAAAGATGTTATATGCAAAATATGAAAGCCTTTGGAGCAGTAGTATGGGAGAAGATTCTTTAATGTTTTTCCCATCACTAAAATGATGACTCCGCATAAGTCCTGGAAAACTTCCCTATGATAAAACTGATGGCAATTTTTTTTTACCATTCTTTTCGGCTGTTCGTAAGGAAGTGACACACAAAATAAAAATTCTCAGTGCCGTGTAGTTTTGAAGACATGGACGTTTTAAATTTTTTCTATATTTAGATCCTGCAGTTCCCACAAGGGCAACCGGAAAATGTTTTGGCATAAATTAGGTACTTACATGTACAACCCAATAAGCCCATCATATCAAATTTGCTTCAAATCAGCCTCTCAATTTGGAAAATAGAAATTTTGGTACAATTCGGGCTCCTACAGGAAGCCCAAATATGAACCCTGCGACTTGGCTTTAACAAACTTATATCTCACCTCCCTGAGGATACTGTATATATCAAAATATTCTGACTGCTGAATGTGAAGAATACTTTTGAAGAATATTCCTCATTTTGAACTAAGTTATAATTCAGGCTCCCACAGTGAGCCCAAATATGAACCCAAGGACTTGGCGTAAACAAATTTGAATCCCCCCCACCCCTCCCCCTGTAAGGATGCTGCACACCAAACATCAAAACAGTCCGACTATTGGATCTGAAAAAGTCTTAAAGCAAATTCCTCATTTTGAACTAAATTATAATTCAGGCTCCCACAGTGAGTCAGGGGTCAGGGTTTCACAAATATATTTTTGTGGGATCCATTTCCAACATGTGTCTTAATCACATGAATTATGCTTATTTATCTTCAAATACATAGATTGTTAGATTGTTGAACCACCACATCAAAGGCTATTGCAGTAATCATGTTTATAGAAATTAATTAGATCTGATACGGTTAACTGATTAATTGACTAACCAATGATCAATATCTTGAATGATAAAAAAAAATAGGCCGATGAAATCGTCAGATGTGTACCCATATGCGCAACTAGTAGAAAGCTGTATGACGGAGGGCCACCATGGATGCCGACATTATGTACACCATACAAGGTATGGGTACATATATATAAAAAATGGATTGGAGGAGTGTCTAATTTGATGGATAAAGGGTTAATATCTCCAGATCAAATTATCAGATTTACATAAAAAATTATACAGCACAGCACACCAGTAACCTGAATAAATATATAAAGTAACATGACAATCGGATTGATATTTTTTGAGTTATCTCATGCCAAAGGGGTTGGAGGAATTTTCAATTTGAAGGATAAAGGGTTAATATCTTGGGATCAAATTATCAGATTAACACCAAAAACTATACAGCTCAGCACATCAGTAACCTGAACACAATTGTAAAGTAACTTGACAATCCAAGCAATATTTTTCAAGTTATCAAATGCCAAAGGGACTGGAGGAATTTTCAATTTGAAGGATAAAGGGTTAATATCTCAGGATTAAAATAACAGATTAACACCAAAAACTATACAGCTTGGTACATCAGTAACCCGAACACAAATATAAAGTAACTTGACAATCCAAGCAATATTTTTCAAGTTATTGAATGCCAAAGGGATTGGAGGAATTTTCAATTTGAAGGATAAAGGGTTAATATCTTGGGATTAAATTATCAGATTAACACCAAAAACTATACAGCTCAGCACATCAGTAACCTGAACACAATTGTAAAGTAACTTGACAATCCAAGCAATATTTTTCAAGTTATCAAATCCCAAAGGGATTGGAGGAATTTTCAATTTGAAGGATAAAGGGTTAATATCTCAGGATTAAAATAACAGATTAACACTAAAAACTAGACAGCTCGGTACATCAGTAACCTGAACACAAATATAAAGTAACTTGACAATCCAAGCAATATTTTTCAAGTTATCGAATGCCAAAGGGATTGGAGGAATTTTCAATTTGAAGGATAGTAACTAGACAATCCAAGCAATAATTTTCAAGTTATCGAATGCCAAAGGGATTGGAGGAATTTCCAATTTGAAGGATAAAGGGTTAATATCTCAGGATCAAATTATCCGATTTACACCAAAAACTATACAGCTCGGCACATCAGTAACCTGAACACAAATATAAAGTAACTTGACAATCCAAGTAATATTTTTCAAGTTATTGAATGCCAAAGGGATTGGAGCAATTTTCAATTTGAAGGATAAAGGGTTAATATCTCAGGATCAAATTATCAGATTTACACCAAAAACTATACAGCTCGGCAAATCAGTAACCTGAACACAAATGTAAAGTAACTAGACAATCCAAGCAATAATTTTCAAGTTATCGAATGCCAAAGGGATTGGAGGAATTTTCAATTTGAAGGATAATGGGTTAATATCTCAGGATCAAATTATCCGATTTACACCAAAAACTATACAGCTCGGCACATCAGTAACCTGAACACAAATATAAAGTAACTTGACAATCCAAGCAATATTTTTCAAGTTATCGAATGCCAAAGAAATGGATACGGACGCTGGATGGACAGACGGATGGACATTCTAATAAATGGGTACTTAGGTGACTATTTTTACGGGACTACAATAAAATGCATGTCCACTATACTAAAACAAGTGATTTTGGGAAAAATTTTTGGGGTGGTAGCAAACCCTGACCCTACCCTTTACTGACCCTTACCCTACACCCTCTATTCTAAACCCCACCCCTAGACTAATGAAAATGGCTATTTTTTTAGGGTACCTTATCATAAAATGCATGTCCATTCTATTAAAACAACTTTTTGGGAAAAATTTTTTTGGGGTAGTAGCAAACCCTAACCCTACCCTTTACTGACCCTAACCCCACCCCACCCCAACTCTAAACCCCACCCTAGAAAATTGGGATTTACTTGTGGGACTAGCCACCTAAATCGCGGTAGTCACCTAACCCCTGTTTATACCGAAAATTAGCCCCCTAAGTAGTCATTTATGAGTGCGGATGGACGGACAGACGGACGGACGGACAAAGGATGGACGAATGACGGATGGTCACCCCGGATGCCGGCATTCTGTGTACCATACATAGTATGGGTACACATAAAAAGTAATTGATCGGTTAACCGTTACTTTTGAAGTACGGTACTATATGGCTGGATTCACATTGCAAAATGCTATACAAAAATGTCCAATTGCTAACCATTTTTCTTTCATATTGGGTAAGCTAAAATTCACTATTTATCATCACTTTTTGAAACCAAGATGGAAACTGCTAATCAATTTTTAAAAACAAAAAATACCCTGTATGGGTTAACTATGGAACAAACTTGCTCCAAAACAGGCAAACATTGTTACACTGGCTCACATCAATTGCATGAGACAGAGAAATGCATGCCAGTTACGTGCCAAAATACTTGTTCACTTGCATGATCATTATACTGTATCAGCTAAAAACGGTCATTCTCAACCCTTCACCAAATGCAGGTAGCAGATGATACTTGCACAAGAAATTCTTGAATTACTAAAGATTTTCAATGTTTGTCTCAAAAACATAGCTTATGACCCCCCCCCCCCCCCCCCCCCCCCCTCCTTATTGGAACAAGCTCAATGAGCTTGTTCCAATGAGGGGTCATAAGCTATGTTTTAAGACAAAAATTGAAAATATAAAATTTGAATGGACATGTTTGTATATGGCGCTGCCCGGTTTTGTCCATTATGCTGAGTAAAGTTTTAATTATATAAATGGTCAATGGTACAGCAATTATTCAGCTACCTATTGGGGCAAGTGATTAATCAGTTAACCAAGGTTAACCCATGCGATTAATCAATCACGAAAACCCTTTAATCGTTTCAGCTCTAAAATTAATTTAATTTTATTAAATTTTATCTGATGAAAAAATGCTTATATTTTGAGGGGAATGGTAAATATGGATCTTCTTAACAAGCATTTGCAAGAACATCACAGGAATTAAATCACCGTTCTCGCAATTTGCGAAACACTGGTGAGCAAAAATATAGGCTTGGCTTGAAGATCTCACCCGCCTAATGATGGTGCATAGCAAATATCAAAAGATTCTGATTGGTGGGTCTGAAGAAAAAGATTTTTAAAGAATATTCCTCATACTGCACTAATTTCAACATTTGAACTCCCATAGAGAGCCCAAATATGGACCCAGGAATCTGATTTCAATAAACGTGTAAAAAAATCTTCCAAAGATGGTATATGTGAAATTTGAAAGGTTTTGGAGGAGTGAATTGGGTGAAGAAGAGTCTTAAATGCTTTCTCCATTACCCACAGTGTTACAGAATGCTGACTAAGCATTTTTTCAAAGTCCCGAAAAAGTACCCCATGACAGACCTGACAGAAATTTGCTTAGACCATTCCATTCTGTTGGTCCCAAGGAAGCTTCACACCAAATAAGAATTCTCAGTGCCATGTAGTTTTGGAGATATGTGCGTTTTGAATTTTGTTCTATTTTTAGCTCCTGCGGTTCCCATGGGGGGATGGGAAAATATTTTGGGGCATAAATTAATTACTTATGATCAAATAAACCCACAAATTAAATTTGGTTCAAATCAGCCTCTTGGTTCGAAAAACAGAAATTTTGGGCGGGGCGAAAATACTTGCCCTCCAATAATGAAGGCAAATAAAGACCCACAAACTTCTCTTGAACACAACTGAGTCTACACCTCAAAAGGAAGCAGCACACCACATATCAAATCTCTACTACTCCTGGTTCACGAGAAGATTTTTTAAGATTTAGGCAAAAGTTTTGGGCATGGCCCTACTGAGGGCCAGGGCAACTTGATTTAAACAAAATCAAAATGCAATGTCATAACAAACAAGCATCTCAAATTTCACCTAATGATTAATCGGTTCAGCAGTTTTGGAGAAGACGCAAACACCAAGTTCACGGACGGCGGACGGCGAGTGATCAATACACCTCACCCTGACTGAAAGTCAGGTGAGCTAAAAACTCAGTGGACCATGAGTGCTGCAGTTGGGCGAGACGCTTGGTTCAAGGAGAGAAGAAACTTGTAGCTGCTGGCTTTCGAAAGTGTTGTTAAAACCCAATAAATAAATAAACAAGAGGCCCCACAGGGCCTGAAGTGCTCACCTTGAACAGAACATGATATAAACAGAGAACAGAACACGATATAAGAGTCCAAGAATGAATCTACATTAAGCAATCCATCTCCATAGGATACACTGCATATCTTGAGCCCCTCAGGAGTGACAAAAACAGTCCAAGCATCATGCCTTTTCTTTAGTTGATCATGATGTAAAATGTGGAGCTCCCCTCTCAAGCCCCTTGATACAACCTATGTAGATTACTCTTCACCTCTAGAGGGTACTGAATAAAAATTGTCTAATTCTTCAGCTACTAGGCACTCGATTTGAACAAAGTTGAATCTGATCTCCTTAGAGATGCTGTATACCAAATATGAAAGCATGTGAATCTCCCCCTCCCCCCCCCCCCCCCCCCCCCCCCCCCCGCCCCCCTAGAGATGTTGTATACCAAATACGAAAGCATTCTGCCTGGTGGATCTGGGGAAAAAGATTTTTAAAAAAACTTCCCCATATAGCCCTAAGTTAAAATTTGGACTACCAAAGGAAGCCCAAATATTAACATATGGACTTGGTTTGAACAATCTTGAATCTGACCATCATAACATTGAGGGTACCAAACATAAAAAAATTCTGACTCATGGTTCTGAAGAAGATTTTTAAAGAAAATTCCCCATAAAATTTGGGCTCCTGCATTGAGTCCAAATATGAATGTATGGGCTTCATTTTAACAAACTTGTATCTGACCCCTCTATGGATGCTGTACACCAAATATCAAAAGATTCTGAACACTGGTTCTTGAGAAAAGATTTTCTAAAATGTTTGCAAAAATGCTGCGCCAACATTATTCTGATGCCCTCTGCAGAACTCTCTAACAACAACAGAGGGCATTTTTTTACCATTCAATTCTACTGGTCCTGAGGATGCTTCATACCATAACTGTTCTCTGTTCCAAGTGGTTTGGGAAACATGGGAGTTTGAAAACATTTCTATTTTTCACTCCTGGGGTACCCATGGGGATGCAGGGGATTTTTTTTTGCATGAGGCAAGTATTTATGACCCAATATTACCACATACTGAATTTCATTCAAATCGGACCATCGGTTCGGAAAATGGAAATTTTGGGTAGTACCAAAAATCTAACCACTGCCATTATAAAGCCAAATAATGCTTCACAAAGTACGTTTGAACACACGTGATTCTACATCTCAAAAGGCAGTTCCATAACGAATATCAAGTCACTGTACCCACTGGTTCATAAGATTTTAAAAATATTTTGGGAGCATTTTACCCCACCCCCTCCCTATGGGGCTGGGCATGTATTACAAAAATGTAATACCCCTTTGGTAACATTACTCACTCAAACTTTAACTTGAATTGACCAAAACATGGTGTTGATGGATGACAGACGGATGGACAATGGACGGAGAGTGATTAGATATGCCCTGCTTGACTTTGTCGACGTGAGTTAAAAAAAAAAAAAATTAAATGGTTCTTGTCCGATATTTAACCCACGTTATTAAAATTGATAAATTTGTCACTGGAGTGCAACAAGGTTTATGCTATATATAGCATTGCAAAGCCTTCTTGCACTCAAGCGATGGAATACTCCAAATACACCGCCACCCATGCTATTCTGTAGATTATCAGGCCTAAAACAAACCAAAAACATGAACTTATGCATGAATATTATTACAATGAATACACTGTCTTATACAAAGGAATACCACACAATCCAGTGTAGACTGATTTCAAAAAGTCCTCCGTAGTGGAAGGGCAATTTTAACAAACATACAGGCCCAAATACGCTCCATACACAGTATAAAAATTCCACAAAATTAATAAACATTCCTGTATGTTTAATAGGAATTAGGAGTATTGTAATTAAAAGTCAATTGTGTGGTTGTTTATGAACTTATATTACTTTGTTATCAGGTGTTAAAAAATATTAATATTTGTAAACACACCCACCCATTTAGATTAGTCCCTGCTCATAGCAGTAACACAGACATACAGTACAGTTGCTGGTCATAATCCTTGCATGGGCAGTGCATGATGTCCATGCATGTTTTTTTTCCAGATAATAGAAAATCATCATCAATAAAATTTTAATTAATGAAGCACTGAATTGTATCCTGTGGTTCATTAATTAAATTTTTGCTGATTTTTGAAAACTAATATCATTGCATTCGCAGAAATATTGCCCATCCACGGAAAGTGACCAGTCCAAGGCAGCACAGAGTCAAGGTAATTGTGTTTTACTGTCTTGAATTTCAAATTTTGTTTGTTTTATTGTTGTTTGTTTGTTTGTTTTTTTGTTTTGTTTTTTTTTTTTTGGGGGGGGGGGGTGCACCAGACCCCCTCCACTGATGAGAGGGTCACACACCCTCTTGTCCTCACTCCTATCTCACTGCTATGTGGCTCAGGTGATTCTGTGCATCATATTCTTTTTGACTCCCACTAGATACATGTATTACTCTTGCCCCTACATGTAACTTAGATATCCTGGCTAAGCACCAGTATAAACTAACATCAAATTGTGTGCTTATGTACATGTACAGTAGCTAACATATTGGAATAGTATAATGTGCTTTGTCAGAAACTTGATCAAGTATTGATGACAAACAACAATTTATCTTATCTTATCCTGGTGCCAGTAATAAACAGTGTAAAAATTCCACAAATTTTTACACTGTTTATTACTGGCACCAATTTTTTCAGCTATATTCTGTTATTTGCTTGTCGTTGTTCTTTGTAAATTTTACTTGATCTGAAATAAATATTGTTTAAACTAAAAACACTCATTCTCACCCCATGGTGATAACAAAGGTACTCAAGAAATTTCGTAAAGATTGATTCATAAATATGGCCTCTAGCCCAAGTTGTATAGATGTTCTGTACAAAAAACTGATTGTACCTAATTTCAGTACAAAATGGCCACTGGTAGCCATCTTGAATTTTGGACTGCACCCAAAAACACTCATTCTCATTCCAAGGTGATAACAAAGGTACCCTAGAAGTTTCATGAAGATCAGTTCATAAATACAGCCTAGCCCAAGCCGTATTGACATGTGCACTTACTGGGTATACATGTAAGTAGCACTGAATAAATTAAAGTTCATCTAATTTGCATAATTTCAGCACGAGAAAAAAAACGGTATTATATGTGATGTACTCCATGTTACTAAACATTCATAGAAAAATTTATTCAAATCAGAACTTTCATACAGAAGTTCTGTACAAAAATGGCGATTGCACTAATTTCTGTACAAAATGGCTGCTGGAGGCCATCTTGAATTTTGGACCGCACCCAAAAACACTTGTTCTCGCCCCACGTGATAACAAAGGTACTCAAGAAGTTTCGTAAAGATCGGTTCACCAATACACCCTCTAGCCCGAACCGTATTGAATTGCTGTTCCCGAACAGACGGACAATGGGCCATGACATAACCTTAAATTTGACTTTGTCAAAGTTGAGCTAAAAATGGGGAGTATCCAGAGTATCACAAAACAAAAACCTATTTGTAAAGGACTCCCCCTTTCAAGGACAATGGGACAGCGTTGGCATTCACCACCATGCTGCCTTGAGGCTGCATTTTGAATTCCTGTGTTTGTTGTTCTTATGAAATATTATTTTATTATTATCAGTTATGGTACAAATACGGTACCGAGAGCACACTTTCAGGAACTGCTGATGTCTGATGGCGACTGTGTGTCAGTGCGTGAGGTGCACACATACTTTTGGGGTTCTATACACCACATCCTTCATTTTGCAATATAATTTGTGTAAATTTATTTGGAATTTATAGAATTTCAGACTTGTAAATTTCATAGTATTGTTTTTGCCTTAGTTATGGTGCTTTATAAGTAATGGGCAATTTAGTTTGAAATGAAAGTGTCAATGACACTGTAGCTCAACTTGTCAAAACAAAGACATGTACAGTATGTGACACAGCAATGAGAAACATCTAGGTAATGACCTGATAACAAAGGTACATATAAAGTATTGTAACGGTCTGTACATAAATACTGGCCGTTGCCTGTAACAAATGTATAGGTAAACTATTGTAAAGGTAGGTGACAGTCAGATGCTAAACTAGAAAAAAATCTTTGAGTCCCAGAGTGGGTCTGACTGAACCCCAAAATATTTGTTCTCATAGCACAGTGATAACAAAGGCACCCCAAAACACACTCATTCCTGTCCCAAGGTGAAAACAAAGGTACCCAAGAAGTTTCGTGAAGATCAGTTCACAAATATGAGCTGTGTAGAAGTTGTGACAAAAAACTGATTGGACCTAATTTCGTTACAAAATGGTCACACCCAGAAACACTCGTTCTCGTCCCAAGGAGATAACAAAGGTACCCAAGAAGTTTTGTGAAGATCGGTTCATAAATACAGCCTCTAGCCCGAGCCGTATTGACATGTGCACTTACAGTGTATAAGTAGCACTGAATAAATCAAAGTTCATCTAATTTGCATAATTTCTGCACGAGAAAAAAACCCGTACTATATGTGATGTATTCCATGTTACTAAACATTCATACAAAAATATATTCAAATCAGAACTTTCATACAGAAGTTCTGTACAAAAGACTGATTGCATTAATTTTGGTACAAAATGGCTGCTGGTGGCCATCTTGAATTTTGGACCACACCCAAAAACACTCGTTCTCATCCCACGGTGATAACAAAGGTACCAAAGAAGTTTCGTAAAGATCGGTTCATAAATACGGCCTCTAGCCTGAGCCGTATATAGAAGTTGTGTACAAAAAACTGATTAGACCTAATTTCGGTACAAAATGGCCACTGGCAGCCATCTTGAATTTTGGACCGCACCCAGAAACACTCGTTCTTGTCCCAAGGTGATAACAAAGGTACCCAAGACGTTTCGTGAAGATCGGTTCATAAATACAGACTCTAGCCTGAGCCGTATTGACATGAGTACTTACTGTGTGTAAGTAGCACTGAAAAAATCAAAGTTCATCTAATTTGCATAATTTCTGCACGAGAAAAAAACCTGTATTATGTGATGTATCCCATGGTACTAAACATTCACACAAAACATTATTCAAATCAGCGCTTTCATATGGAAGTTCTGTGCAAAAATCTGATTGCACCAAATTTTGTACAAAATGGCTGCCACCGGCCATCTTGAATTTCGGACCGGACCCAAAAACACTCGTTCTCGTCCCACGGTGATAACAAAGGTACCCAAGGAATTTCGTAAAGATCGGTTCATAAATACGGCCTCTAGCCCGAGCCGTATTGGCATTTGCACTTACAGTGCTGAAAGTAACACCAAAAAACATCAAAGTTAGTCTAATTTGCATAATTTACGCACGAGAAAAAAACCTGTATTATATGTGATGTATCCCATGGTACTGAACATTCATACAAAAAATTATTCAAATCATAGCTTTCATATGGAAGTTCTGTACAAAAAACAGATTTCTGCATCGTCGATACAAGATGGCGGCTGGCAGCCATCTTGAATTTCAGACCAAACCCAAGAACACTCGTTCTCGTCCCACGGTCATAACAAAGGTACCCAGGAAGTTTCGTAAAGATCGGTTCATAAATACGGCCTCTAGCCCAAGCCGTATCCAATTGTTGACGGACAGACGGACGACGGGCCATGGCATAAGCTCAAATTTGGCTTCGCCAAAGTTGAGCTAAAAAAGGGGTTCATGAAGATTCAGTCACAGGAAGATTCAGCCCTCATACTTTTTCAGAGAATATTCAGTCCCCAATTTCATTCATGCCGCCACCCCTCTCTCCTGTTAACCCATATCATGAACATCCCAAAAGACATTTTAATATCTAGATATTTATGCTTGTTCTCAACTTATTATGGACACAGATTCAAGGTAATTGTGTTTTACTGTCTTGAATTTTTTTATTTTTTTTTGAAGGGGGGGTGGGGTGTGGGGGGGGGGAGGTGCACCCGACCCCTCCACTGATGAGAGGGTCACACACCCTCTTGTCCTCACCCCTATCTCACTGCTATGTGACTCAGGTGATTCTGTGCATCATATTCTTTATTACCTGGCCCCACTCCCACTAGATATTACTTTTGCCCCTACATGTAACTTAGATATCCTGGCTAAGCACCAGTATTATGGTAAACCAACATCAAATTGTGTGCTTATGTCCAGTAGCTGACATATTGGAATAGTATAATGTGCTTTGTCAGAAACTTGATCAAGTATTGATGACAAACAATTTTCATTACCAGTACCTGGTGCCAGTAATAAAATAAGATTTGCAAATATCTCCCTGCATTTTTTCAGCTATTAACTAACATAAAATTGTGCGCTTCATGAAAATTATTTCGTTACTACCTGTTAAAAATTACTGTTTCTTGTTTTGCTCTTTTAGAAAAAGAAATCACTCCTTTTCTGGCAGGCATACTAAACACCGAGGCAAACCGAGGAATACCAAGGTGAATAAAAACAGGAGAGAAATGGGTATGAGGTGGTGTGTTCTTTTTATTATTTATTTATTGGTGTTTAAGGTCACATTTATCTGCACAACAGCTTATTGTGACCATGGCAGTTTTATGGATGGAGGAAACTAGAGTACCCCAGGAGAACCACTGAGCAATGGCAAGCAACTGTGAGCTCCCCAACATACTACACAAGCAGGGTTAGCCTTGTTCGAAGACAGGTGCACCAAGAACATGCAGTATGCCTTAGTACACAGCATACCTTGCCCCCACATGGGTAGTGGGGGTGAAGTGTCTTGACCAAGGACACAAAGCTGTTGCCGCAGGTGGGATTCGAACCGAGGATTTCTCGGCTTGCAGTCTGCACCTCTACCTACTGAGCCAATGCATCCCTGATGGTGTATTCTGATTATGTAAATAGATTTAAGCAGTACTAGTATGTGATAGGTTTTAATGCCATATTTGAGAATTATGGGTGCTGAAGTAATAAGAGTGCACTGAAAAATCTTCCCTTTGGTATTTAGTAGGTAGCTTGGTAATGGTAAAGTGACTTCACCTCAGTAAGCAACAGTGTGAAAGCCGGCAGCCATCTTTAATATCGGGCCGCACCCGAAAACACTTGTTCTCATCCCAAGGTGATAACAAAGGTACCCAAGAAGTTTCATGAAGATTGGTTCATAAATACAGCCTCCAGCCTTAGCGTATTGACATGTGCACTTACAGTGTATAAGTAGCACTGAATAAATCAACGGTCATCTAATTTGCATAATTTCTGCAAGAGAAAAAAACCTGTATTATACAGTATTTTTTGTAATGTATTCCATGTTACTAAACATTCATACAAAAATTTATTCAAATCAGAACTTTCATGCAGAAGTTCTGTACAAAAAACTGATTGCACTAATTTTGGTACAAAATGGCTGCTAGAGGCCATCTTGAATTTCGAACTGCACCCAAAAACACTCGCTCTCATCCCACGGTGATAACAAAGGTACCCAAGACGTTTCGTAAAGATCGGTTCATAAATACGGCCTCTAGCCTGAGCCGTATAGAAGTTGTGTACAAAAAACTGATTGTACCTAATTTTGGTACAAAATGGCCACTGGCAGCCATCTTGAATTTTGGATCGCACCCCAAAACACTCGTTCTCGTCCCTAGGTGATAACAAAGGTACCCAAGAAGCTTGGTGAAGATCGGTTCATAAATACAGCCCCCAGCTCGAGCCGTATTGACATGTGAACTTACTGTGTATAAGTAGCACTGAATAAATCAAAGTTCGTCTAATTTGCATAATTTCTGTACAAGAAAAAAACCTGTATTTTTGTGATGTATTCCATGTTACTAAACAATCATACACAAATTTATTCAAATCAGAACTTTCATACAGAAGTCCTGTACAAAAAACTGATTGCAGTAATTTCAGTACAAAATAGCTGCCGGCGGCCATCGAGAATTTTGGACTCCCCCCAAAAACACTCATTCTAACCCCATGGTGATAACAAAGGTACCCAAGAAATTTTATAAAATCGGTACATAAATACGGCCTCTAGCCCAAGTTGTATAGAAGTTCTGTACAAAAAACTGATTGTACCTAATTTCGGTACAAAATGGCTACTGGTAGCCATCTTGAATTTTGGGCTGCACCCAAAAACACTCATTCTCATCCCAAGGTGATAACAAAGGTACTCAAGAAGATTCATTAAGATCAGTTCATAAATACAGCCTAGCCGAGCCGTATTGACATGTGCACTTACTGGGTATACATGTAAGTAGCACTGAATAAATTAAAGTTCATCTAATTTCCATAATTTCAGCATGAGAAAAAGCCCTTTATTATATGTGATGTACTCCATGTTACTAAACATTCATACAAAAATTTATTCAAATCAAAACTTTCATACATAAGTTCTGAACATAAAACTGATTGCACTAATTTCTGTACAAAATGACTGCTGGAGGCCATCTTGCATTTTGGACCGCACCCAAAAACACTCGTCCCACGGTGATAACAAAGGTACCCAAGAAGTTTCGTAAAGATCGATTCACAAATAAAGCCTCTAGCCCGAGCCGTATTGAATTGTTGTTCCCAAACAGACGGACAATGGGCTATGACATAACCTTAAATATGACTATGTCAAAGCTGAGCTAAAAATGGGGAGTATCCAGAGTATCACAAAACAAAAACCTATTTGTAAAGGACTCCCCCTTTCAAGGACAATCTGACAGCGTTGGCATTCACCAACATGCTGCCCTGAGGCTGCATTTTGAATTCCTGTGTTTGTTGTTCTTATGAAATATTATTTTATTATTATCAGCTATGGTACAAATATGGTACCGATAGCACACTTTCAGGAACCGTTGATGTCTGATAGCGACTGTGTGTCAGTGTGTGAGGTGCACACATACTTTTGGGGTTCTATACACCACATCCTTTATTTTGCTATATAATTTGTGTAAATTTATTTGCAATTTATAGAATTTCAGACTTGGAAATTTCATAGTATTGTTTTTGCCTTAGTTATGGTTCTTTATAAGTAATGGGCAATTTAGTTTGAAAAAAGGGGTTCATGAAGATTCAGTCATAGAAAGATTCAGCCCTCATACTTTTTCTGAGAATATTCGGTCTCAGTGGTGGTCGCATGTCATCATCTCTGCGGTCAAATCCTCACAGAAATTTTTTTTTTAAATATTCTATGCATTTTTTCTATTGTTTTATTTTAAGGATTTATGATTACTAATTATGACAAAATTACAAGTGGGATATGAGACAAACCTTAATGAAGCTGGAACTAAAAAACAAATAGGGATCTGCGAATCACAAATTTCTTTTCGAATTGAATCTCGAATCGAATCATGCCTCTGATATCGACATCGAATTGAATCCCAAATCAAATCTTAAAAGACAAGTTATTTCATATTGCATCAAACGGAAGTTACGGAACACTGTGATGACCTTATGCGACGGAGTGAACACCTTAAACACCAATAACTAAATATCCTCTGTAGCACCGTCGCTGAAACAGCTAGGCCTATTGTCCATAGTTTTAGTTTTTGAAGGCCTAACTTGTTACTATTCACGTTCTTAAGAACGTGAATAGTAACAAGTTAAGCCTTCAAAAACCAAAACTATGGATAATGTTCTGGGCCAAATTCACACCTTATCTAACAATTAAACATTGTCAATTACTCAAATAAATAGGAATTGAGCCTACATGAATGAATTTTCTAATAACAGTTTTATCCTATTTTTGTTGGAAATGTAACAAATTGAAGTTAGTATGAGAGATTCGAAAAAATCGAACCTGAAACTGATTTGGGATCGATCTCGAAGCATACGTATGGTATCGATATCAAATCGAATCTCGAATATTCGCAGGACCCTAAAAAAAACCTTCCCAAAACAAGCTGAGAGGAGCTCGAATCCCAATTGCGGCAACTGAAATAAGGCGTACTGCACATCGATGATGCACTTGTCTTCAACCAATGCTAACCCTGCTTGCTTGGAGTAACAATGTTGAGAAGCCTGACAGTTGCTTGTCACTGTTGCTCGGTGGTTCTCTCCGGGTGCTCTGACTGGGTTCCTCTCCCAGTAAAACTGTTGGGTGGCCCTGGCTGTAAAAACTGTTGTTAAACCCAATAAATAAAGAAATCAAATTTGCTGAATCTAAGACCTTTGAATGATGGTTTTGATTGGGGTGTGTGTGGGGCGGCATGGGGGGGGGGGGGGGGGGGGTGGTTATACAGTGGTGCCCACTTAATTGGATATATCTTAATTGCATATCCCTGTTAATAGAATGTAATTTCCCAACACAAAACCATTTACCTTCAGTACAAATTTGACCTGGTAATTGAATATAGGTTATAGAGTAATCTCCTGTTAATTGAATAAAAAATCTTGTAACATGTTGAGAAATTGCCCTGACTCTTCCCAGCTTTCCTTTGTTATAGACCAATTTGGCCTCAGTACATTCAATACAGGCATTTAATCTATTATATCTTGTTTGACAGAGCTCATGGAGCTCTGTCAAACAAAATATAATAGAATAAATGCTAAGTTTATCTCTGGAATACAGGAAAGTGACACAATCCCTGTTAATTGAATACTCCTGCTAAATGAATAATGTTATTGGCAAAGTGGCTCTTCAATTAACAGGGTTCCACTGTACAGCAAACTGAGCAAAAACAAATATCACAAACTAATAATGAAACTATGTACTTGTGAAATTTTCATGTGGTCATTCTACAACATGTTTTAGCTGGTACTATACAGTTTTGAAGGTTAAAGGGCTCAGTAGTTAGAGGTGTAGGCTGCAAGCCAAAGGGTCCTCTATCAAATCCCACCTGCGGCAACCACTTTGTTTCCTTGGGCAATACACTTCATTCCCATTGCCCACGTAGTGCCATTGCGTACCAAGGCATACTGCAAGTGAATCGTACACTTGTCTTCAACCAATGCTAACCCAGCTTGTGTGCTGTTTGTACGTTAGATATTTGTAATTGCTCAATGGTTCTCTCTGGCTTTTCCCATCTGTAAAACTGTCCGACATGAAGTGACCCTGGCTATCGAAGTGTCATTAAACCCCAATAAATAAATCAATAAGAATCATGTGTCCCTATTCTGGAGAACAGTTCGGGGCAAATTGCCAAAGGATGGTTTGGGTTAGATTAGTATCCAGTTTGGATGCAATTCTCATGAATTCCAGTCACTTTGGCCCCAAGTCATTTCGGTCCCAGTCATTACGGCCGCAGGTCAATTCAGCCCCAATATACCAGGTCATTTCGGCCTCTTTAAATATTTTCAAATTGGCCCCAAGTCATTTCGGTCCCAGTCATTACGGCCGCAGGTCAATTCAGCCCCAATATACCAGGTCATTTCGGCCTCTTTAAATATTTTCAAATATTGTTTGAATTTTAACATTTTTCTATTTAATTTTTTTTCAACATTTATATCTCTCAATTAGATATTCAGGTATACATATGATATATGTCTAGTAGATTTTCTTTCATGATGAATAAATAAAAGAAAAGTTTCAGCACGTTGAAGGTGCACATGGACAATGTGGGATTTGAAATCCCTTGCGACCTGAATAATTGTATTTGCTTATGAATCTACGACAGCCAGAAGCGAGGGTCAGTAATGTTATTTGGTTTGAGTGTATGCCTTGGAAGTGGGGTACTGTGGTCAGACCCCCGTGGACAGCGAACTGGAAGGGGACTAGGAATTGTGCATAACTACAAGGATTCTGCTCTGTGTTTTAGAAAATGTGGACATATTTATGGTAGTATCAAAATCGCAGTTTGGTGGTTGTTTCACAAAAAAGAAAAGAAAAAGGAACCCTGTGAACCTCAAACTGGAAGGTGACTAGGAATTGTGCATAACAATATGAATGAATGACTGCATATACTTTGCAAAATTTCAAAGTAAAATAATTTCTCTTACTTATACAGATAGCATCTTAAATGTATGTAAAATTGAACACATGGATAATTTTTAATGTTGTGTATAACTTTTCTGTACACTGTGTAAATACAAATAACTGAACATTACTTAATAAAGGTAATTGCCCATTATTTCTAAACATGAACTATGCACTGATCTTTATACATGTATATCTCTACACTTAAAATGGTGCCGAAATGACCAAGGGACCGAAGTGACTAGGGCAGAGATGACTTTGAGGTCAAATTGACCAGATTTTTTAATGTTGTGTATAACTTTTCTGTACACTGTGTAAATACAAATAACTGAACATTACTTAATAAAGGTAATTGCCCATTATTTCTAAACATGAACTATGCACTGATCTTTATACATGTATATCTCTACACTTAAAATGGTGCCGAAATGACCAAGGGACCGAAGTGACTAGGGCAGAGATGACTTTGAGGTCAAATTGACCAGAGGATGAAATGACTTGGAGCCGAAGTGATTGGATACCATTCTAACAGATGAGAGACCTTAATAAAAGGCTTAATTATTACAGAACACATTGAATGTGAATTTACTGCAGAGATAATTGCTCGACGATATACATTGTATTAATATTTTTCAATAAATATCGAACAATCTATTAATATTTTTGTTAAGAATTATTTTCAGGAGTTAAAACGAATATCGTAGCGTATCTAAAATATCCTAACAGATGTGTACTGCTTTTCTTTTGGATGAATCTTCCTTGGGCCTAGTTCTCCCCAGGCCGAACATTCCCCCAGTTCCCGAAAAAAGATGACATGCCATTTTCAATGGTGGTAAATATCCAAAAGGGTTATTATTTTCCATTTTTTAGTGTTTGAAACTACGAAGCACTGTTCAGAAATACAGATGCACCAAAAAGTAACACATTATTACTTTGTTTTGGTTTCTAACGGGACTGAAAGCAACCTGTTAGTATCACTTTTTCGAATTACACCCATTTCATCTGCTAACCAAATCGTCCGCTGCAATTTTAACCAAGTCGTCCTCTACAATTATACCCAACACGTCCGAAACTCGTTCGCTGGGGGAAAGTATTCATGTATTGTATTTTGAATCATTTTTTATTTATTTATATAATAATTTTATTGTATACTTTATTGTATATTACCTATTGTAATATATCTTAATGTACCTCCATTGTAATATATCTTAATGTACCTCCTTGCATTAAATTTCATATACGTGTGAAATTCTGAAAACAGAAATGTCAGAACAAAATAAACTATCCAGCCATTAAATAAATTTTAATTACTGTTTATTCAATGGATTATAGAGCTGGGAGGTTAACCGAAAAACAACTCAGTTTCGGTTATGAAAAAATAACCGACAACCGAGACCGACGATAAACTGAAAAACCGACTTTCTCGGTTATTTGAATGTCACGTGAGAATAACGTTTTTATGTGTTTTTTTCTGAAACAATGGCGGCAATTACAGTCGAGAAGAGCCCTATATGGGAACACTTTATCAAAACTGATAAAACTTCAAAGTCGGCTGAGTGTAAATATTGTCATAAATATATTTCTTGTGAGCATGGAAAGTTATTAACCCAATTTCTGGTAGTGACTCATTGTGTTAGCTACAAATTATTTTTAATTAACTTCGAGTCTTCGGCAGAGACCACGAGAGTTCGTCCTTAAAGTTTGTTTATATTATTTCCAAGTGTCAACGACTCGACAAAGTTTTTACACACTCGGGGAGAGTTTATTCAATCATTATTTAGTTCATACAACTTAATTTTTTTCTGTTATTTTGGTTCAGAATCTGTTTAATAAAAAAACCAAAACCGAAACCGTAACCCGACTCTTTTATTAAAAACCGAGTTGTAACCGAAACCGACCCAAAATTCAATAACCTCCCAGCTCTAATGGATTACCTATAATAATTATATTATTACAGTAAAAGTTCTTAAAGTATATGTACGTTATATTAAGTTCCACAACATAATCTTATAATTTTGCAATTTTTCATTGAAGAGCTCCACCAGCACCTTACAGTGAATGACTGCAAAATTATTAGTAGAAGTATTATAAGAATTAATTATATTAAGAAATGCAACAAAATTTGTTATATTAAGTTCTGCAACATAATCTTATAATTTTGCAATTATTCATCGAGGCGCACTGTCGCTTTACAATGAATAATAGCAAAATTATTAGCAAATGTATTATAAGAATTAATTATATTAAGAAACGCATCAAAATTTATGGTTTATTAAATTCTGCAACATAATCTTATAATTTTGCAATTATTCTTGGAAGAGCACCGGCACTTTACAATGAATAATCACAAAATTATTAGCAAATGTATTATAGGAATTAATAATATTAAGAAACGCATCAAAAATGTTATAATTATATTAAGAAATGCATCAAAACTTGTTATATTAAGTTCTGTAACATAATCTTATAATTTTGCAATTATTCCAGGGGGAGGGGGATCCTGGGGACACCAAAAATTTGCAAGACGTGATGTGGGGGTGGGTGAGTCTCCTGAGTGCACCAAAAATGTGCATTTCCAACTTGTGCAATTTTTGCATTTTTTAAAAACATATCATTATATCAGCCAATATACATCATTTGTGTTTCAAACCTTAAAGATTATGTACATCACACTCTTAACATAAATACAACATCAGGAGGCTTTATATGTTGGGGAAATGTCACACGTTAGTAGGGGGTGGGTGTCTTGTTCGAAATGTACAGACAATATTTTCCTTGACATTATGACAAGCGGACGACTCGGCTTGGGGACGGAACGTCCGTATACCCTTTTTTCAAGCAAACTTTTCCTTTACAACACCTTCACATTTGGATAATTCAAAAACTGAGTTTCTGTTCATCTTGATATTTCACGAGATACATGTCAATGCATGTCTGTATACAATAGCACCAATATAACAACAACAATTATCCGTTATAAACTTATATTATCGGTTATATGTACGTTTTTTCGATTGAGGTTGTCACTGGCAGACAAGCTGTAACGAAATCAAGACTGAGTTCGATCTGAAATGACGAGATCATCAGCTGAGCATATTGACAAACCTCCAGAAGGACAGAACTCGAGTAATAATAATAACACTTTGGACGGCCGCTGATTTGTCGCGGTTCTCGGGTGAGAAGGCCTGGCAACCCCTGAAGTGTAGATATGTCGGCCAGTGTATCACGCAAATCTTTGAGGCGAATAAAGTTGCAACAGAGTACATTTGATTCCTAGAGGGGGGCAGGCCAATTGCAATTGCATGGGCAATTCGACAGCGGAAGTTACGTAGTTTTTTCACTGAAATTTACTGTCCACTTCAAAAATCACATTGACGGCTATAGAGAATTCTGTTCTGGAACACATTTATCTGACTGGGTATGTGGAACCCTTTGCGGGCCTACGGCCCGCTTGGGGTTCCTATTACCGAGCCTCGCTTCAGATTTTTTTTTATCCTTATAACGTCTGCTCGTCCACGAACAAATGTTTTCTTCACGCAAAACTTGATGCATACCATTTTGAAAGGGTTAAACCCCAGTATATAAATAATTAGATAAATAAATTAACCATTGCATAACTCCCATCTCTGGAACAGATTCGAAATAAGGATAGATAAGCTGTGGTTGGAGAAGCAAAATAATGATGTGACAAAAGTTAATACCCGTTGCGATTTGAATATGATGAATGGACGACAATTATGAGTGATATACTTTATTCACCAAATTTAAGAAGAACATATACACCGTGTGCGCTATTGGCCCATTGGTGGGAAACAAAATGAGCAACATAAATACCGTGTGCGCTGAATTTCAGTCATTGTGTTGAGTATGTTTGTAGACCTATCGCATTAGTACCTACAATTTAATCGCAGAACACAGCGTATCAAACTAAACAATATTTCCAATCTACAGTACGTGGAGAGTGTCTTATCACTAAATCACCCGCAGAGTGGAGATTCCACCCGTGCAATAATTGAAAATTTGTTACAAACATAACAACCACAAGCAAAGTTCCAGCCAATGGACCTCCGGGTTAAACATTGGCTGAAACATTGCTTGTGTGTTTTTGTCAATATGTACAGAATTTGAAAGTGATACTTCAGGTGATACATCCACTTCACGGGTGATTTATGTACAATTCACTCTCCACGTCGTGTACATCCCAGGGGATGAATATCGAAACATTATTTAATATTCTTTTGACTGATGATTCGCACTTAGCAGCTGGGTCCATCCGCCCCAGATTGAGTTGAGCACAACCGTGTAAACCATTAGGCCTATCTATATACCAATCTGGCAGCACCAGGACAACTCTGTTCTTCAAGAGTTTTGGGGATTAAACATTTAAATTTTCCCTCCGTCCAAATCAAATAATGATGCACACCTCGTGTCTACTGATTCCATGCTCTTTGAGAGTTCTTTTTTGAGCTTGTTCTTTCTAACAACAGTTGCTGATCTTATTTGACCATGTCCTCTCAATCTAAGTATCATAATAGCTATGAGGTCTGCAAAAAGTTCAATAAACTCAAATAATGTCACAACAGACAGTCCAAGCCATAAACCCATCTGACCTCCAATGTCCGAAATCAATGATGTTTCCTGGAAAGAAAACAGAAATGAATGAAAAGTGAAACGTGGTGTCGATTTGAAATCGTGCAGAAAGGAAACACACACAAAAAGAGCCGAATACAGTGATGTGGACAGTTTTTCTATTACTTTCTTGACGTTCAACGAAAAACAGCAATACTAAGTTACACCGCGTGTCGAAATGACAATCCTTTACATTGCTAATGTCTATCACTCTTATTGGCAACTGGTAACAAAAAACAACCCCCCTAAACACACACACACACACACACAAAATAGCGATGACCCGCGTCCTCGCTTCTTCTTACCTCCCACACATAGCAATACACTACTTCTCGGGCAATGAATATCGGCACTTAACCCAATACGGTCTGCAGCAAGCTCTCAAGCCACCACACTATAAGGAATTCGACGCTATTTGGGCCTGAAACCAATCTAGTCCTTAAATAGTCCATCGCCCATAGTTAGATTAAACCATCTGGAATATTTCAGTTGGTCTGAACAGAGAATCTGCCAAACGATTGTATTTAAAAAAATACCACAAATATTCATTTTCTTCGAGTTAACGCAAGAACGGTTTCCCAATCGAGAAATGATCAGATCGAATGTCTGATGACATCATCATTATGAATGAAGACTAAGGCCATGGTTGGTTAATTTTCAGTTTAGCGTTATTCCAGGTTATCAGAACAAAAAGCGGAATGAGGTTATTATTAATTATATCCTTGTGGGGAAGTGGCGTAATATATCCCTTTCCATAAGATGAATATTTTATCATTTTGCACTTGCACGCTGCTTCCTTGCATGTGTAGTTTGCCTCAGATAGTAGAACCTATAACGGTCAGGATTATATTCAGAACAGCCTATAACAAAATGTACCATTAGTCAACATTATACGCCTAATAGCACCAGATTATTGCCTCATTATTGTCAGACTGCTGTTGCAATCTGGCAATAATGAGGCAATAATCTGGTATTTCTGTGGTTAAGAAGAAACATGAAATGGTGTATTCTCCTGGGTCTATGAATGAGGTGACCCATTTGAGGAGCCAGTAATAAAGAAAATGTTTTATTATTTCGAGCAAAAAAAAAAAAAAAAAAAAAAAAAAATAAGGCAAATGACGCTAAACCGAAAATTAATTAACCGTGGCCTAACTATAGCGAAGTTTTATGATAATGCCGTGTAGTTACATCAATTGCATCAACCCGGGGTGCATAAATTTTGCGTGAAGAAAAAATGGAATTGGACGAACAGACGATATAAAGAGCAAAAAATGTGAAGCGAGGCTGTTGGATTAAATTATTACTGAACCTCCCAACAGACCAGGATGGTTTCGCCCATTTCGCCGTTGACGGTATTGATTGAAATTAAATGATACCTTCCAGGGCGCCAGTGTTGAATTAATATCGCGATGTTTTCAAGAATAATTAAATACTTATTGATGGAATATCTATAACAGTATACGAAAGAATATCTGTGTATCCTCGTGAGTGAGTGAAGGGACGTAAGGAGGGGGCGCGGTGGCTCAGTTGGTAGAGGTGCAGGCTGCAAGTCGAGAGGTTCCCGGTTCGAATCCCACCTGCGGAAACCGCGTTGTGTCCTTGGACAAGACACTTCACCCCCATTGCCCACGTCGATGGTGCACCTGTCTTCAACCAATGCTAACCCTGCTTGTGTCGAGTTGGTATGTTGGGGAGCTGACAGTTGCTCGCCGTTGCTCGGTGGTTCTCTCCGGGTACTCCGGCATCCTCCATCCGTACAACTGTCAAGGTCATGGCTAGCCATCGTGCAGAAGTATGTGACCTTAAACACCAATAAATAAATAAATAAATAAATAAATAAATAGAAGGGACATAACATTTCATCAACCTTAGTTTGTGCGAAAACGAAAAGTGGGTAGATGTATAGCCAATAAGAGCGTCAGATTCCTTACAGAATTGGACCAGTGGCCCAAGAGCCTGAGTATACAGATGATAGAATTTGAATTTTTGACGTTGCATGAGTATAGTAGAACAGTCACGATCGAATCCGGGCAAATAGTCTTAAAGTGGGCCTTTTGCAGTTGACTTTTGCATGTTATTCCTGGTCTGGGAGCCGGGGAAGAACTAAGTAAGTTAAATTTGACATTTAGTAGAAGCAGAACTGCTGAAAAATACTCAGGTAGTGGCGTTTCTTCCAAATTAAGTGGATTAAAAACATGAGTTTCCAAGCTCAATAGAAATTTCAGTAGATGGACCTCCAGGTTCATAAGCACAATCTTTGCTTTTGCTTTTTAAATAATTTTTAAGAACTGCTGTTTTGTAGGGAGCAGTGTTTGATGTGTTTTGATATTAAAGTTTACAGTTTCAGCACGAGGAATGGAGATTAACACCCAAATGTCACCTAAACGACCTTTCGTTCCCACATCATCTCGTCCCCATTTAACACAGTCTGATCAATCTAAGGTTTACTTCCGACGTCTTTGACAACAGATACCTACTCCAAAAGAACACGAAAAGTCACTTTCTGGTGCTCGTTTAAATTTATTCACGCTATTAAAGAGAGAAAGTAACAGTAGCTGACACTGCTTTGGATCCTTTACATTTAAGCCACGAGCAGAACTCAAAAGCCATGGTGGCATCCGCAGGGAGGACAGGGAGTTTATGCTGCCCGTCGCTATTGTCTATCCGCATCTACTCTGCCGTGACTGCATAATTGTATGTGTTTGTTGTTCAAGTTGTTCTGGAGTCGATGTTGGAGCGTGCGCAAGTGTATGTGTGTCTGTTCTATGGCGTGTGAACGGAGCTTATGCAGCTTGTCGCTCTTGCCAATGTGTATCCATTTTGGCATAACTGCTGGTGTATATTTGTAGCTGTTTTGGAATCGATGTTGACAGAGAGTTCGCGAATGTGGTGCGATTTTCCATTGGGGTTCTCATAATAATAACAACATTTGTATAGCATTAATTCCACACACGGTGGTCTATGGCTGTACAAAGTTTCAAAATGTCTTTTCGGAAGAGGTACGCTTTAATATCCGAATTGGTTGATTTTAGGGGGTCCATTTCATTTAGACGGGTCGAAAGAGAATTCCATAGCTTTCGCCGTGCAAAAGCATATACCGTATCGCCAGCAGGGCAGACCCAGACCTCAGTGGTTTATGACTGGTAAGCAAATTAGCTAAGTCGGGTGGGATAGATCGTTTGAAGTATGTAACCCTTCAAATCGAAAAGACCGCTTTTACGCTCCATGAACATCATGTGTCAAAATTTCATTGAGTAAGATGACTGCTTAGTGTATATATGCAGTAGACCAATTAATATTTTCAACGTGCGGTCCTGCTCTGTCCAGAAATAATGAATGAAGGACTCTTCCAATAGCTGCCATTGAACTGACATGCAAGGTACCACCAGAGTTCGGGGATAAAGATGAACAGAAATTCTGAACTGAATCCGAAGCCAGTGGAGATCTCAAAGGACCAGTGTTATGTGGCAGAACTTTCTAGACAGATTGATGGCACCTGTCGCACATTTTAGAATTGCTGTAGCGTTTCAAAAGTGTAGACTTCAGAACATATCAAAAGAGAGTTACAGTGGTCAAGGCGACCAGTAACAAAGGCGAAAACAAGCTGATCTGATGTACGTATGTTAACGGGAGGTCGAATTTTGCTGATATTACGCAGATGAAAAAATGAACTCCGATAAATGCGCTTAACATGTTCATCAGCTGTCAGATTTTAATACACAAATTAACCAAGATTACGGACAGAGTTCATGGAGGCAATCGTTGGATCTTCAGTACTAAGGGACAATTTGGATATTTTTGTTAGTTCATGTGTTATACTTTGCGAATCACTTCCGTCTTATCATGGTTTAATTTGAGAACATTTTTGGCATACACACCTTGGTGTCTGAAATGCAGTGTTCAATTTTGTCGCGTGCATACATCGTATTCTATTGACATGAGTCAAACTAATATACAGCTGCGTGTGATCAGCACACAAAAAAAATCACGGCTGTGGCCCCGGATAAATTCACCGACATGGAGAATATAAATAGAGTAGAGTAAAGTGCACAACACTGACTCTTGGGGACGCCAAACACAGAAGTCACTTGTTCTGATGATTTGCTGCCAATGGCCATGCTTTGCGTGCGGCCTGAGAGAAACGATACAAACCAGTCAAGAGCGTGGCATGTGAGATTTATTCTTTGTTCCAGTCTTCGTTAAGAATTGTATGGTCTCTGGCACTCAAGTCTAGCAAAACAAGGCCGGACATTTTTATGTTTATCTATGGCTAAGCGAATGTAAGCTAAGCTTTGGTGCCACAATTCGACCTGTATGCAGACTGGAAGGGTTGAGGTAACCTATTGACGGTCATATGGGAAGTTGGCCGACAAGCAACAATAATTTTAGATAGGAATGCGAGATTAGAGACCGGCCGGTAGTTTTTCAAAACCGTTTCGCGATGTTTTTAGAAGGGACTACATGCTTCGTGTTTATAAGAACGTTGCCACACTGTGATGAGGCGTTTACTTGTTTTAGCCCTTAACGAAACGTAAGGATTAAAAAAACCCTTAACCTAACAACCTAAACTGCCAACGCTATTCACAAAAATCGCCATCCAAATTTAATTATTGTCCAATTTTTGCCTCAAAAACATAACGTATGAGCCATTATTGGAATGAACTCGTCGAGCACATTCCAACTAGTGGTCATAAGATATGTTTTCGAGGTAAAAAAATATTTTATGTTCTTCATGAAATGTTTATGCAAATGTGATCCGCTGTTCATATCAAGGAAATACTTTAAGGACTAACTCAATTTTATTTCCGAAAATAACTCATCCAAAATGTTACAGCGTCGACTTCTGATGTCATGCATATATTATACAATTTTATAATATATACCACCCTAAAAAACTTCAGCATGTCAATTAGAAGTTCAATTAAATCAACTAGAAATAATTACATTCTTAATGTAGTTATACGTTTTGGGTCCAAATACTCAATTCCCAAAACGTCATGACCAAATGTAATTCATTTTCCAGTGAATACATTTGGTCGAACTTTGACCCGCATTTACGGTAGAGCGCATTTGATAGAATGTAATTCGGGCGGTGTTTGGGCGGGTTTATAACTTTTAGCGTCTCTCGCAGTGATCAGTGATTATAGGTTTACTGATATGTTAAATAAATTGTTTTGCACGTACCAAGTTTCGTTGCGAAAGACGGCAATTTAACAAATTTGGGTCAATGCCGAAAACCGGCGCTCAACTCAGAGTTGTGCGCTATGTCTTTCGTGTGAGTGTGGTTTTTCGCCTCGTTCGTTCGTACATGTTTTATTTCGTCTTTCTGTTTTGTTGTTTGGTAAAAAGTAGTTTAAACAGTTACGGAATGTAATTATAAGAACTGAATGCAATTTTTATAATATTTATTGGAGTATGAACGTGTGGTAATGGGTACAAATTGTATGAATCCCTTCGGGATTCATACATAATTTGTACCCATTTCCACACGTTCATACTCCAATAAAAACTATAAAAATTGCATTCAGTTCTTAAATACTTTTAAAATAGTTATCATCTGTAGAATAACATACAAATAAACAATGTATCACAGTATGTCAACAAGTTTCTCAAAGTTGGAGGTTATTAGAGTTATTTCAATCGAAATAGAACCAGAGAGGGTATTTCCAAAAGCCATATTTAGAAAGTTGATATTCACTGGAAAACCGATGTACATGAATGTTTGAGTACCAGTCCTGTGTATAAGATCCAGTCAATATAAATATGGTTATTTATAAAAATATATAATAATATAAGTTACAGGGCGTTTACTTGCCAGGTTTGGCGTCATGTGAGGTGAAGTGAGATTAATATTGATCGCACTGAACCTCACATGACGCCATACCTGGCAAGTAAACGCCGTGTAATGTATTTATCATGCCACTAAACAAATTAAATAATAAATTAAAAGATCCAAATCGCGTCATTTTGAATATTTATCAGGAACTGTCTTTTATTTGTACGAAAGTAGGTGAAAACTTGAGGTGGGAAAATTAATTCGGAAACAAAATAGCGCCCAGCAGAGGGTGTGTATGGGCTCATGCACTGTCACTGGCAATGTGTGGACTCAATCCGATAGCTGGCTCCCCATTGAAAAACCTAATATTGGTCAAATTAAACAGGTGACATGATAATAGACGTGAACGATATTTCTGTAATAGACTATTTGATGGTGATTATGTGACAAAATTCAATCTGTAACATCCATACTAATTTTGTTAGTATGAGAAGATTGCTTCACTCAATTCTACATACTGCACTTCTGAGGTGTTGAATGTTAGTTAAATGATGAAGTCTTCTCATACCAATAATTAAAATTGGATATTCCGTGTTCTGTGCTGGCCCCGTGTATATTTGTTTAACCCTTTACCTAACATCAAAAGCAGACGACACTTGCAAAAAAAAGTCTTGAATAACTTATTTTTTTCATTTTTTGTCTCAAAAACATAGGTTATGACCCCTCATTGGAACGAGCTCGACGAGCTCGTTCCAATGAGGGGTAATAACCTATGTTTTTGAGACAAAAAATGAAAAAAATAATGAAAATTAATTGGCGATTTTTGAGAATAGCGCTGGCCGGTTTTGGCCGTTACGTTGGGTAAAGGGTTAAGTAGCTCTCCCTCATTAGGGTCTGTTGGTAGCCGAATGGTGAACGTGGTTCAGTATAGTGTCGCTGGGTTGGTTAGAAGAAAACTTCCTCATCTGGGTTCGAGCCCTCGCTATGCCATTTATAACCATTTAAAATTTGTATTCGACGCTGCCACATCAATTTTGTTGTAAGTATATGCAAACCCTAATGGGTCATAGTAATTGAACCTGGCTCAGTGAAACTGACTCATTTCATGTGTTGTACACTTCCATATTAATACATTCTTGTTGTGTGCATATCCAACACTAAATAGTTCAAATAGAAAAAGCGAGACCCATCCAGTGTCAACGCTGTACCGAAACTGTCTGGTGCCACATTTTAGTCATTATGGAGATTATAGAGCTAAACAAAGTATTTTGGTGCCAAAACGCTAATAGGAAGGGAGACGGTTACTTTTCTGTCTATGACGAATAATTTCATCTTGTTGTGAAAAATGAACGGGCAATAATTTGAAGAGTGACTGGACAATTTCAACACGAATGTTTTCACCAAATCCTTGGTCGGCAAAAACCGAGGTCACCTAAGTTTTATCTATACCAGTGATTCAATTAATGACGAGGCTGAATAATGTCAATTCAATTGATTCGATTAATAATGAGGCTGAGTGCAAAGGTCTTTGTACTTGGATATTAACAGATTAATCCTCTAAATACAGTTAATCCACTGGGCTCAGTGGGTCGTGAGTCTTTACAAAAGGCAGTATTTAAGTATTTAATTAGATACATACTCCATACCGTCGCGTCGAGACTCACTTCTCGACACATCCACCCTACGGTCCAGAGGTATTACCTTGCTTTTTATTTCCAGTCAGCTCAAGTCGCCATTTATCCCCGTACCTTCCTACAATGAGTAACAGTTTTTGAAGTCCCTCTTCGCTCAAAGCAAGTAAAACCATGTCATCCGCAAAGATTAGCCCTGGGATATTTGGCTCTCCAACTTTGACCTCCTCTGCCCTGGCAATCAACTCCTCTCCTAAATCCGTTATGTCCAGAATCGACAAGATTAAGGCATGTCTCCATCGGAACCCCTTTTGTTGTGATGTTTCTCAGGTTGAGAATACTCTGCACATCTGCCACAGTAAACAGCAAACGTTATAGTTATATATTAAGTAGAATTTGACCTTTTAGTGCACAGTTTTTATTTGGGCGAGTTTCTTGTCAGAGGTGTGTGTAGAACACACGTTCCAACCCACATGCAATTGGTAGTGTTGAGAACACTCTGCACATCTGCCACAGTAAACAGCAAACGCTATAGTTATATAGTGAATAGAATTTGACCTTCAAGTGCCCAGTTTTTATTTGGGCGAGTTTCTTGTCAGACGTGCGTATAGAACACACGTTCCATCCTACATGCTATTGGTAGTCTTCAAGACTACCAAAAGCATGTATGTTGGAACATGTGTTCCACACGCACATGTGTAACAAGAAACTTCAGCAGCTGAAGGAAATTAGGGTGCCGTGGTAGCGGTGTCTTGTGAAGTTTTGGCTGCCTATAATGGCAGCCAAGACTTCACTTGATACCACTGCTAAAAGACGCTTCGTTACCTACCTTATTACAAGGGGGCAAAGACTAAGATTTCTGGCTGTTTAAAGCTACCTTTAGACAAGATTTTATGACAAGAATTAATGAATGTATTGCGCGGATCAAAGTTGATTCTTATTTTCGTGCTCGCGAGAATTTGCGTGAATCGATTCTAATTCTCGCTTGAATTTTAAACCCTAACATTTAAACCTGTATTGTATGTATATGGATACTTACAGTGTAAGATGGCTTAGTGGATAACCTTTCATAATTTAACGACTTAAAGAAGACTTGTATCTTCAAAACATTGTCCCTAAAAGAAACGATTGCAAGTTGAATGGATATGAATGGATAATATGGATATACATATACAAAAACGAAAATCTAAAAAGGAAGTTTGTCCTCCACTTTTTTTTAAATCAGACTAATGCACAATATATTGTTAAAGTTTATTTTTAATTCGAAGTAAGCATTGTCTTCTAATGACAAATGGGGGGTGCCTTCGCACAATGAACACACCACAAAAAATCACCGCAAAGAGCTTAAACGTTTGAGAGGATGGAATTGTCTCCATATATGGAGGTAGTATATCGTCAATAGATCCACTTCCACACCGAGCAGGGACGTAATAATAGGAGGAAGGGCACAAGGAGATGTTACAGAATATTTTCCAGGAAACGTTGAGAGAGAGAGAGAGAGAGAGAGAGAGAGAGAGAGAGAGAGAGAGAGAGAGAGAGAGAGAGAGAGGGGGGGGGGGGGAGGCAGAGAGACAGAAATCTTACATTTGACCCCAAAATCCCTTGATAGATTTATCTCTTCTAAGACCTTTAAAGTCGGGAAAAGTTCACATTTTAGCTCCAAAATTAACAAATTTCCCCACCGGGTTGAAACTGTTTTTCAATGTTGTGGTGTATAAGCCCCAAAGCTTTACGTATTGTTTTTCTACCATGCCAATGGGGCACACTGATCATCACCAATGTATATCAGCGTGTGGGTACCCTTCTTTTTTCGCGCTCTCTGCCAAATTCGATTTGCTTCCTGCGCCACTGAGAAGTTAAGTCATAGATCATGTGAGCTATTACGTAATACATGACCCCATCGTAGCTATGGTGATACACTCCAGATTAATAAGTTAAAGCGTTTCCTTGTCAAGTTTGTTTATGTAGACCACCAGCTTGACTCTGTTGTAACGGCTGCTATCGCAACGAGTTGCTATGTTGTAACGTCGTCATTGACGCATCAATTATGTCACCAAAGGGACCATTAGTGTCATCTACAGTGACATTACCATCGGATCCGAAATAACGTCATCAGTTACGTCATCTTGACACCATCATCGTTTGTTTAATGACCTCATACGGGGGCGCGGTGGCTCAGTAGGTACAGGGGCAGGCTACAAGCCGAGAGGCCCTTGGTAGGAATCCCACCTGTGGCAACTGCGTTGTGTCTTTGGGCATATGTCACCCACACTGCCCACGTGGGAGTACGGTGGGGCTGTGTACCAAGGAGTACTGCACATCGACTTTGCACTTGTCTTCAACCTATGCTAACCCTGCTTGTGTGGAGTTAGTATGTTTGAGAGCCTGACAGTTGTACGCCGTTGCTCGATGGTTCTTTCCGGGTACTCAGGCCTCCTACTCCCTTTAAACTGTCCAACACGAAGTGACCCTGGCTGTCGAAAGTATCGTTAAACCTCAATAAATAAATACATAACCTCGTACCGTATGACAGTATAGTGTAGATGGTTTGTGCCCTTTTTGGTCGATCGTTATCTTTCTCGACCTGCACTACCTCAGCCTATGAAGGATAATTCGTAGTGTGGTGTTCTAGGATTAGGTTCAGTTGTATGAACAACCATTACCTTTTTTAAATCGTTAGCTTTGAAACTTGGAACTTTATTTAGCAGCATACTCTGATACAGTTTACATAAATTAAAATAAGGTAGCAATCAAAAAGGTGTATACTGCATGGAAATGGCATAGCCGGAGAGGCTGTGTTCCTGCCATTCCAAAACATGATATCCTGTCCTGACATCAAAGTCGTTTAACTCTTTATCCTCATTGATCACAATTGGTAGAGCTCCTAAGAAGACTTTTAGTGAAGCTTTCCCCATGTTAGGATTAAAACCACTCACACAATGCTCAAAGTAATCCGAAAAGACGAATAGCGATTTGAAAGGTCTTATGCTCAAGATAATTGTAGATTATCCAGAACATAAGACCGCCCAAATCACTAAACAAATCTTCAATCTTCAGTAGTTGGGAGGATGAGATCACTTTATGCTGGATCACAATCGGGACAGAATGGATTGGTGCAGGTAATGTCGGAAGAATATGCGTTTAAGGATGGATTGATTATTGTCTTTTTAAACCGAGGCCTGCTATATTGCCTAACTTCGAGATTTAAGTCATTCCAAATTTTCGGGAAAGTATGAATCGGGAGATCAGCAGAGAAGCGAGTTCTTGGTTTGAGAGTGCGCACATTCCCTCTGTGCCTTGTTTCCATTCCAAAAGGGTTATTGTATATTTCGAATGTGTTTTCAAATGACGTGGGAAGTTTATTGTGGTACCAGTCATGCATGAAAAGGTACACATGAAGCTTATACAAATCTTCGAACTTCAGTATTCCACAAGTTTTAAATAAGGGTTCAGTGTGTGAGATATATTTTCGATTATTTTTAATACGAATAGCCTTTTCTGCAGTGTACAGATTCTGCTGGTAGAAGGCACATGGCCCCAGACAAGGATACTATACAACATATGGCTATGTATCAGTGAGAGATACAACATCTTCAGGGCTTTCAAGGGAAGAATTCTTTTTGCCCTATTCAGGGCAAATACTGCCATGGCCATCTTTAGGAAAACTGTGGACGTATGTTGTTTGAATTTTAAATTTTCGTCCAGATTGATCCCTAGGAATTTGACAGAGGTGTCGTCGGGACTATTGGTAACAAATGGAATGTCTAAGTCGTTCAGAGATATCTTTTTATTGGCGGCATATTTATATGTTAGCTCGTCCAAAGCCCTTATCTGGGTTTCAGAAGGTCACTCGATAGAGTGGTGTAGCATATTATACCGTCCAATGACATAGTGCTATAACCCGATATTTGTGGGACAGCAGGCGTTTGGTATGCAGGAAAAAAATATTTTTCTGGTTAGCATTGGTTCCACTGAATATGTTCGCTCTTTCTCAAATGAGCCAATCGTCAACAAAATCATACAACTACACTCCATGTCAGCCATTGCTAACTGGATAGTCTGCAATAAATTTAAGACACATACGTTTGAGACCTTTGTTCAACATTCAACTGCATTCTGGTGTATTTTCGAAGACAGTTGAGCAAAAGTTAGCTGGCTGTCAGATGGCGCTATTGCACTGCACTCATTACGAAGGGCTATTCGACAAATGAAACGGAAAACACGCAATGTCTTTCACAAGAGAGTCGATAATGAAATTATTTCACATGTGGCGAAGTTTTACATCTTGCGAAACCATATGTTAAAATGTGTTATTTGTTATCCTAATGAATGAAAGTTTAGTTTTGTTCAGCTCTTTTAATCTTTTCGACCCTCGTTTCCTGCAATGCTGTTCGCCTTTGTGTACACTTACCGTGAGATGGGTCAGTCCAATATCAATATGCAGAGTGGATGAAATAATAAATGCAGCCTGCAGCCTTTCAAGCTGCAGACTGCAGTTATTACCTTATTATCAATGCCCCGTGTATAGGTCTAGTAAAATAAAAAAAGGAACGAACTTGTGCATTGGACAGAAAAATCGGTCTTGCGAGTTTAAGGGGTTAAGAGAGGTATGCACATATTTTTGCTTAAATAAAAAAAAATGTCCTTGAGAAGACAGCACATTGTACTCCTAGATGAAGAGGACAAAATTGATCTTCCCGGCTCAGCCTTACAGGGTTGAAGAATTAAATTATTCTTGAACGCCTACACAAATACAAGATAGACTCGTCCATCATGAGATGATATAATCCCACACAGAAAGGGTTAATTTATGTCTTTGATATTTCTCTTCTCGAGAGCCAGGGATGGGCGGTATTGAGTTCAGTATAGGTTGCGATATTTTTAGGGGGTAAACAACGGTATCAGTATCTGACTTAACTGGGATCTGCTGATAGTACCAAAAGGAAATTCACCCAGGAAAATGCAGAATAAGTTGTTCTTGTATCTTCTACCACCGCACCACAAACACCACTGCCACTGAGCTCAGCAATGGCATTCTGTTACAAAAACAAATCATATCTACAGTAATTTTTAGACTTACTTCAAACACACCTTAACCCTTTACCCAACGTAACGGCCAAAACCGGCCAGCGTTGTTCTTAAAAATCGCAATTAATTTCCATTATATTTTGCATTTTTTTGTCTCAAAAATATAGGTTATGACCCCTCTTTGGAACGAGCTCGTCGAGCTCGTTCCAATGAGGGGCCATAACCTATGTTTTTGAGACGAAAAATGAAAAAAAATAGTCATTCAAGAATTTTTTTGGCAAGTGTCGTCTGCTTTTCATGTTAGGTAAAGGGTTAACATTTGAAGTCATCTGTCAGATTTCTGCGATCTCCGTGCATGTGCCCTTAGAATACCATTATTGGAAAATTCTCCTGACAATCGACAAATCACTTTGGCAGTTATTTCTAACCAAGTCTTGTCTGTCCTAATAGGCAGCCAAAACTTAAATAGAAATCACTGCTAGGCATCTATACACCATGTACAGGTTGCAGTCCAGTTGGAATTCAAGATAATTACCCAGGTCGGTCCTTAACCCTTTGAACCTGAGCGGCCGCTTTTACGGCTGGGAACATGATACGTCATGACGTCATTAAATAAGATGGCTGTTGAGTAAATGTGTCGGGAAGCCCTTCCCTGTTACCGGTCGAGTACACATCTCTCAGCCAGGCCTCACAGTGCCCCAAGAACAACTCTATACTTAATTACACGACTGCTGTTTTATCAAACCTTCCTTATTCATAACATACTACTCAAAGTTTGCTAAGCACCAAGTATATCCAACAACCTGTTTTACGTTTTAGTTGAAATATTGTTAAGAAAATTGCATATATTTCTTATTTAATTATATCTTTAATGATTTAAGTACAGAAATTAAGATTTTGTTTGTTTGACATTATTTTTTAGCTTTTGAATGCGATAACCATGGAAAATGGATATTATTGGTGAAAGAGGAAATTTTTCAAATTTGCTAAAAAGTTGACGGAGCGAACTGGTATGGGTTCAGTATCGAGTAAGAGACCCATTATTGTTAATTACTGCTTGACGACGCCTTCTCATGCTCCAATCAGGTTTCAGATGGTCCTTTGTGGGATATTGTTCCATTCTTGGACCAGCATGGCACCAAACTCTTTGACAATTCTTGGTTGGACTGGACGGGCTGAAGTAGCAGGCTGCAACTCATTCCTGACTTGTTCGATTGGATTGAGGTCAAGGGATCTTGTTGGCCAGTCCATACGCTCACTACCCCCCCCCCCCCCCCCCCCCCCTCTGTCGGTACTCTCCGACAGCATGGGCAGCATGAAAACTGGCATTATCGTCCATTAGAATGAATCTATCACCCTACTGCACCTGCATACAATCTGACGTGGACATCCAGGATCTCATCAATATACCGCTGTGCAGTCAATGTACCACGTTCAAGGACACAGAGCTATGTACGTCCACCCCAGCTGATACTACCCAAGACCATGACCCTACACCTTAGCGGTCATGCTCAGCAATGTTGGCTGCATGGAATCGCTCCCCTGGTCTTCTCCATACCATAGAATGCCTATCCGTGTTGTGTAGGCAGTACCTTGACTCATCTGTGAAAAGGACAGGTCGCCAATCTTCTCTGGTCCATCCAACGTGGTCCACGGCCCATTCATATCGTGCCTGGTGGTGGTTCTGAGACAGCGGAATGCGAATACATGGTCTTCTCGATCGGAGACCACATTCGCGCAACGTTGCTTGGATAGTCTGCGTCGAAACATTAACCCCGGATGCATTCTGAAGGTCACTGCGAAGCTGGGTTGCTGTGGCAAAGCGGTTCCTGTGGGCCTGAATGATCAAAAACCGGTCTTCAACTGCAGATGTTGCCCTGTCTCTGCCACCACCATGCCGTCTTACTGGTGTGTCATACTGCAGAAATCTTGCCCAGGCTCTGGTGATCACCGTATGATGCACAGCAAGAGCTTCACTAACCTGACGATGGGTAGCCCCTTGCTCCACACAGCTCGCCACATTTCTGCTTCAGACAAATGTCTTCTTACATTTGCATTTGCCATATTCAATCATTAAATCATAAGGGTTTGTGTTGAAATGAAGATTGAATACCCTACACATGCCTTGTACATGTAGACAGTACACGAAAACATCAGGGAAATCAAGGGGTACAGGCTTTCCATGACTGTCACGAAAAGTCTGCCTGTAAAGAGAGCTAATGAAAGCACCGGGTACCATCTCAATACATTCCTCAATCACATACGCCAAAAATATCGTAAATATGTCGCAAGCAAATTTCACAATGATGTGTCAAATATTTGGTGCTTAGCAAACTTTGAGTAGTATATACATTACACTACTTTTTACGCATCTGTGGCTTTTCTAACTTCAGTCCAGCTTATGCTTCCCGCCATATACCTGGAAGACATTTGTCAATCTGTCACTCTGATACCAGCAAAAAAAATTATCCCCCACAGAGTGCAAGTTAATTTAATATCTGTAATTCAACACTAAAAATCAGGTTAAACTTTCTGGTGGAATGTTTGCTATATTAGCTGGAATGTCGGCCTGCAGCAGACCAATCAATATAGCCCCGAGGCTGCCCGTTGAAAATACTGATTGACCTACCCCAAATAATGAATATGGACTCTTCTAATTGCTGCCATTGAAGTGGCATGGAGTGTACCACTAGATTCAAAGGGTTAGGGATTAACAAAACCGGGAAGACGAGAGTGATGTCACGCATGCAGCCCGACTGTCCCAGCAATGGCAATGCTTAGACACAAAATAGTCGGAGCCATTACGTGAGTTTAAAAAAAGTTCCGCTTGAAGTGACTGTAAAGAGTTAAAAATGCATATTGGAGGAAACAAAGAAAAAAAAAAATGCCTAATTGGCGGGGGCAGGTCAGGGCAATAACTTCAACAATTTTCATTGGATGATTGTGATCATCAAACTTGACCTAGAGGCATATACTGAAAAGAATTAAAATCTGTTAACGTTTGTTTAAGTTATGGCATAAAGAAAGTTCGGACAGACAGATGGACTGACGAATGGACTGATGGACTGACAGATAGACGGACGGAGCGAGGTCTGTGCCATATCCCTCTCTCGCGGGAGGGGATAATGAAAGTGTCAATGACACTGTAGCTTAACTTGTGTATGTGTTGTGTTTGATGAAAAGGATAATGTTCAATGTTTATGTAATGATTATGAAATAAGACAAGAATTGTGATAATTGGGAATATGTTAATTTCTGTTCCCTGTATGCTATGTTTTTAATAAAAATAATATGAGGTGTACACGGTACTAAAGAGCTGAGGGGTGGGTAAATATGACCTCACAGTTAATATGTGTGGTACCTCACAGTTAACGTATGTCAACGAAAGTTACCAAGTTACACTGAAATTATTTCAAAATGAGTCATCCTATCAAGTTACACTGAAATCCCTTCAAAAATATGGCCTGTAGACTGTGCTAAAGGTTTTCGGGCTTCATGCCTGTGTAGCCACGACGGTAGACCGATTGCAACTAAAATGGAACGTCCTCATCTCGACATTATACTGAGTCATTCTACTAAGTTACAATGAAATCCTTCCATAAATATGACCTATAGACTATGCTAACGGTTTTGGGGTTTTGGGCCCGGGCAGCCATCAAGGCTAAATGATCGCGACCAAAAGGGAATGTTCTCATCTAGACATTATTTGGAGTCATCCTACCAAGTTACAATGAAATCCCTTCATAAATATGACCTATAGATTGTGCTGTAGGTTTTCGGCTCAGGTAGCCATCATGGTTGAATGAGCACAACCAAAAAGGGACATTTTCATCTGGGCATCATCTGGAGTGATCCTACGAAGTTACAATGAAATCCATTCATAAATATGACCTGTAGACTGTGTTCAAGGTTTTCCGGCTTCGGGCCCCTGTAGCAGTCATAGTTGACCAATCATGACCAAAGGGGGTGTCATCATATAGGCATCATATGGAGTCAACCTAACAAGTTACAATGAAATCCTTTCATAAATATGACTTATAGAGTACGCTAAAGGTTTTTGGGCTCGGGCAGCCATCAAGGCTGAATGATCGCGACCAAAAGGGGACGTTCTCATCTAGACATTATTTGGAGTTATCCTAGCAAGGTACAATGAAATCCCTTCATAAATATGATTTGTACACCGTGCTAAAGGTTTTCGGGCTTCGGGCCCCTGTAGTCATCACACTTGCCCAATCGTGTCCAAAAGGGCCTGTTCTCACCTAGACATTATATGAAGTCAACCTACCAAGTTACAATGAAATCCCTTCATAAATGTGACCTGACGACTGTGCTAAAGGTTTTCGGGCTTCGGGCTCGGGCAGCCATCATGGGTGAATGATCGTAACCAAAAGGGTTTTTCTCATCTGGGCCTCATCTCGAGTGATCCTACGGAGTTACAATGAAATCCCTTCATAAATATGACCTGTAGACTGTGCTCAATATTTTCGGGCTTCAGGCGCCTGTAGCCATCACAGTTGAACAATCATGACCAAAAGGGGGGGGGGGGGGGGGGGGGGGGTCATCATTTAGGCATTATATGGAGTGAACCTAACAAGTTACAATGAAATCCTTCCATAAATACGACCTATAGACTATGCTAAAGGTTTTTGGGCTCGAGCTGGCATCAAGGCTGAATGATCGCGACCAAAAGGGGACGTTCTCATCTAGACATTATCTGGAGTCATCCTACCAAGCTACAATGAAATCTCTTCATAATTATGGCCTGTAGACTGTTCTAAAGGTTTTCGGGCTTCGGGCACCTGTTGCCGTCACAGTTGCCCAAAAGGGGACGTTCTCATCTAGACATCATATGAAGTCAACCTATCAAGTGACAATGAAATCTACCCATATATGACCTGTAGACTGTGCTAAAGGTTTTCGGGCTCCGGGCTGGCAGCCATCATGGTTGAATGATCACAACCAAAAGGGGACATTCTCATCTGGGCATCATGTGGAGTGATCCTACGAAGTTACAATGAAATGCCTTCATAAATATGAACTGTAGACTGTGCTCAAGGTTTTCGGGCTTCGGGCACCTGTAGCCGTCACAGTTGACCAATCACGACAAAAAGAGGATGTCAACAAGTTACAATGAAATCCTTCCATGAATATGACTATTTGACTATGCAATATGTTTTGGGGCTCGGGCAGCCATTAAGGCTGAATGGCTGCGATCAAAATGGGACTTTCTCATCCAGACATTATTTGGAGTCATCCTACCAAGTTACAATGAAATCCCTTCATAAATATGACCTGTAGACCGTGCTAAAGGTTTTCGGGCTCCGGGCTCCGGGCCCCTGTAGCCGTCACAGTTGCCCAATCACGTCCAAAAGGGGACTTTCTCATCTAGACATTTTATGAAGTCAACCTATCAAGTTACAATGAAATCCCTCCATAAATATGACCTGTAGACTGTGCTAAATGTTTTCGGGTTTTGGGCTCGGGCAGTCATCACGGTTGATAGATCATGCCCAAATGGGGAAATTCTCATCTAGACATCATACGGAGTCATCCTACCAAGTTACAATGAAATCCCTCCATATTAAACATGACCTGCAGACTGTGCTAACAGTTTTTGGGTTTCGGGCTTGGACAGCTAGCACGGTTGACAGATCATGCCCAAAACGAGACGTTCTCATCTAGGCATTATACAGAGGCATCCTACCAAGTTACAATGAAATCCCTTCATAAATACGACCTGTAGACTGTGCTAATGGTTTTCGGGTTTTGGGCTCGACCGATCACTACCAAAAGGGGGCGTTCTCATGTAGACATGACCTAAAACCTGCATATGAAATTTTATGACGATCAGATAAGAACTACCGGTTGTAGTCTGTACTTGAAGGTGGAATAAAAAACTTCAACTACAAACTTTAACCAAAACTCAAAATGTCAATTGAACAGGAAAAAAACAACCTCTCCCCCCCCCCCCACTTGAACCTTCAGTAAAAACTTTTAACCAAAACTCTAAATCTTAACAGACGGACGGACGGACGGACGGACGGACGGACGGACGGACGGACGGACGGACGGACGGACGGACGGGCGGACGGACAAAAGTCATTACTATAGCCCTCACTGTAAACAGTAGGGCTAAAAAAATCAGTCACATCTTTCATAAAATAACCACTTCAGCTGCTAACAAGCCTCAACAAGGCTTTTAAAATAACCAATGTAGTAAAATTTGGAAATACAGAAGGTTTCGTTATTTAATGATCGGTTCGGTCCGTGCATTCTGTATCCCGATACTACCCGTGTTGGTTCGGTTTTTCGGTATATTGCCCATCTATCTTGTACTTTCTAATTTAAGACAATTGGAAACAGGTATAAGCTGTGCAGATAAGCGGAAGCTATACTTTTGGCTCTCCAACTGTGTGGATGGATTTGACTTGTCCCTTTACCCAACGTAACGGCCAAAACCGGCCAGCGCTATTCTAAAAAATCGCCAATTAATTTTCATTATTTTTTTCATTTTTTGTCTCAAAAACATAGGTTATGACCCCTCATTGGAACGAGCTCGTCGAGCTCGTTCCAATGAGGTGTCATAACCTATGTTTTTGAGACAAAAAATGAAAAAAATTAGTTATTCAAGAATTTTTTTTTCAAGTGTCGTCTGCTTTTCACGTTAGTTATTATCCTTCTGTTTCCAGACATAAAAATTTGTTCCGCGCTCGACAGCGCTCAAAGCATGACATGCGTCCTGAGGAAAACGTGACATGATGAAAGCATGAAACAAATTTCTGTTTTCACCTAGCAAAGATAGGGAGTGTATTATTACAAAAGGACAAACACTCAGTTGGCGGTGGGGTGGGGGATGTGCCAAGTTGCTTGGGGGATTCAGTAAAAATTCAGAGAATGTCACATTTTGTCCAATGTGAATTGTTTATTGAATTGTACCAGCTTACACATTAAGGCTACTCACCATCACAAAATTTATGTGGCGTCACGTCGGTACACTGGTACTTGTTCACGGTGGTCGAATGTAAGTAACAACTAAAAAGTGAAGTCTATGATTGTGGGACAAAATGTCCATCGGCAATATGCATTCAGAACAAAATGCCCTCTGAACAAAATTCCATATCGGTAAAATGCCAAAGTATTAATGCAAAGTTGAAAAATCCACTCACTTTATAAATTCTTCTCTTTCCTCGTCGCTCATCGTTTTAAATTCTCTTCTCATAATTTTACTCTTTTTTTTGATAAAACTATGAACAACTTTCTAAAGAAAACAAAGACAGAACATAAAAAGTTAGAAGAGAGAGTGGGCAGAAATATCCACAAAAAGGATACTTACATTTCCATAAGCATGTGTTTATGTATTTACTCCTTTTCACTTTTGTTTACATTTGCAACATATATAGGCGTATCAGGTTGTGTGCGTTTGTATTCACATGTATACGCGTTTGTATATCATCCATTGAGTGCAACAATGCGCCATCTGCAATGCTAAAGCACCGCAGAGGGCACCTTATTGCACTCGAGAGACGAGTAGTACGAATGCACTCAGGGATCAAATCTGCAAGACCATCCTATTAAATTGTTTCATGCACGCAAAGTGAGATCAACCCCAGACAATTGATGTCCCCATGAAATCATAAACCCAGGTCACAGAAACACTTATGGTAGTCGATATGTAGTACATTCAAAACTGCACATTGCAACTGAATACTTTGAACATAAAAATCCTTCTCGCCCACCTATGTACCATACATCGATAATCTGTTCTGTAACACAACGATTGGTACATAGCAAATAAAACATACCTATATGAATAAAGACCTGTCCTCTGACAGTTACCATTTTTAAAAATAAAATATCTACATTTCAAATCACACATTTTCGCCATAATGAACTACAGGGATGAGAGTAGAAGACAATAAAATTAGCTGAAATAAGCTGAAACTCCCATATTTTCACCTGGCAAGTGATTAAAATTTCTTCTGAAAATAAGAGGACAAATGGTTAAGATATCACTTGGAAGATATTTTTTGCTATAAATTTACATGAAAATGGTCTTCAAGATGGTCTTCATAATATACTACTCAAAGTTTGCTAAGCACCAAGTACATCCAACAACCTGTTTTACGTTTCAGTTGAAATATTGTTATGAAAATTGCATATATTTTTTATTTAATTATATCTTTAAAGATTTAAGTACAGAAATTAAGATTTTGTTTGTGTTTGACATTATTTTTTAGCTTTTGAATACGATAGCCATGGAAAATGGATTTTATTGGTAATAGAGGAAATTTTTCAAATTTGCCAAAATGTTGACGGAGCGAAGTGGTATTGGTTCAGTATCGAGTATGAGACCCATTATTGTTAATTACTGGTTGACAACGCCTTCTCATGCGCCAAACAGGTTTCAGATGGTCATTTGTGGGATATGGTTCCATTCTTGGATCAGCATGGCACCAAGCTCCTGGACATTTCTTGGTTAGACTGGACGGGCTGAAATTGCAGGGTGCAACTCATTCAAGACATGTTCGATTGGATTGAGGTCAAGGGATCTTGTTGGCCTGTCCATACGCTCATCCTCATCATTTACATGAAAATGGTCTTCAAGACCATTTTCATGTAAATTTATAGCAAACAAAATTTCAGCCCTTTGATAATAAATTAGCTGAAATCAGCTACTTGGCTGAACTCTCTCATCCCTGGAACTAGGAATAAAACCAGTTCAGTCTTGTTTGGCAGAGCTAACTAATTGAACATGAAGAGGAGGAGGGGAGGGGAGGGGCGGCTACAGGTCTGGAGATGACTTGGAATGGAAGAATGCTTGACATGCCCAATTCTAGTTCGTTCCATAAATTAGGTAAAACAAAAACGGTTTCTAAGCTTTTTGTCTTAGATCTATACCTGTGCATGAAACCGACTTGGCATTTTATTGTATTTGTTAATTTAATTTGATTATTTTCTGTGAAAAAAATCGTAAAGGGTGCCGGAAGATCTCCAGTATGCCAACCATAGGAGAATAAGTAAGCGTGCACGTTATACAGATCTTTTCAATTGGCATTTCGGCGTGCTTTTCTGTCTTGCAAGTTACATTGTTACAACACCACTCATAAAGTGGAGCTCGGTATTCTTTTTAAATACTGCTGTAGCAATATACCCTGTGGCCTCTGTACTCGGATACCTATACTACCCGCGGTGCGCGCAATCCGCAATGACGTGTATGTGAATTAGGTATTTGGTAAAATAAGGAAGAAAATTGCTACTCGCTATTTCCGATTCGATTCGCACTGAATGTCAGTATCGACAACGGGCCTCCGACTCGAATTGAGATTGGACTCCAAAATAAAAATTTCGATTTGTAGGGCTCGAGACAAGATGGTGAATATTAATTTTCTTGGACCTTTCGCTGATTTGTAGCGCTCCTCTAAGCCTTATTTGTACAAGCATAGAGAATATACAGACTGCCCGTATGGTCCAACAGAAAAACTCTCGGTGTGCCCGTTCCCTACTGGGTTCCCTCGGGGCCCCCTTGATTGAAGCAGACCAACGCCTGTTGGTAGTGAAATTTCGTGAAAATGACCAAAAGGTGGAATGGACCTGCTTGCATAGAAGGCTGTTATATCGAAATGTCAATGGCAGTCCACACAGAGGACATTTCGATATACCAGCAGTCTAGAATGTCATTAATCGCTCAGTTCAATAAGAAACAGTGTTCCTTCAATTTCAGATATCAAAATTTTCTCCGACTCGGCCAAACTATGGTCTTCCAGATGCCCCCCCCCCCCCCTCCCTCGGTATAACCATTTTTGTCAAATGATCGATGAAGATGATACAGAAATGCCATCGAAATATCCTCTATGTGGACTGCTATTGATCGCTCAGATGCAAGGAAGTCTCGTTCGTTCAGTTCGCAAAATCAAAATTTTCTCCGGGTCTGGGGCCCCTCTTGGTGCATTCTCCAGTTACTTTACTTGGCCCAGACCGCCTCTGCTGAGTCTGGGCAATATTTTCTTCTAAATTGCAGTCTATCTGCCAAATTACATGCGCTCGTTGTATTATCAAAATGTGTACATATTCAAGAGAATGTACATCATACTATCAACATTAAAAATACGTGTGTTTTGTGTTGAAATATAATATAAATTTCGCTGAAAATATTCAGATTCTGATAATACGAATACGTTAATTCGCTCCAGTGGTTATGAGGAGAATTCGATAAAACACTACTCAAAGTTTGCTAAGCACCAAGTATATCCAACTACCTGTCTTGCGTTTTGGATGAAATATTGTAATGAAAAGTGTATATGTTTTTTATTTAATTATATCTTCAATGACTTAAGTACAGAAAATAAGATTTGGTTTGTGTTTGACATTATATTTTAAATTTTGAATACGATAACCATGGAAAATGGATATTATTGGTAAAAGAGGAAATTTTTCAAATTGCCAAAATGATGACGGAGCGAACTGGTGTGGGTTCAATATCGAGTATGAGTCTCATTACTGTTACTTACAGCTTGACAACGCCTTCTCATGCTCCCAATAAGGTTCCTGGTGGTCCTTTGTGGGATGTTGTTCCATTCTAGGACCAGAATGGCACCAAGCTCCTGGAGACTTCTTGGCTGGACTGGACGGGCTGAAATTGCAGGCTGCAACTCATTGAAGACATGTTCGATTGGACTGAGGTCAGGGGATCTTGCTGGCCAGTCCATACGCTCAATCCCTCCCCGCTGTCGTTACTCCCCGACAGCATGGGCGACATGAGGACGGGCATTATCGTCCATCGGAATGAATCTATCACCCACTGCACCTGCATACAATCTGACGTGGACATCCAGGATCTCATCAATATACCGCTGTGCTGTCAATGTAACACGTTCAAGGACACAGAGCTCACTGTATGTCCTTTCCTGCTGATGCCGCCCTCCACCATAGCAGTCATGCTCAGCAATGTTGGCCGCATGGAATCGCTCACCTGGTCTTCTCCTTACCCTAGAACGCCTGCCTGTCTGGTCTAGGTCGCCAGTCTTCTCTGGTCCATCCAACGTGGTCCATGACCCATTCATATCGCGCCTAGCGGTGGTTCTGGGTCAGCGGTATGCAAATACATGATCTTCTCGGTCGGAGACCACCATCGTGCAACCTTGCCCGGATAGTCTGCGTCAAAACATTTGCATTCTGAAGGTCACTGAGAAGCTGGGTTGCTGTTGCAAAGCGGTTCCTATGGGCCTGAATGATCAAAAACCAGTCTTCGGCTACAGATGTTGCCCTGTCTCTGCCACCACCATGCTGTCGTACTGGTGTGCCCTACTGCTGAAATCTTCCCAGGCTCTGGTGAACAGTATGGTGCACATCAAGGGATTCACCAACCTGACGATGGGTTGCCCCTTGCTCCACCATTCTTACAGCCCACCACTTCTGCTTCTGACAAATATCTTCTTACATTTGCATTTGCCATATTCAATCATTAAACCACAAGGGTTTGTGCGGAAATAAAAATTGAATACCCTACATATCGTCGCGTGAGAACCATAGGGTTCTATCTTCCAGTGGAAGATAGAACCTTATGATTCTCACACGACGATATGACATGTACATGTAGACAGAACACGAAAACATCATGAAAATCAAGGGGCACATGCTTTCCATGACTGTCACGAAAAGTCTTCCTGTCAAGAGAGCTAATGTAAACACTGGGGACCATCTCAATACATTCCTCAATCATATCCACCAAAAATATCGCAAATATGTCACAAGCAAGTTTCACAATGATGTGTCAAATATTTGGCGCTTAGCAAACTTTGAGTAGTATATATGTAGTTCACGTCGGACGGACGACAAACGGGGCGTGATTAGTAAAAGTCTCGTTGAGCTTCGCTGATGAGCGACAATATAGGATAAATGGTAAATGGTTAATTTTGTCTCATTCATTAAGGTGCTATATAAGTATGAGAATTTTGTTTATTTTGAAATTCCCACCTCTGATATTCCTTAAATTCATATTAAATATACACAAATTATACATCGAAATGAAGGTTGGGATGCACGAACACGAAACACAAAATTTATGTCATGATACTCATAGAGTCGACAGCAGGCACCACCGTTTCTTGGAAGTCTGCTACCGTATTCGTAGCAGAACTAATAATAAAATACTATTTTACGAGAACAAGTGCTTCACATATTCAAGAACAAAGCTAGGCATTAAAATACTTTAGAGTGCAGCGATATGACTGCATTTGAAAAATGGACAACACTGTCTGCATTTTTTTTTATTAAAGATGGATTCCATGTTCGACGGACATGCGCAAATCAATGGATACCACGAATTTCCATCCAAAAACAAAATCGTAATTCCAAGAAATTTCAACAGGTGTCATGTTACCTTGCAACTGTACAGTCTCTATAAAACGATAGTATGTTGTATTAATATTAATATTATGTTGTATTTCTCATTATTTGATTTCAGACGGCAAGGTATATCGATGCTTTTTCCGTCCGATGACGTTGACCAGAAATCGTCAGTAATTTACAATGTAAACAAAATGGACAGTTTTTGGAATTCACCCCAGTGCAGCTCTGCCAGTGTGTGTTGAAGAAGTTTGATGCCCTAACTTTGTTCTTGGATATATGAAGCACATTTGACCACAAGTGCTCGTGAAATATTATGTAATCATCAGTTCTGGTACGAATACGGTAGAAGACTTCCAGGAACCAGTGGTGCCTGCTGTCGCCTCTATGAGTTGATTTCATGTGTGTTTAGTCATCTCAGCCTTCATTTTGATGTATAATTTGTGTATATTTCATTTGAATTTGAGGAATATCAGAGGTGGGAATTTCAAAATAAACAAAATTCTCTTACTTGTATAGCACTTTAAACGATATTCCGAAGACATCTAAAATAAATATAAGCATACAGCATGATTTTAGCAGAGATTTCTCTCTGAGTTTACGTCTTGGTAGATGTTCGTAGTACATTTTCTGCATTCGCAATGCTCGCCTGGTTCTTTGTTTATATAAGCTGGCCTCTGATGTTCAATAATGACCAGCTCAGTTCTGTTACGGGCAGTGATGCCACCCCACACCATGAGAGACCCTCCCCCATAACGGATGAATTTCCGACAAGGCTTATTTTGGAAAAGAGTGTTATACCAGAATTTCTAGCTCACATGCCAGACTATTATTGCGCAAGGAGACGCGCTCTCTGGTGAGCAGGGGAGACACTAATTCTACCCCAAGCATTGTATACTCGCCCCAAAAAGAAAGTGTGCATTGCAGAAATTGATCAAACTCCAAAAAAATAATTTCGTAGGTGTATAGAGTGTTAACCTGTTCATGAATAAGTTATACTGAACACAAAAACAGCTTTCCCCGTTAAAATTGCATTAACGTTAAATGACGTGCTGCACATTTGTGAAAAGGCATGTTTTGCACGTGGAGAGTCTGAAAATTCATGCAGCAGTGTGAATCCTTGGGTATCTAAACACTAAAGTTAGGCCTTCCTATCGTTCACATTCAAACTTGCGCTGCTGTTAAAACGGCTCCACATTAGCATGCCAAGATTGACAATGAATCAACGTCTCCTTGCCCTGGGTATGATTAGAGCTGGCAGAACACACAGAGAGGTTGCCCAGCATTTGAACTGCCACCGTAACACTGTAGACAGGCTAGTCCACCGACATGCACAACATGATGACGTTCGAGACCGACCCCGCTCCGGGAGACCCCGAGTTACCACCCCTGCACAAGATCGGTATATCCGTGTCGTCCATCTCCGGAACCGGCAACAAACGGCAACGACGACAGCCAGGAACATCCCTAACCTGAGACGGATACATCCTCAAACAGTAATCAACCGGCTGAGAGAATACGGCTTACGTCCTCGAAGACCTGCAATTCGTCCAATTTTGACGTTACGTCATCGTCGTGCTCGACTGCAGTGGTGTAGACAACATCTCAGGCATCCCTTACACTGGTGGCGACGTGTTTTATTCACAGATGAATATCGTTTTCATCTTTCATCATCAGATGGCCGCCAGAGAGTGTACAGACGTCGAAACGAACGCTACGCAGATCCATGTGTCGTGGAGCGAAACCGTTATGGGGGAGGGTCTCTCATGGTGTGGGGTGGCATCACTGCCCGTAACAGAACTGAGCTGGTCATTATTGATGGCAATCTCAATGCAGCCAGATATCGTGATGAAGTGCTTACACCTGTTGTTGTCCCATGTCTGCAACGTCACGGCCGAGGCGTCATTCTACAGCAGGACAACGCCAGACCCCACGCAGCTCGTGTTGTTCAACAGTATCTGCAGCAACAAGAAGTGGATGTTCTTCCCTGGCCCGCAAATTCGCCCGATATCTCACCCACTGAGCACGTATGGGACGAAATGAAACGTCAGCTACTCCGGCTTCCCCATGCACCGTCAACGCTTGTGGAACTCCAAAGACAGCTTATCAGAATATGGAACAACATCCCACAACACTTCCATGCTAACTTGTTCGCTTCCATGAGGCATACATGCACAGCAGTAGTCGATGCAGACGAAGGTCATACCAGATATTGAGTGTGTGACTTTTGTGTTTGACCCTTAGTGTCTTTGACTCTCCATGGCACCAAGTGTATTCGTCGTAGCGTAATGAAATTTCTCGTGTTGATCACAAATTGATTCATCTATGATTGAATAAAATTTCCATGAATGAAAATGATATATATCTTTTTTTAGTGTTATTTTTTAGCATGCACACTTTCTTTTTTGGGAGAGTATATAAACGTGTTTAAAGTGCATGGAAGTCGACTAATAAACAGTTCATCTGATCAAATGCGCAGAGGTAGCAGGCAATGCATGGTGTTTGTCAATTTGTGATTTTAACCCTTTAAACACCGGTGGTATATTACATATCAGTTCAATAGCAGAAATTGGAAGAGTCCATGTTCATTATTTGGGGAAAGACCAATTAATATTTTCAGCGTCTAACCCTCGAGCTGCACGTTGAAAATATTGATGGTCTGCACCACAGTGACAGCACATTACTTAGCAGCCTTCCCCCTTAATGAAATTATGGCGTATCATGTGCCTGGACCCTAAAAAGACGGCTCCTCGGGTTCAAAGGGTTAAGACATCACCATTGACCAACTTCGTGCCCTCTGAGGCGGTCAGGTGTGCACATTGACAATTTCAAAATTAACATTTTCGCGTGAAACGAATGGGGTTCATCCTTACATTTCATAAACCTTCGGCAAAATTGACTTTCGAAAAAGTTCGGAAAGCTGTGGTTCGGGAACTATTTGTGAAGTAAAAGTTTTAGTTTAGACCACACAATACATATTAATTGACCATCGGGTAATTTTTCTGGGGGTGGGGGGGGGGGGTGGGGTTGTTTTTAATTTTTGTTTGTTTGCATGTATAGTACGGCCGCTGTGGACTGGCCACTTTCAAAGGATGGGCAATATTTCTACGGACGCAATATTATAAGATTCCAAACAATAATTACAGGAATAATCATCAAAAAATTAACTAATAGATCTCCGGGTACAACCTGGTGTTTCATTAATTAATTTTTTTCTATTGATGATTTTTATTAGGCGGTAAACGCATTCGTATATATCATCGCCCGTGCATGCGTTACACCAGTCCACGGCGACTGTACTGTAATGAGCATGAATTGAGAGGATTTCTGTTATCTTTTCACGCACAGAATATACAGAGAGTGTATAATGATACAAATTAACGCATTTACTTTTAAACCCCAAAGTCCTAATTCCGACTTTGATCACTTTTTACTGCAACAGTACAAGTGCACCAACCCGCTGATGAAACTTGCAATTTACCATATATATTATAACCCTTCACCCAACGTAACGTCAAAAACCGGTCAGTGCTATTCACAAAAATCGCTAATTAATTTTCATTAGTTTTTCATTTTTTGTCTCAGAAACATAGGTTATGACCCCTCTTTGGAACGAGCTCATCGATCCAATGAGGGGTCATAACCTATGTTTTTGAGACAAAAAATGATATATTCAAGAATTTGGTTTGCAAGTGTTGCCTGCTTTTCATGTTAGGTAAAGGGTTAAGTAAGGCAGTTGTTTCTTGGCAAGGCTTGGCTGCTACAAACAGCCAAGACTTGACTAGAAACAACTGCAAATCTACATGATGTAGACTGTCTTTAGTTACACATTTCAGATTTTAGTTACATGTATCTCCCACCTGCGGCAACCGCGTTGTGTCCTTGGGCAAGACACTTCACCCGCAAGTGGTATGTAATGTGGTTTTCAGGGGCTATTTGGGGGATCTCATCGGGGGATCTCATGTGACGTCATAGTCACGTGACCTAGTGGCGTCATGTTGTGTTGTCATGGTAACCCGCGTGAGCGGCCATGTGGTGACGTCATCCCCATAGTGATACGTGGTGTTAGTGCGCATGCAATCTGATTGGTTATAAATGATCTAGATAAATGAAACAATAAGAGTACTTAGAATAGGGTTAGAACTAACAAGAATAGACCAGAAACTGCTAAATATAGTAATAATAAGGTAAACTGTTCCAACTAATAGGCTCTTCTACGCTACTGGAGTATACTCCAGAACAAAGGAACATGGCCAGATAGACGAAAACTGTTGCATATATAGATAGAAGCAGAGAATCCTGTAAGAATTCGAAATAGTAAAAGTTGGGGTGGATTTTGGTGATTTGGAGAGATTGTCGGGTTGTTTGTGGTAATTAGATTTACTCTTCTACAATCGAACACACCCTCCGAACATACACCGTCTTATTGCAGAAAAATTGGGTAACATAGCAATCTCGTGCTACCATAAAAACCAAGATGGCGGCCTCCAGTATACAAAATGGACGTCGGAAACACGTATCACCCTAACAACACGCGCTGCGCATGTGCACTAACACCACGTATCACTATGGGGATGACGTCACAACATGGCCGCTCACGCGGTTTACCATAACAACACAACATGGCGCCACTAGGTCACGTGACTATGACGTCACATGAGATCCCCCCGATGAGATCCCCAAATAGCCCCTGAAAACCACATTACATACTACCTCCGCATTGCCTACGTGGGGGCATGGCGACGTTGTGTACTAAGGCGTACTGCACGTCGATGGTGCTAACCCTGCTTGTGTGAAGATCATATGTTGGGAAGCTGACAGTTGCTCGCCGTTGCTTTCCGTGGTTCTCTCCGGGTACTCTCCGGGTACTCCGGCTTCCTCCATCCGTAAAACTGTCGCAGACATGATTAGCCATTGTGCAGAAATATGTGACCTTAAACACCAATAAATAAATAAATAAATAAATAAATAAATAAATAAATAAATAAATAAATAAATAAATAAATAAATAAATAGTTACATGTATCAATCAAAAAAGCATAACAAGTTTTGAGTCTCTCTTTTTGTTGTGATATTGAAAGGATACCTCAAGGCAATAAAACGTCCAATGAGGGGGTTCAATTACAGTGAGGATTGCCTGAGAATCAAAGATTTGTTTGCCTTAATTAAACGATTTTTCAAATACTTTCAATCTACGGAATACACAGTGATGCATTTTTGTATTTATGGTAAAGTTCAGACACAGTGGATCACTACAAAATTACCCTAACTGTCTAATGAGTAGGCCAAAAATAAATTTACCTGTGTTTATGGTAGTCGGGGAAAAATCGGTTGGAAGCGATTTTCTTTTTCAATATTTACTACGTTTTGGGTAAAAGTGAGCTGCATATTTGGAAAGTAAAAAAATGTCGCTGGTGTATATTGGATTCATTTTATTTATTTATTGGGGTTTAAGCATATTCAGCGTCACCTCTTGTCGGGGTGTTTATTGGATAGATATATTTCTCGGAGCACACTGACGACTGACTGGTTGGGAACTGAACTAAATATATGACTCGGCTTTTGCGTTAATTCTAATAATGTGTTTTTAATTTTGTGTTTTGAATCTTCTTTGCATACATTTACAAAATTGTACACACTTTATACAAATGTTCTAACTTTTCATCCAAGCAAATTTTATGGGAAGGTATAATTTTTTAGGTTTGGTAGGGCTACCCTAGACATAGGTATTTTTTGGCTTTAGAGAACTGCGAAGCTTCGAGATTCGATCGATTGTCCCCTGGTTTTCCGTGGTTCTCATGTGGGAAAGCATTAATATCACCCCTGAATTCAGAAATGCCACCCAAGACGGCCCCTCTCCCATTCCAACACCCATAAACGAACTGTTTAACTCATTACCCAACGTGACGCCAAAATCGGCTCGCGCTGTTCACAAACAATGCCATTTAATTGCCATTATTTTTTTCATTTTGCCTCAAAAAAATATCTGATGACCTCTGATTGGAACCAGCTCGTTGAGCTATGTTTTTGTTGCAAAAAATACAAAAAAGTTATTCAATAACTTTGTTTGCAAGTGCTATCTGCTTTTCACGTAATGTAAAGGATTAATGCTATCCCGTACTTCTTTCTTCCCAGTTTCAATGAGCAGCATGCAATCTAATCTTATCCTTTGCATAACAAAACAACCACCTGTGATTCCTTCCCTCCATCCCATTTCTTCATTATACTCCTAGTGAATTCCATTGTCATTTTAGACATTCTAAGAGAAAGTGTTTCAGGGTTTCCGTTACTTCCACATCATATATTTCGCAGTGTTTGTCACAGTCTTTCACCATTTTCCACCTAAGCTCCAGCGACCTTGACCTTAGTTTAAACAACAGTGACCACCAAATGTGCCATCCACACGAGCATCCAAGTTCTCCCGAAGTACTATTTTCTCCTTATCATGTTGACCTCTCGAAGACCTCCTTGCTCCGATACTTTCTCGCCAATTTCGGTTACAGTCCTCCAAGATTTTCTCCCTCGCGAAGCCTTTACCTAGGGCTGGCCCCTCGTCCCGATCATCGACCTCTACTGAATAGTTTTCTAATAACTCTCTCACTTATCCAACCCATCCCATCTTGAGATTATAATCTCAATCAATTATTTCCATCTGGTATACAAGGGGAGATAACCCCCGATAATTTATATCACCGACGCAACCATTGGAAATGCTACTCGATTCGATATAAAATGCAATATTAAAGCGGCAAATCGATTCGAGGAAAAAAATTGCGATATCACAAAACCGTTCGGAAAATGGAAATCTGTTCCGCACATATGTGCGGAACGGAAATCGTTGACGGGCTAGTTTTAAATAGAAGCGAAATTTCACTGGAATTTTCTACAAATCGTGCAACACAATTACAATTTGAATCGCCAGCGATAGCTGGAATCATCCCCTGAGTTCCAATATGTTGTATGTGTCAGCAGGCAAGAAATATAAAACACGCACAGAAACCATTGAAAGAAACAGCATTCAAGTCAATGGCTCGCTCAAAATTGGAATACGGATGCATAGTGTGGGACCCCTATCCACAAAAGAACATCCAGAAGCAAGAGATGACTCAACGTCGAGCTGCACGCAGTGTCTGCAATGACAATCGCGGAGACAGCAGCGTTAGTGAAATGCTAAGTTTACTAGGCTGGCCATCAATCCAAGAGCGTCGGAAGAACAAACGCATCCAAACACTCGGTAACATCACCTCTGGAAGTGATGCTATCATCCAAACACTCGGTAACATCACCTCTGGAAGTGATGCTATCATCCAAACACCCGGTCACATCACCTCTGGGAGTGATGCTATCCCAAAATGCCGTACATTAATAATGGTTCACCTCGCACAAGGAGCACCAACGGCATGAAATTGGCGGTGTACCGAGCAAACACGGAAGAATTCAAGAACTCCTTCTACCCAGTTGCGATCGTTGAATGGAACGCCAATACACAGGTCGTCGTTGGCACCAACTGTGCCAAGGCCACAGAGCGCAACCGATTTCCATCATCTCCCCAATCTGTGTTGTAATACGCGACTACGCGGCCTACACGGTAACTATATTCAGATTGAAATTCAAGATCCCATGGGGACGACATAGTAACACGGTTCCCCCTCGCAAATTTGGTTGGCGATAAAAATGTGTTCTTTTTGTTGATGGTTGTCAAATGAATTGCTGAGTGTCCTTCCAATAATTGTTTTAGAGACGTGAAGGCGTGTAATAAACGTAGTACGACACACTCGTGCGAGTGGATTAATCGACATGACACTTGTGTCATCGCGGAAGGACAGAACTCGAGTCCTGAGGCCTCTCGTTTTATCCTTCCGCGCTGGCAGTCGTGCCATATCAATTAACCCATTCACACGCGTGTGTCGCTCTGTGTATATAACAATTTAAAAAAAAAATCATGTAGACTTACCATATGGGGCCTTGAGGGCCACTTTGCCGAGGAAATATCCACGTTGTACGCAGTCTCCCTAGAATGTTGAAAAAGAGGTGATTAGTAAGAGAATATTCGTGTACCATTTTTCCAACATTCTCTTTGACAAACTAACTTTGCAAATAAAATAATTGATAACTGAGATACAACTCTTGTAATGGATTACACGTCGGGACGTTTGGACATATTTACACTGGTTTGAGAACTGTTAGACATTGGAAGCACACTGGAAGAGCGCAGATGTGTTTAATCCAGTGTTTTCCCCATCCCATCCCCCGGAATACACACAAACAAAATACTGCCTTCCTTATTCTATCCACTCAATTCAAATGCCAATTTAAAAAAAAATAATCACCAGGATTCCTATTTAAGAAGACAAGAAATATAACAAGAAACACGGTAATGTATTTTTCGGCGGTTCGAAGTGTAGCCGAAAAATATTGTCCTCGATGTAAGTAGGGTAGAATCGGGGATACGAGCCCACTAAATTTTTTGTCTCGATCGCATCTCACCAAAACTTAGTTTTTTTCGAGCAAATCTCGTTCGTCACGATCGAAATCCAACGACTTGTTCGATACGACACGTCGATGTTCACATCGTCACTTTTTCCTGATTCTTACAGTGGGTGACGATAGACGAGGTGTCGTGGGTTCGACGTTTGATTTCTCTAACGGTTAACATTGGGTTGGCTAAAAATTTCGACGGAATTTCAATAACTCTAAAAAATTCCCTCTCTTAAAAATTCACTTTCTGATGGGCTCGTAAAGTCTGACACGACCGCTTTCCGGAAAATACTCACCTTTTCTCAGAGGTAACACGGACTGCCATTTAGGTGATTTTTGGGCAAAATACCGCCAAAAAAACACCACCGGCGCGGATGGAAGACTAGCGATCCAACGTCGATTCCCGCGGAAAAAACGGAGTCCGAATCGAGCGGCGAATTTATCGGTGGACTCGAATCAGCCATCGATGACGTAGACAGGTTTTGGGCAAGGAGAGAGAGATAGCTCGCGGAGTCTAAAACGCGTGAGGTGGGCCCGCCCCAGTCCGCAATTGCGTTGATATTACGAGTTGTGAGAATGATGATAAAAAATTGTTTTTTTAAATATAGATATAAACAACATTAAAAAAAAATAAGAATACAAAAGATATATATAAAACAACATTCAAAAAAATAAATAAGAATACATAAAAAAACAACTATTTTTTTATTAAAAAAACTAATAATAATAATGCATAAAAACAATGTTTCTACACATCGGAGATTCGAAGCGAAGGGACGAACAGGTTCGCGAATTAATACGAAGTAGGGAGAATATTCAAGCGGAGGATATGGCTAGACGATTGGGAGAGATGGGATTGAGACGAGAGAGGCGACCAAGTTGTTCAGACCAGTCACCGAGGTTCAGGAACGAGCTAGGAAAGAGATCGTGGAGGAATGAGACCCATAACAGAAGGTTCTCAGAGGATGACCGCTTCGATTCCTGGTACTTTAGCACCGAGAACTTTCTCCGATTTCATTCCGACGGGAATCAAGACTGATTCTCGTCGGAGTAGCGTTTATAGCGACGCTACAGACACTACCCCGATGGGAATAGAGACCGATTCAAGTACCACTGATAGTAGCGACGCTTCAAACATTTTTGGCAGATTTGACAATGGTAGTGGAATCGTGAAAGATCAGATGTACGGATTTCGTGACGATAAAATTTTCGTGGGTGACACGGAAGTATCATCGCTTGAAGGTCGTTATTTGATCGACAGTCTGAGTAGGTACGAAATGACTGACGGATTGTATACTCTGCTCTCTCACCAGAGACCTGACGATTACACCGAGGGGGATTACAAAAATTATGGAGACATTCTGGTTCAGACACACGCCATGAATAAGAACAACGATCCCAGAGAGACGAGACCTAAGGATGAGAGAGGTTACAAGTGGAAGAACGTGGTGAAACCCAAATGGAAGGCGAACGAGTATTTTGTGAAATCGACGACTGGAAAGGGAATGGCCGACACGATATGTCTTCCACGCGATCCAGATGCCTTGTTGGGGATATTGAGTTTGTTGATGGCAAGCAGAGAGGCTGGTAACACCAGAGTGAATAATGAGATAATGAGCATGTGCGATGAATTGTTGAGGCAGAAGGTCTTGACTAAGAAGGATTATCAAAAGTTGATGAATCGTTTGAAATAATAAAAGAGTAAGAGAAAAAAAACCCCCAAAAATATTAAGTAAATAAAAAATATATATATATTTAAGAGAAAAAAATAATAATTAAAAAAAATGTTAGTGATAAATAACAGGGGATAGCTAGATCTTACGTCTATGGTGGATCAGGCATCGTGAATTCGATGATGCAATTTTTAACTCGTAAATTCACCGGTGATACCGCGAAACAGATCATGTCGAGTGCTCTCAAAATGGCGATCGATGCAGGTAAGAAAGCTGCTACCGAAGAGAGCGGCAGAATAGCTTCGGAAGCCGGTAACAGGTGCCGTGCTTTGATTAATAAACTGATAACTCCACAACCTGCCAAACGATCGAGAATCGAACCAAAAAGTTGGAGAGATTTCTATGATGATGTCGTACCGATACAAGACTTGGCTAAAATTACGAAAGGATCGGCATTAAAAGTGATTTATAAATAATAAAAAAAACTTTTATATATATAAAAAATAGAAATTAAAATATAAAAAAAAATTAGAAAAAAACCATAATTCAAAACATAGTAAAAAAACAAACTAGAAAAAAAGGTCTGATAGTGGGAAAAATCTAATTGTGGAAAGACCAATCTCTTGATGAATCTATTGTTGCGACCTGGTTGGTTGGATTATGACAGATTATTCGTTTTTGGCAAAAGTCTTTTTCAACCGGAATATAGATTTCTTCGAGAGTGCATGATTTGTAAATTACCTAAGGATGTTATGTTGAGAATCCTTTACAATCGAGACGAATTTGAAGGATAGGAAACTTCGAATATATTGGAACGAACGGCGAGAGAATTGACCAAGAGAAACTTGGAGTGTTCAAATGTGGAATGTCAGTTTTACGAGAATGCTGATGACGTTCCCAATCCTAGACAGTTGAAGTCGGGTAATAAGAATCTCATGATCTTCGATGATCTACTGTTGGAGAAACAGAATTGATGCAAATCGTATTATGTTCGAAGACGTCACAGCAATGTGGATTGTTTCTATTTGTCTCAGAATTATTTTCAACAACCCAGACAGACCATAAGGGAGAATGCTAATTTTCTGTCTCTTTCGTCAGGATCTCAAGAATCTGAATCACATCTATCGAGATCATCTGGCCAATGACATGAGTAGGGAAGAATTCAGGAGATTTTGTAAGAAGGTGTGGGACAAAGGACTTCACAATTTCGTTGTGATCGATTTGACTAGCAAGTTTAACAACGGAAATATCGAAGTGGATTCGACGATTTTTTTATATTCCTAATAATAATAGAGAAGAAAATAAAAAAACAATATTGATAAAATATAAAAAAAATATAGAAATAATAATAATAATAAAAATGTCAGAACATCACCTATTAGAACAGATAGTTGAGAATACAGCTGCAAAACAATCCTTTCAAATTGTAGTGAGTCACGACATGACTCAATTCATGACTAAATTCAAACCTTCCATCAATTTGAAGAAGGAAAAGAGATACGACATGGCGTTGGTTAATCTCGAGACTTACTATTCGTTTCCCAACGTCACCGAAAAGAATAAATTCATTCAAGTATTCCAAAGGAGTCGATTGGTTCGGGATACGAGTTCCCAAAGGAAGGTATGACATAGACGATCTGAACCATCACATCCAGACGAGATTGAAGACCGATGGTCACGGAAGCAAGATGATAAGAATTGCTGCCAATACGAGTACTCTACAGATGATATTAGATTTGGGAGATAATTTTCGATTGGATTTTAGTGCAGAAGATTCGATCGGTAAGATGTTGGGATTTGATCGAAAGATGTATTGAGGTCATGCCGCGTCTGAAAATATGGTCGACATTCTCGCAGTCAATAGCATTTTAGTGAATGTCAATGTGATCTTGGGAAGTTACGTTTATGGTAGCACTTAGCCTACGATCTACTCGTTTTTTCCAGACGTTTCTCCAGGTTACAAAATCGTGGAGTGACATCGAAATCTCGTCTATCTACCAGTGATCTTGGACACGTTGTATAGCATCAAAACCACATTGATGGATCAGAATGGGAATCTGTTAGATCTTCATGGAGAGAGAGTGACTATATGATTTCACATCAGATAGATATGAAAAAAAATTAAGTAAATAAAAAAAAAATAATAATATAATTTGAAAAAAAAAAAAAATATAATTTGAAAAAAAAAAAATTAGTTTTTTTTCATTTAACAAAAATTTTTTTTTTCATTTTTTTATATATTTATATAGGAAATAAAAAAAAAAACTTATAATATTTATAATAATTAAAAAAAATCACCAACTTATAATATTTCATATTCCTAATTAAATTTTTTTATAATCCAGTAAAAAAAAGGCAACAAATATGAGTAGCAGTCGATATATTATTAAAAACGTGAACATATCTGAAGGACAGAAAGCTAAACTTCGCAGAGCGCTGAGTCATCGAGGCGAGGCCGTTAAATTTAAATTCAGTTCTGAAGATCTGACGAGTGGAGGTAGCGATCAGATCGCCTGGACTAAAACTCAAATCAAAAGGATGGAGAAAGCGATTTGTAATCAAATGGGGACGATGGTAAGATTGCGTCCTGCTCAATTGAGATACAATCTGAGAATGAAAGGCGGTTTCTTACCACTATTGGCGGGACTCACCACTAAAGCACTACCCATTCCAACAAAGATGGTGTTACCAGCTCTGGGCGTGGGAGCTCCCTTGGGACTCGCTAGTTTGGGGGTCGACAAATTAATGGGTAGAGGATTGTTTCTGAAGAAGAGAGGAAACAGACTATTTTTATTTAAACGTTTATTGTTCGGTCAGAATTCGGCATTTAAGAATATACCCATTTTGGGTATGTCATTATATAAAAAAATAACAATTAAAAAAAAATGAAACAAAAGGAGAGAAAACGATATTTCCCATATCGTTCTAACAACGACAATAAAAAAAATGATGGTTTTATCGAAATACGAGAGGCATAAATGCCAACTTTCGAAAAAAAATGTCATCTCTTTCCAATAATAATACGGGCGATCATAATAGATGAGAAGTATTTGTTTGATGATAAGATGAATAGATATGTTGTTATTAAAAAAAACCGAAATATATATAAAAGAGAAAAAAATATTTAAAAAAATACTAAAAACAAAATAATAGAAAAAAATAAATAATAAGAATAGAAAATTTTTTTTATATAAAAATTAGGAGTAAAACGAACGATTCCATGGAATTGAGAGCTTGGTTTTTCGAAGAGCACTGTGCAGAGCTTATGTGATCTGCATGAAAGAACAATTTCCTCGCGTCATGCGTGAAAGATGTCTCGGTTGTGGAGAGGAGAAAAAATTTAATCGCGTTGATCATTCGTGTCTTACAATGGAATGGAAAGACATTGTCACCATGTATTTCATGCCCGCATTGGAATATGTCGGACATGACGATGTGATCGAATGTTGGAATCAATTAGTGTTTGGCATTGGAAAACCCAAGCCCACTAAATCGGAAGTGTTGAAGTTAGTGCATTGAAGTCTCACCAACGAAGACAGAAAATGCGTTTTTGAATATTTGCTGAAAAGGGAAGACCACAAATTTTCCAACAGGAATCACATTTTTAACGAATTCCTTGTTTAAGGGAAGAAAACATTAAAAAATTTTTTTTCGTTAAATAACAAGGAGGCGAAAATAATAAAAAGAAATACATAAAAAATAACAATAGATATAAATAAAATAAAAATAAATATGGAACTTCGAAGTAAAAACATCTATCCATCGTTACAGAAGGTAGAGCCCACGGCACCTCTTCTATCACCAGAAAGTAGTGACTGAGGTGCAGAGGTATTGAGTTGAACAAATCAATAGAATTCAATCATATCTGATGTGAGAGAGAGATTCTCGTTGTTCGCTCAATAAGAAATATTCGAGATTAGAGAAATTCGTGAGTGGCGTGGATTTGACTCTCATCACGATCTCTATGGGTTTGAATGTTGCCAGAGAATCAGTCTATTGTCAACCGCCCTCGTTGCTTTTCCAGTCATGTTGGCCATAGAAGGATTGGCTTTGATTGCCAGATTCGTCAGTACGATCAGAAAATTTCTTGCTAAGAAATTATCTGTGAAGGCCAAGAAACATGAAAACATCAGTGTTTTGGCCGATGCAAAGATTGATTCTGTGTCAGGTAAGATCTCTATGGCATTGAAAGATGGTAGGATTTCAGACGGCGAATTCGTCAACATATTGAACGAAAAACAAAAACAGAAGTCATGAAAGCGAAGATAAGAGTCAAGAGTCGTCAGGTTCTCAAGGAAGAAGTGAAGGATTCTCTTGTGGAAAAAGGTAGGGAAGAAGCGAGACAATCGTTTTGTAAATTGTTGGATTCCAAAAAGATTCCAGAAGCAATCGATTAAAAAAAATGTATATATAAAAGAAGAAGAAAAATTATATATAAACTAAAAAAAAAAAATCAAAAGATATAGATACAACAAACAAAAAAAACTAAAATGTATTGCATCAAATGCAAGAGAGTTACCGATACGGTTAACGTTAAAAAAGTACTGACAAAAAATAAAATTCCCATGCTTCACGGAACGTGTAAAATGTGCAGTTTCACAAAAACGCAATTTGTCAAACGTGGTGCCGGTCTGACGAATAAATTGATTAATAATCTACCCATCAAAATGCATCTGCCAGGACATCAATTCACAGAACCTGGCACGAAAATAAATAAGAGATTGAATCAAGATCTGACATCTAAATCTTGTACCAAACCCATCAATAGGGTGGATTCGGCCGCTTACACTCACGATCTGTGCTATGCTAAACATCCCGACGTTGAGAATCATAATCGCATCTGTGATAAAAACATGTTGACGACATTGAAAAATATACTAAATCCCATTTGGAGAGAGAGACTCGAACGTTCATTGGCCGGTAAAGTGATCGGTATCAAACGTCGATTTGGATAGGGGTCATAAAAAATGTCCAGAAAACTTTATTAATGAATGCATTGGCGAATGAACTACATAAGCCCATCACATGTAAATTTCGAACTAGAAGGGTATTCGTAAAGGGTCTGGATCAGATTTGGTTGGCCGATCTGGTGGACATGAAATTGCATTCGAAATAGAACAAGGGCATCAAGTACATACTGACGCTCATCGACGTGTTTTCGAAATATGGATGGATGAGACCTCTAAAGAATAAATCGGGAGCTTGCATGGCCGAGGCTCTGAAGAGCATATTTGCAGCATCTTCTCGAAAACCAGATAAATTGTGGATGGACAAAGGGAAGGAATTTTACAATAGTCACGTTCATCCATTGGTCGACCTCTATTCCATCAAAAATGAAGGGAAAACTAACATGACTGAACGTTGGAATAGAACCATGAAGGAAAAAATATACAAGTATTTCACGGCTAATAAGACCAAGAAATATATCGATATTCTAGACGAACTGGTTGAAGAATACAACAATACACAACATAGATCGATCAAGATGATTCCCACGAAAGCTAGCGATCATCAAAATGAAAAATGCGTCTTCGCTAATCTCTATCCCAAAGGGAAAAGATCAAGAAGGAGTCCAAATCACCGAAATTTGCAGTCGGCGATCGAGTAAGAATCACTTCTTATAAGTCATTCTTCGCAAAAGGTTACACTCCTCGATGTACTGAAGAAATCTTTAAGATCATTAGAATATTTTACATGGATCCAGTGACTTACAAAATAGAAGCATTAGAGGATGATGAAGATGACAGCAGAGAAATCATTGGGACATTTTACGAACATGAATTGCAGAAGACGACATTTTGAAGAACCAAACCTTCACTTTTATTTTTTTTGCATATATATAGTTAAAAGGAGAAGAAAAAATAAATAATAAATAAAAATTAATAATTAAAAAAAAACAATTAACAATAAAAAGGTGAATTAACACACACAGACAACAAAAAACAAACATAGATATAACCGAAGGTATATTGAGAGACGAAAGCATTCAAGAATATGAAGTTCAAGAGTATGAACCAGTGACTGGAACCAGTTTAAACAATGCCAGTGAAATAAGAATCAACGTCGAAACTCAAGATCTGTTCGTTCATTCCAGCGAAAGTTACATAGTGATACAGGGGTATCCCACCAAGGAAGACGGAAGTGATTATGCTAATGATGACGTGGTCACTCTAGATGTATCTGTTCAGTAATATAAAATACATGCTCTCAGGACAAGAGATAGAATCTGTGTTTCATCCTGGACAAGCCACCACGATGTACGGACTCTTGACATATCCGGACAATCTTTCGAAATCTAAAGGACTCAATCAATTGTGTGTGAAAGACACCATTGCCGACATGAGTGCAGCCAATACCGGTGCCACCCTGAGATTCGACTACATCGTCAAGATATCGAGACCCAAGGAACGTTTTCATTCAGGATATCTCTGAAACACATATTCGGATTCGCAGAAGATTATGATAAGATTCTCTATGGATTCAAACACAATCTGACGTTGATTCGAAAAGGAAACAACAAAGCCATCATGAGACCCGCTGCGACCGATGCAGGTCTGAACAAGATATCTTGGTTCGTTCCGCATGTATTGCCTTCAGTCGTTGAGAAAGTACATCTCTACAAGATCATAGAATCGAAGTGTAAATTACCGATGGGATTAAGAATGAGACAGTGTGATACGGCTAGTATTCCACCATCTAGCAATCTCTTCGATTGGAGATTGTCCATGAAATCTGCTTCAGAAAGATTGTGATTCATCGTAGTGGAACTTCAAACTGATAGGGATGGGTCTCCAGAGAAAAATCCTTCCCTATTCGATCATTGTAACTTGTGAAACATGCAGGTATTTCTAAATGCCACGAGATATCTGGCCATCGATTACAATGCCACTTTCGATAAGAACGATTTCTGCAGACTATACGGTGATGCTGCAGATTTCAGAAAGAAATATCATTGACTGGATGTATTGACGGGTAATTCTAACATCACTCCACCAAATAGAAATCGATGTATCCCCTGTTCATATTCGATGTTAGTAAACAGAGCGAGCGACTCAAGAGTAGCATCTTGGACATTCAGATCAAGTTGCAATTCGATAAGAATGTGCCGAGGAGAACCGAGGCCTTTGCCCTAGTCTTGTCTGATAGAGAGTTAGAATTCGAATCAGATGGACATAAAATGTCCATCGTTTGATGATATAATATATATAAAAATAGAAATTATAATACCCCCTATAAATATCGATAAAATATAAAAAAAATGAATAATAATAAAAAAAACCTCTAAAAAAATGAATAATCAAGATAGAGAATGTCTGAGACGAAATCGAAAGCATTTGGTAGATAACATAGATGAGAGCAATTTATTAAATATATTAGATCAATTGGTAATGACAACACCTGTCATATTGACTTCGGAAATGGTAGAACGAATTAATAAACAGGGAACAACCGCGAAAGATTTTGTCAGACATTTACTAGATATATTAATGGATAGAGGACAAACGGCTTTTGAAGAATTTATTATTGCTATGTTGATCTTGGTTTAGACATGGTGGAGTGTTTTAAGAATGTCAAACCAAAACAAAATAAAAAAGTAATAAACAAAAAAAAATATAATTGGATTTTGATTTATTCTCTCTCTCAAAATCCAATTATATTTTTTTTTGGAGTTGACTCCTTCACACAATTTTGAAACGGTTTATAACTTTATGAAATAGTTTTTTCTCTTGTGTTTGCTTAATTTTTTAAGCAAAAATAATGTCTGCAAGAGTTTGTTGAACCAAGAAATGTCTTTTACGTTTTCTCCATGATAAGACGCGAAACATGATATCAAACGCAATTTATCTTTCTTGCTTCTCAGGTTTTCGAGAGTTAAGAATCGTTTGCGTTTGACCGATCTGTCTTGAAAATCGAATATGTGTTTGGAAAACAGATCAAACAATTTTTCATCATTTTTACGTTCCAGAGGAACTTTGAATTCTCCTCTTTCACCCATGAAAACCCATCGATCTTTTTCCTGTTCACGTTTGGTATCTACAAGCTTTCACTTGAAGTGTTTGACAGAAGATTGCAGAGCTCTCTTCATGGACATTAAATTTCCTTCACCCACGCACATGGTTTCCAGATGTTTCGTTTTATAAAATGCATTTTCGTGTGATTTTTCAAACATGTATTTCTTTACGAAAAGATTGTCTTCTTCTTCTTTGAAATATTGTATTAATTTTTTATCGTTGTTCATTTTTTTTATTATTGTTTTTTATATGTAAAAAATTGATTTAATCATACATTTTTAATTTTGTTATTGAGTTGTCTCTCCTACATCACAAAAAAGTGATTATTTTCATTATTTTGCACTCACTGTTTGTTCAGAGGATTCAGTTTGATCAACAGAGAGACCACTGAAGTGGCGGCTTGGAAATTATTGGTTTTCATCTTGAAATTGATCCTACCCTCCCCCCCCCCCCCATCCGCACCTTGAGAGGCGTACCAAAGACATTAGTGTTCGAGTGTTGTTCCTTCATCTTTTCGACTCTGTACTTCTTGTCACATTCCACACCGTTAACCACACGATTGATGATTGTTTTTTTGCCCAAGTCCACAGAAGTCAACTCATTCGAATGATATCGCCTCCCACAGGCATGGGATGTCCTATCAGACCGTCCAACGGTCCATTACCTTCGTTTCTGAAGAACCATTTTCCTCATCTAATGCACCGCTCTCCTTGGCCCAGATGGTGATCAATTGTCTGGCGTATTTTATCTTTTCCTCAATGGAGATCAGATTGCAGGCATCCATCATATGAGTGGGATCTGGTAGATAAGTGAGTGCGTCCCCTCCCATGTCATGTTTAACTTCCATGATATCACCTTTTCTCAAGACCGTATTTTCGTCCAAGTTCTTTCTGCTGACTGTGCTGGAATCATATTCTGGGTCGTCATTGAGACTGAATAGATTGTGACCAGCCATGCTGATACCATCTTCCATGGTTCCTCCAGATTTTTTATTCAGATACAATTCGTCGACTTGAGATTTCAGATAGGACTGAGAATTCTGTAGGGTGGAATCCACATAACCTTTGTGACCGCCATCGAGTCTTTGCCCATATAGGTGATCTGGGATAGATTGAATATCTTGTTGAATCCCGCATCCAGATCCAATTTCATTTCTAGCTCATCGACGTTATTCTTTCTCAGTTCCAAGTCTATGTATTGTTTGGTTGCCTCATTATTTGGGATTTGTGGGATTGGGTACGTTGATTATCTTGTTAGAATTCACGTTCAATTTGGACTGCATGATTTTACGACTGCAGTGATGTGTCAGATGGTTACTGAATCTCGTGTGAGCGTTATCCACATATCTTTTAGAGATGACATCGGTCGAATCTTTAGGATCCACTACACGCACCAGTCGTGTAGATTTCAAGTCGAGATCATCCATCGTGGCTTTATTCACACAATTATCTCTCATCATCTGCCGAACATTTTTATCTCCTCTATCAACATATTTTTTAGTCGTGGCATCCGACTAATCGATCGGTTCAGGAAGATTGTAGATTTTCTTATTGTTTAAATTTAAAGGTTCTTGTCAAGGTTCGTATCTCCGAACAAATCGTTCGTCTAAGTTGGCAATGTCACCAACAATTTCGACTGTGGTTCTTCTTTTCTTTCTAGAGGAACCTTCATTATCATAAGCGCAACCGAATTTATCGACTGTCATGTTTTTTTTTTGTTTTTTTTTTATTATTTAAAATTATATATTTTTTTATTATTTTAATTAATGCAACCAAAAGTTTTTTATTTATATATCTCTCCCTATATATATATCCCCCAAAAATTGTTCTTTAATGTAAATCATTCAGAATATCTTGAAAGTGATCTCCTTTTGACCATCTCTTGAGAACGTAGAGGCATAGATGACAGCAAAACCCTCAAACCGGCGTTTGCACTTGTTCGGTATTGTAAATAATTGACGTTAAATAGTTCCTTATTTCTATCGGCAGTTAGAATCTGTAGCTATCAAAATAATAATTTTTTATTCTGATTCGAAAACCACATGACCCAATGCGTGCCCTCACCTCTGATGTCATCCAGATTTAAAATTTCACATTCCGAATCATAGTTTTTTTTTCTTGGCAAGGCATCTCTAGAAAACACACCTCGAAAATGTTTGATTTTTAAATCTTTTGCCACTTTCGACAGATCAATGTTGGATAGGGGTTCGTTGGGTAAGATGACACCTTCTACAGATATGTGTTTTATTTTCTTATTATTCATAATATGTTTTGTTTTTATTTTGTTTCTTGTTTATTATTTTTTTTTCTCTTCTTTTTTTAATTTACAAACTCGTGAGTTTTTTTAAACTTACAACATTTTGATGTCTTCAGTTGTACTCCATTCATCATCCTCTTGGTTTTGTTGAATATCACAGAATAAAGTCGGAATGCGAGAGTGTTATTTTATCCTCGCATATAATTTTCTTATCGTCGCTAGACGTCAATGCAATCTTATTGATTTCTTTGGTGCATATCTCATGCATTTCGCTTTGAATCATAGCCATCTTTTTATACACTATCAAATTTTCGAAAAGACAGTCTTTATACTCTTCAAAAACAATGCTTTTATTCATCACACATGCTTGAATGCCTTTACATCTCTTGATCTCTTCACCATCGATGAGATAAGCGTACAATTTAGGTCTCAAACCCACGAATTCGGTGATTTGTCTTCCACTGCTCTCATCTTTAAATTTACCCAACACCTTTTTATTGACACCCTTTGGAATCTTAGATGGGTGATCGTTGGGATAATTACTCATGTCAAACCATTCATTCACATCTGACACTATTTCCCCATAGATGTCCCTGGTCTCTATTTCGTAAGCTAGACTGTCCGTGTCGGTGAACAATAGTTTAGCTTTTGAATCAAATTTTGCTTTGATGTAATCGTAGTGAAACTCATACAACAATCGCTTGCTAATGTCTAAGATGATCGCATCGAGATAACAGGGTTTATTGAACCTTAGATGCGTCTGTTGCATGTGCGTGGCCACTAGATTTTCATCGAATATGATTCTATGTCGATAACTGGGTTTCGCGATTAATTTTCTAGACTACTCTTCAGACGTGACGAGTTGAATGTTAATTCTATTCCTAATGCTTTCCATAGATTTCCCAAACATGCAATTGTTCTTGAGTTTGAAGAAATCTTTTTTAAAGTCGCTTTCGGCCTGCATTCTTAAATTCGTGCCGAGATCGATGTATTTTTTTATCCAAGGCTCCTCATCGAATTGAATGATTCAATGCACATCGATCAATTTCATCCCATGATCGATGTAATGTTTCAGATTTTCACAGTACACCACATACTTGCATTTGTGATTTAAATTAGGAATGAGTTTTTCGATGCCGTTCACTTCTATTCGTTCGGGAGCTGGTGGATAATCGTTGTGTAAATCATGTAACGTTTGAAATCAAGTCCAAATCAACCTCTAGAATACAAGAATACAAGGATAGTCTCTCCATTTTTGTTTTTCTTCCAACGTTTCGATCCATTTGAAATTTCCGATCGATAAAGGATGACTGATAGTCCAACCGTACAAATTATTAGCATCCCAATACTGTGTGTATTTACTCGTTTTTTCCAAATCGAAATCTTTTCCCATGTAAAGATTATTAGCTTTGGCATATCTGATGAAAATCATAGAGACGCCACCCTCACGACCTGTTCAAACATGAATAACATGTTTACGCCCATTGATAATTCTAACTGAACCTCAAGTGAGTCCAGGTGCAGGAAAATACAAAGCTGGATCTAGGTCGTAATGTTGATGACACACTCGTTAAAAATTTTCGAACACATCAGCCAAGAGAAGCATGTCAGTTTTCAAATAGAGGTCATGATATTCTCTCGTGGATTTCATGTCAAAAAATGTCCACACTTTTTGTGCATGTTTGTAATCACCATCGGAAATGTGAGACTGGTATAATTTCGAATAAAAATCTTCTTTGGGAGGTTGAGCGATATCGTCGAATTTCTCGAGATTGTTCATGTAATCGTAAGGATAGATGCCTTTTCTCAACATAATGTCCACCAATTCTCGTCGATCATTAAAATGTTTGCTCGTGATTTTAAATCCCTCCCTATTCACACTGATGACTAAATTTCCAGATTGGTTGAGGAAAATTTATAACTAACGTTGAAACGAATCTCTCTATGGATGGGACTCATTTTCTCAGTCAAACCATCGATGACTATCTTTTTATCGGTGACTTTACATTTAGTGAGTGAAATGTATTTTTCTTCGTTTTGCGTGATGCAACTCAACTCACCTTTGCTAACACCCATATTTTTCATGAACAAGTGACTATCGTAACCTGAGAGATTGTGAAATATCACCTGATAGAATTGAGCATCTCAAAATCTTAAATTACAGTTGTTGAGTAGTTCCACGAAACAGACCTGTGTAGTGATCGTGATCTCTAACTTTTTTTTTATTATTTTCACAATTATTATCGCATGATTGTCTACAGATATGACATTTGATGGTTTCATTGTATTCTCACTGTTACTTTGGCGTGATGATGATGTCTTTAGGTTTTTTACATTTGTCATATAATATTTGAATTTTTGATTCTAACTTTTCTACAAATCCTTGAGCCACAGGTACTCGGCACAAGCTGGGAAATCGAAAGAAAAATGATATTTGTTACCATTTTTGAATCTATGCTGACGTGCCCCTATAATGGTATATAAATATTAACAAGGTAAACAACTCGCTTTTCGAAAACGATAGCACTCATCTTCGTTTTTTCCCCCTCAAATTTGATTCACAAAACGTATCCAACAATACCCAGTATCAGTGGAAAGGGGAATGAATAAGCTTTACAGTGGTGTATTACATGACCGTTGGGAGTTTTTGGGTTGTTCGCGATAACTGGGAGAAGTCGCAGAAAAGGCCGAAAAACATTTAGTCGGACAAGAAAGTGCACAGTGAAATGAGGTTCATGAGCGACAATTATCCGATTTATTATAAAAAAATCGAGATCCCGTTGTATATGGAGGGCAGATTCAAATATTAACCATATACCTATCAATTACTAATCTCGGATCCACATTTATTATTTTCTGGAGTTCACATTTAACGTTTATACACTTTTTAGCCGTAACTTTGACATTTTCCCCAAGCTGACTTGAGTAGATGGCGTCCTTAGATATGCGACTTCCGCAAAAGCTTTCCCCATTCTCCCATTGGCTTATTTTCATCGATGATTTCCTCGGCATAAATAGTAGCCAATGGGATGTCATTGTGCTTCTATGGATGCCGCTTGCTTGTTCAAAGCCAAGGGAAGGTTAAAAAAATGTATAAACGGCAAATGTGATCGCCAGAAATGAATAAATGTGGATCCGAGATTAGTAATTGATAAAGGCATATGGTTAATATTTGAATCTGCCCTCCACAGACAATGGGACCTCGAATTATTTATAATAAATTGGATAATTGTCGCTCATAAACCTCATTTCACTGTGCACTTTCTTGTCCGACTAAATGTTTTTAGGCCTTTTCTGCGACTTCTCCCAGTTGTCATGATCAACCCAAGAACACCCAACGGTCGTGTAATACACCATTGTAAAGCTTATTCATTCCCCTTTCCATTGATACCGGGTACTGTTCGATACGTTGTGTGAATCAAATTTGAGGGGGGAAACACGAAGATGAGGGATATCGTTTTCGAAAAGCGAGTTGTTTACCTTGTTAATATTTATATACCATTACAGGGGCACGTCAGCATTGATTAAAAAATGGTATCAAATATCATTTTTCTTTCGATTTCCCAGCTTGTACCGAGTACCTGTGCTTTGAGCCACATTGTCATCATCTGGACGTTTGGTATAGATGAATGGACCCGACGATTCTCGATTGTCGAAAGAACATTTCACATAATAACAATAGCCTCAAGGTACGTGCTTCTGATATTTTTCAGCATAACTCCTATGCTCGTCAGGCTGGCAAAAAATTATTTTCTTGGTGAAACATTCGAAATTGGCGTAGATGACAAATGGTGGTTCTTATCTTATTTTGTAGTTGCGAAAATCCACATAAGTGTCAGGTTTAGGCATTTCAACGCAACGCCTTGCTTTTAGCTGCAATATTCCCAATGATGCGCCGATGATTCTTGACTATGGAACGAATTCATGCAGTTAAAACAGAAAAATCTCTCACACTTATGTTTACTAATCTGCTTCAACAACAACTGACTCATTTCTTTAATCCAGCAATAATGTTGATTGTCACCCTCTGAAAATAATAACAAATTAAGAATCTTTTCTCTCTCTTTGTAAGAAGTCAGTCTGAGAGGATAGACTACTCTTTTTATCGTCTCCTTCATATCCAAAGAAGTTTACGGCCATGTTGTGATTTAGCTTTTCAAAACCTTTGATGTCTTTCAAACGCATCGTGATCACCCATTTGAAACACCCGTTATTATCTTCATTTTTCTCGTTGATCACGGCTTGTTTTTTAAATATGAAATAAGGTAATTTTATGTAGGAAGATGCTTTCAAAGGATCATGTCTATACACGTGAATCTCGATATTCAATATCTTTTCGAACGTCCAATTACTTCCCTTGTTTTGAAAAGTAGCCATAGATTCCATCATCTTGTCTTTCATTACTTTATAAACATCAACTAATTCGTCATCTCTGAACACAATTTCGTTTTTAGATCGGAAATAGGCATCTCGTTCCAGGATCTTACCCGTTTGGGCGTCGACTTCTTTCATCAGACAATACAAGATCATTCTTATTTTTAAACCCTTATCTAGATGTTTTTGAATTACGTCTAACACTCTACCCTTCACCCGTTCCATGAATGATTCAGGATCGAGTTTTTTTTACGAGACCGGGCTTCACATCGAAAGTTTTAAACCATCCTTTGATGGCTTCATCTCGTTTTTTCAAAATCAATGGTGACTTCAAGGCTTTGATCACGATATCCGTTATATCATCAAAACCCCTTTTTTCATTCACTGCTCTCTCAATTGCATCCATCGTTTTTTTTTCTAACAATTCATCATCTCGAACCGCGTCGCTTTTCATTTTTTTATTATTCCCTTTTGAAACCTTCTGTTGCTCTACCACGTTTCGTTTAACGGTCTTCTTTTTCTTCTTCTTAGCTTCCTCTACCTTCATTTGTTGACATTGTTTTGTTGTCGCTATCTTCTCATCTTTTTTGATTGTGATCTGAGTTGTTTTTGTCACTACCACAGATCTTTCGTCCATTCCCTTTCCGTCGAGCAAACGACTTATGCATTTGTCTTTTTTCATGTATTTGACACCTTTCAGTTTCAACGACTGATGCACTTTGGCTTGTAATTTCACCAGAGATAGATCACAAGTCTCTTTGTGCACAGCTTTGATCAATCATTCTTTGGTTTTGTAATGGTTATAATTTTTACTTCCTAGATTTCTACAGTACTTTTTCAACTCGGATTTGGTAGTAAAATATAATTTTTTTTCCACGACATACTTTTTTTGTTTTTGGCATTTTTTTTATGTATTAAACTTCTTATTTAATATGTATATATAATATTTATTTTAATTTGTTCAAAAATTTTTTGTGAATTGTTAAACTTCTTATTATATATATATTTTTTTCGTTTGTTTTTTTTTTCTTTAATGACAAAAAAAAATGAGAAAAAAAAAAAACAGAAAAAAACGAGTACTACTTCATGATAAATACTTTAATAAGCATTTCGAATTGAGATTTAAAATCTATCTATAATGAACTAACTCTCTCTTTTTATCATATTTTCGCGTTCGTTATCAGCACGTTAACTTTAAAGCTATCCTTTTCCCCAGAGCTATCCTTTCCCCGCTGAAAAATCCATTGGAAAACCAGATTCACACTCTCGAATGTTTGTTCTTTCCCGATGGCCAGATTCAATTCGTCTACCACTTCTTTAGAGACGTTCAGATATATATTACTCCCATAGATTAGAGAGAGACCATCTGCATCGAAATTTTTTTATATTTTCCTTGAGAATGGTTAATAGATCGTCTTGACATTCGTAGATTAAATCCGGGGTGGTCTCGTTCAATTTCAAAGGCAATGTATATTTCTCGTATTCCTCTCTCAATCCAGTCATCTTCTCGTCCTTCAATTCGATGGCATCGTGCGATTGCAGTCTATAAATTTTATTACCGTATTTTGAAAATCTCGTGACTCTCTTCAATTTTAATATGGATTGTTTAGGTATTGACGATGTCATCACTGATTATTTTTTTTGTGATAATAATTATCAATTGTAAAAAATATTTTAAAATTTTTTTTTCTACTTCTTATTATATATGTAAAAATAACAACTTTTTTTAACGAGTTTTTTTTCTTCAATGACAAAACGGTTATTCAATTTTGTGAGTGTATTTTTTTTTAAGGATAATAATTGTTAATTTTAAAAATATTTTTTTTTGTTTTATTCTACTTCTTATTATTAAAATATTTTTTGTTAACATTTTTTTTTGTAATTTTTAAAAAAAAATTTTGTGAATTGTTAAACTTTTTATGATAATAATTATTAATTGTAAAAAGATTTTTTTGTTTTCTTTTCTACTTCTTATTATTAAAATATTTTTTGTCCAAAATTTTTTTTTGTGATTTTCAAAAAAAATTTTGTGAAGTCTTAAACTTTTTTTGATAATAATTATTAATTGTAAAAAATATATATATATTTTTTCTACTTCTTATTATATATGTAAAAATTACAACTTTTTTCCGTTTTTTTCTTTAATGACAAAAACGGTTATTAAATTTTATGATGAAAATAGAATGAATCTGATGTTGATTGATTGATAATTCTGTTATTTCACTGGTCAAAACAATTTTTTATCATCAATCTCACAACTCATAATATCTACATAATCACGGACTGGAGCGGTCCCACCTCATGCATTTTAGACTCCGCGAGCTATCTCTCTCTCCTTGCCAAAAAATGTCTCTTCATCATCGATAGCTGATTCGGGCCCACCGATAAATTCGCCGCTAGATTCAGACTCCGTTTTTTCCGCGGGAATCGAAGTTGGATCACTAGTCTTCCATCCGCGCTGGTGGTGTTTTTTTTGGTGGTATTCTGTCGATTAAATTCACCTAAATGGTGGTCTGTGTTACCTCTGCAGAAAGGTGAGTGGTTTCCCGAGAACGGTCGTGTCAGATTTTATGAGCCCACCAAAAAGTGAATTTTTAAAAGAGGGTATTTTTTAGAGTTGCTAAAATTCCGTCGAAATTTTTAGCCGGCCCAACGTTAACCGTTAGAGAAATCAAACGTCGAACCCACGACACCTTGTCTACTGTCACCCACTGTAAGAATCAGGAAAAAGTGACGATGTGAACTTGGACGTTTCACATCGAACACGTCGATGGATTTTGATCGTGACGAACGCGATTTGCTCGAAAAAAAACTACGTTTTGGTGAGATGCGATCGAGACAAAAACTTTAGTGAGCTCATATACCGATTCCACCCTACTGATGTTTCGCTTTGTCTTTACTGGTTTCTGTAGTTTTTTTACGCTGTTCGTTAACAGTGTGCTGTTCACTGTATGTTATTGTGTGGGTAGTCCGTGCGTCGTGTGATGCAGAGTTGGTCAGCCATTCTTGCCTTCGCACTGTTACAATCAAACTTTACGTCATTGTTTTAGGTGTTTTCTGTTTAAGGGCCTATATGAGTAATGGAATTTTGTTTATTTTGAAATTCTCACCTCTCATATTCCTTAAATTCAAATTAAATATACACAAATTATACATCAAAATGAAGGTTGGGATGTATAGAACACGAAACACATATGTAATCAACTCATAGAGTGGACTGTAGGCACCACTGGTTCCCGAAAGTCTGCTACCGTATTCGCACCAGAACTGATAATAAAATAATATTTCATCCAAACAACTTGTGGCCAAATGTGTTTTATATATCCACGAACAAAGCTAGGGATTCAAAACACTTTCGAATACAGCGATAGGTCTGCATTTTCGAAAAGGACAACACTGTCTGCATTTTTTTTATTGAAGATGGTTTCCATGCTCGACAGACATGCGCAAATCACTCGTTACCGCGAATTTCCATCAAAAAAGAAAATCGTAAATCTAGGAAATTTCAACAGGTATCATGATACCTTGCATTGAATATGGCAACTGTGCAATCTCTATCTAATAACAGTATACTGTATGAAGGCGATCTTTTTCATTATTTGATTTTAGACGGTGTTGTTTTTACATGCTTTTTCTGTCCGATGACGTCGACCGAAAATCGAAAGTATACTCATAAGTAAACAAAAGCAAAGGCTTTGGAATTTTCCCCAAATGCTGCTCTGTCGCCGTGTTTTGAAGAATTTTTATCCCCTAGCTTTGTTCTTGGATATGTAAAGCACATTTGGCCACAGGTTGTTTTCGTGAAATATTATTAAATTATCAGTTCTGGTGCGAATACGGTAGCAGACTTCCAGGAACCATTGGTGCCTACAGTCGACTCTATGAGTTGATTACATATGTGTTTCGTGTTCTATACATCCCAACCTTCATTTTGATGTACATTTTGTGTATATTTAATTTGAATTGAAGGAATATCCTAGGTGAGAATTTTCAAAATAAACAAAATTTCATTACTTATATAGGCCCTTAAGTTTGGAGTGGTTAAAGTTTGCATATACTTAAAACAAACAAATAAATAAAAGAAGCGAGTGTCCGCGCTTTTATGGTTGTGCATGGCTTTGCTTCAGACAGCAGGTTTCCATAGTTCCCTCCAATCCATATAAAATAAAAAAAAATATTAGGGTTATCTATAGCTTTTCCTGGGCCGCCACGTAACCGTTATATGTTAAGTGTACCAGTTTTCTGTACGTAAATTGACAATTTATTGTGACTTAATGGATATATCAACGATTTAATTGATTAAATACACATCACCGGCTATTCACTGTGCTTGGCTAACTGCATTAGCGTGTTGTTTTTGTGTTGCTGGTGTGTGGGTTTTGGGTGGGGTGATTTGGGTTCTGATGAACAGGGTAGACGTGTTTTTAAGGGGTCGTCCAACCTAACTTTGGTCAATTTTTTGACATTTTTCCCAATGCCTCAGAAACAGATAAGAGAAGTAAGGAACGGCAAATTATATATCAAAATAACGAGTAAAGTGCATAGAAAAGGTACATATAATTTGTTTTCAGGAAAAAAAGTGAATTGTATGATTTTGAAGAAGATTAATTTGCCAATGGCATAAGTAACGAACCGATAAAGCCACAAAATAATCGGTAATTCGAAAGCCTTGTCCTCAATATAATGATAACATACTACAGACTCGGAGAAAGCATTTTTTGACACACACTCTGGTGAGTTTTGATGTTTGAATGTAATAACACCAACACAAATTTTGGATGTTCCGGATGTGGCCATGTTTCAATGATGTTTATTCCGGTCATGTGATTACGATGTGGTTCTTGCAGAAATACTCAATTTGGGTAATCATAAGAATGCAAGGACGTGATCACGCACTTTATTTGTTCGAGACAATGTATGAGCGAATTTGCAAACAGGTGACAGCAAATACTTTGGCTGTTAATGTCATAACTGCAAAATATGGTTCGAAATTCCCTCTCGTGTTTACAGGCCGTCTGAACTTTTTTGTTGACAAAAAATCTGAATTATTGCGAGCTAGAAAGACAACATGAACCACTTGTAAAAAAATATCCGAGTGTATAAAATCGGGACGATACGCACAAAATAAGGCAATATTCATAACAAAGTAAGCAGAATGCTTCAGAAATCACTTTTTCATGAAGTATATTCCAAGTGACCTGGAACTATATTGAGCGTGTTGATTTCCCCCAGATGTTGTGAAGTTATTTACTTCCTAGTAACCATGGAATTTCAGGTGGGTATGTTTGATGTCTGCAAAGGACCGATTGAAGATGGGTTGAAAATGATGCATTCGTGCTTTTAAATAAGGTGCGCTTGGACGATGCTGAGAATTTAGTTTTTACTTGCAACCAACCATACTAACACAAGCGTCGATCAGTGTCTTTTGTGATCGTTTTACACTGACAAATGTGACAAATCTCCTTCACCGGAAACCATCCCCCAATTTGCATATCACAATAAACATAACCGCTGTCACTGAGTGTCAGCGTGGCCGTGTGGTCAAACCCGAAACGAATTATCGAATGCTCGGTCAATATTAGCTGCAATTGGCTTTTAAACAAATGAAATACACGAAATATTCGCAATTTCTTCATTATTCATGTCGAGTTACTTTTTAACCAGACCACATGCGTTCAGTTTCGTTTGTCGGCATCAAACTGATATTGTTTGTGGTAATTAAATAGTACGAGAAGGCGAAGGAAGCCAAATATTTTCCATCATCTATTAATTAATTCAAATTGATAATTTCTTTTATTTTACTGAAATTATGAACTGATAAGGTGGGTGTGTTGCGATTATTATGCCCCAGACCCGGAAGTTGGAAAATCAAAGGTGTATCTAGGGCCGTGCAGTGGTGACCCCTGTCCTCTTAATCTTAGTCTTACCCATTCATCATTACATGTACCAACATTCTCCCTTGTATCTCAACCATTGCTACTCCAGTTTGAAGGATATTTGGTGTTGTGATCGAGCATCATGGGGAAACAATGCCTGTGTAGCTGCTGTAGCATGTGTTTCTTCCCACATTTTGTCAGAGTTGTGGTACTTTTTCACTCTTTTGAGTTAGAAAATTTTGTTTATAACTAGTTGATTTGTTACAATTTGTTGCAAAGTGTCTGCAAATACCCTCAATTGTATTGCTACAGAATTTTCTTGTGAAGATTTTGTTCCTATTACTTATCAAGCAACAACCTAATGAATATTCTGTATAAAGCCACCAATCTGATGTTTGACACTTTTATCGGAGCTGTTTTGAAGGCTTATGGAACTCAAAATGTTGATTATGGCAGGACTTTTCTATTCACCCATTAATCAATAAATTAAGTGTTATAGTTAGAAGTAAGAAGCATGAAAGGTCCAGAACTAAAAGTCTAAAAAGAATGTTTTGCAATGTAACATGATTTTTGCAGATACACTTATTTGGAGGGTTACCTGTCTGATAGTGTTTGGAACATGTGTGGCCAGGATCTTCGAAAAGAAAAAAAGATTTGAACTTTGAGAAAAAAGGCATATGCCTTGAGTGCCGGAGGTAGAGTCATGCAAGGAAGAGAGCCCCCCCCCCCCCCCCCAGGAAATTTTTTGTGTCAAATGGAGCTCACTTGTCACGTTTTGGGGATTGCTTTGTGTACTGCGTTCTTGAAAAAAATATGTGAGACCCTCTGGATGTGCCCTTCTGATCTCAATATGTCAATAAGCCTCCTTGGGGAAAGTACATGCAATAATGGTTATATAAGGTTGATTTGATGTGTTTTGAATAACAATGTACTTTTAAGTACATTAGATGGTTTGTTGCAGGGACAGGTTACAGTTACCCTTATTTATTCTCCAACAGATATCATGCGTGTATTGGTGTCCAAGAGTAAACAAAGCTATTATACTTATTGATAAACCAGACAAATTTAACAATTTAATCACTATCAAATTGATGCATGGGATAAAAGGGGTTACAGTGCAAGGGGTTTGTAAATATATTTATTCAGCTACAATGCATGACTTTGCAGTGCATTCTACATAGGAGAATATCATATTTTCTTTCCAAACCATTACAGTAACACATACATCTTTATATTGGAAGACACTCTTTCGTCCTTCCATACTTCTTCTGCTGGACTCCTTCAAGTTGACCTTTGTTGAACTCCCCAAATCAAAACATAAACAAAAAAAAATGTCTGCCTTCAATCAGTGAGCACTCCACTTATAACATTTGGTCTCAATCTTTATTACTTTCATGAATTAGGAAAAAATTTCTTCGAGTATGTACTTAAATGTTTATAGAACACAGCTGTTATTTTATTTTGAGGTATTTTATTGTAAAAATTTTATTCTCTTACTTATGCCATAGCAGACTTTCAGGTGGTGCTATTTACACATGGCAGTAGTTCCATGGCACATTTCAGTTTCCACATGTTCTATGTTTCATTCCAAGCATTTTGGTATATAATTTATTGGGGTTATTCATTTTGGGACATTTTTAGACTTGAAAGAAATTACATGAAATTTGACCAAAGTTAGGTTGGACGTCCCCTTAAGTTCATAGCGAAAGTTATCTCATGAGTATGAGTGACCTAGACAGTTTATTTTCGAAAAATAAACAATAACTTTCGGTATCCACTCAATGTTCGCGCTTCAGAAGAAATTGGTTGTTGTCAATGTTAAGTCGACGGTATTCACCTTAACGTTAATTATGCTTCAAATCGAAGCGAGAAAACCCGCAACAGATTGTTATCCCTTCCCGCATTTACTCATTTATTGCTGCTTTAATGTCACATATTTTTGCACAATGGCTAATCACGAACACGGCAGTTTTACGGATGGAGGAAGCCTGTGTACCCGTAAAGAACCACCGAGCAACGGCGAGCAACTGTCAGCTCCCCAACACACCAGCTCCGGGGGGGGGGGGGGGGTTAGCATTGGTTGAAGACACGTGGGCAATGGGGGAGACGTGTCTTGCCCATAGGCACAACGCGATTGCCGAAGGTTGGATTCGAACCGAGGTTCTCTCGGCTTGCAACCTGCACCTCCACTTACTGAGCCACCGCACCCTATTTCCGCATTAATAGTCAGTTGAGAAAAATACAGTTCCCATATATAGTAAGACCGCCGTGGACTAATCACTTTCCGCGGATGGGCGGGTGGGCAATATTTGGACGCACGGACGCAATAATATTAGATTCCAAACACTAATTATAGGAATAATCATCAAACATTTAATTCATACAACCAGGTGCTTCATTAAGTAAAATGTTGCTGATGATGATTTTTTATTACCTGGTAGAGGCATGTGTGGACATCACTGCCCATGCGTGGACTACTACCAGTTCACAATGACTGTTCTGTACTTCCGTTGGTATGTTCAACACAGGCCTGAACCGGGATCTCACAATTTTTCGACCTGGTGGGACGAGTGTTAAAACCTTCCCATAGTGACTGTCAGTACCGTACAAACTTGATATACTTTTTCAAAATCTTAATAAACATTTGTTTATTGTTACTCTTATTACTTTCGTTTAACGAAAGTAATTTTTTAAAATAATAGGAAAACACGAATTTGGTTCGTGTACATCATACTCGATTGCTATCTTTCTTGTGCTTTCATACAAAGGATAATTGAAAAATTAGGGTATATTTACACAATGGAAATTTGGTTTCGTCAAATGAACAACTTCAATGATTTTCAATCGGCTTTCAAAGAAAATGTTGTTGTACGGGAGACCAATACTTTTCCAGATACACCACACAAGTTCCTACAGAGAGAGAGAGAGAGAAAGAGAGAGAGAGAGAGAGAGAGAGAGAGAGAGAGAGAGAGAGAGAGAGAGAGAAGTCATGGCGACCGAACCGACCCACTAGCTTAGGATATGTCTCAACGGTACTCATCATTAACAACCGAAATGGCTGACGAAAAATGGATGCAAAGTGTTTTTTGACTGCAATGAATCTCCAGCAGAAACTCAGAAATTAAATGAAATATTTATTTTAGTAGTATGGAAATACAGAACAGGATTCAATAAACGTACAATAAACATACACTGCCAAGGAGAGGCATAGCCGAACTGGCTGTCTTCCTGACATCCAATGTTAAATAGAATAATACTTGATAGCACAGGACAGCAAAGTTAAATAAACATTGTGGCTTGTCTTTAATTTATTTAGTTCGATTTTATTTGCTATTCTATTTTTATTCTTATACGTTCATGGGCTGTGCCCAAAGTGTTAAATTTTCCAGCTAAACCCTTTCAATGCGAAATGCCGCTTTCCTGCCCAGGAACATGACACGACATAATTTCATTAAGTAGTATGGCTGCTAAGTGATACGTGAGGGAGACCAATGAATATTTTCAACGTGCAGCCCTGAGGCTGCAAGTTGAAAATATTTATTGATCTTTCCCAGTATAATGAATATAAACTCTTCCAATTGCTTCCACTGAGCTGACATGGAAGATACCACCAGGGTTTAAAGGGATAATATTGCGATGGTTATCCTTTACTAAATACATGCAAGTGACAACCAAGAAGGATGAAGAGGTTACAGGCTTTAGTTTACTTTTGGAGTGCCATCTTGTTTGTGTTTTGGTAGAGGAGGTTGAGGATACAATTCTTTTTTAATGAGATGAGAGTGTTTAACGATTACGTGAAAAACATACACGAGTGATTAAGGGCACGTGACAACCGTTAATTATTCCCACAGAGAGTAATCGCTTGACTGGACTGGACTGGTTACGTGAAATAATTCATGAGAGGTGAGGGACGTTGTACAAACACGAGTGCGCGAATGCGCACAAGTGTTTTACAATATAGTCCCTCGTCTCGAATGTTTGTACTCTCATTATTAACGATACTTATATTATTTAACGCTTTACCTAACGTTACGGCCAAAAACGGCGAGCGCTATTATCAAAACTCGCCAATTAAATTTCATTATTTTTTTTTCATTTTTTGTCTCTAAAACACAGGTTATTGACCCCTCATTGGAACGAGCTCGTTCCAATGAGGGGTCATAACCTATGTTTTTGAGACAAAAAATGAAAATAATAGTTATTCAAGTATTTTTTTGCAAGTGTCGTCTGCTTTTCATGTTAGGTAAACAGTTGAAAAAAGCAAAAAAAAAAAAAAAAACAAAAAAAAAAAAAAACAAAACAATGAAGTCCCCATTACACCCACTGCAAAGCGTCTTCGTTTGCGGGCACGGATACATGACACAATTACTGATTGCATAATTCACTTGTGAAGTTATCGTTTATAATCAAACCCGGAAATCCCAGTAAATCACATTTTGGAAAGTAATAAAGTTCCTTATTTGACATTCGTTATCAGCCGATCTATTAGCTACACGCCCGCAGTGAATAAACACAACATGATATCTCTGTCGTGCCATAGCATTCACTGAGTTCTCATTTCTTAGCTATGATCATAGTGCAATCGGGACATCTGGGGTTATCTGAGGTTATTGTATTCTACATCCGAAGGATAATGATTCAGAAACCTTTCTGTTTTTGTTTTCTGACCAAATGACATCTTATGGTCCAATTAAGATATACTTTCATTAGGAATCCTATTTTTTATTTCCGATAATACAGAATTGAATAAATAATTTTCGCTATTTTCATAAAACAGCATTGTTAATGCTTTTATACATAATAAGTTATTTTGATGAATGGACGGTAACATGGTCTGAGGTTTTCAAACCTCAGACCACGTTGCCATCCATCCTTCACAATAACGCATAGGTTCCAATAAGTAAGTCCCTACCCATAGCCCAAAACCCATACCGTGAAATGAACAGGGCAACGTTTAACGATAACAAAATGAGTAAATAAAACTCTCGTGTACCTCATGGCGTTTCTGGACAAATAATCAAGAAATAATAAAAGTCGAGGTCACTCCACCTTTCCACAAATTGTAAACTGATTTGTAATTTAAACAACACTTCATTCGGAACATCGTCTGCTGCAAGTGTGAAAATCTAGAAAAAATGAAGCGATTTACAAATCACTCCGTTGGTGAAATAATTACGAAATGGGCAACACATTTCGCATTGTGGCGTCATACGGTAACATATGATACTGGAGCAATAAACATAGAAGAAACTGGGCAAGCTCTCTCCCAATCAGAGGGCGAGGATTTTAGTCTCATTGGATCATAATATTATAATGTTTTCTAGACATTTTAAATGTTGTGGCATCATCTACGTTATAATTATTGCACGTCTTGGAGTTGTCAAAATAATGGTCTCCCCGGGAAAGAATAGTCTACGCATCCGAGGCCTGGGGATTATTCTTTCTCGATAACTACTATTTTGGCATAGTCGACAACACGCCAAGCATACGCGGAACGGCACGCGTGTGTGAATGGGTTAGTCGATATGACACGAGTGCCAACGCGGAAGGATAAAACGAGAGGCCGCCGGCCTCGATTTTTAACCGTCTGCGATGGCACAAGTGCCATATCGATTAACCCATTTACACGCACATATCGTTCTGTAATGTTGGTTCAGGCTCCGTAGGCACCCGGGGAGGAAATACGCCCTTGTTGTTGTTGTTTTAATGTTTTGGAGAGAAAGCTAATTGCCCCTAATCAGTGTTCGTACAAACAGCCTCCCCTGGAGCCACCTATCCCAACGACGTAGGAACAGCCATTCTCTGATTTGGGCAAACGATAAACAAATAAATATTTAGAGAAGAGGTTCGACTTTGGTGTTGCCGGTCCATCTCCTCCAGACCCCCAAAATGAAGTTCATAACGGTTAACTTTTAGAGAGCTTTTGATTAAGAATGAGAACAAAAAAGGTGTCGGTTTGCATGGTAGCTGATTTGCGACGTAGAGACAATATTGTGCTCTCATGGTTGCGTTTTATTATGCTAAAAGCAAAAAAAACAAAACAAAAAAAAAACAAAACAAACAAAACAAAACAAAAAACCTCTCCAAAAAAGAAACAAATTAAAAGCCAAGGGTGTGGCTTGATCGTGACAGCATATAGGTTTAGCACTCATTAGTTTTGTCTTTGAAATTGGCCTCATTCCGCGCAGCGCGGTTGTTTTTTATTATTTATTCGAATCAACGCAGTTGGACGTTTGTTTGAATGATTTCGATTTCTGTGACCTTCAACACAAATAAATAAATAAATAAATAAATAAATAAATAAATAAATAAATAAATAAATAAATAATGATTTCGATTTTATTTGTAAGATCTGGAACAAGTTAGTTTCGGGTAGGGAGAGTTAGCAGCGCGGCTACGATAATTAGATTACCTGCCACACCGATAGTTTCACTCTCCACGAGTGTTCATACAAGCCCTAAACTGTCTGGTGTGAAATTTTTATTTTAGTCATTCTGAATATTTTAGTACCAAAGTGTTTTGTTCCAAAATGCTAATAAGTAAAGTGTGTTGTTGCCAAAATGCTACTGGGTTGGGAGGGGATGTATTTTCATTGTTTGGTCCGAAGAAATTGGTCGAATTAAAACAATATTAACTCATAATTATTTCAAAATTGAAGGGACAATTGATCACGGAAAATACCCAACATTTCAGCCTCGGTGGGGGGAAATGGCGGCCACCCAAATTATATAATAACAAATGTGTCGATTAATTACTGTTAATCAGTTTGGCTTAGTAGGTCGGGCGTCTTCACAAAAAGGCATCATTTTAATTAGATAATACATCATACCGTCGCGAGTCTATCGCGACGGTATGAAGTATTTATCTAATTGAATGCTGTCATTGAAGAAAAAACATTGCCTCATCACGATTCACGGACAGCTAACGCTGAAAGTTTTCCAAACACCATGTATAACATCTAACGAACACATTCACTGAATTTGGGCCTGTTTCGTGAAAATCGACTATCGTTTCATCCTTTATTGTCAGCTGATAATATCCTTGTACTGGACGCAATAAAATATAATTTTTTTTTGTATGTTTCATCATCATCAATCGTGCTCTTCGTTACAATGGCTTTCCTTCACAACTGAAAGGAACTTTTTTGTAGCATTGGGGGCCACCTATTCTCAGGAACAGGACATGGAACATGAACAGGAACGGGTACCTAATCTCAGGAATGCAGGAACAGAGAAAAAGAGCATTAATTCACGCAAGTGAATAAACTTTATTAAAAAGTATGCCCACCATAACGACACACTAATCATATTTTTTAAACCCCCTTGGCCTCTCGTCAGTATAATTTTTTGAATGTGTCTTTTTCTCACCTTTTTCAATTTTCATTGAATTCATGAACAGTTACCACTGGCGGAACGGTCCTCTTTGCAGCGGGAGTAAATTTCAACAGCCAAATAGTGCTGCTCAACAGGTTGCCAATGATCTCAACTGTGTGTGGAGTAAATATGGCGGATTGGAGGGGGGGTGGGTGGGGACTTTGTCTAACACAACAATTATTCGAGGAATATTTAACAAATAGATGAGACAATAATTCTGGAATTTTCATTTTCCAGTATTTTTTTCTCTCTAAATTTGTTGTGTGGAAAAGATGAAGAGATGCTGCGTTGACGGAAAATCTTAACAAAAATCTGAAATAAACTATTACTTTTTTTTCAAGGTAAGTGTTAGGCAGAGCCTTACATATCTTGTTAATCAGACCGAAAACGAAAAATGTGAAAAAAGACATTCCGGATGATATGTCGGGAAGGTAGGCGAGTACATAATCGGGGGGGGGGGGGGGGGGGAGTGGGGAGGTTAAGAAACAGATATCCACAAGGCAACAGTTGTCTGTACCCCACAACCAGGAATGTTACCAGGGGCAGTTTATTTGATTTTTGTTTGGGGGGGGGGGGGGACCTCGTTATCAACCGCCTCCCCCCAGTGTGAATCCCGCGAAATGAAGCAGTGCTTGTTTACCGAGGTAAACAAGTTCTGCTTTACTGGCAAAATACGATCCGGTCACCAATGCCTGGGGGGGGGGGGGGGGGGGGGGGTGGGGGTGGAAGTCCTTTAGAATAGCCAGCGAAGATGTAAACGATTGGCTAAACTTGACTTTATACCTTTGTTGTGGTCACAATTAGCCATAACTCCAAAAAAGTGACCTCAACCACCAATAAATAAAAAACAACCATGTTACCTTTGACCTTCATTAACTGCAGTAATATAATATATTCGAGAGAATTTGATTTTGCTTAAACTTTTCCCGAGCCGCCCCCACCCCACCCCCTGGTTATGTACTCGCCCACCTTCCCAACATATCATCCGGAATGTCTTTTTTCACATTTTTCGTTTTCGGACTGATTAACAAGATATGCAAGGCTCTGCCTTACACTTACCTTGAACAATAATAGGTTATTTCAAATTTTTGTTTAGATTTTCAGTCATCGCAGCACCTCTTCATCTTTTCCACACAACAAATGTAGAGAAAAAAATACTGGAAAATGAAAATTCCAGAATTATTGTCTCATCTATTTGTTAAATATTCCTCGAATAAGTGTCGTGTTAGACATAGTCTCCGCCCCCCCCCCCCTCCAATCCGCCCAGTTTACTCCACACACAGTTGACAGCAAAAAAAACCTCAAAATTAGTATCATTGGCAACCTGTCGAGCAGAAATATTTGGCTGTTGAAATTTACTCCCGCTGCAGAGAGAACCGTTCCGCCGGCGGTCACTGTTCCTGTGAATTCAATGAAAATTGAAAAAGGTGAGAAAGAGACACATTCAAAAAATTATATAGACGAGAGGCCTAGGGTGTTAAAAACATATGATTAGAGTGTTGTTATGGTGGGCATACATTTGAATAAAGTTTATTTACTTGCGCAGATTAATGCTCTTTTTCTCTGTCCCTGCATTCCTGAGATTAGGTACCCGTTCCTGTTCCTGTTCCATGCCCTGTTCCTGAGAATAGGTGGGCTCAGCATTTGTGCCAAACGTTTAGCCAAGATTTTTTGTTGCCCAGCAAAAAGTTTCAGTTCAATTGGCTAAATTGGCACCCGACAGCGTGAACACTGTCCGCGATGGGTCTAACTACTGGAAATATGGCACGTGACAACCGTCACTTATTTCCAGTTCTTATTCGACATTCGTTATCAATCGATAAAATCGGTTAATAACGAATGTCGAATAAGGGACTGGAAATAAGTAACGATCGCCACGTCCGTACGGAAATAGTATAGTGCCTTTCAGCGGATCAGAGGAAGGAGACGTCACATGAGATACAGTATAATTATTTTGTTTGTAAACTAGCATGATCAGGACAACTGCAGAGGTATATGCTCTGACTCCATGACCCGATGACTACCACCTCCCTTATTGTTTTTCCTTTTTTCTCTTTAAAAATTATTATTCAACCAAATCCTGGCACTGGAACGCATGAAGTAAAACTGGAAACACCTTTGTGTAACCATCATTTAATTGTTAATCGGTACCGTCATTTAATTGTACATGTACAGCCACCATGTTATATAATCTATCTATATAATTATATTACACACATCTCTTGTACCACAGAAGTGGCTAAGGAGTGATAATAGAGAAGTAAGTAAAGACATAGATTTTCCATGACTGTGAGTGATATTATTTGCATTGGATGTTTCAGCCAATGGCAATCACTTAAGCGAGTTCAGTTAGGAAACTAGAGAAACAGAATTTACTGCCACCAGAAAAGGGTTAAAGTATCAGGAATAAATTATATAGAAAGAGAATTTATGGAGGTTTATTTTCAAGAGTAAAATATTTTTTAACAAATCAGAAAAGGGTTTTCGTTAGCAGTATTTACAGATATTCATACAAGAATCAGAACAATTTTATAAGAAACCAGAAAAGGCATGTATGTGACCAGCTTTCAAAAGGTTCGATACACGAATCAGAAATGGACATTTTTGGCTCTGCCCACTAATTTGAGTGATGAAATACATTCATAAACTTTAGAAATGCATTAAGGTGTAATAAAATGCATTCCCCAGTCTTTCTGAATAATATGCACTTGATGACCTAGGTGACCTCATTCAGACGGACCATAAATTGAATTTCTAGCAAATTTGAACTCAGTCGGTGTAGTCCCATGTCTACATCTACACTGAAGAATGAGCACAAGCCACTTCAAAGTAATGGCTCCACCAACTCCAGATCTGTGATTTTTGGTAATAAAAGCAAATATTTATTATGAGCTAGAGGACTCTAAGGCAATCGGCCCACTGGATCACACCCAAGGCCTCGAACGAGCTGAAAAAACATAGATGAGTGCAAACTGGTTGTTGTCAACCAGCATGCCAAAACGCATAGAGATAGGACGATTCGTATTTGATTTATCACGCCGAAAGAGGTGCATAGAGTCTATATCGGGGATATTGTCATAAAAACCTTAAAAAGCCTCAAGAGCTCATTTGAAGGCATACTCTTTAACGAACATCTAGAGCCCTAAACAACGCATACATAAAATAAGATAGTGGAATCCGGAAGAATGGCTTTTGTGTGAAGACCGGCAATATGGCAGGAAGCGTGAAAAACGTTCTATAGTCATGTGTTAAATGAAGTTTTTTGTTCTTTGCGGTGAAGTATGAAGAGGGTTAAAAACAGACCATTTTAATATTGCATTTCATTAATTCATAATTGTGATAAGTGTTTCGAGAAAAGCCACTAACAACTCGGCTCGAAACGTGTTGAACTTGAGTTATGATTGAGAATGAAAAAAATAACAAATGCAATGAAAGGTGAAGGGTTCTTTAATCAACTAGAATTAATCAAGTCTTGTAAGATAGAGCTGCATAATAAATACATTTTCTTGCAACTCAGAGAGTTTCTTTCAACTTGGTTTGGGGGTAGAATTTAATTCTGATCAAAACAGCTGATAAAATTAAATGTGTGACAGCTATAGCAACTTCTGTCTAATTTGATTATTTGCATTATTCTCTTGTGTATATAAATATAAAACAGGTTTTTCTTTAAGATGCTTTTCTGTTACAAAGAAATTAGGGGTTGTAAAAAAATTTGTGGCCCAATGGGCCACAACCAAAGGCTCCAGCGACCTAAAAAACATAGCTGGGCCAGTATTAGTGACTGTCTACAGTATGCCAAACAGCACCAGGACAGATGATTTGTATTTGAGTTAACGTTAAGACAAAAGGAAGGAGATAGAAATTATGTATATATCACATTATCACATACTGTGCTTGAGATATTTGCCTGATCATTTTTATTGGGGTTTAACAGCACTTTCGAATGAGAGGTTGAGGTTCATCTCGTATCGGACAGTTTTACGGGCGAAGTAAGCCAGAATACCTGAATAGATATGCCGAGCAGCGATGAGAAAATATCAAAATTCACAATCTACAAACTACACACAAGCAGGATGAGCACTGGTCGATCTTAGTGCAGTACGCCTTAGTACACAATGTAGATGTGTCCCCACAGGGGTAATCAGAACTGAGTGCCCTACCCAAGGACACACCCCAGTTGCATTCAGTGAGGCATGTAACCAGTGAGTCACTACTCTGGTGCCTGAGCCATTGGACGGCATCTAGAGCCTTAAACGAGGCATACTGGAAATAAAAAGTTGGTTGGATCTCAAGATTGACTTTTGTGTACAGTGTGGTAATGTGAGAGAAGCGTACAAAACGTTTTACATCCATGAATTACATTAAATGAAAGCTTTCGGACACACATGAAGTTTTAAAGGAGTTAAAAGCACCACCTGAATATTCCATTTCCTTCAGTCATAATTGTGTTAGGTTCTTCAAGGAAGACACTCGCCAATCCACAAAGGCACGTAGCTACGGCGTGGGTGTGTAGGAGCGCTGTCTCACGTCCCCAATATTGACCAAAAAGCAAGAAAATTGGACATTTTGCAGGCAAAAATTCCAACAGTTGCAAATTCGAAGCATTGTTGTAAGAGATTTTTGTCTGATTGTGATTTTACATTTTCGTTAAAATTCCAACCGGCAACTCACACAGACAGAATTCTGATTGAACAAAGCAAGTTTTTCTCACTAGCCAGTGGATCCTAGGTTCATTCTACAACCGTGGTCATGTTACTCATTTTGTTCTCTTCTATGTCTAACCTTACTCATATTAGCGAACGCTGTTAAAATATTGTAATAATAAAAAAGGTCCTAGCTTCAAAACTGGGAGAGAAGTTAGCCAATGAAATCACGTACCATACAGGTGAAATTCTACAAAAGATCGACTAAGTTTAACAACCGGTAGTTTTGCGAAATATTGAGCCAAGTCAAAATCCTGACAATATGCACACATCTGGTATATGTAGAAACATCCTGTGAAACTAGAGGTTAAATTAATCCTGTGCACATTGATGACAAAATGGCAATGTTTTCAGCAGCAAATATTTTCCTGTAATGCAGTTTGATATTTAACCAAATATACCTTGTTTGACAGAGCTCAGTGAGCTCTATCAAACAAGATATAATTGGTTAAATTCATAGTTACACAAGAGAAAAACAGTGATAGGAGAAAATTCTGTTGTACTACCAGAATGCTAGGGGTTAAAGGTCAATACTCAGATTTGAAGTTGGACTTGGCCACTAAGTGTTAAAAGATATTTTCAGCTAAGAGACCAACAAACACTAGTCAAAATTTCACGGATGATTTGGTTTAATTGGTCTAAAACATGTTATTCATATTATGCATTTTAATGTAAAAATCGAACTATACTACTGAAAGTTTGCTAAGCACCATGTACATCCAAATACCTGTTTTACGTTTTAGTTGAAATGTTGTAATGAAAAGTGTATATATTTTTTATATTTTTTATTTAATGATATCTTTAATGACTTAAGTACAGAAATTAAGATTTTATTTGTGTTTTAGATTATTTTTTAGCTTTTGAATACGATAACCATGGAAAATGGATATCATTGGTAAAAGAGGAAATTTTTCAATATGCCAAAAAGTTGACGGAGCGAACTGGCATGGCTTCAGTATCGAATATGAGACCCATTACTGTTAATTACAGCTTGGCAACGACTTCTCATGCTCACAATCAGGTTCATGGTGGTCCTTTGTGGGATCTTGTTCCATTCTTGGACCAGCATGGCACCAAGCTCCTAAACACTTCTTGGCTGGGGCTGGACTGGACGGGCTGAAATTGCAAGCTGCAACTCATTCCAGACATGTTCGGTTGGATTGAGGTCAGGGGACCTTGCTGGCCAGTCCATACGCTCAATCCCCTCCCTCTGTCGGTATTCCCCTACAGCATGGGCAACATGAGGACGGGCATTATCGTCCATCAGAATGAATCTATCACCCACTGCACCTGCATACAATCTATCATGGACATCCAGGATCTCATCAATATACCATTGATCAGTTAATGTACCACGTTCAAGGACACAGAGATCTATACGTCCATCCCAGCTAATGCCGCACAAACCATGACTGACCCTCCACCCTAGCGGCCATGCTCAGAAATGTTGTCTGCATGAACTCGCTCTCCTGGTCTTCTCCATACCTTAGAACGCCTATCTGTGTGGTCTAGGCAGTACCTTGACTCATCTGTGAAAAGGACAGGTCGCCAATCTTCTCTGATCCATCAAACGTGGTCCATGGCCCATTCATATCGTGGCAGTGATTCTGGGACAGCGGAATGCGAATACATGGCCTTCTCGATCGGAGACCACCTTCGTGCAACCTTACCCGGATAGTCGGCGTCGAAACATTTACCACGGATGCATTCTGAAGGTCACTGCGAAGCTGGGATGCTGTGGCAAAGCGGTTCCTACGGGCATGATGACCAAAAACCGGTCTTCAACTGCAGATGTTGACCCATCTCTGCCACCACCATGCCGTCTTAATGGTGTGCCATACTGCTGAAATCTTGCCCAGGCTCTGGTGATCACGTATGGTGTACACCAAGGGCTTCACCAACCTGACGATGGGTAGCCCCTTGCTCCACCATCCCTACAGTCCGCCACATTTCTGCTTCAGACAAATGTCTTCTTACATTTGCATTTGCCATGTTCAATCATTAAATCACAAGGGTTTGTGTTGAAAAGAAAATTGAATACCCTACATATGTCATGTACATGTGGACAGTACACGAAAATATGAAAATCAAGGGGTACATGCTTTCCATGACTGTCACGAAAAGTCTGCCTGTCAAGAGAGAGAGAGTGTATAAGAACTGGGGACCATCTCAATACATTCCTCAGTCAGATCCACCAAATAATTCGCAAATATGTCACAAGCAAATTTCACAATGATGTGTCAAATATTTGGTGCTTTGCAAACTTTGAGTAGTATATTTCATGAATTTTCTCATAAATCTTTACCTGCATGGTTGTTTGCACATATCAAGACATGTCAAATTATTTCCCCTGAATGAAGCGAACACATCCTCAACGCACATGTCTGAAAATAAAAGTGGAAAAATAATTCACGCATCACCTTCAGTAGTTTTTTTTGGTTCTAATATGTAAACACACACACACTCGCAAAAAGAACATGCAAGCACATCAGCTGCTCAAAAAACAGACACACTCAACAAAAACCGAAGAAAACTTTGGAGTGCACGTTAAAACAAGGACACCCACACGTTGAGGATATCTACAGCACAGTCGCCACTGACAGGCCGTAATCCACACGTGGAGTGATGTCCACGCATGCGTTTTCTAAGTAAACAAATCATCATCAGCAAAATTTAATTAATGAAGCACCGGGTACAACCCGGTGCTTCAGTAATTGAATTTGTGATGGTTCACTAAGATCGACCTGAGCCGAGGTTTGCCAAATCGTGACAAATTTAAGATTCTTATTATGTTCTAATTCGCCAAACTCAACCGAACATAAATAATTTACAACAAGGAAGGACAACACACTTGTATAACTTAGAAATGTGCTCGTCATGACGAGTATAGCAGATTCGAATTTATTCTGAACATACACTGTACACTATAATCATCAAGATTTTCATAACAAGTAAATGATCTTGGTCCCCAAAAAACAACATACGTCTGAATTACAACTCCGTAAGCACGAAGGAGGGTGGGCGGGTGGGTGAAGAGGACCTGCCACATTGCTGGCCGAGCTTCGAATAATGAAAATGTATTGTACTGAACCCAGCTTGTGTTACAACACAAGCTGCACGCTTTTACCATCCATCAGTGCACAGCTAATCACACAATACCAGCACTTTTTACGAACTGAAGATAACATTCCACTGGAATGTTAACAACAGGTGAATACGCCTAGATCATCACAAGCGTGTTAACCCTCCCTGCTACAAACAAATTTACACGTGTGTAGTTTAACCATTTACCTAACGTAAGGACTCAACTGGATGGCGCTATTCACAAAAATCGCTAAACAAATTTTAATATTTTTTATTCAAGCTTTGCCTTGAAAACATAGCTTATGACCCTGTTAACTTCAATTTGTATTGGGTAAACAGTTAATGAAATTAAGAGAAAAATTAATTCGATTCTACTGTCGAAACCAACTCACAGACAATGCTACGACGTCGATGTTGACTTCTGACGTCATCCTCGTATTAGACGTGTTGTGAACAAAATTTTACAAAAAACGCATCTTTTAGATAGAAAAGGCTTCAAGAATGGAATTTCACCTTGAACGCCATGCGTATTAAATCAATATAACATAAGAACAAGATCAGTAAGTTGATGTTTTGAAATAGCATAAATTTAACGAACTAGAAAGCGTTCTTTTGAAATCATACCCAGCTTTCGGTCCGGTGTCTACTGCGCATGCGTTACTTTCGAGGAAAAGGTGGGTCTAAATCTTAACACTGATGCCTATGGACAAAATATTTTAAACATTAATTACACAAATAACCTGCTGAAAGACAATATTTTACGCGTTATTTCCATTTAGTTCCATTATTATAGTTTAATGTAATATGTTTATGTTGATTGTAGTGCAATTATTTTTTGCTTCCTTTTTAATTTGAAAATGGTCCTGAACATCGTGTAGAACCTTAGTAAATTTTACGAAAAAGCCGACCCCAAGTGTGTTTAAATGTATTTTTTGACCTTTGAATATGTTAGGTGAAATTTTTACGCGTTATTTTAGTAATCTGCAATAAATACAGAAAACAGCAATATAAATATAATGAGTGTACGATATTTTGTTTTTGCTTCCTTTTTTGGCTGAAAAAGAGCATTTCTCAGAATATTTCAAGTGAGCGTCAGATTACGAGTGAACTGAGACTCGTCTTTTAAGAGGCAGAGTATTTCTCTTTACTTCGGATCAAGTGGAATATTCATGTGCTATGTAATTTTTGTTCGCAATTTTACATTAAGGATTATAATTTTCATAATTTTTAATTTTTTTTTTTCACTCGTCATTTCTCTTTCTCTTTTGGATAATGAATCTGAAATTAAAGGCACGTGAGCATTGGTGATTTTTTTCTTGAAATACAATTGATATAAATATGAAAGGAAAGAAAGAAATCTCTATCAAAGAACACTACTGCTAGGATTAGTTTTAAAAAAATGAAATTTCTCTTTATTGTCATAAAGAAAGGTTAAAAATCTCCCGTCGAGTATATTTTTATTAAGGTGATGATAAAGAATACAATCACAGTTCAGAAAATAACACTGGATTTCTCTCATGCTATCTTGCTTTACACTTGCAATGGATTAATCTAAGTAATTATAATCCTAAGACATGAAGCCTCGAAGAACAATGGATAAAGTATATAAACCAGATCTTCTGTTAACAGCTACATATTAGACGGGCTAAGGTGTTACTAATATTGTCATATATGATCTAAGTAATAATGAAGATCCGCTTGTACATCTGATTGTTTTCACGGCAATCACAAACCATTCGGTTCATTCTCTCACTCGTTGATGTTTTCTGCAGTCGTTCACCCCAGTATTTCGAGTTAACTCCCCTACCGGACAGAAAGCTGGACATGTGGCCAATCAAATCATCTGAAAGTGTTATGAAGCATTAATTAATATTTATTGAAAATATGAAACGACAATAAGCCGAGAAAACGGAGAAAAGTCACATGATAAAGTGTTACATAGCAATGGTGGTTTTTGAGCCTCATTGTCACAGTAGGAATACAATACACAAGGTTATGTTAGGAAATCAGTCACCTCTGTATTGATTGCTTTTCTAGCTTTTCTCTGGTGACAACATACTAAATCTTATTGGGAATGGAGTCTACAGCCGGACGTCGTAGACCACCAGATTCCTATATATGTGTGTGTGAGGAATAAGGTCTAACCGGTAGTCTTGCACGGAATTCGATATATGAGGACTTTTCCCAACTACGATCTTTCGGTTGACAGCATTGACTTAAATGATACTTCCAGGAACCGAGTGTTGAAAGAGTTAAACTGTGTCCCAGTTCGAGAGAATCGGTTTTGATTTTTGCGAACTACTGCTACGAGAATCAATTTTCAGTTCTTAAATATTTTCAAATTGGAGAGTACATGTACTGTTATAATCATTGTGAGCTTCACGAGTACATAATCCGTAGTAAAAAAAACCAATGCCTACAATTATATATTTACTGGAGTTTAAGCCTAGATCCACCAGTACATATTCCATACTAATAAAACAAAGCTTATATGTATATGTTCACTAGAGTTTAACCCTTTACCTAACATGAAAGGCAGACGACACTTGCAAACAAAATTCTTGAATTACTATTTTTTTTCATATTTTGTCACAAAAACGTAGCTCATCCCAAAGAGGGGTCATAACCTATGTTTTTGAGACAAAAAATGAAAATTAATTGGCGATTTTTATGAATAGCGCTGGTCGGTTTTGGCCGTAACGTTGGGTAAAGGGTTAACGCTTAAGGTTTAGTTTCAATTTTAATGAATTTCTAGTCTAACATGTAGTTGTACAACACGTGTTTAAACATACAGGTTTTTTTAGGGATCTCACTGATGGACGTGACAGTACATTCGTAGTGGTTTCTAGTGAAGTTTAGGCAGCCACGACTTCACTATTCATCACCGATACGTCAAAGTGTTGCTTTATTATGGGGGAACAAAAAAAAAGTTGAATTCAACAAGCCTTTAACACTTAAGGGTCTACGGATATTTTGTACATTTTGTGACATTTTGGCAGTGTAACTCATGCTGCTTTGCAGTTGTTTCTAGGCAGCCAAGACATACATAGAAACAACTGTCGAGGTCAATAGAATAAAAGTTGTTAACCCAAAGAATGTATTTTGGGCGTCTGTTCTGCTGCAATAAAAAGTGATCAAAGTCTAAATTAGGTCCTTAGGGGTTAAGGACCTTCTCAGAATCTATGACATGAATTAAATGAATCAATGTTGATTCTCATTGTCTTCGTCGGGAGAATAATTTGCAAAAATATATTCTAATTGTCTCATGAATTTAACTCTAACCCGTTGAGTATTTTCATCATATTCACAGTTGTCATGACTAGATTTGATGAAAAAACAAAATCATCCAAACTTAACTCACCACATCACTGGCGGGGGGAGGGGGGGGGGGGTAAATGTGTCCAAATTATACTTATTTCGCTGGCAGGAAAACGTCTGTCCTTGGCAAGTTAATGGGAATATCCACCAGCAGCATGGAGGAGTTAAGCTCCATCTTTCTCTGAAAACTAAACCCAACACATACAGTAAGCATACCTTGGTCTTTGTTTGTATAGTTACATATCGGCACACTTCCACCATGTTTTGCCAACAGATCAGAAAGAGCTCCTCCATCACACCTGATGTTGAAAGTACAGCATTTGCATCTTTCAATCAGTTGCCTTTGCACACAAGTCTTTGAACAAGCCTGGAAATAAGGAAAAAAAATAAAGTATTTTTCTTGATAACGAACACAACTTATTCTACCAGTTCATTGCATTGAAAGTCAGATCGAAATATCATAAGATCGACCCCGATGAGTGTTATCAGCGTTGTGCCCTAACACATGGTGTAGCTGTTTGCTAAGGCGCAAGGCACGATGCCGGTACACTTGCCTTCAATCGATGCTAACCCTTATTTAACCGGTTTAGTAAGCTGGGTCAAGACAGTTATTTGCCGTTGTTCGATGTGGCTCTCCGCAGGAACTGAGGCTTCCACCACCCGTAAAACTGCTCGACGCGATATGACTCTGGCAGTTCTTTCCAAGCCATTGTCGCACGACTGGAAGTTCGTACTGTCGTTCCACGTCCGATCGGAACCGTCTCTGCCTGTTTTTTTCGAGCTTGTCAACTCGACCATATCGCAGTTTTAGCATTCCAGGTGGCGTCTTATTGCACTCAAAAGGACCAATCTCATTTACAATCAGATTCCATTTAGCACTGAAATCTTTCATTTAGCACCAAAAAATTCATTTGGTGCCGAACAAAATTCCACTTGGCACAACAAAATTGAACTCTGGCCCTAACCTATGCAGGCGGTTGACTTTCTGGAACCTTGTGTCAATGGTGACGATGTAAAATGTCATCATTCTGGACATTAGGAGCTCAACTGTTCCGACTGCAATTCTGTAGCATTGCAGTTGTCATCTTTATGCTTTCGCGAGTCAATTTAAAATTACTTTATACAATACAGTCGCCGTGGACTGGTCGTAATCCACGCGTGGGCAGTGATGTCCACACATGCGTTTATCATGTAATACAAATCCCCAGCAGTAAAATTCTAATTAATGAAGCACCGGTTTGTACCCGATTCTTCATTAATTAAATATTTGATGATTATGTCTATAATTAGCGTTTGGGATCTAATATTATTGCGTCCGTGGAAATATTGCCCATCCGTGGAAAGTGACTAGTCCATGGCGGCCGCACTGTATAATAAGATTGGTTGGCTCCCGAGTTAATTTTCTTGAAAAATGGTAGTTCATCGCGGTACTTGAACCAGAAATTGGGTCATAGTTTGGCTGATATCATGCCTATATCAAGGTTAACGGGCAATGCCGATAAGGATGACTGATAATCGACCCTTCGTTAATAAAAGCCCATTTCTGAGCTTTTTTAGGCTATCAACTTTCAAACAGAAACGGCAAATAAAAGCTATAAACAATGGTACAATGTCACAGTGACAGAAATTAAGGCCACTGAATTTCTCAGGAATAATATGAATCTGGAAATTAGACATGTGTATAAGTGAATGCTGCCATTATTGTGAATACTTTTAACCAAACCATCCAACGACGGTATCCTACATCAACACGCCATTCTGGTGAGTTTACACACTAAAAACTAAAGTGTTAAAACTGACACTTTCAAGGTGTTAAACCCATTCTAACTCCTAAGGTTTGATTTTAACACTCAAAGTGCAATGCTTTAAGCACTTAGACATTACAATCGTCAGACATCTGAAACTTGAATGGGTGGCACTTCCCATGTGTCTAGCATTGGTGGTTCTTCCAGAATCGTCCATAATTTGATTTCGCTTGGTGGGTACATAATTAAAAGGACACAACGCAGATGGCGCGGATCAGGCTCGAGAGTTCGAGCCTGATCCACATCATCTGCGTTGTTTCCTTTTAAGTGTCGCGACATTACACTTGTCAAGTGGTATTATTGTAACACCTGTCAAGTTCTGGGATATCTACACTTGAACAAAGTGCTAGTTCAGCACTCAGTAAGTGTTAAATACAGCACTTCAAGTGTAGTTTTTAACACTTTAGTTTTTAGCGTGTATATGACGAATGCATCTATTCAGACTGCAGCACAGTGATGGAATATCTGCTCTCTGACCCTTCTCAGAGACAACAATGCTCCAATACAGTTGCACCAATCACCCACCAATACAGTTGTGAAACTCTATGAATTTATTACATGCCTGATCTACGAAATTCCCATCTACAGCAACACTAAACTATGCGGAAATAGTTGACCGACAAATTTTTATAAAGAAGCGACATTTCACTGGAATTTTCTACAAATCACCGCAATTACAATGTGAATCGCTAGCGATAGGTAAAAATCGTCCCAGGAGTTCCAATGTGTTCTATGTGCCACTAGGCACATAGAACACATTAGAACTCAGGGGACCAAATTGTAACACATGTATTTATATTATCACATAGCTATTTTCAATTCAACAACGCAAATTGTCATAGACTATGTGTACCGCAAAGGGAACTTCCATGGCACTCCAGAATGAAAGTCTTTTTATGTATAAACTGGAGAATGGTTTACTCAAAATAATGAGAGAGCTATTATCACTATATCTTCACCGCATTGCTGATATTTTATGCATCAGTGGTCCAAGATCATAATATCACAAAAAACTCAATGCTGGCAATTAATAGAGATTACATTTGGTTACAAGGAGTTATCAGTTGAGGATACCTAGTGCTTTTTGGAGGATACCAGCAATTATGAGTTAGCAACAAAAGGAAAAAAACACTTAAGTCTCCAACTGTGGGAACGTCGTGAGCCGTGCGTCCGTCGGGCCCACCGTCGGTCTCAACGCCCGACGTTGGGCCACCTGTCCGTGTGCCCAGAAATGTGGTTACCGTATGTGATAACTTGTACCATAGTTATCGTATTTCAAGTTTTGGTGTATTTCTTTAAATTTACAATGTATTAGTTTGACCATGTGATAACTTGTACAATAGTTATCGGATTTCAAGTTTAGGTGTATTTCTTTAAATTAACAATATCATAGTTTGATCATGTCACAACTTGTACAATAGTTATCGGATTTCAAGTTTAGGTGTATTTCTTAAATTAACAGTGTCTTACTTTGATCATGTGATAGCTTGTACAATAGTTATCGGATTTCAAGTTTAGGTGTATTTCTTTAAATTAACAATGTCTTAGTTTGATCATGTGATAACTTGTACTATAGTTATAGGATTTCAAGTTTAGGTGTATTTCTTTAAATTAACAATGTCTTAGTTTGATCATGCGATAACTTGCACAATAGTTATCGGATTTCAAGTTTTGGTGTATTTCTATAAATTAACAATGTCTTAGTTTGATCATATGATAACTTGTACAATAGTTATCGGATTTCAAGTTTTGGTGTGTTTCTTTAGATTACCAATGTCTTAGTTTGATCATGTGATAACTTGTACAATAGTTATCGGATTTGAAGTTTTGGTGTATTTCTTTAAATTAACAATATCATAGTTTGATCATGTCACAACTTGTACAATAGTTATCGGATTTCAAGTTTAGGTGTATTTCTTAAATTAACAGTGTCTTACTTTGATCATGTGATAGCTTGTACAATAGTTATCGGATTTCAAGTTTAGGTGTATTTCTTTAAATTAACAATGTCTTAGTTTGATCATGTGATAACTTGTACTATAGTTATAGGTTTTCAAGTTTAGGTGTATTTCTTTAAATTAACAATGTCTTAGTTTGATCATGCGATAACTTGCACAATAGTTATCGGATTTCAAGTTTTGGTGTATTTCTATAAATTAACAATGTCTTAGTTTGATCATATGATAACTTGTACAATAGTTATCGGATTTCAAGTTTTGGTGTGTTTCTTTAGATTACCAATGTCTTAGTTTGATCATGTGATAACTTGTACAATAGTTATCGGATTTGAAGTTTTGGTGTATTTCTTTTAATTAACAATGTCTTAGAAAGTTCCATAACCACCATTATGCGATAACAAATTAATGGAGTTATTGCTCTTTGTTCGTCGAATTTGGCCCGAAAACTTCTTGTTTATGCATTAATGTGATTAGTAGACCTCATGTTTAAATAAAATTTGACAGCCCGCTTCGCATTAATATCTTAGACATTATCGAAAATCAGTTATTTCTTAAAAATTCAGAGAGTTATGCTTTGTAGAGTTTTGCTCGAAATTTGATTGTTTATGCAATAACGTTAACAGTAAACATCACATTTCGATATTTCGAAACGTCAATATGGTATTTTGTGTTAATAAAGTCTTAAAGGGACAATAAGTTGATAATTTGAAAAAAGAAATAAGTTGACCATTTGACGAAAACATAATATTCAAAATTTACAAAATTACCCTTTTGTTTAGGGTTTAATATAGGGGCAGGGACCAGTCGTGAGGGCGACTATGGCGATTATGACGCCCTTCTAAGCCCAAAGTCGCCTAAAACAGTCGGTAAGATTACAAGTCGCCCTCCAAAAATTGGCCAAAATGAGGAAAGGCTGAACTGAGTGATCCGATGTTTACATAAAAACGATTATTTTCTAGAATCGAATGCGCTTGAATGTGATAAATGGGCATTTTCATTCGTCAAATAAGCGATCATTTATTTAAAATCACCGGAGAATCAATTGTCCATTGTCGCTTTTTGCGGATTTTTTATTTCTTTTTTGTTCCGTTTCAGTTTGAGCTTCAAGTGTCGAAACGAAAATAGGTGACTTACGCGACTCAACAAAAGAACCCGGTTTGAAAGTAGGTTACGTCGCTTAGGATGCCGAAAATTCTCTGCTGAAAATGTATACACAACAGACGTATTTTCTATCACTTTATTTGTATTTCGTTTTGCTGACGACTGTTAACCGTTGGGCCGTAGATTCCCAGAAAAACACGACCGGCTTTCGGAACCGGAATTCCCGGTTCCGAAAGCCGGTCCCGATGGCCAGGAAATCTATAACACGGAACCAGGAATCAGGCGTGGTACTGTTTGTGAATTGAACTGAAGTTTTCTGAATTGAAAAACTGCCCCAACGTATCTTTGTTGGATTTCATTCGCCCTTCCACGCCTGAAAGTTTCTAAAGTTCCGGTTCCTGACGATCCTGTTTCACCAAATCACTGTAACGTTTAACCAGTTCTGGCCCCCCCCCCCTTTTCTTCAACTGTAAGATCATCACCCGCTTCAATTTTCAATCTTGTCTTCATTTTCAAAATCGCCAGTATCACTTTTCACTACATTCAAGTAGAGGAGACTGTTGACGGCGGTGAAGAGGGAGTTGATGTTGGAAGAGGCAGTGGTGATAATACTAGTGATTCTGACAATAAAGGCGAGTTTGAAGCGGGTGTGGGTTTTCATACTTCACTTAGGAAAAGCACTTTTTCGTTTGGAGGTGGCAGATTATCAATGCGATGTGTTCATTTTCAAGAAAATAAATGCGCCCTGTTACTCTCATGTACTCTGGTAAATTGGCTTGATATTACCCGGGAAATTTCTCGATTCTTAGAGTAATTTCATTCCGGTTCCCGTTTCCTACAAAACCAGGAAATATATTAAACCCAACATTTGTTTCATACATCAGTTGTACGAAAACTCTCGTTCTTATAAAATAGACCATTTTAAAGGTGAGAATTTATGGACATTTCCAAAACTTCATGCAGCTCTTTTTTTGATTCCGATCTAGTTATCTGATAACTTACGATACGGGGCAGCAATAATTTCAATACCATGTTGACATTCAGCGTAATTTATTTAATTGGAAGGATCAAGGTGAAGTTTGTGTATACGTGTTCTATTTATAGCCCATGCGTCCGTGAACTCTGATCAAGATTGCCATTTGCGATACATGATTGTGCTGCGAGAAGCATAACTGTGGTTTATTTAAAATAGTACAAACTTGTTAATCCAATAATGTTCAATTATTTCTCAAATAAAGCGAAAATGGTGTTCGTAGCGGCCACTAACTCTGATAGCAACGAAGGGGAAATTATCTCCACGTGTATTCAGAAATTACGTCAGTAGTGTATTATGGAGAGCCCTGGCGCACTTCAATCGTGTTGCGCCAGAAACTTAGGTCCGCCAGAAAAGTTGAGTTAATTTTAGAAAAACCCAATTTTTTTAGAAAAAAAACAAATTTTTTTTGAAAAACCCAGATGTTTCTGGTAAAAAAGTTGATTTTTTCCAAAAATAACTCAATTTTTCCCCGAAAACCCAGGGTTTTTCCCGGAAAATGTTTAAATTCGAGCATTTCTAGCACACTTTCGACGGAATTTGTCGGAAATGTCAAAAAAATTCCCGGTTTGACAAACCCACTTTTTTGATAAATTTAACACTGATTTTCCCATTGGGTGAATTTTTTTCAAATTTTCTTCTGAATAGAGTTGCACGATTGTGACCGGCGGGTAAAATTCCGAAAAAACAGTGTTTTTTCGGTTTTTGAGTTGAGAAAAATACTCGATCGAACGTCGATTCCCACAGGAAAAGATGACGGTTCGATCGAGGTGAATTTGTAGATTGAGCCAGTAAACTCGACCGTTTGAGATCGAGCGCGAGAGTCTAAAAATTGTTAGAGTAGCCGGACGGCGATCTGGGGGACTGGGGGAGGAGGATCGTGATTGAAAAAAAAAACCCCAAAACACAATGTATGTAATATATTATTTTTTGGTTCTTGTGAATTTACACGTCCTCGAGATGTAACGGGGAAAAGGGTTAGGGAATCGATGGGAGGGATCGCAAAACAGTTAAAAGATTTGTTAAGTTGTTCAGAAGGACACTCTCGGGTGAATCAGAAAAATTGAATGCAAACAATTTTCTTTGGGGTGGGGTCACGACTAGAACCGAAAAATATCAAAAGTTTCAAAAAGGTAGTCATGTGACCTATCAAACTGAAAGTATCGACGAGTAGATTATGAAAATTATATTTTCAATCCTCGCTGTGGGGGTGGGGTAACGACTAGAACCGAAAAATATCAAAAGTTTCAAGAAGGTAGCCATGTGACCTAGCAAATTGAAGGTATCGACAAGTAGATTACGAAAATTATATTTTCAATCCTCGCTGTGGGGTGGGGTTACGACTAGAACCGAAAAACACCAAACGTTTTAAGAAGGTAGTCATGTGACCTACCGTATTAAAGGTATCGATGAGTAGATTACGAAGATAAAATTTTCAATCCTCGCTGTGGGGGGGGGGGGGGGGGGGGAGGTCACGACCAGAACCGAAAAACGTCTTCCTTTTTATAAAGCCAGGCATGTGATGCATCATTTTGAAGGATTATTCAAAGAGATTACGAAAATGATATTTTTTCCATTTTACTTGGGGGTGGGAGTATGACCATCAGAAAATCAAAAGTTTCAAGAAGGTAGTCATGTGACCTAGCAAATTAAAAGTATCGACGAGTAGAATATGAAAATTATATTTTCAATCCTCACAGTGGGGTGGGGTCACGACTAGAGCTGAACACATCTTCCTTTTTATACAGCTAGGCATGTGAAGTATCATTTTGAAGGACTCATTGAGGAGATTACGAAAATCTTGTTTTTTCCTTCCTCTGGTGGTGGGGTTGAGGTCATCTTAAAATCGAAAGTATCATGAAAGGTAGTTATGTGACATATTAAATTAAAAAAACAACTTCAATCTGATGCATCATTCATTTAGATGTCTCTGTTCAACGCGGAAGTATGTTTCAACATTACCAATATATGGTTTTTAAGTTAATTAGAGATACACTTGCCTTTAACAGCACCCACTGTGAATAGAATGCCTTTTCATTCAATAACTCAAATGTACCTGTGCACTCTATCATAGATTTGTCAATAAAATTATAAGGTGATCTTCTGACACGACATGTTTCTACATTTTGAGAATGGCGTATTTCACTATTTCCAAAACGTAAACACTATCAATGCAGACGAATATTTTCTTAGGAAAAATGACCATCAAAATACATCACATAAATGGACAAGTGTATACCCTGATTAAATTAATTCAGAAACAATTTCACTTACTTCACATCAGAAATGTCATTGAAGTAAAAACCATTGCCACGTGTGAGAAAAGATTTTAATAGTCTAGTCTGTGTATTGGAAAGTTGTTTGTTTTACAACGTGAGTTGAAATATTTTAAGATAGGTGGCGTTATATAAATACAGCAACAACAACAACAAAAACAAAATACTGAATGATTCTCCTCTCGTTTCCAGTGTTTTGCCGTGTGTCGACGTATGGCTGAATGAACTTGAAAAAAACATGCACTTTCTGCTTTGTGCACTGGGGTAATACAATGGGACAGCAAACGAAAAAGCTCTTTTTGATCCACCTGGTAGTGAAGCATTAAACCGTTTACTGCGATATTTATCACAGGTGTTCGGCATGTGCAAAGATCATCAAAAATAGTGTATTAAATGGTTTTTTTTTTTTAGAAATTATGTATTTTCCCATGATCATGCAAATAAGAGAGAAAAGTTACACAACTCCCTGGCTTGGAAGATTTTGACCTGTCTTATTCAAACTCACAGAAAAACCAAACTCGTGAATTTATAGTCGAGATATTGATGTCATCCGGCAGCTAAGACATTAAGCTTTACGGTGATATACCACTTGTCAGATTAAATATTTTTAACTGCTAAAACGGGTCAAATATATCTCGGGAACGAGTCACTTTTTTCTAGGTCGTACACGGCTGTTGACAGAAAGTTGACTGGGGCCGATCAAAACAATTGTTCAAATATATCGAACAAAACGACCCATTTTCTAACTACGATTGCCGCTCTATCTAAACGTCACCACACTAATCATACAATACGGTATTGGAGCTTCCGGACCTCTTGAATATTATAAAACTGAAAATTTGTATTGCAAATTGCCTTCAACACAAATCGTAAATACCCCCCGTCGCCATACTTGTACCATACCGCATCGAATTTGACCTTGCCATCCCATTGGTAGATAAAACTGAACTCGTGATTACATGTGTGATCTCGAGAAATTCGACGATGTCGCTCTACCCCCTAAAGAAGATTTTTATTCGAAATTATACCAGTCTCACATTTCTGATGATGATTACGAACACGCACAAAAAGTGTGGAGATTATTCGACATGAAATCTATGAAAGAATATCACAACCTTTATTTAAAAATTGACGTGCTTCTCTTGATCGATGTGTTTGAAAATTTTCGATCAGTGTGTCGTCAACATTACGAACTAGATCCGGCTTGGAATTTCACTGCACCCAGACTTGCTTGGTATGCTCTCTTGAAGACGACCGAGGTTCGATTGGAAGTATTAATGGACGTCGACATGTTGCTCATGTTCGAAAAGGCTGTGAGGGGTGGTGGTGTCTCTATGATTTCCACCAGATATGCTGAAGCTAATAATTCTCACAGGGGAAAAAGTTCGATTCTGAAAAACCGATTAAATACATACAGTACTGGGATTCTAATAATTTGTATGGTTGGGCCATGAGTCATCCTTTACCGATCGGAAATTTCAAATAGGTCAAAACGTTGAACGAAAAACAAAATTGGAGACATTATCCTTGTATTTTAGAGGTCAATTTGGGCTATCCGGAAACGTTACACGATCTACACAACGATTATTCGCTGGCTCCTGAACGAATGAAAGTGAATGACATCGAAAAAGTCATTCCTAATTTAAATCACAAATGCAAGTATGTGGTCTATTGCAAAAATCTGAAACATTACATCAATCGCGGAATGAGATTGGTCGACGTGCATCGAATCATTTGATTCGACGAGGAGCCTTGGATGAAAAAATACATTGATTTCAACACGAATTTAAGAATGCAGGCCAAGAGCGACTTCAAGAAAGATTTCTTTAAACTCATGAACAATTGCGTGTACGGTATATCTATGGAACACATTAGGAATAGAACCAACGTTCAACTCGTCACGTCTGAAGAGAGGTCTAGAAAATTAATCGCAAAACCCAATTATAAACATAGAATCATATTCGATGAAAATCTAGTGGCTGTGCCCATGCAAAAGACACATCTAACGTTCTGCAAACCCTGTTATCTCGGAGCGAGCATCTTGGACGTCAGCAGGCAGTTGATGTACGAGTTTCACTACGATTACGTCAAAGCGAAATTCGGTTCGAAAGTCAAACTATTGTTCACCGACACGGACAGTCTGGCTTACGAGATAGAGACTAGGGACGTTTCGAGGATCGCTAGCTCCCACGTGAGTCATCTTGATCGATCTGTGTCGCGTGTTGTTGTATTCGTCGACAAGTTCGTCTAGAACGTCGATATATTTCTTGGTCTTATTAGCCGTGAAATACGTGTACATTTTTTCCTTCATGGTTCTATTCCAACGTTCGATCAAGTTAGCTTTCCCTTCGTTTTCAACAGAATAGAGGTCAACCAATGGATGAACGTGACTGTTGTAAAATTCCTTCCCCTCGTCCACCCACAGTTTATCCGTTTTTCGAGAAGACGATGCGAATATGCTCTTCAGAGCCTCAGCCACACAAGCTCCCGATTTATTCTTCAGGGGTCTCATCCATCCATATTTCAAAAACACATCGATAACCGTCAGTATGTTTTTAATGCCCTCGTTCCATCTTGAATGTGATTTCATGTCGACCAGATCGGCCGACCAGATCTGATCCAGACCCTTCACGAATACCCTTCTCCTTCGAAATTTACGCGTGACGGGCTTGTGTAGTTCGTTCACCAATGCATTCGTTAATAATTTGTTCTGGACATTTTTTTTATGACCCCATCCAAATCGACGTTTGGTATCGATCACTTTACCAGTGAACGTTCGAGTGTCTCTCTCCTAGTAGGATTTGGTATATTTATCGGAGTCGTTAGCATGTTTTTATCGCAGATTCGATTACAAGTCTCTGCGTCGGGATGTTTAGCATAGCAGAGATCGTGAGCGTAAGCAGCCGAATACACCATATTGATGGGTTTCCTCCAAGATTTAGATGTCAGATCTCGATTCAATCTCTTATTTAATTTCATGCCAGGTCAAGTGAATTGATGTCCTGGCAGATGGATTTCGACGGGGAGATTATTAATCAATTCATTTGTCAAACTGGCACCACATTTAATGAATTGTGTCTTGGTTGAACCACACACTTTACACATTCCGTGAAGCATGGGACTTTTATTTTTCGTAAGTACTTTTTTAACATTTACCGTATCGGTAACTCTTTTGCATTTGATGCAATACATTTTTTTTTTGTTTTTTTTTTGTTTTTTCGTATATATATATTTAATTATTTTTTAAAAAATTTATATACAATTTTCCGGAATCTTTTTGGGATCCAATAATTTACAAAACAATTGTCTCGATTCTTCCCTATCGTTTTCCATGAGAGAATCTTTCATTTCTTCCTTCAGAATCTGACAACTCTTGACTCTTATTTTTGTTTTTCGTTCAATATGTCGATGTATTCGCCGTCCAAAATCCTACCATCTTTCAATGCCAGGGAGATCTTATCCGACACGGTGTCAATCATTGCACCGGCCACAACACCGATGTTTTCGTTCTTCCTGGCATTCACAGACAATTTCTTAGCGAGAAATTTTCCCAGCATACTGATGAATCTGGCAGTCAAAGCCAATCCTTCTACGGATAACACGACTGGAAGAGCAATGACGGCAGCCGATAATAGACTTATACCGGCAATGTTCAAACCCATAGAGGTCGCGATGAGAGTCAAATCCACACCACTCACAAATTTCTCTAATCTCGAATATTTGTTATTAAGCGAAGGACGAGAATCTCTCTCTTGCATCAGATCTGATTGAATTTTATTAATCTGTTCAATTGGATACCTCTGCTTCACGTCGTCACTACTTTCTGGTGGTAGAAGAGGTGTCGTGGGCTCCACCTCCTCTAACAATGGATAATTTTTGGACTTTGAGTTTCCATTTTCATTTTTTTTTATCATTTATTTACATCTATTATTTTTTTTTAGAATTTTTTATTTTCATTCCCTTATTATTTAACGGAAAAGGAAAAAATTTCTTAGCGGTCACATTTTTTTCAACAAAAATTCCAAAATGCATGCTCTGTCTTCGGTGGTGAGACCTCGACGCGCTAACTTCAACTCTTCCAATTTAGTAGGTTTGGGTTCTCCGATGCAAGACATGAATTGCTTGCAACATTCGATCACGTTGTCGCATTGGACATATTCCAATGCGGGCATGAAATACATGGTGATGGTGTCTTCCCATTCCATCATAAGACACAAATGATCAATGTGATTAAATTATTTCTCCTCTCAACAACCGAGGCATCTTTCATTCAAGATGTTCATACAGATTGCGTAAGCTCTGCACATCACTCTTTGAAGAAACTAAGCTCTCGATTCCATGGAATCGTTCGTTTTACTCATAATTATTATTATTATATAAAAAAATTTTCTATTCTTATTATTTTTTTTTCTATTATTTAGTTTTTCGTATTATTTTTTTATAATTTTTTTCTTTTTTACATATATTACATTTTTTTTAATAACAACATATCTATTCATCACATCATCAAACGAATGAACGAATATTTCTTGTCTATTATGATCGGAAAAAATTTCTTAGCGGTCACATTTTATTATAGGAAAGAGATGACATTTTTTTTTTCGAAAGAAGGATTTTATGCTTTTTGTATTTCGATAAAACTGTCATTTTTTTTATCATCTTCGTTAGAATGATACGGGAAATATTGTCTTCTCTCCTTTTGTTTCATTTTTTTAATTGTTATTATTATTTTTTTTATAATAACATATCCAAAATGGGTATACTCTTAAACGGAAAATTCTGACCGAACAATAAACCTTTACCGATCGGTTCCACATTCTCTCCGGTCTTCAGTTAGAGACTGTCTCCATGGAAAGCATCACTGCCACTGCCTTTTCTTGCGGATCCTAGATACAATCCTTTACCTTCGATGTCTACATGACTCACGGCTCCTCCCTTCTTCAAAAACAGTCCATTTCCCCTCTTCTTCAAAAACAATCCCCTAGCCATTAATTTGTCAACTCCTGAACTAGCGAGTCCCGAGAGAGCTTCCACGCCCAGAGCTGGTAGCACCACCTTTGTGAGAATGGGTAATGCTGTGGCAGCGAGTCCCGCCAATAGTGGTAAGAAACCACCTTTCATTCTCAGATTGTATCTCAATTGAGCGGGACTCAGTCTCACCGTCATTCCCATTCAATTATGAATCGCTTTCTCCATCCTTTTGATTTGAGTTTTAGTCCAGGTGATCCGATCGCTACCGCCACTCACCAGATCTTCGTAACTGAACTTAAATCTAATGGCCTCACCTCGATGACTTAATGCTCTGCAAAGTTTAGCTCTCTGTCCTTCGGATATGTTCATGTTTTTAATGATGTATCGACTACTCATGTTTTGTTATTTTTTTTCACTGGATTTTTTATATATATATTTTTTTAATTAGGAATATTATAAGTTTTTTTTTAACTATTATAAATATTATAAGTTTGTTTTTTATGTTTTTTTTATTTCTTATATAAATATATAAAAAAATAAAAAAACAAAAAAACTTTTTGTTGTTTTTTCAATTTATATTTATTATTATTATTTTTTTTTATTTACTTAATTTTTTTTTCATATCTCTCTGATGTGAAATCGTATAGTCGCTCTCTCTCCATGAAGATCTAACAGATTGCCGTTCTGATCCGTCAACGTGGTTTCAATGCTATATAATGTGTCCAGGATCACAGGTAGATAGATGAGATTTCGAGGACACTCCATGATCTTGTAACGTAGAGAAACGTCTGGAAAGAACGAGTAGATTGTAGGCTGAGTGCTACCATCGGTGTAACTTCCCGAGATCACATTAACATTCACTAAAATGCTATTGACCGTGAGAATGTCGACCATATTTTCAGACGCAGCATGACCTCGATAACCATTTGATCGTATCCCATCATTTTGCTGATCGAATCTCCCGCACTAAAATCCATTCGAAAATTATCTCCAAGTCTAATATCGTCTGTAGAGTACTTGTGTTGGGAGCGAGTCTTATCATCTTGCTTCCGTGACTGTCATCGTCTGGACGTGACGGTTCAGATCGTCTATCTAATAACTCCCTTTGTGAATTCGAATCTTGAACCAATCCACTCCGTTGGAATACTTGAATGCGTTATTCTTTTCGGTGACGTTGGGAAACGAATAGTAAGTCTTGAGATTAACCAATCTCGTATCTCTTTTCCTTCTTCAATTCGATGGAAGGTTCGAATTTCATTGTGAATGGAGTCATTTCGTGACTCACTACAATTTGAAAGGATTGTTTCCCAGCCGTATTCTCGACTATCTGTTCTAATTCGTGATGTTCTGGCATTTTTTATTTTATTATTTATTAATTATATATTTTTTATATTTTATCGATATTTTTTTTTCTTTTTTTTCTTCTCTATTATTATCTGGAATATAAAAAAATTGTCGAATCCGCTTCGATATTTTCCATTGTTAAATTCACTAGTCAAATTGATCACCACTTGTGAAGTGCTTTGTCCCACACATTCTTGCAAAATCTCCTGAATTCTTCCCTGCTCATGTTGTTGGCCACATGATCTTCATAGATGTGATTGAGATTCTTGAGATCCTGACTAAAGAGACACCGAAAATTAGCATTCTCCCTTATCGTCTGTCTGGGCAGTCGAAAATAATTCTGAGACAGATAGAAACAATCCACGTTGCTGTGACGTCCGCGAACGTAATAGGATTCCATCGATTCTGTCTCTACAACAGCAGATCGTCGAAGGTCATGAGATTCTTATTCTCCAAATTCAACTGTCGGGGATCGGGAACGTCGTCGGCACTCTCATAAAAGAGACATTCCATGTTCGAACACCCAACGTTTCTCTTGGTCAATTCTCTCGCTGCACCTTCCAGTATATTAAAAGTCTCGTGTCCTTTGAATTCGTCTCGATTGTCGAAGATTCTCGACATAAAAGAGACTCTTGCCAAAAACGAATAATCTGTCGAAATCCAACCAGCTGGGTCGCAACAATAGATTTATCAAGCTATTGGTCCTTCCACAATTCGATTTTCCCACTATCAGACCTCTTATGCTCTTGGGAAAGAACTTATTGTTCGACCTCTTGGTCATCACGTCATTCCAAGACATGTCTTTGATATCCATTTTGTTTTCTCCATTACTATGTTTTGAATTATGTTTTTTTTTCTATTTTAATTTCTATTTTTATATATATATATAAAAGTTTTTTTATTATTTATAAATCACTTTCAATCCCGATCCTTTCGTCATTTTAGCTAATTCTTGTATCGGTACTACATCATCATAGAAGTCTCTCCAACTTTTCGGCTCGATTCTCGATAGTTTGGCAGGTTGTGGAGCTATCAATTTATTAATCAATGCGTCTGCACCTCTCTTGCCAGCTTCCAAAGCTATTCTACCACTCACTTCGGTCGCAGCTTTCTTACCCACATCGATCGCCATCTTCTTTCCGATTTTGAGAGTGCTCGATGCAACCTGTTTCGCAGCGTTGCTGGTTAATTTACGAGTTAAAAATCGCATCATCGAATCCACGATGCCCGATCTGCCGTAGACGTAAGATCTAGTGTATCCCCTGTTATTTATCACTAACATTTTTTTTTATTGTTATTATTATTTTTTTTGTAATATATATTTTTTTTTGTTATTTACTTAATATTTTCTTTCTTTTTTCTCTTCTCTTACTATTTTATTATTTCAAACGATTCATCAACTTTTGATAATCCATCATAGTCAAGACCTTCTGCCTCAACAATTCGTCACACACGCTCACTATCTTGCTATCCACTCCGGTGTTACCTGCCTCTCTGCTAGCAATTAACAATATCAATCTCCCCGACAAGGCATGGGGATCGCGTGGAAGAAATATCGTGTCTGTCATTCCCTTTTCAGTCATCGATTTCATGAAATACTCGTTCGCCTTCATATGCGTTCTACCATGTTCTTCCACTTGAAACCTCTCCTATCCTTAGGTCTCGTCTCTTTGAAATCATTATTCTTCTTCATGGCGTGAGTCTGAACCAGAATGTCTCCGTAATTTTTATAATCCTCCTCGGTGTAATCGTCGTGTCTCTGGTGAGAGAGCAGAGTAAACAATCCATCAGTCATTTCGTACCTGTTCGAATCGACAATCGAATAGCGACCTTCAAGCGATACTTCCGTGGCACACACGAAAGTTTTATTGCCTTCGACACGAAATCCATACATCGGATCTTTCACGATTCCACTACCATCGTCAGATCTGATGCTAATAATGCTCGAAGCATTGCTACTATCGACGTTACTTGCATTGGTCTCGATTCTCTCCAGAGTGTATTTGGACAAAGTTCTCGGCATAAAACTACCAACGCTACTCGGATCGGTCTCGATTCTCTCCGGAGTGTAACTGGGCGGAGTTCTTGATGCAGAACTACCAGGGTGTGAACCCACCCTCAGAGAACCTTCTCTTATGGGTCTCAATTCCTCGACGATCTCTTTCCTGGCTCGTTCCAGAACCCCGACGACGGGTCTGAACTAGTTGGTCGCCTTGGGTCTCAGTCCCATCTCTCCCAATCACCTGACCCTATCCTACACCTGAATATTCTCCCTACTCTGTATTAATTCGCGAACCTGCTCGTCCCTTTGCTTAGAATCTCCGATATGTAGAAACATTATTTTTATTTATTTATTATTATTTTTTCTTTCTTTCTTTAATAAAAAAACAGTTTTTATTTTGAATTCTTATTTAATTTTTTTTATTGTTGTTTTATATATATATATTTTTTTTGTTTGTTTGTTTTTTTTAAACGGTCAATTTTCTTTTTTTCAGTTCGGAGTATTAGCGCCATCTCGAAAGTGAGAATTGGCATTCGATCGCGTATTTTTCTAGGAGGAATTTTTAAAATTCACCTCGATTGAACCACTATCTTTTACCGAGAGAATCGGCGTTTGATCACTTATTTTTCTAGCTCGAATTTTAAAAAACACAGAAAAAGACCACACTTCACAAAAATTCACCCTTTTCGAACCGCTGTCTTTTACCATGTGGATCGGCGTTCGATCGTGTATTTTTTTTCTAGCCCCTCCAGACAATGATGCTAGTTTCGAAATATTTCGCAACGGAAAATCTCGGCGTCAAATCTCGATCGTGAGTGGTCCGGGTATTCTAGGCTGACAAAAAAATTCACCCAATGGAAAAGATCAGTGTTACCATTGTCAAAAGATAGAAATATCGACGTTAAAATCGTCAAGAAAGCGGGGTTTCTAAAAACCCGAGGTTTTTAGCGTGGATTCGCCAAATTCACCTCAAAGTGGTTGCAAAATGTTCAAATTTTAAACATTTTTCGGGAAAAAATCGACAAAATCGATTGTTTTGATAGAAAAATTAAGTTTTTTCCAGAATAACTGACTTTTCTGGATGAGTTTTCTGGACCACTATTTCTGAACCACATGATTGATGGTGGTCCAGGAATGATGTGGTCCAGGAATGGGGGTGGTCAAGGCGCGGCACTAACTTACTACTAACATTCATGAGGTTCAAGGCTTATGTGTCTCAATAACAATGGCAAAATTTACAAGATTTTAAATTCTCATTATCACGAAAAGTTCACGAAAAATGTACCCCAGTTAAATCTCGAATAAGAAGCAAAGAAGATAAAAAAAACTATTTTTTCAAACACACCTTAGTATGGTGAATCAATTTTAATTTGTTTGGATGGATGAGTTGTTACAGAGTTACTTCCCTTGAACCTAACCATTTGACAAGGTTTTGTTTTTGAACTGAACGCTGAACGCAATCGTAAAAATCAGAAAACACCGCATAATCAAATGCTCTGAACACGTCGAGTATAGCTTTATTATCAAGAAAGGCTTCCTGGGGGGGGGGGGGGGGGAGGGGGGGAGGGGGGCGTTATTGAGATTTAATGGCACTTCATGCCATGCGAGGCTCGAAGTTTTTTTTATATGAATGAGATCTTGTGTTGTAGTCACGATTAGATATTGTGGAAAATATGTGACCTTGAACACCAATAAATAGCATATTTTTGACACAACCTCTGCACATATCTGCCATAGAAAAAAATTGTAAAAAAATCTCATTTCAACACCCCTTTTTTTCAGCTATCGATGGATGACGGAACAAAATCAGTTGAAATTCGCGTTTTGTGATTAGAAAATACAATAATATTTTCAAATTTTAGCATATTTCTTTTTTTACACATCTCCTACAATTGGCAGAAAGTAATAATACTTGTACCCAACTGCGAACATGAATAAGGTCCTTGATTACCTACCCAGCTAACAGACACCCTTGATGTCACATAAATATCACAGGTGTTCGACATGTGCACAGATCATGAAAAATAGTGTATTAGAGTTTTTTTTTTAGAAATTATGTATTTTCCCATGATTATGTATATAAGAGACAAAAGGTACACAACTCCCTGGCTTGAAAGATTTTGACCTGTCCTCTTCAAACTCACAGAAAAACCAAATGCGTGAATTTTGACAACCAAGACGTTAAGGTTTACTTTGGTAAACCACTTCGCCAATAAAATTCTCTTTTAATGCTAAAACGGGTGAAATAAATATCTGAGATGACTCCCTTTCTTCTTGGTTGGACACGGCTGTTGACAGCGAGTAGACTTCCCGTTGGTTGCTATATTTGTTATAGAAAAATACGGGGGATGGCGAGGTCAAATTGGATGCGGTATAGTACAAGTATGGCGACGGGAGGAATTTACGATTTCTGTTGAAAGCAATTTGCAATACAAATTTTCAATTTTATAATATTCAAGAGGTCCTGAGGCCTCAATACCATATTGTATGATTAGTGTGGTGAAGTTTAGATAGAGCGACAATCATAGTTAGAAACTTGGTAGTTTCGTTCGATATATTTGATCAATTCTTTTGATCGGCCCCAGTCAACTTTCTGTCAACAGTCGTGTCCGACCTAGAAAAAAGTGATTCGTTCCTGATATATATTGGACCCGTTTTAGCGTTAAAAAATATTTAATTGGGCAAGTGGCATATCAACGTAAAGCTTAATGTCTTAGCTGTCGCATGATATCAATAACTCGACTATAAATTCACGAGTTTGGTTTTTCTGTGAGTTTGAATAAGACAGATTAAAATCTTCCAAGCCAGGGAGTTGTGTACCTTTTCTCTCTTATATACATGATCACTGGAAAATACATAATTTCTAAAAAAACGTCTAGTACACTATTTTTCATGAACTTTGCACATGTCGAACACCTGTGATAAATATCACAATAAACGGTGTAATGATTCACTAAAGGGTGGATAAAAAGAGCTTTTTCGTTTGATGTCCCATTGTATTACCCCAGTGCAGAAAGTGCACGCTTTTTTTCAAGTTCATTCAGTCATACGTCGACACACGGCAAAACACTGTAAAAGAGAGGAGAATAATTCAGTATTTTTTTGTTTCTGTTGCTGTATTTATATAACGCCACCTGTCTTAAAATATTTCAACTCACGTTGTAAAACAAACACCTTTCCACACACAGACTGTTAAAATCTTTTCTGACATGTGACGGTGGTTTTTACATCAATGACATTTGTGATATGAAGTAAGTGAAATAGTTTTTGAATTAATTTAATCAGGGTATACACTTGTCCATTTAGGTGATGACTTTTGATGGTCATTTTTCCTAAAACAATATTTGTCTGCATTGATAAAGCTTACGTTTCGGAAATAGTGAAATACGCCATTCTCAAAATGTAGAAATGTGTCAGGTCAGAAAATCACCTTATAATTTTATTGGCAAATCTATGCTAGAGTACACATGTACATTTGAGTTATTGAATGAAAAGGCATTCTATTCAGAGCGGGAGTTATTAAAGGTAAGTGTATCTCTAATTAACTTAAAAATCATATATTGATAATGTTGAAACATACTTCCACATTGAACAGAGACATCAAAATGAATGATGCATCAGATTGAAGTTGTTTTTTTAATTTAATATGTCACATAACTACTTTTCGTGATAATTTCGATTTTAAGATGACCTCAAACCCACCACCAGAGGAAGGAAAAAAATATGATTTTCGTAATCGCCTCAACGAGTCCTTCAAAATGATACTTCACACGCCTAGCTGTATAAAAAAGGAGGATGTTTTCAGCTCTAGTCGTGACCCCACCCTAAGGCAAGGATTGGAAATATAATTTTCGTAATTTACTCGTCGATACCTTCAATTTGATAGGTCACATGACTACCTTCTAGAAACGTTTGATTTTTTGATGATCATACCCTCACCCCCAAGTAAAATGGAAAAAATATCATTTTCGTAATCTCCTTAAATAATCCTTCAAAATGCTACATCACATGCGTGGCTTTATAAAAACGAAAAGGTTTTTCGGCTCTGGTCGTGACCCCATCCGACAGCGAGGATTGAAAATATAATTTTCGTAATCTGCTCATCGATACCTTTAATTTAAGAGGTCACACGACTACCTTCTTGAAACTTTTGATGTTTTTCAGTTCTAGTCGTAACCACACCCCCACAGCGAGGATTGAAAATATAATTTTCGTAATCTACTCGTCGATACCTTCAATTTGATAGGTCACATGACTACCTTCTTGAATTTTTGGATGTTTTTCGGTTCTAGTCGGTTCTAGTCGTGACCCCATCCCCACAGCGAGGATTGAAAATATAATTTACGTAATCTACTCGTCGATACCTTCAATTTGATTGGTCACATGACTACCTTCTTGAAACTTTTGATGTTTTTCAGTTCTAGTCAGGACCCCACCCCACAGACAATTGACATGTTGCATTCAATTTTTCTGATTCACCCGAGAGTGTCTTTCTGAACAACTTAACAAATCTTTTAAATGTTTTGCAATCACTCTCATCGATTCCCTAACCCTTTCCCCCGTTACATCTCGAGGATGTGTAAATTCACAAAAAACAAAAAATATTTTTTTTTACAAAAAGCACGTAAACTTTTTACAAATGAAATTTTCTCGATACACATCAGATATATTACATACATTGTGTTTTTTCAATCACGATCCTCCTCCCCAATCCCCCAGATCGTCGTCCAGCTGATCTAACAATTCTTAGACTCGCGCACTCGATCTCAAACGGTCGAGTTTACCGGTTCACTCTACAAATACACCTCGATTGAACCGTCCGTCGTCTTTTCCTGTGGGAAATCCACGTCCTGGATCGAATTTTACTGGCGCAATTTTTGAATTCACCTCGATCGAACCGTTGTCTTTTACTGTGGGAATCGACGTTCGATCGCGTATTTTTTTCAACTCAAAAACAGAAATAAATAGTTTTTTTTCGGAATTTTTCCCAACGGAAATCTCAGTGCTAATCTGTCGTCGGTCACAATCGTGCAAGTCGAGTCATAAGAAAATTTGAAAAAAATTCACCTGATGGGGAAATCAGTGTTAATTTTATCAGAAAAGTGGGTTTGTCAAACCGGGAATTTTTTAGACATTTTCGACATATTCCGTCGAAAGTGCACCAGAAATGCTCGAATTTAAACATTTTCCGGGAAAAGCCAGGGTTTTCGGGGAAAAATTGGGTTATTTTTGGAAAAAATCAACTTTTTACCAGAAAAATTTGTGTTTTTCCAAACAAATTTGGGTTTTTTCAAAAACAACTCAACTTTTCTGGCGCGCCTTAGTTTCTGGCTCAACACGATTGAATTGCGTCAGGACTCTCCATAATAAACTACTTACGTCACCCCATTGTGCTTACTTGATGGAAAATCTTCGATCATTTTTGGAAAACTCTGTTTCCGGAATGTCGTATCTTCTGGAATATCATCTGCAGTAAAGTGTTTTAATTACAGATTTAAGTAATGTCCTGTTGTTTGTGATTACTAACGCTTTGAAAACAGTGGTTTGTTTTACCTGTTCCTTGAACCCTTTACCTAACATGAAAAGCAGACGACACTTGCAAAAAAAATTCTTGAATAACTATTATTTTCATTTTTTGTCTCAAAAACATAGGTTATGACCCCTCATTGGAACGAGCTCGATGAGCTCGTTCCAATGAGGGGTCATAACCTATGTTTTAGAGACAAAAAATGAAAAAATAATGAAAATTAATTGGCGATTTTTGAGAATAGCGCTGGCCGGTTTTGACCGTTACGTTAAGTAAAGGGTTAAAAAAAGCTAAATCTGAGTGTCGATACTTTTTCAAATTAGTGACTTATTGCCGTTCAACCCTTTACTCAACGCAGACGATGTAAAAATGTATTATTTTAAATATTATGTTTTTAAATTTTTGAATAACTTCCAACAAAACATATCATGTGACCCCTCATTGGAACGAGCTCAACGAGCTCGTTCCAATGAGGGTCATATGATATGGGTTCGTTGATATATTTTTGAAAAATAACCAGAGTTCAATAAAGTGTGACATGCAGCTTTAAATTAAGATTGTGCTGGACAAGACCTGATAAATCGAATAGTAAATTTCTGATTTGAATAATGTTTGGTGTGCATGGAGAAGAAGATATTTACAGATTATTCCTGGCCTCCGTAACACTGATGTCTACAAAAAATCAAATATTCTGACTGGTAGATCTGAGGAAAAAAATAAATTTTGAAGATTTATCCATCTATTGGACTAAGTTAAACTTCAGGATCACCAAGAAAGCCCAAATGCTAAACAATGGACAAGATTTGTACAGACTTGAATCCGACACATGTAAGCATGCTGTGTACCATATATCAAAAGATTCTGACTAAAGGTTCTGGATAATTTTTTTTAAAGAATATTCCTCATACTGGACTAAGTTAAAATTCGGGCTCCAGTAGGGTGGCCAAACATTAACCCGGGGACTTAATTTTTTTCAAACTTTAATCCGATTCCACTAAGGGTGGTGTATACCATATATCAAAAGATTCTGATTGGGGGGTTCGTAAAAAAAGATTTTTAAAGAATATTCCCCATATTGCACCAAGTTAAAATTCGCAATTATTAATGGAGGGCCTTGACTTTAACCCTTTACCCAACGTAACGGCCAAAACCGTCCAGCGCTATTCTCAAAAATCGCCAATTAATTTTCATTATTTTTTTCATTTTTTGTCTCAAAAACATAGGTTATGACCCCTCGTTGGAACGAGCTCGTCGAGCTCGTTCCAACGAGGGGTCATAACCTATGTTTTTGAGACAAAAAATGAAAAAAATTAGTTATTCAAGATTTTTTTTTGCAAGTGTCGTCTGCTTTTCATGTTAGGTAAAGGGTTAACAAACTGAATTTAACCCCCTGTATGGATGCTGTATATCAAGCACCAAACAATTTTGACCGGTGGATCTGAAAAAAGATGTTTAAAGATTACTTCCCTTATTACACTACGTTAAAATTATGACCCTCATAGAGAGTCCCAATTATTAACAGATACGCTTTATTGGAACAAACTTGAATGCGACCCATGCATGGATTCTGTATAGCACATATCAAAAGATTCTGATTGGACACTCTGGAGATAAAGAGTTTTAAAGCTTATTCGTTATATTGGATATATTGGACTAAGTTAAAACTCGAGCTCCAAAAGGGATCCAAAATAATAGCACACGGACTTGGTTTGAACAATCTTGATCTGACTACTCTAAGGATACTGTATACCAAATATCAAAAGATTCTAGCTGGTGTGTATGAAGAAGAAGATTTTTAAATAGTATTCCTCATATTGCAGTAAGCTAAAATTCGGCCCTCACAGGGAGCCCACATATTATCTTGGGGACTTGATTTGAACAAATGTGAATCTGACCCCTGTGACGACGTCTTATACCACATAATAAAGGATTCTGACAGGTGATTCTGGAAAGGAAGATTCTTTAGAGATTCTTTCTCATACTGCACCAAGTTAAAATGTGGGCTCCTGTACTGAGCTCAAATATGATCCGATTGGCTACATCTTAACAAACTTGTATCTCCGCCCCTAATAGATGCTGTAGCTGAATATCAAAAGATTCTGATCAGTGGCCCTGGAGAAGATGATTTTTTAATTTTTTTGCAAATATGCAAACACAGCATTTTCTCGGTTCCCTCTACAGTGCACTATGATACAACCGACGGCAAGGTTTTTTACCATTACAGTATGCTGATTCAAAGAATATTTTAAACCAAATAACAGACCTCAATTCCTTGCGGTTTGGGAAAAATGGGGATTCGAAAATATTTCTATTTTAGTTGGTGGGGTTCCCACTGGGTGCGGAAGTTTTGGTGTGAATATAGTACTAATGACTCACTAATATCACATACCAAATTTGGTTGAAATCGGCGCATCGGTTCAGAAAATAAAAATCTTGACCCTCCCATTACAAATACAAATATTTCTCCACGGACTTCGTTTGAACAAACTATGTTTCAGACCTCAAAACTAAGCTCAGTAACGGACGACAGATGGACGACAGAGGACGGTCGGTGAGTGATCACAATAGCTCATCCTGTCTTTCAGTCATGTGAGCTAAAATACGAAGTATTATGGGATAAGAATGCACGGCGATCTGATTTTCCTGTAAATGCTCTCGATAAAGATGGGCAATATACCGAAAAACCGAACCAATATCTTATCATAGGGAAACCGAAACAACGAACTGAACCGATCATTGAATATCGAAACGTTCTGTATTTTCAAATTTTCCTACATCGGCTGTTTAAAAGGCATTCTTGAGGCTTGAATGCTATTGAAGTGTTCATTTTCATGAAAGAAGTGACTGGTTTTCTTTTCAATTTTGTCCATCTTTCAGGGCCTGGGCAATTATCCTGAACTTCCACTCGACGACAGCATGCACATGTCCAGTTGCTTCGCAGTGATTTCTAGTCAAGTCGTGATTGTTAGTGCATCCAAGACTTGACCAGAAATCACTGCCGAGGTGATTTGTCTCTTGTCAACGGGACACAGGGGCAGCGGAAGCTTAATCAAAGTAGAGGGGCTCAAATTCACAATGCTACCCTGGTTCGACCCAGTGTGAAAAATGCTACAATCGAATATCGGTAAATGTACCATGACTCGCTATAGTCTCTCGTTTAGATGAATATGACGATGTGTGGTCACTGTCCTATCCGTTTCTTCTTCTCCAAACATCTTCCAACCCGCAGGCCAGTCTTCGAGTTGGAAGGTAGTTGAATTAAAAGAAACGGACCGGAAGAAAGTGGGATTCTTTGGCTAAATATTGTTTGGATTGGCAAATAATGTTACAGGAATGCCTGTATACCACGTTTGCATGCGCCCGTTTTGACTCGTCTGAGATCGCAAAAGTCTGAAATAGGCCTTTAACGGTTAACCTGTGTTTAGGACATTTCAAAATATTATTGTAGATATGAATTGTGTCGGCAAAAAATGACAATCGTGAGCTCATTGTCAGTGGCATTTGTGGTGCTGTGGGAGAATGATATAAGAACTTTTTCAGTATTTTCCTGTCGTGAATTCCCTCTTTGGTGCTATCAACAAATCTCAGTCAAATCAGAGACCGAATATCGAATCGACACCGCGATATATTCCCAAAAAAGTACACAACCGAACTCAAAATTGTAATGTCGGCCATCCCTGTCTCCCGAGAAGATAAATATCAAAGACATATATTAACCATTTGAACCCGAGCGGTCGCTTTTCCTGCCCAGAAGCATGATACGTCATAACTTCATTAAGTCGGATGACTGCTGAGTGAATGTGTGGGGTAGACCAATTAACATTTTGAACATGCAGCCCTGATGCTTATTGGTTTACCCCAAATAGTGAATATGGACTCTTCTATTTGTTGCCATTGGACTGTCATGGAAGATACTAATAGAAATCAAAGGATTAATTTCCTTTTTGATCCGCCATAGGCACTATCCTCCGTGTATCAAATGTGATGCACGTTGAAAATATTAATTGGTTTACCCCCCCCCCCCCAAAAAAAAAAAAAAAAAAATGAATGTGGACTCAATTGCTGTCATTGAACTGACATGGTAGGTACTACCAGGTTTCAAAGAGTTAATTTCCACACCGGCGTTCCAGATGATATCATCCCATAATGGACTAGTCTCTTGTATGTGTGGGGACGTTCAGGAATAATTTAATCCTGCAGCCCCATAAGGCTGCCGCAGTAGGATTAAACTATCAGTGTTCTGTACATTTAGGAATTTAATAAACAATTAAATTTTTGATGATTATTCCTATAATTAGTGTTTGGTATCTAATATTATTGCGTCCGTGGAAATATTGCCCACTCGTGGAATGAAATATAGTCCACGGTGGCTGAACTATATTGTCTACTCAAGGATATCCAACGTTTCTTTTAAGCAAACAATTTATGCACTCAAGGTCGAAAAGGGTTAAACAAAACTACACTATTTGTATGTATACGGCAATCGTTTCATTTACTGGGACGAGAAATATCACACATGTGCACGTGTGGTTTCGCACCATGTGCAAATATGCTATTTTCCGTCCGCGCAAGTGAAATAAATTCAGTAACGACTGAAAGCCACTGATATCCTCTATTAATCTTGTAATTTTCCCTGTATATTCTACTACCTCCACAAACATATATCTTCAAAATTAGGGCTTTTAATCAGAACCTAACCTGCGTCCTCATTTAAAGACAATAAGATTTTTCTTTTATTTTTGAAGAGATATGCCCTCCTTGACAAAATGCGTATTGATTGTAACGTCACAACGAATTTTCTCATAAAGCTTTGTAAAATTATAAACTGAGAACGTTGTATTCGTTATCTATTCGTTGAGAAGTCGAAATTAATACTGCTTCAGTTATCTACGTATTTCCCTCGGTTCCCCAACGAGAACACCTACGTCAGCCCCCAACCCTGCTGGTTATTCCTCCTCCACTCTCTCACATGATCTCCCAGAATGCAAACTCAAACTTTTTTACAATGCTTCCCATTTGCGCTTTCGCAATCTCCCCAGCTACAATATTAACCCTTTCCCACGAGCCCTCCCCTTCAATCTATCTCTCATGTCCTCATCCAATCCTTCCACTAGTTTCACAAGATGTCTTATTCTACCAGGCAACTACTTAGAGCATTGTAAGCTGCAAAGTTGGAACCCGACTCTGCCGATTCCCCCATCAACTCCTGTGACCTCGATCTCACCTTGGGTAAAAATGACCACGTTCGTCCTAACAAATCCATCCAGTGACTCCTTAAAACTGGCGCATTTTTTTTTTACATAACCCGCCAAACGGGCTTTGGGCTCAAACTCCAGCTCGCTACTTTCTGTTACACTTCTCGAGCACCCTTTCCCTGATAATTCTGCTCCCTTGCCCCATTCACTCTTCTATATCTACAGTCTCAATGGAATACATATCCATTAGCCCAATCACGTGCCTTGTTCAGCCTGCCATAATGCTGGAGACCTATCCAGTACGGCCGCCGTGGACTGAGCAATTTCCAAGGTGGGCAATATTTCCACGGTCGCAATAATAATAGATTCCAAACACTAATTAAAGGAATATATCATCACAAATTTAATTAATGACGCACCGGGTAACACCGGATATGTATTTTATTACGTGGTAAACGCATGAGTGGACATCACTGCCCAGGCGTGGATTACGACCAGTCCACGGCGACTTACTGTATATAATTAAGCGGCGTATAGTTAGCCTCTAATTTATGTCTGTGTAGAGTTTTGTATTCTTTATTTATTTCGAAACTATCACACTTCTGTAGCTGCTGTTTGGGTAGGCTTGACTGTTGCTTACGCCATGAAATTTAGGAACATTAATAACTGATCTGTTTACCGATACCAATTTTATAGGCAGTGCACTACAGACCTCAGCAATATCGTGATTACGTAGTGGTCTCATTTCGGCAATTAGTGTAATTGTGTTCGCCAGGTGTCTTGGTGCTGTTTCCGGCAAGAGATAGTTCAATAAACATAGGTTTTTAGGTGCCAATAGCGAAAAGACGATCAAAATCGACAGGGATCCATCTTATATTTGCACAGTATGGTTTCGGGAGAAAGAAATTTAAATGGATGATGGTACTAAATTTCACTATATTTGGTGAACAGGAAAAGAACGTTCTTAAACTTTGGTCTTCTTATTCGATTAGCAGAATTCACAAAGCCTCCCTTGCGTTAGAAATAGAGTTACAATCAAATTATTTCTTCGTAAGTATACGTACATCTGTGACGACTGCATTGTCTGTTGATGTGAATATATATTTTTGTGCATTGACAGCAACCAAATAATAGTCGTTCGAATGGGTGGTTTAATAATCGCTTTCCGAAACCCTGAGTAAATTTCTGTAACCGGAATACAGCTTTCAGATTCAACATAGTAATCGAGTACTTTATCCAGCAGTTATTACACTGTCGTTTGGATGTTTGCCTGTAAAAGTATCATGTGTTATCTGTTTCTTCTCTCTCGCAGATTCAAAAGACAGCAACGAAAAGTTTGCAGATTTCAGATCTTTGGAAACGAAATCCTTTCCCAACAGGGCCCAAGAATCACGTGATCAAAACACTCATGTCTTCTCCAACGCGATATCATTTCGTTTTCGTGCATTTTCCTGAGGCGTACTGCACGTCGATGATGCACCTGTCTTCAATCAACGCTAACCCTGCTTGTGTGGAGTTAGTACATTGGGGAGTTTGACACTTCCACGTCGCTGTTCGGTGGTTCTCTCCGGGTACTCATGCTTCCTCCACCCGTAAAACTGTCCGACACGTGGTGACCCTGGCTGTAGAAAGTTCCATTAAACCGCAATAAATAAACAAAATAAATAAATAAATAAATAAAAAAATAAATAAATAAATAAATAAATAAATAAATAAATGACAAACTTCTCCAAATCAGAGTCTCCACACTCCCTTTCTCCCATACTCTGTGATATGCTTTTTCACTTTTCAGAAGGACATATACATCTTTACCTCTATGACTTCTACTAATTCTATTATGGGGAATATTTAATTTGTGTCTGACTTTCAACAGCTCTAAAAGGCAGTCAGTAGTAGCGTAGAGAGCTTTTTGTTCGTGGGCGATACATTAATTCCCCAAATTAGTGTTGTATGCTACAGGTGACGCAGGCCAACTCACGTCGTCTCTAATGTATGTTGAAATCCCATTTGTAGGAACCGTGTTTCGTGTTGGGGCATTTCCTCATCTAAAATTGAAAGATTTTCCGAGACGGATGCCTGAAAGCTAGGATCTCGCAATTTTTCGACAATATGGGGCAAGAAATAAAAGTTTCCGACAGTGTTCCCGGATCGTAGGTCGCGTTACGAACTTGAATTTCTTTCTTTCTTTCTTTCTTTCTTTCTTTCTTTCTTTCTTTTTATTTCTTTCTTTCTTTCTTTCTTCTTTCTTTCTTTCTTTCTTTATTTATTTATCTTTCTTTCTTTCTTTCTTTCTTTATTTATTTATTTATTAAGGTTTAACGACACTTTAACAGCCAATGTCATATCGTGTCGGTGGCAGTTTTACGGGTGGAGGAAGCCGGAGTACCCAGAGAGAACCACCGAGCAGGGACGAGCAGCAGCTCGCTCCCCAACATCGTAACTCCGCAGCGCAGCACAGGCAGGGTTAGATTGGTTGACGACATGAGCACCATCGACGTGCAGTACGTCTTAGTACACCGCGTCATCGTGCCCACATGTGGATAAATCGGGGTTGAGTGCCCTGCCCAAGGGCACAACGCGGGAGTCCAAATCGATCGCTCAGGTGGTCACCCATCCAAGGACTAACCGAGCTGAACGTTGCTTACCTTCGGTGATCTGACGAGAACCGGTTACCACAACGCCACCGCACCCCCAACTCAATATACTTCTTTAAAACAATAATAAACATATGTGCCTTCATAAAACGAATAATTGAAACATAATTGAAATGTCGTCAAATGGTCGCTTTTTGTTTCAAATTAACGCCTTTCAGAGAAAATGTTGACGTTCGGGCGACCAACAATTTTTCAGACAGCGAACAATAACAACAACAAATCAGACAGACAGCGTTATGGGAGCTCGCCGCCCCTCTCGGCACCCTCACTTGCCCCGGGCCTATCTGGAAACATTTGTCGACAAACCCGAAAATGTTTCCGATAGAACGTTTGGTGATGGCATGGTCTGCGCCCTGTCCATGTATTTACGACCCTAATGGATTGAAGTGAAGGAACATCCAATTTGTACTTACTTTTTCAGAATAATTTATGTGCAAATTCAGTTCGGCAGAGTATACATTATACTTGGCGTTTTGTTCTTTACTGTATGTGGTGCATTCGCCGTGTGGCGGATTGGTCCTTTCTATCTCTTGCTAAAAAGAAAACGTAACTTTAGTGCTAGCTTTTTGCTTTGCAAAAAATGAAAACAGAGGAAACAAATGTTTCCTTGAAATAAAAAAAAGAAACAAAGTAAGAAAAAGTGGAACAAAAAACAACAAACTTTCCAAGTGCTTAATAAAAGTGGTCTCGGTAGCTGACATTTCTTTAGGCTATTCTAAAGTTTATTCCAAACGACGCTATATGTTTAGCTTCGGCACACTTTTCGGAAATATTTTTATGTGTTTAACCCTTTACCCAACGTAATAGAAAAACCGGCCAGCGCTATTCTTAAAAATCACCGATTAATTTTCATTATTTTTTCATTTTTTTGTCTCAAAATCATACGTTATGACCCCTCGTTGGAACGAGCACGTCGAGCTCGTTCCAACGGGGGTCATAACCTATGTTTTTTCAGACAAAAAATGAAAAAAAATAGTTATTCAATAATTGTTTTTGCCTGTGTCGTCTACTTTTCATGTTAGGTAAATGGTTAATGTGTTTATATGTGTTTAATATTACCTAGAACAGAAAATAGACGAGCACAGACCACGGAAAACTGACATTCAGCATAACAGTATCTCTGCACTGGTGGCCTTGAACATCGAGTGGCAAAATTATGCATAGACTTGGCATACAGAAAATCTCAAATGAGCAAAGACTCTATTCAAAAGATAAGAACCAAATTCATTACCCCCGACTTGTTCCTGGGAAGGAAACTATATCTGTTGCTCTGCCGTCTTTCTGGAATAATGTGCTTTCACGGGCGACGGAAGCAAACTGCGATTGGTTCGACAGCGTCGGATGTGCATGGGGTGGTATCAGTTCATCTAGGACTTGGCGATATTGTAGAGATGAGTTATTAAAACTTTTAATACTCAGACATTTTAAGAATCAATCTACAAACAGTTGGAAATTTCATGCCCCTGCTATAGTAGATATCGTGGCATTTTATCCAGAAGCGGACTGGCCGTAAGGGCCTATTGGGTGGCACTTGGGGCCCCCAAAATTGATGCCGCCCAACACCTGTTGGTGCCTGGAATTTCATGAAAACGCCCAACAGGTGCCAATGCTGAATCAGCGCCACCTCAACCCAACTCCCAGAAAATACTACCCAGTAAATATCACTGGAGTAGATCACCTTACGAAGAGATACGAATTTTATCTATTGTGCTGTACAAAAATTACAGCGGAGACTACGTTCTCATTGAAATAATGACCTTCCTCCCTAATTAAATTTCCGACGAAAATTTAAAATGGAATACATGCTACTCAAGCAAAGTGAAGCGGCATTGTGTGTATATTTATTTATTTATTGGTGTTTAAGGTCACATATTTCTGCACAATGGCTAACCATGACCGTGACAGTTTTACGGGTGGAGGAAGCTGGAGTACCCGGAGAGAACCACCGAGCAACGGCGAGCAACTGTCAGCTCCCCAACATACCAACTCCACACAAGCAGGGTTAGCATTGGTTGAAGACAGGTGCACCATCGACGTGCAGTACGCCTTAGTACACAGCGCCATCGTGCCCCCACGTGGGCAATGGGGATGAAGTGTCTTGCCCAAGGACACAACGCGGTTGCCGCAGGTGGGATTCGAACCGAGGACCACTCGGCTTGCAGCCTGCACCTCTACCAACTGAGCCACCGCCCCCCCCCCCCCCCCGCATTGTGTGTTTAAACAGCAAATACGGAACACCATCGTAGCTGATGAGATTGCCAAGCGTACCACAAAACGTAAAAAAATTATGATTTTTAGGACAATACCACACCAGAAGGTTGGTGTTAGGCAGTTTAAAAAATGTAAAAGCTGTGAAATAGCTCAAAGTATCTAATTTACGTACAGATGATATGGCAACAGACGTTTTTGTTCCTGGTGAGATACTATATCCGCTGTCTTCAGGAAATGGCATTATACTCTGGTTATGAATTAACAATTTGACGCCAGCACTATCTGCATTGCCTGCAATGTATTCCTGATATTGTTCTATGTAAATCTCCAACGTCAAGCCTGCAAAAAAATAAACCCCAAAACAAAAAGAATACAACAAACGTAGAAAATCAGAAAAAGAGAGTGCGCAGCAATCCTTTCAGCAGAAGTAATGAGACAGTTGTGTTAAACCTTAACACGCGAGATCATTCTTCGAGCTGGAAATGATGTAATGTATGTTCCAAAAAGACTAAAAACCCTCGCCATCTGATTGAACGAGAGCTCCCACAGTTTTGTTTCCACGCTTACGGCTCCAGTGGCACATGTTACCGTCTGATGTCACCAAGTGAAATATTTGAAAAGATGATAACAATGGGAAGAGATTTAAAGTGCATAGTGCCTGTAAAATCGAATTTTTCGAGGCCAGTGATCATTTTATGAATGTATACTCACAGCCCACTTATAAAAATTTAGGTTACGCCATCTCAGTTCAAATCATGAAGTATACTATTCAAAAAGTAGGGGATATCCAAACTGATGTTATTATATTCCGAAAATGGTGTTGGATACGCGTGATTGGACACATCAATATGTTACCAAGTGTAGTGTAACAGGTTTTTTCGCACGAGCGCCGCGTTAGTGTCTGTGGGTAGGTTTTGAAATTTTCATTTGTACTGGACGGGCTTTTTCGGAGGTCTCATCTTGTATAAACTTGGTACAAACTCGTTCTTTGTATAAACTCGTTTATCAATAGTTTGTGGTCGGAACGTAACTTTTCAGGTATGCGAAGACTGACACGTGACGAAGGTTTACGTGCCGTTGGTATGTTGGAAGCTGACAAGGGACATACTGCAGTGGCTCAAATTCTCAACGCTATTCAGTCGGTGATTAGCAGGTTGTGGTCACGCTACCGTCAGGCAGGCAATGTTGATGACAGACGTCGGTCAGGTCGTCCAAGCCGACAACTGCTAACCAGGAGAGTTTCATTTCATCCGCACCCCAGCATTACGTAACCGCCATCAAAGTGCCCCAGAAATTGGACTGCAGCTGCACTGAGCGACAGATGTGCACGAAAGTGGTCAGACTATCCGAAATCGCCTACACAGCTGGAATTTGTACGCTCGACGACCTCGAATAATTCCACGTTTGACTGAACGTCACATCGCAGCAAGACGTAATTGGTGTGGGACACGACAGCACTGGGACAATCGTCGGTGGAGCAACGTCATGTTTTCCGTTGAATCGAGGTTCACTCTCGACGTCCACCACAGGCGAAACAGAGTGATGTGGCCTGCGAAACGAACGATACCATGGCAGTATGATCGTTTTGGTGGTGGATTTGCTATGGTGTGGGGGAGCATAACCATGGCAAGCAGAACAGCATTACATGCCATCCAAAGGCGTGTCGTAGGGCAGCACTTCCATGACAACATGTTAGCAGCTCATGTGGTGCCATTTGCGCGACGTCATGCCCGTCGATTCATTTTCCAAGCTGACAATGCAAGAGCACACATGGCTCGTGTCGCTACAGAGTTCATCCAGGAGCAGAACATCACCACACTTCCTTGGCCAGCACTAAGTCCAAACCTTTCACCAATCGAGCACGTCTGGGATATGCTTGGCAAGCGCCTTCGACAATGCCAACAACACCTACTAATGTCCAGGAACTCGCCGCAGCGCAGCAGGACGAATGGAATTACATAAGTCAAGCTGATATTGGACGTTTGGTGAGGAGTACGCCACTTCGCATCCGTGCGTGTCTCGCGAACCGAGGTGGATTTACAAGGTATTCAGGTCTTGGACTAAATGTGGTAAATTCTCGAACTGACCGCCCATGTCTTCTACAGCTTAGTGCGTGGAATGTGTGCTTGTCAGACACCCAACTATCGCATCTATAACATCTTCAATGTGCAAAACGGGTCCGGCATGAGGGTGGAGAGCTTACGGACACCTAGCCATCACATTGTTCACAGACATTCCACACCTTCAGCCCGTTTGGTCCATTCCCTCTCCAACTAGGGCCCGATGAATGTTAGACAATGGATTGGACTTCGAATCTTTTCACTGATTCGATTCGAAACCATATTGACTGTACGAATTTTTTTGGTGGTTTCATACCTTTCTTGATTATGGACACCTCATCCAGAAGGGTTCTGACGAGCGAGGCTTACCGTATCCAATCTAACTAGATAGCTCACATTTAACCGGAAAATTCTAAAAAGTTTCGTTGGGAGCGATGATGTACAATGTATCACCCCTTTGGGCGGAACAAGGCGCCATCTGCAATGCTGAAGCACTCAAGAGGACAATATATGACTTTCACTTCGATTACCTTAACTCTACCTGGTCAGTTTTCGTTCGAATCTAGTCCTTTTGCAAGATAACCGCGGAATGAATTATCACTACTATAATAATACGAACAGAAAATGTCAAAACACCTTGCATTAGTTATCCATTCAAATCGATAGCTTCAAGTAATTGGATTGTCAGCGGATTTTCAATGGGTCAGAACCTCGTTCTGAAGAAAGGCCGATACTCTGGTCCATGACGACATTCCTACAAAGAATACCATTGGCCGCCACAATTGGTCAACCTTTCAGAAACAAGTGATGGGTCCATCTTTTAAAAGCTGTAGTTCGATGCTACGAAATAATCAAGTTCGCAAATTAATACTGCGGGTTCAGATGGGAGGTAGACAGCACTACTACAATATGTTGTAGTCTCATAACAATCTAGAAGTGGATACGATTACAGAATCGATTCGATTTTGAACCATTCGTCTGATTCGATTCGGACCAAAATTCGTGATTCACCGGTTGCTAACATCAGCTATCTTCCAACCCGAAGGCTATCCTTCAGGTTGAAAAATAGTTAAAGAAGGAGAAGTAGACCAAACTATAATCAGACCATAACATACACACAGAAGCTACTGGGTATATGAACATTTGCTAATATTACATCATAATGTGGAAGAGTCAGAACTTTCACACTGGCCATATTATATATGTATGAATATACGTATGATTTTTGTTGTATTTTACACCAATCATTGCTTCCATAGTTTTACTGACAGTTAATCTCACTGCACTGAATGCGCTGCGTTCAAATGTATGACTGGTGAATGTTTCGAGCACAACTGTATGTAAGATGGGACTGAATTGATGGTCTACAATCCTGGTTTAATTGATAACGCACTCTATCCAGTAGTCCAGGTTCGTTAATCTGGGTAATTAATTAAGAAAACAATCTCCCGCGAAATCCTTTGTTCCCACATTCTGCTTTGTTGTCAACAGATCGAGTCACGGAATTCTTGTTCCACGTTTACGAATCTAATCTCCGATTATATTCTGACTTTACAGGTGAGATAGAATATTCTTCATCAATATATTTTAATAATTATCTTTGATCAGTGTTAAAATACTGTAAATTAGAGTTCTGACAGCTGGATTAACTTTATTTGATCTGTCACTCAGATTCGGCTATTCACTGTTTGATATTACATGTATTAAGGAGGGCCGCTCACTTATGTTTAGCTAGAAAATTGTAAAGAGGCTAATTCCATTTGCTTCTATATTTTGATTCAAGGAGGCACATTCATTTTCATATATCGTATGTGCCTTACATATTGACTTTAAGGAGACCAGTTTCCAACATAGATACAGTTGAGTTTGGTTAACTGACAAATGTTTCTGAGTACAGTAATGACGGAAAGTAAATGAGATTTATTATATAATGCTGCTATATAAACTGAGTGGTTCATTTAATTATCCAACTTGATCTCGTTTTATTGCTTACAACAATATGATCACATTTTAATTTGTGTTGCAGATAATTTGGATCGTATTGGTACAGTTGGTGCTGGAGCTTGAGAAACCTCTGTCAAATCGATAGGGTATGCTTTACTTATATTCTTCATTGTAAAAGCACTGAAAAGTATGAAAATGCTTGTCCATTAGCAGAATATTGTGTTAATTATTCCTTTTGATAAAGTATGGTAGTGCTACTCTACAAGGGTAGAATGCCTAATTCTGATTAATTTGTACTTACTCAAGTATATTTTATTGATAAGTGTTCGAGATTGAAAAATTAGTCAGCTGAACCATTACTGTGCTGAAATAATATTTTAATTGATAATAAAGTTCTCGTCATAGTTGTTTCAACTGTAACCATTAGGAAGTAATGGCAGGGTAACAGCATAGTAATCATGTTGTGGATGTTTGAAAATGCATGCCTTCATAATTTAATAATGCGACATTGCTCTTCTTATTATTTTGATTGGGCTACCATTAACTTTGAATGGCTACCCAGGTCAGCCTTCAACATATCTTTGGCATCCTATCCTCATTTTATTCTAAGTTCATCAGTGTAAATACCTTAAGCCATATGAGTATCTTTGTAGAAGTTTCCCCTATTAGGAACACAGATCCTAATTTGAACATCTGAGAAGTATTTCGTTCACACTGATGAAATACCAATGGGTGAATCACTGGGAGAAATGTTTCTATGGAGTATGTTATGAAGTTTTATTGTGTAAGTACTTATTTATTTTACTTTGGAAATAGCTTAGTGTTCTTCTATATATTTTCAAGGTATATTTTTATATATACGTAAAAGGGATGTGATGGACTCAATAAATCGTTGACTGGATCATTGAGTTTTTTTTTATACTAATGGACTCACAGAAATAAACCCTTTTACAATTGGCGCCCAATGTGTTTGACAAAAAGGCCTGAAAATGGACACAAAATCAATGATCATCAGTGATGGGATTTGTACATAAACTGAAACTTTGCTGTTTGTACTTCTTGTGTTCATCAAAAAGGAAAGGTAATTTAGTGACTCTTCCAGGCATTTGGCTGGACTATCACCCCTACTGTAAATCACTGAAAGGACTACGAACTTTGAGTATCTTATCTTTCATTTGATTTCCTGTTGTCTTCATTATATTTTGTTATTCTATCCTTTATTATTTTATGTTCTACTCAGTTATGTTCAATCATTATTTTCTAGTACTTCAGTTATGTTCAGTTTCAAACATTTCTATGGGGTAATGTGAATAGATTTTGTTTATAGTGGTATTTCATTGGTGTGATCAAAAGTTTCTAATCAGTTCAAATCGGCTTGTCTGAATGATATATTAATATTTAATAGCAGTTGTGCATCAATTGATTACATACTTTTGTTACACATGTTGCTGCTAAATAAGAGTTGATCCCAGCTAGATAATTAATTATCTCCCCTTTCACTTCTATCTACTATCATTTAGTTTGCTTCTCTGTCGATCTATTTATGTTGATTTTTTGATTTAATTTTTATTATTTTGAATACATTCTATCAAGTGTTCAGAAAGTAAATTATTGATTAGACCACCATGTTCAATGTCATTGTGTTGTATAAATCAGTTAAATAGAGAAAATAGCATATTGCGAAGCACTACACCATTTACATCACTTCACTTTCATTACTTATCCTTATATTTAATTGGTAATTAATCACTCGAGGTATTAAGTATATTATAATTGCCAATGAGTGAAAGAAAATTATTTAAATATTTAGAAAAACCCTCAGAAATATCATCAAGTAAAGATGTATCAATAGTTTTGATCATTATAAGTAAAAGGAAATACCTTCAGGGGGAATTGAACTTTCTTGGAAATCAAATTTCTATTATTTGGGGGTACAAGAGTGGGGCAACTACTTCTTAGAACATCTATCCATGTTAGACTTGTTGTTTGGCTTGATACATGTGATATCACAATTAAAAAAGGTAAATTCATTTATTTAAGAGATGATGATATTCAACAAACAGTTGACAATCTAACATTTTCTTTTTAAGAATTTATTCAATTATCAGATAAATATTCAAATTGTTCTTTTAGTTTTCTGCAACTTCCACAAATCAGTATAGTAGAATGGAATAAATGAAGGGGCCATAACGACCCACATCAATTTGCTAAATCAGATATTCAACTACAGTAAGGACTTGATATCTTGAATAAGTGGATTTGTGATTTCAATCATAGTGTAGATGTTTGTTCCCCAAAACTTTAAACTGGAAAGGGTAAACAAGAAATCAAAATATACTTTGAATTTCAGTTAATATCTTGATGGAGTTCATTCTAAACCAATTTTAGCAAGAGTTTGGTTAAAATGGTTATTTCAGTGCTTCTTAAAATATTGATCTGAGAATATAATTTCGCAAACATAAATACTTAGACTGTGACTTTTAATAAGTGAATCATAATTCGTTGAATATTATCAATATATTATAACTATTATTTTGTTAAATCCAAAGATAACTAAAAATGGATACAGAAAAAATGCCTGATGAAGAAATAAAAGCATTAGTAAATGCATTTGAAGAAATGGGTGTGAACCCAAAAGCTGGTTCACCAAAATAATTGCAAGAATGGATGAGATCTTTCTCATCATAACCAGAAATCAAAGTAGAAAAAGCACTAGACAAACCTGCTTATATAAGTCAATGGCCCTGATAGCCAACATTTTGTGGTGATTCTAAAGGTGAAGTTGCATACGATCATTGGCATTATGAGGTGAAATGTCTTTTATATGAAAAATATTCAGTTGACCTAGTAACACAAGCTATCAGGAGATCACTGAAGGGTGAAGCAGGTCATATGGTAATGAGGTTGTCCTTCGGGAACACCTTTATATATATTGGCGATGTTAGACAGCGTGTATGGAACCACATAACCAAGAGAAACAATCTTGGCTCAGTTTTATAGTGCCAAACAAAGAGAGGATGAAAGTGTCTCTAGTTGGGGGTTGTTGCCTTGAAGACATTTTGAATAAAGCTGTACAACTTTAACAAGTTGAACTCAGAGAGACCAACCAAATGTTAAAAACAATGTTTTGGTGTGGCTTGAGGCAGGACTTAAAAAGACATAAGTGCTCATAAATATGACAAAATAAATGACTTTGATCAATTGCAAGTAGAGATAAGAAGGATGGAAGAAGACCATAAGCCCCTAATATCTGAAGCAAAGTCTCACAAACAAGCCACAGTGAATCAAGTGCAGGTTGCAAGCAAGTGACATTTCTGAACTAAAATCAATGGTCCAGAAACTTAGTTCAGAAGTTGCTTCAGAAAAAAGACAGATATACACAGCCTGGCTCCAATGTTTTTGCATAGAATCAGAAAAGTGATTTCTATAACAGAAAACAATATTAAGATACAGTAGCAAAAGAAAATTGGACACCAGGAATGAAACAAAACCAACCATCACTTAATGACAATTCTCAGGCAAAGAAAGATATTGTCTGCTTTAAATGTGGTCAAGTAGGACATATTGCAGTTGGATGTAGGGTGCTTGTTGATCACTATAGTGGTGGTTTAAATGCTCCCAGACCTATGGGCAGGGGCCATACAGATGCCGTCAAAAAGTCCTTCACACGTCAGTTCAAATGTCAGCAACTAGTAGGACTCATAGGATAACCAAATGAAGCTTTTGCTAAAATAACAAAGTGTTTGCTTGATACTGGTTCTACAGTATCTGCAATTAGTGAAAGTTTTTATAAAAAACATTTGCCTGGAAGAATTGATATGCATCCATTTCATGATTTTAGTGAAGTAATTATTGAATGTGCTGATGGTAAGACATTGCCTTATTTAGGTTATATTGAAGAAGATGTTGAAATGAATGATTTAACAGGTACTCCTTTGCAGACATATATATTGCTGGTTGTACCTGACAGTAGTTATAATTCTTCAGTACCACTTCTCGTGGGCACAAATATTCTTGATGTTTTTATGAAAAATTGCCAAGAACGTTTTACTGTTCAGTTTTTAAAAAGAGCTGATCTAACAGTGCTTTGGTACATGGCATTTAGACGCATTAGTTTAAGAGAAACAGAACTAGAGAAAACTAATTATAGACTAGGTATACTAAAATGTTCTGAGTGCAATATTGTCAGAATACTACCAAACAGCCAAATAACTGTAAATGGTTTTATTGATAAAGAGTTACCTTATAAGCCTACTTGTGCTATTTTACTGCAAGTTAGTAGTAATTCAATTTTGGGTTCTTTAAATGAGTTAGATGTCACTCCTTGTATGATTAATTACAAGTACCATAAGAATGGTAATGTAGATGTACACATATCAAATGTTTTGGCTCATGCTATAGTTATTCCACCTGAAGCTATTTTACATGAAAAGCAACCTGTAAACATAGAATGCAGAAGTGGGTCAGTAAATGAGGAGGATATTAATTTTATAATAAAATGGAAATCAATTCCAGTTCTTTAACTGAAGGTCAGTTACAGGAAGGTACGAGGTTATTAGAAAATTATGAGGAAATATTTTCCAAGCATGACCAACATATTGGTTTCTCTCCAGTTGTTAAGCATTGAATTGATCATCTTGATGGAATACCTTTCAAACAATGACATAAAAGAATACCACTGTCAATGTATAATGAGGTGAGGAATCACATGTCGTCCACATAGCCCATGGGCATCATATGTTGTCCTTGTAAGAAATTGACTTTAGAGACTTAAATAAAGGAATAAAAAAGGATTCCTATGCTCGGCCAAAAGTAGAAGAAATTTTAGATTGTCTTGGTGGTTCAAAATATTTCACAGTTCTTGATATGAAGTCAGAGTACCACCAAGTGGAAACTTTGGAACTGCATAAGGAAAGGACTGGTTTTACTGTTGGACCATTAGACTTCTTTGAATATAGTAGAATGCCTTTGGATTGTCAAATTCTCCAGCAACTTATCAGAGATTAATGGAGGATTGTTTGGATAACTTACATTTATATATATGTCTAATAGACTTTGACGATTTAATTGTATTAATTGTATTTTCAAAAATCTATCAGGAACATTTGAAATGACTCAATTTAGTCTTTGAAAGACTAAAAGAATGTGGACTAAAATTAGCACCATCTAAGAGCAAACTTTTCCAAGAAAATGTAGTGTATGTTGGCCATGTTGTTTCAGAAAATGGCATCGAAGCTGATCCAAGCAAAATAGAGAAAATAAAGAACTGGCTAAGGCCAGTTAATTCTGATCAGGTTTGACAATTTCTGGGTTTTGCACATTACTATCGCAAATTTGTAAAAGATTTCTCAAAAATAGCAAAACCACTAACAGACTTGTTACCACCCACCAGTTTACCAAAGAGACAGAATCAGAAAAATACAGTGAAAAAGAATTGGAACTGGGGTGTTCAAGAAGAAGTTGTTTTTACCAAACTGAAAGAGCTTCTTTCTACACCACCAATTCTTAGCTATGCAAACTGTAATTTACCCTTTGTATTACACATAGATGCTAGCCATCATGGTCTAGGTGTTGTGTTGTATCAAAACAATGATGGACGTCACAAAGTTATTGCTTTTGCAAGTCAAGGATTAGGTAATTCAGAAAAGGATTATCCTGGACACAAGTTGGAATTTTTTAGTTTAAAATAGGCTGTAACAGAAAAATTCCATTACTATCTATATGGAAGCAAATTTACAGTGTTTACAGATAACAACCCATTAACATATGTATTGACATCTGCAAAGTTAGAAGCAACAGAACACAGGTGTTTATCTGCATTAGCCACTTATAATTTTTATTTTGTATATAGACCTGGTAAAAGTAATACTGATGTTATGTCCAGACTGCCAAAATTGTTTGACAATACTGGACAAGAAACCATGACAAGAGATGCAATATCTACTATCTATAAAATGTCTCAGATAAATAATCCCTTTGTTGAAAGCTTGTGTTTTTCAACAAATGTTACTGACGTTTTAATAGAGAGTCCAGGGCAAGATATAGGTAAGATGTCTTATAAAGACTGGAGGTCATTACAAGAAAATGATGCTATTATCCATCCATGGAAGTCTGCAGTATACAAAGTTGAACAACCACATAGATATTCATTACCAACAACTAAGGAAAACACTTCATGTTATCAAGTGTTTGATTCACTCAAACTAATAAGAGGTGCTTTATATAAAGAAAGTATTATTAATGGCCAAATAAAAAGACAATTAGTAATTCCCAACTCATTTATTAAAAGGGCTATTAAGGGAATTCATGATGAAATTGGTCACCCTGGAAGGGATCACACAATTTCACTGGCAAAAGAGAGATTTTATTGGCCTGGAATGGATAAAACAATTGAAACCTGGATACAAAGGTGTGAAAGATGTTTAAAGAGGAAAACTCCAACACACCCCATAGCTCATTTGGTTAATATTTGTACTTCAGAGCCATTAGAATTGGTTTGTACAGATTTTTTAACTTTGGAAGCATCACCAGGAGGTTATGAACATATTTTGATTATTACAGATCATTTTACCAGGTATACTCAAGCCATTCCAACAAAGAATATGACTGCCAAAACAATAGCTGAGACATTGTTTAATAATTTTACTATTCATTATGGGTTTCCAAAGTGTGTACATTCAGAACAGGGCTCTAATTTTGAAAGTAAAATTATAAAAGAATTGTGACAAATTAGTGATATTAAGCAGGCAAGAACAATGCCATACCATCCTATGGGGAATGGTATGTGTGAAAGATTTAACAGAACACTTCTTAATATGCTTCGCACTTTGAAACCTGACAAAAAGAGAGATTGGAAGAACTATGTTGGCCCACTAGTGCATGCTTACAATTGTACTAGGCATGAAAGTACAAAGATTTCCCCATTTCAGCTCATGTTTGGAAGAGAGCCATGCCTACCAATTGATTTGGCTTTTGGTTTGAATAATAGTATTGAAAACAAATCAAAAACATCTAATTACATCAGAGACTTGAAAGAATGCTTATCTAGCTCTTACACGTTAGTGGCAAAAGCCTCTGAGAATTCTCAGGCTAAGCAGAAAAGTAAGTATGGCTTGAAGATGAGAGGAGCAACATTAGATAAAGGTGATAGAGTTCTTGTTAAAGTTTTAGCTTTTGATGGCCATCATAAAATTGTGAATCATTGGGAAGATGATATTTATATCATAACTGATCAACCCAATGTACAGATACTTCTATTTAAGATGCAAAAAGAAAATGATGAGGGAACTGTAAAAACACTACATCGAAATCATTTCTTACCAATTGGATCTATTCCAACAGAAGATGAATTGATTTCATGTGATCAAGAGTTGGAAGATTCACAACCAAAGTCATATCCAGTACCTAAACCAAGAAATAAGAGTAGACCACACCCTGTACCCAAACCAAGAAAATCAGCCAAAAAACATGAAAGAACTCTGTACATTATTCAGATGAAAATGATTTGGATTTGGACAATGATTTTGTGATCATTGAATACAGATGTAATAACATAGAATCAACACCCATTGACAGTGTTGATGACAGAAATAGTTTGAGTATTTCTCCACAGCAGATGGGTGACGACCTTAATTCTTTTCATGGAAAATGAGGTACTGATTCAGGTGGTAATGACTGCCAAGTCAAAGAGGTGATAAAAGGACCAGAATCCTGCAATCAGTCAGAGACTGGTTTAGATGATGATATTACTTCCGAATCAGAAAAGGTAAACAACAATTCACAGTCAGAAATGAATCCTATGGAGCTACGAACCATAGCACCAAGAAGATCAGTTAGAAATAAAAATAAACCAGAATGGATGAGTTCTGGACAATATATAATGGCAGAGGTCCTTGAAGAGTCTCCATGGAAAGTGAAGGCAATGCTGCTTGAAAATCTAGCATCGAAGAAAGTATTTTCAGAAGTGTCAAAATATGTTTCTGCCACTATTTTTTTATTCACTTACTTTGGAGAGAGATGTCAGCATGACAGAGTTAGTGATGATTGCCTCATTACTCAGTACGTTATGCTGATTTACTTTTCTCCATCAAAGTGGAAATAGTGTGAAGAAGACAAAAAAAAAAAGAAAGAAAGAAAGAAACATGTTTTGTTTTTATTTTCAGTATTCATGTGAAACTTACATGTATTTTGCAGGCAGACATAAAATTGTTCATGGAGAAAGAAGCCACCAACACAGTGGAGTCAGTGAAGATTGCCTCGTCACTTGTCATTCTATGTTTATGGCTTTTATTCGTCTACAAGGACAATTTATAATTTAAAAAAAAACCTTCTAGAAAATGGAATATTGATTCTGTAGTTATATATACTATATGAAAGTAAATGACAAGGATGTCATTTTTGTTGAGGCGGGAAAGTGTGGAAAAGTCAGAATTTTCACACTGACCATATTATATTTTTATGAATATACACAGGATTTTAGTTGTATTTTATGCTAATTATTACTTGCATAGTTTTACTGACAGTTAATCTCACTGCACTGAATGCACTGCATTCAAATGTATGACTGGTGAATGTTTCGAGTACAATTGTATGTAAGATAGGAGTGAATTGATGGTCTACAATCCTGGTTTAATTGATAATGCCTCTATCCAGTAGTCCAGGTTCGTTAATCTGGGTAATTAATAAGAAACAATCTCCTGCAAAACCATTTGTTCTGACATTCTGCTTTATTGTCAACAGATCGAGTCACAGAATTCTTGTTCTATGTTTACGAATCTAATCTCCAATTATATTCTGACTTTATAGGTGAGATAGAATATTCTTCATCAATATATTTTAATAATTATCTTTGATCAGTGTTAAAATACTGTAAATTAGAGTTCTGACAGCTGGATTAACTTTATTTGATCTGTCACTCAGATTGGCTATTCACTGTTTGATATTACATGCATTAAGGAGGGCCGCTCACTTGTGTTTAGCTTGATTATTGTAAAGAGGCTTATTCCATTTGCTTCTATATTTTGATTCAAGGAGGCACATTCATTTTTATATATCGTATGTACTTTACATATTGAATTTAAGGAGACCAGTTTCCAAAATAGATACAGTTGAGTGTGGTTAATTGACAAATGTTTCTGAGTACAGTAATGACAGAAAGTAAATGAGATTTATTATATAATGCTGCTATATAATCTGAGTGGTTCATTTAATTATCCAACTTGATTTCGTGTTATTGCTTACAACAATATGACCCCATTTTAATTGTTTTGTTTTTTTTTTATTTGGGTTTAATGACACATTAACAGCCAGGGTCATATCATGTCGGTGACAGTTTTATGGGTGGAGGAAGCCGGAGTACACGGAGAGAACCACCGAGCAACGATGAGCAGCTGTCAGCTCCCCAACATCGTAACTCTGAACTCTGCACCGTTGCACAGGCAGGGTTAGATTGGTTGAAGACATGTGCACCATCGACGTGCAGTACACCTTAGTACACAGCGTCATCGTGCCCCCATGTAGGCAAGCTGGGTGAAGTGTCTTGCCCAAGGACACAACGCGGTTGCCGCAGGTGGGATTCGAACTGAGGACCTCTCGGCTTGCAGCCTGCACCTCTACCTACTGAGCCACCGCACCCCCCCCCCCATTTTAATTTCTGTTGCAGATAATTTGGTTCATATTGGTGCAGTTGGTGCTGGAGCTAGCGAAACCTCTGTCAAATCGATGGGTATGCTTTACCTATATTCTTCACTGTAAAAACACTGAAAAGTATGCAGGTTCTTTTCCACTAGCAGAATATTGTGTTAATTATATATATTATAATATTATATTGTTTTTGATAAAGTATGATAGTGCTACTCTACAAGGATAGAGTAGCTAATTAGTATATTTTATTGATAAGTGTTCAAGATTGAATATAATTAGTCAGGTGAATCATTACCATGCTGAAATAATATTTTAATTGATAACATAGTTCTCGTCATAATTGTTTGCAACTGTAACCATTAGGAAGTAATAGAAGGGTAACAGCATAGCAATCGGGTTGTGGATGATTGACAATTCACGACTTCATAATTTAATAATGTGACGTTGCTCTTCTTATTATTTCGATTGGGCTACCATTTACTTTGAATGGCTGCCCAGGTCAGCCTTCAACATATCTTTGACATCCTATACTCATTTTATTCTAAGTTCATCGATGCATATACCTTAAGCCACATGAGTATCTTTGTAGAAGTTTCACCTCTTAGGAACACAGATCCTAATCTAAGCATCTGATAAGTATTTCGTTCACACTGATGAAATACCAATGGATGAATCACTGGGAGAAGTGTTTCTATGGAGTATGTTATGAAGTTTTATTGTGTAAGTACTTATTTATGTTACTTTAGAAATAGCTTATTGTTCTTCTATGTATTTTCAGGGTATATATTTATATATACGTAAAAGGGATGTTATGGACTCAATAAATTGTTGACTGGATCATTGAGTTTTTTTATACTAACGGACCCACAGAAATGAACCCTGTTACAATAATATGTGGCTTGACACGAAAAGATGCTGTCAGATGTTTTTGGTGGTAAGGTGTCCTATCGCCTCCACCACACCCAGTGATCACACCGGCCCTAAAAATGTTTTAGTACCATATGGAATTGTTTTCGAGATCCAAATTGTTTTGGGTGCCAAATGAAATATTTTACTACCAAATGGAATCTAGTTGTAAATGAGAACAAACTAACCCTGTATCATCCACTGATTGCAACAAGGTGCCAACTGCAGTGCTTTATTTTAATTTAGTATTACCTGGCCTTCTTAAGTATTTGGTTGCAAAAAGACAAAAATGATTAAAATATGGATAATAAAAACTAAAAATAAATAAATAAATAATTAAATAACTAACTAACTAACCAACTAACTAACTAACTAACTAACTAACTAACAACTAACTAACTAAATAAATAAATAACTAAATAAATAAATAAATAAATAAATAAATAAATAAATAAATAAGTAAATAAATAAATAAATAAATAAATAAATAAATAAATAAATAAATAAGGCACGCTTTGATGGTGTAGCTGGAAAATTTTGTCTGTCGGAACTTCAGTCATGATGGTTCGATCCCTGACAGGGGTAACTGCGTTGTGTCCTTGGGCAAGGCGCTTAATCACGATTGCCACGTTGGGGTATGGTGGCGCTGTGTATACTGAGGCGTAATGCTAGTCGATGATGCACCTATCTTCACCCAATGCTAACCATATTTGGGGAGTCTGACAGCTTTCCCCATTGGTCAGTGGTTCTCTTGGGGTAAAGCTTCCTCCACCGGTAAAACTGTCCGACTCAAGGTGACCCGGGCTGCCGAAAGTGTCATTAAACTCCAACAAATAAATAAATGAATAAAAAACTTCAGTCAGTAAATTTGGAGCAAATTGGGTTAACACCCTCCAATCAGTCATTTTCGCAACGCCTCTGAATTTTCGTACCACACATGGAGGACGAGAGGTCAGATGGAGAAAAGTGTTTTTCTGTGATAACGTTTTCACTCGCCAAAGCAGTATTACTAATTTGTGAGGAATGACCTTCAATAAGATCCACTTAGTGGCCAAAGGTAAGTTTGAAGTATTTCAGTCTAGAACCAGTCATTTCCCAGCCAGTTTCCAGAACGTAATCCTATAACCTCAGTTTTCTCTGATTCATTGTTGAGAACAGAGCACAGCTTGTTACTTTAGCTGCCTTTGTGAACTCAATCAGTAATTACAGCTCAGTACACATTTTGTATTAATTTTTGCACCTCCGTATATCCAGTCTGAGCACTAAGCGAAATTCAACAGCGTCGTTGTTTTCAAAACGCGTTTCCTAAATATGTATCTGAATGACATATTAGCCTCCCCCCCCCACACACACCCACACCACGAGTTTACAGTTTGTGTGTCAGTCAGGGAGTAATACAGCCAAACACATACCAAGTATGGAATATTAAGTTTTTTACCACAAATTTAGTAATAGTCCCAGATTTGTTACAATCGGGGTGATTGACGACTACAAGTGAGCGGTAAACTCATTTTCGAAGCTTACCGTGCATAATAATGCCTTTATAACACTCGGCGAGGCCCACTGTTGTTTACCAACCCCGCTTAGAGTGAATACAGTTTATAAGTTTTCACGATTGTAGGCGATTATCAGCCGCTCTGTCTCTCACTCCCACACATAGACATACACACTCACACCCTCATACGCATTCTCACACGCATACACACAACACCCGGACTTTACAAAAAGACTTTTACTGTCAAAATATTTACCATAAAGAGGCCCCGTTCTGTGTACAATATGCTCAGGATAAAGTGTTCCGGAATTGAAAGTAAAACAGTTTCCGTGCTTGAAATTCAACGAATGTGAAAAATTCCTGTAAAATAGAAACATTTCCACGTTACCTAATCACAATTAGCAACTGTGCAACTGACTGGTGTTGTCCTAAAGAATATTATGTGGAGTAATGTGAGCACATCTGTTATGTATTCAATAGGGGATTCAGAAATAATTAGGATAGGATTAAATTATCGCTGATCCTCATTGCCGAGTTGTTGTGCTTTGTGTCATGTTGTCGAATGCTACTATTTTCGTAACGCAAGAATTTATGCATATGATAATTACAACGAATTAAAAATTAAATTATAAGAACTGAAATGAATTAACTGTCGCTTTATCAGAGTATGACTGCGGAATGGGCGTGTTAATTTGTTTGAAGTACTATGCACACAGTATAAAGTGTCTCTCTATTTTATAAATTATGCAAATTTGCGAGCCATCTTAAATTTAAAAAACTGCTCGTCTGTGCATAGAAACAAAAAAATCACACAAATCACCAAAACTCAAAAGTAACAGTTTAAGGCCAATTGTTATGAAATTTAATTCGATGGTGGTTATTGCCAAAAGAAAGAGGAAATTTAATTTTGAAGTTTCGCAGTCATCACAAATTGCCGCCAGCGTTCATTTTGTTCCAAAAATAACAATTGTGCTTTTAAAGCAAGAACTCCTAACTGTAATTTTGCTTTTGATCTTTTTAGTATGGAAAACAACTAGCACAATGTACCCGGTGCTTCATTAATGAAATTTTTGTTGATTATTCCAAGAACTAGTTTTTGGAATCTAATATTATTGCGACCATGGAAACATTGCCCACCCGTGAAAAGTGACCAGTCCACCACGAACGTATTGTAAGTAATGCAAATTAGCCAGCCATCTTAGCTTTTTAAAATATCAGTCTGTAGAGAAAAAAAACCAAAAGTCACCCAAATCACCAAGACCCCACTAATTTAGTGAGAATATGTCTGCCAACTTATCCAGGTTTCACTGAACAGCTTAAAAATTACAGACAACCTGAGTTAATTATCCACATATACGTACTCGATAAAACGTATGTGAGATGGAACCTGATCCAATTCCTGTTTGAGCCTAGCTAAAGGATGTGCCCTTCATCCTTGCGAGGATCCCAAGAAGAACTTAGAGATGCATATAGCGGCTACGGGAGGGGTGCAATATCCATATGTGGACGCAACAAGCTCCCATAAATAAGTGCACCAATCATTACCCTAGGCTTTTTTCCACAGATTATTAGTCTATCTGAACGACTTCGGATGAGCTGCCAGTAGATGCGAGATGGACTTATATTCTCAAATTTACACCCTTCGATACACCTCTAAAGCGTCAACGACAGTTTATACTTATCTCCCTGATATGTTCACACAGGAGTGAGGAATCGTTTCCCGCACACTCTAATTTGTGACCTGTCCAATTTAGGCCTAGAAAAATGGCGATTATCACTTTACCTACCATAAATAGAAGACAGCACTCGTAAAAATAGCCTAGTAAAACAAAGCGTTTTCGTTTCTAATTCCAGTGCATAACTTGTTGCGCCCCATTGGAACGGGAGCATGCGATCGTTCCAGTGAAGGTCCAGGCTGTGTTTTGGAGGCACAAAATGAAAAAAAAATATTAAAAAACTAAATGGAGATTTCCGTCTATAGGGCTGGCCATTTTTGGTAGGTACATTAGATAGAGAGTTAAAGTGGGAAAGAAATACTTTCTTGCGGGGCTGCACAGGATTTGATGAAATTAGTTTTACTCTAAATGCAGCGCAACTTATTCGTTTTGTACACATCAAACAGATTTTGTTGATATTGCTCTAGACAAATATATCGATAATCTGCAGGACGCTTACTTCCGAGCCAATGCTAATAAGCTTTTACAATTGTATTTTCTAGAATTGCATTTTCTAGTTATGATCTGAAATGGGATGAAAAGAACCATTAGCATTTTCAAAGATGTAGCATTGCAAATTGCCAAATCTTTTGAAAAGCCAATGATTCGTTTTCGTCAGTTATATCAATAGGTAGAAAATAAAATTCTTGAAAATACAATTGTAAAAGTTTTATAGTATTGGCTCCAGCTGGTGATCGGTCGAAAGCATTAAACCAAGGTTGATGTAGGTTAAATATTTACATTTAAAAATCCTATAGTTAAATTGACGGTGGTGAAGATGTGAGAATCGCCTACAAGTTCCTTGCCGACTACTCCATATGGGGTTCCCCCTTGGATGTGCTAGAAGACGTACACTCGTCACCCAAAACAGTTAACTCATTTCGTTGTCGATGCCTTAACGACACCTAGTGTACGCTGGCGTCGCCCTGAGGCGTTACGTAGAGTATCGGAGTGGACACGACCACTAGGTTATTCTATGTGATCGGCCCTTCCAATGGACAGTACCTTTGACTTTTGTAGGAAGCCCATGGAACTCTATTTCCCATCATGCGTCGACGCAAAATCTCTTCTAAACTTGACTCATTTGGTCACAGTCTGTGTGCAGTTAATCTTTCTTTCAGGGAGTGACAGATAGACACCCAATCTTGCCGTGCTACCCCCATCAACATTTGGATCATTATCGTTCACAATAACTCGAATAAATGCATCACGTCACAAGTCAAAGTCGGCGTCGTAACTTTGTGAGTTGTTTCGAAAGTAGATTTGAATAGATATTTTCTGATTAGCACCTGAACAGCTAATACGAATAGCAGATAACATTTGTAAAAACATTACCTTGAAAACTAAAAAGTTTTATTTTTTATATCACGAAATCGTAGCTTATTCTCTTTCACTGGAATGGTGCGGTGGAAGGTTGAATTACTTATTATGTGATAAAAAGAATATCAAATTCATCACGATTTGGCATGAAATGTCTGAACCTCATTCACAAACTCGATCTGAACCTCGGCTCTGGTCTATTGTAGTGAACAAGGATTAGACATTTTCAATAAAATCGTGACTAATTAGAGAATCTCTGTTTTTCTTAATTGGGTTACAGTACGGGAATGGTGGACCGGTCACCTTCCACGGGTGGGCAATATTTCCACGGACGCAATAATAATCGATCCCAAAGACTAATTATAGGAATAATCATCAAAAATTTAATTAATGAAGCACGGGTATAACCCGATGCTTTATTAATTAAAATTTTTGATGATGTTGATTTTTTTACCAGGTAAACGTATGCGTGGGCATCACTGTTCACGCGTAGATTACACCCAATCAATCCACGGCGACTGTAGTGTACCTAAGAAAATCTGTAAGCAGTTCGTACTTGGTCTACTAACAAAATTTAATGAAGAACAAGATGATTTTTAGATGGAAGTCGTAAATGATAATATGTAACTCTAATTCTTCGATTCTTACTTCCTTCCACACTGATATCCACTAAATGAGCAAGATAACAGCATTGATCGCAGCTCATGTCCCATCTTTCTTCTTTCGGAACTGTTCATGGACATGTATTCGGTCAGAAAGGCGAACTCTTCGTTTGCATCCTCTGCGAGGTTTTCAAAAAACTCCGGCTTGTCTTCATCATCATCCCAGCCATCAAAGGTAGCATTTTCAAGAATTTCATCTCCAAAATCATAGTCATCCTGTGGAAAAAAGGATGAATGCGATATACATATATGTTATTATTATATACCTATCGCAGATCTTTCTTGTAGTATCAAATGGATTGTGATACTGCTAATACCGACAGGACCATGCAGTGAGATACTGCAAAATCGAAAACGAGGCTGGGTGAGAATTGTGTCATCGTCTTCCACCTCACCATAAAGTGTGATCTAAATCCACAAACCATCAATTAATTTAGATTTTTACACAGTCGTTGTCCAAATGCATCAATTCACTTTTCAACAAATGTTGTCGAACATACATAAGATTTGGGCCAGATACACCGAGATCTAGAATTAGGTTACAGTCCACTAAGTCTAGAATGGAGATAAAGAACACGCCCTTGCAACAACCACAACAAAACATATGTCACCTTCTTTCATCCAATATAGATTTGACAGATTCTGAAATCGAGACACCAAGTTTCACTTCTCCCTGTGGACACATTATTTAATTATTACCAGAGGGCAGGTAAATAATAAAAGTTCATTAGCACAGTGAAGTTTTCTGGTATATTGTATGATTCACATCTGGTTGTGGACTTTCACCAAGCAGTATCATGTGGCCGACACGAAATTTTTGCGAGGTGACGACGTGTCCTTCTTTTTGTCGATATCAGACCCTACGGCCATAGTTCGGACACATTGTGGATTGTCGTGGGTGGAGTGGTTTAAAATATAACATGTAGATCAAACTATACACAATGCAGACACAATCTGAAAACACCCTTTGAGTAACGTCATTTCACATGAATGACTTTGTGCAAGGATGTTTTTAGATCACCCAAATCCAAATACAGACAGTATGTCGAAAGATTGTGTAACACAAGTTTGTGGATGGAATGCATGGCTGTTCGTTAGGTGGCATTTCGATTTACATTCCTTATACCACAGAATGATCAGAAGAACTCTTCTAAGCATAAAGTGTATTACAAATATCTTTCGACAGAATGTCCGATTCTCAATACATCAGATAAAATAGTCACCAAACATGGCCATTTAGTTATATCGGATAGAAGCACACACACCTAACGAGTTAGAAGTAGACGCTGGGGAGATCGGACACGTCACGATAAACAGAAACGACAAACAGATTAACTCAAATTATGGTAAGATTCATTGGAATTCGTATGAACTTTGCTCCTATGTGAAATTCTAGAACAGGGACTCGAATGAATGCCGAGGTTTAGAGTGAACAATACACACATAAGAAGATAAATCTTCACTCATTAATTTAACCCTTTACCCAATGAATCATCCACATCCGCATCCACCCGCGTAATATGCAAATTCAGTAGCTGAAAAAATATTATTTCTTGAAACATTTCAATAAAACCATATCATGTGACCCCCTCTTTGGAACGAGCTCGTCGGACTCGTTCCAATGAGGGAGTCACATGATATAGTTTCTTGACATTTTTCGAAAAGAAATTAAAAATGATATTTAAAAATAATGAATATTAATATCGTCTGCATTGTGCGAATGTTAACTTCTGAATAAGAAAAATCTCATCGACACCAGGAAAATAAGTCATATTTCAATATGTCTCATTGACAGTATATTTTTAATATATTGTTTCTTTTCAAAGTGCAGTGACTTTTTAGTAAGGATGGAAGATTGATCAGAACAGATGATCAGACAGATCTATAACATTACGTTCGACTTATTCAAAACCCGCAAATGCTCTAAGTCCTAATGCAAAACTACCACAGGAGCATGAAACGCGATAGTTCCCACTGAACGTTCGCAACGTAACCCACAACACTCTCGCTGAATTGAGAACTCCCCTTCCCCAGACGACACGCGTATGTCTGCAGTACAACATTTTCCCATATCTACCACGCGGCACAATGACATTTAACTATAGCAGCCCCAGAACACAACATAAACGACGAAAACATGTGCCATACTAACAGCACGTGCCATGCGTATATGCACACTAATACTGCATATCAACATAATAGAAATCAACCTCTCAGGCAACCATTCTAATTCTGTTCGGAATTCGACGCTGTTACGGACTATTTGCTCACCCACGTTTAGTTTAAACATATTTTATTTGCCACTACTTACTGCAAAAAGGATTCGAGAACAAGTTATAACAACCTACGAGACTCCTCTCCTCGAAAACTAAACTTACAATTTTCGGCATAGATGCATCAATAAAAATAAAGAAAAATTATTTCATAAACAAAAATGAAAATTTAATGTGGGTTAATGAAAGGATGCCATCATCTAAGCTAACCCGCGGACAGTGCTGTGTTATCAATCACCACCATCATTGCATCAAAGAGCACTCCCCACTCCCCGTCTTTTACGCAAATGGATTTGAGTATGGACTGACAAAGGATGGGGTTGGGGCTGGAGTTATTCAAATCGACCAGACTATAAGATAAATGACTGGACGTTCCTAAATATAATTTCGTTCTACTTTATGGTTAAGACGAGTCTGTCATAAAGAAGGTCACCAACATTTTTGATATCGTACCTAGCAAGAGCATTCAGCAGGATCGATCGGGTGTTAAGGTGGTGTGGGCATTGAAAGAAGAATTGATGTGCATCTTCTTGAGACTGGCCACAACTACAATATGGGGTGGGGGGGGGGGGGGGAATATAGTTAGTGAATTTGTCGTCGTTTAAATCATTGCAACAATTTCGCAGTTGACGATGTAAAACATTTCCTTTCCTATTTCCTACGTAGAAATATGACGGGTTTGACTAGTGGGTAATTTTTCGCAAGATTGCTTTTGAATCCGTAAGTGATTGGGCTGTTTTGATATTGTTCGGCAACTCGTTCTAGATTTTGGCAGTTGAAGGGAAAAACGTATTAGGGAATCGTTCCGTTTTTGTTGGTACATTGATAAGTTGTCAGGGTTACGCAAATGGTAAGTTATTACTTCGCTTACAGTAGGCGGTAACAATTTTTAAGATACTCGGGAGCATCTTTGTTTACTACTCTGAAAAATGCACATAATTTGCGGTGGTATCGTCTCTCGGTGAGTGAGCGCAAGCCAAGTTCTAAGAGTAGACGCTCAGATGTAACCGAACGTGTGACACCGGAAACTATTCTAGCGGCGTCATGGTGTAATCGATCTAGTTTCTTTAATAAGTGTATTGTGCGCAATCCCAAACAATGTCCCCGTAGTTCATTAATGGTACAATAAATGAGAAATAGATTTTTTTCCCGAGTTTTTTCTTTGGAGTTTACATTTGAGTTTCCTGAGTTTAGATAAATGGACATCGACTTTTTTTTGCAAATTTCTGCTATATGAGAATCCCATATTAGATTTGATTGTAAGATCAAACCAAGATGTTTGTGTGAATCAGAGAAACTTATAGGAGTGTCATTATAAATTAAATCTGGGGGATTGGTATTGGAAATGTCGGAAAGAGTAAGGCCTTTGTTTTTGATCACATCAGTGACCAAGAATGGATTTTGTCCAAATCGTGATTCAGCAGGCTTGTTAGATCAAACATCGAACGTTTTCCATTGGTTAGGCATGTGTCGTCCGCGAATAATCTCGAAGGAGATTCTATGGTGTCAGCGATATCATTTTTGTAGACCAAAAACAGGAAGGATCCCATGACAGATCCTTGGGGAACTCCGGCCTGTATTTCTGATAAGGAGAATGAATGTTATTCACTAAAACTCTTTGCTTACGATTTTTTAGATAGCTTTTAAACCATGTCAACAGGCAGTCAGATATGCCATAATGCTCTAATGTATGGAGGAGACCTTTGTGCCATACCCTCTCAAACCCACTTTTCTTTGAGTTTGCACGCAGAAGGTACACTCATATTTAACGCTCCCGTTTCATAGATTCCAATCAATGAGTATTTTTGTTCAGCTTGAAAACAATCAAGATATTAATACAATAATGGAACTACGAGCTACAGCTGTGATGAGTTTTCGTCCTTAGTAATATTGCCACCAAAGATTCGATCAAGTCCAGTTTCGACTGAGAAACATTTCATTACCTTGATTCAAAAAAATGAACGTTTATGGTGTTTTTTTATTCAATCGCTTGGAATATTTCAATTGGTCAGAAAAGCGGGTTGCTTTTCTAACCAACTTGAAATATGCTAGACGATTGAATCTAAACATAGCTGACGGACTATTTACGGACTAGACTGGCAGAATGGTATCTTGACAGCTTGGGTAATATTATCACATAATAGGAGATCGCACAAAACTCCGACTGATGGAGGAGGATCCATACATAATGCACAACGCATTTTTAAAGACCGGGATTTGTCTTTTTTATGGATTGTTTTTTGAATCACAAACAGCACGACTATTATTTCACTACATATGAGACTGGTCCACGGAAGTTTAATTTAAAGAGATTTTAGATTTTCTGATGGTTCCTGACCCACTTAACACCTGAAATGCGAAGCATAACAAACGGATATTCTCTCACGTTTTTTGGAAATACTGGTACCAAACTCTTTAGTACACAGTGGCGTAATTTGAACCATGATAGGTCTCAGACAATAACCTTTTAGGGATGGGAGAATTACAGGAGTGAGCTACAGCACTCTGTGGCCTGCTTCTTTCACAGTGGTATTAAAACATTCAGATTTCACGTAAATTGCTAAAAGATACATCGAAGACTTCAAAACCATAGCTGCAGCACGTACACAGTGGTTTGGTGTTATAGTAGTGTTGCTTATCCTAACTGAGTTATTGTTTAATGTGTCGTCTTCTCATAGAATGTTTTTTATTTTCATTGAGCTAAAAATTATGGTTAACTGAAAAGGTTAAAAAACGGGGGGTGTTTCGTTGCGGATTACTTCGAAAAGCATACGTAATGAGGGGAGTGGTTTTGGGAGAAACTTACAGACACATGGCTGAACGGAGTATCCGCAAAAAACCTCACGTGGCAAAAAAAATATTTTTTCCACCCTTTTTTCTATGTTTCTCAGTGCCTTTGTACACATTTAAATGCAATTTTATACGTTATTGTGATAAAATGACGGTAACATTGTCCGAGATTTGCGGCATAGAGCTTATGTTAAACATACGCTGCGAGCTACCATATTACAGTCAATTCATCACAATAAATTATATGTTTCAATAAGACCCTACCCATAACCCAAAACCCACATCGTGAAATGAACAATGCACTTGAATGAACAAGGCAACTTTAACGATAACATGTACATGTACGCCCACGACGTCACAAGACAACAAAAAATCAATAATCCATTGCATTGAATTGGGATTTGTGAGTACACATTCATAGAATACCTCCCCCCCCCCCGTCTTTAAAAAATACGATTTTAAAGGCAGTATGCACTTTGAATCTTCTCACATGGTTATCATCTTTTCAAAGATTTCACTTGGTGACGTCAGACGAATAACATGTACCACTGGAGCCTAAACATATAAAAAAAAAACTAAGTGAGCTCCCATCCAATCAGAGGGCGAGGATTCTTTAGTTATATTGGAACATTATATGATTGAGGTTTAGTGGACCTTGGGGGATGGCGAGGGGGGGGGGGGGGGGGCTTATGTACATGGCAATGTCTATGGGCTGAGGTATCAGTCGTTTGCATTATTTGCATGTTACATCACCTGATGATGATGAACATCTTGTTCGAGACTACTGTTTACATTCTTATAGGGTGAACAGTTATAGAAGCTACACTGAGGGGCTTAAAGTTCTTTCTGTCCGTCGTTTCTGTATGAAACGTTTAACTGACAGAGTGCCAAATTATTTTTAACCATCAAAATCTGTTCAATTGTCTTTGCCTTGTTACGATCCATGGGAGAGTGCCCACAGGCAATCTCCCATAAACTGTAACAAGGCAGATCCTAACAGTCTAAATACGATCACTTCAAAGATAATATGAAGGGGAGACACTGAATTCAAAGCCTTTAAGATGCAGTATCTGCACTTCAGAATAGGCATTAAATATAGGCTTCCAGCTCTCTATCAGTTAAAAGAAACTATTGTAATACTCCCCCTGTGAGAAATAGATAAGAACCGAGCTGTCAAAGCTGGAAATTGAAGTTTGGCACAGTTAGGCGATTGGTAGCCAATCTGAGTCTAGGGGGGGGGGGGGGGGGGCTGACATTATCATACATTAGGATGAAGTCAGCTCTTACTATCCTTACGCTCAAAAAATTAAAAAATCTCATTTTTGTACCATTGTCCATTCACATTCTCATTTTGAATGAGACAGAGGTCTGTGTGGTCATCCAAACTGACACCCTCTAACAACATTACCGAGCCACAACCATACCGGTTATACTACACCACATGGCACCAAATACCCTCTCCATGACCGTTCTCCATATTCTGGTACTTCTATGCGCAAAGTCTAAACGGATACTGGCGTCATCTATAAACATACGTTGGATTATTACGTCTGTGTCCAGCTTAGAGATATCTGCACCACTAACCGCTGTATTGCCTGTGCCCTCTTTGAAGAACACAAATTATCGGTTTTCCTGCACGTATTCTGGCAGCGTGGAGTTGGTTCCTAATTGACTGGGTGAATACAGTGGCTCCACTTGCATTATTGGGTTGCTTTGCAGAGCTATATCACTGATGGTGCAGTATATGCGTACTGTGGTAACAATGTAAATGTCTTCATGAATTGTTGTGACCCTTTGCCAGCGTGCACCATTTTTCTCTCAACTCCACCAGCGCTGAACAGATTCTAGGCCATAAAGATCACACTTTGACTCACGTTATTTCCTCTTAGTCTCCGCATCTCTATATCTATTTTTGAGCTTCTCAAATGACGTCTGGGACGCATAGCGATTTCCACATGTGCACTGTTAATGTAATGCTTGAAATCCAAATGATGAAGTTAGGAATAACGCAACAATAATCAGCAAATGAGCCTAATGAGGTTTGATGTCATCAGAATCAGAAGGGGTGGGGGGGGGGGGGGGGGGTAATCAACTTTCACAAACCAAGGCTGACTGCGGGATATTGCAGACATGCAACAAAAAATAAAAGAGCCGGCGAGAGTGTACGTGTACTGTGGTGAGTGATTAGAATCATACAGTTCCCTTTTGTGTGAAAATTTGTTGATGAGCAGGAGATGCTTACAATCGTCGTGGAGTGGTCATAATCCACGTGTGTGCAGTGACGTCCACGCCTCCGTTTACCAGGTAATAAAAATCATCATCAGCAAGATTTTAATTAAGGAAAACACGTGTTGTACCTGGTGCTTCATTACTTAATTTTTTTATGATTTTCCCTATAGTTGGAGTTTGGAATCTAATATTATTGCTTTCGTGGAAATATTGCCCACCCGTGTAAAGAGACCAGTCCATGGTGGCCTTACTGTAGCATATACGGCATCAATCAATTCCACATTAGGCTCGAGGTTTGACCTCGCGAAGTTTAGAATAAACTCACTATTTGTACCATATTAGGTCGCTAACAAACAATAATCTGATAATGAGCCTAATGGGGCATTAGCCCCAGAAAGGGGAATGATACGCTTTCACTGGCCGGGATTGACCATAGGTGATTGCACGCTTGTAAAAACAAATAAAAGGGTCAGCGATAGTTTACTTGTACTGTACTGATTGATAAGAACTATGCAGTTACCATGTATGAACAAATATGTCGATAAGCAGGAGGAGATCCTAAACAAATTATAAGTAGTTTAGTGTATACGGTGTCCATTAACCCTTTCAACACTGGCACCCTGGAAGATATCATTTCAGTCAATACTGTCAACGGCGAAATGAGCGAAACATCCTGGTGTGGGAGGTTCAGTAATAATTTAAGCCAACAGCTCGGTTGAGTTGTCGGATTAAATTATTACCTAGCCTCGCTTCAGAATTGTTGCTCTTCATATCATCTATTTTTCTTCACGCAAAAATTTATGCACATCGGGCTGAAAGGGTTAATTCCATATTAGGGCTCGAGGTTCGAATTAACTCACTATATATACCATATTACGATCCAAGAAACCGTACAATTAATAAAATACTTTCTTTCCTCAAAAGCTTAAATGTGCCTACTACAATGCTCTGACATGCAGTGCACAACTTTTCGCTTTCAAGAGACAACTTATTGGTTGTAGTCACTCACCAGAAGTTTTTTCATAGGGTTTTGAGGAATTATTTTTTTAAATTAGATTTGGTCAGAAAATTAAAATGAGGAAAGTTCGCGCCAGTGATTCCAGAAAACTCACATCTTTCTGTCCCTTCCTCTCAGCTGATTCAGCGTGAACCTCTGTTTCTTCTTCGAACATTTTTTTCATCCAATGATTGCGCTCCATGGCACTCCTACGAACCGGGTTTATATTGCAGAAGGTGACAGCAGGAAACATGAGAGCCGAGGAGTATTTCACTTCCACTGTCGTTGACGTTGGATACGCTGTGTACTTCAATACCAATGTTATTGCTTGCCATGTGAATAAGCCTGTAATGGTGGGAGAAGTCTGGTCATTTACTTTGTGACACTGGGAATACATAGGTGTCAAATATAAATACCAGAGCCAACTTACCTTTAGCCCTTTACCAACGTAACGGCCAAAACCATCCAGCACTATTCTCAAAAATCGCCAATTAATTTTCATAATTTTTTCATTTTTTGTCTCAAAAACATAGGTTATGAGCCCTCATTGGAAAGAGCGCGTCGAGCCCGTTCCACTGAGGGATCATAACCTATGTTTTTTAGACAAAAAATGAAAAATGAAAGTGTCAATGACACTGTAGCTCAACTTGTCAAGACAAAGACATGTACATGTATAGTATGTGACACAGCAATGACAAACATCTAGGTAATGACCTGATAACAAAGGTACATATAAAGTATTGTAACGGTCTGTACATAAATACTGACCGTTGCCTGTAACAAATGTATAGGTAAAGTATTGTAAAGGTGGGTGACAGTCAGATGCTAAACTAGAAAAGAAATCTTTGAGTCCCAGAGTGGGTCTGACTGAACCCCAAAATATTTGTTCTCATAGCACAGTGATAACAAAGGCACCCCAAAACACACTCATTCCTGTCCCAAGGTGAAAACAAAGGTACCCAAGAAGTTTCGTGAAGATCAGTTCACAAATATGAGCTGTGTAGAAGTTGTGACAAAAAACTGATTGGACCTAATTTTGATACAAAATGGCTACTGGCAGCCATCTTGAATTTTGGACCGCACACAGAAACATTCGTTCTCGTCCCAAGGTGATAACAAAGGTACCCAAGAAGTTTTGTGAAGATCGGTTCACAAAATCAAAGTTCATCTAATTTGCATAATTTCTGCACGAGAAAAAAACCCGTACTATATGTAATGTATTCCATATTACTAAACATTCATACAAAAATTTATTCAAATCAGAACTTTCATACATAAGTTCTGTACAAAAGACTGATTGCACTAATTTTGGTACAAAATGGCTGATGGTGGTCATCTTGAATTTCGGACCACACCCAAAAACACTCGTTCTCATCCCACGGTGATAACAAAGGTACCCAAGAAGTTTCGTAAAGATTGGTTCATAAATACGGCCTCTAGCCTGAGCCGTATAGAAGTTATGTACAAAAAACTGATTAGACCTAATTTCGGTACAAAATGGCCACTGGCAGCCATCTTGAATTTTGGACCGCACCCAGAAACACTCGTTCTCGTCCCAAGGTGATAACAAAGGTACCCAAGACGTTTCGTGAAGATCGGTTCATAAATACAGACTCTAGCCCGAGCCGTATTGACATGTGTACTTACTGTGTGTAAGTAGCACTGAAAAAATCAAAGTTCATCTAATCTGCATAATTTCTGCACGAGAAAAAAACCCGTATTATATGTGAAGTATCCCATGGTACTAAACATTCACACAAAAAATTATTCAAATAAGCGTTTTCATATGGAAGTTCTGTGCAAAAGTCTGATTGCACCAAATTTTGTACAGAATGGCTGCCATCGGCCATCTTGAATTTCGGACCGGACCCAAAAACACTCGTTCTCGTCCTACGGTGATAACAAAGGTACCCAAGGAGTTTCGTAAAGATCGGATCATAAATACGGCCTCCAGCCCGAGCCGTATTGGCATTTGCACTTACAGTGCTGAAAGTAACACCAAAAAACATCAAAGTTAGTCTAATTTGCATAATTTACGCACGAGAAAAAAACCCGTATTATATGTGATGTATCCCGTGGTACTAAACATTCATACAAAAAATTATTCAAATCAGAGCTTTCAGATGGAAGTTCTGTACAAAAAACAGATTTTTGCATCGTCGGTACAAAATGGTGGCTGGCAGCCATCTTGAATCTCGGACCGCACCCAAAAACACTCGTTCTCGTCCCGCGGTCATAACAAAGGTACCCAAGAAGTTTCGTAAAGATCGGTTCATAAATACGGCCTCTAGCCCGAGCCGTATCCAATTGTTGACGGACAGACGGACAGACGGCCAGACGGACGACGGGCCATGGCATAAGCTCAAATTTGGCTTCGCCAAAGTTGAGCTAAAAACGAGTCATTCAAGAATTTGTTTTCAAGTGTCGTCTGCTTTCGATGTTAGTTTAACGGTTAACGGAATGCTCTACATATTCTGCTGGAACCAGTTCAAGATCGACTTGAATATATCAGAGTTTTTATTTATGTCGGTGCATTACCTGTAACGCCCAGTTGATCACTGGTACAGTTATAACTTCAAATCACAACAACTACTCCATTTATCATGTTCAATACAGTCACAGTCCAATTATTTATTACACATCCATTCAACTTTAAACCTTGTATTTAACGGAATAGCCGCTGTGACATAAATGATTTTGTATTCAATGGGTGATGTACAAGCCGGAACTTTTTCCTCAGCACCGTTCATACTAGTTCCTTTCCCATCGAGTCATTAGTTACGCTTCAAAACGTTTCCAAATTTCGTTATACAATTATCGACAGTCTGTCGCATAGTGTGAAAATAAAACTTCCAAAGCAAAATAAAGTCGGTTCACAAAAAAAATTAGTTAACCAAAAATGAGATAATATTAAAAAAAACCCCAATCGTTTCCAACCAGAACATTAACCCAGTCCTGTGGCCGTCTCGTTTTGTGGATCCGTTATATCTAAATTGGTCGAATTTTATTTCGATAAATCTTCGTACATCTTGATATGCTTCAAATTTCTTTTAAAAGTGTTTCTTCCAACTGTTTTGCAAATCTGCACAAATTTGTACTTATATCTTTCCTAACAGTAATAGCCACCAAATGGTTAGGCGTGAATGGGCACCAATCGAAGAGAAACAGCAATACAAATTTCAACAAACACTGGTTCCGAAAAGGCTGTTTTGATTTTTTATCGATCCATTTGATCAGTACAGCTTCATTCGAAAAAAACCCAGACTCTTCACCTTTGGGTTTAAACATTGGAATTAAAATTTGTTTATTTAAATGAATTTTAATGCATGGATTTTGTAATAAACACAGAAGGCAATGTGTTTGAATCGGTGGGTGTTTTATATAACTCGTTGGAATGGCGTAATCATATTTCCCTCGAGCCTACGGCTCTCGCGAAAAATGACTACGCCATTCCATCTCCTTATGTAAAACACCCACTGATTCAAACATACATCGCGTTCTGTCTATGCATCTGGCACAGTTGTCTTTGTATGGTTTATATCGTTCTTTGAGTGCATCAAGGCCCCGTCAACAATGCTCTAGCATTGCAGAAAGTGCCTCGATGTACTCAATGCACGATATATGTTGCTTACAAAAGGTGGTGGGTTTTAAATTATTCATTTGTTGAAAACCAAAACACCAAAGATATAATAACACAATCATGTGCGATAAACCAAGACAAAACAGAAACAAGAAACGAGAAAAATATCTCCGAAGTCATGTTTTTTCACAGCTGATGTGAATTTGTATGACATGCTTGGAATGTTGCACGTACAATTTTTAATAAATGAAAAATTGTGGAGACTGCAGTTACCTTGCTGCTTGCAGTGAATATAACACTGACTCAACACGGAGGAATGCTCGAGAGCTATACTAGCTCTCAAGACTGAAGAACAGAGTCAGCTGGCTACACAGACGACTCTTTCGCAGTCATCTTTCAGTAAAGTGACAGCACTACGGTCAACATGACAAAGTACCAGAAAGGCCCCCAAAGAGAGTGTATATTCACATAGGCCTTTTTTTTTTTAAAAATGGGATATTTCTTGTCCGGAAGTTTTTATCAGCAATCATGATCTAAACTGTTGATTATATCGGTCATGCAGAAATTTGACAAAGTTAAATCATTTTCGTAACTCTAAGCCTAATTCTATGGTGAAAACGTTTGAAAATTGCATGTCTCAATTTTATAATCCTTTCTTAAAATGATTGCCTTTTCTGACATAATCAATTACTTTCAATGATTCAAACGTTTTGTATTGTGTGTTGACCTCTTCTGACCAACAACGTGAACAAACAACACAACTGTGAAGTAAATGGGAATAGCGGAACAAGAACGGCTGCCCAACGCTGCAGCGTCCCTACTGTTACCATATAGATAAACAAAAAAACACACTATGAATGGCCTTATTGGACAATTAAGCGCAATGGGAGCTGAATCCAATCAGTAAACGAAACGGCTGGAAAAACATCGTGTGCATCAATACAACGTGAGTTTCGAGTATTTCCCAATGTAAAGAGCTAAATAGGCGAGTATATTTGTCTTCGTTCCCAGCTGTTACAACAGGAACTGTTTCTATCTAGCATTTTGCCAACTCACACAGTCTGTCTCATTGTAGCTCCAGGTGACCAGAACAAATAATGACAGATACAGTTAATTCGTCCCAAAGCTTGATTCTTAAAAACCCAGTTGTAAACAGAAATGTCCCATCTGTTACTGCCCCTTCTATTACCATCGAAATAGTAACAATAGGGAACAAAATGGTAACATGGGAGACATTAAAGGCCAAAAATCCACAATCTAATAGTAATATCACTAATTATATATTTTCGTTAAGATGGCGTTTCAATTACGCGTTTTAAGACAAGTTAAATGTGCATTAATGTTTAAAGTTTTGATATGAGCGAAGTCAGGGAAAATGGTAACGGTGAGAACAACTTTGGTAACATGAGAGACAAACTGCAATAACTAGGTATTAGGTTAATAATGTTCATTTTGCTGGCTAAAATAGGGAAACATAATAATACAGCGTGTCACGGTAAGGGCATTCCTGACGGAATAGGGAGCAGTCTGAAGCAAACCGCGAATCAGAGGGTTCTACACAGAGCAGACATCATCTGCGCAAGGATTTCGTTGACAACCTGAATGAAAATGAAACACGTACCCGTCTCTTCACTGCGGACAAGCCTGCCAATGAAATATATGATCAACTGCTGAAGCTCGTTGCTCCTGAAACCACGGCGGCTCTATGGAGGTACACCAGTTATTCATGGAGAAACGGGGAATATCCAGCATCGGGAAACAAGCCGTGTTTATTTGCGTTCGCCGTATATGGGTCATGAATTGACCAATTTTGAATTTAAATCGCACCCTGTATGCCCTGTTCCACCGCAGATAGTTGAGTCCGATATTTCGCATAACGAGCATGAATGAATCCGAAATATCATCTGTGAGTACAGCCGCGAGTGGTGTTAAAGTGCCATCTGTGACCAGCCGCGAGTGTTGTTGAAGGACCATTTGTGAGCACAGCCGTGAGTGATGTTAAAGTGCCATCTATGAGCACAGCCGCGAATGACGTTGAAGCGCCATCTGTGAGCACAACAGCGAGTGATTCACAAAGTGCCATCCATGAGCACTGCTGTGAGTTATGTTGAAAGGCCATCTGTGCGCAGAGTCGCTAATGGTGTTGGTGTGTGCACAGCCGCGAGTGATGTTGCAGTGCCATCTGTGAGCACAGCCACGAGTGATGTAAAAGTGTCATCTATAAGCATAGCCGCCAGTGCTGTTGAGACTCCATCTGTGGGCACCGCCGCGAGTGATGTTGAAGCAATGTATGTTGACCCAGCCACGAACTATGTAGATTTGACGCTACAGAATTGTTTGAACAAATTTGTAATCAGTCTTGTCCTGGCCTGGTAGAAAAGGTTGACGGTGATGGGATGTATGTAGATTATATGAAAAGACTGAGAAAAAACCTACAATGCAATCGCTTTAGTTGATTCAAGCCATTCAAGGATGAGGCATGGTATAGGAAGGATTAAGTCATAGACATCGTCCCAAAGCCGTTTCCCCAAACTGAATCAAAATCACACTGAAATCTGTCTAATCGCTTGGAACACCATAATGCAAAAAAAAAAAAAAAAAAAGAAAAATTACCAACATGTAACTAAAAATTCATTGTTGGAATTTTTATCATAACTTTCTTTCAAGCTGTACTTGTAATAGTCCAAAGGTTCTATTCTAAGCATGTAATACTTTGTGTCAGCTGCGTAGCGATGTTGATCAATATTTAGCTACATGTATCAACAATCAATTTAAACCAGAGTACATGCATATTTCGGGCCACATATTTTGAGTGACTTCAGTTTTATCTTTTTGGGCTTTTTTCAGACTAATCTATATTTTATTGTGATAAATTGACGGTATCATGGTCTGAGGTTTGTGGCTCAGTGCTTATGTTCAAACGAGATGCGAAGCGTCGAAGTAGAACATACGCTCCGAGCCGCAAACCTCAGACCATGTTACCGTCAATTTATCACAATAACGTACATGTTCCAATACGATGCTACCCACAGCCCAAAACCTACATCGTGAAACACAAGACGTTTATTTACTGAACTTGTGATCGTTAAAAGTTGCCCTGTTCAAGGCAACTTTTAACGATCACAGGTTTAGTAAATAAACCTCTCGTGTGCCCCATGACGGCACTGGATAAGTAATCAATAAACCAAATAAACTCATTCCATCTCAGTCAAACCATAAATCGGTTTGTAATTTAAACATCAATTCACCCGGAACACCGTTTGCTGCGCATGTGAAAAATCCAAAAAATGAAGCGGCTTGAAAGTCACATCGTTGATGAAGCAATTACGAAACGGGTGATGTCATTTCAAATATTCCGCGTCGCGATGTCAGACGGTAACATTTGCTACTGGAGCCGTAAACATGAAAGAAACTACGCCAGCTCTCACCCAATCACAGGGTAAGGATTTTACTCTTATTGGAACATAGAGAATTTCAGAAGAAAATTCTTTTTAAAAAAATAATGTCAGCGGTAACAGTAGGGTCAGAGATCAGGGGGACATGTGTTTGAAGCCTGATACACCAAAAATAAGAAGTACCCAAGGTTGCATACACTAGTCTTACGTTTTCTAACTACTGCCCCGGTGCCCCATCCCACGAAACGCCGATCTAAACTGATATTGATTTTTCAGGCTTCTTATAACCGAAATAATTCCCTTTTTTATGAAAAAAGCCAATATACCACATGGAGGTAATATTGATCTGAACACGAGAGCTGACACTGTTATCAGCAAATGATTACATCAAGCATCTTAGCAACAAGAGTACTGAAAATAAATATTGCAATCTCCAACTTTATTGTTAATCTTCACGTCATTATAAGTTTAGGAGAGAAAAATCGTGAATATTCAAAAGGTGTCGTAGATATCTATTGTATTCACTATAGCAGTCACTCGCCAAGCAATTAAAATATTTATGAAAAACCTCTTGTCAGTGACTGAAAACAAGCCATACGTTTCACACAGTATCCACAGTGATGATGTGAGAATTAGAACGACAGAAAAAGTAATTGTTTCCACACATTTTAGTTCTGTGTATGATCCAGTGGCGTACCTAAGGTATGGCAGGTGTGGAACGTACCCTAGATGCCACTTAAAGGGAGTGGAGGCGCCACTCAGCAGTTTCTATTACAGTCAGACAGGCCATCCTCGAATACTGAAAAAAGAATTTTCTTTGGATGTATGATCTGTCATTGATTATCGTGGACGCGAAGCACTTGGGTGGCCGGATTGGTAAACCACTTATATAAATTATTATGTAAAAATACAGTGCTTGGGGCAACATGACTACATACCTCACAGTGCCACTGTTGAGCCTCAGTGCAGTGGGCAGTAAGACCATTCCCCTGTGCAATCTTGGGTGGTTGTGTTTCATTTCCGCCTTCCCTTTTTTATTACGTCAGTCATGCGCTTTAGGAATTTCCGCCTGTATCAATATCAACAACTAACGCGAGATCGCACGTTAGTTGTAGTTATTTATTTTGAAGGAAATTCGTTTAAGATGGAAACAGAATGCCGTTCTATTCATATGTGTATGTCATATGCGCTATTTTCCACAGATACGTCGCTGTCTGTATCAAATACGGCAAGAAGTCGAAACTTGTAAACAAATTCTTTTGAATAAATAAACATTTTCATTTTTTGCCTCAGAATCATGGCTTATGACGTCTCAATGTGACGAGATCGATCTAATGAGGGTTATAGGAAGCTCTGTTTTATAAGGGAAAATTTTAAAAAAATCGATAGGACTTCTTTGAATTTCGTTGACCCGTTATCCTCGTTGCGATAGGTAAAAAGTTAATGCCTCAAGAAATTTTTTGTTGAAATTTGTTAGTCTAAAGTAAATAGAAAGTTTAAGCCCTCAGCATCCGTGCATCTTCTAGAGATGTTTTGATACCACGGGCAGTGATGAGAAAGGGAGATGTCACGCTGAAGAGGGCATGCACGCAGGTTTCGAAAAAAGTATAAAAAATATTGCATTTAACAGGCATGCGTCGATTATTGCGCAAAAGAAACATCAGTGCAAATAACATAATAGACAAACAAACATTAAACATGGTTCGTACCAATTTAACCCAACAGCCCCATAGGGTTGTTGGATTGAATTAATATTGAGCCTCCTTATTAATACCAAAAGTATTCTCTCATAATTATAACCAATATTGTAAGATGCAATATCATTGAGAATCTCAGTGCTGAAAAGATTAATCCTCTTATCAACGCAGACAATATCAAAATGCATTAATTGAATTTTTTTTTATATATTTCCAAAAAAATCAACAACACTATATAATGTGACCCCTCATTGGAACGAGCTCGTGGTTAAATAGGAACTCTTCTCTGCTCCTTTGTTTCTGTTTTCCACTCAAATCATTTGATTATGTAGAGTCATGGGGCATTTCTCTCACACACTGTTTTGTCCTGCAAATATGTACTATATACAAACATTTATTGAAGAAAAAGTGGATTTTTCATCTTTAATAGGAGAAAAATGAAAGGGCCAAATATTTTTTGAATAATTGGGTCTTGAGGTACACATGAGGCGGACCTATTAATATATCCATACAAAATGATGGTAATTTGAAGAATGTTTTGTCCATGAACTTTTTATGAGGATTGATTATAATAGCTGAAATGGTGAAAATGTGTCAGGCGTTTTTTTTTACTAAAATGTGGGTGGGTTAAATGAAATGTTGGGAGATCAGGAGAAAACATTGAATTTAAAAAAGACGTTTGGAATCAGTCTGGTAGTATTTGATTGGTAGCATTTGATTTTGAAATTAAACCATGATTACAGATGTTGTAATCGACTTTGGTTACATTTAAGCTAATAAAACCCGAAAAAGTGAACACGTGACCCAGCTCAGTTTACTACCAAAACTGGGTAGGATTAAATAGGGATGATCGGCTGATTGGTTCAATATATGTGGCTTTAAAATTATTAATTGGAATTTTGATTCGTCAACTTTACAATTATTTCATGCGAGCCTATATCATTTTCCCATTTTATTTTTCAAGAGATAGTGTACTTTGTGGATGTATAGGTAATTTATGCCAAATCAGCTTAGTTCAGTGCGCAGAAAGTGTAAGGTTAGTACTGTTGTCAATGGAACTGTTTTTGGCTTTCAAAACCTTTAAGCCGAATTGGAGATTCCATTTTCTTGTGAACCGGCATCGCAGATATCGTTTTCATCGGCAGTTGTAAAGCAGCAAAAATTTACTGTTTGTGTCTATTAATAAAATCTAAATATGAAAATTGAGTACTAATTGACAAATGGCAACGTCGGTCATATCGACGAGGTAATGCTTGAGGAACGTTCATTATTCGAGATGCGATGTGGGAAATAAAGGATATCTGATGAGTCACGATTCGAAATTTTTGAACCGAGTTCACTAAAACCGGTTCGTGCCGAGGTTTACTAAGGCTCAGATCGATTTTAGTGAACGAAATTATAAATTTCATGTCAAATCGTGCAATGTAATGTGTAATTTAAATCTTTAACCAACATAACTGTCAAAACTGTCCAGCACTATTCACAAAGAAATCGACAACCAAATTTTATTATTTTTCAAATTTTTACCTCGAAAACATAGCTTATGAACTACGGTCATAAGCTATGTTTTTGAGGCAAAAAATGAAACTTTTCACTTATTCTGTGAATCGTTTTGCAGAGATCGTCTGCTAGTGGTATTGGGGAAACTGATAATGGAAAATAAGAGAAGATTAATTCAATTTTACTTCCGAAACCAACTTACTCACAGTGTTACGGCGTCGACGCTGACTTCTGACGTCACGCGTTTATACGAGTTGTGATAAAGAATTATTGTTTGTTTCTGTCTATTTCTTGAGTTATGAACCCCAAAAAACAAAGGCCAAACTGTGTACATGTGCGTAGCAATAAATTTAAACACTCTCTATTTTGTGGAGTTATTATAAAAACCAAGTCGCATCATGCTTCCTAGTGAGAACCGAATAAAAAGGGCATAGTTTTCCAAAATTCGGTTTGAAATGACGATACATTTCACTGAAACATATTCTTGTGTTATTAAAAATTATATTGACCAATGAAGTGCGTAAGTTAAAAGGAAAGCCATATGCCACGCCCACACACAACTTCAATTTTCTTGTCCACTAGACGGGAAGGTGATGTCATTCAAACCAACGCTGGATTAAATCTAATTCCGATTTTGATTATTTCCTGAGAAATTGAAAACACAGTTTGTAAATGTGGAGTTCGATATAAACCCAGATGACATGAAGTTGGCTGAACTTTGTCTCAAAAAGAGTTCATTCAGGCTATTTGGAAATTGGAAAGTTTTGATTGCGTGAGTTTCGTTTGTGGATGCCATCGACGTCAGTAATTTTGCGTTTTGTTCATGTTGACATTGTTGTGCGCGAGGCTGAATTGTCATGGAGGACAGCGTTTGACTGATATTTTGTTTCTTTAAAGCAAAGTGGGACATTCCCTATTGTAACCGCGGGCGGAACCTTCATTTCGATGTTCACTCACGTACATGATGTATCGTAGTTCAAATCCAGCACCGTGGATTCTCTGGATATCAGTTGTACGTAAACAGTGTGCTATGTATGTTGTGCTACAATGGCTACATTTTGCATTTCGTGAAATGTCAGACAAAAAGACATACATTTTGAGAACTTCTATTCTTTTACACCCTTGTCAGTGAACCACATACATTCAGTTATATGGTGAAAGGAGAGCTATGTGAAGTGCATGCAAGTAGTTGGAAATTTTATTCAAATCAGTCCGATTAATTATATCTTTATGACAGGTTGATAATGATTATGATCGACCACTGTTTACATTTGATTTGGGTAAAACCCGATAAACGATGAACGTAGATCATCTATTAATTTTAATTGCGCATAAAAATTTAAACACTGAATAAAAAGCATGATAAGGGTTTCATTGTTTATTTGATTTTATTTTGAAAGTATTTTTAAAATGGTGAGATAAATATTACTTTTCATTTTGAAACAATATGAGCGTGCAGAGGTTCTTTTCCACTCACGCTGTGCAGCGTAATTTTAACGACTGGCATTGGGGCGTGGCTTAGGGCGTGACTAAATGCGGTTTTTTTCGGTTCATTGTGATATGAAGAGAAAAAAAAGAATTAAGTTAGCCAATCATTTTGTCTGAAAATGCATGAACAGAAAAAAGGTTTAATTATAATGATATATCAGTAAGAAGCTATTTATGGTATTACGAGATGAATATATTTTTCGTTGCTCGCTTTCGAACCGTAGCCTATAATCCATTGTAGACCCGTTCCAATGAGGGATCATAAGCTATCTTTTTGGAATAAACAATGGTAATAGTTAGTTATTCAAGAAAATTACGTACTAGGAAAATCGTTCAATAATATCAAACTCGGATCGCACGTATTTTTAATTACAATTGAAGGGCCAATTGGCATATTTATAACTCTCAAGTTACCTAACACGAAAGGCACACGACACTTGCAAATGAAATTCTTGAATAACTACTTTTTTCATTTTTTGCGTCAAAAACATAGCTTATGACCCCTCACTGGAACGAGCTCGTTGAGATCGTTCCAATGAGGGGTCATAAGCTATGTTTTTGAGACAACAAGTGAAAAAATCATGAAAATTGGATGATGGTTTTTGTGACTAGCACTGGCCGTTTTGGCCGTTACGTTGGATAAAGGGTTAAAGGTGCATTGGTTTTTGATTGTTGTTTTATTCGCGTTTTACGGTACGTTGACAGCTAGGGTCACATCGTATCGGACAGTTTTACGGGTGGAGGAAGCCGGAGTACCCGGAGAGAACCACCGAGCAACGGCGAGCGACTGCCAGGCTTCCCCACGTACTAATTCTGCAGAAGAAGAGTTATCAGCAATTGAAGCCAAGTGTAGAATCGACGTTCAGTACTCCTAGGTATACAATGCCACCGGAAAACGGTATGAAGTGTCTTGCGTAGAGACACAACGCAGTTACATCTGATCAAGATCGAACCGTCTACCTTTGGATTTGAAGTTCAGTTCTCTGACCACTGAGTAAGATACACTGGTAAACTAGAGAAACAGAATTTACTGCCACCAGTAAATTCATGTCTGTGTGAAAAGGGTTAAAGTATCAGGAATAGACTGTTTAGAAAGACAATTCATGAAGGCTTATTTTCTGCAGTAAAATATCTTTAACAAATCAGAAATGGGTTTTCGTTAGCAGTATTTACAGATATTCATACAGGAAATCAGAACATTTTTATAAGAAGCCAGAAACGGCATATATGCGACCAAAGGGTTTGATACACGAATCAGAAAAGAACATTTTTGGCTCTGCCCACTAATTTGAGTGACGGAATGCATTCATAAACTTTAGAAATGCATTAAGGTGTAATGGAATTCATTTCTCAGTCTTTCTGCCCCCATATTAAGATCTTCAGAGGGTTAAAATACTCCCTTTAAACACTCAATTTTAATCCTTTAAATGGGGGCTCAGTTGGCGGTGGTGTTGGCTGCAAGGCCAGAGGTCCTCACTCTGCCCTTGGGCAAGACACTTCACCCCATTGCCCACGTGGGTGCATGGTGGCGCTGTGTACTAAAGTGTACTGCACTACGATGGTGCACCTGTCTTCAACCAATGCTAACCTTGCTTGTGTGGAGTTAGTATGTGGGGGATCTGACAGTTGCTCGTTGCTGCCTTGTGGTTCGTCCCGGGTACTCCGGCTTCTTCCACCCGAAAAACTGTCGTGGTCATGATTAGCCACTGTGCAGATATATGTGACATTAAACACCAATAAATAAATAATCCTTTAAAAATGAGCTCATTCTGAAGGGTCATAAGCTATGTTTTTCAAGCAAAAATGAAAAAGTAATTAAAACTGAATAGACATTTCGGTGAATACTGTTGACCGGTTTTCGCCGTTATGTAGGCTAAAGGGTTAAGAAAATCCCTTACTTTGGATGGCACGCTGAAAAGGTGTCCCATTCCACATAGAATTAAATGTTACAGAAAATAAAGCGAAAAACATTAAGTTTCTTAGCTGACAGTACCTGCTTTTGCACTCCGGAGGGATGAAACGGCACAACTCAGAGACATTCTCTTAATGGCACTTTAACACCAAGGTTTTCTGCACTCTCGGCGAGATCGAGTCGAGCACAGTGAAAGACTATAGTACTCCTCTAATAGATGAGTTTTAAACAGCTATAGCACTAATACAATTAACAGTACAGTCGACCATGTCAGTATTGCATTGTTACCAGCATCCTGACAGTTTTGTGATAGGTTTCAACAATTATTCAGTGCAGCTTTATGGAAAGGGTTAACTTTATTCTGTCTGAAATAAGATATGTGCAATCCACATTGAAGTCTTGAGAGGGTCAAAAGCATTGAACTGAATAATTTATAATTTATTTCCCTGCAAGGCAAAGGGTTTCTCTCAACTTACTTCCAGGGACTTACTTCCCATTATCATAACAAGATTTCATTTCATTTTTTGACAGCTCACTCCACTGATGTTTGCATTGTCTCCAGTGTGAATAACATAGCAAAGAAATGCTTGGGGGGAATTTACTGTATCAGGAAATTGGAGGCTGTGAAAACCATGTGGCCGACTGGGCCATACCCAATGGATCTAGCGACCTGAACAACATAGGTGGCTGAGAACTTTTGACTATCTACCAGTATGCCAAAAATCAGCGAGATAGAAAGATTCCTTTTCGAGTTATCGTGAGGACAAGGAAGTGCATAGAAGACAGAAGACAGGAGAATAAGAAGAAGAAGAGGAAGAAGAAGAAGAAAAAGAAAAGAAAAAGAAACCGTACAAAAACAATAGTCTGTGTGTTTCACACAGACTAATACTCGGGTTTGTTGAAGCTAGGTCGCAACAGATTAATTTTCAGTATACGTTGGAAAACATAACGATTGTTTCCTTATATTCATTTTAATACTCATGTGTGCAACTGAACTTGTATCAGGTGGGATAGTACGAACAGGTCGTATCAGTAGACTATTTCTGACTATTGTGCATTTTTTGTTTGAATGTGATTAATTATTTTAGGAACGATCAGCAAGCTGTTAACTGCACTTGGTTGATACCACCTTTGGAAACAATAGCTGTCGGCAAACCGAGACGACCCCGATTTATTAAATCTATTAAACATTACCGTTAGTTTCAGTACACGGTCTCCGGGGTCCCATGGGGGCAATATTCGGATATGAACAAAGGAATAAAACTCAATGAATCGTCAAACATATACGTGATGGTTGCTGAGGAAATTGTAAACACATTCTGTTATGCAGGGACGTGACAGCCGTTACTTATTCACAGTTTCGTATTCGATAATAGCTTTCAACCGATAAACGGTTGATAACGAATGTCGAATAAGAATCGGGGAATAAATAACGGTTGTCACGTCAGTCTGTTATGATAGGGTCCACCAATGGAATTCCATTATTCATAAAGTATTTTGTAACATACACCCGAAAATATCACTCCTATTAATTAAATTTTTCCGCAAAATATTACATGAGGATTAGAAGCCAGCTTGGCGAAATTAACAACCATTCACTAAAGGGTTCGGTGATTATTTAATCCCCCAGTCAGAATGCGCTGTAGGATTAAAAGATTACAGATGCCCCAAACCAATTCAGTGAGTTATAAAGAATTTATTTACTCATTGGAGTTTAACGACACCTTCGACAGCCAGACAATTTTACGGGCGGAGGAAGACGAAGTACCCGGAGAGAACCATCGAGCAACGGCGAGCAACTGTCAGACTCCCCAACGTACTAACTCCGCGCAAGCAGGGTTAGCATTGGTTCACGACAAGTGCACCATCGACGCACATTACGCCTTAGTACACAGCGCCACCGTTCCGCCATGTGGGCAATTGGGATTAAGTGCCTTGCCCAAGGACACAACGCAGTTACCCATCGAACCGTGCACCTTTCGTTTCGAAGTTCAATACCATAACCACTGAGCCACCGCGCTTCCAGATATGAAGAATGTTTTAATTGGTCAACCAGTTGGGAAAACAAACTCTGAAAGAATTTTCTCTTTTTCAATAAAATATTATATAATACGATCATAAACCCATTTTGTTGCGACTGTTGAAAAAGAAAACACACTCGGACAAGGATAATGTGTTTATTGTTTTGTTACGAGATCCGTGGTATTCGGTCAGATAAGGGCCGAGGGCGTAGCCCTCGACCATTATCCAGCCGAATATCCCGGGTCGAGTATAATATCTGACTTAAAACCCGATTTACATTAAATTCTTGTTTTAATGTTGAATGTTTGTATTTGAACAACTGTGTATTATTTTAAAAAGGGCCCGGTCATTCTTCAAAGAATGCCCGGTCATTCTCAGAAATAATGCACACTTATTGCTCGTGGCGATAATTTTTTCAGATAACAGCGGAAGTCAAGAAAAAGGGATTTTGTCGGAAGTAGTTTTTAATTTTTCAGGTGAAAGGCGATGCGATTTTCCCCCCTAAAGATTGGGGCACACGAACAAATATTTTTCGCATATATTACTAACGATCACTTGCGGACACACGCTGCGATTTATTTAGCGATCGTATGGAACTGATTGGGCGTATTTAGCGTATTTTACTGGGGACCTGTCTGCAGCCTGGAGAAACTCGTTCCAAAATATCAAACATGTTTGGTCTTTGCGATCACGCGACCAAGATCGCAGATTTTTATCACCGTCGCCGATCTTGGCAGACGGGCGAATTTTAGTACCGATTTTCAAATCGCTGCGATCGAGCGAAAAATATTCGTTCGTGTGCCCTAGTGTTTCGTTGTTTCCAGGGACTCACTAATATTTGATTCCACTAGTTTTAGGAATAATCGTCCAAAATTTAATTAATGTACCGGGTGCTTCATTAATTAAATTTTGCTGATGGTGATTTTTACCCGAAAACGCATGCGTGGAACTTACAGCCCACTACGACCAGTCTACGGCGATTGTACTGTATATGGTATCACAATACCTAATATTTTTCCATAGGTGACCATTAAAACAATTATGTGAAATAAATGATCGCATCACTTAAAATTAAACATGCAATTATACCATCACAAAGTACATACATCTTCACAACTTTCCATGGCCAGAAAATGGGTGGGGGGGGGGGGGGGGGGGGATGCAACAAATAAAAACGAAAAGTGAGTGAATGCCGCTCTTGCACCCAACTGTTTTCTTGGAATGTCCAACAAAAATACACAAATTATTAACTGCTTCTTTAGGCCCAGAAATACTCAAAGCATCTCCTTTTTATGTGAACTATTCATCATCGATGTAAAAACCCAATAAAATGCTTGAACAGTTTTCGTTCACAAGAAGCTTTTTTTCTAGAAGACTTATTTTCGAATATTCATCATATCCGACATGCAACAGTCAAGGGAGATAACTCTCAACCAAATATTTAGTACAGTGATACTATATACTCTATCGATAAATGGGTTATCTCCACTAAATCCACGAATTGTTCTGCGACATGGAGACTAATATGAATTACTTTCGGTTTGTATGCGGAATCCTTGTTTCAGAGCGTGCGTTGGTTTACATTGTGGTGCTCTTGAACAGCTTTGTCAAAACTACGATCATACGAATGGAAAACCTTCCACTAAGTGCGTAATTGTGTATCATAATTATACCGACAAAGATGTTAACGGTCACGCCGTCGCTTTGTTTCATGTGCAGTTGACAAGCCGATGTTGATTGTCTTGTCAAATTGATTGTCATGTAGATTTTTTCTAGGGGAGAACAAGCAGTCTGGGTGGGTTGATGGGGGGGGGGGGGGGATACGGGGTTTCTCCCAGGAAACGATTTGAAGATGTGCTATCAAATCGAGACGTATTGTTTTTATATCATGATTACCTATTCTACTATGTATAAAAAGCTTATGCCATAAATTTTAACTTTACACACCAACCGTGGTGAACACGTGTGTCTGTGGTGAATAATGGGATTTCAATCTTTAAAATTTATACCTGCAGTGGCACTACATCCAAGTTGACGTTTGGTGACCTCGACCTGAATGCAAACTTGTCTAAATTTATCGCTCGCCGCCTCGCGAAGAGTGAAATGAAAGTGGCAATTATTTTTTAAGTTTTTAAACGAGTTTACCTCATAAGATACCAAACATTAACATATATGCATTGTCTCGTGTTAATAAAGCATCCATAACTCGAAATAGCATGTTATTATGTTATTAAAATGATAAAAGCCCAGTGATTTGCGCGGTTCTTTTCCCATTTTGTTTGGCGATAAAATTGACAGCGGAAGTACCCCCACCGGTGCTCATGTGAACAAAAACAGATTCGCACGCGTGTTCGTCTGCTGCTTAGTAAAATCGAAAAAATAATAGCGACTTTTAATAATCTGACGATCATGATATAAATAAAATATAAGTAGCTTGGTGAACCAAATGTTCACCACTCGTGCTGAAGTGATGTTAATCGCTCGCCAAAGGCTCGCGGTCAAGACCAATTCATCACTCGTGCTGAACATTTCGAAAACCAAGTTACTATGAGTATATTCTATATCAATACCACAAATTCCCATCGGTAATAGTTAGGCCAAGAACGACACAACTCACTTTCCGATAGACAAATATAGAAAGCAATCGACGAAAACGAGACGTTTGAAAACTGGAGACAAGCGGATAAAAAGTTTGCTGAGCATTGTCTATTTAACCCTTTACCTAACATGAAAAGCAGACGACACTTGCAAAAAAAGTTCTTAAATAACCATTTTTTTTCATTTTTTGTCTCAAAAACATAGGTTATGATCCCTCTTTTAAACGGGCGCGTCTAGCTCGTTCCAACGAGGGGTCATAACCTATGTTTTTGAGACAAAAAATAAAAATATTTTGAAACTTAATTGGCGATTTTTGAGAATAGCGCTAGCCGGTTTTGGCCGTTACGTTTGGTAAATGGTTAAAGGAACTGACAAACACACTCCCTAAGATGGCAAAATCTGTTCTTCTTGTGACCAATGAGCGCTCCAGCAAAGCCATACGGTTGTATACAGATCAGTGGTCTAGCCCGCCTAAACAACCAGTTCACTCTTCATATTTATATTTCGAAGAAGCGTAGAAATGTAGAAATAGGAAGGCAGTGAGTACACAGAGGTAACCAAGGCCTTCTCACCGACAGATCAACGGCCAAAGTGTTATTATCATATTAAAAGCAATGGGTGAGTGGAGACAATAAACCGCCCGAAAGAAATTAGTTACGCAAAATATCGCCTGGTGAGTCGCTTATTTTCTGTCGAATATATTTTATAGCTTCGATACCCACTAGAAAAAGTGAAAATGATCATGCGGGAGGCCCTGAGAAACAGATTTTTAACTTTTGTAGGCCTAATGGTAAGTTTAATTTTCCATCGTTATCTCTGACAAGCGGTTTTTCATAGTATGCTTATTCATACATAGACACAACGCAAATACGGAATACATTTATGCAGCTATGCATGAGTGACAAAGTGGTAAATACACTCAACAAACCTTAAATGAAACATATGTTTGACGGGACATAATCAAATCAATCAGTTAGGTCTCTGCATTATTCAGTAATTGTCTTTGAAGCCCTGATGGTAAACTCGTTAGTTAGTCGGCGTGTGTTATTAATTTTGCACTTAATGTCTCTCAACAAAAGCTGATATTACAATTTATTGAACATCTAATGACGGGTAAATTAGCAGCGCCCCATTTTTCAAACATATCTAGAAAAATATCATCCCTATTTATGAAATTTAGGAGACGAATATCAATATTCAACATCCATAAAGGCACACACGTATAGCGTGAAGAATAATTATTATTTTCAACATTTTACTTTTAGTGTGAGTAATATTTACTTCCAATAACAAATGAGACTGTATTGAATTAATATTATGTACACAGATAAAAAGGGAATGCGATTCAGCGGGCAGCCAAAAAGTTTATGTAAGGCTGTCTCAGTAGTAGGAGATGTGGAGATCGTCCCCCATTGGCCGAAGGGAGAGCCGGAGGGGGAAGTGGCGTCATAGCCAAGTGACCTGGTAAAGCCATGTTTGGTTGTCATGGTAACCCGCTATGTTACCCAAAGACTTCTTAAAGGATAGGGGCATGTTCGGAACATGTGTTCCTTTGTAGAAGAGTAATTTCCCGATTAGTAGCATTACCACAAACAACCCGACAACTTGTACTATTTTGAATTCTTTCAGAATCTTCTGCTTCTATTTATCTATGCAATACTTTTCGACTACCCGGCCACGTTCGTTTGTCCTGGAGTATACTCCAGTAGAGTAGAAGAGTCTAGCAGCTGGAACAGTTTTGTTTATTATAACTATATTTAGCTTTTCTGGTCTGTTCTTGTTAGCTCTGACCATATTTCAAGTACTCTTGTTGTTTCATTTATCTAGATCACTCAATCAGTTGACTTTAGTGGGGATAACTAACCAATCCGATTGATTGATTTTTCCATAATTTGCATGCAGAGTTATCTCCCTTCTGTATAACAAAAGCCTATATCATTCCCAAAGCCAATAAGCTGTCGAGCAGTTACTGAAAAGTCATTGCTCGAACGACTCTAAACCCATCGAGCAAATGAGCGTTAGAGAGATTGCTCGATCGAGTGACTCCACATATTGCTCGAACGACTCAAACCCCATCGAGCAAATGAGCTATAGAGAATTGCTCGTTCGAGTGACTCGTACATACGACTCTTATCCTCATTTCAGAAAAGAGGGATTCTGCTAATCCCCGACGTTTCCCAAAAAGGGATTCTGTAAGTAGGATACCTAGAAAGAGGGTTGACGATTTTCCCCAATAAGCTAAAGAGCCAAGAGAATATTTGCTCCACGAGCTATTGTTCGAACGACTCGAAGCCCATCGAGCCAATGAGCTTTAGAGCAATTGCTCGATCGAGTCACTCCATATACTGCTCGAACGACTCCGAAGAGTTCATCGAGCAAATGAGCTAACGAGTAATTGCTCGTTCGAGTGACTCCACATACGACTCTTCAGCTCATTTCAGAAAAAAAGGATTCTGCTAACCCCCGATGTTTCCCAAAAAGGGATTCCGTAAGTAGGTAACCTAGAAACAGGTGATTTTCCCAATAAGCTAAAGATACAAGAGAGTAATTGCTCCATGAGCAATTGCTCGAACAACCCGAAGCCCATCGAGCCAATGAGCTTTAGAGCAATTGCTCGATCGAGTGACTCCACATGCTGCTCTACGATTCATCTGGATATTTTAGGATACCTATGATAAACGAAAAAATCGAGCAACACTGCAAGACTAGAAAGAAATTCAGATACACTGCGAATCCTATCTCATACGGATCGACATGAAGCAAAGACTATGATCAAGATGGCCAATGGTGATTTGATACAATGTATATGTGATTGTGTCTCGAATATCTTGAAGGGGCACTACCTATAGCCAAATCTAAGAGATCTCAGCTGATCCCATACAACACCAGATTAAGAGAATTGCCTTACAAATGAGAGAACTATCTTATAGGAAAAGAAGACGGATCATGCAGAAAGGAGGATTTTTAGGAAAGTTGCTCAAACACATCATCAATGTTCTGTCCGATATCTTATAAAAGGTTCGTGCTCGTAAGAAACTTATTATTTGTAATCTGACGTTCGAAGGGAGCGGACGCAATGGAATCCAGTTGTGCACCCAAAAATTGGTCAAGAGTTTCGGACTCCGATGAGTCGTCGGAACTATCAGAAGATATGGAATACGAAGAAGAGGAGGAGGAAGACGTTTCTATGATGGGAACTATCGTCCAAAGTGCCAATGACAAATACAAAGACGATTTTGACAACCTCATGAACAAGTATATCGAGGATGGAATGGATAGAGAAGATGCAGTTAGAACAGAATATAGAGCACTTCAAAAGTGTGCCAGAGAAGCCATTAGTGTGAAAGACATTAATAACTAAGTGTAAGTGTACATTAGAAATGTTTTCAACGACTCAATACACAAGAAAATTCAAGAAACAGCCAAGCGTCTTCGTGAAGAAGGGGACTTTGACTTTGAATCCCAGAAATATGCCTTGGAAAAGCGAAGATGTCTGTTTGACAACCTTATGACAAACTACTCATTCAGAGTAGAAGATGATGAAGATGAAGAAGATAATTAGAGAAAAAAGTATAAAAGGAGTATCGAAGAGTGGTGTCTGTGACTTATGTATACAGATCTTCAAGAAGGATGCGGGATTAAAGCTGACTTCCCAAGAACTGGTCCAAGTGAATCGTGTGGTAAATGGAGCCAAGAGAAAACATCTAGACATGGATGCTGGTGGAACAAAACAAAGATGTGTGGATACTGGCCGATTAGTAAACAGGAGCATAAATATAGAAGAACTGACTGATGCTTCACTACAAACAAGAATGAAGTTACTACTCAAATTATGAATCAGTCTGAAACAAATCGAGTGATGCCAGCTTCCGTAAAGAACGAAGTTATCACTTCAAAGAAGTCTGAATTTTCTACTGAAACTAAGAGTGATGTTCAAAAGACTGAATTTACTAATCAAACTACAAATCAGTCTGAAGACAAGCATCAGACGCCAGCTCCCATAACGAAAGATGTTTCCACTACGAAGAAGCCTGAAGTTTCTACTGAAACTAAGAATGATGTTCACAAGACTAAAGTTACTACTCAAACTATGAAACAGATAAAAGACAAGAAAAATGCCAGACAGGAAAAAAGCAAACAACAAAGCCAAGTTACCAGCTATCAATGAGAGAACGCGTTGTATCAAGAACCTAGCCAGACGATGGGAGGAAGCTCCAAGCAACAAGAAGATGAGATGGTTAGCCCATGAGAGAAGAAGTACAAAGACGAAAATGATGCCTTGAGAAATTGAATTGTAAATTGTATACTCGAATAAAAATGAATGTTATATATTGTTGTTTGTTTTTTATCTACTATCCCAACAGAAGAACCCGGGTGTAGCATGAAGTACCCGGATATATCAACAACAAGTATCCCCCAATAGTCCAACTTCAAAAGTGTGCCAGAGAAGCCATTAGTGTGAAAGACATTAATAACTAAGTGTAAGTGTACATTAGAAATGTTTTCAACGACTCAATACACAAGAAAATTCAAGAAACCGCCAAGCGTCTTCGTGAAGAAGGGGACTTTGACTTTGAATCCCAGAAATATGCCTTGGAAAAGCGAAGATGTCTGTTTGACAACCTTATGACAAACTACTCATTCAGAGTAGAAGATGATGAAGATGAAGAAGATAATTAGAGAAAAAAGTATAAAAGGAGTGTCGAAGAGTGGTGTCTGTGACTTATGTATACAGATCTTCAAGAAGGATGCGGGATTAAAGCTGACTTCCCAAGAACTGGTCCAAGTGAATCGTGTGGTAAATGGAGCCAAGAGAAAACATCTAGACATGGATGCTGGTGGAACAAAACAAAGATGTGTGGATACTGGCCGATTAGTAAACAGGAGCATAAATATAGAAGAACTGACTGATGCTTCACTACAAACAAGAATGAAGTTACTACTCAAATTATGAATCAGTCTGAAACAAATCGAGTGATGCCAGCTTCCGTAAAGAACGAAGTTATCACTTCAAAGAAGTCTGAATTTTCTACTGAAACTAAGAGTGATGTTCAAAAGACTGAATTTACTAATCAAACTACAAATCAGTCTGAAGACAAGCATCAGACGCCAGCTCCCATAACGAAAGATGTTTCCACTACGAAGAAGCCTGAAGTTTCTACTGAAACTAAGAATGATGTTCACAAGACTAAAGTTACTACTCAAACTATGAAACAGATAAAAGACAAGAAAAATGCCAGACAGGAAAAAAGCAAACAACAAAGCCAAGTTACCAACTATCAATGAGAGAACGCGTTGTATCAAGAACCTAGCCAGACGATGGGAGGAAGCTCCAAGCAACAAGAAGATGAGATGGTTAGCCCATGAGAGAAGAAGTACAAAGACGAAAATGATGCCTTGAGAAATTGAATTGTAAATTGTATACTCGAATAAAAATGAATGTTATATATTGTTGTTTGTTTTTTATCTACTATTCCAACAGAAGAACCCGGGTGTAGCATGAAGTACCCGGATATATCAACAACAAGTATCCCCCAATAGTCCAATATCATAAGTATCTTAAAATACCCAGATGAATCGTAGAGCAGTATGTGGAGTCACTCGATCGAGCAATTGCTCAAAAGCTCATTTGCTCGATGGGTTTCGAGTCGTGGGGCAATAACCCTCTTGGCCCTTTAGCTTATTGGGGAAAATCACCTGTTTCTAGGTATCCTACTTACGGAATCCCGTTTGGGGAAACGTCGGGGGTTAGCAAAATCCCCTTTTCCAAGATGAGCTGAAGAGTCGCAATATGGAGTCACTCGAACGAGCAATTACTCGTTAGCTCATTTGCTCGATGGACTTCGAGTCGTTCGAGCAGTATGTGGAGTCACTTGATCGAGCAATTGATCTAAAGCTCATTGGTTCGATGGGCTTCGAGTCGTTCGAGCAATAGCTCATGGAACAATTACTCTCTTGGCTCATTGGCTTATTAGGGAAAATCATAAACCCTGTTTCTAGGTATCCTACTTACAGAATCCCTTTTTGGGAAACGTCGGGGGTTAGCAGAATCTCTTTATTCCGCGATGAGGCTAAGAGTTGTATGTGCAAGTCACTCGAACAAGCAAGTGCTCTACAGCTCATGTGCTCAATGGGATTCGAGTTGTTCGAGCAATTTGTGGAGTCACTCGATCGAGCAATTGCTCTGAAGCTCATTTGCTCGATGGGCTCCGAGTCGTTCGAGCAATGACTTTTCAGTAACTGCTCGATAGCTTATTGGCTTTGGAAATGATACAGGCTTCTGTTATACAGAAGGGAGATAACTCTGCATACAGATTATGAGAAAACAAGCAATGTGATTGTTAGTTAGCCCCACTAAAGTCAACTGATTGGGTGATCTATATAAATGAAATAACAAGTATACTCGGAATAGGATCAGAACTAACAAGAACAGACCAGAAAAAGCTAAATATAGTAATAATGAACAAAACGGTTCCAGCTACTAGGCTCTTCTACTCTACTGGAGTATACTCCAGGACAAACGAACATGGTCGGGTAGACGAAAACTATTGCATAGATAGATAGAAGAAGCAGAGGATTCTGAAAGAATTTGAAATAGTACAACTTGTCGGGTTGTTTGTGGTAATTCTTCGAATTGGGAAATTACTCTTGTACAAAGGAACAAATATTCTGAATATACTCCTATCCTATAAGAAGTCTTTGGGTAGCATAGCAACCACGTGCTACCATAGGAACCGAGACGACGGCCCAGTATACAAAATGGACGACGGAAACACTTATCACACTAACAACACGCGCTGCACATGCGAAACTAACACCACGCAGCACGATGGGGATGACGTCTCTAGATGGCCGCTCACGCGGGTTACCATTACAACCAAACATGGCTTCACCAGGTCATGTGGCTATGACGTCACTTTCCCTCCGACTCTCCTTCCGGCCAGTGGCGAACGGTCTCCACATTTCCTACTACTTGTCTCCACTTTGCTTTTATATAGAAAAGAACAGAACCTAATTCAAACACTCCAGTTCGTCCCCAGTTCTCCAAGCATCAACATGACGATTCCCATGTAACTACTATGTCGAGAGTCAAGTTAACTGTTTAAACCCGTGCGGCCGCTTTTCCTGCCCGGAACATGATACATCATAACATCATTAAATAGGATGGCTGTTCAGTAATTGTATGGGGTAGGTCAATCAATATTTTCAACGTGCAGCTCCTAGGCTGCACGTTGAAAATATTGATTGGTCTATCCCAAATAGAATCAAGGACGCTGGTTTTGTTTAGTACAGATCACACTGAATTCGAGCCCCCACTATGCCATTGTAAACAAACCCAGCGTCAGTGATTCTATGGCCCGCGGAAATTTGATAGAGAAGTTCTCACTGATGTCCTTGCAGTGCAGTATGCAGAACTGATGCAATTACTTGATGATTAACTTAAAAATAAGTGACAGAGAATTCCGTGTGATATGTACTGACCTCGTATGCACTTGGTTAACTAGCATTCCTTTTTGGGGTCTGTTGGTGGCCGAGTGGTGTGCGTGGTTCAGTATAGTTTCGCTGGGCAGTTGGAGCCGAAGGAAACTCTCTCGGCGTGGGTTCAAACCCTCGCCATGCAATTGAAAATGTTTGAGGCAGTGGGTGAAAGGGAAATCAGCGAAGTGGACCGTACAATGTCTGTATACTTCTTTTAGCTGCCACGTGATATTCTTATACATATCGCTGAACTTCGCACACCCCATTGGAGTTGAATGTACCGCACTGAATGCGTTGGTTACTGGCCAATCAGAAAGGTTGTATAATTTTAAAAGGGTAATAATAAAGCGTCCAGGAACAAGTGGAGAGGAGAAGGTAGCCGCCCATACACCCCAAGTAGCAACCTCTACTCAAAGAAAACATATTTGCTGAAGACGTGCACACACACACGCGCACACAACATTGTACCCACGTATACACTGATACTATTACTTGTCCTGTTTCTGTTCACGTAGTACGGTTTTGTTACCTACCCGAAGCCTGTCATATGAAGGCCGAATGGGATACGGCTCACCGAGGAGATGTGAAAACCCCAATAACATGAACAGATACGCGGATTTTAGCTATTGACATTTCTTTTTCACCACAATTTCATCAGCAGAAAACTGCACAGATCTCTTCGCACTCGTTATTGTCAAAGACATTTTGTCATATGTGCAACACTTACGCGTTCGAGCAGCGATAAACGGGAAAATTAATTTTCGGGAACAGAACATACATTCTATCACGTAAACGGATCTTTCCTGAACGACCAGGAAAGACCTAAGTGATACAGGAAATTTCTCTGTGGTTTGGTGGAAATATCGTGAAACGGCTCCGTATCACGTAGATATCGATCAATCAGATTTAAAAATGCACGATAGTTTATGGATTAAGGCCCATACACATATAATGTCCTTATTAATTCTTTACCTAACGTCACGTTCAAATACCTGAAACGCTACTCCAGTGGAGGCCGAGAGATAATGAGGGTCTCCCTGCATTTGGGGAAGATAGAGACCCCGGACCCATCGGGTCGACCATTGGCATGTCGTGTATAAGAAAATATATATTTTTAGGTTTAAAACTCGCCAGACCCTTACCATTGACTCTAGACCTTTTGGAGGGTTTGTTTCTAGCACCCAAATTTTACCTGTTAACTTCAATACACCGCACCCGTAAGTAGGGCCCCGCAAGCAAGTACTGCAGAAACGGGACACTTTTCATGTGTTACTAGAGGGAATGGATGGAGTATCATAAAAACAATCCGATAACCTTTAAAAATGACCTGAACGCCAAGGGCCACACATATATGTGAAAAATCTTTTTGTAGTAAAACGAAAATCAAAAATGTTTTCTTCAAACATTTGGAGCCCGGAGCCCTGCGACTTATTCTACCCTCTCCCTGTGGATGAGTTACCACTGGATATACCTGGCAAGTGGGCATTAAAATTTTTGTATTTGTTCTCAATTTTTGCTTCTGAAATATCGCTTCTAGCTCCTCGTTCCAGTGAGGGACCATAAGCTATATATGCGGTGCGCAAAAATGTAAATATTCAGTTATCGAGCAAACAGTAACGTGAGTGTCGTCCTCTTGTCCTGTTTGGTAAAAGGCTACCTTTGAAGGAAAAAATTGTAATCAACAAAAGAGAATAATACTTACCACAGCCTGCGAGAAACACAATCGACCACAAAATCTTTCGCAAGTACATAGCAGACTTTGTGACCTTTGGTAATCCGTGCATAGATGTGTTGTTCGCCATCTCCCAAACTTTGTGTTTCAAACTGTCTGATGCTTTTATGTCACAACTGCAGTTGACAACCATCTTGGGTTTCATTACGTTCAGTATTTATCTTGTTTACCTGTATATAGTGCACATAAGAAAGAATGTCTTTTTAGACAAGAAGAAATCACAATTAAACAGGTTTCGGTTTCTAATGTTAAGATAGATATAAAAGAATATCTGTCGGAAATGACGCACATTGCTAAATAATATGCGTTCAGTTATACAATAACTTGATCTTTGAAGGCGTTGCACTCCATCACTGGACCGCCATCTGTGATTAGCAGCCCAGCAGTCATTAGGGGCAGTAGTAAAATATGTGGTTTTGAGGCCTGTTCGGACGGAGGAGGTGTCGGAGGGGGGTGGAGGGAGTGTATGACGTAATGTGATTAAAATGTTACGTAAGGTAATTAACATGATGTCACTTAATTAATGAATATTTTTTTAATCACTTTAATTAACAATTGTTGCATAATTAATTTTAATTAATAAATATTGTGTAATTAATGTAATTAACGAGTAATGAGGGTATTTAGGGTTAATTATAAAAATTAGTATATTAATAAATGAATTAATAATGATTACGTCGATTAGTACATAGTTTTTTTTTACAGTCATAAGTTGGGATAGATATTATTACATAATAAATTATATATTTAAAAATAATATTGACGTTCGACATATATATGAATGCTATCAGCTGACTATGAACTGGACACGTGCTAAGCTAAACACTGCATTGTGTCTGTGTTTATGGGTGTAATTAAAAACCAATAAAATCTCGTTAAATCTATTTTTTTCAAACATGAACTACTACTCACAGACGACACGCGAGTAACACGTATGGGGGTAGTAAAATCCATTGTAACATTTTAATGACCGGTCATAATCTGTCATAAATATCGTTGGACTGACGCTTCAAATTTAAGTTCTTTTGAAATTGTAAGAGACCAGTCTGTCACCTTATTGATTTTAATAACTAATTCCTATTGTTCAAAAGTTATGGGTGTAATAAAAACCTCATTAAATTAGCGATCAACACGCATCCTTCTTTCAGACTCTGAGATTCAAATTGACAAATTCCTTGATTTTTAACAGTCCAATTTCTGCGTTTTGACTGGTTCTCAAAAAATCAATCAGTCAATTTTAACCCACCAAGAAGGTGATTTGAATTGTCAGATTTGTGTTTCAGTAGCAAATTCAACATAAGAGAAGTAGTGTAAATCGTACAGATGGTGATGTCAAGGAGTCCCAGTGCACGTTTTGTTTGAAATCCTACACTAGGAAAGATACATTAGGAAAATATATGGAGAAATGGCCAATCTCGACATTTAACTGCGCAGCTTGCGAGGACAGCTGATTCAACTTAACCATCATCACACCACTAGTAGTAGAGATGCATAACTCGATGTTGATCGACTGGTGGAGCTGCTCCTCATCAAATGAGGGGGGGGGGGGGGGGTCAAATGAGGTTATGAGGAGGAGTGAAGGAGACAAGTGTGCGGTCATATTTTTAAAAATTTCGTATATTCATTTAATATAATAATTTTCGTTAAACAATCTATAATTCATTTTTATTCAACAAGACACTTCTAGAAAAACAAAATGGCTGGTCAGTTTGATAGAAATACATGTATTGATTTATTCATAGCTGTTTGTTGGTTATCAAAACAGCCCGAGGCTAAACTGTTGTTGCAAACAAGACCAGTTGTAAACAATGGATGGAACAGTTATTAATTATACTATTCCTATGCATTTAAAATAGACAGAATCTAGTTGATTTTTCTGAAAGATGATGACAACAATCGCTTTTAAAAATAAAAAAAAAAAACGCTAAAATTTAGGTGATAACACTACGACCTGTGTTTAATCATAGAAAAATCACACCCACGCTATCGTGTTTTACTAGCCTGTATGTTTTATTTTTGAATGTTTACTGAAGAATAACCCACCCATCTAAGTAAAAGCATTAAAGAGCTACCATTATCTAATTACCCATGTGGGGGAGGGGGTGGGGTGGTAGCATTTTGTACTATGGCATACTACCTTCAGCCAATGATAACCCAGTGTGGAACTTTGACAGTTGTTTGTCTTTGCAGAATGGTTCTTTCTGGATTGCTCCAACTGTCATTAAATAAATAAATAAATAAATAAATAACTACAATTCTATAATAACAGGCCAAGCCCCCATTTGTTTTACAAGTTTTGTGAGGGGAAAATGAGCAGTATCTTCTCCTCTCATCTTAACAGTGGTATAAACGCTGTTACCCAATCAAAAATGGTCAAAGGATACGCGATTCTGTATTAGTCACACAAAATTTTGCCTGATTGGGAAAATATAACCCATCTAGAGCTGCACCAAAACTACGTAGACTATTCAGACTCCCACATTGTGTCCTTGGGCAAGGTAATTAAACCCAATTATCCACATGGTTGCATGATGACGCTGTGTACTAAGGTGTACTGCACGTCGATGGTATGCATATCTTTGAACAATCTAACCCTACCTGTTTGGCAGTGCAGATTTACAATGCCGGGGAGCTGGCAGTTACTCGTCGTTGCTCAGTGGTTCTCTTCAGGTATTTCGGTTTCCTCTACCTATAAAATTGTCACCATTATGATTAGCCATCGTGCATAAGTATATGAACTTAAACACCAATGAATAAATAAATAATAATTAGGATTTGATATCTATTAAGACCTGAATAATTTATGATTCGGCGCATGTTATTTGATTCTAGCGAGTGGATTGACAGTGACTTCTGAACTTTGAGCTGGAGAATTTGTGCATAATGCCATGTTTATTTAGAAATGTGGGGAAATTTATGGTGGTGCCGAAAACGTAATGTATTGCCTCTCCCCTTACTGACAAAAACATGAGTAAATTGTGAACGTTCAATTATAACTTGAACTTGATGTCTGGGTGTAATAAAATAGTGTATTTTCTGCAGACATTCTGATAAAATTCTGACATAGATTTATTCATGTAAACGCAGCTGGTTTACAAAGCTGTATAGTTTTTTTTCAACTGAGTAAAAATATTTGATAGTTACTGATGTAACATGCCGATTAGCATGTTTAATGGATCTAACCACACCAGCCCGATGCACCCTTTGTCCACCATGATGACAACAAATGTTTCAATTGATTCTCTCACTCTCTCTCCATCCTCACCAACTGCTTTCAGTCTATATCGATGATACAGTACGGGTTGAAACTAATTGTGTTCAAACTGTTGTTTTTTCTAGGTTTTTTTTTTTACCACCCCCTTACAGCGCAAATTGAAATGAAATCATTCATTGAACCATACTACAGTGCATGTCAAAAATTAATTTTCGAACACCTTTAGTTAAGCATGTTTCTATGCGTCGCTATCAGCAACTATGACCATAGCATAACTATGTGCTAAAATGATTATTTTTGTACAAAACTCAAGACCTTTTCCTCAGAAATACCAATATAAAAACAAGATAATACATGAGGATGCCTTGCATACCAGCTTTTTGTTAATAAAATATGTCCTGTATACATTCCCGAATATTATTAATGTACCCGCTTAATAAAAGGCAAATTTTTATCGGATCACAGTGTTTGGTTTGAATAATTGCTTAAATTCGGTAATTTATGTATATTTCCTGAAGTTGGCGAATGTAAAACTTGTCGAGAAAGGCACTCTGTAATTTAAGAGACACCACAAATAAAACAAAGAAAAAATCTGAGATATATTGCATTTATTTAATTATCGATATTACCCAGAGGTCGAAACCAATCAAATTGATTACTATTAAATTACAAATGGATATGAAATTTGCAGTAAAATGAACACCGATATATAGGGCTATTCAGAATGACACCCTATTGGTGAGAGTTTTTGCTTCTTATCCAGTTTCATGCTTATTGATTAGAGCTTCCACTTGTCATTACGACATGTTAATTGTTTTTTCAGCCACATTGACTGTAGCACGACCACAAAGTCCATTCCACTTTTACAGTCTTTTCCAGTGGAATTTTTTTAAAGACTGGTCCATCGCAGCTTTGCAGATATTGTTTTCTGGAAGAAAAAAGTCCAAACATTCTTTATTTCCGATCAGGCCTTTGGGGATATTTTGATCTTTAAGGATGTTTGCCCAAATTCTCCAGCCTGTCGGTTGAAAATCTTTTTCTTTTTCACAGCAGATCATTTATTAGATCACACATATTGGAGCCCGAAATTGAAATGCCGATATACACAAGTCGATCTTTCTCATCCCAGGATGAATTGGGTATATTCTTTATTATCTGGAGTAACAAATGCACCCTCCTCTTCATAGATTCTGGTACACAGGCCAACCAGTCGATATCCGTTTCATTTTCCACTGAAAAATTTCTAAATAAACATGGAGTTATGCACAAATTCTCCAGCTCGAAGTTCAGAAGTCACTGTCAATCCACTCGCTAGAATCAAATAACATGCACCGATTCATAAATTATTCAGATCTTAAAAGATTTCAAATCCTAATTATTATTATTTATTTATTTATTGGTGTTTAAGGTCATATACTTATGCACAATGGCTAATCATAACCATGACAATTTTTTGGGTAGAGGAAACCGGAATACCCAAAGAGAACCACCAACCAATGATGAGTAACTGCCAGCTTCCCAACATCGTAAACCTGCACTGCCACACACGTAGGGTTAGATTGTTTGAAGATATGCATACCATCGATGTGCAGTACACCTTAGTACATGGCATCATCGTGCAACCATGTGCATAATCGGATTTAGTTACCTTGCCCAAGGACACAACGTGGGAGTCCGAATACTGTACATAGATTTGGTGCAGCTGTAGGTGGGTTATATTTTCCCAAGTCAGGCAATTTTGGGTGGCTAATACAGAGTCGCATATCCTTTTACCATTTTTGATTGGGTAACAGCATTTATACCACTGTTAAGGTGAGAGGATAAGGGGCTGCTGATTTCCACCCTCACAAAACTTGTAAAATGAAGGGGGGCTTGGCCTGTTATTTTTGAATTGTAGGTTTTTATTTATTTATTTAATGACAGTTGGAGCAATCTGGAAAGAACCACCATGCAAAGACAAACCACTGTCAAAGTTCCACATAGGGTTATCATTGGCTGAAGGTAGTATGCCATAGTACACAATGCTACTGCCCCACCCCTCCCCCACATGGGTAATTAGATAATGTTAGCTCTTTCATGCTTTTACTTAGCTGGGTGGGTTATTCTTCAGTAAACATTCAAAAATAAAACATACAGGCTAGTAAAACACGATAGCGTGGGTGTGATTTTTCTATGATTAAACACAGGCTGTAGTGTTATCACCTAAATTTTAGCATTTTTTTTTTTAATTTTTAAAAGCGATTATTGTCATCACCTTTCAGAAAAATCAACTAGATTCTGTCAATTTTAAATGCATAGGAATAGTATAATTAATAACTGTTCCATCCATTGTTTACAACTGGTCTTGTTTGCAACAACAGTTTAGCCTTGGGCTGTTTTGATAACAGACAGACAGCTATGAATAAATCGATTCATGTATTTCTATTAAACTAACCTGCCATTTTGCTTTTCTAGAAGTGTCTTGTGGAATAAAAATGAATTATAGATTCTTAAATGAAAATTATTAATATGTTATATTAAATGAATATATGCTATTTATTGGGGGACTACGTCATAGCAATTAAGGTTATTAAAATTTAAATTTTTAATAATATGACTGCACACTTGTCTCCATCACCCCTCCTCATAACCTCATTTGACTCCCCTCACTTGATGAGGAGTGGCTCTACCGGTCAATCGACATCGAGCTATGCATCTCTACTGCTAGTGGTGTGATGACCATTGAGCAGCTGTCCTCGCAAGTCACACAGTTGAATGTCGAGATTTGCAATTTCTCCATATCTTTTTCTAATGTATCTTTCCTAGTATATGATTTCAGACAAAACGTGCACTGGAACTCCTTGACATCGCCGTCTGTACGATGTACACTACTTCTCTTTAGTTGAATTTGCTATTGAAACACAAAACTGACAGTTCAAAGCACCTTCTTGTAGGTTTTCAGATGATCCCTTAACTCATCTCTTGAAAGTCTTGGGGCATAAAGTACAGCCATGTACAGCCTCTCCCCCGTGTACAGTAGCCTCGTGGCGATTTTTGTGGTCATAGGTTGAAAATCCTTTCTCACAAATTCCACGGGTAAAGGTTTTGTTTTCCATTTCGATTACTTACAACATAGTAGATACAATGTGAATAAAACTCAAATTGCCAACAACGTGTTTGCAAAATAAATGACAAATGTAGCTCTGAGTGACGATCATTGTTTTAAAATTGATTGATTGATTTGTTGAGAACCAGTCATAACGCAAAAATCAGACTGTTAAAAATCGATGAATTTGTAAATTTGAATCTCAGAGTCTGAAAGAAGGATGCGTATTGATTGCTAACTTAATGAGGTTTTTATTATTTCCATAACTTTTGAACAATAGGAATTAGTTATTAAAATCAATAAGGTGACAGATTGGTCTCTTACAATTCCACTAGCACTTAAATTTGAAGTGTCAGTTTAACGATATTTATGGCAGATTATGACTGGTTGTTAAAATGATACAATAGATTTCATTACCCTCACATGTGTTACTCACGTGTCGTCTGTTATTAGTAGTTCATGTTTGAAAAAAATAGATTTAACAAGATTTCATTGGTTTTTAATTACACCCATAAACACAGACATAATGCAGTGTTTACCTTAGCATGTGTCCAGTTCATAGTCAGCTGATACATTCATATATATGTCCAACAGTCGGCAAAATATACGAACGTCAATATTATTTTTAAATATATAATTTATTATCTAAAATATCTATCCCAACTTATGACTGTAAAAAAGCAAACTGTGTACTAATCGACGTAAACATTATTAATTCATTCATTAATATACTAATTATTATAATTAACCCTAATTACACTCATTACTCATTAATTACATTAATTACACTATATTTATTAATTAAGATTAATTATGCAACAGTTATTAATTAAAGTGATTAAAAAAATATTCTTTAATTAAGAGACATCATGTTAATTACCTTACATAACATTTTAATTACATTACGTCATACACCCCCTTCACCCCTCCAACACCCCCTCCGTCAGAACAGTCCCCAAAACCACATACATTACTACTAGCGGCCCAAAACGAGAGCAGAGGCCTCTATTCGCTGTGGGACTGCTAATCACAGATGAAGGTCTAGTAATGGAGCCAAACGATGCCTGAGAAAATCATGTTGTTATTATTATTGTTGTTCAAGATGAGGTCACAGTCGCAGGAGCTTATGGGAAAAACTGGGAAAGGCAATGAAAAGGAGTGCCAAATGTGTAATTTAGGCATTGTGGAGGCCATGAAACACTTTCTATTAGAATGTTCAAAATACCAGTCTAACATATTAAGATTCACCGGGATTTTGATGGAGAAGTGAGATGGGAGAATGAAGGACATGTGGTTAGTGAGTTATGCAATGGAGAGGGTTTGTATGCTTATCGGAGAGATTGGAAATTATGGGATACGGGATGTCTTAAAGCAGTTCATCTCAGAGTGTTGGGAGGAGAGAAGAGGCGTGGGGATAAGGATAGGTTTGGGAGAACAGGGAGAATCAAGGCCTTCCCACCTGAGAACAATGACAAATCAGTGGGTGGCCAAAGTGTTATTATTATTATTATTATTATTATTATTATTATTATTATTATTATTATTATTGCTGTGCTAGCCAGTCCGCGGGCGATAATGACTAAAAATAGCCATTAGCGATCAGCCATGCTTTACAATCTTTGTTTCAAATTTATTACGCACTCCTTCCAGTAGTAAAGTAGTGCACAATGTATTGATAATAATTGCAATTAAAGCATGTTTTAGTTGCAATTAAAACATCACTACGCTTGTAATAAAAATACCTACTGTTCTGAGTAGATACCAGAATTATCTCATTCACAGCAGCAAGGAAATTCCCATCGAATATTTTTCCGTATCTCATCTCACTATAGATAGAAGTAGAAAATATATATCTGGATCGTGTCAGGGTTGGTCACATAATTCTGTGCTTTAGCAAATAATCTTATATTTTCCAGTAAGTGGGTGTTATTAATTTACAAATATAGTACCGCAGATATTCTGAATTTATTTCCTGTTACAGTGTGAAAAATGTTTTTTTTTTAAAAAAAAGAAGATACTGTGAGCACATTTGTCCACGAGTTGTTCTCCTGAAGTATTATTTTATTATCAGTTCTGATTCGAATATGGTAGCAGACCTCATGGAAACACTGGTGCCCACTATTAATTCTGTGAAGTGACTGCATATATTTTTCGTGTTCGTTTTCATCGCAACCTTTATAGGGCTTTATAATTTGTGTACATTTAATTTGAATTTATGGAATATCAGAGGTAGGAATTTCGAAGTAAAAAAATCTCCCTTTCTTATATAACATCTTAAAGAGGAGAATAAGAAGCTGGCTGCAGAAGTGAATAGATAAGAGAATCGTGTTGATGGCCTAGAACAATATACTCGAAGGTATAGTTTGCGTATAAGTGTGATAAATGAAATAGATGTGAGAATACAAATAAAATTGTGTTAAAGATGCCCAACGTCATTGAGGAAGAGCTGCGAGAAACAGACATAGATTAGTCACATCGTGTAGGGACCAAGAATAAACAAGACAGGTAATTTTTCGCTTCCCAAATTATGGTGCTAGAAGAACTTTTCGTCACCTGAGTGCTAGAATGTTCTATGTCCCATAGGGGACATAGAACATTCTAGCACTCATGCAACGTTTTGTGGACAGAAAAACCTTAAAAATAAGAAATTTAGAAAAAAGAATGCTACATCAATGCGGATTTGACAAAATCAAAGTACCAGTTATTGAAAGAGACCGTGAAGCTTAGAAGACTGAAAAAAATTCAACAAACAGGGACAATAGATGGGCAGTTGTTCGCCAAAGACAATGGGGGATCTATTTCATTAATAAGAACAGAGAAAGATTTAGAAAAAATTAAGAAAAAATTGAATAAGAGAAATAACAGGATTTGTCTACAGATAAGTCACACTGTATGTGTTTACATAGCAAAGGTCAAAGGTCAATTCTATCATAAAGTAAAAGTAAAAAGCAGTCTTATCAAGTGTTCATATCAATGTGCTTACAGCACCCGAGTCCTGAGGGACCAAAGGTGACATGTAAACATTCGCATGGAGTTTAACCCTTTACCTTACATGAAAAACAGACGACACTTGCAAATAAAATTCTTGAATAACTAATTTTCTTCCATTTTCTTGCCCCCAAAACATAGATTATGACCCCTCGTTAGAACGAGCTCGTTCCAGCAAGGGGACATAAACTATGTTTTTGAGACAAAAAATGAAAAAAATAATGAAAATTAATGGGTGATATTTGAGAATAGCGCTAGCCGGTTTTGGGTGTTACGTTGGGTAAAGGGTTAAACAAGTGGAAATAAACTGGAAATGAAATAGAAAACAAATTACAGAAGTAGAATCAAATTGTTAATTCTGTCCAGTGATTTTTCCCATTTAGAGGTAAATAGTCGCCGTGGACTGGTCACTTTCCATGGGTCGGCAATATTTCCACGGACGCAATAGCATTAAACTCCAAACACTAATTATAGGAATAATCATCAAAACCGTGTGGTTAAAACCTTTATTCTACGGGTGGTTTAAATCTGATTACCAGCCCCGGTGCCTATTTGTTTTATTTACGCCATGCTCTTAATAAATAATTGACTTTGCCATTTAAAATAGAGAAAAGACGATATTTTCGATTAGCAAACGAGCGAACACATGGGTTTGTTTTGTTTACACATCATCAAATTTGATTAAATTTACCTTCCTTCTTCAGTCAAATTATTATTAAGAATTCTTAAACTTTATTTTAAATATTTAATTGTATGTATTTTAAACTTATTAATTGATTGTACGTAGCAGACAATACCGCAAAACGTCGTTTCTTTGAATAAAACATCGCGAAATATAAATGTATCGAAGTCGGCAAATTGGGTCATGTCAAAGGTCAAGTTGGATGTAGTTCCTACTTTTGGAGTACATTTTTGTAATGTAATTACCATTGAAAACGGTTTAACCGCAGTGGAGGCTTTACATTGGTAGTAGGGGTTGAAAGCTCAAATTTAACATACGGTCTTCTCACAGGTAGTAACATAGATGAGCACGATATAAAATTATCTTTATGGGCTTTAGTATTAACCCAGCGAATATATTAAACAACTTAAGTGTGTCAAACTCTGCTCACCCACGAGGGCTTCTCTGTAACAAATGGATAAAATGTTGTTCAATAGAACACAATGGCTCAACGTAAAAGCAGGTAGAGTGGTAGTACGTTTGCTGCCTTGTCGCGTGAAGCACGTGGTATATTTGTTTTGTAAATCAATTACAGCCTGTAATACTGGCTCGACTGGCCAAGCAACATATAATACATACAGAAAAAGTCAGTGGAAAAAAACGTGCATGCTTCTTCATATAGATTACGTTCTGTTTATTGTAAGCAAAGATAACCAATGGGACTTTCGCTAATTTTAAATACGCCTGTCTTCCGAAGTGGTCGACAGAATAATTTAATAATCATTTTTTGTAAGTGAGTACACCCGTCCGTCCATGTGCCCACTTTGTCCGTGCAATCGGTTTTTATTTATGGTATAACTCCACAGGTTCAAAAACCTGTTCTATCCAACATATCTTTATGCCGGATAAAAGGATCTACAGAGTTATCGCCCTTAGTTATTAGATTTTTCTTTTTTTTACTCGTTTATGACGTAACATGTCTGTGATTCATGGTATAGGTCAGAATTGTTTTTATGTGAGTTTGCTGCTATGATTTCTTACTCAAGTTCGAAAACCAGTTCGATTCAATTTTTCTTCACAGTGTTATGGCCCTTGGTTCAGCAATATTTCATAATTTTCGACTCGTTTAAGGCGTTAATTCCGCAAATAAAAGTAAATAAATATCAATCCTTACCTAGAATGTCTTTTAGACTACTGATACCTATAACACACTTGGTAATTGTGGATTTAGAAAATTTCCCACCTAGTTTCATACATGTAGGAAACTCGCTCACCAACTATTTTTTGGTGAACGAGTTTCTATGAAAAAATACCCGTACCTTTTATGTCATGTAAAATAAAACCCCGTCGCCACGACCTATTGGAAACTCCCTACAGAAGTTGAATTTCAGTCAGCACTTAGCGTGCATCATTGCAGACACATTCATATTTTCTATACATACACAATCCATTCAATCGACCGTGTTAGACCATTAGAAACGTATCAAATGATCAGTAATCCCCAATGTATATTATCTAATAGCATTGCCAGCCTTCATTTGGCACTCTCTGTATTAAATGAAAACACATCACTTAGTTTTTGCAGTAATATTAGTCCTGTAGATCTCAGGAATATCATGGCGTGTAACATAAATTTAGACGAGATTCAGAGTGGTACAGAATGTGACATCGTGACTTAATGTAACAAGAAAAAGTGCCGTCATAAATGACGCTGACGAGTCACCTTTCAGAATGAAGGAATTGCCTACCTGATGAATTTCATTCGTCTGTAAGAAACATTGGCCATACATTTTCATTATTCCATATCAATGTCCAAAGCCTAACTCTACTCACTGGAATTCCCTAAGTGACCTTTTATCTTCTGTTTAGAAATCAGAGAACAAATTTGATGTCATAGCCCTATGTGAAATATTTGAATCGTCCCCTCCCCCCTTAATATGTCATACGAGTTAGCTTGTTATCATAATCTTTTGAAGAACCGTAAGATCGAGTAGTGACGACGGGCGGGGTGGTGAGCCTTTATTTAACAAATAATATTAACGACCAAGAATGAGGAGATTTGACAATATTTATCCTTCATGTTACAGAATCCCTTTTTGTAGAAGGTAAATATGGCAAGTCTTCTCGACTAACTGGAGTTATTTAGAGATCAAATACGCCCCCTGAAGATGACTTGGATCTATTTCTAGTTAGGTTAAATTGTATTACAGACGCACTCATTGGGGAAAAGAAACCGCCGTACATTGTGACAGACATAAACATAGATCTCTTAAAGTTGGTATCCCATCAGCAAAAATCTAGCTATTCAGATTTAATGTTTTGTCAAGAGTTTTTACCGTTCATCACCCGACCTACCACAATAACCACGCACTCGGCAACACTGATTGATCATATTTATTCGAATCATATAAAGAACACCATTAATTGCGGAATTGTAATAAGTAACGTCTGATCGAAATGGATCACAGGAAGACCCTCAACCCTTTACCCAACGCAACGTCAAAAAAAAAACAAAAAAAAAAAAAACGGGCCAGCGCTATTCACAAAAATCGCCAATTAATTTTCATTATTTTTTTTCATTTCTTGTTTCAGAAACATAGGTTATGATCCCTCTTTGGAACAAGCTCGTCGAGCTCGTTCCAAAGAGGGGGCATAACCTATATTTTTGAGGCAAAAACGAAAAAAATAGTTATTCAAGAATTTTGTTTGCAAGTGTCGTCTGCTTTTCATGTTAGGTAAAGGGTTAACCCAGCATCCGTATTAAGACGTAAAATCAATCAGGATGAAGCAAAATTTTGACAACATTCTCTCAGAGAGTGACTTCACACCTGTTTTAGATTCACCGTGTCCAAATGTAGCTTATGATACTTTTATGAATTTAATTTGCCATGCATTTGAACAGCCATTCCCCTTGCAACAAATTCGGCTGAGTAGTAAATTCGTAAAACGGCAGCCTTGGATGCCCAGGGGTCTTTTAGTATCCACAAACAGCAAGATGAAATTTTGTCACCGCAAATTAAAGTCCCCACTGAGCAGAATATAAATAACAATACAAATACTGCAAACATTCAATAAAATTAAAAGACAAAGCAAAGCGCTACCTTAAAAACAAATATTAAGGAAAATCGAAATAACTTTCGTAATACGTGGAAAACTCTAAATGGCGTATCAAAAAGGCAAACAATTACACGTTTCATATCACTGTAGGGAACAAAAGTATCAGTGATCCAGTTAGTATTGCTCATAAGTTTAATAACTTCTTTATGCATATATGAAACCAAACAAGAAGTCGGATTGAAAGATCTAATAATTATTTCACTGATACCATGTTTGGCAGCTGCACTACACTACAGCTACACTAATATTTTCCTCCTGAATTCAACTTCTGAACAAGAAGTGATTGATGCTGTAAAATCCAAGAGAGCCAAAAGGAGCAGAGATCGTGACAACATCTCCCCGTTCCTGGTTAAACATATACGTAATAGCGTCCTCACGTGTTCACATTGTTAATATCTCATTTGAACAGGGTGTCTTCCCCGACAAAATGAAAATCGCTAAAGTGATTCCGATTTACAAATCTGGCGATCCACATAACGTCAAAAATTATCGGCCAGTGTGTATTTTGCCTTTTTTCTCTACTTTCATCCCGTTCTGCAAGTACTGAGTCATATTGCTGAGGGAAATAATAAAAGACCTCTCAAAGGCTTTCAATACGATAAATCACAGTATCTTATTAAGCAAGTTGGAATATTAGGGTATTCGCGGAGTTAGCTTACAATGGTTCAAGAGTTATGTGTACAATAGACAACAAAACGTCGCATTCGGAGATCATGAGTCTTCCACAACCCCAGTTAACTCTGGAGTGCCACAGGGCTCCAACTGAGGGTCGAATCTGTTTCTATGTATGTTAATGGCCTTTGTAAGGCTTCAGTCTTAAATCTAGTGTCATTTAAAGTTCATCCATCGGGACCAGACATAAATATTCATGTAAACCATATTAATCTTGAACTTGAAAAGCTATTTCTGTGGTGTTCGGCTAATTACTCCTCCTCTGCAATATTACTAAAACCAAATTTGTCATAATAAACCCCAGCAATCGGAGCGTAGTTCAGTTGCTCAGTGATATTGTTATAAATAATAAGAAAATAGATAGAGTTGTATCTCACCTAAACAAATTGGCATTAAAGATTTTAGTCATACATACTGATGGGCATCTTTTATATGAGGATCATATTTCAAATTTGGTGCACAGTCATTTGTTGTATGGGATTCATGTTTGGGGAAACTCGAAAAACATAAATAAGCTGTTTTTAATGCAGACACGTTCTATGAGAATTTTAATGCGCGATATAATTTTCACACAGATCCACTGTTCCTAAAAAGAAAACAAATTAAGGGTTAGCTATCTTTTTGTCCTCAATACGTCTCTGTGTCTATTTGACTGGAGAAATAATAATCTCCCATATCTTTTAACAATTTTCCTAAGATGCCCTTCCAACATTGTTTACCCGAAAATGTGGAACACAATGGATGAAAGACTGTTCTATTTTCCACTTAGAGGCACATTTTAAAAGGATTTGATAAAAAATTGCCAAGATCGTATGATAATAATGGGAATTGTAATAACCCATATTCCGTAGATTGTTTGGGTACTCAGTTGCCATCTATCAGGCATATTAACAGTTTCAGAATTTGGCGTTTCCAAGACTTTAATTTTTTGATACATTCTTAACTGGCTAAGTGCTGAAAGCCACCATAGTCGCTTTTGTTCTGAGTAGTAGTTTTATAAATGATTCACCGCAGTTAAATGTATGTTTTTTATAAGTATAAATTTTTTTTGGTACACTGGAGAATGTCCATATGTATTCTCCAGTAAACAATTTAACTTTTATGAACAATAGACCTTATAATTTACAGATCTGGTTATGGAGATAAAATAATTCAGCACTCCACCAGTTAATAATCGAGTTTTCTCCAACTTATATATACTAAGTCGCAAAAGAAAGTATCATAGAAACAAATGTGAAAAAATAGCAAAAAGGATGAAATATAATAGTTCTAATGTTGCATGTTTGTGGACAAGAAGTCGTGCAAAGAGTTTAATGACATATTGTTGTTGTCCACCAAACCGTATCCAATTTTACTAAGGATTTCAAAATAGCACGTGCTACCCGAGAATGTCAAATTGAATGGGTGATCGACGATTTCCTTTGTGTTATTCTGTGCTAGAAAGCAGGGTTAATGAGAAAACACGCTAGTTTTGTCTTCTGGCATTTTAAAAAATGCCAAGGTTAACCGAAAATCAGAGGTTGCGTTCCATTTGTATGCATGAGGCTGGGATACCTCCAGATGAGCTCGCTGCTGAGTTCGGAGTCACTGTGGCCACTATTCAGCGTCTAATTGGAAGGTATAGAACCATTGGATCTACTGCCGAAAGCCGCGTTCAGGTCGACCAACAATTACGACCCCAGCTCAAGACTAACAGATCAGGGCGTCTCACTTGCGGGATCGCTTCCTTCCGGCGACGAGGACAGCACTAATTACTCCTGGTAGAACTAACAATAGAATCAGTGCACAGACTGTCCGCAACAGACTCGGTGAACACGCAGTAGGCGTCCATACACGGACCAGCTAGACTCCAAATATGAATTTATAATAATTTGTTTGGGATTAATGTCGATAATACTAAAAACTTTGCTCCTCAAATTTTATTATATTTTCTTTTTTGACTCAGTATATATCTCTAGTTATCCTATCGACTTTTTCATGGATGCTTCCAATATAGGCCTTGTCAATTGTGTTATTAACAGATACGATTTGTGTAGTAGGTAACCTATATCAGAAGAAGATGAGACACTGTATCAAAGAGCGAAAACCGCTAGAAAAAAATGAAATAGCCTAATGTTTTGATATTATGTTGTATACTGAGTCAAAAAAGAAAGTATAATAAACTTTGGGGAGCACTTTTTAGCATTATCGACTTTAATACCAAACAAATTATTGTAAATTCATATTTCGAGTCTAGATGTATGAATTTGCATAATTCCATGTTCTTACTGTTGCCAGTGTCACATCAGGACGTCGCAATTCAGACATGGGGTGAAATGAAAAGTTCACACATGCAGTGAATAGCGTGTATGTCCACCGTTTGCGTCTTGGATGGCAAGACATCGACGGCGCATGGACCTGATAAGTTTTTGGATGTCACTCTGTGGTATTGCGTTCCATTCCTGCCTTTGAACATTACGTAAATCGCCTAAGGTCTGAAGATCATGAAGTCGTACCCGTCGGTCCAATTGATCCCAAAGATGCTCGATTGGCGACAAATCAGGCGAAAGTGGGACCAGGGAAGAAGTTCGATGCTCTGCTCCTCAAGAAAGTCACGACAGGTACGGGCCACGTGACATCGGGCATTGTATTGCAATCCGGCGTTAGCGTTGAAGAACGGGACAACAACAGCGTTAAGAATTTCGTCCCATATCGCTGTCCATTCAGATTACCATCGATGAAGATAAACGGCGTTCGATGATGCAAGGAAAGTCCTGCCCAAACCATTACACTACCCCCGCCGAAACGGTCGCATTCCCGCTCGCAAGCATCAGAAAACCGTTCTCCTCGTCGGCATACACTCTTGCTCTACCATCAGCGCGCTGTAGACAAAATTGTGATTCATCACTAAAAAGAGCTGCGCTCCAACGCTGCTGAGTCCAGCGAACAGCTGACGTACCCATTCCATTCTGGCGGTACGACGACGTTGGGTAAGGATTGGTCCGTGGTATGGACGCCTGCTTCCGATGCCGTGTTCAGTGAGTCTGTTTGTGTACTGATTCTGTTGTTAATTCCACCAGGAGTAATTGCTGCTGTCCTCTTGCCGAAAGGAAGCGATCCCGCAAGTGAGACGCCCTGATGTGTTGGTCTTGTGTGCAGGGGTCGTCACTCTTCGTTGACCTGGACGCGGTTGGTCGGCAGTAGATCCAATGGTTCTATACCTTCCCATGGTACGGTGAATAGTGGCCACAGTGACTCCGATCTCAGTAGCGAGCTCACCTGCAGGTATCCCAGCCTCATGCATACCAATGGCACGCAGCCTCTGATTTTCGGCTAACCTTGGCATTTTTTAATATGTCGGAAGACAAAAACTAGCGTGTTTTCTTATTAACCTAGGCTCTCTAGCACAACATAACACAAACAAAATCGTCAGTCACCCATTCAATTTGACATTCGCGGGTAGCACGCGGTATTTGGAAATCCGTAGCAAAATGGTATACGGTTGGATGGACAACAAGAACATGTCATTAAACAATTTGCACGACTTCTTTTCCACAAACATGCAACATTAGAACTATTATATTTCATCCTTTATGCTATTTTTCACATTTGTTTCTATTATACTTTCTTTTTTGACTCAGTATATTTCATTTGCGCCTACCGTGCTCAGTGTATATGAAAACATAGTGCTTGCAAATAACTACACTGTGTTTTTTTCTAATTGTTGGCCTGACACAAACGCAAGCTTTATAGTTAACAGGGAGATGACAGGTAGACAACAAATCTGGCTATGCCATCTCCCTAAGGTATACGTACGCTGTTATTTGTATTTCTTTACAAAGCAATTGCTGTCTATTATATTTTACCACTATGTTCAAAGTGTTTACTGTATTTTCTTATGTATTATGTATACCATAAACTAAATTTTAAAAAATCAATCAATAAAAGTGAATATTTCTCTGTAAGTAACGCGCATTGCACAACAGGTTCAGATCGGTATCTCGGAGAGTTCTAATGCGTCTCTGTGTTTTAATTGCTATTAACCCGTTGATTGACTTTGAATCCTGGTGGCATCTTCCATTCCATGTCAGCTCAATGTTTCTAAGTTTACTTGCCGCTCATATATATATGGGTTCGAAGTTTGAAGATTTGTTCTGACATCAGGAAACTATACTACACGCAACAAAATTGCGCCATGACCGTTTTCCAACTTGTTCGAAAGTATATTTGGCCGAATATTTTATGAAAGACATGAATCCACGAGAAAATAGTAATTTTGAATTTGGCCTACGTACACCGGTGTCCACTACAGCACCCAATAAATAGGCCAGGGGAATTGTTATGAAAAATAAAATTGACTAGCAACATGTACCGCATGGGATCTCGGTGCAGTTCGTAGTTAGATCTGTTTATTCCCATGAATGAATGGTTTCGCGCGCCGTCTGTTTATTATTCGACTTTCATGCACTTTAAAGGGCACGTGACGACAGTTAATTATTCCCAGTTCTTTATTCGACATTCGTTATCGATTAATTATATCGGTTGATCACGAATGTCGAATAAGGAACTGGGAATAAGTAACGGTTGTCACATCCGCCACTTTAAACACCCCTAAACAATGCCTCGCGGAGTTTGGTATCTACTACTGAGAAAGCCCGTCTGCTCAGGCAATATCAGACTGGTATGTGCGCAAGAAAGGTGGCTTGAAATTTGGTGTAACATTTTTGTCCAGGGATGGGCGGATCAGGTTTATACTCTCTGTCTCGATATTAGGCAGCGGTATCTAGCGTGTTTAAAAGTCGGTGGTGGTTACCGATCCCTCGTGCACGTGTCGGGTGATACCACGTACCCTCCTCGATGAATTTGTCTGAGGCGACCATTCGCTTGGCAAAATGAATTAACTTTCACGTGATATATTGCTTTTCATTATGGTTTTAATTTTCTGTCATTGACACCGAAATGTTTAAGTCGTTCAACATTTTTGCGTAGTATATTTGGGAGATAAACGTCTCTTGTTGAGTTAGACATTCGGGAATTTGATTATGGACAACCATTTGTCAACGAGCCCCGAAGCTCCAAACCCGTTTTATTTGAAGAAAAACAATAAAAAATGTCATTTTCGATCTCGGTCTATTTTCCATGATCCAATTATCGCTGCTTCTTGATTTGAGATAGGAGCGGTTTAGCGCCGTTGCTGGCGCGCACCTTGGATACAAACATGTTCTAAGTGACCCGCGTCCGATATTTAGAGCACGGTAAGAATGAATTTACCTGAGATTAGAGCAAGGAGTCGACCGGTCCTCAACCATTCAAATTACGGGTTCGGAAAGAACAACGCGGTAAAATTTAATTGATGGATTACAAATGCTTTCTAAGCATGGTAAAAGTCTGCTGTTTGTATAGACTTTAGCTACAGCAGTTTAACTTTCCTCCCTCGAATATTTACCGACTGTTTTCCTTTTAAAACTGAGGCTTTGTCCCTTATAAAATTCTTTATTTAAACCACCCAGTTTTCAAATATCATTGCATAACTCACCCAAACTTTTTTACAGTTCAAAGAAATGGTAAATGTGTGAAAAAGTTACGTAAAAAATCTACAAAGAAACATTTTTTGCTGATGAACATTAGGAATCATAACAAAAATATGCACACAGTTGACGGTAATTTACGCGCTCATGTGATGTACATAACTCATGGATAAAAAAAATGTACCTCGTTTAACACTTTACCTGGTAAATCGGAAATATACTTTTTTCATTTATCTATTGTAAATCACAGCTTACGGAACCTTTTATTTGGACAAGAGGTTATCAGCCATGGTTTAACCATTTGAACCTTGATGGTATCCCCCACAACGGTTTAGTGCTAGCAGTTGAAAAAGTCAATATTTGTTATTTGTGGGTAGACATATAAATATTTTGAATGTGCAACCTTAGGGCTACACGTTGAAAATATTGATATGTCTGGAATACGAATTCACGGAGAAGTTATGAATTCAGGTCCTACTACGATCCCTGACGGAGAAGCGGTCTCTCGGATTCAGAAGGTTAAACAAGGTGGATCTGTTTATTGAATGAATCAATGATCTCGCGCGCCGTCTCAGATTCAGAAGGTCTCTCGGATTCAGAAAGTTAAAAAAAGTTGCAATATCGGAGCTTTTCGGTTAAAAATGCTGTGTATGTTGTCCTCGCCATATTGTGTTTGGGAAATAATTAAAGCATTTTCGTGACATTTCCACTGTCTATGAAAACCTCCAGATCAGCACTCGACAAGATCTACTGTGGAGTACAATATAAAATTTTGGTCTTTGTCGTTATTGCCTAGTACTCAGAAATTTTATAGATCTACAGTACAATTCGGTAAAAGATTAGATGCATAAAGGAACTAACGAACGAACGATCGAGAGTGAGCGAACGAGCGAGGGGAGAACGAACGAAAGAACGAACGATCGAACAAACGAACGAACGAAAAAACGAACGAACGAACGAACGAATGATAGAGAACGAAAGAACAAACGAACAGACGAACGAAAGAACGAACGAATAAATGGAACTTTATTTATTTGTAGAATATAGATAATAAATACGTAATTACAGAGAGAGTAATCGCTTGAGTGGTTACGTGAAATAATTCATTAGAGGAAAGGGACGTTGTACAAACACGAGTGCGCGAATGCGCACTAGTGTTTTACAATATAGTCCCTCGCCTCGAATGAATTATTTCACGTAACCAGTCCAGTCAAGCGATTACTCTGTTTATTACTTTTCATTATTAACGATAATTATATTATTTAACCCTATACCTAACGTAACGGCCAGCGCTATTCTCAAAAATCGCCAATTCATTTTCATTATTTTTTCATTTTTTGTCTCTAAAACATAGGTTTTGACCACTCATTGGAGCGAGCTCGTGTTTTGGAGACAAAAAATGAAAAAAATAAGTTATTCAAGAATATTTTGGCAAGGGTCGTCTGCTTTTCATGTAGGTGAAGGGTTAAAAAACAAAAAAACAATGAAGTCCCATTACACGCACGGCAAAGCGTCTTCATGTGCGCGCACGGATACATGACCCAATTGTTGATTGCGTAATTCCCTTGTTAAGTTATCGTTTATAATCAAACTGGGAAATCCCAGTAAATCACACTTTGGAAAAGTAATAAAAATATAGAAAATATGAAAATATCTAGAAAAATATTTGCTGTATGGAAGTGACATAGACAGACTGGCTGTCTTCCCGCCATTTCCATAAAAGGTACAGCTATAGTAAAATGTTAACTGTAGAGTTACTTGGTAATATGATTGTTTCACATCATGAAAATAAAAGGGACGAAGTATCAGATAGTGGGAAAGTGTTGCGACGAAGAGATAATCCTCCTTACCTGTGGTTGTAGTTCAACGTTGCATCCTCGTCCTGGGACGCGACAACGAGATCAATGGGCAATGCCCATACCCGCCCACGCATGCATCCCTGGGTACGGATAAAACGTTGTTTAGGAGTGCAAAGTGGAGAACAGTCAAAGCATCACCTCCCACGTGACGAACTTTGCAATATGGCTACCATCAGCTGCTATTAGCTACTATCAACAATTGTTTGATTATTCTTGAACCGCAGGATCGACTCCATACATCCATTGTCGCCACTTGATCTGAAGGCTCGAGCCACATGCACAGCATGACAAAATTCAGAATCTTCAATGACACGCAGCAGTCGTGTCAGTTATTACTCCACTCATAGCATCGGAGATTACGCCCACACAAGGCCAACGCTCTGACCAAATCCCCATTGTTATACGCCACTTCTGAGCATGCTGCTATTGTACAAAGGTATTGCGTCTGGGCATGAAAAAAGTTTATAAACTGTCATACGCTGAATCATCCACCATGAAGCACTGCGGTTCCAGAAAATATTTATAAGCTACAATCTGAGCAGGTAGTGTTACTGCGAAAGAAATGGAGCCGGTGGGTATTTAGGTATCGCTCAGTTATAGCATATATGAAGTACGGTCAAGGATAATTGTGCCGGGCTATGACAAACGAGATCAAGGTTGTGGGAAATGAGTGGAGGGGAGATTGGCGGACGAGAGCAACAGCAATTCATCATACAAATGCAACTGATTTCCCTACACTTACATCGCAGCATATATTTTCCCTAATGCACTTGAAAACAAAACACAATTCTGTATTGAAGGTAGCGACACTCGACGCTATAAGGACTAAGGGGGGACTATTTTCGAAGCTGCAATCAGCCTCAAAAGTAATTAAATTCCTTTATCTGAACACAGGTTAGTAGTGTGGAATGGCCCTTTCGAGCCGACTAAATTTTTTGTCTCGATGGAACCTCACCAAAAACTTAGTTTTTGTTAGCAAATCGCGTTCGTCACGATGGAATTGTATGGATTTGTTCGATGTGACACGTCCACGTTCACATCGTCACTTTTTCCTGATTCTTACAATGGGTGACGGTAGACGAGGTGTCGTGGGTTCGACGTTCGATTTCTCTAACGGTCAACGTTAGGCTGGCTACGGAATTTTGACAAACTCTTAAAATTCTCCCTCTTAAAAATTCACTTTTTGGTGGGCTCGTAAATCTGACACGACCGATCTCGGGAAAACACTCGCTTTTTCGCAGAGGTAACACGGACCACCATTCTAGGTGAATTTTTTCGACTGAATACCACCAAAAAACACCACCGGTGCGAATGAAATACTAACGATCCAACGGCGATTCCCGCGGAAAAAACACAGTCCGAATCGAGCGGTGAATTTATCGGCGGGCTCGAATCAGTCATCGATGACGTAGAGAGGTTTTTGGCAAGGAGAGAGAGAGATAGCTCGCGGAATCTGAAACGTGCGAGGTTGGCCCGCACCAATCCATGATTATGTAGATATTACGAGTTGTGAGACGGATGATAAAAATCGTTTTTTTTAAAAATATGTATATAAACAACATTCAAAAAATAAGAATACAAAAGATATATATAAAACAACATTCAAAAAAAAATAAATAAGAATACAAACAAAAAAAATAACTATTTTTTATTAAATAAAAGATAGAAAAAAATAATAATAAATAAAAACAATGTTTCTACACATCGGAGATTCGAAGCGAAGGAACGAGCAGGTTCGCAAATTAATACGGAGTAAGGAATATTCAGACACAGGACAGGGCCAGGCGATTGGGAGAGATGGGATTGAGACGAGAGACGACCAAGTTGTTCAGACCCGTCACCGAAGTTCAGGAACTAGATAGGAAAGAGATCGTCGAGGAATTGAGACCCATAAAAGAAGGTTCTCTGAGGATGACCGCTTCGATTCCCATTACTTCAGCACCGAGAATTTTCTCTGATTTCATTCCGACGGGAATCGAGACCGATCCGAGTAGTTTCGGCAGTGTTACGTCGAAAAGTTTGTTCGACACTCCGGAGAGGATCGAGACCGATGCGAGTAGCGTCAGATCTGACGACAGTAGAGAAAAAGATGCGATTTACGGATTTCGTCAAGAAGGTGATGACGATTTCGTTGGTGACACGCAAATATGTTTTGAAGGTGACTATTTGACCGTCGGTCCGAACAGGTACGAAATGACCGACGGATTGCACTCTCTGCTCTCTCACAAGAGACCCGGCGATTACACCCAAGAGGATTTGAATAATTACGGAGACATTCTGGTTCAGACTCACGCCATGAAGAAGAACAACGATCCCAAAGAGACGAGACCGAAGGATAGGAGAGGTACATTCTGGTTCAGACTCACTCCATGAAGAAGAACAACGATCCCAAAGAGACGAGACCGAAGGATAGGAGAGGTTACAGGTGGAAACATGTGGTGGGACACATATGGAAGGGGGCGAGTATTTCGTGAAATCGACGACTGGAAAGGGAATAACCGACATGATATTTCTTCCGCGCGGTCCCGATGCCAACAATATTAAGTAAATAAAAAATAAATATTTAAAAAAAAAAATAATAATAATAATTAAAAAAAAATGTTAGTGATAAATATCCGGGGATACGCTCGCTAGATCTTACGTCTACGACGGATCGGGCATCGTGGATTCGATGATGCGATTTTTAACTCGTAAATTCACCGGCGACGTCACAAAACAGGTCGACGAGAGCGCTCTCAAAATCGGAAAGAAAACGGCGATCGATGCGGGTAAGAATGCTGCGACTGAAGCGAGCGGTAGAATAGCTTCAGAAGCCGGTTAGAGAGGTGCCAACGCTTTGATTAATAAACTGATAACTCCAGAACCTGCCAAACGATGGAGAATCGAACCAAAAAGTTGGAGACATTTCTATAATGATGTCGTACCGATACAAGAATTAGCTAAAATGATGAAAGGATCGGGATTGAAAGTGATTTATAAATAATAAAAAAAAAAACTTTTATATATATATAAAAAATAGAAATTAAAATATAAAAAAAATAGAAAAAAATTCAAAACATAGTAAAAGACAAACTAGAGAAAAAATGAATATGAAAGACATGTCTTGGAATGACGTGATGACCAAGAGGTCGAACGACGAGTTATTTCCCAAGGGCATAAGAGGTCTAATAGTGGGAAAATCAAATTGCGGAAAGACCAATCTCTTGATGAATCTATTGTTGCGAACTGGTTGGTTGGATTATTGACAGATTATTCGTTTTGGCAAAAGTCTCTTTCAACCGGAATACAGATTGCTTAGAGAGTGCATGATGCTTAAATTACCCAAGGATGTTATGTTGAGACTCTTTGACAATCGAGACGAATATATTGGAATGAACAGCGCGAGAACTGACCAAGAGAAACTTGGAGTGTTCGAACGTGGACTGTCAGTTTTATGAGAATGCCGACGACGTTCCCGATCCTAGACAGTTGAAGTCGGAGAATAAGAATCTCATGATCTTCAACGATTTACTGTTGGAGAGACAGAATCGATGCGAATCGTATTACGTTTGAGGACGTCACAGCAACGTGGATTGTTTCTATTTGTCTCAGAATTATTTTCGAATGCCCAGACAGACGATAAGGGAGAATGCTAATTTTCTGTGTCTCTTTCGTCAGGATCTCAAGAATCTCAATCACATTTATGGAGATCATGTGGCCAATGACATGAGTAGGGAAGAATTCAGGAGATTTTGTAAGAAGGTGTAGGACATAGGACTTCACAATTTCGTGGTGATCGATTTGACTAGTGAATTTAACAATGGAAAATATCGAAGTGGATTCGACGATTTTTTTTATATTCCTAATAATAATAGAGACGAAAATAAAAAAAACAATATCGATAAAATATAAAAAAAAATATATAAATAATAATAATAAAAATGTCAGAACATCATCTATTAGAACAGATAGTCAAGAATACGGTTGCAAAACAATCCTTTCAAATCGTAGTGAGTCACAACATGACTCAATTCATGACTAAATTCAAACCTTCCATCGAACTGAAGAAGGAAAAGAGATACAAGATGGCGTTGGTTAATCTCGAGACTTACAATTCATTTCCCAATGTCACGGAAAAGAATAATGCGTTCAAGTATTCCAATGGAGTCGATTGGTCCGAGGCACGAAATCCAAAAGGAAGTTATGACATAGACGATCTGAACTATCACATCCAGATGAGACTGAAGACCGATGGTCATGGAAACAAGATGATAAGAATTGCGCCCAATACGAGTACTGTACAGATGATATTAGACTTGGGAGATAATTTTCGAGTGGATTTTAGTGTGGAAGATTCGATCGGTAAGATGTTGGGATTTGATCAAAAGATGTATCGAGGTCATGCCGCATCCGAAAATATGGTCCACATTCTCGCAGTCAATAGCATTTTAGTGAATGCCAATGTGATATCGGGAAGTTACGTCGATGGTAGCGCTCAGACTACGATCTTCTCGTTTTTTCTGGACGTTTCTCATGGTTACAAGATCGTGGAGAAACCTAGAAATCTTGTCCATCTACCCATGATCTTGGACATGTTGTAGAGCATCGAAACCACATTGACGGATCGGGATGGAGATCTCCGTATATGAAATGTAGTTGACTCATAAGGCCCTAGGTTTTAACAGTCTGGATAATAGAGCTTAGAGCTTTGTGGAGAGAGAGTGACTATACGATTTCACATCAGAGAGATATGAAAAAAGTAAATGAAAAAAATAAAATAAATATAATTTGAAAGAAAAAAAAAAAATTTTTTTCTTTCATTTAACAAATTTTTTTTTTCATTTTTGATATATTTATATAAGAAATAAAAAAACAAAAAATAAAACTTATAATACTTATAATAATTAAAAAACTCACCAACTTGAAATATTTCTAATTAAAAAAAAAATTATAATCCAGCACAAAAAAACAGCAACAAATATGAGTAGTAGTTGATACATCATTAAAAACGTAAATATATCCGAAGGACAGAAAGCTAAACTTCACAGACAATTGAGCCATTGAGGCGAGGCCATTAGATTTAAATTCATATTATTCATTATATAATCTGAGAATGAAAGGCGGTTTCTTACCGCTATTGGCGGGACTCGCCGCCAAAGCATCTCACGAAAACGGTGTTGCCAGCTCTGGGCGTGGGAACTCTTTCGGAACTCGTTAGTTTGGCAGTCGACAAATTAATGGGTAGAGGATTGTTTCTGAAGAAGAGAGGAAACAGACTGTTTTTTAAGAAGGGAGGAGCCATGTGTTGCATAGACATGAGAAAAGGTGGCAATGCTTTCCACAGAGATGGTCTCTATCTGAAGACCGGAGAGAATGTGGAACCAGTTGGTAAAGGTTTATTGTTTGGTCAGAATTCGTCATTTAAGAATATACCCATTTTGGGTGTGTTATTATAAAAAACAAAAAAATAATGATAAAAAACACAAAAAATAACAATTAAAAAAAATGAAACAAAAGGAGAGAAAACAATATTTCCCGTATCATTCTAATGATGATGATAAAAAAATGATGGTTTTATCGAAATGCGAGAGGCATAAACTCCAACTTTCGAAAAAAAAATGTCATCTCTTTCCAATAATAATACACGCGATCATAATAGATGAGAAGAATTCATTCATTTGTTTGATGATGAGAAGAATAAATGTGCTATTATTAAAAAAAAGAAGCATAATAGCTATAAAAGAGAAAACAATAATACTAAAAAACAAAAATAATAGAAGAAAATAAATAATAAGAATAGAAAATGGTTTTTATATAAAAATTATGACGAACGATTCCATGGAATCGAGAGCATGGTTTCTTCGAAGAGCGCTGTGCAGAGCTTACACAATCTGCGTGAACGAACAACTTCCCCATGTCTTGAATGAAAGATGCCTTGGTTGTCAAGAGGAGAAAGAATTTAATCACATTGATCATTCGTGTCTTCTGATGGAATGGGAAGACACCATCACCATGTATTTCATGCCTGCAATGGAATACGCCCGATGTGACGACGTGAACAAATGTTGGAGACAATTTGTGTCTTGCATTGGAGAACCCGAGCCTACAAAATCGGAAGAATTGAAGTTTGCACATGGAAGTGTCACCACCGAAGATATGGAATGCATTTTGGAATATTTGTTGGAAAAGGGGAGACTGCTAAAAAAATTTTCCATTAAATAATGATTGTTTTTTTTCATTTAACAAAAAAAACTTTCTTTTTTTATATATTTATAGAAGAAATAAAAAAACTAAAAAAAACGTATACTATTCATAATAATAGAAAAAAATAAATAATAAAAATAGAATTCTTTTTATATAATTATAAAAATTATGACGAACAATTCCATGGAATCGAAAGCTCGGGATCTTCGACGGCCATTGTGTCATGCTTACGCGATCTGCATAAATGAACAATTTCCTCACATCGTGTGCAAAAGGTGCCTCGGCTGTCGAGAGAAGAAAGAACTTATATCACCAGAAAGTAGTGATGTTGAGGTGCAGAGGTATCAAATCGAACAAATCAATAGAATTCAATTGTATCTGATGCAAGAGAGAGATTCTTGTTGTTCGCTCAATAAGAAATATTCGAGATTAGAGAAATTCGTGAGTGGTGTGGATTTAACTCTCATCATGACCTCTGAGGGTTTGAACGTTGACGGAAGCAGTCTATTGTCGACCGCCATTATTGATTTTCCGGTCGTGTTGGCCATAGAAGGATTGGCTGTGACTGCCGGATTCGTCAGTACAATCGGAAAATTTCTCTCTAAGGAATTATCCATGAAGGCCAAGAAACACAAACACATCAGCGTTTTGGCCAATGAAAAGATCGATTCTGTGTCATATAAGATCTCTTTGGCATTGAAAAACGGTAGAATTTCAGACGTTGAATTCGTCGACATATTGAACGAAAAACAAAAATACAAAGCCATGAAAGCAAAGATAAGAGTCAAGAGTCGTCAGATTCTCAAGGAAGAATTGAAGGATTCTCTCGTGGAAAAAGTTAGGGAAGAAGCGAGACAATTGTTTCGTAAATTATTGGATCCCAAAAAGATTCCAGAAGAAATCGATTGAAAAAATGTATATATAAAAGAAGAAGTAAAATTATATATAAATTAAAAAAAAAAAAATTAAAATATATGTATACGAAAAAACCCCAAAGACCAAAAATGTATTGTGTCAAATGCAAGACAGTTACTGATATGGATAACGTAAAAAAAAGTACTGACAAAAAATAAAAGTCCCATGCTTCGCGGAATGTGTAAAATGTGCAGTTCGACAAAAATGCAATTCGTCAAATGTGGTGCTGATTTGACGAATAAATTGATTAATAATCTACCCATCAAAATGCATCTGCCAGGACATCAATTCACGGGACCTGGCATGAAATTAAATAAGAGATTGAATCGAGATCTGACACCTAAATCTTGGAGCAACCCCATCACGATCTGTGCTAAGCTAAACATTCCATCGTTGAGAATCGTCATCAAATCTGCGATAAAAACATGTTGATGACATTGAAAAATATACCAAATACCACTAGGAGAGAGAGACTCGAGGGTTCGTTGGTCGGTAAAGTGATCAGTACCAAACATGGATTCAGATGGGGTCATAAAAAAATGTCCAGAAAACATTATTAATGAATGCATTGGCGAACGAATTTCACAAGCCCGTCATGCGTAGATTTTGAAGGAGAAGGGTATTTGTGAAGTGTCTGGATCAGATTTGGTTGGCCGATCTGGTCGACATGAAATCGCATTCAAAACAGAACAAGGGCATTAAATACATATTGACGGTCATCGATGAGTTTTCGAAATATGGATGGATGAGACCTCTAAAGAATAAATCGGAGCTTGCGTGGCCGAGGCTCTGAAGAGCATATTTGCATTGTCTTCTCGAAAACCGGATAAATTGTGGGTTGACAAAGGGAAGGAATTTCACAACATCCTGTTCATCCATTGGTCGACCTCTATATCGTCGAAATGAAGGGAAAGCTAACGTGATTGGACGTTGGAATAGAACCATGAAGGAAAAAATGTACAAGAATACAACAACACACAACACAGATCGATCAAGATGACTCCCGCAGAAGCTAGCAATCCTTGAAATGAAAAATGCGTGTTCGCTAATCTCTATCCTGAAAGGATCAAGATCAAGGAGTCCAAATCACCGAAATTTAGAATATTTTACACGGATGCGGTGACTTACAAAATCAAAGCGTTAGAGGATGATGAAGATGACAGCAGAGAAATCATGGCAACATTTTACGAACAAGAATTGCAGAAGACAACATTTTGAAGAACCAACCCTTCACTTTTATATTTTTTGCATATATATAGTTAAAAGGAGAAAAAAATAATAAATAAAATTAATAATTAAAAGAAAACAATTAATAATAAAAAAGTGAATTAACACACACAGACAACAAAAAAAAAAAACATGACAAATATATTAGAAATAACCGAAGGTATATTGAGAGACAAAAGCATTCAAAAATATGAAGTTCAGTATTATGAACCAGTGACTGGAATCAGTCTAAACAATGCCGGTGAAATAAGAATCAACGTCGAAACTCTGAAGATCTGTTCATTCATCCCAGCAAAAGTTACATAGTGATACAGGGGCATCTCACCAAGGAAGGGGGAAGCGATTATGCCGATGATGACATGGTTACTCTAGCCAATAATGGTATGATGTATCTGTTCAGTAATATAAAATACATGCTCTCAGGACAAGAGATAGAATCTGCATTTCATCCTGGACAAGCCACCATGATATACGGACTCTTGACGTATCCGGACGATTTTTCGAAATCTAAAGGACTCAATCAATTGTGGGTGAAAGACATCGTTGCTGACATGAGTGCAGCAAATACCGATGCCGCCCTAAGATTCGACTACGCCGTCAAGACATCGAGACCCAAAGGAACGTTTTCGTTCAAGATACCTCTGAAACACATATTCGGATTTGCGGAAGATTTCAATAAGGTTCTCTATGGATTCAAACACAATCTGACGTTGATTCGAAAAGGAAACGACGAAGCCATCATGAGACCCGCTGCGACCGATGCGTGTAGGCTACACCTGAACAAAATATCTTGGTTCGTTCTGAATGTATTGCCTTCAGTCATGGAGAAAGAACATCTCTACAAGATCATAGAATCGAAGAGTAAATTACCGGTGGGATTTAGAATGAGACAGCATGACATGGCTAATATTCCACCGTTTAGCAATCACTTCAATTGAAGATTGACCATGAAATCTGCTTCGGAAAGACCGCGATTCATTGTAGTGGCATTTCAAACTGATAGGGCTGGGTCTCAAGAGAAAATTCTTCCGTATTCGAGCATTGTAACTTGAAAAACATGCAGGGATTTCTAAATGCCACGAGATATCTGGCCATCGATTACAATGCCTCTTTCAATAAAATTATTTCTGCAGACTATTCGGCGACGCCACGGATTTCAGAAAGAAATATCACCGACTGGGTAATCCTAACATCACTCCCACCGAATATAAATCGATGTATCTCCTGAATCTCTAGTGATCTCCTAGATGTTTACAGAATCTTGCATGAGAGTCGTCCGCATATCTTTTAGTGTCAACATTGGTCGAATCTCTAGGATCAGCTATGTTCACAACTCATTTAGATTTCAAGTCGAGATTGTCTCTCATGGCTTTATTCACGCAATTATCTCTCATCATCTGCCGAAAATTTTCGTCTCCTCTATCGACATATTTTTTAGTCGTGGCATCCGACTAATCGGTCAGTTTGGGAAGATTGTAGATTTTCTTATTGTTTAAATTTAAAGGTTCTTTTTCGAGGTCCACATCTTTGAACGTATCATTCATCCAAGTTGGCAATGTTACCAACAATTTTGACAGTGATTCTTCTTTTTTTTCTAGAGGAACCTTCATTATCGTCAGTGCGACCGAATTTATCGACTGTCATTTTTTTTGTTTTTTTATTATTATTTAAAATCATATATTTTTTTATTATTTTAATTAATGCAACCAAATTTTTTTTTACTTTTATATATTTATATATATCGTCTCTCTCTCTATATATATATCCCAACAAAAAAATGTCTTTAATGTAAATTGTTGAGAATATCTTGAAAGTGATCTCCTTCTGACCATCTCTTGAGAATGTAGAGGCATAGATGATCGCAAAACACTTGATCCGGCGCTTGCCTTCATTCGGTATTGTAAATAATTGATGTTAATTGGTTCCTTATTTCTATCAGTGGTGAGATTCCATAGCTATTGAAATAATAATTTTTATTCCGATTCGAAAACCACGGGACCCAATGCATACCCTCACCTCCGATATCATCCAGATTTAAAATTCCACATTCCGAATCGTAGTCTTTTTTTCTTGGCAAGGCATCTCTAGAAAACACACCTCGAAAATGTTTGATTTTTAAATCTTTTGCCGCTTTCGATAGATCAGTGTTGGATAGGGGTTCGTTGGGTAAGACAACACCTTCTACGGATATGTGTTTTATTTTCTTATTATTCATAATATATGTTTTGTTTTTAGGCTTTTCCCTCTGGAAAAGACTATTGTTTTTCTACGAATTATTATATTTTTTGGGTTTTTTTTTTTTTTTTTTTTTTTTTCCACACATTTTTTTCCGTACGATTCAGAAGCCATTTTCGAACCGATTTTCACACAATTTGGCACACGCATAGAGGGGCAAAAAATCTAAAAATGTACCTAAGCGGAATTTTCGATTTAACCCTTATTTCGCCAGAATTGGCAAAAAACTGTCAAAATTGGGGCTTATCGGCACTTTCTCGAAACACGTCTTGTAGATTTTTTTTAAACATTCATCATTGCTAGACCTACCCATGACACGACCTTTGATCCACACGACATACTAGGCGATGCATATGGTAACCCTCCACAGGCTGCCAAACATCGAAATTTTGATGAAATGGGCCGGTTTCAGACCCCCACAGCACCCAAACGATACAAGAGAGGTAAACATAACTTCCTTTATTGGAAGTGGAATTCACCGAGGATCATTTTTGTAAGTAACAAGGGTGTTCAAAAAACCAAGCGTTAACCCGTTTTGGGCTGGTTAAACAGCAATACCCCCATAAAGCTAAAAAATTCAGGTTTTTCGTGGATTTCTCTAAACGAGTCTTATAGATTTTCAAAACAAATTTGTCACTCCCAGGCCTTGGGGTGACAATAGAAGTTGCATGGACAAAATACTGCGGTGAGCATTTGTTAACCCTCCAGGGGCTGCTAAATGTCAAAATTGTGATAAAAAGGGCTGTTTTTGGACGCCAACAGCACCCAATGGGTATGCCACAAAGAAAAGTGCCTTCCTTTATCGAGCGCACAATCTATACGTAAACATTTTTGTAAGTAGTAAGGGTATTCAAAAGTCGACGTCTTAACCCATTTTGGTGAGGCTAAAGAGAGAGACCCCTTAAAATCTTAAAATTCCCATTTTCTGTGGATTTCTCTAAAAACATTCTGTAGGTTTTCAAGAAAAAATTGACTACTCGCAGGTCTTTGTGTGATATTACAAGTTGCATGGACAAAATATTCTGGTGAGCGTTTATCAACCCTCTAGAGGCTGCCCAACATCGTAATTTTGTTGAAATGGGCTGTTTTCAGACACACACAGCGCCCAATGTGTACCTGAGAAATAAACATAATCTCCTTTGTTGGAAGTGGAATTCATCGTGGCCATTTTTGTAAGTAATAAGAGTACTGAAAAAACCAAGCGTTAACCCCTTTTATGGTTGTCAATTGTGATACCCATCAAAAGCTTAAAAATTTATGTTTTCCCTGGATTTCTTTACAAACATCTGGTAGAGTTTTCAAGAGAAAATGGCCACTGATAGGTCTTGGTGTCACATTACCAACTGATAGGATAAATTATTCCGGGAAGCATTTATTAACCCTCCATGGGCTGCTAAATGTGAAAATTTTGAAAAAAATAGTCTGTTTTTGGACACCAACAACATCAAATGGGAATGCAACAGAGATGCATAACTTCTTTTACCGGACGCAAAACCGACAGGGAAACATTTTTGTAAGTAGTAAATGTATTCAAAAATCGAGGTCTTAACCCATTTTTGACTGGTTAAGGAGATATACCCCTTAAAAACTTAAAATTCCAGTTTTCTGTGGATTTCTCAAAAAAAAATTTCAAGAGCAATTGACCATTCACAGGTCTTCGAGTGCCATTACAAATCACAGGTCTTCGAGTGCCATTACAAATTGCCTGAACAAAATGTTTTGGTAAGCATTTGTTAACCCTCCAGAGGCTGCCAAGCATAGACATTTGGAGAAAATGGGCTGTTCTTGGGCAACCATAACACCAAATGTGTACCTACGAGATAAACATAACCTCCTTCATTGGAAGTGGAATTCACCGTCGATCATTTCGGTAAGTAATGAAGATATTCACAAAACCAAGCATTAACCCTTTAGAACTGGTTACAGAGAGATACCCCTCAAAAGGTTAAAAATTCGTGTTATCTGAGGATTTCCTTAAAAACATCCCGTAGATTTTCAAGAAAAAATGGCCATTCTCAGATCTTAGTGTGACATTACAGACTGCATGTACAAAATATTCCTGGAAGCATTTGTTAACCCTATGCAGGTTCTCAAACATCAAAATGTTGATAAAATGGGCTGTGTTTGCATACCCACAGTACCTGAATTTGAGACGAGAGATCAAAATAAGTGGAAGTAGAATTCACTGAGAATTATTTTTGGAAGTAATAAGAGTATTCAAAAAACAACACTTAACCCGTTTTGGGCTGGGTAAACAATGATACCCATCAATAGCTTAAAATTCATGTTCTCCTGGGATTTCTCTGAAAACATCTTGTGGATTTTAAAGAAAAAATGGCCATTCGCAGTTCTTGGTGTGACATTACAAGTTGCATGAATGAATATTCCTGTTAGCACTTGTTAACCCTCTACAAGCTGCCAGACATCAATATTTTGGATGCATTTGAGATAAAATGGACCATTTTCAAATAGCCACAGCTCTATGTGGGTATGTGTCAAACAAACATAACTCCTTCTGTCGGTCATTAACTTGTTGGACGACGATATTGACATTAACCCACTCCACCGTTAATGATGGTTTTTACCTAAACAATTTTTTTATCAAACTGAGTCGTTTGAGACTACTATACTCACCTTTCTCATAACATCAATGAAGGAACTTCAGTGAGACAGTTAAAACAATTCATCAGTCACTGTGGGGTCATGAAAAATCATGGAATCTCATCGGGAAAAGCCATGATTCTCCAGAATCATAAAGTCTAGTTTTTTATTTTGTTTTTTATTTATTATTTTTTTCTATTATTTTTTTTAATTTATAAACTCGCGAGTTTTTTTAAACTTACGACATTTCGATGTCTTCAGTCGTACACCATTCATCATCCTCTTGAATTTGTTGAAATATCACAGAATAATGTCTGAGTGCGAAAGTGTGTATTTTATCCTCACATATAATTCTCTTATCATCGTCAGCCGTCAACACAATCTTATTGATTTCTTTGTTGTATATCTCATGCATGTCGCTTTGAATCATAGCCATCTTTTTATAAACCGTCAAATTTTCGAAAAGACAGTCTTTATACTCTTCGAAAGCGATGTTTTTATTCGTCACACACGCTTGAATCCTTTACATCTCTTGATCTCTTCACCATCGATGAGATAAGCGTACAATTTAGGTCTCAAACCCACGAATTCGGTGATTTGTATTCCACCGCTCTCATCTTTCAATTTACCCAACACCTTTTTATTGACACCCTTTGGAATCTTAGACAGGTGAACGTCGGGATAATTATTCGTGTCGAACCATTCATTCACGTCTGACGCTATGTCCTCATAGATGTCCCTAGTCTCTATTTCGTAAACTAGACTGTCCATGTTGGTGAACAATAGTTTAGCTTTCGAATCGAATTTCGCTTTGATGTAATCGTAGTTAAACTCATACATCGACTGCTTGCTAATGTCTAAGATTATCGCTCCAGGATAACAGGCTTTATCGAACCTTAGATGTGTCTTTTGCATGTGCATGACCACTAGATTTTCATTGAATATGGTTCTATGTTGATAACTGGGTTTCACGATTAATTTTCTTGAATTCTCTTCAGACGTGACGAGGTGAACGTTAGTTCTCTTCCTGATGTTTTCCGTAGATTTCACAAACACGCAATTGTTCATGAGTTTGAAGAAACCTTTTTCGAAGTCGCTCTTGGCCTGCATTCTTAAATTCGAGTGGAGATTGATGTATTTTTTCATCCAAGGCTCCTCGTCGAATCGAATGATTCGATGCACGTCGATCAATTTCATCCCGCGATCGATGTACTGTTGCAGATTTTCACAGTAGACCATATACTTGCGTTTGTGATTTAAATTAAGAATGAGTTTGTCGATGCCGTTCACTTCTATTCGTTCAGGAGCTAGTGGATAATCGTTGTGTAAATCATGTAACGTTTCCGGATAGTCCAAATCAACCTCTAGAATACAAGGATAGTCTTTCCATTTTTCTTTTTTTTCCAACGTTTCGACCCATTTGAAATTTCCGATCAATGACTCATGGCCCAACCGTACAAATAATTAGCGTCCCAATACTGCATGTATTTACTCGGTTTTTCCAAATCAAAATCTTTTCCCATGTAATTTGCTTTAGCATATCTAGTGAAAATCATAGAGACACTAGCCCTCACAGCCTTTTCGAACATGGGCAATATGTCTATGTTTGTTAATAATTCCAATCGAACCTAGGTCGTTTTCAAGAAAGCGTCCCAATCGAGTCCGGGGGCAGTGAAATACCAAGCCGGATCTAGGTCGTAATGTCGATAACACACTCGTCGAAAATTTTTTCGAACACATCAGCCAAGAGAAGCACGTCATTTTTCAAATATAGGTCATGATATTCTCTCATGGATTTCATGTCAAATAATGTCCACACTTTTTGCGCATGTTCGTAATCGTCATCTGAAATGTGAGACTGGTATAATTTCGAATAACAATCTTCTTTAGGAGGTAGAGCGACCTCGTCGAATTTTTCGAGATCACTCATGTAATCGTAAAGATAGACATCTTTCCTCAACATAATGTCCACCAATTCTCGTCTATCATTAAAATGTTTATGCATGATTTTAAATTTCTCCCTATTCAAACTGTTGACTAATTTTTCCAGACTGGTTGACATAAATTTATAACTATCGATGAAACGTATCTCTCTATAGATGGGACTCATTTTCTCAGTCAAACCATTGATGACTCTCTTTTTATCGACGACTTTACATTTAGTGAATGAAATGTATTTTTCATCGTTTTGCGTGATGCAAATCAACTCCCCCTCGCTAACACCCATATTTTTCACGAACAAGTGACTGTCGTAACCTGAGAGATTGTGAAATGTCACCAGACAGAACTGAGCGTCTCGAAATCTTAAATTACATTTGTTGTGAGCAGCACCGCAAAACAGACATGTGTAGTGATCGTGATCTCTAACTTTTTTTTTATTATTTTCACAATTATTATCGAATGATTGTCTAGAGATATGACATTCGATGGTTTCATTGTATTCTCGCTGTTGGTCTGGCGTGATGATCATGTCTATACGTTTTTTAAATTTGTCGTATAATATTTGAATTTTCGATTCTAACTCTTCTACGAATCTTTGAGCCACATCGTCATCATCTGAACGTTTGGTATAGACGAATGGACCCGACGATTCTCGATCGTCGAAAGACCATTTCACATAATAACAATAGCCCGAAGGTACATGCTTCTATTTTTCAGCATAAACCCTACGCTCGTCAGGGTGGCAAGAATTTATTTTCGTAGTGAAACATTCGAAATCAGCATAGATGACAAATGGTGGTTCTAATTTTTTTTGCAGTTGCGAAAATCCACGTAAGTGTTAGTTTAGGCATTTTGACGGCAACGCCTTGCTTTTCGCTGCAATATCCCCGATGACGCGTCAATGATTCTTGACTACGGAACGAATTCATTCAGTTGAGACAGAAAAATCTCTCATGTCCACGTTTAGAAATCTGCTTCGACAACAATCGACTCATTTCTTTAATCCAGCAATAATGTTGATTGTCACCCTCTGAAATTAATAACAAATTAACAATCTTTTCTCCCTCTTTGTGCGAGGTCAGTCTGAGAGGACAGACTTCTCCTTTTTTATCATCTCCCTCGTATCCCAAAACGTTCACGGCCATGGTAGGATTTAGCTTTTCGAAATCTCCAATGTCTTTCAGCCGCGTTGGGAAAGACACTCCCGTCCAGTCGAGATGTTTACAAGTCTCTGAGTACTTGGAAACTCACTGAGCGTGCTTTTCTGTGGAATACAAGGCCGATGTGATCGCCCATTTGAAACACTCGTTATCATCTTCATTTTTCTTGTTGATCACGGCTTGTTTTTTTAAATATGAAATAAGGTAATTTTATGTAGGAAGATGCCTTCAAAGGATTGTGTCTGTCCACGTGAATCTCGAGATTCAATATCTTCTCGAACGTCCAATTACTTCCCTTGTTTTGAAAAGTAGCCACAAATTCCATCATTTTGTCTTTCATCACTTTATAAACATCTGTTACGACCCATAATGTAATAAATGCCCATAATGTAATACCTACCCATAATGTAATACAAAAAATGCCCGTAATGTAATTCGTACCCATAATGTAATAAAAACGACCCATAATGCAATAAATGTAATAACGTGTAATAAATGTTAGGCGCCCATAATGTAATAAAATTCACAAAAATTTAGATACAAATTACACTCATCCAGGCCCGTAATGTAAAAAAATTCTAAGCTTGATTTTTGTTTTTTTTTCTCTTTACTCCAGCAGTGCTTTCGGCTACTTATGACACATCCTACGCCTCCGTCAATGCTGCCAATGGCCCATATGCCGTACACAGCCAACATGTATGGGTGTGTTGGGATTACGATGGAGAGTATTCTGGGACCTGGGGCGGGTATACTCTGCTCTGAGTGACAGACATTATCCCTCGTCCATTTGTACTACCCACGCAAACGACTTCCTCGATAGCCTCTACTGCCCTGCCACAACCATATTGGTCTACCTTACCAGACATTCAATAAGTTCGATTCCAGGATGGGCATTTATAACTGCAGTCATATTCGACCGGCTGTTCAGTTGCACAAAAGCAATTTGGGTAGCAGGTTCCTGCTGTTAATAAATGCAAGTAACTCTGACAACAGTTGCTGGGACAGAGGGTGGAGTAGGGTGCGGTGGGGTTTGGGTGTACAGTGACTGGATAGTGGGGGGGGGGGGGGTAGTGTGGGATACAAGGAAAAGATAGAACAGAAGTAAGACGTTGAGTCAATCGGCGCAGAGGAATATCGGGATGCGATATGGTGAGTGTACTGGTATTGGGACAGGGGATATCCTATAGCTCGATGGGATTTGGATTAGGCTACTTTGCCCCAAATTAAGCGTATGATCTCTAATCTGTCTCTCCAATTTTCACTACCTGGACAAATTAGTCATTTTCCTGTACTGTACTACTATAAGTTCATGTCGCACCCAACGCACCTGGAAACCAATGAGCCCGATCCCAGGATGACACTTAATAACGACCACATCATAAAAGATGCTACATGTATCCTGGTATAAGTTACATGGTACTGGTATAATGGTAGTGCCATGGTACAGGTACCATGGTAATAACATGGTACATGTACCATGGTAAATGATGAGGAGTACCATGATACAAGTACCCTGGTATAAGTAACATGGTACCAGTACCATGTTACTTATACCAGGGTAATTGTATCATGGTACTCCTCATCATTTAGTAACATGGTACAGGTACCATGGTAAACGATGTGGGGTACCATGATACTTGTACCATGGTACAAGTATCGTGGTATAAGTACCGTGGTACTGGTATCATGGTAGTACCATGGCACATATGTATGGCACCACGGTTTTTACGATGATACTCTGTACCAGGTAACACCATGGTACATGTATGGTAAAAAGTCCCACGTTTTTCGGTCTTGGTACTACCCTAGTATTACCAGAGTAATACCACGGTACAGGTACCATGGTTGTACCAGGGGCCAAAATACCGTGGTACATTATACCATGGTAAAACCTTGGTACATTTTTATAAGGGGTGTACCACCGGGAGCCGGCTATCTAAATGATTTGGGCGTCGTTTCCGAGATGCTACAGTCCCGACATCAATTCACAGTCAAATGTGTCCTGGACAAGGCTTTTCATTGCTATTGCTCGCCTGGAGGAATGGTGGCGCCGTGTGCTAATACGTGCCAAAGACTGAAGGTACACATGACTTCAACCAGTGCTAACTATGCTTCGGTGGGACTGACACAATGGACAATTGAAAGTGACTTGCCGCTTCTCATTGGTTCTTGCTAAAGGACACAACTCAGTGCACTCGAGATCTCTCTGTCGCAGTTTCGATCCCCGCATGGGAATCGAACCTGAGATGACGTGGTCGCGAACACATTACTCTAACCACTGAGTACTATGTTACTACCATGGTACATGTATCATGGTACTACCATGATACCAGTACCATGTTACTTATACCAGGATACTTGTACCATCTTTTACCATGGTACTTGTACCATTTTGCTACCATGATACCAATACCACGGTACTTATAATACCAGGGTAATTTTGCCATGGTACAAGTACCATGGTACCCACATCGTTTACCATGGTACCTCTACCATGTTACTACCATGGATCGCATGATATGTGAACATTGTGTGGTTGTACATCCGTTTTGTACCATGGTAGTACCTTGGTGGTACAATGGTACACATGAATTGTACCATGGTAGTACCAGGCTGTACCATGTTAGTACCAGGCTGCACCATGGTAGTTCCATGGTATACCATGGTACTTTTTCATACGGGTCATTGGGTAGTTTAGTGAAGAACCGTGTGTGATCACCCCACCCTAAGCCTACTCAATCCCACCCCGAAAACATCACCCCATTAGTGTACCCATTTCACTCGGTAGTTTAGTGAAGAACCGTTCACCCGATAGTTTAGTGAAGTGTGTCTGGTCGCTCACTACTACTACATCGTTACACCGAGCAACATGAAACTTTGTATGGACAATCACCTATCCTCGGCGAGTGTCCTAAGGGGATTCATGTCCCGGGGGTCGCCTCCTATGGGATGTGGATAAGGTGATGCCCCCCCGGGTTGTTCTCTAACTACTCTTACAACGTTACACCCAGCAGCACCAAACTTGGCATGAACAATCCCCTACCCCAAAGGAGTGACCTAATGGGGTTGATATCCCCGGGGTGGGGCGCAACGTGTTGCGGTGGGATGGTGAGTGGTATTCTGGTGTACCTTGAGACCCACGACCATTAAACCTCGTGTGACCAATCCCCTACCCCCAACCAGTCTATTAATTGGGGTGGGGTGGAGGTGGTGCAGGTTATTATCACACATGGTTCTTCACTAAACTACCCAGTGAAACGGGTACACTAATGGGGGTGATGCCCCGTGGTGGGATGGGATGGGGTGGCTGGATGTTGGGTTTGGAGTGGGGTGGGGTGATCACACACGGTTCTTTACTAAACTAACCAGTGAAACGGGTAAACCCAGATAGACTATATATATATATTGAGTGCCCCGAACTACTCCCACATACCAAGTTTCACGAAAATCGGCCCAGCATCAGCCGAGACACAGGTTCAAGGTCAACGATGTGAATATCAAGGTCACACATGACGGGCACCGGGTGTGGCGAAATAGTTGGGCGCCCGAACCACACACCAAGTGTCATGAAAATTGGCCCAGCAGGAGCCGATATACAGGCTCAAGGTCACCGGGTTGATGGTCAAGGTGACACCACACGGTCAAACGGACAGGCCCATGTTACTCCTCTGTCTAGCTACGTATGTTGTTTGAGTGCAGCTTAGGAGAAGATGACACAATGGCGGAGATGAACACGAGAATAGTCGGTGTGATAGAGTAGGCGGTTGGCAGGAAGTTCCTGCCAACCGCCAGGAACTGTAGGTGGTTTACGTGGTAGTCCGTGTGGTGGACTGATAATACTACTTAACACATGTGATCACAGGATCGGGAATATGATGTGGTCGTTATTAAGTGTCATCCTGGGATCGGGCTTATTGGTTTCCAAGTGCGGTGGGTGCGACAAGAACCTATAGTAGTACAGTACAGGGAAATGACTAATATGTTCAGATCCCACACTACCCCCTCCCCCCACTATCCGGTCATTGTGCACCCATACCCCGCCGCACCCACTCCACCCTCTGTCCCATCAACTTTCGTCAGAGTTACTTACATTTATTAACAGCAGGAACCTGCTACCACATTGTTTTTGTGCAAGTGAACAGCTGGTCGAATATGATGACTTCAGTTATAAATGACCATCCTGGAATCGAAATTATTGAATGTCTGGTAAGGTAGACCAATATGGTTGTGGCAGGGCAGTAGAGGCTATCAAGGAAGTCGTTTGCGTGGGTGGTACAAATCGAAGAGGGATAATGCCTGTCACCCAGAGAAGGGTATACCCGCCCCAGGTCCCGGAATACCCTCCATAGTAATCCCAACACACCCATACATGTCGGCTGTGTACGACATAGGGGACATTGGCAGCATTGACGGAGGCGTATTATGTGTCAAAAGTAGCCGAACGCACTGCTGGAGTAAAGAGAAAAAAACAAAATCAAGCTTAGAATTTTATTACATTACAGTCCTGGATGAGTGTAATTTGTATCTAAATTTTTGTGAATTTTATTACATTACGGGCGCCTAACATTTATCACTCGTTATTACATTTATTACATTATGGGTCGTTTTTTATTACATTATGGGTACGCAATACATTACGGGCATTTTTTGTATTACATTATGGGTTGGTATTACATTATGGCCATTTATTACATTATCGATCGTAACAAACGTCAACTAATTCGTCCTTTCTGAACACAATCTCGTTTTTAGATCGGAAAAGGGCATCTCGTTCCAGGATCTCACCCGTTTGGGCGTTGACCTTTTTCATCAGACAATACAAGATCATTCTTATTTTTAAACCCTTACCTATTTGGTTTCGAATTACGTCCAATACTCTACCCTTCACCCGTTCCATGAACGATTCGGGATCAAGTTTTTTTTATGAGACCATGCCTCACGTTGAAAGTTTTAAACATCCTTTGATGGCTTCATCCCATTCTATCAAAACCAATGGTGACTTCGACGCTTCGATCACGATATCCATTATAGCATCGATACCTTATTTTCATTTACCACTCTCTTGATTGCATCCATCGTTTTTTTTCTAACGAATCATCATCTCGAACCGTATCGATTTTCATTTTTTTTACTATTCTCTTTCGAAACCTTCTGCCACTCTACTGCTTTTCGTTTAATGGCCATCTTCTTCTTCTTCTTAGTTTTCTCCGTGGTCGTTTGTTGACATTGTTTTGTCGTCGCTATCTTCTGATCTTTTTTTTTCGCGATTCGAGTTGTTTTTGTCACTACCGCAGATCTTTTGTTTATTCCCTTTCCGTCGAGCAAATGACTTATGCATTCGTCTTTTTTCATGTATTTGCCACCTTTCAATTTCAACGACGAACGCACGTTGGCTTGTAATTTTACCAGTGTTAGGTCACAAGTCTCCTCGCACACGGCTTCGATCAATCGTTCTTTGGTTTTGTAACGGTTATAATTTTTAATTCCTAGATTTCTACAGTACTTTTTCAACTCGGATTTAGTAGAAAAATATAATTTTTTTTCCACGATATACATTTTTGTTTTTGGCATTTTTTTTTATTTAATATGTATATATAATATTTATTGTAATTTTTCCAAAATTTTTTTTGTGAATTGTAAAACTTCTTATTATATATATATATTTTTTTATTTGTTTTTTTTTTAATGACAAAAAAAACCAGAAAGACAAACAGAAAAAACACGTACTAACTCATGATAAGTACTTTAATAAGCTTTTCAAATCAAGATTTAAATCTATCTATAATGAACTAACTCTCTCTTTTTTATTTTCGCGTCCGTTATGAGCGTGTTAACTTTAAAGCTATCATCTCTACGTTGATAAATCCATCTGAAAACTAGATTCACACTCTCGAACTTTTGTTCTTCCTCCTTGTTCAGTTTCAATTTATCGACCACTTCTTTAGAGACGATCGCATATATATTACTCCCGTAGATGAACAACAGATCGTCTGGATCAAAATTTTCAATCTTTTCCGAGAGAATGGCTAATAGATCGTCTTGGCATTCGTACGTTAAATCCAGAGCGGTCTCATTCAATTTCAAAGGTAATGTATATTTCTCATATTCGTCTCTCAATCCACTCGTCTCCACGTTCTTCAATTCGATGGTGTCGTGCGAATGTAGTCTATAAATTTTACTACCGAACTTCGAAAATCTGTCGACTCTCTTCAATGTGAATTGTTTAGGTACTGACGATGTCTTGACTGATTATTTTTTTTTAAATGATAATAATTATTAATTGTAAATAATATTTTTTTTTTACTTCGTATTATATATGTAAAAATAACAACCTTTTTTACAGTTTTTTTTTCTTTAATGACAAAAAAAAACAGTTATTAAATTTTGTGTGTGTGTTTTTTTTTTAATGATAATAATTGTTAATTGTAAAAATAATTTTTTTTGTTTTTTTTTCTACTCCTTATTATATATGTAAAATAACCACTTTTTTATTTAACAAGTTTTTTTCTTTAATGACAAAATTTTGTGAGTGTATTTTTTTAATGATAATAATTGCTAATTGTAAAAATATTTGTTTTTCTTTTTTTTTCTACTCCTATTATATATGTAAAATAACCACTTCTTTTATTTAACAAGTTTTTTTCTTTAATGACAAAACTTTGTGAGTGTATTTTTTTAATGCTAATAATTGTTAATTGTAAAAATTTTTTGTTTGTTTTTTTTTCTACTTATTTTTAAAATATTTTTTTATCAAATTTTTTTTGTGATTTCAAATTTTTTTTTGTGAATTGTTAAACTTTTTATGATAATAATTATTAATTGTAAAAAATTTTTTTTCTACTTCTTATATATATATAAAAAAATATCAACTTTTTCAGTTTTTTTTCTTTAATGACAAAAACGGTTATTAAATTTTATGATGAAAATAGAATGAAGCTGATGCTGCTTGATCGATAATTCTGTTATTTCGTTGGTCAAAACAATTTTTTTATCATCAGTCTCACAACGCGTAATATCTACATAATCACAGGCCGGAGCGGGCCCACCTCGCACGTTTTAGACTCCGCGAGCTATCTCTCTCTCCTTGCCAAAAACCTCTCCACATCATCGATGACTGATTCGGACCTGCCGATAAATTCACCGCTCGATTCGGACTGTGTTTTTTTCCGCGGGAATTGACGTTGGATCGCTAGTATTTCATTCGCATCGGTGGTGTTTTTGGTGGTATTCTGTCGAAAAAAATTACCTAGAATGGTGGTCAGTGTTACCTCTGCGAAAAGGCGAGAGTTTTCCCGGGATCGGTCCTGTCAGATTTACCAGCCCACCAAAAAGTGAATTTTTAAGAGAGAGAATTTTTAGAATTTGTCAAAATTCCGTAGCCAGCCCAACGTCAACGTTGACTGTTAGAGAAATCGAACGTCGAACCCACGACACCTCGTCTACCGTCACCCATTGTAAGAATCAGGAAAAAGTGACGATATGAACGTGGGCGTGTCACATCGAACAAATCCATACAATTCGATCGTGACGAACGCGATTTGCTAAAAAAACGTTTTTGGTGAGGTGCGATCGAGACAAAAAATTTAGTGGGCTCGAAACAGCCATTCCACACTACTCAGGTTGAGGTCACTGCCTTGGTAATACTAATTAAGTCAATAAAGCTAGTGAATTTATTATGTATACCAGCGGCTTGTGCGTCCTAAACTCAGTTGTTTTGCGCTTAACTGAAACGGAAACTCCATAGACAGAGACATTGTTTTTATTCGGCGCGAATATATTCCTTTGAATGGTCAAAACACTCATGAAAGCAGCTTTGTGTTTCGGCTGGAGCATATTAAAATAGTTTCTTTAATAAATTAAAGATATATCACTTTTTGGGGGAGGAGGTATTGTACAGTAGAGGCTTCGTAGTCTGGCCGTAATACATACGTGGGCAGTGATGTCCACGCAAGCGTTTACCAGGTAATAAAAATCATCAGCAATTTAATTAATGAAGCACCGGTTTGTACTCGGTGGTTCATTAATTATATTTTGATGATTATTCATATAATAGTGTTTGAAATCTAATATTATTGCATCTGTGGGAATATTGCTAATCTATGGAAAGTGACCAGTCCACGCCGGCTGTACTGTAAGATAAATTGGTTTTTACCACTACGGGGAGTGGGTCCGAGATGGTGTATCAAAACGACTCGATACTTGACCCAGAGGCGAGGTCGAAACTTCTATACACCACCTCGGAACCAAAGGGTGGTAATGACTTAAATATTCCAGAATAAAATGATACACATTTTATTGTTGCTTGTAAACATGACGTCAGGGCTTTCTTGGTGCGTTTCGACAGTGTCGCAGAAAAATTATTGATTTTTTCCTTAAAATTTATTTCATCCTCAAGCAGCGTTTCAGGTTGTCCACATAATGATATAGTGAAAAGGATATAAAAGTCATCCTGTTGTATACAGAATTTATGAGTTTATTCCACTGAAGTCGATTTGAGCAAAGGCTCAACACGAATTTAGTGAACCATGTGTATCACATAATCACTATCCAATAGTTTATTACGGGAACAACGTTCACAACATGCCTAATAAATGCGCTACGTCAGAAGACAACGTCGACGTAGTGAGTGGGTTGCTTCGGACTTAGCATTGAATTATCCTTTTACCGTGTCAAAGGTTAATTAAACAATTGTGGCGTCAATTATACAGGTGTGGGCGTGATCCCGCGATTTATTACATACCCATGCAGTCTCTCTTATGCAATACGGCGTGCAATACGCAATTCCGTATTGCACACCAACCTGTTCCAACCGGGACTTTTTTATGCAATGCGACTGCATAAAGTGCATGGTGTTTACCACCGTTGATAGAAAAGAAAATTAGGTCAGTAGGTGCTTGGGTCATGTAATAAATACAAAACCACATATATGTTTCAATGAGTCGTTTTGTATCCAATTCGTCAGATGTGCGTAGAAAGAAAACATCTCGACCTTCGGTCTCGACGTTTTCTTCCTACGCACATCTGACTCATTGAATACAAAACGACTCATTGAAACATACATGTAGTTTTGTCTATTTATTATACACAATGTTATAGATTATCGGAACGATTGCACAGTTATGAACTAAACCTCTCTGGAGCGACAGAAACAGAGAATCGGTTTCTTGACAGCAAAGCACACTTTGAAGCCATCAGAAGTGTCGTCTACAATAATTGCAGTACACGAAGAGTGGATTACCGCTAAAACTCACGTGGTGTGGAATTCCTATTCATACAATAACAACCGATTCTTCTGATAATGCATAATATACCAAGCAAGGTTTCAGCCAATGGCCATCCGGGGTAATTCAAAGATCCATTGGAACTTTGTTTGGCGTTCTTATACCTTTTCACAGATATATCGAATATTCCCATAGTAGCTTGGTGTACCAATTGGCGCGAACCTCTGGCGCGCGGTTAACACTACTTCACCACGAGTGGTGAACATTTGGCACACCAAGCTACTTTGGGTATATTTTATTTATACCATGATCGTCAGATTAATACGAGTTTAAATGTTAAATAAATCAATATTCACACATGCGAATATATTTTTGTTTACATGTATATCAGTGGGCGGTACATCCGCTGGCAATTGTTTCGCCGAAAAGAAAGAGAAAACGAAACGCGCAAATTACGGAAGCGTTTTAATTTTAATAACATAACACACTATTTCGAGTTATGAATGCCTTATTAACACGAGGCAAAGTATGTTTGTTAATTTTTGGTATCTTTTGAGATAAACTTATTTAAAAACGTAATAAATATTTGCCGGTTTCTTTTCACTCTTCATGAGGCGACGAGTGATAAATTTTGTTTGCATTCAACACGAGGTCACCAAATGTCAACTTGGATGTAGTAACACAAAAGGTGTAAATTCACACTATTGAAATCCCATTACCGGCGTGTTCACCACGGTTGGCGAGTACAATTTTTTTTTATATATAGTAGAATAGGTAATCATGGTATAAATAGAGGATGTGGAATGAGTGTTTTCCTCATATAATATTTATGAAACGAGTCTAAGAATTTTCCGTTTGGGCGAGCCTCTGGCGAGCCCAAACGGAAAATTCGGACGAGTTTCATAAATATTATAAGAGAAAAACACTCATTTCATATTCTATTTATCATATGACACACACAAGCACAAATTAGTCACTTAGTATAACTTTTTAACCCATCACCTCGTATAACTAAAAATTTTCATTTTTTGCTTCCAAAACATAGGTTATGACCCCTCATTGGAACGAGCTCGTTCCAATGAGGGGTCATAACCTATGTTTTGGAAGCAAAAAGTGAAAATATAAAAAAAAATGAATGGCGCTTTTCTTGTAGGTAAAAGATTAATACAATATAACCCACCCTAAATAGGACAGATAACGAAAATTCTCTCTACTGAAATTTTGCAAATGTGACCCAGTTGTATTTTGTTTAGCCAATCAAATTGTCCAGATTTGAAATTGACCAATGAAAGTTCCCAACTCTAATTATGCAAATTATGAAAATGTGGCCCAGTTGTATTTTGTTCAGCCAATCAAATTGTCTGTTTTTGAAATTGACGGAAGGCTTTATTTATCACTGATTAATATGAACACAAAATATCAAATGTTTTAAAGTGAACAAAACGGACGAGTCATACGATAAAAAGAGTTATTAACGATGTGGAAACTTCACTCCATGTGGGTTTTGTGGTAATCCACTCTATGAGTAGTGTAAAACAAACAACAGAGCTTTAACAAAAATGTCTTGTGGTGCCTTACCTTTCATTACTTTCTTATTTCAAAACATCTTTCGACCCATTTGTATGTGATGTACAAATGTGCCCCGCAGACCAAGAGAATGGTTAGACAACAAACAACAGATTTTTGTGCTTTGAATTGGTCGCCACGGCTAGAAGTATTGGAAAATTTTCCAAAGCACACACAACAATAATATAATGTAGTGTATTTTTGCGTGTGTTCATCGGAAGCCGCTCAAGGAAATACACATTATTAAAAGAATAATTGGGCGTATCCACGGAAAAGCCAGTAGATATCCTCAATATATTTGCACCGAGTAGAAAGATTGTCGTCCTCGGTAGGATCTTTTGCAAACAAGTCACCTGATCATGCCATATCTGTTTACAACAAATCTTCTGTAAACAAGTGAAGTTTCTATTGAATGTTTGATAAATCGGTCCGTCTGCAGAAAAGGTTTGCAATCAGTGTGGATGCAAAATTCTGAGGTTGGTGGAGATGGGGCATATTCCAGTAATGGGCCATGATGCGAAGCATCACGCGCCGCGCATAGGGGTGTGTTTGTGGCAAGGAGGAGAGGGGATATCTTACTCTCTCGATGTCTGGGTGTCCATGGGACAAAATGTTTTTGAAAGATTGAAGGTCTGCGTGGCCCAACGGCGGCTACTTCGAAATAGCTATTAATGTACGCATGTGTACAGTATTATCCGAGATTGGATGTCCATGTGTTATCCTCCAAATGCCGTGTTCCCTGGTGTGTGTGAGTGAGAGAGAGAAAAAAAGAGAGAGAGAGGGAGAGACAGAGAGAGAAAGAGAGATAGAGAGAGACAGAGAAGAGAGAGAGAGAGAGAGAGAGAGAGAGAGAGAGAGAGAGAGAGAGAGAGAGAGAGAGAGAAGGTCAATACGTAACGTTTTCTTTTGTATATTTTTCCGGATAGCAAAAAATATATAAAAAAACAATGTTGCCAATTACCTCGCTTGAGATTATATATGCGCATACACTGCCTAGTTGTCTTCGCATCATCATTTTCATGGTACTCATCGATGTTACTTATCAAGTGCGGTTTTCGGGAGACGACTTCCAAAACTTATATAAAAAACAATGTTGCCAATTACCTCGCTTGAGATTATATATGCATACACTGCCTATTTGTCTTCGCATCATCATTTACATGGTAGTCATCGATGTTACTTATCAAGTGCGGTTTTCGGGAGACGACTTCCAAAACTTATAGCTTATTGTTGAACCTTAAAATGTATTCTTTGATTCAGTTGTTTTGTAACATTGTATACTATTAATTGCATGAGTTGTTCCTTTTTATCCGTTTGCGTTATGTTCACAATTAACAATTCCAGTAATGAATATTGTTTAAACTAAGTGCGGTTTTCCGGTTTTCTCGTCCATTTGTCTTATTTAATTTAGAAAGAGTCCAAAGGTACTAAAAGCAGAGTACATAATATTGCACTTAGATGTGTGAATATAGTCTTTCGCGAACAAAATAATCGAATCGATTTTATCATATGGAACGATGGGTTTTGATGATCAAAGGCCAAACTAAACAGGTTTTGCAATTATTATTACTTCATTGTTTTAAGATATCATAGTACGAATGCACTGAAACAATTGTTTCCAGAAGGCTAAATGACTGTTCGAAACCAGTAGAGGTGTTCAGTTGTTGGTAGTTGATAACACAGAAGTAGTACATTGTGCTTTCCCAATTTGTTATTATAAGGACACAACACTCAACTCTCCACTGTTTTCTTTTGCTTAATATCATCTGATCCAATACCTGCATGTCGTATTCCTCACTTCTCTTCAACTATTATGAATTGGTTTCCTGTTATCTTATTTGAAACATGTTTGTTATATTGTAGATATAAAATGTTTTTTTTTTGTATATTTTTGTTAGCTGCCATTGAATGTTTTAGGAGAGGAGCTTATATAAGTTTAATAACTTGTGTTCCAATCCTTTTGTCAGTTTTCAATCTAATGACAATAAAATACGTTTAAACTAAACTAATTTATTATTTTTGCTTATCTCTTATTGCTGGGTATTATTCTGTGCTGCATGCCGTATGTGAGTGGAACAAAACGCCACCTGCAATGCTACAGCATTGCAGTGGGCGCTTTGTTCCACTGAAGGGGCGATGTCTAAACTTATCACAGATGTTTCGGACCTTTGGTTTGCATTTGTCGTTCGCGTTCAAGGCATATTCTCTTTTTGTGTTAATTAACATTTTTATGAAGACTTTGTTGAAGACTTTTGTGAGTAATGCTTACATTATTTTTGCAAGTGTTTTTTTCGAAATTTAATTCTTGTATTTTGTGATTTTTTAGTTTGGGGGGGGGGGGGGGGTATTCTTTCACCTTTTCGATCCACATGTACATGTACACAGGGAAATTTTCGGTCAACTCCAGATTCAGTAAATTAAAGTTGTATAGACTTGAGTGCTATTCATAAGATCTTAAGGGTCAATTAATCCATGTTAACGTTGGATAGCTTTCTTTTGTTTTTAGCTGCTGTTGAACTAAATAGGACTGTTTTCGTTTTCGTTCGTCTTTTTACAAGATATCTTTTGTAAGAAATGGGAAATAAGAGTGATTCATGTTCGTTTATTTAAGTTTTATTCGGTTTTCTTCCCGAAAAAACAAATTGTATTCACACTCCCCACGCTGAAAGTGGTATTCAACTCCCTGCATCGTTTTCCACTCTCAGCGATGACGGACTATTTTTTTGTTGACATGTCTTGAAAGCAACCACGGAATCAATTATAAAGGGTTTTTTTTTTGGGGGGGGGAACAAATAAGGATAAGGAGAAAAATAGAGAAACATAATTTACTGCCACCAGTAAATTCAAGTCTGTGTGAAAAGGGTTAAAGTATCAGAGAAAAAAGTATATAGAAAAAGAATTTATGGAGGCTTATTTTCGGGAGTAAAATAATTTTTAACAAATCAGAAATGGGTTTTCGTTAATAGTATTTACAGATATTCGTACTGGAATCAGAACAATTTTTCTGAGAAACCAGAAAAGGCATATGTGTGCACACCATTTAAAGGGTTCAATCAGGGAGTCAGAAATTGACATTACTGGTTCTGCCATTTATTAGAAAAATGAGAAACATGTATAATCTTCAGAATTGCTTTAGTTGGTATAAAATGCAATTCCAAATAGGTCGAAAAATATGCTCTTAATGTCCTCTGTTGACCGCATTGGGGTGGACCACATTTTGAACCTCCAGCAAGTTTCAACTCATTCGGTGTAGGTTCTATGTCTATAGGTCATACCAAGCCTGATGTTTGAGCATAAAGCATTTTAAAAATATTGGCTTCTTCAATTCCGGATCTACCATATTTGCAGATGATGGAAAATATTCATATTAGCTTGAAAATGTTAAGGTGCATGGTACCTCTGGAGATATATTGGGAGTGAAATAGTTCAGTAATGTTGAAATATAGACTTAAAGAGGCGTTACTTACCCCCAAGAGCCTATCTGAAGACCTACTGGCATTGACAAAATACCGAGGTCCCATCGGTGCCCATGTTTTTTCTCGATTTTGCATAAAATATAATTTTTGGGACCCATATTAAGATCTTGAGGGATTTAAATACTCCCTTCAAATACTCCATTTTAATCCTTTAAAAGGGGACGCAGTGGCTCAGTTGGCAGAGGTGCAGGCTGCAAGCTACAAGCAAGAGAGGTACTCGGTTCGAATCCCACCTGCCGCATCCGTGCTGTGTCCTTGGGCAAGACACTTCACCCCATTGCTCACGTGGTGCACGGTGGCGCTGTGTAATAAGGCGCAATGTACATCGATGGTGCACCTGCCTTCAACCAATGCTAACCCTGCTTGTGTGGAATTAGTATGTGGGGTAGCTGACTGCTTTCTCGCTGTTGCCCGGTGGTTCTTTCCGGGGACTCCGGCTTCCTCCACCCGTAAAACTGTCGTGGTCATGATTAGCCATTGTGCAGAAATATGTGACCTTAAACACTAATAAATAAATAATCCTATAAAAAATGAGTTCCTTCCACTGAGGGGTCATAAGCTATGTTTTTCAAGCAAAAATGAAAAAGTAATTAAAACTAAATAGACATTTCTGTGAATAACGCTGACTGGTTTTCGCCGTTATGTTGGGTAAAGGGTTAAGAATGCCTTACTTTGGGAGGCACACTGAAAAGGTGTCCCATTCCACATAGAATTAAATGTTACAGAAACGAAAGCGAAAAATATTCTGTAGCGATGAGTTATATTAAAGGTGCCCGTACTCACACTGAAGTATTAAGAGGGTTACAAAACAGACCATTCAGATATTCCATTTCATTACTTTATAACTATGACAGGCGTTTTGGAGAAATCCACACACCACTCCATCCCCAAACCCGTCGATCCCGAGTTATGATTGAGAATAAATCAATTTTAAAAATGCTTTGAAAAGTGAAGGTTTTTTTTGTTCAACATGATTTGAGAGTGGAATTTGTAACGTGATACTGAATAAATATACAATGGTATTCCATGTTACATGTTTCTCCCCGACCCTTTGTTTATGAGAGATTCTATTCAGTTTTAAATAATGGCTATTGCTTCAACGAACTCATTTGCCAATATATCTTGTAAACACATTTTAATCTCTGTAGCCCCAAGGCGCCACATGCCTCCAAATCATAGGTGACCGAGTACTAACGGCAGACGGTCTATCAGTATTCCCAAAACATTGAGATAGGATTGATTGATCGTGTTGACAAACAGTGAAGACAGAAATATTCCAACTACACCATCAAGGCATGCCTTCTGTGAATGTTATTTATTTATAGGGTTTTAACAACACTTTCGACAGCCAGGGTGACCTCGTGTCGAGCAGTTTTACGGATGAAGCAAGTCTGGGAACCTGGAGAGAACCACCGAGCAACGGCAAACAACTGTCAGACTCCCCAACATACTAACTCCACACAAGCATGGTCAGTCCAAGTGCATCATCGACGTGCAGCATGCCTTAGTACACAACATCACCATGCCCCCATGTGGGCAATGGGGTGAAGTGTTTTGCCCATAGACACAAGGCGGTTGCCGTAGGTAGGATTCGAACTGAGGACCTCTCGGCTTGCAGCCTGTACCTCTAACTACTGAGCTACTGCGCCCCTCTATGAATGTAATGGGAATACTTTGGAGGTTTATTTTCGGGGATAAAGTAGTTTTAAAGAAATCAGAAATAGGTTTTCGTTAAGGGTATTTAAAGATATTCACTTATAATGATAATTTTTTCCAAGAAACTAGAAAAGGCATATATGTGTACAGCATTCAAAGGGTCCGATCAAGGGAATGCATTAAGGGGTCTAAAATGTGAATTCCAGCAATTCTGAAAAATGCACTCAGTGACCCCCTGGGTGACCTCAACCCATATTGTAAACCTGCATTGAGTTTCGACTAGTTTGGTGTTGGTCCCAGGTCCATACGTCATACCATGCTTGAGATATGAGCGAGACCCACTTTCAAAAACACCCACAAGGACACCCCTAATTCCCCAGGAATCTGGGTGCCGAGAACTTGTAACTCGTTGTCAGTATGAAAAAAATCAATGAGATAGGACAATTCGCTTTCGAGTTATCGTGTGGACAAATGAGTGCTTAGAAGACAAAAGACAGGAGAATAAGAAGAATAAAAAAAGAATAAAAACGAAAAGAAAAAGAAACCGTACAAAAACAATACTCTGTGTGTTTCACACAGACCAATAAAATAAATAAAAAAGTTCACTGCTCGGGTTCGAGTACAATTTTATCCTCTCGTAGGACGCGCGTATTATTTCACGCGGCGAACGCCTGGTGAAATAATCCTCCGCGCGCCCTACTCGAGGAGAAAAATCGTACTCGAATCTGAACAGTGAACTATTGTCTATTTATTGTATATTATATGTAACTGTAAATGATATATTTGTTGGGAGTATTGTTTTCCATGTCTGTTGTGCATTCCGGGTCAGTATTCTCTTTATTCCTAATATTTTCAACAGCTTGGGGAGAGAACCGCACTGTATCAAGAAGTCCGATACTAGTGGCGGCACCAGACTTTAGTTTATGGGAACGCAACTGGTGACCGGGTATCCAGTGGGTGTGTCGCGATAGATTTATGATTATTTTAACCCTTTACCCAACACGAAGATTACACGTGCAGATACATTTCGTGAATAACTAATAACTACAAACTTTCATTTTTGCCTAAAAGACATAACTTATGATGTCAACATTCGCGTTCCAATGCGAAGTTGCTATCCATCTCTTGGGGGCAAAAGTTAAAAATACAATAGAATTTGAAAAGCGATTTTTGTGAACAGCGCCGGCCATTTATTGTCGTTACGTTCCGAAAGGTGTTAAAAGCACAGCGCTCGTATTGAGTGTTGAGCAAGTTGGGGTGGGGTGGGGCTATTTTCGTGGAAGAAATTCCCCTTCCCTGCTCCGTGTATCACTGCCACTGTCCGATACTCATATATAATTTGTTTTTCTACAGTATTTCATTTCATATATTTACTAAGTTTGCCGGAGCAAAAACAAAACAATCGTTATTCTCTCATACAGGTTGCTTTGTGTTTTGGAGAGAAAAAAACTGATGATGGAATGTCAGTTATTTGTGGGATTGTTTACGCTTGCGTTAACGTTAGTAAGTTGCCGGTGTTCGTTTATGAATGGCAAGTATTATTTTACGGGCCAATCAGCGTGTAGTATTCGTCGCTCAAGGCTGAGTCGTATTCTGTCACCTTCCACCGAAGCCACCCTCTATGGATCCATATGGGTGAGTAGACGCCATTTTGGAGTACCAGTAAATTTGGCCGCCTCGCCTCCAGTACCTACGCGCCAAAATATGTCACAGCTTTATGCAGTCTTGAACTATTTATTAATCGATCAAAAATGTATAACTCAACTAAAATCTGAATTAGCGTCCATGCATCACCCGAAGCAGACATTTTGTGTATAAACAAAAACACACGCGTGAAAATCGTTCAGTTTCACCATGAAACATTTCGGATATTCGTCAGAACAAGATGTAGCAGAGCAAAAGAGGAAATTACACCCCGAGCAAACAACAAAATCGAACGATGATTTTTTTTATAAATAAATAAATAAATAAATAAATAAATAAATTTTGTTTATAGTGCAGTTGTCAGTTTGCCCAAAGTATCAGGATCTTTGTCGAGCTTGTTAAGTGATTTCGGAGTTTTTGGTCAAACATAGTTACAGCTTGAATTTTGTATAATAATGCCGAGTTCACATTTTTATTATAATATTGTATTTGTTTAATTCATAATTATCATATTCTTGGTCAGTAATCAGCGAGGTATTCATTTTCCATATCCCTATCTCCTTTGGGCATTTCTGTCTATGAATTTGCAAATCCACTAGAGTGTGATCAATTTTATGTCCATTTTCAATACTACTGGTTTGAGAGTGTTGATTAAGTCAAGGATATAAAAATATGCAAGTCCGCATTCTCTCTTGCTTGTATGCAATTGACTTAGTGATTTTGTTTAACACCTGGGTGTGCTATTTTCAAGATATCAACCAAATCTAAATTTTGTCATCAGATATTTTATAAACGTCGGGATGTCATTTGATTACGTCTGTTTCCGCCAAACACGTCTATTTTGGTAATGTTAGTAATAAAAGTTCCGAGTTTTTGAACCCGTTGAAAAACGTGCGAATCATCATTATTAACGCCATATATATTGCATATTACATACGTGTTCGTCGATCAGATTTATTTATCTGATAAGAAATTTATAATTTTGGCTTAACATTGTTTTTGAAATATTAAAATTTTATTTTTATTGAATAAAATAGCGACACCACAAATATAGATACATTTTTGATTGAGGACACACATATATTACACCATTTGGTTTCCCAGGCTTTTTTTACCAACCCAGCTTTCCTCAGTACGTGGGATGTTATGTCGCGGGGTTGAGTGCGGTGACCGTTTTGTAGCTTTATAAACTGAATATGTGATAAAATGCATAAATTATTGTGTGGAAGTATTTTTCCGCCACCACTGACAAGTACGATTACTACTTCTGGCCTTTGCCACTACTGCCGCAAAGTCCAATCACCATTGCTAATAATTCTACTTGTGGCTTCTATCCACTTTATGGCCAACACTAGTTTCGACCACTGATGTCTCCTATCGCGACACTATTAGATGTTAAACTAACAGGTCCCGGTTTCTTTCACTACAACCACAAGCCCTATGATAATTTCACGCCACTGCCAGTACTATTATCCTCTTCTCTGGGATATCTTATCACGCCCACTAACGGTTGAATACACACTGCCTGCTCCTTCGACACTTTGGCCCATACGATGGAGACAGGATTCTATCGGCACGGCTACTCGGCTAAATTCTAAAACGGTTTCTGGGGAGATAAACACCGGTGTCCGACGGAATGTATGCATGTGCTGCGTGTACTACCTGGTACAGAACAGTCGCCGTGGAATAGTCGTAATCCACACGTGGGCAGTGATGTCCATCAGCTAAAAAATGAACATCAGCAAAATTTTAATCAATGAAGCACCGGGTTGTACCCGGTGCTTCATTAATTAAATTTTTGCTGTTCACTCCTAAAATTAGTGTTTGGAATCTAATATTATTGCGTCCGTGGAAATATTGTCCATGGGTGGGAATTGACCAGTCCACGGCGGCCGTACTGTAAGCTTACACAATCGCATAAGCATATAATAACTGCAAGGCGATTCTATAGCCGTATAAAAAAAACCTTGAAAAGCATTTTGCAAAATAGATTCTATGTAAAGCGAATTTCAAAACCCAAGTGGTGTTATGTTATGTCTTTAGCTAATTCCTCATTGTCGTTTAGCGTCATAGGCCACATTAGGATTATTCCTCATAGGCCTTTGGTGTCATGCGACAACCGCAGATTATTACAATAGTTGGAGGGGGCGATATTTTGAGTTCGGTATCGGTATTTTAGGGGGTATACCTCGGTATTCGGCATCTGACTTGACTGAAATTTGCTGGTAGTACCAAAGAGGAATTCACATCAGGAAAAACAGAATAAGTTGTTGGAGTATCATTCTACCACAACGCTTTAAATGCAACTGCCAATGAGCTCAACAGTGGCATTCTTTTACGGCCACAAATCATATCTACAGTAATTTTGTGACTTTTTCTAAACGCACCTTAATGTTTAAAGACCTATTCCATGCCTTTGCGACCCCAAAGCATGTGCCTTAACCATGCCATCGTTAGAAGCTCCTGCTGACAATAGATAAAACACCTAGGCTGTGATTTCTAGTCAGGCTTTGGCTGCATTAACAGGAAGCCAAGGCTTGATTACAAATCACTGCTAAGCGATTGGACATGTAAGGTTGCAGTCTATTGGGAATTCAAGACAGTTGCCCAGTCCATTAAGGGTTAACAAACCTGAAAAGAAAATGAGTCACTTATGTCACGAAAATGAACCTTTTCAACTTTTATCAAGCCTCAACAGGGACTTATAAATGGCAAATGTAGGAGAATTTGAAAATTGAGACGGTATCGATATTCAACGATTGGTTCGGTTCAGTTTTTTGGTATCCCTCTGATATCGGTTCCGTTTTTCGGTATATTGCCCATCTCTAACAGCAGTCAATTGATCTGGGTTGTAATATTACGATGAGTTGAAAAGGCCAAACCACCCGGCTCAAACGCAATGTCGAATGCATTAGGTTTGATCTGGCTAATCTTATCTCGTCAAAGAAACTGTATATGGCAACCTATATCAACTGACTGCTGAATGAGTTTATTCATTTAATAAAATTAACACGACGCATGAAATTTAAACAAACAACGAATTTTCGAATGTTTTCAGCGAGTGTCTAGCAGTGGCGGCGCCAGAAAATGTTTCACGGGGGGGGGGGGGGGGGGTGCGATAAAAGGGCATGGGGAGGGGAGTCCGGAAGTCGCCTTTTAGAATCCTAGCATTGCATGTTAACACCGCAAATGTCCACGCTATCTGATTACAATGAACAATAGTAGAATGAAGCCACCTGGTTCCTTTTGGGGTGAATCGCCACATTTTTGCAGACGTCAACAAGTGAAGACGTTCGAGTAGGATCGTGCAACTTTCACATGAAGATTTGTCTAAACGTAGGGAGCGTAGCAGGGATACAAGTTGGTTGGCTAAGTGAGCTGGTGAGTTTCCTTTACAACAATAGAAATTTATTCTCAATTTATAAATCTGAACTGGGAGCATTGCATTCTGTATAACTCTTACTGGACGGCTGCACGGTATGTCGATAAACATATACATACCGGTATTCAATCCAGTATCGATTGAATACCGGTGTAATTACAAAAATATCGGTTTATCGTCATTATTTATTTACCCACAATTTAATTTTCAAGATGTCTTGAGTTTTAACTGTAGTCCCGAACGAATAATATTATCCAACGAATCGGCAGCATCTGCCCGCTTAACCCTTACTCAACGTTACGGCCAATACCGGCCAGCACTATTCTCAAAAATCGCTAATTAATTTTCGTTATATTTTCATTTGTGTTCTCAAAAACATAGGGTATGACCCCTCTTTGGAACGAGCTCGTCGAGCTCGTTCCAATGAGGGGTCATAACCTATGTTTTTGAGACAAAAAAGTAGTTATTCAACAATTTTTTTTCCACGTGTCGTCTGCTTTTCATGTTAGGTAAAGGGTTAATATACAAATTCAAATGTTCCAAAAATATTTAAAAAAAAATGAACCCATATCACGTGACCCCTCATTCGTCGAGCTCGTTTCAATGGGGGCCGCGTGATATTGTTTTGTTGAGTTGTTCGATAAACTAATATTTAAAATAATAAATTTTGATATCGTCTGCGTAGGGTAAAGGGGTATTCGAACTGCATCATCAGGGTATGCTAATTCGTTCCACTGTGATGTCTCAACTCCCGATTGTGGTACGTTTGTTCAGAGAGAAGACAATAGAAGTTATTACTTTGTTAGTTTCATATTGGCTATATATACCGAAGGTCGAAGGCTGGTGTGAAGTTACTGAGGGCTAATATCTCGGCCGATATGAATCTAACCAAGTAATAACCTCTTTATTTATTAAACCATACAAATAATTACAAAGAGTTCTCAGATCTGTTACAGTTTTCTAACAATGTTGTTGATTCTCATTATTTTCATAAAGTCCCAAGTTTTATCTTCTCCTAGTTCAGCTATCCGAACGTCTCAATTTTCCCAGTGGAAACTCTCTCTTCTCTCCCGTCGACGAATTTCAGCCAACATCTCTGAATCCTTGTTTGTTTCAAATTTTGTGTGCAACTCTCTTTTTTTTCTCTTCGTCCGTCTAATCCTTACTTGTTGCTATCAGCATTTCCTCATCATACGAAAGCTTCCCCCCTTTTCCCGGTAACGCCAATTTTACAGATTGAATGCGTTCGACGAATAATGATGCACGATTTCACTGTAAACAAAATAGTTGGGCCTAGAAACGCGTCAAGTGACAACTTTAGCTTGGTTCATATTGGTCGACTGCCGAAATCGGCATAATATCCGCCGATTTTGAAGTCACATCTGCCGAGCTTGATAAGGGGCAATTCTGGGAAAGAAAATCATATCTAATAAATAATAGGCGGTTCTGTAGGTGGAAGCATGTACGCTGCAAAAAATATAGGTTCTCTTTAGAACCAAAACTGGTTCTAATCTTGTCCCTGAGATGGAACCAGTTCTGTTTAAACAGTATTTATTTCAAATCAAATACATTTATAAAGATTAACATTAAATATTAACAGAATTAAACATAAATTGAGGGGGTTTCAGCCGTAAGTTTAGAGCTTATACGAAATTGTCTCAAATCATTATTAAGCAAAGGAGATATGAACAGTTGGCATATCGAACCAGTTTTGGTTCTGTACAGAACCAAAACTGGTTCGATATGCCAACTGTTCATATCTCCTTTGTTTCAAAATGTTTGGCGACTGCGTTGAAAAGCTCCAAGTTTAGTGCTGAATCTACTTCAGTTCATGTTATATTCTGTTAAAACTGAATGCTAATCTTGGTAAATTTATTTGATTTGAAATAAATACTGTTTAAACAGAGCTGGTTCCATCTCAGGGACTAGATTAGAACCAGTCTTGGTTCTAAAGAGAACCTATATTTTTTGCAGTGTAGCAGTGATTTTGCAGGTCTCAAAGAAATTTTCAATAAGATGCATTAAGAGATTTTGTGTGAAATAGCTTCAGTCGGAAAACCTGGCAGTAAAAGTATAAGAAAATGGCAGAAGAACCATTTCCATCGACACAACAGTCAAAACGTGCTAAACCAATCCTATGGTGCCACCAGCTCGAGGAAAACCCCTCGAAATAGACCCCACTGTTACCCGATTCGCTGCTTTCTAACACATTTCCCAACAATTCCGTTCTAACAACAATTACGAGAACACACAAATATTTAATTCAGTATTTTTTGTACTGGAGGTCGCTTTTACGTCGGTTGATAATGACGGAAAATGGCAGAAAGAATTCGGTTTAGCGGAATGTATGTAGAAATATTTTGGCGGAGTTTTAGTAGTAAAAAAGGACTGGTAGCAAAAAAAAGGACTGGATTAGGATGGACATTTGGCACAAAAATGGTTGGCCCCGTGACTGACGATGTTATACCAATATCCGAGGACAGATACGGTACAAGGGTGAAAAACACGTGGAGCAAAATAATGGTAACGCTGATGGAAATTCATATTTGGTAAAGAGTTGAATAAATTTCCTGTAATATGAATGAGTAAAACGTACCTGATTAATTATCTGGTGTCCGGAAAGCAGTAAAGTAGTAACACACTCTAAGACTATCAGATCCGAATTGTTCTCAATGCACTCACAAATACTAACAATTCTGCCTTGGTCTGGAAAAAATGATATTGGACACACTTCGTTTGTTTCCAATTAAACATCCATTAACGACACGTAAACAACAAATTTTGAATTCATATTTATTCTCGCCAATATTGTTTTACTGCTTAGATAAATTGATGGGAGAAAAAGCTCAAACGTGTTGATGACACCTTAACGTAAAACAGCATCAATGATCAGAGAAGTGATTATATTCTCATTGAATGCATCATAAAACAGTATTTTCCTTTTTAAATGGGATTTTGGGCGATTAATGAAAACACGAACGATTGTCAACAATGAAAAACAACTTCGAGTGTTGGATCGATAGAATATGAATTATTTGATAGCTATAACATCAGCTGATTGTAACACGGGGCGGGACAACAGTTGTCCTGGGTGTCAATGCATCCAGGTGTGCTGTATGGGAATTTATAGCAATTTGTTTTCGCTGGAATGAGACTCTGGACCCTATATTTTACTTTGGGATTTTCCATCGTAATTTTTCTCCAAGGTTGACACTCTGGACCCAAGATTTTACTATGGGATTTTCCATAAAAGTAGAAATATCCTCTGCACCCATATATGACAAGTGCAATAGTAATGTGCGAATTTCTGTAAAAAATTGCAGCTGACGGCAAAATTTACTATAGAAATTCAATTCAATTCAATTCAATCTTTATTTCACAGCATACAAATACAAATAAGAGAGAGAGAGTAAAGTTAAAAAACTATTGAATGATGTAAATTTCCCATATTACTGATGCATTAGCCTTAGCCCCAGAGTATCCTTCTAAGGCACCCCCCGGGGACCATTGTGGAAGCCCTGGCAAAACAAAAATTCGTCAGAATTTCCATAGTGTACACTTGGATCCAATGTGGAACCCATGTCAATTTATTATTATGAACGATTGGAAGGAAAGAATAATTTTTCGAGTGGAGACGAAGACCTTCCACATTTTACAGCCTGCATCATGTTTAATGCCAGTGTAGCCAACAGATAAGCGTTTTAAACGGAGTACAGTACGCCCATCATGGCCTGGTCACCTTCCACGGGTGGGCAATATTTCCACGGTCGCAATAATATTAGAATCCAAAACACTAATTGCAGGCATAATCATCCAAATTTTAATTAATGGAGCACCGGGTATAAAGCCGGGTGGGCAATATTTCCAAGGTCACAATAATATTAGAATCCAAAACACTAATTATAGGCAAAATCATCCAAATTTTAATTAATGAAGCACCGGGTATAAAGTCGGAGCTTCATAAATTCAAGTTTTCCCGATTATGATTTTTCTAACCTGGAAACACATGTGTGGATATCACTGCCCACGTGGAGGTTATGACCTACTCCACGGCAACTGTACTGTACTAAGGAAATGCGAGCACAATTTATTCATTTTATAATTGATGCATGATGATGTTTCTGTATAGTACTCAGTCTCACGCATCAACAGGTTACTTTTGTACATCCTCCTCTTCTGAACCTACAGCACTTTTAAAAAGCAATATATACAATACAATACATTACATTTATTGTCTTATACCAAACAGAAGATAAATGACAAAACATATCATAGACACACAAATATAGATCACAAGACACGGAGACAAGAACAAAGGACAGACTCGTGAATTAAATAATATTCATTACATGCATGTAAATATATATGATGAGCGTGCTTCCAGCTCGAGTAATTTTAATTCTTGCCTAAACAGCTTTTTTATTTTTAGCTAAACCCTGCGGTGTTGTTCCATGTAGAGATGGAATTACGCCAGCTCAACACCGCCTGGTCCTTTTCACCAGCTCCTTCAAGCCTCATGATCCGTACTGAACGGCGAGGGCGCTGGCGAAAAAGTTCTGACGGTGCTCAAACAGTGTCGCGCACTCTCCAGACCAACCTTCCCACCATATATATATACACACCAACATACACTAGCAGTAATGTTTCTTAGCAACGGGAAAGCTTATACTCTTGCAGTATAATCGCATCGACAACGAACTTGAAGGTTAAAGGTATCAATTCTGAGTAAAAAAACTCTACCAGGTAGAATAGTGACTCGTCGGGACTTAGCCTACTGTAGTCGATTGCTGTGGTGTTATTTATTTCACAAAACAGCTGGTCCGGCAGCGTAGTGTAGAGCTGGCAGGCATACAAAAAATGTGTTTCGTCCTCAAAACAGAGCAAAACCGCAGCTCATGCTGGATTTTCGTCGGCTTTCTATATCTCCCGGCTTCAATAGACAAAGTATGTGCACTTATTCTGAGCTGAGTAAATTTTTGAATGTTACGTTTATCCGTTTGGGTAAAGAGATACTTTTCTAAACTGAATTCCCTTTTCACTTTCTTATAGAACGCAAGCTTGGTGCTCTCTTGCACTTTTGTCTCTCACCATTATCGATACCGACTTTCCAACACACCTTTCACTGCTTTTGTCAGTTTGTCCACATTTAATGTTGACTGATTTTCCCATATATGGTGAAAACCAAAATACTTAAATATATTCTTCAGCGCACATAGCCACGGGAGGTGGTCCCTGTGCAGAGATGCACTTATTTGTGACGGTGTTCACATCGGAATTCAGCAGGTGTAGGGAACCTTGACCGATTGCAGGATTATGTAAATACCCAGCGGGTATTCACCCAATTCTCCTCTTGATGCCAGAGTTGAGCTAAACTTATTTACACCAAGCTGTTGTTTGTAAAACCGAACAGAAAGCCTGTCGTTGGCATGTTTATCATACTTATCCTCTAGACTGGATCCGGTGGGAATTTTTTCAAGATTCATTACCTGGAGCCCCCATACTTCACACATGTAGGTAACAATAGGCGTAATGAGTGAATGAAATAGTTTCAGGCTGAGTGGTGCGTTTATTTCGTGTACGGGTTATTTTTGTTCCAGGAGGTGCAGTGCCTTCAGTCCTTTTTGAGTAAGTGCCTCATAATCTATCTTCCCCAATGCTTTCATGTTCACTCCCAGGCACCGATATTCTTTTACTTGCTCAAGTGGACTACCATTGAATGTAAATGGGGGGTCAGTGAATCTTTCTACCCGACTTATTAAATATCATAATTTTCGTCTTGTTTTCGTTAATTTGAAGGGACCAGCGATTCAAATGAGGGGCGAGTTCGCCGAGTGCGTTTCGAAGTCCACTTTCACCAGCTGAGAAGAGAACAATATCATCAGCGTACATGAGAGAGTTTAAATTAAGGTTGTCAAGTGGAACATGGTCGCAGATCCCATCAAATATGTCCGGAAGATCATTGATGTAAAGGTTAAATAATTTGGGGCTTAAAACACAGCCCTGCTTAACCCCTTTGGTGGGCTTCATCGTTTCAGTTAAACCATCTTTCAACTTGATCGAAAAATTAACGTCTCGATACACGTCAGTTAGATAAATCGCCGTCCTATACCGTATTGCCATAGCTTGAGACAAATACCCTCTCTCCAAACAGTGTCGAAAGCCTTGCGTAGGTCTATAAAACATGCATATAAATATTTCCCCTTAGAAGTATATTTATTAATTATGTTTTGCAGCGAAAAAATATGGTGCGCTGTGCGGCATTTTGTCTTGAAGCCAATTTGGGATGGATTCATTATGTTACTTGAAGAAATGACATCCTCAAGGCTGTTATCTAACACGTTACAGAATAGTTTGCACAGGCAACTGGATATGGCGATCCCCCTATAGTTGTTAGGTTCGTCTGCTTTACCACCCTTGTGCAAATACCTGACGAGGTTATTTCTCCGTGGTGTTTGGAATTTACCTGGAGTCAAGATAGCGTTGAATAGCTATAGATAACAAAGAAGGAGGACTTGCATGGATGCTTTTATCATCTCGTTGCTTATTAGATCGTAGCCACTAGATTTTCCATTTTTCGCGGCTTCAATGACTTCGTCTGCTGTAATCTCAGCATCTAGGTAACCAAATTCTAAAGGACGAGTAGCACGTTGTGCAGTTTCTGTTTGTGTATCCGGATTATCACACATCAATGATATTAAGGGTGATGTCCACTCTTCTGGAGATATTGGAGTGTTTTCACCCTCGTCATTGCAGACGTCTGTTAAATTATCAATGGCCTTCCAAAAGGCCTGAGGGTCTTTATCGTCCACTTTCTGAATTTCATTAATCAATTTTGTGCGGTGCTCCCGCTGTTTTCGTCTTACCACTCGTTTATAACGTTTTTTTTTCGCCGAGTAAAATTGGTGTACATACTCACGATTGCCCAAACTGGTGCGAATCATTGTATTCTTGGCCATCATGTTTTTTCGCAATTGCTGACAATCCGCATCATACCACAATTTTCTTACTCTCTTTTTCTTCTCCCTCTTTGGAGTGGCGTTCCTGTCGCAATTTCATAAGGCTGTATGCATTATTTTAATGAGATGTTCTGTGTTTGGGACGTTTCGGGTTCGCCAACCTCTTGTCCCAAATAAGTGAACACCTCATTAGAAACCGCTGCAGAATTTAAGACTGTCTTTAACTTTTCAGAAAGTGGCTTGGTCTATTTAATTTTCTTGGGTAGTGGGGTAAGTCTCACGCCATCTTGTGTGTGTGTGGGGGGGGGGGGGGGGGGGGGGGGGTGTGACAATGTGTCTTCCAGTTTGTAGTTCTACAGTGATTGGGCAATGGTCGGAAGAAGGGTGAAACTCTTCAACTCTAAAACTAAGGATACTTGGTTGTAAATTGTTCTGTACCAATCACCAGTCTACTGTAGAGGAACCATTTTATCTATGACAGGTGGTCCGCCCTCGGGAATTACCCGAGGTCCTACCATTCAGGAGTTTCATGCCTGTTGCAATGCAAAGATCGAGTATTTGGTTGCCTTGACTATTAGTTCGTGCAAAGTCGACTGAATTAATTCTGATTCTTACAAATACAATCTGTTAAGTTATTCGATGGTAGCTGTAAAAATCGAGAGCAGTCTTGGATAATAAAATCTTTGTCGGGTGGATTTATTCGTTCGTTTAAATCTCCAAGAAGGACCACCTGTCCCAGACCGTGACATCTAGAGATTTCATTTTTCACAACATCAAAAATGTTTGTCGTTGCGCCGCATGCGGAGGTGAGCGTAAATGACGAGTTGGCAGGGGTATGTACACTGCAAAAACAAAGATATCCTGAGAGAGATTGAAGAAATCCTTGCATAACTTGAAGGAAACAATATCTGAATTAACGATCGGATTAAATTTTATGCCTTTCCTTATCTCATTTTTGATGAGTACGGCTAGACCGCCGTAGGGCTTTTTAACGTATTGCTTTCTGCACTAAGACGTAATCTTGTAGCCATCAACATAGATCGTTTATGTCTTCGATTCGTTACAGTGTGTTTCGTCAAGGCAGATTATGTCACTGTTCAATCGTTGAAGAAATGATGGGTTATCTAATTTATTAATGCGCTCTCTGCCAAGTCGACTAAACAAACCATTGATGTTGTAATATGAAATAATAAGTTTGTGTACATTGAACATGACCATTAAATCAAGACTAGAATATTTTGTATGGACATTGAATTCACAGGCTCAGGCTGAATAGAAATATGAATCTTAATCCAAAATGATAGCAACAATGAAATGAATATACTTAGTCAAAAAAGAAAGTATAATAGAAACAAATTTCAGTCAGAATGGTATGGGTACGTCGGCGTGTTCGCTGGACTGAGCAGCGTTGGAGCACAGTTCTTTTTAGTGATGAATCACGATTTTGTTTACGGCGCGCCGATGGTAGGACAAGAGTGTATCGCCGACGAGGAGAACGTTTTTCTGATGCATGCATGCTGGAATGTGACCGTTTCGGAGGGGGCAGTGTAATGGTTTGGGCAGGAATTTCCTTGCACCATCGAACGCAGTTGATCTTCATCGACGGTAATCTGAATGGACAGCGATATAGGGACGAAATTCTTAACGCTGTTGTTGTCCCGTTGTTCAACGCTAACGTCGGGTTGCAGTTATTCCAGCAAGACAATGCCCGACGTCACGTGGAGCGTATCTGTCGTGACTTTCTTGAGGAGCAGAGCATCGAACTTCTTTCCTGGCCCCCACTTTCGCCAGATGTTTCGCCGATCGAGCATCTTTGGGATCAATTAGACCGCCGGGTACGACTTCATGATCTTCAGACGTTAGGCGATTTACGTTATACTCTAAGGCAGGAGTGGAACGCAACACCACAGGGTGACATCCAGAGACTTATCATGTCCATGCGCCGTCGATATCTTGCCATCCAAGAGGCAAACGGGGGACATACACGCTATTACTGCATGTGCGAACTTTTCATTTCACCCCATGTCTGAATTGAGATGTCCAGACGTGACGCTGGCAACAGTAAGAACATGAAATTATGCAAATTCATACAGCTAGACTCGAAATATGAACTTACAATAATTTGTTTGGGATTGAAGTCGATAATACTAAAAAAAATTGCTCCTCAAAGTTTGTTATACTTTCTTGTTTGACTCAGTATATATCTGCGTAAAGGTGTAGTAATGTAAGTCAGAGGAGGAGAACAATGAGGAGAAAAACATGCAACAAATTATAATAGTCAGAGGAGGAGAACAATGAACAGATGTGAGGACTGCCTCGCAACTCTGCGTGTGGGGAGTTGGCTACGAAGACACCCATCCTCGCCCCATCAATGGCAACCATCACACAACAGTCGCAATATACAATAGCGGATTTCTATCTCTCTCTACCTGTAACTTTTGTAACTGAAAACTTCAAAGTTTTCGTTAACCACCCAAACCAAGATGACACCTGGACAAAGTAGACGAAACTCAGAAGGGACTGAAACAAGCTTTTTGTTAACCCTTTACCTAACGAATCGCCCGCGACCGCCCACGTAATATGCAAATTGAGCAGTTGAAAAAATTTAATTTTTCAAAATATTTCAACAAAACCATATCATGTGACCCCTCATCGGAACGAGCTCATTGAGCTCGTTCCAATGAGGGATCACATGATATGGTTTTGTTGAAATTTTATGAAAAATTTAAAAACATTATATTTAAGATAATAAATTTTGATATCGTCTCCGTTGGGTAAAGGGTTAACATACACAGGAAACCAAACACCAAGCAATGATTGAAACAAGGTTGCTTGGCTGGGACCAGTGTACATTTTAAATAAATAAACACACGAATAGAGATATAACAGACATTTTAAGGGCTTTTGGGTGTATGTCTGTGTGTTTTCCCCTCCCATCACCCAGTCATCTGTTCCCCTTGAATGCAGACCAGGTGGCAAAGGCTCAGCACCCACTCGCCCTATTAAGCTTATTGATGACTCCCAGCTTTCAAAAACATATATTGGTGGATTTTGTCCTTTTTTATGACCGTTATGGATAATATGCTGGGGCTGCTCCCAAACCAGCGACTGTTTGGATTCTTTTAACTTTTCCATTTTCTAAAACAACCACCAAACTGCCCACGTTTCTAAGTAAAGCACAGAACAGAATTCTTGAAGTTGTGCACAATTCCTAGTCATCTTCCAGTTCGAGATTCTCGGGGGTCTGACCTCAGTACCCAAGAGCAAGTGCGCTCACTCAACCCAGTAAGATTATTGGCCCTCGCTTCAAACTCTCGTGGATTCACAAGAAAATAAAGTTCTTCGGGTCGCAAGGGATTTCAAATCCCACATTGTCCCTGTGCGCCTTCGGCGAGCTGAAGCTTTTGATTCAGTTCATGAAGAGATGTCTCCTTTCAAATTTTGTGATACCGAAGAAATAATTTTTAATTTTTTATTGGAGTTTAACGACATTTCCGATAGACACAATCCCTACAATCGCTTAAACTAGCCACGGAAGTTGGGCAGTGGCATGGTGAAAGCCACGGCTTTTATCACGACATTGCCAATTGCATTGACGACATTGCCAATTGCAGTGACTAAGTTCAAGGGCTATGTCGCTTCGGAGTGCTGTCATTGTGAGTTCACAGCACCACGTGGTGAATCATTCAGATTTGCCTATTTTTATTGGAGTTAAACAACACTTTCAACATTCACGGTCACATCCAGGCTTGTGACTCCTCTTTGGAACGAGCTCGTTCAAACGAGGGGTCACATGATATGGTTTTGTTGAAATTATTTGAAAAATTAAAAAAAAATGATATTTAAAATAATAAATTTTAATATCCTCAGCGTTGGTTAAAGGGTTAATGATGCATTATCTGTGAACTAGTTTCTTCTAGTTAGCTTACCTTAAAATCGGAGCGATTTACTGTTTATTAAATGTAACAAAAGGAAACTTGGCTTTATTTTCTACTGACATCACAGGTGTTTTCTCAATCATAAATTGCGTTTTAATTGCTCGCACGGCTAATAATTTCAAGGGAGATAACATTATCGAAAGGCGATTTTCTTCAGGAAATAATGCAGGGGTGTTTGGCCAAAGAACATAGCTTATGACTCTTCACGAACATAGCTGACAGGCGCGCTTCAACAGGGGGTTAGAAATAATGTTTTGGAGGAAAAAATGGAAATGTTTAGTTATTCAAGAAGTTGAAAGTGCCGTCGCCTATTAGTAAAGATATAACCACAAAAAGATGGGTAAATAGTATTGCTGTTTTTTTGAAGATGTTCGGGCGCTGTCAGTACCTCTTTTTCAGCTGAAGCCTTGAGAACTGGCTGATAAACAAGAAAGCTGAGAAGTGCCGGTCGGGAGCAGCGGAGTCCCGGCCTGAACTTGCTCGGGCTGTGGGACCCTTGAAGCACCTAGTCGACCATGGTTCGGCCCGATGAAAAAAAATTAAAAATTTGGTGCCAAAAGAATCAAAATCCTTCACTCTAGGAGTTTAACGAGGTGCGTACATCACTGAACCGAATACCACATATTTTCCTTTCGCTAATTTGCGCAGTATCAATTGCCAATTTATTCACAGGCAAACGAGCAGTCAATTGGCAGACGCTGTGATAACTGAATGCGCAAACAATTCATATATTATTTATTGACAGATACGCTCGCTGCATGGCAACAGAAAAACAATATAAAAAAGTATTGAGTCAATGAGATCCCATTCGCCATTCCTTAAATCCCTCCTAAGGGCGGAGACTCCTGGCGTTTGGCCACCCCGAAGCACAACTGAGAACTGAAACCTTGGGGAATTTCTCGGAAACATATTTCTGTTTATGTGGATGAATCCCCAGCAGATTTCAAGCTCGATCGATCAGTGACCTATCAATGTGAAACACTGGGAGGTCGCTTTGGTAGGTTCTAGACTCTTCTATTTATTTATTTATTTATTTATTTATTTATTTATTTATTTATTTATTGGTGCTTAACCCTTTACCCAGCGTAACGGCCAAACCCGACCAGCGCTATTCACAAAAATCACCAATTAATTTTAATTATTTTTTTCATTTTTTGTCTCAAAAACATAGGTTATGACCCCTCTTTGGAACGAGCTCGTCGAAAGAGGGGTTATAACCTATGCTTTTGAGACAGAAAATGAAAAAAATTAGTTATTCAATAATTTTGTTTGCAAGTGTCGTCTGCTTTTCATGTTAAGTAAAGGGTTGAGGTCACATAATTCTGTACAGTTGCTAAACATGACGCTCTTGACTCTTTAAAATTATATTTAAGTCATTCATGTTCAATAATTTGTGCAATCATAAGCTTCACTTTTTATTTAAAAAAAACTCGCTCCTTCCATCGACATGGATTTGGACATTGTATGCCGTATAATTTTTTCCGACACGTTGTTGGCGAATCGTAGAGAGATGAACAGATTGGAAATGGCCGCCGTAATTTTAAACACAATATTTTTGGAAATATCAGTCAGGTTGAGGGAGGGCGCATGCACGTCTATTGAAATAGAATTAGAGAGGGGATTTCCAAACGCTATATTTAAAAACTTGATATTCACTGGAAAACCTGTGACATGGACTTTTGAGTACTAGTCACGTGTATAAGATCCAGCCAATAGAGATGTGGTTATTTATAAAGTATATAATAATAGGTATTAGCGTCTCGCCACAAAGTTTACGTAACATTTTTTAATAACGGGGGAGGTTTGTGGTGTAGAAAAATTCTGTTTTAAACTATCAAGAATGCCACCATATATATTTAGCGCTTGTTGTAATCATAGATTTTAATTTGGTTTCCCAGGGAGGTTCCCACGATCCACCTCTCATGCTATTCCTAGTGTGGCGCGACGGATATCCTGGTTCGCACACTAGAAAGTGCCCCCTCTCCTAATATTATTTCTTTGTTCCGCCGTTGAACCTGAGTCCGCAATTGCGTATGCGCTCAATGATATACCTCCATATTATGACGAAATAAACGCAAATATGTGAATTTTCTATCGTCATACAAAAATATTTCCTCAATTGTGCACCACAACAAGGCTGCAATAACACTATATCTTACATGCGTTAATGTGCTCTCCTAAATAGTTTTAATTGTTGCAATATGAGACCAAACGTTGACAATCTGACGTTCATTATAAAAAAAGTGAAAAAAATGCATCGCGATTTGAAGCTTTCAAACAGGGTGGAAAATGGGTCTGGCTAGTCATCGTTCTATTCTTTTTATTTAACGGTATTTAAAATATAATAATCAATACATTTACAGAATAATATTGTGATACATAGATATTATCATAACAGTGTGCTGATCCGTGTCGTAGTATCACGTCGAGTTGAGGTGGCCAGATTTTCGGATCACACGAGCTGCCGCAGGCAGCGAGTGTGATCCGAAAATCTGGCCACCTCAACGAGACGTGATGCGACAACACGGATCAGTACACTGTTATGATGATATGTTTATCATATGACATTGTTTCGATGTCAAATTCACCCAAATTTGCCATTTTAATTAATATGCGGTGAAAAGCCGGTTACAAAATAGCAGACGAAACAACAACGACTTCCCTAGTTACGAAAACTATTCACGGAAACTCTCGGATATTTCCGTGGGAGTGTGATATGGATTTTTGATTTCCGTCAAAGTGTGATATGGACTTTTGATCCGGAAAAATCTCACCCGGTGTGATACAACAGTTTGGAAAACATCGTCAAACAGTAGTGATATTTAGGGTAAAAATGTCATAGTCATATGATAAATATATATACCGTTGGGGAGAGCAAAGCCAGATTGGCTGTCTTCCTTCTGTCCCGCGAGGTAAAAATATAATTAGAGCAACATCATATCAGACGGAGTTTTCAGCCGGAAAGAGAGAAATGCAGATCCTCTTGGAGTAATGTTGTATTGTTGCATTGTTGCATTATGGCATGGGGAACAAGACACTTACAATAGCAATGATATTTTAGAATACATTGAAAATAATATTGAAAATAATTTGGGAATAAGATGAGTGGCAAACTGACGAGCTGGCCGGTAAAAGCAGAACTGTATTACAGATTAGTACCGTAAACTATCTAGTACAGTCTGGGCAATACGGGTTGTTACATATAATTTGAGTAATTCGTAGAATTGAATAACAATTTAAAAACGTTGTGAAAATTCATATTTCGGTATCCAAGATATTAAGTGACTATTTGGGATGTTTCGCTTGTAGGCCAAACCGTTGTGAATGTCTGTCGTTGAATGCTTCTACGTTGTTGACATCACTGCGATCATAATACCTCCAATTTTGTTTGTTTAATTTTAAACCAACGATTGTCACTGTTGCCGGACTTCCTCAATAATCTCGTCCTTATCTGTTCACCATATTTTTCTCTTTTGCATTGAGGTGATAGTTGTCGATACAAGTTTATCAATTTAATCAAATGATAACAATTTATCCCCGTAACAATCCCGGGAAGTGAAGCAGTGATTGTTTACTGTGGTAACAAGCTCTGTTTTATTGGTAACCAATGCTTTGGTGGAAGTCCTCTAAAATGGACAATATGGGTATAAACGATGGATTTGACTTTTTATCCATGTTGCGGTCACGAATAGCCACTATGCAGAAGTACGTGACCTTAAACACCAATAAATAAATAAATAATAAATAAATAAATAAATAAATAAATAAATAAATAAATAAATAAATAAATAAATAGAAACAATTTAGGGATCTGCAGGGTCGTGGCTAGAGGTTTCCGATTGGGGGTGTAGAGTAGTGAATTTCCAACTAGAAGGAGGGACCGGGAGGGGGTCCCCCTCCCGGTCCCTTCCCCTAGTGGAAATTCACTACCGAGAAAGATTTTGAAAATGAAGTCATGGAAGTGGGCATAAAATTGATTCTAGTAACTGAAATGCGAATACATTTATGATAGAATTATCAGGTTATTTTTATTTGGTATTCTTCTGGGAATTGAATATGTGCTGAACAAATGCTCAAGCTCAGAACTTTGAGCAATTCACACTGTCCTAACATTAAATCAGATCTTATGCAGGAATGATCAATTTTCGATGTTTCATCATTTTGTAACTATGAATGATGTTATTAACTCAGGATAACGATTTTGCATGATGTGATTTCTTGAAGTGCATTTCGAGGATTTTTTTATTACGATAAGTAGACGTACTATAGAAATGACATCATACATACTTATGAAGCTCGATATTGCGTACACTGTAGTTTTAAATAGTAACAGTTAGAATTTTTGCCGATTTGAATCCGAGTTGGAATTTTGGGAAGTAAAGGAGACATCAGCAGCGCCAAAGAAGCGCCAACTTATAGAAAGATGGAATTTCCAACCACTCATGACTTGCCCTCCGAATTTCCAACTATAGGAAATTTTGGTCAGGATTGTGGGGGGGGGGGGGGGATGTGACACCACCCCTGTCGCTACATCCCTGGGGGATGTCAAGCCTCCTTTTACGGTTGTTGTTCTCTTGTACCTCTAAAGAATAATTCAGGGGCCCGTGTGTATATGTGCTCTATCAGAAAAGAGAAAAAACACAATTTGCTATGAATATATCAAATCTGAATTCAACAAATTAAAATAAACGTACACAGCGAAAACACAAGACTGAAGGTTGTGAGGGAGGTGCGTCGAGAAGATGACCGATTGAGAAGGTGGGGGTTGTAAACCCAATTTGTCCCGACTGTGATGGCGCAAGTCCCAAGTGATTCATATTCCAACTACATCAAGGCATGCCTTCTTCCAAAGCATGCCTTGATGATGTAGTTGGAATATTGGTTGGAATAGTAGTCAGTCGGGATAATAGTTAAAAAAGCATCACTTCTTGAAAAAATGTATTGTTGAATAAAAAAAAAAAAATACGCGTAGTAGTCGTGATGCAGCTTCTTATTCAATTAACATTTACAGTACGGCCGTCGTGGACTGGTCAGAAGCCATGGGTGGATAATATTTCCACTGACGCAATAATATCAGATTCCAAACACCAATTGTAAGAATAATCATAAAAAATTTAATTAATGAAGGACCGGGTACAACCCGATGCTTCATTAATTAAAATTTTGCTGCAGATGATTTTTATTTCCTGGTAAACGCATGCGTGGACATCACTGACAACGCGTGGGTTACGACCAGTCCACGGCGACTGTGCTGTACTGTACGGGTACTCCAAAATGGCCACGATGGCGTCCAACACCCCGAATCGGTTACTGTTGACTTCTATTCATATGATCGACTGTGTTTCACAAGTCCAAGTATCAAATCTATTTTTTAACCCTTTACCCAACGTAACGGCCAAAACCGACCAGCGCTGTTCTCAACAATCGCAAATTAATTTTCATTACTTTTTCATTTTTGTCTCAAAAACATAGGTTATGAGCCCTCGTTGGAACGAGCTCGTCGAGATCCTTCCAACGAGGGGTCATAATCTATGTTTTTGAGACAAAAAATGAAAAACTTAGTTATTCAAGAATGTTTTTTGCAAGTGTCGTCTGCTTTTCATGTTTGGTAAAGTGTTAAGAAAGTAATCGATTACTAGCAAGAGAGATATTGATATCTTAGACCTCAATTCTGACAAATATGTCCCGCCTGAAAAATAATTGGGGGATTGGGGGTCACAACACCTACACTCTCCTCCATAGTTACGCCCCTGTTGTGTGGTATAAAAGCCAAATAAACACACGCTACTTACTCCCCCAGTAGATGTGAGGCTTAAACAGTTTCCGAAAGTCTGCTACCATTTGAGCACTTTTACCCAAAACAAACGATATTTCTCGAAAACCATTTATGCCTAAACATGCTCAAGATACAACAACACAGGTAGGGGTCGGAATACTTTGAAATGCATTTGTAGAAACGAATGCAACCCGATACATTCCATCAAAAGGAAACTTCATCTTTCTGTGTGTGTGATTTTGGCTAAGGTCAAGGGAGTACAGTTTCTGTGTGTTTAATTTTGCCTTAGGTCAAGGGAATACTTTTCCACTGAATTTGAAATTATTGACCGGGCAGAATCTTCACTCCACTATTTCCTGTATTTGTATGACCAGCTGTTTGTGTAATATAAGTTCAAGTTTCAAATCTAGTCTTATTAACATTTATTTATTTATTTATTTATTTATTTATTTATTTATTTATTTATTTATTTATTTATTTGTTTGTTTATTAAGGTTTAACGACACTTTAACAGTCAGGGTCATATCGTATCGGTGACAGTTTTGCGAGTAGAATAAGGCGGAGTATCCGGAGTCGGAGAGAACCACCGAGCAACGACGAGCAGCTGCCAGCTCCCCAGCATCGTAACTCCGCACTGCAGGACAGGCAGGGTTAGATTGGTTGAAGACATGCGCTCCATCGACGTGCAGTACGCCTTAGTACACGGCGCCATCGTGCCCTCTTGTGGGAAATCGGGGTTAAATGCCTTGCCAAAGGACACAACGAGGGAGTCCGAATCGATCTCTCAGACGGTCACCCATCCAAGGACTAACCGGGCTCAACATTGCTTAACTTCGGTGATTTGACGAGAGTCTCATTAAGAAAGCATATAATTACTAACAAAAAGGAATCAATATCAAAGTCGCCAGTCTAAACGAAAATGTCAAAATGGATAATTTATTTTGGGGTGGGGATGTCACACCCCTAAATCCCTCTTAGCGACCCCCGAGACACATTGAGAGAAGACTTTGATTTATGCATTTTACCTCATTTTTCCACGTTCCCATGCATTCAAATATGACGAAGAAACGTGTTCGTTTCTTGAGATGACTTTAAAGTTATTCTTTAAAATTTTGCTTCACCTTCCTTTATTGCGGAAGGGGAGGTCCCGAGTTCGATCCCCGTCCGGGGCGACCTGCGTTGTGTCCTTGGGCAAAGCACTTTATCCCGGTGACAACATGGGGGCCCGATGACGCCGCGTACTAAGGCGTACTGCACGTCGATGGTGCACATGTCTTCAACCACTGTAACTCTGCATGAACAGAGCTTGAACAGAGTTAGAATGTTGAGGAGCTGACAGTTGCTCGTCGGTGCTCGGTGGTTCTCTCCGGGAACTCCGGCTTCCTTCACCCGTAAAACTGTTACGGTCACGATTAGCCATTGTGCATAAGTATGTGACCTTAAACACCAATAAATAATAATAATAATTGCGGAAGGGGAAACAACACCTCAGTTTGATCCGGTCTGGAAAGCATATTCCATAGCCTGTATTAACACCAGTGTCTTCTATGAAAGTCTACGGATTTATTTAACAATTGTGATCTGCTTCGTGAAGACTAAGAATATTTCTAGTGTTGAAAGCTAACTCGTTCCCTCGGGAAGGGACAGTCATTTCACGTCTTCGGTGCGCCGAAAGCATGATTGAGAATACCTTCTTGAGTCGACAGAGGCAAAATGAGTGTGCAGATGAGCAGAAGTTTCTGACTACGAAAATTCCAGTACTTAAGGCTTCACAGAAATGTGCTTTCATTGGACAACACGTCTGAAAATTGATAGGAATAGCCTTTTGTGTGGGTGTCAGTCAAATATATGTGTGCTTGCATCACTTAATCCAAAGGAAACGAAGGAAAGATCACCAGTTCTTTCAGAAATGTCACATAGCGGAGTCGAAGCCGAATATATTATTATCCCTCCGCCAAAATCGATCGAGTGCGGTACAAAAATGACAGTTTGAACGCATATTCTGTTCTGTATTTATTGCATGTCTACAATTTAATAAAAAAATATTAATTGATTTTGGCGGAGGGATAATACTGAACCCGAAGCCTTCGGCTTCTTGTTCAATATTATCCCTACGCCAAAATCGATCGAATGCGGTAAAAAATGAGAGTTCGAATGTATATGTTGTCCTGTATTCATTGCACGCCAATAGTTTACTAAAACAAATTTTAAAAACACAAATTATTGCCAAAAAAGAAATAGTTAAATAGTCCGCGCACGTGATCCGTATTGTTCAAGGACAATACAAACAATTTATCGTTCGCTTCGATTTTTGCAGAAAAAGCGTGTATTTTATGAAAACAAAAGCACAGGCGTGCAATAAACGTTGATACAGTGTTATTAGCTCCCATGCAAAGTAGGGTCGTGGCGTTTGATGAAGTGAAAGCTGTTACACTGCAGCGTAACAGCCTTCACGTCATCAGACATTATGATTTGGGATTAATTATTACGTTGATTAACTTGACGTTATCTTGGGTGTTGAGTGGTGGTGTTTCTTGATGACGTTTCAGCAATCCAGTCCTTCTGAGATCAGAAGCGAATTAGTCATTCCGACATTCTGTCAGGCTAATAATTCATTTTGTAAGAAAGCAACAGAAACACAACCGCATAGTCCCAGCTGATGCACCTCTCGGTTTAACACAGAGGTCCATTGGCCGAAATTTTGCTTTTGCTTTTTTAATGTTTTGTTATTGTCATGGTGGTAGCAGCTCCACTCTACGGGTGTGTTATTGGTACACCACTTTTTTTTATAAACTTTTCGTAAAAAAGAATCAGATTTTTTTGGATTTTACAGCATCAGAGAATTTCCTTTGTTGAATTAGCAGAATTTGCTTATTTTTGACGATATTATTATAAAGAAAAAACATTAAGGAACAGAGGATGTAAACGGTTAATAATTAAACTACACTGTAGGTTGTAGAATAGAAAAAAAGAGTAACGGGCAGAAAAATATAGTACGACTTCTGTTCCGTTATAGTGTGCGCCAGAGGAATCTCAGGTTTGATGGAATATCTGCCATCAGCCATCGGTGACAATAAATAAAATATGACCAGAGATGATAAATGCTCTGACAATTTGCAGGATATGAAACACCAATCTTTTGATAGCATAACATAAAAATGCTATTAACTTAAATGTATTGGGGTGATCATTATTTTATAGTTTGATATATCTATCCTAAATGATTTAGGAAAGAACGTTTTTATATTTTACTGCCTATGCACAATTGGTTCGTGTTTGTTGCCTTTCCTTATCAATATAGTTCATCAAAACGGTAGAGTGTTCTGAAACTCATTGGACTATTTTTAGGGATAATCCTCAAAAAATTAATTAATGAAGCACCGGGTACAACCCGGTGCTTCATTAATTAACATTTTGCTGATGATGCTTCTTATTTCCTGATAAACATATACATGTGCGTCACTTCCCACGCGTGGACTACGACCACTCCCCGGAGATTGTACTGACTTTCTATTAGAAAATAAAAACCATACAAAAGCATGTAAACGAATGTTTAAATTACAGAAATGGTCAATACAAATCATTAATAATAAGAAATATAATGCCCATACCGACCCACTATTCTTCAAAAATGGTATTCTGAAGATAAAAGATTTGGATAGTTTACATGCTTACTTGTTCATGTTTGGTTGGCATAACGGTGACCTTCCAGCATCCTTTGCGACTTTTTTCTCTTCTATCAGTACTCAAACTAATGCAAACAAGGACCAAGTCTGTTTCTTGCGTAGACAGAACAAGAACAAAAACATTAAAAAGTCTACCGGTCTTTTATGGAACGAACTAGTAATGGGCATCAGGAAAGTGAGAAACTCAAAAAAATTAAGTGCAGATTTCCTTTTTTCGTACTCTAATAATATGTCTTGTTCAAATACTTATTGCGCCGAGTGTGCTACTTAGCATGTTTTCATTTCTACCTCATTCCCAGATGTTTATCCCTCTTCTTTAGGCTGTACTGAAATGTACTGATTGACACTCGGTAGTTAACAAGTTGTTCTGATAATCTCTCTCTGTCACTCATTGCCACCGTAATTTGTCTGCCTGATTTTCTCGTTTCGGCTGCTGGCCTTCAGATTCGGTCTTCACCCTTGCATCCTGTAAATTCGACTCTCGTCTTGGCACCTCAAGCTAATTAACAAAATGATTAAGCCTGAATCGTGAGTGTCGAGCGGAATCAATCTCCAACCACAACACACATAACCAGCAAAAGCAATATGTGATGTACCTTTGTGAAAATAATGCGAATTTACGATGTTGCATTAGTATTTCTTCACCTCCATCCACTTCTTTTCTCCCTTTCCTCTTCCTTTATATTTGTGTCTCTATTCCTTTTTCTCTTCCTTATTTGGGGAAGGCGAGAAGACTGTCAATGGCGCTATGCCTCCCCCTGCTGTATACAGTTGTAGAGTTGTATATTGTAAATAAGTGCATTCCATGTAAATTTATGTATAATGGTGAAATATATTACCTGTGTCAATCAGGAATTCCACAAGGCATAGTCCTAGCACCGCGCCACTGGAATGAAATCTGTAACAGTTTTCAATCCAGTGGCGCAGTGCTCGGACTAAGCCTGAGGGAATTCCTGCTTGACATAGGCGATATAAATTAAATTCAAGCAATTGCATCTTCACGGAACTTTCATGAACTGAGATTCCTGTGTTTAAAAGCTGGGTAATAGACCATTTATTTTGATGAAATATATTTTTTATATATCAGTATCAATATATATCAATGGGACGTTTTGTGTATCGTGTCATATCCACTGGCAATTAGCTTATTAAATTTGAATTTCTAGGAAGGATTAGTAGTTATGTGACAGTGCTATTTCACACAAGAAACATGTCCGCATCATCCAAACAGAAATACCTTGAAAGAATATCCTCAACCCGTTAACCAACGCACACGATATCAACTTTTTCATTTTAATTATTTTTAATTTTCTAATTTTTAACAAAATTTCAACAAAACCATGAAATGTGACCCACTCATTGAAAAGAGCTCTCCGAGTCTCGTTTCACGCCTTGCAGGTTAGATGGACGACAACGTAACTATCGGCGTCGAGGTGAGCGATATTCTGACACATGCGTTAAGGAAAACGTCAGCCTCTAGGGTCTGTTATGGTTTGGGAAGGAGGTATCTCATGGCGTGAAAACACCTCTCGTGGTCATCCATGGCAATCTTACAGCCGTTAGATATGGGGATCAGGTCCTCGTGCCTCACGTCCTTCCACTTACTCATTACGTTGCAGCAGGATAATGCTAGGCCGCACGTTGCTAGGGTTAGTCGTGACGTCCTCAACCAAGACAATGTTCAAGTTCTTGATTAGCCTCCCTACAGTCCAGATTTGTCCTCGATCGAGCATTTATGTGACGATCTGTACAGGAGAGTAAGGAAGCGCGTCAACGACCTAAACAACGTCGCTGAGCTCACGCAGGCCCTTCTTCTGAAGTGGAATAAGGACCATAAACAACTTGGTGGGGTCAATGATGAGGAGAGTTAGAGCAGCGACTGAAGTCCGGGTTGGCCACATCCGCTGTTCATTTTGATCGGGACATGGCGTAGCGTACAAACCCTTGGACGTTATCCATGCACACGCCCTCTGTGTTACGGTAACGCAATTCGTCAAAATTTAATAAGTAATGAAGCAATAACATCAAAATATGAAATAATAATCCATACCACATTTGAAATAATTACCACAGAAAAAAACTTGCGTTTCTTTTTGCCGCTAGTGTTTATACTGAGTCAAAGAAGAAAGTACAATAAACGTCGAGGGGCAATATTTTTAGTATTGTCGACTTTAATCCCAAACAAATTATTGTAAATTCATATTTCGAGTCTAGCTGCATCAATTTGCATAATTTCATGTTCTTACTGTTGCCAGCGTCACGTCTGGACGTCGCAATTCTGACATGGGGTGAAATGAAAAGTTCACACATGCAGTCAATAGCGTGTATGTCCACCGTTTGCCTCTTGGATGGCAAGACATCGACGGCGCATAGACCTGATAAGTCTCTGGTTGTCGCCCTGTGGTATTTCGTTCCACTTCTGCCTTAGAACATTACGTAAATCGCCTAACGTCTGAAGATCATGAATTCGTACCCGACGGTTCATTTGATCCCAAAGATGCTCGATTGGCGACAAATCTGGCGAAAGTGGGGGCCAGAAAAGAAGTTCGACGCTCTGCTCCTCAAGAAAGTCACGACAGATACGCGCCACGTGACATCGACCATTGTCTTGCTGGAATAACTGCAATCCGACGTTAGCGTTGAACAACGGGACAACAACAGCGTTAAGAATTTCGACAAAATATCGCTGTCCATTCAGATTACCATCAATGAAGATCAACTGCGTTCGATGGTGCAAGGAAATCCTCCCCAAACCATTACACTACCTCCGCCTAAACGGTCGCATTCCCGCACGCAAGCATCAGAAAACCGTTCTCCTCGTCGGCGATACATTCTTGCCATACCATCAATCAGCCGTAGATAAAATTGTGATTCATCACTAAAAAGAACTGTGCTCCAACGCTGATCAGTCCAGCGAACACGCTGACGTACCCATTCCATTCTGACGGTACGGTGACGTTGGGTATGGATTGGTCCGTGGTACGGACGCCTACTTCGGATGCCTTGTTTAGCGAGTCTGTTGCGGACAGTTTGTGCACTAATTCTATTGTTAGCTCTACCAGGACTAATTACTGCTGTCCGCGTCGCCTAAAGGAAGCGATCCGGCAAGTCAGACGTCCTCATGTGTCGGTCTTGTGCAGGGGTCGTAACTGTTGGTCGACCTGAACGCGGACGGTCGGCAATAGATTCAGTGGTTTTATACCTTCCAATGAGACGGTAACTAGTGGCCACAGTGACTCCGAACTCAGCAGCGAACTCACCTGGAGGTATCCCAGCCTCATGCATACCAATGGCATGCAACCTCTGATTTTCGATTAATCTTGGCATTTTTTAAAATGTCGGAAGACAAAAACTAACGTGTTTCCTCAATCACCCAGGCTCTCTAGCACAACATAACACACAGAAAATCGTCGGACACCCATTCAATTTAACATTTGCGGGTAGCACATGCTGTTTTGAAATCCGTAGCAAACTTGTGTACGGTTGGGTGGACAACAACAACATATCATTAAACTCGCTGCACGGCTGCACGACTACTTGTCCACACACATGCAACATTAGAACTATCATATTTCATCCTTTATGCTATTTTTTCACATTTGTTTCTATTATACTTTCTTTTTGGACTCAGTATATTTTACTGAATGTGCTTCTGCTTATAAGGTGAGTGCACGTGCTACCGGACAGTATGGCCGCCGGGTACTGGTCACCTTCCACGGGTGGGCTACAATTCCACGGACGCAATAATATTAGATTCCAAACATTAATTACAGGAATAATCATCAAAAAAATTAATTAATGAAGCACCGTGTACAACTCGGTGCTTCATAAATTACAATTTTGCTGATGATGATTTTTATTACCTGGTAAACGCATGCGTGAACATCACTTCCCACTCGTGGCTTACGACAAGTCCATGGCGGATGTACTGTATGGTAAACCTGACAATACAACACTATTGAAGAAGAGTTACCAAGAGTGAGGTTTATAATTATTTAGAACATTTTTCAAGTTAAAAATTCCAATTTTAAGAAACACAAAAGAATTTTTGTTGCGAAAGACAGGTAACTGCGCTTTATCAGGTTTTACAATTTATTTGTGAAAAGGAAAATATCCTTTGCTGGACAGTGTTCAGATCCATTTCTTCAGGAAACGTCATTACATCAGTATCATGAGCGGAGGAGAGAGAAGGGGTGTCAGCCCCTCCACTTTTTTGGCCAACAATTCTCAAAATATTTAAAAATAGTAAATAAAACGATCTTAATTACTTGTTATTCTCCTTGGCATCCTCAATACCAAAGAACTCATTTTTGAGTAGGCGATTGGCCGCGTGGGGGACGGTAGCGGAGTAGTGACAACCCCAATAGCGTGTCAGACTACACAATGTACGCCTGTTGTAAAATCTGGGCGATTTTGGAGACTTAGTAGACGACCAGCACAGTGTCGGGGCCGGTAGACCACCAATACCCTAAAATCGCCCACATATGATTTTATGAGAAGTACCAGAATCCCCAATTACACTTCGGTCCCCTTCTTTCAAAGTCGCTCTGCAACCCCTGATCAGTATAGTTCCGCCCTCAGGTGTTGTGTTGTCGTAGTCAGGCCTAGAGGAATAATATCAGGGCCCTGCGAACCCTCGAAATTCGATTCGATTCGATTCGAAATTGTTCCTTTGATTCGATTCGATTCGAGGCCAGTGTTCGGCTATTTTCGAATCATCGAGATTGTCTCAAAATTATCCCAAGTGTCTCCTCTTGAACTTTTTTTGTATCATCAGATTTCCAATACAAAGACTTATTGATAGAAGAAGTTGTCGAGGAGGGTCCGCTGCCGAAACTACTTTGAATTGGTTTCTGAAATATCCTTCTTATTGATTGATTGACTTGACTAAACAGACGAGTGCCCGTTGAATGAAATACTCTGGTGGAGAATGGCAATACATATTGTGGTAAGAAAGTGCGATATCTCCAACTCTACTGACAGCGAGAGTCGACTATAGACTCTACATTTGTGGCTCGCTTGGACTAGGTAATATATAGAGAGTAATCGCTTGACTGGACTGGTTACGAGAAATCATTCATGAGAGGTGAGGGATGTTGTACAAGCACGAGTGCACGAATGCGCACGAGTGTTTTACAATATAGTCCCTGGCCTCGAATGAATTATTTCACGTAACCAGTCCAGTCAAGCGATTATTTTGTTTATTACTTTTCATTATTAACGATAATTATATTATTTAACCCTTTTCCTAACGTAACGGTCAAAAACGGCCAAGCTATTCTCAAAACTAGACAATTAATTTTCATTATTTTTCCATTTGTGTCTCTAAAACATAGGTGATGACCCCTCAATGGAACGAGCTCATCGAGCTCGTTCCAATGAGGGGTCATAACCTATGTTTTTGAGACAAAAATGAAAATAATAGTTATTCAAGAATTTTTTTTCAAGTGTCATCTGCTTTACATGTTAGGTAAAGGGTTAAAAAAAACAAGAAAACAATGGATGAAGTCCCCATTACACCCACGGCAAAGCGTCTTCGTTTGCGCGCACGGATACATGACACAATTGTTGATTGCATAATTCAATTGTGACGTCATCGTTTATAATCAAACCCAAAAATCCCAATAAATCACACTTTGGAAAGTAATAAAATAAATATTAGCATTGTTGAACTAACTTTATACCATGATTACCTACTCTACTATATACAAAAAACCTATGAGATAATTTTTAGCTTTATACACCAACCGTGGTGAACACGCCAGCAATGGAATTTCAGTAGTTAAATGTACATCTACAGTGGAACTACATCCATGATGACCTTTAGTGACCTCGACCTGAATGCAAACGTTTCTAAATTTATCGCTCATCGCTTCGCGAAGAGTGAAATGAAAGTGGCAATAATTTATTACTTTTTTTAAATGAGTTTACCTCATAAGATACCAAACATTAACAAACATGCGTTGTCTCGTGTTAATAAAGCATCCATAACTCGAAATAGTATGTTATTAAAATGAAAAAGGTCCCGTGATTTGAGCCTTTCTTTTTAGATTTCGTTTCGGCGATAAAATTGACAGCGGAAGCACCGCCCACCGGTGCTCATGTAAACAAAAACAGATTCGCACGCCTGTATCTCTGCTGCTTGGTCAAATCGAGGAAAATAATAGCGACTCTTAATAACGATCATGGTACAAGTAAAATATACCCAAGTAGCTTTGGTGTACCAAATGTTCACCACTCGTGGTGAACATTTTGGTACATCAAGCTACTATGGGTATATTCTATATGTATTACATAATACGATGCTGACGAACTTGTATATAGCAAAGGGGGCCGACGACCCACAATGGATTTTATCGAAAATTCAGGGTTCTGTCGGATTGTTATACTAACATAATGATCCATTTACATCAACAATAACATGAGACTGTCGGTTACAGTCAGAGGAAACAACGCTTTTAGATATTCATTTTGCAAGTTCTTTCTAAAGTCAAAAGGTGGGGGTTGTCGCACTCTAAAATCAGTTGCGACCAAATTCAACCTAAAACAACTGGATTGAGTGAATATGAACCCAATCGGGTCCATATTCACTCAACCCAGTTGATTGGAGTTAATGTTTAACCTAAATAATTTTTGAGTGCGTGAAAAGGTTTGCAATTAGGTTCATATTCACTCAACCCAATTAATTTGGGTTAATTTTCAATCCCACTGACTTAGAGTGAATGGAAAATTTTGCAACACATCGATGCTCTGCGCCGCTCATTTCTATCAGAAATGTACTGTATTGCATGAAGGAAGTTAGAAGGTTCAGTCGATTCTTGGGGGATTAATCGTCAAGATGGAAACTCCTCTAGTGTTTTTCGGTGGTAAACCTCTCTCCACGTATTCTATCCCCGTTCGCACAGTAATACTGGGGTTTGAAAATTGCGAAAAGAAGATTTAAAAAACTTTACAGTTTTTTTTTTCATGCGCAGTTAGTAACAAATCCTGTAAACTCACAAACAAAAAGCTGCCGAGCAGGCATCGTAAAAGTTTAAGCACAATCTTGCCGGGGGGGGGGGGGGGGGGGGGGGGCGTTCCCAGTTCCTTTCTGTTTAATTCTGCTTATCTCGAATATGTTGGAAACATTCCTTACTACACGACTGTTCTATGAAATCCCCATCTAGAGCAACACTAAGCCATGCGGAAAATGAAAATCATTGATGGATTATATTTAAGTAGAAGCGACATTTCACTGGAATTTTGTACAAATAGCGCGACGCAATTACAATTTGAATCGCTTGCGATAGCGGAAAGTCGTCCCCTGACTTCCAATGCGTTCTATGTGCCTGTAGGCTAAGGTGACGAAACAGTTGGTTGGTAATAAAATGTGTTGTTTCTTTGATAGTTGTCAAATGAATTGCTGAGTGCCCTTCTAATAACTGTTTCTTATAGATGTGAAGGCGTGTAATAAACACAGGACGACACACGCGTGTGAATGGGTTAATCGATATGGCACTCGTGCCATCGCGGAAGGATTGCCTCGAGGCTTGTAGTCTCTCGTTTTATCCTTCCGCGCTGGCACTCGTGCCATGTCGATTAACCCATTCACACGCGTGTGTCGTTCTGTGTATAACTTGGGAGGGTGTGAGGTGGGAATGAACATATAAGGACACCCACCCGCTGATATATACCAATGGTGACAAATTTATCCATCAGGCCGAAACATTGTGTCAGCCCGGGGGAACGTTTTTAAATATAGAGCCAAAACTGCGAACATTTCACGACTTCAATTGCGGAAGAAGGTACTAATCATACAAGGAAATTTTACGTCGTATCTTTAGAGTAAAGAGTTTGTGCACCCTCTTCTTGCTAATTCAGAACAAAATTGCAATGACGGGAGCCCAAAAGAGAAACACAAATTTTAGGTACTGCATTTGAATAATGAAGGTACACCCCTCCCACTCCGATTCAACGATGGTTGTAGAATTGTGTAAAATATATGAGTAATGATATCTTGACCTGATCCCCTGTCCGCCCATCTGTCCGTCCGTCCGTCCGTCCGTCGGACAAAGTTGTGGGACACGTACCCCTGTGTCTTCTCACAGGTTCCTAGGTTATTGCTTATTCCAAATGACAATTTGCCTTCCAATTATGACATTCAGAGCCCACACTATAAAGCGGCAGATTTGTATTTTCCTGAAAGGTATTCTCTATCTATGATTATAAATAGCTGAATAGAATTGATATCGTATTAACCTTTTACCTAACATGAAAAGCAGACGGCATTTGCAAACAAAATTCTTGAATAACTGTTTTTTTTTAATTTTTGTCGCAAAAACATAGGTTATGACCCCTCATTGGAACGAGCTCGACGAGCTCGTTCCAAGGGGGGGGGGAGGGTGGTCATAACCTATGTTTTTGAGACAAAAAATTAAGATATAATGAAAATTAATTGGCGATTTTTGAGAATCGCGCTGGCCGGTTTTGACCGTTACGTTGGGTAAAGGGTTAAATGACGTGGCAATTAACAGTAACCTGCCATGTGTTTTAAATGCTAATGTTTCACTTTTGTTTATACATTCAGAGACAGAAAATGCACTTGTGGAAAACATAATTGCGAGAGGCTTTAGACTATCGACGGCGACAGTGCGTACTGGTATTGAATTTTTATTTCAATTATGTCCATGAGTTGTTTGCAAACATTCACCATTAGGTTTGTTTCTCATGTTCAAATTGTATACTCCATGGAAGGAAGTGTGTTTTAATTGAAAATCAAAAAGTATCAAGACGTGTGGGGAAAAGGTTGCTTTTAATCCAGTGCCGTTTTACACAAACGACACTTGACTGGACACCTCTCTCCACTAATAACCGAATCGTCAATGTCGATGCCAGCATCGATGGCAAGTACACTCGATTTCGGGTTCCGGAGCTTTAATACATAAAAGGGAAACAAATGCGCAAAGCTGGATAACCCCTTTTCTGTAATAAATGCCCTAGCATCTGAAAGATTTCCCTCAAAACGTGCGACGTGGTTTACCACATTTAAACATAATATGAACCATAATTTATACCATGATTACCTATTCTACTATATATGAAAAGCCTATGACATAAATGTTTTCTTTATACACCAACCGTGGTGAACACGCCAGCAATGGGATTTCAGTAGTTAAAATTTACACCTACAGTGGAACTACATCCAAGTTGACCTTTAGTGACGTCGGCCTGAATGCGAACTTGTCTAAATTTATCGCACGTCACCTCGCGAAGAGTGAAATGAAAGTGGCACTTATTAATTACGTTTTAAAATGTGTTTACCCCATAAAACGCCTAAAATTAACAAACCTGCATTGTCTCGTGTAAATAACGCATCCATAACTCGAAACAGCATGTTATTATGTTATTAAAATGAAAAGGGCTCTGCTTCTTTTTCCTTCCATCTCGTTTTGGTGATAAAATTGACAGCAGAAGTACCGCCCACCTATCCGCAGGTAAACAAAAGCAAATTCGCACGTATGTATAGCTCCTGCTCAGTAAGATCGAGAAAAAATAATAGTAACTCTTAATAATCTGACGATCATGGTATAAATAAAATATACCCAATGAAGGTTGGTGTACCAAATGTTCACCACTCGTGGTGAAATGGTGTCAACTGCTTGCCAAAGGCTCGCGGTTAACACCACTCCACCACTCGTGGTGAACATTTGGTACACCAAGCTACTATGGGTATATTCGATATCTATCCACCAGATGAACACAGAATTTATTTATTGTCCTTTCCATAACCCCCCAATGGTAAATAAACTCTGGAATAATACAAAATCAAGAAAATATCTTTTAGTTTTCAGCTCCCGATTACGTGTAATATATTTAACTTCGCCGTCGTTACGTTTTTGTGATTTTAGCTCGCTCGAAAATTATATGAACGAATTTTTTAATTCTCTATGGGAATTTGTGTGTATTTTCGGAAGAGCGTCCATTTTGCAACAATGCACAAGTGACGTAATTGGGACCGTCCATTTGAGAACAGGTAAATTTGAATTTTCACGGCTTGCCTTTGCAGAAGGCGTGTTTTGACGAAGTTGGAATATCAGTTCGTCGTGATGATGGTTCAAAATAAAACTCAAGTCTTGTTCAAAACGCGTTAGTGAATTAGTGAATAAATAAAATATACATGTATTGTAGTCGTGACGTAAATTATTTTATTAATACGTGCCGCACCAGTTTTCCAAATTTGTCATGTCTTGCCGACAACTGCCCTCAGTATGTTGCTACAAACCTCCATTTAGGCTTTGATTGTTTGTGTGACAGTGACACGGGTACAGGCGAAAACAGCACCGTGTGAAATCCGGGGCCCGTTACTTTCGGTTTGGCACAGAAGTCCGGATTTCTTGGGTTTGGACTGCCCCCATCCAAATATGGCCTAAAAGACCTTGTTTTAATTTTTTACCTTGGCACGTCCTTTGAATTCGCCCCCCCCCCCCCCCCACACACACACCCACATACACAAGATTCTGATTTCTGCGTCAAATAATAAAGAAGGAGGTGTATCGTGAATCCAGGTTGGATAGATTCCAGGGCCGAGGAAAGGGTGGGTTGGGGGAGGGGTGTTATTGCTTTTAATGTTTAGAAGTCACTGCTAAACAACAAGAAAACCATGAGATAGTTGGGAGGGGAGATGTATCCTCTCATTTTTAACTGCTCAGTTTTCCACAAATTTATGAGAGAACCATAGGCTATATACTCGGTTTCAAAACGAAACACAGAAAAAAAGCAGAATTTAAATGAATTAATTTCGCCATCGGAACTGGTGCCGTTCTCGCCACAATCAATTGGTGCCGTTTTCGCTCACTCGGTGCCGTTTACTCCAGGTGCCGTTTTCACACGGTGCCGCTTTCGCTATAACCCGACACAAGTCCAAGTAGGCCTAACCAATTTTCTTTTAAGAAAGTATATAACTAATAGCATGAGAGACTTGGCATTTTCGGATACAATCCTTACGAATACGTATAATCACTAGAAAGCTTATTGGAAAATTGTAGGGGAGAGGGGGGGGGGGCGTCACGTACGCCACTTCGTGATCACGCTGCCCCCCCCCCCCCGCCAATTCTCAGCAAGCACCTGATAAATCTTCTGAGGGAGAAATCACTAGGCAAAGTTGATCAGAGAATTTATATATTAATCATATTTCGACTCCACTGATTATACCCAGCACAGGCGTATATAGACCAACGGGCCAACTTTTTTAGCTCACCTGACTTTCAGTCAGGAGAGCTAAAGTGATCACTCACCGTCCGTCGTCCGGCGTCCGTCGTCCGTGAACATGGTGTTTGCGTCTTCTCCTCCCAAACCGCTGAACCAATTTAATTGATATTTGAGATAGTAGTTTGTTTTGACATCGCAATTTGATTTTGTTCAAATCAAGTTGCCCCGCCCGTGGGTAGGGCCACACCCAAAAAGTCTGCTGAAATATTAAAAAATCTTCTTCTCATGAACCAGCAGTAGCAGAGACTTGATATTTGGTGTGCAGCTTCCTTTTGAGGTGTAGACTCAGATTTGTTCAAGAGAAGTTTGTGGGGCTATACTTGGCGTCGTTATGGAAGGGGCAAAATTTTTGGCCCCGCCCAAAATTTCTATTTTCCAAACCGAGAGGCTGATTTGAACCAAATTTTATGTGAGGGCTTATTGGGTCATAAGTACCTAATTTATGCTGATTTTTTTTTCCCCGTAGCCCCATGGGAACCGCAGGAGCTAAAAATAGAAAAAAATTATAACGCCCATATCTCCAAAACTGCACGGCACCGAGAATTTTTATTTGGTGTGAAGCTTCCTTAGGACCAACAGAAAGAATTGGTAAAAAAAAATTGCCATCAGTTTTATCATAGGGTACAGTTTCGGAACTTGGAAAAAGTGCTGAGTCAGCGCTTTTTAACACTGTAGGCAATGGGAAAAACATTAAAAAATCTTCTTCTCCAGATCCAGCAGGCAGAATCTTTTGATATTTGGTATGCAACATTGGAGGGTGGATCTGATTCAAGTTTGTTCAAATCGGCCCCCTTGATTCATAGTTGGGCTCAGTATAGGAGCCCGATTTCGAACTTAGTGCATTTCAGGCAAATTTCTCAAAAAATCTTCTTCTCCAGGTCCAGCAGGCAGAATCTTTTGATATTTGGTATGCAACATTGTGGGGTGGATCTGATTCAAGTTTGTTCAAATCGGCCCCCTGGGTTTATATTTGGGCTCACTATAGGAGTCCAAATTTGAACTTATTGCATTTCAGGCAAATTTCTTTGAAAATCTTCTTCTCAAGATCCAGCAGGCAGAATCTTTTGATATTGGGTATGCAACATTGTGGGGTGGATCTGATTCAAGTTTGTTCAAATCGGCTCCCTGGGTTTATATTTGGGCTCAGTATAGGAGCCCAAATTTGAACTTAGTGCTTTTCAGGCAAATTTCTTAAAAAATTCTCTTTTCCAGATCCAGCAGGCAGAATCTTTTGATATTCGGTATACAACATTATGGGGTGGATCTGATTCTATTTTGTTCAAATCGGCTCCCTAGATTCATATTTGGGCTCACTATAGAAGCTCGAATTTGAACTTAGTGCATTTCAGGCAAATTTCTTCAAAAATCTTCTTCTCCAGATCCTGCAGGCAGAATCTTTTGATATTTGGTATGCAACATTGTGGGGTGGATCTGATTCCAGTTTGTTCAAATCGGCCACCTGGATTCATATTTGGGCTCACTATAGAAGCCCAAATTCGAACTTAGTGCATTTCAGGCAAATTTCTTTGAAAATCTTCTTCTCAAGATCCAGCAGGCAGAATCTTGTGATATTTGGTATGCAGCATCCTTGGGGGGGGAGGGGGGGGATTCAAGTTTGTTCAAGCCATGTCCCTAGGTCCATATTTGGGCTCACTGTGGGAGCTTGAATTGTAACTTTGTTCGAAATGAGGAATTTTCTTAAAAAATCTTCTTCTTCAGATCCAGCAGTCGGAATGGTTTGATATGTGGTGAGTAGCATCCTTGGGGGGAGGGGGGGGATTCAAGTGTGTTAAAGCCAAGTCCATTGGGTCCATATTTGGGCTCCCTGTGGGAGCCCAAATTATAACTTAGTCACTATGAGGAATTTTTCTTTAAAAATCTTTTTCTTCAGATTCAGCAGTTGGAATGTTTTGATATTTGGCATGGAGCAACCTTAGGGGGCTGAGATTCAAGTTTGTTCAAGCCAAGTCCCTTGGTTCATATTTGGGCTCACTATGGGAGCCTGAATGACAACTTAGTTCAAAATGAGGAATTTTCTTTAAAAATCTTCAGATCCAGCAGATGAATGCTTTTGATATATTTTATGCAGCATCCTTAGGGGGGTAAGATTCAAGTTTGTTCAAGCCATGTCCCTAGGTCCATATTTGGGCTGATTGTGGGAGCTCAAATTGTAACTTGGTTCAAAATGAGGAATTTTCTTTAAAAATCTTCTTCTTCAGATCCATCGGAATGTTTTGATATTTGGTGTGCAGAATCCTTAGGGGTGTGAGATTCAGGTTTGTTAAAGCCAAGTCTCTTGGTTCATATATGGGCTCCCTTTGGGAGCCCGAATTATGACTTAGTTCAATATGAGGAATATGCTTTAAAAATCTTTCTTTAGATCCACTGGTCAGAATATTTGGATATTTGGTTTCAGCTTTTCTTAGGAGGAGCAGACGCAACTTGTGGAAATCAATTCTCTGGGTTGATATTTAGGCTGCCATGTCAGGTGAGCGCCCTCAGGCCCCCTGGGGCCTCTTGTTTTTCATGGCTGTGGGGGGGGGGGGGGGGGGGCTGGAAGATTTTGCCCGAAAAGTAACTACGTGCGTAGCCGTGGTGTGGATGTTCGTGAGCGTGTCTTCTCCTACTGGTGGGATCAAGGGAACCCTCCCCGGGGACATTTTTAAAAATCTGATCCGCTTGAGGGTTTCTAGAGAACCCAGACTACCTTTCGAACCTTGTAATTGGAAGAGAACACGATCGCTTTTGTAGAGGTGCCTGACTGAATGTGTTCGAGCGGTCTCGTCTGGTATCAGTCAACCGCAATAAAACATTACATGCTTCTCGGGATTCAGCTGGAGTAAATACGTGTAATGTAAGGCCTGTGTGCCCATAGCATTAGAAGATCGAACCCTACAGATGGATGAGACTTTAACACTATTCACGTGGGTCGATATATAACAGTTTGGCTGACCGCTGATTTGCCGTGGTTCTCAGTTAAGAAGGTTTTGGTTACTCATGTGCTTCCAACTGCCTCCCGATTCCCACGCATCTTTCCTTCCAATACTGAGACGAACTGCTTGAAGACACTCTGTACCCCCATTATTCACAATCCCTCCAATGAGCATACTAACCATCGCATTTGTGTCAACCACTAACCACGTCCTTTATTCTCCCATCCCACGTCCTCATTATACTGCTCCCAGTAAATTTTGATCTAGAAGATTGAGATTTTGGACTTCCTAATAAAACGTATTCCAAGGTCACCACTACGCCCAAGTTACACATTTGGCTCTCCTTTTCCACCGTCTTTCCCAATTCCCCCTAATCTCCAGTGATCGCGACCTCAGCTTGAACAACAGTGACCACTCCTCCCCTTACAATGGTGCCCTTATCAAGGTACTCTTCAAAACCTGTCTTCTCTTTGTCACGCAGGCCACACAAAGACCTCTTTCTTTTGACCTACTCTCGCCAATTTTGGTTACAATCCCCATGACTCTTTCTCTAACGAATTTTTTTTACCTTTGGTTGTCTCTATTTCTGAGTTCGATACATCGTTTGGATAAATCCCTACAAACTTCTACCATTACTGCAGTTAATTATAACGAAATTTTTAAAAACCCTAAGCTATGAATTATTACCTCGACTGTCTAATATTTCTACATACCTGTGTTACTTCCACTGGGTCCAGTGGCGGCTCAAAGGTGCCTCCCCTCTGGATATACTTTAGCAAGGGGCGTCATATATGCCCAAGACCTAAGGTGGGATGCTAATAGAATTACAGATGGCGGAGGGGAGTATCCCCGGGAAAATTGGAAAAGAGATTTCAATCCCCAAGGGCTTTTTGGCCACTAAATAAACTATGTTCCCATTCAGCCTGCAACATTTTTCAGTGGGTAGGTAGAAAGTGTGACATTTTATATAATAAAATCAATCAGTAACTGGAGCTTTCGGCCACTTGGCCTTATTTGCCACATTGTGGGGACCTAGTGAGGGGACCTGAGAAGTGATGGCACAGTAATGTGACCCAATTTAACTCATGTTAGCTCGCGGAAGCGGCCGTCTTGTGACGTCATCTCCATAGTGACACGTGGTCTTAGTGCGCATGCGCAGCGCGTGTTGTTAGGGTGATAGTACTTCTGTCGGACATTTTTGTCTGATGGAGGCCGCCATCTTGGTTTCTAAGGTAGCACGTGGTTGCTATGAGCGTGAATGGCCTACACCAAGACGGGGGTATGTGCGGAGGGTTTGTTCGTTTGAATAGGAGTAAATCTGATTACCCAGAAAGACCCATCAATCCATCCAAACCACCCAAAACGACTATTTGATATGGATTCCTCACGAATCCTTCCTTTTTCAATAACAGGTACGTTCCTTTGTATAAGAGTAGTTGTACTTTGTAGAATTACAACAAACAAGCCGACAATCCCTCCAAATCACCAAAATGCGCCCAAAACAACCGTAACGGACTTGTACTCCCCATCTAGGGTTTTTAGTAGTAGCACGTAGTGCTATAGGATCGAGAGTATGTTCTATTACACTAAAGTACTGGTCCAGATTTTCCAAGAACCCTATTTTTGTACCTATTACAGATACTACTCTAACACTAGCAGTATGTCTAGCCCAAACTAGCTCTAGTTCGTTCCCTCGTCCAAGTCTTCTAATCACAAGTGCTTGTTTTCCCATAACATGTATGCAGAGTTATCTTCAGTGTGTATAACGAAAGCCTATATGATTCTTATAGCCACGAATCCATCAAAGAGTTACTGAAAAGTCATTGCTCAAGCGACTCGAATCCCATCGAAATGAGCTATAGAACAATTGTTCGTTCGAGTGACTCGAATATACTTTCTTCGACTCATTTAGGTATTTGAGGAAAGCCAGTATACAAAATGCCCGACGGAACAGCGTATCACCCTAACAACACGAGTTGCGCATGCGCACTAAGACCACGTATCACTATGAAATGACGCCACAAGATGACCGCTCACGCGGGCTAGCACATCAACCAAACTTGACGTAACTGGGTCACGTGACTTACTTGGTGTAACTGGGTCACGTGAATATGACGTCCTTCCTAGGTTTCCCATTAAGCCCCCCCTAACCCCCCCCCCCCCCCACCCACCCCCACACCCCCCCCCCCCCCCCCATGTGGCACGATCACTACATCTAGTACTGATGATGTTACATAAAGGTAGACTTTCAGAAATACAGTTAACATTAGCATCCTGCGTGATGAAGTTTATATTTTTTATAATTGTTGATAAAGACGAAGTGACCGAACACCCAAGATACCAATCACTTCTATTACACGTGGAACGACAGTCTCCCACCTTCCCAACACTTAATTATAAATTTGATAATTTTTTTCCCACGGGGCGCCTGAAGCTTAAGCGCGCACACTGATAATATGGTAAATTTTCTGGATACGATCCCATCAGACATGCATTCGCTGTCATAGCATGAAACATCAGTGATGCAACAAATCCCGAAACCCAAACTAAATGCCAAATGACACTTCACTATTAATTCTATTATCATATGATACTTGTTAAACATATATTGGCCTATACAACAGAACCAACTGTCGCAACTGTGAGTAGAGTTTTATGTTGTAATACCATCACGCTGATTGTATCATCAAAATTATTGTGAAGTGTATCGTAAAAATTACGACAGATTTGATGGCCGGCGAAAAGACTGGACATGATCAGTCATTGATGATTGACTTTTTGTGTGATTTAATTCCCGATGACTCAATAGCTGTCATCGCGCGGCCGCCTAATCTGTCGCGGCACACAGTGGATCTGGCATCGGTTTTTATAAGAATGAGGAACCTCTATTATTAAATATAGATACTCTCAACAGGTATCAGGGAACTAAAAATTTGAATTAGAGTTACCCACCTTGAATTAGAGTTACCCGCCTTGAAAGGTTGCACTCGGAAATGATGCAATTGTTACGGAATTTAGTAAAAAAGTCTATCGATCTGTGATCGTAAATTCTGACTCCAAGCGTTGTGATTACCGAGAGAACTACGGAGCCCCACCAACCGCGAAGTCCCATCAGCCCGTGGCGTTTTGTGATTCCTTACCAGACGATACCAGACACAGGCTCCAGATTCTGGGTTCAGGCTGGTTACCTCACGGGCTAGTCGTGTTCAGCACAACGAAGACCAGTTTACCAGTTATCTACGATTTTTATTAACAAATAAAACTCAACTGCCAATCGCTTTCTCTGGTATAAAGTAAAATTCACAATGTTCAGTCAAAGTTCATACCTTATAGCAACAGTGGCGGCATCCATCTTACTTCTTGTAGGTAGGTACTTGCTCGTCGGGAGCCCAGAGACAACTTCCCAAACATCCAGGAATCAGTGCTTATATCCACTAGATTTTTTATGCCAAACCTGATCACTCGACTACCAGTCAGCGGAATAGTTAGGGAAAGTTCCCGTGAAGTGGCAGTCACCATTGTTAGACGTTTGTACTGCCATGCAGACTGTCGGCAATCTGCATGCAATCTATCGAGTGGTTGTTCCACAAACACATTCCGTCGGGGTTCTGTTGACCGGGGGAATTGTGTGATAGAATTTACAGTTCTGCAACTTTAGCATTATGTGGTGCCCGTTTGTTCTGGGAGTGTGATTTATGGGTTGATGACAGCTATGACAGTTCAAATAGTACCAATTCGGAGATTTCCGCCCGTGATATTTATCAACTAAAACTCGACTACCGGCGTTATCTCTGATCAGCTCTTCCACTGAGTGTAGGTCAGTCGGTCGATTGTTAGTCGGAGTATTTCTTATTAGTTTATCCAATTCTACGAATATAGCTCTGAGGAAAATTAACAGCAATAATATGAGTCCCATTCAAACTAATAGAAAACTGTCCTGTTATTTCTATAATTTCCATGGAAGAACTATAGCTATTCTTTCGAGCTTGCTTAACTTCTGTGGGCCAACTTCGCAACACAATCGCTAAAAATAAACAGCCTTTGGAAAATATATTTTTTCAATAAAGGTTTGAAACATTCTATTGACATCTTGCACTATTGTTGAATATGCCTGATAAAAAGAGGGTGATTTGATGACTCTCAGACCTAAAAACAATTTACTTTTTGTGTGTTTTTGTAGGGAATTGCCTGAAAAATGCACGTGACCTGTACTTCCTTTCGTGTCAGTTTTTCTCTCTTATTTGTTGCATGACCCCTGTTGTCGGGTGAGAAAAAATTGTCTGAAGGGCTATACTTGACAAAGATATTTGAATGGCAAAATTGAAGTGGTGCGATCATATTTTTTCGCCTGAACGTTACTATTGTCGCATGTGGGAAAATATTTTGTTCCGTGATACCTGTAACTTTGTTTCACTCTCGAATTCAAATTCAAAACCTGGGCATATTGGTCTGCGTCACGCAGCGCGTTCCGTGTGGCTTGTAAGTGAAGCTAAGCGCACATGTTTGCAGTTGCGGCAATAGATCTGGGGTCCGATGTGTTATTTTTACCGGAAGCGTTTGTCAGAGAGAAAACTGATTTCGGAACTCATTGACATCGGCACATGTGTGCAGTTGCGTACGAAACTGAATTTGCTGCCGCGAATCCAATCGGCATCGGACAGAAAATGTCGGTGTTCGGCGTCCGAACGATGAGGCTCGTAGGCCCATATAAAAACAGTCCGCCTTCTTTTTTGGCATACTTCCTTTTCTTCTCTCAATTGTTTTACCGTTTCGCGTATTTTTTTTTTTTTTTTTGGGGGGGGGGGGGGAGGGAGGTGGGTGGGGCGCCTCTGGCCGCCCCCTGAACCCACTCAAACAGACCACTCCCATTTGGGTGGAGCAAAATATTCTCCGCCTCGCGAGTTCCAACTTTCGGTTTCTGTAATTTCCACTTATGACGACTTATCCACTGTGAGTTGATGGTACACTAGTAAAATAGATTAGAATATTTGCCTCCTCATCTGCTCGTTTCAGGCATAGTGGATGAAATTTGGCGCAGATTCAGGCAGATTGAACAAATTTGAGAAAGACTGGTGCTCAATTTGAAATAACTTTTAAAACTCAACTTAGACTAGAGAAGGAGGCGGGGTTGAAAATAAAAAATATAGATACTAGGCTGAAAAAAACAGTTGTTTTAGACAACCCCTACCTCCGATCCAAACTTTGCCCCTCTTGAATTTACTTGTCACCTCCTGCACAGGATGTAATTTTGTCTGTTTGCGTTGCATTCCAAGAGGTATTTCACGATTTCTACCATAGTATGTGAAGGTTCCAGCTGTTAGTCAAATAGTGATTCGAAATTCGAAATTTGTAGACGTTGATTTTATTATTTTTTTTTTGGGGGGGGGGGGGGGGGGGGGGGGGCACTCCCGCGACAACGAACGCGCACGTCATCGAGAAACGTGACGTTTTTACGACATACATGTAACAATGATTATAGCTGAATTCCCTGTGACCAAGAGGGGTGGCAACCGCACCCCCCCCCCCCCATTGTCTCATGCGCGCATGGTTCTTGGAACAAATTCAAATGACCTCCCGTTAATTAATGATATGTGTCAGTTCTGGTGTAGCCGTTTAACTTTCTCCCTACATTTCACCCCCACCCGATAGGATAAAATCTCGTGTGTTTCCCCTCTCTAAATATAAAAAAAACCATTTGCTTTTAAAAAGCTTATTTCTGGCTCCCAAGACTGGTGGAAGATGAAAAGATACACGCAGGCCATGACGGAATATCTCACCCCCTGCATGCCTCCGCCCTGTGACTTTGCATTCGATTTATATATTCTTTATTTCTTCATATTTGAAGATTTTGTTTGTAAAGTTAAAACTTTGAGCTATAACTGAGACGTTGTAATTTTTAATCTTAGTAACGTGAAAGAGAGATAATACACGCATACTGAAAACTACTTACGGTAAGTTTTACAAGCCTAAAATTAACCTACCCTCGCGAAGTAAGTTACAATTTTTTTTTCTAACGATTATTTGAATGGTATTAAAGGCCGACGACCCAAAACATATGTAAAAAACGAACGCGAATTACTTTGGCGAAGTCCAAGTTCAATGTTATTGAACTGGTTCGGACGGGTGGGGGGTCGAAACATGACACGTCCTGAATAGCCATGTTAATCTTTTAAAATTTAGTTCAAGTTATATGCTCTGCCCAGACTTCAAAGAGTATGGGCTATAAATTCACTGGCAGAGAAAAATTGAAATTGGAACGTGTGTCTATATGTCACTTGGAGAGGTGGAGTGCATTTTTTGTGAGCACCGTGTACTGTACACAGTCAGTGATGCCAGATCGAGGATCTGCCGCCAGCTATCTCAACCCCATACTGTCTTGAATCTGTTTCTCTGCAAGACACATATATGCGATAAACCAAAGATGGTTAGCCCATTTCCCCAAACTTGATTTCAATGCGATTCGCTTGACTTAATTATATTCTACGCAGTTCAAGGGCAGGACAGTGCCAGAGTGGACTTCAGGTGGTGGAGGTGGGGGGAGGGGGGGGGGGGGGGGGAGGGTTGTTTTAGGTTTCATGTTGGTAAATTTGGCGAAATGGAAGTAAAAGCCGGTATTCTGACAGCAACATACTTTAGAGCTTGATTTTTCGATAAGTAATCCGCGTTGGATGCAAAAAACGTTACATCTGGGCACGGTGGCTCAGTTAGTAGGGTGCAGGCTGCAAGCCGAGAGGTACTTTGTTCGAACCCCACCTGCGGCAACCGGGTTGTGTCCTTGGGCAAGACACTTCACCCCATTGCCCACGTTGGGGCATGGTGGCGTTGTGTACTAAGGCCTACTGCTCCTCGTGGATGGAGCACCTGTCTTCAACCAATGTTATAACCCTGCTTGTGTGGAGTTACCATGTTGTGGAGCTGAGAGTTGCTTGCCATTGTTCGATGGTTCTCTCCGGGTAATCCGGCTTCCTCTGTCCGTAAAAATGTCGTGGTCATGATTAGCCATTGTGCATAAATATGTGGCTTTAAACACCAATAACTAACTAACTAAAAACGGTACATAATTTGGTTCTTCAATCAGAAATCTGTTGAAATCAGTGTTTTGGTCTTCAATCAGAAACCTGTTGAAATCGGTGTTTTATCGCCGAATGGGGTGGGGATAAATCCCATATATTGAAAAATATGGGGTTTATCCCCACCCCAATCGGCGATAAACTTCGACTCTACTAAAGAATTTTCATCGAAAAGGAATTTTCGGCAGAAAAACATTATTAAATCACAAGTCTGCTTTCGTGCACAATGTTTCTAAAGCTGTCACAAAATTTATCAGGGTGAACTTCAAAATTTTATTTAGAAAGCATCAACAGTTATTTTCCGACGTATTTTATTTATTTTACAGAAACGGTCATCACTTTGTGATCGTAAGTTTCACTTGGGCCCGAATTTCGCAACAAACGTACCGATGATGTTGTGGAACGGTTCAGATTTATGTTTTGATCTGTATCCAAATCCATCAAAACACAACTCCTTGCAACAACCTCGAAACCCTCAAGAAAAAATAGATTATGCTATCCGTTACGTCATTGGTAAACAAACATGTCGGCTGCTGGCGTAAAATGACAACAACGGTGAGCTTTTGAGTGAAATCAAGGGAAAATGAAGACCCACCGATAAGGTAGTAATGCGAAAATGGTCTCCTTCATCTATTCTTTAATTTTGAGTGGTTGATTATAATTGAATAACAAACAGAACAGGAGATACGCGATACAGTCTTTCGCCAAGTATGTTTCGGAAAATACTATAGCAACGACGGTTGCCCCAGTAATAATCCTTGCCGCAGCAATCTGGATTTTTTCCGTTTCCTCCACTTTAGTTACAGAGCAATTATCCCAAACAGTATCGGCGTATTCAAGGAGGGGGCCTGATAAAAGCAAAATATATTTTTTCTAAGACACTACGGTCTAAGTTAAATTTGTGCTTCCTAAGTAAGTCTAACCGGGACCAGGCCTTTGCGCAAATATGGTCGATATGGTCATTCGATGTACACGTGCTATTTAATATGACTCCCAGATGTTTATGATTAACGACTTCAGATATCTGAGAACCGCCAAAGAATAATGGTGGATGGAAAGTAGGGCTACTTTTTCGAGATATTAGCATACTCTCAGTTTTATTTGGATTGAACTCTACCAACCATATTTTAGCCCAATGTTCAATTGTGGCCAGATCTTGATTAATTATTGTAGAGGCTTCTTCAGGGTTTTCTAAAATTAGATATAAAGTAGTATCGTCTGCAAATAGGCGTATACTGCTCAGAAGATCTTTGGTTATATCGTTGATATATATAAGGATCAGCAAGGGTGAGAATAGACCCCCGTGGAACACCTGCATTTATGGTTCTCCAGGCGTTGTGATTACTGAGAGAACTACGGAGCCCACCAACCGCGAAGTCCCATCAGCCCGTGGCGTTTTGTGATTCCTTACCAGACGATACCAGACAGAGGCTCCATATTCTGGGTTCAGGTTTGTTACCTCACGAGCCAGTCGTGTTCAGCATAACAAAGACCAGTTTACCAGTTATCTACGATTTTTATTAACAAATAAAACTCAACTGCCAATCGTTTTCTCTGGTATAAAGTAAAATTCACAATGTTCAGTCAAAGTTCATACCTTATAGCAACAGTGGCAGCATCCATCTTACTTCTTGTAGGTAGGTACTTGCTCGTCGGGAGCCCAGAGACAACTTCCCAAACATCCAGGAATCGGTGCTTATATCCACTAGATTTTTGATGCCAAACCTGATCACGCGACTACCAGTCAGCGGAATAGTTAGAGAAAGTTCCCGTGACGTGGCAGTCACCATTGTTAGACGCTTGTACTGCCATGCAGACTGTCAGCAAACTGCATGCAATCTATCGAGTGGTTGTTCCACAAACACATTCCGCCGGGGTTCTGTTGACCGGGGGAATTGTGTGATAGAATTTACAGTTCTGCAACTTTAGCATTATGTGATGCCCGTTTGTTCTGGGAGTGTGATTTATGGGTTGATGACAGCTATGACAGTTCAAATAGTACCAATTCGGAGATGTCCGCCCGTGATATTTATCAACTAAAACTCGACTACCGGCGTTATCTCTGATCAGCTCATCCACCGAGTGTAGGTCAGTCGGTCGAGTGTAAGTCGGAGTATTTCTTATTAGTTTATCCAATTCTACGAATATCGGCTCTGATGAAAATTAACAGCAATAATATGAGTCCCATTCAAACTAATAGAAAACTGTCCTGTTATTTCTATAATTTCTATGGAAGAACTATAGCTCTTCTTTCGAGCTTGCTTAACTTCTGTGGGCCAACTTCGCAACACAATCTTTAAAAATAAACAGCCTTTGGAAAATATATTGTTTCAATAAAGGTTTGAAACATTCTATTGACATCTTGCACTATTGTTGAATATGCCTGATAAAAAGAGGGTGATTTGATGACTCTTAGACCTAAAAAATACAATTTACTTTTTGTGTGTTTTTGTAGGGAATTGCCTGAAAAATGCACGTGACCGGTACTTCCGTTCGTGTCAGTTTTTCTCTCTTATTTGTTGCATGACCCCTGTTCTCGGGTGAGAAAAAATTTTGTCTGAAGGGCTATACTTGATATTTGAATGGCAGAATCGGAAATTCGATCGCAGTTGCGCAGAGGGGGTTGATAATCTGCTCTGTGCGAATGCGACCGAGTTTGATGACCTTCTCTGTGCGAATTGCGATCGAATTTCCGATTCCGCATCGATAAAAAGGTCTATTCGTTTCGGCGCCATTACCGGGTTATTGTTTTTACTGTTTTATATTTATACAAAAACATGGTCGATTTCGAAATCTCCGTTGACGCCTCACGAGTACTCAAATGACGACAATTAAAGAATAAAACATAGTTTGGATCAATAAACTCTGCCCAAATGTAAGGAAATACGTTGTACTATCGATTGCAGCCGGTAATATGGGCGAAAGCTTGATATATATTCCTAATTTCGAGTTTTGAGTTCCCATAAAAACTTGATGGGAACTTTTTCTATTGGATTGAATGGGAAAAATCTGAACGTAGAGGGGTAGCCACTACGTTCGGATCGCTGAACTAATTTTTTCGCCTGAACGTTACTATTGTCGCAGGTGAGAAACAAACAGACCACTCCCAATGGGTGGAGCAAAATATTCTCCGCCTCGCGAGTTCCAACTTTCGGTTTCTGTATTTTTCACTTATGAGACTTATCCACTGTGAGTTGATGGTATACTAGTAAAATAGATTAGAATATTTGCCTCCTCATCTGCTCGTTTCAGGCATAGTGGATGAAATTTGGCGCTGATTGTACAAATTTGAGAAAGACTGGTGCTCAATTTGAAATAACTTTTAAAACTCAACTTAGATTAGAGAAGGAGATGGGGTTGCAAATAAAAAATATAGATACTAGGCTGAAAAAAACAGTTGTTTTAGACAACCCCTACCTCCGATCCAAACTTTGCCCCTCTTGAATTTACTTCCCATCTCCTGCACAGGATGTAATTTTGTCTGTTTGCGTTGCATTCCAAGAGGTATTTCACGATTTCTACCACAGTATGTGAAGATTCCAGCTGTTAGTCAAATAGTGATTCGAAATTTCTAGATGTTGATTTTATTTGTTTTTTTTTTGGGGGGGGGGGGGGGGGGGGGGGCCACTCCCGCGACAACGAACGTGCACGTCAGCCGAGAAACGTGACGTTTTTACGACATACATGTAACAATGATTATAGCTGAATTCCCTGTGACCAAGAGGGGTGGCAAATCGCCCCCCACCCCCTCGTCTCATGCGCGCATGGTTCTTGGAACAAATTCAAATGACCTCCCGTTAATTAATGATATGTGTTAGTTCTGGTGTAGCCGTTTAACTTTCTCCCTACATTTCACCCCCACCCGATAGGATAAAATCTCGTGTGTTTCCCCTCTCTAAATATACAAAAAAACATTTGCTTTTAAAAAGCTTATTTCTGGCTCCCAAGATTGGTGGAAGATGAAAAGCTACACGCAGGCCATGGCGGAATATCTCACCCCCTGCCTCCGCTATGTGACTTTGCATTCGATTTATATATTCTATTTTTCTTCATATTTGAAGATTTTGTTTGTAAAGTTAAAACTTTGAGCTATAACTGAGACGTTGTAACTTTTCCTCTTAGTAATGTGGAAGACAGATAATCCACGCACACTGAAAACGACTTACGGTAAGTTTTACAAGCCTAAAATTAACCTACCCTCGCGAAGTATGTTACAATTTTTTTCTAACGATTATTTGAATGGTATTAAAGGCCGACGACCCAAAAAATATGTAAAAAACGAACGCGAATTACTTTGGCGAAGTCCAAGTTCAATGTCATTGAACTGGTTCGGACGGGTGGGGGAGGGGAGGGGGTCGAAACATGACACTTCCTGAATAGCCATGTTAATCTTTTAAAATTTAGTTCAAGTTATATGCTCTGCCCAGACTTCAAAGAGTATGGGCTATAAATTCACTGGCATAGAAAAATTGGAACGTGTGTCTATATGTCACTTGGAGAGGTGGAGTGCATTTTTTGTGAGCATCGTGTACACAGTCAGTGATGCCAGATCGAGGATCTGCCGCCAGCTATTTCAACCCCATACTGTCTTGAATCCGTTTCCTTGCAAGACACATATATGCCCATTTCCCCAAACTTGATTTCAGTGCGATTCGCTTGACTTAATTATATTCTACGCAGTTCAAGGGCAGGACAGTGCCGGAGTGGACTTCAGGTGGTGGAGGTGGGGTTAGGTTTCATGTTGGTAAATTTGGCGAAATGGAAGTAAAAGCCGGTAATCTGACAGCAACATACTTTAGAGCTTGATTTTTCGATAAGTAATCCGCGTTGGATGCAAAAAAACGTTACATCTGGGCGCGGTGGCTCAGTTGGTAGGGGTGCAGGCTGCAAGCCGAGAGGTACTCTGTTCGAACCCCACCTGCGGCAACCGGGTTGTGTCCTTGGGCAAAACACTTCACCCCATTGCCCACGTTGGGGCATGGTGGCGTTGTGTACTAAGGCCTGCTCCTCGTGGACGGAGCACCTGTCTTCAACCAATGTTATAAACCTGCTTGTGTGGAGTTACCATGTTGTGGAGCTGCGAGTTGCTTGCCATTGTTCGATGGTTCTCTCCGGGTAATCCGGCTTCCTCCATCCGTAAAAATGTCGTGGCCATGATTAGCCATTGTGCATAAATATGTGGCTTTAAACACCAATAACTAACTAACTAAAAACTGTACATAATTTGGTTCTTCAATCAGAAATCTGTTGAAATCAGTGTTTTGGTCTTCAAGCAGAAACCTGTTGAAATCGGTGTTTTATCGCCGAATGTGGTGGGGATAAACCCCATATATTGAAAAATATGGGGGTTTATCCTCACCCCAATCGGCGATAAACTTCAACTCCACTAAAGAATTTTCATCGAAAAGGAATTTTCAGCAGAAAAACATTATTAAATCACAAGTCTGCTTTCGTGCACAATGTTTCTAAAGCTGTTACAAAATTTAAAAGTGTGAACTTCAAAATTTTATTTAGAAAGCCTCAACAGTTATTTTCCGACGTATTTTATTTATTTTATAGAAACGGTCATCACTTTGTGATCGTAAGTTTCACTTGGGCCCGAATTTCGCAACAAACGTACCGATGTTGTGGAACGGTTCAGATTTATGTTTTGATCTGTATCCAAATCCATCAAAACACAACTTGCATCAACCTCGAAACCCTCAGGTAAAAATAGATTATGCTATCCGTTACGTCATTGGTAAACAAACATGTCGGCTGCTGGCGTAAAATGACAACAACGGTGAGCTTTTGAGTGAAATCAAGGGAAAATGAAGACCCACCGATAAGGTAGTAATGCGAAAATTGTCTCCTTCATCTATTCTTTAATTTGAGTGGTTGATTGTAATTGAATAACAAACAGAACAGGAGATACGCGATATAGTCTTAAGCCAAGTATGTTTCGGAAAATACTATAATTTTCCAATTACATTGCACACCAGCTTCGAAGGAGTTGGACGGACGAGAAACAGCGATACAAATTTCAACAAACACTACTTCCGAAAAGGTTGTCTTGATTTTTTATCGATCCATTTGATCAGTACAGCTTCAGTCAAAACAGACTCTTCACCTTTGGGTGAAAACATCGGAATTAAAATTTGTTTATTTAAATGAATTTTAATACATGGGTTGTGTAAAAAAACACAGAACGTGATGTGTGTTTGAATCGGTGGGTGTTTTACATAACTTGTTGAAACGGCTCTCGCGAAATATGACAACGCCAATCCAACTCGTTACGTAAAACACCCACGATTCAAACACACATCGCATTCTGTCTATTTATCTAACAATCATATAGATTTTGGCCTGAAAACCACGAGAAACGGTACGTATCAAATAATGTGTTCCGATTCCATATCATATAGATGACTCATTCTGATTCCGTATCAAAAAGTCGACAACCCTTGCAAAAAAAAAATTTTTGAATAACTAATTTTTTTCATTTTTTGTCGACCAATATTCTAAAATACAGGTTATATGATACATCATCAAATATCAAAACATTCTTTATGGTGTTGATAATTGATGATTTAACCTGTGCTTAACAATATTGATCAACCCACGAGGGCCGATGAATACTCCCGTGGGCTTGTCAATCAGAAGTTTTCCCCGAGTCTAATTGTTGAATATATGTTTCTACCACTGCTGGATCGGACCACACAACAGAAAAAACACGCCCTTCTCTCATTTTGGCGAATTCTTTAGTAAGTGGCCTCTATGTAGTTCTTTGTGATGTCTTTGTAGTTCTATGTGGTATCTGTGTAGTTCTATGTGGTTCTATGTAGTTCTATGTAATTCTATGTGGTAAATCGTTGCACCCGATTTATGAACTACCACATTCTCGTGTTGGTGTATTTCGGTATTTAGAGCCATCCACGCACGAACTGGAGTCCACGGTGTCTAACATGGTTGATAAGGTATTTGACAAATACAAAAATATCTATTTGGGTTGAAATATCGAACATGTGCAGGAGATATGAAGTTCCAAAGGTCGAGACCCACCTTCTGGGCCGCAAGCTGTTTTTATTGCGACAGCTCGACTGGAGGTGTGCTCGGTGTTATGAACGCAATGGACGCAGCCATTAAAGTGGAAATTAGTGCCGGTCATACTAAAATGATGGAACAGGTCTTTTTCGGCCATGGGAACATTCGGCCTCCGTTTAAATTCGGGAGACCAAGAGAGACGCGGTTTAAGATGAGTTTAAACACCTTTATTACAACCAAAAAACAAAAATAAATCACATGAAATTGCATGCTGCCTGGGCCTAACCTCAAAACCGCACTTTATACAAGGATACATTTTTTTATGTTGGACAAGCAAGTAAGCGAGCAAGATAGATGTTGAAGAAAGAAATTAATGATTTCGCGCGCCGAAGGCGCGCAGGGACGGTATGGGGGACAAGCCCCTTTCGACCCTCGGTAGCTGTGTATGATGGTTGTCACATGTCTAGGCGTGTTGAAGGAGGAAAAGGGTCCGGTACTCAGCATGTGTCTCCAGTTGTGGGTAGGCGGTCTCGTTGACTGATGTCGGTTGGACCCTCGGGTGAGGACCAGTGTGGGATAGATCTATGTTGAACTCTTCCTGAGATCCTTTTATATGCGGGGAGTTGTTTTTATTCAATAAGTGTTCAAATAAATGTTCCGAAAGAAACCGGTATAAGATTATCTCATCAAGAACAATTACAGTCCACATAAAAGGTTTAGAGGCTGAAAGAAAGGGAAACACAAAAACCGTCCTCTTGCTGAACCGTCCTCTGCAATTTCACCCAAACCGGCCGCTACTTTTTGACCCAAACCGCCCGCTAATCGACCCAAACCGTCCTCTAGTAAAAATTATTTATTTCCCTCTTTTTTAATATTTTAAACTGAATTTTTATTAGTTTGAGTAAATAATAAGTTATTTTCGAAAGTTTTTCATGTTTGTTTTCGATAATTACTTATCACTGAGTAAACATTATTTGAGTAGCCTACATTTAATTAGTTGTGATTAATTGTAAAATGTCTGTTTCGTTATCTCTTTGCACTTGATTGTATTGTGTATATCGTGTCAAAGCAGCCGCCGGTCGCAGGAATTTACAATTCTTCCTGCTTGTAGAACTTTTGCATAAAGAGGCCACCTACATTCCATCAGTGAGAGACTTTTTGAACTGAGGCCAGCTCAGCCACAAGACAGAGATGTTTAATAAAACCCTATAAGAAATATGGAGCATGTACGAATCTAGGTAGAAAACTCCAAGATAAACTTTGTCTGCTGTGGCCATTTTAATTAGCAAGTGTTAAAACATAAAAACGTAAAAATATCATTTTGTTATTCAAGTATTCAAAATTAAACGTTCATTATTCATATCTTACCTGGCGACAATTTATAAATATCATTTTATTACCAAATGTTGAAGACATTTTTCAACATCTGGTAGTAAAAATAATATTTATAAATATCGCTCCGACAAGAATTTATTTAAAATTATTCATATCAAAGATCAAATATAAACATCACCCTGCCAAGAATTTATTTATTTATTAAAAACTATTCCTATCTGACCTGGCGATAGTTCATAAATATCATTTTGTTACCAAATGTTCAACATCTGGCAGTAAAATAATATTTATAAACGTCGCTCCGACAATTATTCCAAAGTAAACGTTAAATTATTTATGTCTTATATGTTACTATATTTTTCAGAACACTTTTGTTGACAAGATATAATATATTTATGAGGGAATTGTTAAAAATAAAAGCAAATATTGTGAAAATATTGTCCCTTCCTCCTGTTTCCCACATAGACCTAATGGTCACAATTTATAGAGGATGGTATGGGCCAAGTTGCATAGAGGACGGTTCGGGCAGTTAGAGGACGGTTGGGGTGCTGTGGAGGACGGTTCGGGCTAAACATAGCGGCCGGTTTGGGTCAAATTGCAAAGGACGGTTCGGCCAGAGGACGGTTTGGGTGTAATTCCAAAGAAACTGTAATGAAAGTGTCAATGACACTGTAGCTCAACTTGACAAACTTGAACTTGGTAAGTTATAAATGAAATGGCAAAATTGGTACCAATGTTATTTGGTGAAATTTCAACATAACAGCATTGTGCGTGCACAACGTCAGAGTAATCCACGCATTATGAAATGTAAACTGTAAGACTGGCTAAAGGAAAAATGTTGATACACAAATGCAGTATGGTCAGAGGTTATTGTAAATGGCAACTTTTTTCACAGATATGAATTCTAATCAATAGCTCTTATCTAAAGGTCTTGCCTAATGAGCACACCAAGTTCAAAAACAATCCTATGATAAATGTCGCATGTAGGCCATGTCATAGAATGTTGATGCACAAATGCAATAAATTCAAAGATTGTTGCTAACAGCAACAGTTTTTGATGGACATGAAAAGAAAATCAATAGCTCCTATCTTTGTCACCCTGCATAAGCATAAAAAGTTTCAAAACAACCTGATAATGAATGTGCCCTCAGAGGCATGCTAAAGGAAGATGTTAATACACAAATGCACTAAGTAGAAGGTCATTGCTTGTGGCAATGGTTTTTTATTTGTTTTTTTTTTATGGAAATTCATAAATATACCCTGCAGAGAGTGCAAAAGGGATAAGTTGATGCACAAATGCAGTAAGTTCAAAGGCTGTTGATAACGACAATAACTTTTTATGGAAATGAAAAAAAGCAATAGCTCACATCTAGAGGTCACCCCGAACACACCAAGTTTCAAAGTGATCCCATCATAAATGTGCCCTGAAGGGTGTGTTAAAGGAAAATATTGAGGTCTGACTAAACTAAGTTCAAAGGTCAGCGGCAACATTTTTTGACAGTAATGGAAGAAAATCGGCAGCTCCCATATAGATGTCACCCCACACAAGCACACCAAGTTTGCAAGCGATCCAATCATAAATGTGCCCTGCAGGGTGTGTCAAAGGGAAATATTGATGCTTAACTGCACTAAGTTTTTACTACGTTCATCGAAGGTCATTGCCAGTGGCAACATTTTTTGACAGAAATGGAAGAAAATTGATAGCTCCCATTTAGAGGCCATTCCAAACAAGCATGCCAGGTTTCAAAGCAATCCGATCATAAATGTGCCCTTGGGTTGTGCCAAAGAGAAATAGTGAGGTTTGACTAAACTAAGTTCTAACAACGTTGACCGCGGCAACATTTTTTGACGGAAATGGAAGAAAATCAACAGCTCCCATCTAGAGGTCATCCCAAACAAGCATGCCAGGTTTCAAAGCAATCCAGTCATAAATGTGCCCTGTAGGGTGTGCCAAAGGGACATATTGAGGTCTGACTAAACCAAGTTCTAAGAACGTTGACTGTGGCAACATTGTTTGACGAAAATTGAAGAAAATCGACAGCTCCCATTTAGAGGTCACCCCAAACAAGCATGCCATGTTTTAAAGCAATCTGATCATAAATGCGTCCTGTAGGGTGTGCCAAAGGGAAATATTGAAGTCTGACTAAACTAAGTTCTAAGAACGTTGGCCGCGGCAACATTTGTCGACGGAAATGGAAGAAAATCGATAGCTCCCACCTAGAGGTCACCCCACACAAGCAAACCAAGTTTCAAAGCGATTCGATCATAAATGCGACCTGTGAGGTGTGCCAAAGGAAATTGTGGACGTACGAACTGACGTACGTAGGTACGCCGACGGACGAGAAGTGATGGCAATAGCTCAGCCTGGCTTTGTCAAGTTGAGCTAAAAACAGTGTATGATCGCTTAATCAAGTGTGGTTAAATCAATCAAGCTCCAAGACCCAGACCCCTAAATTGAGACAGCAGGGATTCATAATCTGGAATTCAAGTCACTTCAGCCCCACCCAAGTCATTTTGACCTGTCATTTCGTCCTCAAGTCAATTCGGCCCCAAGAAACCAAGTCACTTTGGGCCAAATCCAAGGCCCTCAAGAGAAGGCAGCAATATATACGCCATGCCAGTACCTACAGATGAGTCGACTGACTAATAATTATATTATTCACATTTTGTTTATATTTGACTTAAACTTTTCTGTACAATCATTAAATGTATGAAACGTTACTGGACAAAATGTCCGATGGCTGGACAGAATGTCCGATATTTTAGTCAAAATGTCCGATATTTTAGTCAAAATGTCCGATACTTTTAGACAACTTGAAAATGTCTGATGATCATTGACAATTTGTATGAAAAAATGATTCAGTCACTAACTTACCTTTATTATGCAAGTATATTCCTATATCCCAAATATTTGAATTTAATCCTCCATCTAATTGTTGAAATAAAATAATTTTTAAGAACACCGTGCAAGGACTGTTTATAAAGTAATAATACAGGTACACCTTGTTGCAATCAAATTAATGTTTACCTCAACTATAACAAAACATGGTCAATTAGTCATTAAATTGACCTCAACAAGTTGCCGGTATACTCATTCTTAGGGGTTTTAATTAGGAGCTTATTGCCAGTATACATATTATTAAGGACTGTTTATTTAGTAATAATACAGGCACAACTTGTTGCAGTCAATTTAATGTAAACATGGCTGTAACAAAATGGTCGAGTAGGCATTATATTGACCTCAACAAGTTGCCGGTATAAACATCCTTAGAGACTTTAATTTGGAGTTTATTGCATATTATATACATATTCTTAAGGACTGTTTATTTAGTGATAATACAGGAACTTGTTGCAATCAATTTAATGTAAACTCGATTACAGCGGAACCCACTTAATTCGATATTTCTTAACTGAAATACTCTGTTAACTGAATATAATTTCCAAACACAAAACCATTTACATACCTACAGTACAAATTTGACCTCTGAATTGAATATAGGTTATAGAGTAAACTCCCGTTAATTGAATAAAACATATTGTAATCTGCCAGGAAATTACCTCGACCCTCCTCTGTTTTCCATTGTTTATTGACCTATTAGGCCTCAGTACGACCAATACAGGCATTTAATCTATTATATCTTGTTTGACAGAGCTTATGGAGCTCTGTCAAACAAGATATAATAGAATAAATGTTAAGTTTGTGTTTATAATATAGGAGAGTGACACAATCCCTGTTAATTGAATACTCCTGTTAACGGAATAATTTTCATTGGCAAAGTGGCTATTCAATTAATAGGGTTCCACTGTATAACAAACATGGTTAAGTAGTCATTAAGTTGCCTGTATACATACTTAAGGGACTGTAATTAGTCTATTTAGATAAGTTTTTGAAATCACATTTTTGAGTAATAATACAGGTATAACATTTCGGGTTGTTTAGGTGTGCTCTGTGTTCTGAAGAACCTCGTTCTTTATCTACATCATACTGTTATTGTATATTTCCTTATCACATCTGTTGTTTTTTGGTCAATAAAGTAAGTTAATAAAGGTTTTATTGTTATTTAGTATTACTACACCCATTTGCCCTGGAAGAAAACATGGAGAATAGCACGAAAAAATCAGACTGTATATCTAAAAAAAATGTACATAAATCGTACATAATGTCTAAAAAAATCATACATTTTGTCAAACGATCGGCCATTATGTCAAAAAAAATCAGACATTATGTCCAAAAAAATTGGACATTTTGTCCAATGAAATCAGACATTTTGTCTAGAAAATCAGACATTTTGGCGATAAGACATTTTGGCGATGAGACATTTTGTCCAGACCCCATATGTAAAAGTGAACTCATGGATAATTTTTAATGTTATGTAAAACTTTTCTGTACATAATGTAAATATGAATGACTCAACGTTAATTAATAAGGGTCATTACTCATTATTTCTAAACATAAACTATTCTTTGTGGTTTACAGATCTCTACCCTCGAAATGGGACCGAAATGACCAAGGGGCCGAAGTAACTGGGATTGAAATGACTAGGGCTGAAATGACTTTGACCAGAGTCCAAAATGACTTGAGGTCAAAGTGACTGGATACCCATAATCTTTAATCTTTGTAGATACAGAACTGGCTGATTCCTTTTGTGAATGAATAAGAGCCTTGTACAAACGTGTACAAATGTAGTACCATGGCTGGTGGAGGACATTTTTCAGAAAATATCTTAAACCCACGAATATAACAGCTTACATGATATCTTACTCCATAACATGTTGGCTTGTTTTCCACAACATAAATAATATTTTGTTCCCACCACAAATTATTTTATTCCTGCAACATAATATCTTGTACCCAAAAGAAAACTGCCTGATTGCCACAATGCTGTATTTTGTTCCCACAACATTCTATCTCGTTCCCTAAAAAAGCAAGTTCAGTGTTCCCAAAATATAGTATCTTGTTTCGACAAGAAAAAAATATCTTGTTCCAATAACGAAATGGAAACAAGGAATCTTTCTTATGGGAACAAAATACTGTACTGTGACAACAGGGTATTATGTTGTGGAAACAAGTTATTTGTCATGTGGAATCAAAATATTATTTTGTGGGAACAAGATATTATGTTGTGGGAAAGAGATATTTTTATCAGATAGTAAATTGTTTTGGGGACAAGATACCGTGTCATGGGAACAAGATATTGTATAAGTGAAACAAGATATTATGATGTGGAAACAAGATATGTTTTCCTGTTTTGACAAGATATTATATTGTGGCAACAAGATGCCATGTCATGGGAAAAGATATTTTTCTTGTGCGAACAAGATATTAACTTGAGGGAGCAAGATTTATTTATTTATTTATTGGTGTTTAAGGTCACATATTTTTGCACAATGGCTAATCATAACAACAACATGAGTATCAACTCAAGACCAGGGGTGAGCGTTCAGAAACCATGTTGGCCAATTTAGAAAGGGTTTGCGCCTCCCAAGCATTGATTGACTGGGTCCTATTTACCAGTGGACAGAGCCTGTTTGCCGCAGTGAACAAGCACTGCTTCACTTCCCACGGGGACAGAGGCAGCAAAATATTATGTTGTGGGAACATGATATTTTTATGGGAACTAGACATTGTATTGTGGAAAGAAGATACTATGTTGAAAAAAGAAAACATTTTTTTTGTGGGAACAAATGTCTTTCTTGTGGGAACAGTGGTGGGAACAAGATATTTTCCTCAAGGAAACAAAATATTATGTAAAATTAACTTTACAAATGAATTAATTAAATTAATATTAAGGACAATACAATTTCCCTGTAGGGAACAAGATATGTTGTGGGAACAAGATATTTGTCCAAAACAATTCTACTTGCTCTCAATCAGCCACCGTACATGTATGAAAAAGACAACGCAAATCAGCGCTATGAATCGTGTTAAATTGAAGCCTGATGTTCTCACAGTAAAGACAAACATAGTACTTACAGAGAAGAATCAACATGGAATGCCAGTCACTTCCTAACTTGGTCAATTCGCAATTGACCTTGACACTTTGTAAACTTGGATATTTTAATAGCCACCTGAATATTTCGTAACATATGGCCATTTAAAAAGGTTAATGTGGTCATATCGAAACCAGATAAAGAGATGGTGTATTATTTTGTGTCTATTTATTTATTAGGATTTAAAGACACTTTCGACAGCCAGGGTCACCTTGTGTCGAACAGATTAACGGGTGGCAAATAGAATCACTGAGCAATGGTCAGACTTCCCAATTAATGTACTAACTCCACACATTTTTCTGTGAAATAACCGTCACCCCAATTTAGTCTTGGATGCTGGTGTAGCATTAAGCCCTAGTGAAATAACCACAACAAAGGTCAAACTGGGTTCAAGAAAACATTTTGAACTTAGATTTTTTTTGTTTTTAACTAAGGTTCTTTGACCAAGTTTCCACATGTACATGTGCAAAGATGTTCAACAGGATATAGCTTAGATTTTAATTCTGTGTGTGACCCACACTCCCCTCCCCATGGATGGAGGATGGAGGGGAGGGGAGGGGAGGTGATGGAAAGATGACATGCATGCGAAGTGCACCCCCACATGTTGAAAGTTTGTTTTATTTTACAAATGAATTTAATTTTAAAACAATAAAAAAACATGTTGCTGGATCTCCCACTTTGATCGACTATCCACTTGTGGTACATCTCAATATTTAAAGTAGTTGTGATACTTTTAATGAAAACTTTCCATACCATTTTCTCTCTCTCTCTATCGGCAACAGCTACACCATTTTTCTTAAACACAAAACATCCCACTGGAGATGGTTATCTTTTGAAACAAAGTTTGGAATGAATTATTCAAAGCTTATGAATTATTGAAAGTTTGGAATGAATTATTCAAAGCTTATGGAATGAATTATTCAATGATTATCTTTTGAAAGAAAGTTTGGAATGAATTATTCAAAGCTTATGGAATGAATTATTCAATGATTATCTTTTGAAAGAAAGTTTGGAATGAATTATTCAAAGCTTTCATAGGACTGGCTCGAATGTTGTAGAATTCTCCTTTACGAAGATGCCAATAAAAATTTTCATGTAAAGTGTACAGAGTGGGTAATTAATCCGTTATTTCAGACGTTTAGAATATAGATATTTGGACGTTATGAATGAATGACTGATTTATTTTGTAGTACAACATGCTACAAATACAAACACAAGTCAGCAACATAGATTGATCTCAAATACATGATTGCACTAACGGGAGATGGCGTAGCCACTAGGGCTGTCTCCCCCCCCCCCAAAAGACAAAACAAATTAAATGTGAAATGTGATACAATCCTGACAACAGCATATTTGTAATTGAAAAAACTAAATTTTGAATTATTCCATATAAATAAAATATTGTCCATCGTTTTTAGAAAATAACTCTTTGGGGTCAGTTGATAGATGGGGATGAGATAACAGAACTAGGACCTACAGTCGGAACAAGCAGGATTACCACAGCTGACGCGATGAGGGTATACATTCAAGAATTGCTCCGTTAGAGACTTTTTGAACAGTGATCTGGAATAGTTTTGAACCGATGGTTCTATCCACATCCTCGAGAAAGTATGGATTGGGAAGTTTGTGGAAAATTGAGTTCTTGGTTTTAGTGTGTGTAATTTACCGGATTGTCTGTTGAAGTTATGTTTCAGTATCGGCATATTTCTATCATTATTGTTTTAATTAAGGACCAACAGATAATGGCTTTATTCCCAACTGTAAACTGGGACTCTGAAAAATTTGTTGTTTACTTTCAATGGGTTCACTCTACAGACATCGGAGATACACTTGCCTTCACGGTATCCGGACAAAACTCCCTCAGGACAACCCCCCCCCCCTCGGACAACCCCCCCCCTCCTCAGACAACCCCCCCAGGACATAACCCCCTCAGGACAAACCTCCCCCCAGGACAAAACACCCTCACTTAACATGCTGTCTGCCTTAACTCACTAAACAGATGGGGAATGATGAAAACACATGTGTGATTTGTTTTCTTTACTTTATTCATATTTATTCAAAGTTATAAAACAGAACATCAAGCACAGTAACATGAGAAAAAAACGAAGAAAAATGAATATAGGCACAGATAAGCACATGACGAATAGGTGGTATATTTGACAAAGGTCATCAGCGGTAGCACTTAATATAGTCCTACGTGTAACACACAACTGTGACAATTCACTAAGTCTAACACAATAGCTAGTTTGCTTTAAAAAAGTCTTTTATAGACACTTTGCCCCTTCTATTTTTTTTTGTCTCTCACCTCTTTTCGAACCTGATACACTCTAAAATCAGTTGGGTTAAAAATCAACCCAAATCAACTGGGTTGAGTGAATATGAACCCAATTTGGGTTCATATTCACTCAACCCAGTTGATTTGGGTTGATTTTTAACCCAACGGATTTTAGAGTGTAAGTGCTGTTGACACTAGAGCATTATCTTTCCTCATATTGTCTATCACTCTCCAGACTGTTGGATGCACATGACCAACAAGTTTCATGAAACCCTTGTTCCAACCCTCACAGACATTATTGGTGCAAGCACAACCCATTACAGTTATATTATTAACATTCCACATCGTTGGGGGGAACATAGGTGGAATTCGTCTCATTTTCATTGCTGGTAAACTTCCATCAGCTCTGGGTGGAGGTTGAATGGTCCGAAACGATCCAGAAACATAAATAGAAACAAACTAGTCCAACAGTGGTTCGAAGTCATCAGGGGCTATTTCACGAAGGTACGAAACGCCTCCTGGAATACCTCCAACGGTAAGAACGCTAAACTGTCTATCATACCATAAAATAGTTTGGCACTTTCATCTTCCTTGTTACCATTCCTTGTTACAACTAACTAATCCAAGAGATTGAATTTTTCTCCACATGCTCTGTGTGAGATGGAAAAAACAACCACGAAGAAGAACGTGGGAACCAAAAAACCAGCAGTTGCTGCTTTCAAAGCTGCAAGCTCAAAGTCTATTGTTATAGGAGATGGATCAACTTGGAAGCCAAGTCTGTCACAGTTATTCTGAATAGCCCGAAATAATTCCTCATAGGTTGATTGTGATTTATCTGACAATAGTGCATATACACAAGCAATATAAGAATCACCAAGTGGTGCATGCATGACATAGAGTTGTTTGAACAGTTTTGGAGCCACACTGAACGTACCATCTATGAACCAAGTCAAAGAATTAGCTAGATGTCTCAGCCCCTCACATGATGCAAAAACTAACATTCGATTTTCAGAGATTGTGCCATTGTCATATATAAGAAAAGAATCTCTTTCTGCTGTTTCGGCCCATTCTCATTCAACCACAAGGTCAGACACTGATTTTGGCACTTGTGGAAGTTGTTTGGCACGTTCACGACGAAGAGAACGCTTCACGCTGTCAACTTCACCAAGAGCAATGTGAGGTGTTTGCTTGATGAGGGTTTTTTTGTCCTTTTAGTCAATTAAAGTGGGGTTTTTTCTCCTGATGGGGGTATGTCCTGAGGGGGTTTTGTCATGGATTCGCCTTCACATCCTAATAATTGATAAGATACACTTGCATTTTTCATGCTGATAGCGTCTCTCTCTCTCTCTCTCTCTCTCTCTCTCTCTCTCTCTCTCTCTCTCTCTCCCTCTCTCTCTCTCTGTCTGTTTTAAATGACTGCATCTTTTATTCCACTCGTAGCAGTCAGACAGATCAGAAAAAATGAGTTTTTTTCCTAGTACTCCCAGAGAGTGGAAATCGAAAAAAAAATCACGTTAACGACTTCCTTTATATCAGTAGACCTGGCATGCTTTTGCAGATCATTTTTCAGTAGCCTGGCTATCTTCAGTAGTGCACAGGTTCAAAAACAAATACGTAGTTTCACCAATAGACAAAACACCTGCCCCATCCTGTGATCCACTCTTGTTTTCGTAGTCATCCCTGACAGTTTTTATCTGTAGTCATTCATTTGAAAAGCATGCCTTTAAAAGATTTGAACAAGAAATTGAATCTCTATTATAAGATTCTAGCCAAGATTGTCACAGATGCATTATAATCGATAAGAACGATCAAAAAGTCTTGTTTCATAGTCTTCCATATTTCATAGGAAAATTATGAACATGCGATAAATCCAGAAAATAATTTTTCGTCTTCTATTCTCCAGAAGGGTGTCACTTGTATTTGTTTAAATATTCCAGAGAATGGTTACTGACCATGAACAGACCTGTGAATGCCATGGATACGCTATGGACGCGATCTAAAAAATACATTCAGAAAGTTATTTATTTATTTATTTATTGGTGTTTAAGGTCACATACCTATGCACAATGGCTAATCGTGACAATGACAGTTTTACGGGTGGAGAAAGTCGGAGTACCCGGAGAGAACCACCAAGCATTGTTACAACCCACTTTGTAATAAAAGTTGCAAAATGTAATAATTATTACAATATGCAACTACTTGGATGGGAAAAACGTTGCAATTTGTAATAATTATTATAAAATGCAACTACTTGGACGGGAAAAACGTTGCAAAATGTAATAAACTTTTTTTTCAAAGGGGCACTTTTTTTCAAAGGGGAAATCGAAAACGAATTCGTGTTACTATACAATTTTTAAAATAAATTTGTGTCTCTGTGATTCTGCGACTGTCTTCGGGTATGTTATATGCATTTCCACGTGTATTGAGCGAGTTTCGTATATGTCCGAAATTTTATTACAAAGTGCAACTACTTTGACTGGAAAAACGTTGCAATATGTAATAATTATTACAAAATGCAACTACTTGGACGGGAAAAACGTTGCAAAATGTAATAAACTTTTTTTTCAAAGGGGCACTTTATTCAAAGGAGAAATCGAAAACGAATTCGTGTTACTATACAATTTTTAAAATAAATTTGTGTCTCTATGATTCTGCGACTGTCTTCGGGTATGTTATATGCATTTCTACGTGTATTGAGCGAGTTTCGTATATGTCCGAAATTTTATTACAAAGTGCAACTACTTTGACTGGAAAAACGTTGCAATATGTATTAATTATTACAAAATGCAACTACATGGACTGGAAAAACGTTGCAAAATGTAATAAATGTTACAAACTGCAACTACATCGACTGGAAAAACGTTGCAAAATGTAATAAAATATTTTCAAGCAGAGCAATCAAACTAATACATTGTATTATACAATTATTAATAGCAAATTGTATCTGAATGTCTTAACCAAATGCTGTCAATGTGTGTTGTTTGTAGAGATGTCCACTGGTGATCAGTATAGTGGTGATGACAAGAAATGGCTATTGATCGTCTATGGTGATGATCTCTAGTGATCATTGGGAGCAAGATAAGAGTAGGTAATAAAGGCCGATTCCAGACCACTTTTAAAAAAAACTGTACCCGTACACGGCATGTACGTGTACCACCATAGGGATTCAGTGTTAAATCGTGTACAGAGTGCAAACAAATGGCAAAATGTCGTTTTTCATGGTGGTCCAGAATCGGCAATTTTTTTTGAGGTTCACAGATCGCACTTTTAACCGTTCAAACATCCATTGGCGAACGTGTACATTCGACACATCGCTCAGAAGTGAAAAAATGTACGAAATTTGAAGAAAATGTAAATTTAAAAATTTTTGTTGACATTCTCATCATGGATCAGACCTTCGATCTATCGTTGGTGAACGCAAGCAAAAAACGTTTTGCCGATTCTAGACCAGCATCAAAAAAATGGTTTGTCAATTCTGGACCACCTACATTCGCCAACAGCTGTTTGAACGGTCGAGGGTGTGTTCCGGTCGGTGAAACCTATTTTCCGATTCTAGACCAGGAAAAATCGACCTCAATACCTTTTCTCGACATTCATCAACGGTGAAAAGTGAGTGTAAAGCATAGTCACTCATCGAGGATTTTTTAAAATTTTGTTTTAAAACCGATTTGGGCCTCCGTACATCGAAAAAATGCGGTTTGCCGGTTCTGGACCACCACCACGTTCGCGATCGCGTTTCAGATGGTATAAGGTGCGATCCAATCGGTGAAAATGATTTACCGATTTACCTCGTAAGTTTTGTGAGGTGAATCGTGATAGAATCAGTTTTGTCGAGAGGAAATAAAAAGTAATTGATATATATAGGAGAGAAAAAAAATATATAAATAAATAGTTATTTAAAAAAAAAAAATATCTAATCGAAATAGATAATAAAATATACGTAAATCAAGAACGCTTCTCAGATTTTGAGAGCAACGTTTCCTTTAAATATGCTGATGAGAGCCTATGCATTATGCGTGAATGATCAACTAGGTCGTCTCTTGTTAGAAGGATGTGTCAGATGTCAGGATCATCTAGACTTTGATCACGAGGATCATTCATGTCTGACGATGGAAAGGGAAGATATGGTCATCAAGTATTTCGAACCAGCATTCGAATGCATTTGAATCGACAAAGTGATCACGCTTTGGAGGAGATTAGTCTTCTGTAAGGAGCGAGACAATCCCACAGTTTTGGAAGAACTGAAATTGACGCGTAGAAGTCTGACTTCAGAAGACAAGGGATGCATCCTGAAATTATTGCCGAAGGAAGCATAAGTCTAAGTTTTCTCGTTGATATAAATAAGGGAGAATAGAAAATAAAAATAAATACACACATAAATTTTTTATCTAATATTAGAAAGAAAAAAAAAAAATGAGGACGAGAAATAAATTGTATCCGACATTAGATGACGACGAGGATGAGAAGACGAACAGCGTTTTGCCAACGGCACCATCGCCAGAAGAAAAAGAAAGAGGAGAGAGGTATCGCATCGATCAACTCAGTAGAATCCAATTGTATCTGACTCTAGAGAGAGATTCTCGTCATTTTCTCAAGAAGAAGCATTTGCGTCTCCTGAAATTCGTCAACGCAGTCGACACGACACTCATCACGATTTCCATGGGTTTACACATGGCCGGCATTGGATTGTTGTCGACCGCAGTTGGTATTCCGATCGTGTTGACCATAGAAGGAGTGGCTCTCGCCGCCAGATTGTTTAGCACGCTCGGAAACTTTTTGAGTAGGAAATTATATCTGAAGGCAAGGAAACACGAAAAGATTCGCATCTTGGCTGACTGCAAGATCGACATGATATCCAAAATGATCTTGATGGAAAGACGGTAGGATATCGGACGGAGAATACTTCACGATATTGAGTGAGAAAACGAAATAGGATGCTATGAAAGAAGCTGTGAGAATCAAGACTCGTCAGATCATCAAGGAAGAGATGAAGGATACCCTCATGGAAAAGGGGAGGAAAGAGGCCAGGGAGGAATTCGGTAAGTTGATAGAACTCAAGAGCAGTGATTGAAAAAAAAAATATATAATAAGAACAGAATTTTCAAAAAAGAAAATATTAAATTTATATATAAAATAAAAAATAAAAAACGAAATTAATTTAAATAACTCTCAAAAAATGTATTGCGTAAAGTGTAAGAGAATTACCGAGACGGGTAATTCTCGAGAAGTATGAACTTAAAACGGCAGACAGATGCTTCGTGGAATTTGCGATGTGTGTTGTTCAATCAAGACTCAATTCGTCAAAAAAAGAACACAAGCAAAGGTAAAGGCATCGTGAATAAAATGATCAATAAGCTATCTTTCGAAATGCATCTGCCGGGTCACAGTTTCATGGGACCCGGAACGAAATTGAACAAGAGACTCAATGCCGATCTGACTCCTAAATCTTGGAGCAGAAGAGAAGATAGAACGTTCGCTGGTCGGCAATCTGATCTGTGCAAAATGTCGATTCGGATGGGGCGTTCAAAAAAAAAAAAAAGCGCATCGGAAAAGAAGAAGAAACCATTATTGATGATTGAATTGGCTGAGGAGTTACACAAACCCATCGTGCATAAATTTCGAAAGAGAAGGGTGTTTGTGAAGGGTTTGGATGACATTTGGTCTGCCGACTTGGTCGACATGAGATCATTTTCGAGGTGGAATGAGGGTGTAAAATATCTATTGATGGTCATCGACATGTTTTCCAAACACGGTTGGATCAGAGCTTTGAAGAATAAATCGGGACCTTGCGTCGTCGAGGCTCTGAAGAGCGTATTCGACTCGTCTTCTCGAAAACCGAATAAATTGTGGGTGGATAAGGGAAAGGAATTCTACAACAAGCACATTCATCGATTAGTTGACTTATACGCGATCGAAAACGAAGAGAGAGCCAGCGTCGTGGAACGTTGGAATCGAACGATGAAAGAAAATATGTACAGACACTTCACGGCAAATTCGACTAAGAAATACATATACGCTCTGAATGGTCTGGTCAAAGATTACAACAACATGCGACACAGATCGATCAAGATGACTCCTGCAGAAGCTAGCAATCCTCGAAATGAAATACGTGTATGCGCGAATCTATATCCCGAGAGGTCTAAGATCAGGAAGAAGTCTAGAATGCCAAAATTTGCAGTTGGCGATCGAGTGAGAATCTACGCTTATAAGAAGCATTTTGAAAAAGGTTACACTCGTCGATGGACCTCGGAAATCTTCATGATAATCAAAATATTTCACACCAATCCGCTGACTTTTGAAATTGAAGCTTTGGATGGAGAAGAAATCATCGGAAAGTTTTATGAACAACAATTGCAGAAGATGAAGTTTTAATAAAGAAAACAAAATTTTTTTTTATTTACTCTCTTTAACATTTTCTTGTTTACATATATATATAAGAGAGAAAAAATAATAATAATAAAAATAATTAAAACTATTTTTAGATAAAAAAGCAAGCTAATTAATAAACAAAAAAACCCTTCAAAATGGCAAATATACTAGATATCGCACAAAGCATAGTGAAAGATAAAAGTATTCAAGAATACGAGGTTCACGAATATGAACCGATAACCAGAACGAGTTTGAACAATGCAGGAGAGATAAGAATCAACGTCAAAACTCAAGATCTATTCGTTCATCCTAGTGAGAGTTACATAGTGGTGCAGGGACGTCTCACCAAGGAAGATGGGCCCGACTACGCCGACGATGACACGGTTACTCTAGTCAATAATGGCATATGCATCTATTCAGTAATATAAAATACTTGCTATCCGGACAAGAGATAGAATCTGTGTTTCATCCCAGTCAGGCCACGACGATGTTCGGACTCTTGACGTATCCGGATGATTTATCGAAATCCAGAGGACTTAATCAGTTGTGGATGAAAGACACCGTTGACCCTGCTAGTGCCATCACCGTCGCGATATTTGACTTTGTCGTCAAGACATCCAGACCTAAAGGAACGTTTTCGTTCAGGATACCTTTGAAAGACATCTTCAGATTCGCGGACGATTACAAGAAGATCATGTACGGATTCAAACACAATCTTACGTTGATTCGAAAAGGAAACAATGACGCAATAATGAGACTCACTGCGACTGATGCGGGTAAGATAACTCTACACAAGATATCGTGGTTCGCTCCGCACGTGCAGCCTTCGATCGTGGAAAAAACACGTCTCTACAAGATCATAGAATCCAAGAGTAAATTACCAGTGGGATTTAGAATGAGACAGTGTGACACAGCTAGCATTTCACTCTCCACGAATCACTTCGATTGGAGATTGACCATGAAATCCGCTTCCGAGAGACCATGTTTCATCGTGGCCGCATTTCAGACCGATAGGGATGGGTCTCAGAAAAAGAATGCATCGCTATTCGATCACTGCAATTTTAGAAACATGCAAGTGTTTCTGAACGCCACGAGATATCCAGCAATCGATTTCATTGCATCGTTCGACAAGAATGATTTCTGCAGACTGTACGGCGACGCCGCAGATTTTAGAAAGAAGTATCACAGTCTAGACGAATTGATGAGCAACCCTAATATATCTCCAGGCGAATACAAGTCGATGTATCCCATGTTCATATTCGACGTTTGTAAACAGAGCGAAAGACTCAAGAGTAGCGTCTTAGACATTCAGATCAAGATGCAATTCGATAGGAATGAGCCGAGAAAAACCGAAGCCTTTGCCCTGGTCCTGTCCAATAGAGAATTACAATTCGAATCGGATGGAAATAAGATGTCGATCATTTGATGAGAGACGTGTGTGAAAACAAAAATAAGAAAAAAAAATAAAAAGTAATGAGTAATTATTAAAAACAAAAAAAAAGTAAAAAGTAATGAGATCTAGAGAGATTGAACATCTTTCTAAATCTCATTACTTTTTTTTTGTTTTTTTGTTTTTAATAATCACTCATTATTTTTTAATTAATTATTTCCACGCGTTCACTGTTTGTTCAAAGGATCTAGTTCGATCAGTAGGCTCACCACGGAAGAGGCGGCTTTGGGATTATTGGTTTTCATAACGAAATTAATCCTGTCTCCGGCGTTCACTTTGAGAGGCGTGCTGAACGTGCTGATTCTCAGTCTTTTCAACGCTGTATCTCTTATCTCTCTCTACTCCGTTCACCATGAGATTGACGACCGCTCTGTTATTCATATCCGTGGAAGCCAGACCCATTTGTATGATTTCACCTCCCAACGGCATGGGATATCCCACCTGACCATGTTGCGATCCGCTACCTCCGTTTCCGAAATACCACTCACCTTTTCCCTCCTCTAATGTGCCAGCCTCCTCGGCCCACACGGTGATCAATTGCCTAGTGTATTTGACTTTCTACACCACCAAAATCAGGGTACAGGCATCCGACATGTGCATGGGATCCGGTAGGTTCGTGAGCGTGTGTCCTCCCATGTCTAGTTTACCGTCCATGATGTCGCCCTTTCTCCAGACCGAGTTGTCATCCACGTACTTCCTGCTGACTGCACTGGAATCGAATTCGGGATCGTGATCGAGACCAAATAAATTGTGTCTGTTCATGTTGATGCCACCCTCCAGGGTTCTGCCAGATTGTTTGTTCAGGCAGAGATCGTCCACTTGCAATTCTATGTATTCTTGAGATCGTATCATGGCAGAATCCATGTAGCCCTTGTTGACTGCGGTGGAGTCCGCATCTGCGTCAACAACCTTCTGCAGATTCAATATCTTGTTGAATCCAGCATTCAGATCTGATTTCATTTCTCGTCTGTCAGACTTTCTCTGTTCCAGATCTACGTAGTGTTTGGTCGCCACGTACTTGGGATTCGTGGGATTGGCCACGTTCGTTATCTTGTTAGAATTGCTGTTCAATTCCGAGTGCATCGTTTTCTGAACATATCTACTTCTCAGTTGTTTGCTGAATCACGTGTGAGAGTCGTCTGCGTATTTCTTGGTCGTGGCATCGGTGGAATCTATGGGATCCACGACATTCACCAAACGTTTAGATTTCAGATCAAGATCGTCGGTCATGGCTTTATCCACGTAATTATCTAGCATGATTTGTTCGAAATCTGCGTTCCCACTGTTGACGTATTTTTTAGTCACAGCATCTGCAAGATCTATCGGCTCAGGAAGATTGTAGAGCTTCTTATCATTCATGTTCAAAGGTTCCTCTCAAGGTTCGTATCTCCGAACATAACGTTCATTCAAGTTGGCAACGTCGTAACCATCGCCGACTTTGAGTGTCTTCCTCTTCTTTTTGGGTAGACTTTCGTCGTCACTTCTACCAAATTTATCAACTGGCATGTTGTTTTTGGTTTTTGTTTTAAAAATATATTTCAAATGCAGTTTATCAAAAATGAATTATTTCACTTATTTTTATTTTTCGTTTTTATTCGATTAATTTTTTTAAAATAATTTTTACCTTTATATACACTATAAAAAATCTCTCTAATGTAAATCATTGAGAATGTCTTGAAACCGATCTCCTTCAGACAATCTCTTGAGAATGTAGAGACACAGGTGACCACAAAACACTTGATCTGGTGATTGCACTCGTTCCATGTTGTAACGAACCATCAATTTGTTGAAATAGTTCTTTATTTCTTTCGGTGGCGAGATTCCGTAGCTGTCGAAATAATAATTCTTCTTCTTCCCGTTCTTGAACCACGCCACCCAGTGAGCGGCTTCAACTGATAAATCGTCTAGATTTAAAATTCTGCATTCCGATTGTCGAGGTCTTCTCTTCGGCAAGGCATCTCTGGAAAACACGCCTTGAAAATCTTTGATTTTCAAATCCTTCGCCGCATTCGACAGATCGATGTTGGATAGGGGTTCGTTAGGTAAGACGACACCTTCTACGGATATCTCTATTTTCTTATTCATAAATGTGTATATTTTTTTAAAAATTTGTTTATTTTATTATAATTCACTAAAATGCCGTTATTTTTTATATTTTTTTTCTTTTCTTTTTTAAACTAACTCTCTCGATGTCTCTGTTGACATCCATAACCTTGAATCCATCTAATTCCTCTTGATTTTCTGGAATCCTATCATCTATAATCATATCCAAAGTCTAATGTTCGAGTGCCAAAGTGCTTATTTTATCGTCTAACATGAATCTCTTATCATCGTCGTCCGTCAGCGAAATCTTGTTGATTATTTCAGTATACAAGTCATGATTTTCGCTTCGAATCGATTTCATAGTCTTATACACTGGACAACTTCATAACAGACAATCTTTATATTCTCGAAAGGAGATGTTTTTCTTCACCATGCACATTTTAACCCCTTTGCACTTCTTGATCTCTTCATCTTCTAGACGATAAGCATACAGTTTGGGTCTCAAGCCTACAAATTCGCCGATTTGTTTACTACCGCTCTCGTTCTTAAATTTACCCAACACCTTCTTGTTGTCATTCGATTGAATGTTGGACGGGTGATCGATGTGATAATTGCTCGTGTCGAACCACGCGGCCACATCCGGAGATATATCTCGGTAGACATCTTTCGTCTCTATCTCGTAAACTAAACTGTCCGTGTCGGTGAACAGTAGTTTGGCTTTATCACCAAATTTTCGTTTGATGTAATCATAGCAAAACTCGTACATCAATTGCTTGCTGATATCTAAGATGATCGGTCCGAGATAATAGGGTTTGTTGAACTTAAGGTGCGTCTTTTGCATGTGAAAAGCCACTAGATTTTCGTCGAATATGGTTTCGCCACTAATTTTCTAGCTTTTTTCTCAGATGTGACGAGTCGAACATCGGTTCTCTTCCTGATGTTTTCCAACGATTTACTGTACACGCAGTTGTTCATGAGTTTGAAGAAATCTTTTTCGAAATCGTTCTCGGCTCGAATTCTGAGATTTGTGTTGAGATCAATGTATTTTTTCATCCAAGGCTCTTCGTTGAATCGAATGATGCGATGTATGTCAACTAATTTCATCCCGTAATCGACGTATTGTTTCAAATTCTCGCTGTAGACGACGTACTTACGTTTGTTAAATAAATTGGGAATGAGTTTTTCCTCGTCTCCTTCGATCGGTTCCATTCGTTCGGGAGTCAGTGGATAATCGTTGTGTAGATCATGTAATTCTTCCGGATAGTTCAAATCAACTTCTAAAATGCAAGAATAGTCTCTCCATTTTTGCATCTCTTCCGGTTCCGTCACCCATTCGAAATTTCCAATCGGTAAAGGACGACTCATAGCTGAACCATACAGATTATTAGCGTCCCAATACTGTATGTATTTTTTCGATCGTTTTGAATCAAAACTTTCTTTCATGTAGGGATTGTTAGCTTCAGAATATCTGTGGAAAATCATCGAGACGCCACCTCTCGCAGCCCTTTCGAATATGGGCAGCATGTCCACGTCGGATAATAATTTCAATTGGACTTCGGTGGTCTTCAACAGAGTGTCCCACGCCAGACCGGGTGCGGTGAAATACCAAGACGGATCCAGATCATAATTTCGACGACAGACGTCTCGAAAATTTTCGAACACGTCTGCCAAGAGCAGAACGTCGGTCTTCAGATAGAGATCATGATAATCTCTCATGGTTTTCATATCGAATGATTTCTACACGTTTTTTGGCATGTTTGTAATTCTCGTCAGAAATGTCGGATTCGTATAATTTTGAATAAAAATCTTCTTTCGAAGGTAATGTGGTGTCGTCGAATCTCTTTAGATCGTTCATGTAATCAAAAGGATAGACTCCTTTCCTCAACATGACATCTACTCGTTCTCCAAAATGTTAGCTCGTGATTTTAAATTTATCCTTGCTCATGTTATTGACTAATTTTTCCAGAGCGGTCGACATGAATATAAAACTGTCAATGAAACATATGCTTTTACGAATAGATTTCGTTTTTCTTTCAACGGCTCTCCGTTGATTACTCTTTTCTTCTCCATAGACTTCCATTTCATGATGGAAATGTATCTTTCTTCGCTGTTCGCAATGCAATTTAACTCTCTGTCGGAGGTGCCGCGAGATTTTTCACGAACAGATGACTGTCGTAACCCAAGAGATTGTGAAATATAACCCAACAATAATGACGATTGTCACCATTCGAAATCAATCATAAAATAATCATCTTTTCTCTTTCGAGATACAAAGTCTGTCTGAGAGGATAGATCGTTCGTTTTTCAGAGTCGTATCCCAAGACGTTCACTGCTACGGTGGGATTTTGAGCCTCGAAACATTCGATGTGTTTTAACTGCATTGGAAAAGTCACTCCGGTCCAATCGAGATTTTTAGAAGTCTCCTCATAATGAGAAACTCTATCGGATTGCATTTTGACAGGGTATAAAGCGGAGGTGACTGCCCATTTAAAACACTGATCATCTTTATTTCTCACGTTGGTCACAGCATTTTTTTAGCTAAGAAATACGGTAATTCCACATAGGAAGACCCTTTCAACGAATCGTTTTTAGTTATATGAATTTCGAGTTTCAACACCTCATCAAAAGTCCAATTACTACCTTCATGTTGATAATTCGCGAGAGACGTCAACATCTTGTCTTTCATAGTTTAGAAAATGTCTGATAAATCTGAACCTCGAAATACAGGTTCGTCGTTAGATCTGAAATATGCATTTTTCATGACGCTCTCGCTGGAATTCACGTCGATTTTAATCATCACACAATGGAGTATCATCTTAATTTTTTGTCCCAAGTTCATGTGTTCGCAAAACAAATCCAATACTTTTTCTTCACCCATTCCATGAACAATTTTGGATCGACTTTCTTGAATGAGGGAACCACGTCGAAAGTTTTAAAAACGCCTTTGATCGCATTCTCCCATTCTATGGGATTCGATTGGAATGCTTCCATGATGAGTTGTGCTACATATTCTTCTCCTTTCCCTTCGTCGATTGCTCATCGAATTTCGTTCGATATATCTCGTTTGTCTAGATTCTGAACTGCATCATTTGTTTTCATTTTAGTTTTTTTTTTCTTCTGAAACTTGAAGTTCTTCAACGGCTTTTCGTTTAATCGTCTTCTTATTTTTCACAACTGAAACGTTTTTGTTTTTTTCGACGTCGACATTTCGATTCCTTTTACTATCTTTTTCTTCTTCTCATTTTTCACAACCGAAGCGTTTTTTGACGTTGTTGCTATCAACATTTCGTTTGCCTTTTCATTGAGCAAACTACATATCTCCTCACACATGATCTTTCTAATTTCATCACGCTCCACTTTTCATTTTCAGGCGTTACTGTCATTGGCTTATTTTTTTTCACAATTTGAGTGTGTTTAAGTTTATTCACTTTCGATCTTTTGATTTTGTTCTTTCCATCATTTCGCAAACGATATTCCTGTATGACTTCAATTTTTTTTGATTTGGTTCTATGATTTCTGAAATGTGGAATGTTTAATTCTCTACACATCTCGTTTAACTGAGGTATGGTTTTCTCATTTAAATTTTCCATTTTTTTTATTTGTTTGCTTCATTTGTAAGAATTTTTTTTTTTCGAAATTTGTATTGAAATAATAATTTGCTAAAAAGTTTTAAAATTGTTTTTATATATATATATGTTTTAATTCCTTCAAAAACAATTTTTTTTGAAGAAATTAATAAATTTTTTTTTTATGTTCCTTAATGTGAAAAAAAATTGAATTAATACGAGAAAAAAAAGGACATTTAATTTAAACTTTTTATTTATATATAAAGAGAAAAAAACTTTTACAAAAAAAAAATGTTTACATTAAAGAAAATTAAAAATTTTTTTTATATATATGTAGAGAGTAAAAAAAAAACAAACTTTTTAAGCAAATTATTATTTAAATACAAAATTTAAAAATATATATTATTTGCAATAATTCATAAAACAAAAAAAACCCCAAATAATTGATCATGACAACAACACCTAAAAGATGCAAATTGAAATGAGTCGAAATGTGTAAGAACTTCGGTTATAAAATCTAAAGATTACAACGACACGACACCATCGAATTGAACGAGGTCGAGACGAAGGCCTTAGAGCACAAATACAACAAATATAGCATGCCTTTGAAATTTGACGAAGCCATGCTCGATTTGTTTTACGAGTACCAAAGTGATCTACAGAAAATCATCGCCAAAGATAGAGAATTCGACAAGGACGATTTGTCGTTGCCCTACGGAAGTTACTTACATCCAAAATCTCTCTTGAACTCATGAACAAATCGGGTGGTGAGAGCTCGTTCACCGATGTAAAAAAACTCAAAAAAGTAAAGATAAACTTTCAACACATTTTCGAGAAAGGAGAAGAAACGACCGTCAACATGCTAATAATGGACATGGAAATATAAACAATAGAGAGACTGATTTTTAGCGAGGGAGAAGGAAAAAAAAGTAATGAGATCTAGAGAGGTTGATCATCTCTAGATCTCATTACTTTTTTTTTGGTTTTTTTTGTTGTTTTCCTTCTTCTTCTTCTTCTTCTTCTTCTTCTTCTTCTTCTTCTTCCTTCTTCTTCTTCTTCTTCTTCTTCTGCTTCTTCTTCTTCTTCTTCTTCACTATCGCCCATATATATTATAATAACGTTTCCTTTTTTCTCAATTTCGGCGTCGATTCTTCTTTTCTTTTTTTGTGATATATTACGTCTTTATGAGAATACATTTGTTTATCCAAATCATAATTATGAACGAATGTGGTGCATCTCTTGGTAACACTCACATCATTACCATTCACTTCAGAAGGTAGTGGTGGCGGTGGAAAACGTCTCATTCTTTTAAATTTCAACCATCTATCCCGCTCTTTTTTCAGTTCTTTCCTAAGATATCCATCATTAGCATCTAATTGTTTTTCCACATCTTTTTCCCACACTATCCCGCAATATTCATCATTAGCTTCTAATCGTTTTTCCACATCTTTTTTGCACTCTATCTCGCGATATTCATCATTATCGTCTAATTGTTTTTCCACCTTTTTATCCACTTTATATTATTTTATACTTTCTATGATTTATATTTTTATATTTTATATAATTATATAATTTTTTGACATTAAAATAACATACTCACAATTGGTATATTCTTAAAGGGCGAATTCTCACCAAACAACAAACCCTTACCGAGTTGCTCAACGTTCCGTCCACTCTTCAGATAGAGACCGTTTCCACTCAAAGAGTTGCCACCTCTAACGGGTTCTAGATACAATCCTTCACTGCTGTCGTCTACGTGGACGTGACACACGGCTCCTCCCTTCTTCAAAAACAGTCTGCTGCCACCCATTAATTTCTCAACTGCCGAACTCGCGAGTCCAGAGAGAGCTCCCACGCTGAGAGTCTTTCCGAGAAAGGGTAATGCTTTTGCGACAAAGGGTAATGCTTTTGCGGCGATTCCTGCGAATAGCGGTAGGAAACCGCCTTTCATTCTCAAATTGTATTTCAATGGAGCAGTACTCAATCTCACTGTAAACCCTCTTCCATCACGAATCGCTTTCTCCATCCTTTTGATTTGACTTCTGGTCCAGGTGATCGAATCCTGACCACCACTCTCCAGATCTTCGTGAGTGAATTTGAATCTCACAGCCTCGCCTCGAGTTGTTAACGCTCTCTTATGTTTCTTCCTCTGTCCTGCGGATATGTTCATGTTTTTAAACACGTATTGTGTCATAATTCTTTTTTTTAAAATATATTTTGTTCAGTTGTTTTTTTTGTTTTAATGGTAATTATATATATATTGAATAATTTTTGTAAATTAATGTTGCGTTTATTTTATTTTCTTATTTATATATATACACAATATTTTTTTTTTTGCTTTTATATTTCTCTTATGTGAAATCATATCATCACCCTCTCTCTGCGAAGATCTAACAGTTCACCATTTTGATCCATCAACGTGGTTTTGTGACTATACAACGTGTCTAAAATCACTGGTAGATAAACTAAATTTCGAGGTCGTTCCATGATCTTATAACCCAGCGGCATGTTTGGAAAGAAGGAATAGATCGTCAGTTTGAGTGCTACCATTCATGTAGCTTCCAGCAATCACGTCCATGTTCACCAGAATGCTATTGACTGTGAGAATGTCGACCATAATTTCAGATGCCACGTGGCCTCGATACATCTTTCGATCAAATTCCAGCATCTTGCCTATAGAATCGCATGTGTTGAAATCCACTCGAAAATTATCTTCCAAATCCAACATCGCCTGTAAGGTATTAGGGTTCGGAGCGAGTCTGATCTTGTTGCTTCCCTTTCCATCCGTCTTCATTCGCATCTGAATATAATTGTTCAAATCGTCTATGTCGTAACTTCCTTTGGGAATTCGAATCTCCAACCAATCCACTCCGTCGGAATACTTGAACGAGTTATTCTTTTCGGTGACGTTGGGAAAGGAATAATAAGTCTCCAGATTCACCAACGCCATCTCGTATCTTTTCTCTCTATTCAATTCCATGGAAGGTTCGAATTTCGTCGTGAATCGAGTCAAATCTCTACTCACCACGATTTGAATGGATTGTTTTGCAGCCGTATTCTCGGCTATCCGTTCTAACAATTATCCTTGTTTAAACATTATATTTTAATTTTTATTTTATTTTTCAAATCTAAATTATTTGATGATTTATTATTTTCTAATTTTATTTTCGCTCTCTATCTTATAATCATCAGAAACATAAAACTTGTTGAATCCGCACCGATATTTTCCGCAATTAAATTCGCTAGGCAAATCGATCACAACGTAATTGTAAAGTCCTCCATCCCAAACCCTCTTGCAGAATCTCCTGAATTCCGCTATGCTCATGTCGTTTGCGACGTGATCACCATAGATGTGATTGAGATTCTTGAGATCCTGGCGAAAGAGACACAGTAAATTAGCGTTCTCCCTTATTGTCTGTCTGGGCAATCGAAATTAATTCTGCGCCAGGTAGAAACAGTCCATGTTGCTGTGACGACTCCTAACATAATACGATTCGCATCGGTTCTGTCTCTCCAAAAGCAGATCGTCGAAAATCATGAGATTATTATCTTCCGCTTTCAATTCTCTAGGATCCGGAACGTCGCTAGCGTTCTCATAAAATCGACACTCGACGTTCAAAGACGCATTTCTCTTCATCAATTCCATCGCCGCACCGTCCAAAATGGTCGAAAGAGAAGCTTCACTTTGTCGAATTCCTCCCTACTGTCAAAGATTCCAGCTATGACGTCCTTGGGCAATTTACTACTATCCATGCACTCTCGAAGCAATCTGTATTCGGGTTGAAACAAGCTCTTGCCAAACATGAATAATCTGTCGTAATCCAACCAGTTGGGTTGCAACAACAGATCCATCAACAGATTGGTCTTTCCACAATTCGATTTTCCCACAATCAAGCCTCTTATGCTTTTGGGAAAGAATTCGTTATTCGACCTCTTGGTCGCGGCGTTGTTCCAAGACATATCTTTAATGTTCATCTTTGTTTATTTTTTGGTTATTTTAGATTTTTTCAAACACAATTTTTATATTTTTTCAAACTCAGTTTATAAATATTATTATTTATTTATATTACACCGTCACGAGTTTTCTTCAATCCAGATCCACCCGTAATTTTGGCTAAATTTTGTATGGGTACCACAGCATCCTTAAAATCTTTCTAACTTTTCGGCGATCGCTCTAACATAGCTCGCTTCGCCGGTGGACTGATCAACTTGTCGATCAATGCATCGGCTACCCTCTTGCCAGCCACAGAAGCTATCCTACCACTAGCTTCGGAAGCAGCTTTCTTACCAGCATCCAAAGCCGTCTTCTTACCAACCTCAAACGCAGTCGATGCGAGTTTTCTACCTGCATCGCTCGTGAATGCTCGCATCATAGAATCGACGATGCCAGAACCGCCTTGAACGTAAGTTCTGACGTATCCCCTATTCTTTATCACCAACATATTTTATTTTATAATATATATTTTGTTTTTTCACTGGTAAATCGTTTGTTGTTTAAATACTTTTTATTTGTAGTGTAAAATTTATTGCTTTTATTTTATATATTTTTGTTTGTTTGTTTGTTCTCTACTTATTATATATATATCAATCCTTCAATTCGTTCATCAGCCTTTTATAATCGCGTTTATTCAAAACATTTTGCCTTAACAATTCATCGCATATGCTCACTATCTCATTATCTAATCCAGTGTTACCAGCACGTCTACTTGCCATCAACAATCTCAATCTCTGAGACAGAGCATCAGAATCGCTCGGAAGAAAAGTGGTTTTCACCCCTTTGCCAGTCACCGACTCAACGAACTTCTTATTCATATCCCATATGGGATTCACCACCTTTGTCCACTTGTAACCTCTATTGGCTTTGGGTCTCGTTTCTCTGGCATCGTTATTTCTCTTCATGACGTGGGTCTGAACCAGAATGTCACTGTAATTGTCAAAATCCCGATCCGTGTAATCTCCAGGCTTGTCGAAAAGGAGCAATTTGTGCAGTTCAGGAGTTAATTCGTACCTACTCGAACCGACGATTAAATTATCATCATCCTCTTGCACTTCAGTGTTGCCTATAATAGTTCTACCGTCAGAATCCTTATAAATTCCATACAACAGATCTCTCTTACCACCATCCTCGGACGACGCGACGCTATCTGTGGTGATAGTCGAAGCCGCATCGTCGCTTTCGCTCACATCGGTTTCGATCCTCATGAGAATGTAATCCGGCGATCTTTGAAAGGAAAACCCCCTCGTAAAACTGCCGGGCAACCAATCCATTCTCAAAGAACTTTCTTTTGAGGGCCTCAATTCATCAACGATCTCCTTTTTACTTCGTTCCTGAACCTCCATCACGGGTTTAAATAATTTTGTGGTTTTGCGTTTTAATTCCATTTCATCTGCTTCTGTCAGCTGATTGAATACTCTTCTTAGCACGTTCATATTCGTTGAGAAGTTGATCTCTACGCTTGGAATCTGTGATGTGTAAAAACATTTTTTCGTTTTTAAAATTATTAATATTTCCTTTAGAATATGCTAACGTGAGTTATTTTATTATTCTCAAAATTAAATGTATAATTATTTTTATGTTTTATGTTTTAAGTAAATAAAAATCTTCTGTCTTTAATATATAATAACTAAAACCAGTTGAGGAAAAACATTTTACAAAATAAAACTTCTATAAATGCGTTTTGCCCTCGAACGTATTAAATCGCAACCGCGCTTATTCTCGCCATCGGGAAAACTCGAATAATCAAAATCACAAGTAAACATATCAGTAATGTAACGCTTTCAAAAAAACGCGTTTAAATCATATCAATTAATCTTTTGAACTGTTCCGCTTTCATCTATAGAATAGTTTTCAGTTAAAACGATTCAAGTGAAAAAATGACTTATTGAATGAAAACCCGTAATATATTCAAGCGTAACAAATGAAGTTCTTCCAACGTTTTTGCAGTAAGTTTACAGTAAGATCACTTGAAATGCAACCTGCTCGTCAGCCTGATAAAACAGACTGATGACTGTAGCACTCAGGAGGCTCTATTTATACTCTCCCCATGCCTACGCACTAAGAACGTTTACAATACGTTTTGCAATACATTTGCAGTACGTATTGCAAATCATTGTCACTACGCACTAAGAACGTTTACAATATGTTTGCAATACATTTGTAGTACGTATTGCAAATGTTCTTAGTGCGTTCAAATCGTTGTCACTACGTTGCTAGTATATTCACAATACGTTTGCAAAACGTTCTCTGCACGGAGAGTATAAATAGAGCCTCCTGCATGCTACAATCATCAGTCTGTTTTTTTCAGGGAAATGCAAGCTCTAGCCTAATCACAACAGTGACTAAGAAGAAAATGAAAGAAAACTCGACAAAACCGATTCTATCAGGATTCACCTCACAAAACTCGCGAGGTAAATCGGCAAATCATTTTCACCGATCGGATCGCACCCTATACCGTCCGAAACGCGATTGCGAACGTGGTGGTGGTCCAGAACCGGCAAACCGCATTTTTTTCGATGTACCGGAGGCCGAAATCGGTTTTAAAACAAAATTTTAAAAAATCCTCGATGAGTGACCGTTGGTGAACGTCGAGAAAGGTTTTGAGGTCGATTTGTCCTGGTCTAGAATCGGCAAATAGGTTTCACCGATCGGATCGCACCCTCGTCCGTTCAAACAGCCGTTGGTGAACGTAGGTGGTCCAGAATCGGCAAACCGCTTTTTTGATGCTGGTCTGGAATCGGCAAAACGTTTTTTGCTTGCGTTCACCAACGATAGATCGAATGTCTGATCCGCGATGAGAACGTCAACAAAAATTTTTAAATTTACATTTTCTTCAAATTTCGTACATTTTTTCACTTCTGAGCGATGTGTTGAATGTACACGTTCGCCAACGGATGTTTGAACGGTTAAAAGTGTGATCTGTGAACCTCAAAAAATTTGCCGATTCTGGACCACCATAAAAAAACGACATTTTTGCCACTTTTTGCACTGTGTACACGATTTAACACTGAATCCCTATGGCGGTACACGTACATGTCGTGTACGTGTACAGTTTTTTGGAAAAGTGGTCTGGAATCGCCCTTTGTTACCTACTGATAAGGATAGAAGGCTATGAGTACTAGCCGCACTGAGGCCTCTCCTCACCCCCCCCCCCTCACATCCTCATACGAGGAGATAATTATTGGTGGTCACCATTGACTATCACCAGGGATGCCTCGTGATCGTTTATGGCGATCTCTAGTGATCGTTACTAGCGACCATCAGTGATCATATCCCTGTATGAGGATGGGAGGGCTGTGAGAAGAGGCTTCATTGAGTCCACACCTCATTGCCCTCACATCCACACCGCGCTCCCAACGATCACTAAAGATCACTGACATCCATATTGATTGGCAATAGCCATATCAAGTGATTGTTGGAGTGAGATGGGAATGTGAGGGCTCATTGGGTATCTCCTCACATCCCTCTCATTCCCATTGGGAAGATGATGGAAGATGATCATTGGTGATCGCCAGTGGCGTTCACTATGGATGTCTAGTGATTGCTGATGGTGCTCTCTAGTGATTGTTGGGGGGGGGGGGGGGGGCGAGATGACGATGTGAGGGCTATCAGAAGAGACCTCATTGAGGCATCACCTCATAGACCTCATTGGTCTCCAAGTATTCGGACGGAGAGCGCCACAGTCGTTGCCCCGTCCAGAAATCCTGGCGTACTTTACAAGGACCTAGTGAACTTGTGACCTGGCGACGCAGAGACCTCTAACCAGTGGCCCGACTGACAGCGACAAAACCCCCCTCTCTCTTCTCCCATCGGTGAACCTATGTCAGAAGCCCTCCAACCAGTGGCCCGACCTAGCGACACAGTAGCCTCACCCCTGCTCCCAACGTTGACACTATCTCAGAAGCCCTCCAAGCAGTCGCCCGACCGAGTGTGACACAGTCGTACATCCCTCTGCTCCCAACAGTGACCCTATACCAGAAACCTCCAACCAGTGACCTGACTGAAAGCGACACAATCACTCGGCGATCCTACCATGGTGTGGGATATAGCGACAATCACATTCTACTGGGGGAAATGGCACCAATGACACAAGTTCTGTGTGAAATGGCATAGGGTAAGGCAGACTTGGTCTGAAGCGACTGCGGTGAAAGGCTATCACTGTGCGGACAGTGTTACGAGGGTATAGACATGGGCCAGGGGCGGTGCTGCTGGGCCCAATCAACGTTCACTCACTATCTGTGGACATCGACAGCGGTCAACCCCGTCATGACCTTGCGCGCTCCCCATGACGTCACCGACGTCATAGCTACTCTAACCATTTTTCTCTGTCGATTCCCGACTTTCCTGCATCTTCACAAACTTTGCAGTAGGCATCCACACTCTGCCTGCGATGCAAACGATGCGAACTGTACATATATGGTCGACCAGAGTAGGCAAATGAGCTTATAGAGGTTGCGTTAGCGATAGGAATTTGGAGGGGGGAGGGGGTGGTCTGGGGTCCGGATGCGGATGGGAGTCAGGTAGAGAGCGACATAAAGGGCCCTTTCGGGAACATAACAAACTACTTGTGCAGGATGATATGGAAACAAAAATACTTCACTTTGCTTTCCTTGGGTTTTTATGGATTTCATTATATTACCTTAGCCATGCATCCACAAGACATCTTTCCAGGCAAGCATTTTCATAATGAAAATGTTGTTCAGCTTTAGTGGTTTTAGGATAGGCGCAGGGTCAGGATAATGGGAGGCATTGGTACTCCTTTTCATAGGAACTATTCGGCTACTTATGCGAAAGAATTACAAAGGATAACATAGAATAAAAGTACAACACTTATTATTTATTGGTAATTAGAAAAACAGAAAAAAATTAGTTTTACATATAAAAAGTACAAGTAGAAACTGGTTATAATTGAACAGATGCAGTATTCATGCAAAATTGTGAAATGGTTCGGCATCACTATTCCAAGTGAGAGTGCTAAACATTTTTTTAAATGCTTTCTTGGACGGAGAGGAGGAAATCAGTCAGTGGTGTAATGTCACACCTTCTGAGGTATAATACACATGAGGAAAAGAAAATCTCGTGATTTGTGAGTGTATACCAAAAATAGCCCACGCTTCCCCACTGCAAATAGTGTATGTTAGCTCCTGAAAATAGCTCCCAAAAATAATGTTTATCATGCTTCTGGCTGCCACTCGTGAGATATCCCTTGTATCCACTCGGATATTGTTCTTTGGGCTTTCGGATTTTCGAATTCAATTCGTAAATTTAAAATGAGAAATGATTACAAGTAGTCTTTTTACCAGTTGTAGTATATGTAGTGCTTCCCTGATTCTGAGGTCACGAGATATAATACTAATAAAAAAGAAAGCGTGTGGAAGCTTAAATTAATATTGCAATTTGTACCTTATATGCTCGAAACAATTGAAATCCGATCCGAAAAAATAACCATCACCTGTGTCTGAAATCATCAGTTCACTTTCATGAAACTTCAATTATTCTGCGCATACTGTTGTCTTTCTAGCCATCCCAAAATTGCTGTCGCAACTTTTCTTTGCAAAAATAACATATTTAAAATTTGTCTGGAACAGTTTAAATTTGTTAACATTTTTGCCTACTCATCAGACACTTCACTCTGAATAAACGATGTCAACCTTGTCGACTTAACAGTTTTAAAAATCAGAATCTTTTAAATCCATTCAATGAAACTGTTCTTCTTTCACTAAGTTTGGAAGACTTGGCACCTCGTGATAACAAAAGCGCACACGCCATTTCTGTTGGGAAACGTCAGTCCAGTCTGCTCCTACCCATTTCTTTGCTAGGCGCACGTTGCCGCTATATGAAGTAAATTGCAGTCATTCCATAGCCCCCAGTTTAAAAGATCGAAACCCAACAGAAGACGCTCCACCAATTACCGCAACGGTTGAAATCGTTGGGAAGAGGATAAATCACTGTTAGGAAGCCTGTTTTCCGGGCATCGTCATTAACAAGAACCTGACCCTCAAGACATCTTGTGATAAAATAACCAGCGGAGCAATAGCCCGCATGTGCCTTCTCAAAGGCCTCGATGGTTCTAATAGGAAAGATGGGGGGGGGGGGGGGGGGGGGGGTGACAGAGTCTCTATTCCGAGGCTCTTCATGAGCTTTGTCAAGCCTTTTACGACTATGCTGATGTAGTCACACACACATACTGTGTTAGACGGACTAAAGCGCACCAAGTCAACGGGGTACGAGCCCCCAACCTGGCTCTATCGGTGCTCGGCACACCAGCACCACTCAACTAAGAAGAATCGAATCTTGAAACACTCCACGAGCGCCCCACCAACATTGGGGAAAAGACCCTCTCACCTCTAATCGCGAACGATCTCATAAAGGGTACCAAAAGCTTGATAGAATCCACCCGGGTGAAGTGGTGTCTGGGAATGGGCGTGTCATGTGCACCTAGGACTTCGGGCCAGGCTGTAAACTAAAAATCACCCTTCTCGTTGTCGCCAGAAGCGTTAAGGTGTCTGACTTACGGCCCAAAGTTATTCATTCTCCTGCCCCTTGCATGCCGGACACGCTAGTGGTATGTTATGTAACCAACTTATCCTCACCCACATCCGGGTCCCCGCTCGTCCAGGACCCCGGCACCCCAATGTCCTGTCGCTAACTCAACAACTATAGTTTCAATGGCCAACTCTAGTTACATGGCTTTGTATAGTGTGCACCGCTTGCATCGCTGGCTGGTGTGGATGCTAAATGCATGGTGTATGTTAATGGAAAAAACAGGTATCAAGAGTGGGAAACTGTTAGAGGAGCTATGACGCCGACGACGTCTTAGTGGGCGCACTGTCGTTGTCCGCGGAGTTGAGTTTCAAGACCTTGTTCGGGCCCAGCGGTAGGGCTGTGCCGTTGAGTAGCCCCGATCCTAGATTAGTACGACGCTTTTGGGATGGGATAGCTGCGTTTGCTGGCTCACTCGACCAGGCTCAGTGATTCAAGACGCTCAATATCAACGGAATTAGTACACAAAAGTCTAGTGACCGACTTCCCTGATGACAATGTCAATTCCCTTCAGCTCTCGGCGTGATGTCGCATGAGCGGTCTAGGTCTGGACGCCGCAGCCCGAGTCGCGAATAGGGGGCGCCTATGGTTCGCTTCGGTGACTCCAAATGGTGGATGAGTATTGTGGTCTCCTCCCTCTTTTTCTCCGTCTCATGGGCGGATGGGTCTTTGTGTCTTGGCGGCCTTCCCAGTTCTCTTGTTCCCGAATGTCTTGGTTTACGATTTTGCATGAAAAATATTATATATGTAATTTTGGATGTAAGTGGAGCTCGCGCCCATATAGATGGCCACATGCGCCTTCATTGCGTTCTGTCCTAGTACTCCGGCTTCCTCCACCGCCACGATATGACTCTAGCAGTTGAAAGTGTCGTAAAACCTCAATAAATAACAGTGCGTCAAAGCCTAGTAAAATCAATACACAAATAGCAAACCACAACGTACACCAGACGTTTACATGTTGGTCCTCGATTTATAACCCAAAATCTTGAACATTTCTATAAATCGAGCGCTACTGTGTCTGGTGATGATTTGCTTTTGCGGTTAATCTGGTTCTGATCCGGTCTTCGGTGATCGTTGGGAGCGAGACACGGATGTGAGGGGTAAGAGGTGAAAACTCCATGGGGTCTCTCCTCACAGCCCTCTCATCCTCATACAGGGGGGTGATCACTGATGATCATTAGTAACGATCACTTGCGATCGCCATAAGCGATCGCTAGGCATGATCGTCAATGGCTATCACCAATGAACATCTCCCCGTATGAGGATGTGGGGGGAGGGGGGCTGAGGAGAGGCCTCAGTGCGGCTAGTACTCATAGCCCTCTATCACATTTCGCCCCCAACGATCACTAGCCATTTCCTGTCATCGCCACTATACTGATCACCAGTGGTCATCTCTGCACACAACACACATTGACAGCATTTGGTTGAGACATTCAGATACAGTTTGCTATTAATAATTTAATAATACAATGAATTAGTTTGATTGCTCTGCTTGAAAATATTTTATTACATATTGCAACGTTTTTCCAGTCGATGTAGTTGCAGTTTGTAACATTTATTACATTTTGAAACATTTTTCCAGTCCATGTAGTTGCATTTTGTAATAATTATTACATTTTGCAACGTTTTTCCAGTCCAAGTAGTTGCATTTTGTAATAAAATTTCGAACACATACGAAACTCGTTCAAATACACGTAGAAATGCGTATAACATACCCGAAGACAGTCTTAGAATCATGGAGACACACATTTATTTTATTAACAACATGAATTAGTTTTTGATTTCCCCTTTGAAAAAAGTGCCCCTTTGAAAAAAAAAGTTTATTACATTTTGCAACGTTTTTCCCGTCCAAGTAGTTGCATTTTGTAATAATTATTACATTTTGCAACTTTCATTACAAAGTGGGTTGTAACAGAGCATCGACGAGCAACTGTCAGCTCCTCAACATTCTCTGGTCAAGCTCCGCTCAAGCAGGGTTACAGCGGTTAAGACATGAGCACCATCGACATGCAGTGCACCTTAGCATACGGCATCATCGTGCCCCCATGTAGGCAACCACGATAAAGTGCCTTGCCCAAGGACACAACGCGGGTCGTCCCTTTAGATAAATGATTAAAATTTTCTCCAATGTAGTATGCTTGCATTTCTTCAGCTCTTTTCCTGTTAACATCTCCAGACTTGGGAAATTATTAGCTTAGCAGACTTTGAAAAAAGCAAACCACAGATGGTGGTGCTCAAAAGGTGGGTGGGTGGGGGGGGGGGGGGGTGTCATGAGGAAGAGGATGGCAGGGGGGTCAAATCAACAATTATTTTATGATTTTTTAACGTAGTATAAATGCATCAGCATAATTGACAACTAGATCTGGATATAACCTGGTGTTAATGGTGGTCCATGAACTGAAAATTCGCAAGTTTTTTCTTTTGTTTTGTTCCCACGCAAACTTTTTCTTGAAATCCATTCCATTTCCCTGAAAATTACCCTCAGGTTCCCTTTAAAATTATTCTGAAGGTTAATGTCTGGAATAAGATGTTATTTTAGAAGATGAATGTGGTCATAAAGAAGCCACCACTAGCTATGATGAAGAATGGCGCATGGTCATGTTCCTTCCCAAAACAAATCTGAAGGAGAAGCAATGTTTTTTTCTCATTTTAACATGATAAATGTTTTGAAACGCCAGAATAATTATTGGCATACACAAAACCTTGCTATAAAAAGAGAATGGAAATATACTTAACTTTACCCTAACGAATCGCCCGCAACCGCCCGCGTAATATGCAAATTCAGCAGTTGAAAAAATATTATTTTTCAAACAATTTCAACAAAACCATATCATGTGACCCCTCGTTGGAACGAGCTCGTCGAGCTCGTTCCAACGGGGGGTCACATGATATGGTTTTGTTGAAATTTTTTGAACAAATTTAAAAAATGATATTTAAAATAATAAATTTTGATATCGTCTGCATTGAGTAAAGGGTTAAGACTATAAATTCTGATTATCACATAGGAATTTAAACTGTATAATAATGCTTCAAATATATATTACAGGTATCTTCAGACATAAAAATCTAATAACGAGTATGTTAAGAAAATATTTAGAAACACACATTCGGAAAAAATTAATGATATTTGAATATTTATTCTGTAAGATTTTACGTGATTTAAATAGATCCATTTTATTCTATCAGCAACTGTCAACAACAGAATTACATATTTGTTCACAATGCCGAATTTTGCGTGATGATGAAGGATGTCTTCCCATTTCTTTCTAATTTCAGAATGGATATGACCATGGCCCTCGAAAACATTTTGAGAAAACTGAGCATGATTCAAACTTTATGCATCATGGAGATATATACGATAATACCATAGTGTGTTTTGATATGTTTGACATCTCAACGAGTTGAAAGTGAGTTTTTTCGCGAGGCTTGCCATGCGAAAAAAACTCACTTTCAACGAGTTGAGATATCAAACATATCAAAACACACTATGGTATTGTTGTATTTATCTTATACCGACCATTTTTGTTCTTTTCTGCATTTTTAAAAGGGTTTGGGGGATGATTTCGTGTCAAAATGTCGACTCATCTGGAGTGGAGTCGACTGCTTTCTCTTGTTGGGCATGAATACATGTGATGTGCCTGGAAAAGCTGTTGGTGCATAACAAGGCTACAAATTCAAGTGAATGATAGAGTATAGTTCCCCTTAGAAAGTGGCCCTGTAATTGGGAAAACAATTACAGAAAATATACTTACGCCTCAATTCTTATGATTTATTACAAAAATATGTTTGATAATCAATTTCACCAGATTTGACACGATTTATAAACAGTTTTGCGAATGTCATCATTATATTATAATATAGAAAAAGACTATAGTCCGTTCTCCAATCTATATGACATAGGGGTATGTGTTACAGATAATCTATAACACATGGTCTATATCTTCAACAGGTATAAGATAAATTTGGATATCATTTTCTAATCGATGAATTATTTCATTCTTTGCCACAAAAAAAAAAATGTTTATCATTTGCAATGGCTTACTGAGAAATCCCAGGGGAAAGTTACCAATTAAATAAAAAAACAATATCCAAATATCTTCATGGTATGAAAGATCTGAGTCACACTCAGTCTTCTCAAAGGTTTCCGAGAGCCAATCGCATATCCATTCTGAAATTTAAAAGAAACAGAAAGACGTTATTAATCATCACGCAAAATTTGGGATTGTGAAAATCTATGTAATTGCGTTGTTGATAAAATAACAATATGTAAAACCTTATACAGAAAAGATCTGAATATCTTTAATTTTTCTGAGTACATGTTTTTAAGTAATTTCTTACTGTGCTCGTTATTAGATTTTATCTTATACCTGTTGAAGATATAGCCCATGTGTTATAGATTATCTATAATACACACCCCTATGTCATATAGATTGGAGAACGGACTATAGTCTTTTTCTATATTATAATATAATGATGACATTCGCAAAATTGTTTATAAATTGTGTCAAATCTGGTGAAATTGATTATCAAACATATTTTTGTCATAAATCATAAGAATTGAGGCGTAAGTATATTTTCTGTAATTGTTTTCCCAGTTACAGGGCCACTTTCTAAGGGGAACTATACTCTATCATTCACTTGAATTTGTAGCCTTGTTACGCACCAACAGCTTTTCTGGGCACATCACATGTATTCATGCCCAACAAGAGAAAGCAGTCGACTCCACTCCAGATGAGTCGACATTTTGACACGAAATCATCCCCAAAGCCCTTTTAAAAATGCAGAAAAGAACAAAAATGGTCGGTATAAGATAAATACAACAATACCATAGTGTGTTTTGATATGTTTGATATCTCAACTCGTTGAAAGTGAGTTTTTTTCGCGAGGCAAGCCTCGCGAAAAAAACTCACTTTCAACGAGTTGAGATATCAAACATATCAAAACACACTATGGTATTATCGTATATTTAATATCTGAAGATATCTGTAATATATATAGGAAGCATTATTTCACAATTTAAATTTCTTGTGATAATGAGAATTTATAATTTTGAACATCTCTCCATTTTTCTTAGATCAATCCCTGAATGTTGTTGGGATCGCCAGTTTTCACATGTGCTAATAATTGTCTGGCCATTATGAACATGTGACACACGAGATTGAGAAAAAGCACCTTCTCCTGCAGATTCGTTTCGGGGAAAGAACATTATGATATGACATTCTTCATCGTAGCTGGTAGTGGTTTCTTCAAGACTGCATTCTTCTTCTAAAATCACATCCTCCTCATCCTCATCTCTTTCTTTATACCTACCTTGGCTATAAGATATAATGAAAATTTGGATGTGTTGACTATTCATACTCTCCTATTCGGCAGGCACGTAACCAGGGTCTGTCTTTAGGGGGGCAGCAAAAACATGAATAATTCTTCACACTTTAAAACATTTTTATTAAGTCAATCATCGTGCAGTACAAGTCGAAATAACTTGTAGAATAACCACTATAAACTATGCATCTTTCTTTAACTACACCAATAACACAACAATGTTACACCATTTTCTGGAAAGCTCTCATAGAGGGCTTTCCAGAAAATACTGTCAGGTTTTTCTGTTATTGGTGTAGTGGCAGTGGGATACTTAGTTTATAGCGGCTATGCTACAACTTATTTCGACTCATACAGAACACCAATACTGGCTAAGGTGGTCAATATAGAGACATTCTAGTGTTACCATTTCATTTTTCAAATTTTTCAACAACATCATATAGATTTTCGAGTAAAATTTTACTCCTTTCGGATGACATATATATGGTCCCTAAGTCTGACAATCTTTGGTTTGCCATTTTTTTTCTCAGATAATTTTTAATATATTTAAGAGCAGAAAGACTGCATTCACATGACGTGGAAGACACTGGTATGGTGAGTGCTAGCATAACTGTTTTACGTAAATTTGGCAGTGTTGAGTAAGGAATTGTCTTTTCAAGTACCTGAAATTCTTAGTCCATATTAATTGTGTGTATGGGCAGATTGGCTGCTGTAGCTAACTCTGCTTTCAAAGGAACAGTGTCAATGTCCAAACTATCCGAATACATCTCAACAAATGATGCTATCGCTTGATAGTCTAAAAAGGCACTTGATGAAAACCTCAGAAGTGAATCGACACCTTTCATCAGTCAAACTGCTGGGCGAAAATCGCCTTTCAAGTTCTACTTTGAAGTTGTCTTATAACTGAATAAACGTGTCAGTTCGTAGATGTTATGAAACATTTTCTGGCTGATCTCGTTGGCCTGTTGACGACATTACAATGGAGTCCTGGAACGAACGAGATGCAACACGTTTGCGTTTTTTGGATAGTCTTACCGGGAATCGAAATATCACGCTCTCCACATGTTTGTTCAATTTGTTTCCACAAATCAGTCCAACCCTTTTCACATTTGGCTTCTGGTGTGCTTATCTTGGATCGCACCAAAGTCTCTGCAGATGATAAATTTTGACTGCTTTTCTGTAGCATTTCACTGAGTGATTGTGAATGGGAAAGAAGGTCTGTCAATATTTCCAAATGTGTAACAAAAGACAGGTTCAGTACTTGCAACAAGCCTTTTGATTCTACTAACAGAGTAGACGTGGACTGCCCTACCCCGATTCCATATGAAAAGTTTTCAAGTACTTCCACAATGTAATTGAATCTCGACCCGAGTGTGGATAGCGAATGCGACTACAGAAAACTGTGTAAGGGATGATCATGATCATAAAAAACAAGAGAGGATTGGAGGGTGGGCAAGTTTTTTTTGACTATTGCTGAAAGCAAGCATCTGGGAGAATGTTTAGGGGTGTGTTTTATAGGTAATATTACAGTGATATAGCCAGTAAACTTAAGAGAAAATAATACTGCAAAGAACGAATAGCAGCCTATTTTGGGAGGGGATTACCCTTTAAACCAAACGGTAGTCTACTGAAACAAAGAGGCCTCAAGGGGCCTTAATCGCTCACCTGACGGTTTAAAGAAGTATTTGGGGTCACATTCAGATAGTCATGGCTCATCAACATTACAGAGGAATGAAGTCATGAAAGGCACATTTTATGGAAAAACACTAAAGAATGGACTTGAACAAACTTAAAGCTAACCTGCTTCCCTCCACCCCCCCCCCCTCCCGCCACCCTATAGAGAGCCCAAATATAAAGCCAGGGACTCAAATTGAATAAACTTGAATCTGGTCCCCTTAGAGCTGTTAAATACCAAATATCAAAGAATTCTGAATGATGGATCTGAAGAAGGTTTTTAAAGAAAGTTAAACTTAGGGCTCCAACAGAGAGCCAAAATATTAACCGAGGGATCTGATTTGAACGAACTTGAATCTGACCCACCTTGAGATGTTTTCCAAATATGAAATCATTCTGACTAGTGGATCTGAAGAAGAAATACCCTCATATTGCATCAAGTTAAAATTCAGGCTCCCATAGGAAGACCAAATTAATAACCCAGGGGCTCGATTTGAACAAACTTTAATCTGACCACCATATAGATGTAGTATACCAAATAGGAAAGGATTCTGACTGATGAATCTGAAGAAGATTTTTAAAGAAATTTCTTCATATTCCACTAAGTTAAAATTTGGGCTCCCATAGGGAGCCCAAATATCAACCTATGGATCCGATTTGGACAAACTTGGATCTGGAGAAAATCCTTAAAGAAATTCCCTCATATTGCACTAAAGACCACAACTATTAACCCAGGGACTCGATTTGAACAACATTGAATCTGACTACCCTAGAGATGTGCTTGCACTCCACCAGTTAATGTGATACAAGACACGGGGCCCAGACCCCCTGCCTTGTATCACATTGAGAGACCCTGTTCGAGCGTTAATTTGGTGTTTTCTGAATACTGGATAGCTGTCTTTTCATGATCTCTTAATGCAATCCAAGACCCGGGACCCTGGCGTCTTGTCTTGTAGCATATTGAGAGACCATGTTCAGGTGTTATTACAGCTTTTTTTAAATACTCAAATACTTTCTAAATATATTTACCATTTAAGATTGTAGATCACCATGTATGTCGAGTCGATGCGGAGCGCAGGCTTTAGAGTTTTAGGTTTCTGCCCCCCCCCCACCCCGCCCCAACACATACACACACTTTGGTAAACATATCTGCGTCCATGGCAACAAAACAGTATTCAACAGTACTAAATCGAAACTGCCATCTTGGACTTTAATCCGACAAGGGGGTGAATGTACACCACAGAAGGGTGTAACATTCAGTTCCACATCGATCGAAGTAAACATTTTATGCATGCAATGTCAGTTGGGACAAAATGGAATCGTTCATTTGGTTGATCGTCAAAAGTGGCAATATGGAAGCATAGTGTTTCAGCAGAGGTCCAAGATGGAACTGAAAAATTGTGCTTTGCATGCACTTGTGACAAACAATAATCGCTTATATTTCTGTAGGGATACGAGATACAGCCTAGATTCCATCACCAGTCGACGCGCAATAAAATTCCGGTTCCACCGGTACCCGAACCTCATTTTCTCCCAAAATGTCACTTGGGACAACCTGGAAATCAGGTCGCGACGTGTAGGTTATGCTTTTTGGTGATTTCAAGAAGAGCTTTTCCGTTAGGGCTAGTTTTTTGACAGCCAAAATGAGTATGTTTGGCATTGAAATCACCGAGGATGATGCAGTGTTTGTATTTCCTCATGAAATATACGGAATGAAATGAGAACGATATGAAATGGTTTCGCGCGCCGAAGGCGCGCAGGGTCGCTTTGGGGCAAGCCCCTTTTGACCCTCTGTGACTGTTGAGATCCGGAAGCTACGTGTCTAGGCGTGTGGAAGGAGGAAAAGGATCTAGTACTCAGCAGATGTCTTAGGCTCGATGATCAGGAAGAGTGTTGGGTTGTCTTTGTGTATGTCGTTGACGGAACCCTCGGGTGAGAACCAGAGGGAGAGGGGATCCTCTCACATAAGCGCTACCCCTCCCCGAGGGTGCTGTGGTGTTTTTTTTCGGGCAAGTATAGTCTGCCACTTCGAAGATAGATCATGAAGCTATGATGGACCATCATTGGCAAGTATAATCTGCCTCAGGCTGTTTTAATCAGTTTTTCTGGCATGACAGTTGGATGTGTTTTTGGATAGACGACAACAACGGCCCCTTTCGGGGACCACCCGTAGAGAGACCCGAACTTCCCTGGTTCGGGGGCAGGCCTGCTTTGAAACCTATTTGGCTGGGTCAAAAATGCGCGCTACTGACGCTTACAAAAAGGGGTAGAAGCGGGGCGCAGGACCAACAGTCGCCTCCCTGGAGGTGGGTAAACACTTCTGGGGATGGAGCGGAGGATGTTCAGAGTCCATAGCGGTTACTGTGTTCCATATCGGTTATAGTTTCGATAGCGGTTATTGGGGTGCTGGCGATCAAAAAGAAAGCATCTTGGTGTACCTGCTAAAAGAAGCAGAAAGAACTAGTTGATTTTTAAGTTGTCAAAAATATGTGATTGCATTTTTGGATGGTTGTCGATCACTGGGAGCAGCTAGTTCAATTCTTTTGTTCAGTTTACGATTTTCCGGATTGATTTTTCCGCTAAGAACTGGAGGGAGGGGGCGGACCGTTACCAAAGTACCACACCTGAGGGTGTTTCCTTCCCTTACCTCCTCCTGGTTTAGTTGAGTCGCTGAAGACAGCTCTTCCTGGTAGAAGATCACGACTGAGCCACTATTACTGCCTGCATGTTCACCTTCCCTTTCCCAGTATTTGTTTATTTTACAGATTAAGTTTTATTGATTAGGTTGAGTTGGTGAGGACAGCTCTTCCTGGTAGAAGATCAAGACTGAGCCGTTATTACTGCCTGTGTGTTCACCTTCTCCTTCCCATTACTTGTTAATTATTAGCTATTAAATTTTAGTGATTTTAGCTGAGTCGGTGAAGACAGCTCTTCCACGGCTGGCCCGTTTTGCTCGCCTTTTTCTGGTCGCAATAGGGGGAGGGAGGGGGGGGGGGGGGCTGGCCTCAACAAAAGAGCCACACCCGGGGGTGTTTCCTGTCCTAACCTCCATGGTCTGGTGCCTACTTCCACGGTCGTTACATTAAATTTTAGCTTTTGGGTTTTTTGTCGGCTTTCGCAAATTACCTGTAGTTCTGATATTAGTTGGCTGCCGGCGAACCGGTCGTGATTTTTCGCGGCTAGGGAGGCCAGGCGATCCTTTATGGTTGGGAACTCTGCTTTGCTGTGGAGGGTTTTGATAGGAGTATCCCAGGGAGCACGGAGGTCGACCCTGAGCGCATGATTTTGGACCTTCTGGAGTTTCCCGTATTTGTTTGATTGAGGTCTGTTAGGATGATAGCCCCTTACTCGAGTACAGGGCGCACGAAGGCTTTGTATAGTTTGAGTAGAATAGCCTGTTTGGTTCCCCATGATGGAAGATGGAACTGAAAAATTGTGCTTTGCATGCACTCGTGACAAACAATAATCGCTTACATTTCTGTAGGGATACGAGATACAGCCTAGATTCCATCACCAGTCGACGCGCAATAAAATAAACTCTAAAGCCTGCGCTCCGCATCGACTCGACATACATGGTGATCTACGATCTTAAATGGTAAATATAAATATCCAGTATTTAGAAAAGGCTGCAATAACACCTGAACATGGTCTCGCAATATGCTACAAGACAAGGCGCCAGGCTCCCGGGTCTTGGATTGCATTAAGAGATCATGAAAAGACAGCTATCCAGTATTCAGAAAACACCAAATTAACACTCGAACATGGTCTCTCAATGTGATACAAGGCAGGGGGTCTGGGCCCCGTGTCTTGTATCACATTAACTGGTGGAGTGCAAGCACATCTCTATGGTAGTCAGATTCAATGTTGGTCAAATCGAGTCCCTGGTTTAATGTTTGTGGTCTCTAGTGCAATATGAGGGAATTTCTTTAAAGATCTTCTCCAGATTCAAGTTTGTCCAAATCGGATCCATAGGTTGATATTTGGGCTCCCTATGGGAGCCCAAATTTTAACTTAGTGGAATATGAAGAAATTTCTTTAAAAATCTTCTTCAGATTCATCAGTCAGAATCCTTTCCTATTTTAGCATTTTTAGTAAATTAATACGTTTGGTCGCTTTGCTGGCAATATCGTTGGTGTTTTTATTGAAATATAGGTTTTGTTCGATGGTAATGCCAAGGAATTTCGCCTCTGTGCATTCAGGTAGGACTTTGTCCAGTACTTTTAGGTCAAAGTCACGGTTATTTTTCTTATGGGTGAACGTGATTCTTTGGGTTTTACTGGCGTTCAGCTTGATTTTCCACTTGGCACACCATTGCTCTAGGTCGCCGAGAGCGCACTGAAGTTTTTTTTTCAAGTAGGTTGGCAGTATTATTAGAGTCCCAGAAACCCTTATCGTCCGCAAATTGTGAGATTTGAACGCGATCTTCGGATATTTTGAGATCACTGACGTCGATGATGTATAGGAGGGGCTGAGGACGGATCCTTGGGGATGCCTGCTTTCAGGGGGACGCTGTCGAACATTTCGTTGTTTACTCTGATTTTTATTTCGTGAAATGAGAAATTCATCTTACATTTATATATAATAATTTGTCGGCAATGTCAGAAAGTGAGTAATTTGCTGATAATAAAAAAGAAAGGTATGTTGTGACAAACATTTGAACTGAGGATTATCGTTGTGAAAACTCAAGCCAGTTTAGTTGATGTTGATTGAGGGAAAATATGAAGCCAACCAGTTGGCAGGAATTAAAATGTTGACCTCAATGTGTTTAAAATATATCTGGCTTGCCTGCTATTGTTAAAAAAAAAACGCAGACTCAACAAATCGGTCAAGAACATATACTTGAAAGGAAAATAAATAATACAAAGTCAGACAGGGTTATGGCCTTAAAATATTGATTGCAGCATATATACTATTTAAACTAAAAAACGGATTGTCTGTAAAACAAATCAACCTTTTGGAATGATGAAATTATTGTTCATTCAAATGCGATGTAAATTCTGAACAGAAAAGCTTTTTTTCGGGTCGCAAGGGATTTCAATCCCACATTGTCCCTGTGCGCCCTCGGCGTGCTGAAACTTTTCATTCATTCAGATAAGCAATATCCTCCGGACCTCAATGCTTTTATTTTATGACATCTTTCCGCGAGTTTAGATCGAGTAATGATGAAGGCTAAAATCCCGAGTTAACTCCCTTGACTAAATTTTAAATTTCGTTGTTCAGCTGAAATGAGAGCGAATTTAGTTTAAACAATATTTATTAGTACAAAGAGATTAATACATAACTACTATTGTGGATCCGACTGTAAGCTTTAAGCTTATTTGATGTCGTTTCCACATACAAAATACAGTGAAGATATACAAACAGAAGAGGCAGGAAATTATAAATTTGACGTTTTGGAATAAATGTTGGACCGGTGTGTGTTCCAGTCATTCTTGTTATGAGAAATACGTGTAAAAGTGAGCAATTTTAAATGTGCAAAAAAGAGAAAGAATAAAGAAATCTATTGTACAATGGAAAATAGGAAGGAATGAAAGTGTAAGGCAAGAGTACATTTGGAAGAGAAGGGGATAGAATATGTGAGATAAGAACGTCCACCTATCGGTTGTGATTATAGTCATATATTTGTTAATGTTCAAAGAAATGGTAACCTCTAAGGCTATATCGTGATTATATCAGTAAATAATAGAAACGAACAAACGGCACTAGGTAGATACAAGAACTGCCTGTTAAAGGGATACCAAGACCATACGAGGAACCAGGTATGCAGACAATCGCCATTTGACAAAGCTCGGTGATGAGCAGGCCGGCGTCCATAGAATGAGGGCGAACTTGGTGATGTTACCCTGAACAGCAGTGCACCACCACTAAAATCACCCGGGGTCTCAGGACTAAACAGAACAAGGCTCATAGAGGATAAAAGTAACCCACCATATGTTATAGCACCAGTACATTCACCCGACACCCCCACCCCGCAATCGTCAGACCGCCACCTCCGAGCCTGCACTTGAAGGAAAAAAGGCAGATGTTGAGAGAGATAATGTACCTGCTGTAATATATTAGTTTATATAGAATCGATCTAGTCAGCTGAACCGTCATGGGGAATGCTGGTAGTGCACACATGAAGGTGATTTGAATCGAATCTGAGGGGTGCTAAATTGAGTTAGTTTATGGATGTAAATATTGTAAGGTTAGGTCGTATCGCCCATAAGACAGGAAAAAAAGAGAAGAATTTTATCAGATCATGCCGATCTGCCCAGAATATGCCAGTGGCTAGTATGTAACGATGTACTGTTTAAAAAATGAAATGATTATATTCCATACCGTTGAGTTCGGATCCATATAGTAGAGTATCACAGTCGATATCTGAAGAAAGGATTCCCAGTATACTATTACGAGCCAGGAGGTACAGTGAGCATATTAATAAAAAATGGTTGGTTGTTTCGTTCTCGCCGCATCTGCACAGTGGAGAGCGTACTGTAACGGTCCAGTCCTCTAAGCTCGCCTCAACTGATCACACACTTTTTGGGCCAACCGTGGACTCGGAGGATCAACCCAGGAAAACCTGAACACTGAAATCCCTTATAACTTTAGTTACCCCAAAGTTCATATACTTATGATCACCAGCAATAATAATATAACAAATTGGTAGAGTGCTTGGTTCAATTACTGATAACCAATGACTTCAGTGTTGGTAGCAATATGCTAGTTCAATATACAGGTAATTGGGTCACCAATAGTGTTGGGTCACTGTGTCACCTGGTGGTTATTACCGACAATATGTAAATTAGATGAAGTATAAGGACCAGTTTCTTCTTTCTATTCAATGCTGTTATTCTGGAGTAACTGGAGCGTATGTTTTAGTTTCTTCTTTCTGTTAAAAAGTGTTATTCTTGAGTAGTTGGAGTGTGTATGTTAGTTTCTTCTTTCTGTTAAATACTGTTATTCTTGATCTCTGTAAATGTGGGCCATCAGTAGTTAATACCCGATTATAGTACCCATTCAATATTTAGACCATTCCCTATGGGCTACATAAAATGTGAGCAAGAGATGGGTGAACAGGCGCGAGTTTGCAAGGGACAAGAAAGTGCCGACAAAAAGTTAGTCGATGTGAAAATACCCCAAACACAATGAGCCAAGCTCTAGGAGCTCAGGTAGGATAAATGCACATACATAAAGTTTGTATCAGCACTACAGGAACGTCTGTATCAACACTACACTGTGCACCGTGTAGAACAGCTAACAAGGTATACATGAAACCTATGAAGAGGAAGTACAAAGAACACAGGTCATTTATTACTGAAAAGGCGTTGGTTACTTGGTTGGCTTCTTTTCAGTGGAAATAAAATAATGATGTGAGAGGTGTTGTTCCAAAAATTATTTCTGTGCTAGTACTAATTCACTCGAGTGGTTGTTAATAATGCATTGGATTTGAAGCTATAAACACTGTGTTCGTCGTAAACGACATCTAACATTTGTGTACACCCTCCCAGTATCCCTCAAACTCGACAGGACTGTGCCTGAACAACGGTACAGGTAAAACTACTACGAGCATTTGTTGCGTAACCAACGTAAACAAATCATAGTAAAATTCGTAGTAAAAGTGTGAAACCGAAAGTGGGAACTTTTGGCGAAAAGTGAGCCGTATAAATCCCAAAAGACTGTTTATAGAGTTTCAACAGTTATATATGTGGAAGGCTCGTATTCATGTGTGTATTTTCAATCCATTTTTCTTTTGTATGTGCCTTTTTAATCTAAATTATGAAGGCTTTAATTGTCTGTTTAATGCTTGTTCAAATCTGTCGTATGCTGATTTTCGCCGGTAAGGCTTTGTTGTATTGCCGGTAAATGACGTGGAGAAGACCTCCGCGAATGAGCGTCTCTCCTTTTATACACCTGACCTCCGGAAAGTACCTCCGGCTCCAGTTCAGCCAATGAGCTTCTGGATGTCGCTAGGATGTACCTTCACCTTCCGAAAGAGCCAATGAAAAAGTGGATGTATTGGACGTAGGAAAACTACTTCCAATTTCGGAGGTCGGAGTGTGGGAAAATAACCATGACTACTGAGAAACGTAGCTAAATTTAGTACGACTCCCATAATACCTTGCGTAGTAATGGTTGACAGAAGTAAACTTTGCGCTAATAAATGATCTTGCAATGTGCATTTTGTCAAATATTAACACATTGACAACCCTAGCCGTAACGAACGGTGCACCAAAGGTAAAACTAGAGTTGTTGAAACTTACGCAATTTACTTTTAATTAACGTTTAATATAAATAAAAGGGGTTGAATCCTACAAACGTTTATTGCGCCGAAACGCTGAAAAATACCGAAATGGAAAATGGCTTTGGGCAAGGGATTCGGCGCTCCATTAAATTACCAACTTTAATTATTAAACTTACGTTAATTCTTCACTAAATTAATTACCATTTTATAAATAAATTACGGTCTTAACTTTTATTTTTATCTGACTACTGTTTATTATTTACTTTGATTAATAAGAATTAATTGCTAATTACTGAATTTTATAAATAATATTTGATAATTTTCTTTTGTTTATTGGACTCCTATTTGAATAATTACTGTTTTACAAACTATATTTTGTGATTATTTACAAATGATGCGAGACGTTACAGTACTAATTGATGATCAAACAAATATGAGTTTAGGTTACTACAATCCAGACGCAGACGACAGTGAAAAATTTGAGCCTTACGGGATCTGGACGCCAAAAAATGAGAAGGGAGTCTTCTAGTATTTTTGTTCAAATACAGTTTGAAATTATGTAAGCTGGAGTCTTTTCTAATAAGTACTGGGGTATTGTTCTATATTCTAGTCACAGAGGGAAGAAATGACGATTGATACAATGTAGTACAACAGTAAGGAACGCACAGGTTACTACCAGAGCGTAGATTATGATGCAGGATGCTTGAGATGGGAGGAGGTATTTTATTGGCAATGTAAGCCGGTACTATATTATAATACATTTTAAAGAAGTGGACGAATTTGTGTGTCTCACGTCTGATTCTCAAAGGCTCCCAGCATGTTTCAATATGCTCTGCTAGTACTAAGTATGGCGCCAATTACAATTCTGGCAGCACCGAGCTGTCTTTTTTCAAGTTTCTCGGTATTTAGTTCTGTTTAATTGTCCCATACAACGTCGGCACATTCGAGCAACGGTCTTACAAAGACAAAGTATATTTTTTCTAAGGTTTTACGATCGAGCACAAATTTATATTTACGGAAGAGGTCGATGTGCTTCCACGCTTTGACGCATATGTGCTCAACATGATTGCTCCATGAGCACATGTTATTCAAATAGTGCCAAGGTGCTTATATTCGGTGACTTATTCTTCTTAGGTGTTGGACAATATGAGAGGCGGATGGAAAGAAGATTCTGCTTTACGTGATATTAACATCGCTTAGAGAACTGTTTTTCGTGGATTGAACTCGACTAGCCAAGTTTGTTCCCATTCTTCGATCGAAGCCAAGTCTCTGCTCAAGATGGCAGAGGCTGCAACTGGATTTTCGACTATTAGGTAGAGGGAAGTATCATCAGCAAATAAACGAATGCTACTGGTTAAATTATAGGTGATATCGTTAATGTAAATTAGGAAAAATAGCGTGCCAAGTATAGACTCCTGTGGAACCCCCGATTCAACCGATTTCCAGGCGGAAGACTCTCCCGAGACCACAACCATTTGCATTCTACCAGTGAGGTAAGATTTCAGGAATTCCAAAAGTTCACCTGTAACCAATTTTCTCCAACTTCTACATGAGACCTGAATACCAAACCCTGTCGAAGGCTTTGCTGACATCACAGAACACTACTCTTATTTCCTTACCATCGTCGAGCGCCCGACAAAATTCGTCATAAAGTCATAAAGTTCCGTAATCTGAAGAATCGTTGCGTCACGTGAAGTAAATCCCGATTGAAATTGACTTAATATATTATTATCTTCTAAGAACTGCCAAAATATCTTAAAAATACATTTTTCAAGTACTTTTCCAAAACAACTAATCAGGGACACAGGACGGTAATTACACGGTTGGTTAGCAGGAGGTTTCTTCAGAACTGGGATCACATTGGCTTTTTTCCATGTTGGAGGAAAGTAAGAATTATGAAGCAGGATATTGAAAAAGATGGTAAAGGGTTCGCATAAGGAAGCGCTGCATTCTTTAAGGAGTCTTGGGCTGATTAGGTCTGGGCCGGTAGCCTTTGATGTATTCAGTGATTTCAGAGCATCGGATACATCAGTGGTATTTAAGCTTACATTACTAATAGTTGGTCTAGCCAAGAAATCATGGGTTGTAAGAGTCACTTGGGAATCATCAACAGATGCTACAGAACAAAAGTAGTGATTCAAAGCCTCAGCCTTTTGTGTGAAGATATCAACTCTCTGTTGAATGTGATATTGTAAGAATATAAAGATGTAGTTTGGAAGATAGTATAAGGATCAGCGTTGTTAGAGAGTAAAAAGAATGTTAGCAGGAAGTATGATACAATAAAATATAACATTATTCTAAATGAAAAAGGAGAAAACATAGGAAACAAGTAATTAACGAACTGATGAACTACTTTACGCTTTGCAAAGACCTTTCCGAAGTGTACAATTTTAACACCTTATTTACTTTGGTGAGTTCGTCGACAACGACCTGGTAAACGTTGAGAATCTACTATCAATGAGATTGTCTACAAATACTTCGCTCTTGTATCTTAAGTTATACCGCCAAAGCTCCAAGGAAATATTTAAGTTATGTTAAATGTCGCATCCAACTAACCAAACATACACATCCATATACATCCATATACATTTACCCCAACCCCCACCCCCACCCCCTCACCCATGACCCGTCCAAGCACCACATTTGTCCAAGTACATACACATTAGCTATCGATTCCAATGGTGAGTTAAGTAAACCTCTATATGCACAAATTATTTATACACTTGCAGGATAATGTCAAATTCTGCACATGATTCATCGTCAATGGATTCCGTGCGAGAATAAATGTATTTTAAAAACTTTTAGGTTACTACCATGTTGTTAATTAAATACCCAACCAAGATAGGATCCAGATATGTATGGGGCTTCCCTGCCTATGGTAATCTTCCTTGTATTATTTTCATATCATTATTTATAAAAAGATATTGGCTTCCTAAATTGAGTGGAGGAAGAGAGGCAAGGACCTCGCTGTTGGGCGATGAATCAGAGACAGAGATGGAGAGAGAGGAATATATAAGTACACATCACCACGTTGTCATCTTAAGGGGGTAATAAAGAACTAACCCCTCATCATTATCCGTGTGCTCAGCGCTCGTGCGCGAAAACTGCTATAAATTATTTACCAAGCATGATGGGCTTTAAAATCCGAGTTGTTAGTTAAGAAGAGTAGAAGATCCGTCAATTGTGTGTTAATCTAACCACTCCTCCACAGCTACTTGTCCTTCACAACAACACAGTAAATTGGAAATTAGTTTATCTTCAAAACCAGAGAGCGGATTTGATAATAAATCATGTTTTAGTTTTCCACAGAACGCTAAAACAGTCTGGAAATGGAATATTTTCTTCAAAAACAATGTGTAAATGTAACTTGGAGAAGGTTCTAGGGGAAAATCTGAGAGGTTCTGGTGGGTTCTGGTATTTATGAGAAAATACTAAAAACTAGAACCCCCCCCCCCCCCCCCCAGAGCCGCCTAGACAAAGGCGACTATAAGAATGAATTTACTTCTATTCTTCTTTCATGTAACGATTATTACATATAATAAATATATTTCATCTTAAAACACTGCGCAAATGTCATTTAGAGGAGGGGGGTTGGGGGTTCTGGGGGGGGGGGGGGGGGGGGTCTGTGCGGTTCTGGTGTATTCTGGTATTGAGAAGAAAAACACTAAATACCAGAACCCCCCAGAACCGCCTAGACAAAAGCAACTATAAGAATGAATTTACTTCTATTCTTCTTTCCTGCAACTATTATTACATAAAATAAACATATTTCATCTTAAAACACTGCACAAATGTAATTTAAAGGGAGGTTCTGGAGGGGAGGGGGGTCTGGTATTTAGGAGAACCGCAAACGGGACATCAACGCAAATTATAACAGCCCAGTAGACGGTGCTTCAGATTTTAAGTGAAGCGACTGGTATATTCTGAAGTAAGGCGGTCAATGGTTATTAACTGGTTGAGGGCTATATTGTTTTTGGTGGTCTGAATTTGTTATTCAAAATTTGTTTCGTTACAAATTATTGGAGAGTGTCAGCAGGCACTCTCCAATAATTTGAAATAAAACAAATGTATATAAACAAAATATTATCTGCGTTTAAATAATTATGTATCATGAGCAAGGAAAATGTTTTCTTTTTCTCTGGTACCGTCAGTTTTATGAAAGCCCTGATAGTGGCTTCTAGTACTCAAACAGTTAATATCCGGGCAGAGTTCTATCCATTTTACAGGAAACTTATATTCAGGTGTCCGTGATGCAGAAATCGAAAGTTTCCGAAGGTGGCCCAGGAAAGCAGATGTGTGGTTCTATCCAAGAGAAAGGATAAAGTATATCGACGCGACCCCAGAATCTAATCTGGATCCGGATTGTTTGCTTTTGTGGGACATGTGGGTGTGCTTTTTGTTTAATTTTGATTATCTTCAGCGTGATTTCCTTCGGCGTTTATGAGATAATTATCCCCAAATGGTGTCGGTGGGATGGGGAAATATCACCCAAAGCTACCCGAGGCGGAAGGAATTTGACTCACATACGAGGCTTGCCAAATGTCTGGGTCAAATATACTTCCCCAAGGGGGGCGATTTTCCCATACTGTCTCCACACCACTCGAGGATGACTCTTCCCACACGACACGCTCACATGACGTGATCGAAATAAAAAAAAAACTTCTCTTTCGAAGAGAATTAAATAAAATGAATTGCATATTCGGGAAAAGCATCGAAGAGTACCATACATACATAGGAACACACTACAAAAGCAACGGCGATATATTAACACAATTCGCTCCCTCAGTTCCAATGTGTTCTGTGTACCTACTGACACATAGAACACATTGGCACTCAGGGGGCGATATTGAAGCGATTTTGAAACAGCTGACATTTCAATGACGTCACTTTTGAAATTATTTTTTTCAATCACGCCATGTTGTGCATGGTAAAAGAAAAAACTTCCTCGAAAGTCGTGGGGCTGGACGGGTGGCTGTGGCAACTGAATTAATGAGGACCTTTTTCTTTGCAAAATGCAGACGGCGATGAAATTGTCTGGCTATCATTAAATATTCAAATGAGGGGTTGGTATGATTGATCTGCCTCACCCGGGTTTCTCGCCCGGGACACGCGTATCTCAATAGGCACGTGGTGGGTGGAATTACGTAGCTAGACCGTTCATTCTTTGACGCCTGAAAGGATTAAGTTTGTACGGTTGCCTTAAAGTTGATATTCGATGTGCATATGCAATGGATGCCTGGCCATAAACATTCGCGGAGCATATCTTCAGCTGTTGATTTGTTTGAAGTCCGTGTATCATACAAGGTACCATACTTTGTCATACATGTTACGGTTGGTGCCATTGGTGTAACCGTCCTCAAAAGTGAATCGATGAGCAAATTATTTTCACCCATGGATTGTATCTCAACATATGTTCTTCTTACAATGGCAGCTGTCGGTCAATGAACTTCTCGAACTTTCTCAATTATCTTGTAGTATATACTAACGTTCTCCATTTTCTGAATCACACCTTACCGGTGATTTCTCTTTGGGGATGTGCATAGGCAATTTGGTTCGGATTCTCTCTAATTGCATTACCAAAATATTTTCTATCTGTTTCATCAATTAAAGCATTACGCATGCTGGTCACGACAGATCATGGAGTGTCGAGCTTATGAAGAATGAACTTCCGATTTGACTGATTTGTGTCACATTCGTTTTGAAAGATCATCCAAATAGTCTTATACTACCTGTCGTTGATGTATATAAAGAGAAGCAGAGGTCCAATGATCGATCCGTGTGGAACGCCTCGGGTAATTTACCTAACGAATCGCCCACATCCGCCCGCGTAATATGTAAATTCTACAGCTGAAAAAATATTATTTTTCGAAAAATTTCAACAAAACCATATCACGTGACCCCTCTTTGAAACGAGCTCGTCGAGCTCGTTTCATTGAGGGGTCATATGATATGGTTTTGTTGAAATTTTTCGAAAAAAAAAATAAAAAACGATATTTAAATTAATAAATTTTGATATCGTCTGCGTTGGGTAAAGGGTTAAAAAAATTCGAGCAGATTTCCAGTAATACCAGTTTTATTCAATTTGTAGACCAGTCCTTTGGGCCAGACTTCACTGACACCACAGAATACAACCCTTTTATCTGATAACCATAGAGTATAACAACCGTTGTATATACTTGAAGTATATACAACGGGTGTTGTATATAATTATAATTTATGCGAACGACCTCTGACCTCTTTCAATTCCATTTTCATTCATTCATTCATGAAACATCGTTATATCACAGGGCAGGTTTTAATTGTACGCTTATTGCACTTTGTCAAAATCCTCTGATGGTGTCATTTCTTATTTATTTTGCTTCAATAAAGGCAACCTAAAATTTTGCTTCAAAACATTGTAAAAATTACTTGAATGTTAATAGTAATTAGTATGCGGCGACTGCGAACTATTTATAGTTACGGCCTCGATCAAAAGTACTCGCGGAACTGCGCTAATTAAAAGTTCGTCTGCTCTACATGAAAAAAAAACACTTCGTAAAAATTGTAAACAAACGCAAAATTATTTGTTATATTGGGACTACAGCATAAAACACGGAAGAAAACTGGAACTATGTAAAAAAAAAGAATAACTCTACTGAAACACCGTTTTGTTACTGTTAATAAAATAGTTGAAATTTATTTTGTTCCAGCGCAGTTACATGATGCAAGAAGTGCAATCGCACTTTACAGTCGCCGTCATCGATTTTGTAATGCAAGGGACACAACTCTATGCGTCTTGTCCTATTTCTTTTGTCTCGTAGACTGGTTTTCTTTGGAGGCCCGTGGGAAGCATATATAAGTCGGGTAGACGCACGAGACGGGTGTCTGTTTGTTATCAGATAAAAACAATAAACATATAGTGTGTTTTTATATCTGTGTTATACAACTCGTTGAAATATGGTTTATTTTTTCTCGGCGAAGCCTCGAAAAAATAAACCATATTTCAACTCGTTGTATAACACAGATATAAAAACACACTATATGTTTATTGTCTATATATCTTGCCCTTCACAAAGTGCACGACTGAACACGTCGTAAATATCTGCGAGCTGGTGTTTTGCTGAATCATGTGTGGTAAAACTAGACTGGAAGGTACTGATTATGTGGTCTTCGTCTAAAAAATCCCATATTTGTTTGAAAACGCAACTTTCGAATACTTTACCTAAACAGCTGAGTATGAGACTGGACGATAGTTAGATATCTTATTAGGAGGATCTTTTTTTTCAGTCTGCACTTACGTTGGCTTTCTTCCACGGAAGAGAATAATATAAGTGTCTGAGCAAGAGAATGAACAACATTGTGTGAGGTCTCAATTAAGGAGGAAGTACGCTCCTTCAAGAGACGTGGGCTCAGAAGATCGGGTCCAGATTCCTTTAATGTGTCCGAAGACTTTAACGAACCGTGTTTATCGTTTTAACTATTTGTTATGTCACTCATGGTTGGGCCATCGTGGAGGGGACGAAAGGGAACAGCTACGTGTGTATCATCGATTGTCACAATACTGCAAAAATAATCATTAAAAGCTTCGAAAGATATTTTGGCTGTGGTAGTATAAGTTGGGAATATCTGTTAGTTTGCTACCCATAATCAGCCTGAGTGTTTCCACCATAACTTTATTTGAGTCGAGAACTTTAGTACAAAATTTTTCAACCACAATATTCAAATCAGCATGTGAGAATAAAGCGTTCCATTCAGTTGCAAGTCCACCAAAGTTGTATTCATCGTTTTGAGAGTAATTTTCCGAAAATTCATTTCCATGTGAATTGGGCAATGGTATCTTATTCGATTGGGTATGAATGGATCTGTTACCTGACACGAAACCACATTAACTGACTCACCAACTGCAAAAAGGTCCAGTAAGGTCTCGGATGATTCGGTGAAAAAAGTGGGTTCTGATAATCTTTTCGTCTTTTTTCTCGAAATACATTGAGACGAAGATCAAAGCTACCATCGGTAGCTCTCAGCCAGGTTTAAGCAAAGGCACATATTACAGAGGTGTTTCACATTGCAGGATATCAAACTTGGGCTTAGGGCTTTGGATATTCAAGTAAATGTATTTCGAGGTCAGGTCTTAGCTTGAATAGGATACCAATTTTGATGTATACTGCAATGCTCAGCTCCCTCGTTAGATAATCTTTTCGTCTCATTTCTTGAAATCCATTGAGGCGAAGATCAGAGCTAACAACGATAGCTCTCAGCCAGGGTTCATCAAAGGCACAGATATCACTGGTGTTTCGCATTGTAGGTTATGATACTTGGAATTAAGGCTTTGGATATTGATGTGACAAATTTTAATACATTGCGACGACGAGTAATTAGTTGAGGGTTGACTTCGTTGTCGCCACACAGGAGGAGAACCAGTGACACACATACACCAACAACAAGAAACAACGTAAGCGATCGGCACCAAAAGGCTCTCACGTGATTTAATGAGCTAGTATGGTTAAATGAAGTCAGTTTTAACAAATAGGCAGAAATAACTTGATCGAATGGTCGAATGGATGGACAAAGAGTGTATCTCAGTTATTACATAATAAATGTCGTGAGTACGTGTTTACATTTTCAAAAATCTCGATTATGAAACCCAGCAATTGATGATGATTTTATAAATGAGTGCAGATGGCCTCAAGACAACAATGAATAAGTGGGTGACAGGATACAGTGGCATAGGGGTTCACTCCAAGGAACGTAACTTGTAAACATAACTTGTGAATTTCACCATCAGAAGAGGCCGTTAGACACATGTAAGAGATGTAAAGTCTAATAGGGCCCAAGTAGAAACTTCTTGAATTTTTTTTAGGATAACATTAAGTATAGTCCACGACTTATCCCAGGGGCGGACTAAGCGAACCCTATTCAAGTGAAGAGTCACAAACCATGTTCACGGGGAAAGAAAGAAGAACATAACAACCGAATGGTCATTTCGTAAGCGACATTATGTAAACAATGAAATTATCTAGCCTTTATGTGCACTGTTTGTTGTTGGGCCTAACGTTAACGCAGTGTGTTGCCTTTCCTTTTGAAGAAAGATATAGTTCAAACGCAAGGGGATTGACTGGTTATGATCCACATATTTAGAGATGCACATCTTTAACCCTTTACCTAACGAATCGCCCGCATCCGCCCGCGTAATATGCAAATTCAGCAGTTGAAAAAATATTATTTTTCAAAAAATTTCAACAAAACCATATCATGTGACCCCTCGTTGGAACGAGCTCGTCGAGCTCGTTCCAACGAGGGGTCACATGATATGGTTTTGTTGAAATTTTTTGAAAAATTCGAAAAAATGAAATTTAAAATAATAAATTTTGATATCGTCTGCGTTGGGTAAAGGGTTAAATTTGTTGGTGCTGAGAGAGGTTTGGCTGTCTCCAAGAACAAGAACTTATTTACATTATCGGAGGAAGATTTGGAAAGTTAACGAAGGAGATTAATCTGTTAGACTAAGGTTCACGTGTGTCAAACTACACTTTTCAGGAGGTGTGTACAAAGACGGTGCTGTATGTAATAGAACCGAAGAAGCTCACCACTACACCACTAATTTATCTGTCTTGTCCCGGGGGGGGGGGGGGGGTGTTGTGGACATCAAGGGAAGTAATCAATAGTACATAAAATTAGCATAGGAAGGATTTGGGCCCATTCATGTGCGGAATTCGCACCGAGGATATCTGGTAGGCACATGTCCGAACACTACCAATCAGATGCCATATCCGGGTACTGACATGGATCTACCAGATATCTACAGATAACTATCATCTAAACAGTATCATCAAAAGGTATCATTAAAAGCTATCCTCAAAAGATATCCCCCAAAAGTACATCGCCATGTCATGGGTATCCTCCAATTCCCAGATGAACTTAAGAGTCGCAAAATAAGTCACTCGGTCGAGCAATTACTCAATGGCTCATTGCTCGTTACGATTCGAGTTGTTATGCAAGCAGACTGTATTCGACTGCGAGTAGTAGTGTAAGCCATGTTTGACAGTGATATGAAACGGAACCCGTGCGGGTTATAGTGTAGTGATATAGGTGCTGAGAGCCATGGTTGTCACTAATATGTGTGGGAGACTCTAGCGCCAGACAGATAGTGGTAGACAATAGTAGTGTTACAGCCCAGTAGTAGAGGAAGTAAAGATTGGAAGCTCGTCATAGGACAGACGATAGCGACAAAGTACAAATCAGCACTAGCGGCTTTGGAGCTATGAAGAAATGGGGTGGTCTAGAACCCAGGAACTGAAAGGCGCTTGGAATCACAAATATCATCAAATAGATATCCTCCGATAAGTATCCCCGGAAATGTATCCTCAGAAGGTATCCTTCAATAGTACATCACCACATCACCATGTTACAGGTATCCTCCAATAATCAGATGAGCAAAAGAGTAGATGAATGAGTCATTCGCTCGAGCAATTCCACTATAGCTCATTTGCTCGACTAGATTCGAGTCGTTCGAACAATGCCTGTTTCTGCTCGGTTATTTTTCGGGTTTAAGGAACATAGAGACCTTTGTTATAGACAGTGGCAACTACGTTGTACAGGGTGTTTATAGGGGCCAAATATGAGCCCCTTTTCCAATGGGATTTGGGCAAGATTTTTCCCGCTTCAAACTACAAATTTCCCAATCTCTGTCCCCTTTCAAAAAACAAAGAAGAAAATAAAAAATAATAATAAAAAAATAACCATTGGTGTCCTGAACTGAGCAATCATAAGTCCTTAGAAAACCAATCTTTACCAACCCAAAGAAGAATAAAAAGCGTCTGAATTCAAGGACAGCCAACAAGTGTGTTCTTTAACCCTTAAAAATATAATTCTGATTTGACCAATTCGACCAATTTTCACTGCAACAGAACAGGCGGCCCAACAGGTAGATTGTAGATACACTTGCAAGTTACATTATAAGAACCTTCTCGGTTGTTTGTAGGCAGCCAAGACTTACCCTGACACAACTGAACAACTGCAAAGACACCGTATGCTACCTGTGCGTGTTCTCTATTCAGTTTGAAGGCACTATTTCTCAAACTTTGTGTGTTTTTTGGCTCCAAAACAAATTTCCAATTGAAGCATGTTCGAATTTCCAAAAGAGGGCAGAAGAATCCCTGCTGTATGGGTATGTACAGATTACGGGAAATAAAACAAGAGAATTGTTTGTGAGCGGTGGTCGGAACGAGAGACAGCTAGGACTATACAGACTGCTAGGGTTAGAGGAGCTGCAATAACATCTGTAATAGGTAGAACAATGGGATTTAACGGGAAATCCGACCCAAAAAATAGATGTTGGGTTGTTTGTGGTAATTAGATTGACTCTAGTACAAAGAAAAGCTCTTATTATTGGTCATTCCTATTAGAAGTCTTCTAGGCTCATAGGAAACACGTGCTACCATAGATACCAAGATGACGGCCTCCAGTATACAAAATGGACGACGGAAACATGTGTCACCTTAATAATGCGCACTGTGTATGCGCGCGTATTCTATGGAGATAACGTTATAAGATGGCTGTTTTACGCGTGCTACCATGACAACCAAACATGAAGTAACTGGATCGCGTAACTATGACGTCACATTCTCCTCCATCCCACATGGGACGATCTCCACAGCTCCTACTACTTCCTTGGGTAGAGGTGATACGAGGGGCCTTATCGAAAATATGACATCATATGGCCACATGCCTATTGCAGTTCTATGAAGAAAGTGCTCCTGCTTTTTTATGGCAACATTACGCTCCAAAATTCTGATAGTTCATAAAATGCGTACATTTCTGCTTTTTGTCCACGTCACTATACAAGAGCCCACATAAGCTTTTCATGAGAGGGTTAAGTTTTTCGATATAAAATGGCCCTTTAGTCAAGTAATTTTCATGTATACACCTGGAACTTAAGCACCCCCTGTTTTTTTCGCAGTGGTGTTAATAGAAACTGTTATTACTTTCATGATATCTTTAAGATGGCCAAAAGTAATTGTTTGCGGAAAGAATAGTCTATTGACAAACGAACGACAACATAATGATGAAAATATCCAGTATTTTAATGGCGCTAATTACACATATCTGTCACTTATGTTTTTGATGGGAAAATATTCTCTCGACAAGTGTGGTGCTGGAACCGTCCATGATGAAACAATCCCGGTACTTACTGACAAAAAAATGTAACTTGTGATCTCCTGAACACAATAGCAGTGTCTGACGTCAGTAGCGAATGTATCCACCACGTGCCCGGATGACAGCCTGAACCCTCCTAATGTTACCAGTGAGCTGAACACGACATCCAAGAAAGTCCCAGATGTGTTCTAAGGGATTCAAATCCGGGCTCATTGCAGGCCAAGGTAGTAAGAACAGCATTATTCTGAAGGAATGCTCACAGCATGGGATTGATGTAGCCTTGCATTGTCGTCCATGAATACAGGGCGAGTGGCCAACAGGTGGTTGTGAAAATGAGACACGACAACCGGATTGAAAATGTCCCGGATGTATTGATGACCATTGAGATCCCCACGTGCAGTCACCATATCAAGTTTACAATCAGGAGAGAGGCATCCCGAGGTCATTACTGATCCTCCACCACACGGAACAGTGGGTTTAATGTTCCTGGGCACGTAAACAGTATTTCTATGCCTCTACGCTCTCATGCGACCATCTGTGACGTGAAGCAGGAACATACTCTCGTCTGACCAATGGACTCTACTCCATGTCCTGAGATTCCAATGTTGTCGGTCCATACACCACTCCAAACGTCGTCTTTGATGCTGATCGGGCCGAGCTGGACGCTTGATGACCCTTCTGGACCCCATTCCCAGTACTTTCAGAGAGCTTCGGACAGTTCTGTTGCACAAACGCCTGTTGGGGAGCCAAAGGCGTTTCAAAACCTCACTTGAAACAAAGGGTTCACACCTAACGAGGCGTTCTAGACTCCGATCTTCCCGAGAAAAGGTCTTTCGGGGATGTCCAGGCCTTGGTCGGTCCTTAACATCGTTGGTTTGTTGATTTTTTTCGGACAAGTCTGCTGATGACCGAATGAATATAGCCAAGTTGCCTTCCAATAGCTTTGGATGACATGCCTGTTGCATATATGCCAATGATTTGCCACCTTAGTGTCTCTGACAATCTCCTCCTTGTCATGTCAACATTTACTGATAAAAGAAGTGACAATTTTTTTATTTTATACCCAGATATTGTATGTGGATGGCAGTGATTTTTTTGACATTCGTGGGTAGCATGCTTCACGTGGACAAGGGGATGTGTTTGGAGTACGCTATCAACCAGAAATATCATGTTTCTCGAGATGAAATGTACTGCAAGACATAGCAATCATTAGAACATAATAATCAGTAACAGCAACTTCACTTTCATGAAACATTTCAGGGGGGTGCTTCATTAAGTTTCAGTTGTATATTTAGCATCAACTTATTGGTAATTGCTTTCCTTTCGATTGATATTTAACACGATGAGCCTACGCGCAGTATTTTAATATGACCGAAAACGAAACGAGGTGAATTTCTGAATCGTCATGGAAAAAATAAAGAGTGGCTAAAATTCGAAATGTATGACGTCAGATACTGACTGCGTTTTGTATGAAACGTTGCACTTTATGAACCTTCCACCTGACCTGAACCGTTTAGTGGCAAAAGTTGCAGGGTAACTCAATCACTGTTATGTCGTCGAGTTAAAAACTTAAACATGGTCATCCTCGGGAATTGGGTGCAAACTCCGTGGAAACTCTATCACATGTGACCGTGTTTCAAGAAAACGCGTCTTTTTACAGCTATGCAAGAACCGGATCCTGAAATTTCAACTATCGGCCGATATGAAAACGTTAGTCTCACAAATTCCCTCTTCGGGTGACACCCAACCACAGGCAGTCTACCCAAAAATTAAACCACACTCTGTCAACTGCCAATCTACCAATCCTCTGTCGTCAGTTTCACTCTGTGCATATCAAAAACACTGATTCATAAGGGCGTGGTTCACACACGGATTTATCTGTTGTTAATTACTTTGTCGATGTCTAGACGAACCATTAATCATTGTTCAGTATATCATGTTCTCGGTTGCCTGATAAATTACATTTCCATATTTCATAAGAAAATACTTTCCTACATATCACTAAACCTCAATGCACTCTCCAATACTTATTGCAATCTTTTATTACAAAAGTGACACAGTCGATAAATTTATGGAATTTCGTTTCGTTCTTTTGATTATGTTGTCATATTTCCTGTATTAATGTTTCCTCCAAATGCGGCACAATGGTGCTGGTGTCTGAAACATTGCATATATTCCATATTATTTCAGAGTTGAGCGCCACCATAATAAGTTACATAACGCCACTGTCATAACCGACCAACGCTATTCAGAAAATTTGCCAATGCCTTAAAACATAGTTTATGACCTTGATCGAAACAAACTTGTTACCTTCAGGGGTCATAAGATTTATATTTTTTGAGGGCGCGAAAAAATTTTTTCTGGTTTTTCAAAACATTTTTTGAAAAACAAATTGTACAACGATATTGATTTATTACAATTACACAGAGCAAAGATGTTACACCATGATAGTATCCTAGAAGGGTGAAGCCAAGAAGCGGAGAGTGTTAATTTCACTAGAAATTTTCATTTTGCTTATTTTTCAAAAACAAAACATAAAAACACCCCACTTCAAAAAAATAATAAAATAACATAAAAAAGTAAATAAACCCCCCATAATATACATGTATAAAATACGTGTAAAAAACAACACGAAAGTATGAAACATACAAAGCGCACCCCTTATCCGAAAAAAACGTTGGTCAGTAAGATATCACTTTTGATTTGCACAAAAGTGTCATATCCAGACGTCTCTCCCCCTTTGGAATTGAAAGAGTTGTACGCTGAGCTCTAAAGTAGGTAGGCCGCGTTTAGGACCAGGACAAAGTAATTTCGTCGCTGGGAGGAAGCGTACGGCCGCGACCCGCGAAAAGCAATAACATTTCTTGTGACGATTTTCATTAGCAACAAACAGAAGTACGGGGAATTAAATGTCAATCGCTCTGTTTGGTGTATCTGCGTCCCGTGAGTTCAAGTCCCTTCACTTGAACTGTTCTTTCACGAGCACGGCTACTCGTGCCCTTTGTTCTCTGTGACTTGTGGTAGGTTTCACAAAGAAACAATTTTTTCAAAGAATAACATTGCACTGGTGGGAATCCTGGAACGTTGGCGGGGGTGGTAGGTGAACTAAAGTTAGTTTTTTTGCGCAAGCTAATTGTTTTTTCCTCAAGTCATTTTTTGTTAATATTAATTTTGTCAGCTATCTGAGTTAGAAATACTATTAAACCATGAACATATTACACAGTGTCCTTTAACCCTTTACCTAACGTAACGGCCAAAACCGGCTAGCGCTATTGTCAAACATCGCCAATTAATTTTCATTATTTTTTTCATTTTTTGTCTCAAAAACATAGGTTATGACCCCTCGTTGGAACGAGCTCGTTCCAATGACGGATCATAACCTATGTTTTGGGGACTAAAAATTAAAAAAAAATAGTTATTCAAAGAATTTTTTTGCAAGTGTCGTCTGCTTTTCATGTTAGGTAAAGGGTTAAAAGGGTTCCAGCTTGAGAATACACCCCGGCCCATCCTGAACATTTTGATTCTTCAGAGATATAGATCTCACTGCTCTTCGAGCTTAAGATTACCAGTCACTGATTTCTCTTCAACATTTTTCGTGAAATGGGGTCTGTGATAAAATGGGCTTAATCATACTTCATAGAACGCTGTCTGGACAACTGTCTAATAAAGACCATATCCCTGACTTCAAATACCAGCCAACACTAGCAAGCACTAAACAATATTAAATTTGTACGTATGTACAGATGTATAAGCGGCCCAGCCTGAATCATGCCCTGTGAAACTAGTCAGTCTGATCCACCTCCCCCTATCATAGTCAAGAGTTTCGTCTTCAACGGGTGACCACCATGAACCATGCGGTGATGAAAATTAGGCGAAGCGAATCGTTTAAATTAACCAAGTCGAAAACGCAATGAAAGCAGCGGGTTGCTATCTCACACCAGTCGGTCCAACGGTATCAAAGAACCTGTTAACTATTCTTCAAAGAGGGTCTGTTCAACCGCCTTTGGGGAATTTCTGTTTGGTATTTAAGAAAGCTGTTTTTGCGACGAGTATCTTTATAAGTTGTTGGGTTAAGTGAACCCAAAAGTAGTTTCAATTGGTGAGAGATCGTTCAGGGCATTAGAATGAATTATTGGGCTAAGTGAACCTTAGATTAGTTTTATTTTGCGGTGGACCGTTATGGAGGTATAAGTTATTAGGCTAAGTGAATCGAATGGTGGAGAGGGGTCCCAAATGCTGGTTGATGTGTCCGTTTTATGAAGAAGTATAGTTAATTGGAGGGAGCCATCGACAGCTCCTAAATTCGACTCAAGCTAGGAGCTTGTATGGATTGAGTGGAGAATAAGCAAATCTCATGCATGAACATTGGACAGGTATGTTAAAACGATTGACGGAGAACAGTTTAACAAAAAACGTGACTGTTTAAAGTGCACGCGGAAGTGGGTAAGCAAATGGTAAAATGTTAATATTGTTAAAGCAAGTAAAGGGAGTTATAGGATGTGGCGGACACTGACAGTGAGTCCAACTGAACAATTAGCGTTAAAAGTGGAAGCTGCTACGCACAGGATGCCCGGGAGGAGCAAGTGGACAATACGTTGTGACAGTTGAGTGAGATAACAATCAGGAGCGAAGCGACCGCGGGAGACATCAATTAGAGAACGGAAGGCCCCACCCAACCAAAAAGAAGCGGGTATTTATTCATTTATTTTGTTTTGGGGGGGGGGGGGGGGGGTGTTTACGACACTTTCGACTCCCAGGGTAAACTCGTGTCGGGTGGATAGGGGATAAATTCATGATAGATTGTGTATATTATCATGGACTATTCCTGTTTCGACCATGTTAATAAATCTTGTTTAGTTATCATTAAACTATGTGGGGGCGCGGTGTCTCAGTGGGTAGAGGTGCGGGCTGCAAGCCGAGAGGTTCTCTGTTCGAATCCCACCTGCGGCAACCACGTTGTGTCCTTGGGCAAGGCATTTCACCCCATTGCCTAAGTGGGGGCACAGTGGAGTTGTGTACTAAAGCATACTGCACGTCTTGTCTTCAACCAACGCTTACCCTGCTTGTGTGGAGTTGGTATGTTGGGGAGCATGACAGTTGCTCACCGTTGCTCGGTAGTTCTCTCCGGCTGTCGAAAGTGTCGTTAAACCCCAATAAATAAATAAATAAATAAATAAATAAATAAATAAATAAATAAATTAAACTATGTTCAGATGATACCTATCGGTTATCTTTGTTAGTATCAAGCCAGAGACACCCCAGATGACGAATCTACCTGGAAACACACCAAGGTGGTGAGACGTATCTTCAATCAAAGGCCAGGTGGTACTCTCTTAGGAGGGCCGAGCTCCTGGGTGACCATAAATTCCTCATTTTCACTCCAACATGTTGAGGAATATGTATTGCACAACGGGTTGCAAGCTTAAAAATATGTCGATCCTTTGTGTCTATCTTCTGCCCCAGACAACACTGTATTCATGGATTCGACTGTCATGGCATCTCCCAACTTTAAGTTTGTTTGTATGGCTGAATACTAGCTAATTTTGAACAGCTCTTGGGTGTCCCACTCTCGTTGGAGGAATCTGGGAACCATTTTGAAATCTGAGGCAAAAAACCGCAATTTTCTTGACTCTGAGTCCGTTTGTACCATAAGTTATAAGTTGTAACATCAGATTTCACCTATAAATTTGCTATTACGCACCACACGATATTAAAGTTTCTTGCCTGATGTTCCCTATATGGGTTAACACGAGGAGGAAGGGGGTGCGGTGGCTCAGTTTGTAGAGGTGCAGGCTGCAAGCCGAGAGGTCCTCGGTTCGAATCCCACCTGCGGCATCCGCGTTGTGTCCTTGGGCAAGACACTTCACCCCCATTGTCCACGTGGGGGCACGGTGACGTTGTGTACTAAGGCGTACTGCACGTCGATGGTGCACCTGTCTTCAACCAATGCTAACCCTGCTTGTGTGGAGTTGGTATGTTGGGGAGCTGACAGTTGCTCGCCGTTGCTCGGTGGTTCTCTCCGGGTACTCCGGCTTCCTCCACCCGTAAAACTGTCACGGTCATGGTTAGCCATTGTACAGAAATATGTAACCTTAAACACCAATAAATAAATAAATATTACACGAGGAGGGGGTGGGGGGCTTGACTGAAATTTGGGGGAATGTGCCCTCCCCCTCAGCCCCCCTCCCCATGGCTACGCCACTGCCAGTTCTTAAACTTTCTAGGCACCGAATTATTTTTCAAAGGGTCCATGTTTTTATCTGCTTTGGCAACTGGAATCATAGCACTAAAGGTTTATTGGAGACTGCAGGGCAAGTAGACATTCACCGAAGCAAGGCTATTTCCAGTTTACCCAACTACAAGGCGAAGGTGTCTAGATCACGCGGATTAAAACATCATATACAGCTTTAACCCAGGGAATTTAATTTTGACGTTTTCAGGCTCCCGGTGGAGTTTAACGTCCCATAGCGTTGAATATATTATGTCAGGAATATAACGTTAAATAAATTCAAGGATCTCTCTATGCGTATGTAAATTATGAAAGCGGTATCTTTCTGGGGTCGGGCTGTCACAAAATGTGAAGGTATGCGGGGTAACATGTTAAAACATGAAATGACGTAAAACGAAAAAAAGTGACGTTGAACCAAAAAGTTCCAAAACACACATTTTCTTATTTCAATATAATCACTATAAATCTCGAAATTTGCTTGGTTATTCAATAAAATCGGCGACAGTAAAATCGGCGTAAACCTTTTTCGAAAAACTATTCCAGGTAGATGTAGATGTATTCGTGCGCGTTCTATTTTCGTTCCATTTGGAGTCCTTGACTACCCAATTCACGGTAAAGAAACTCTTCAGACGCTTTGACTTTTTATAAAAAAAAATTTTCCTCCTGTCTTGTAATTAAATGCGATTAATATGGATGAAGTTGGAAATTTTAATATTAATGCGAAAGAGGTTTGGGAGAGACAGATGAGTAATGAAATGAAAGAAGTGGAAAACACCTAAAAAACTCAGGGGCGGCGGAACCGGGGGGGGGGGGGTCTGGGGGCGGGGGCTTCAGCCCCTCCATTTTTTTGCCGGGCCATGTTTTTTGTATGCATATATTTCAACACAACCAATGACTGGCAAAACAAGGGGCGGATCCAGCTATGTTTCTCTCGTACTGGTTCAGTTTCGATGGATTTCGGATAATTTTTTGCAGTAAGTGGCAGGAAAAGCTAAAATGTATTCAGTCTGTTAAAACAATCGGTTAACTGAAATAGATCGTAATCTTGCAGACATACAAGTGCCAAATCCACCCCCAAGCAAGATAATCCACAGACAGTATAATTTCTGTTAACGTCTGGTAAAGCATACAGCTGAGGTCTATTTATCAGCTTTGATCCAAAGCTTTGGACCAAAGCTGATAAACAGACCTCACCTGTATGCTTTACCGACTTTTTAACGGCTCTCAAAGTGTGAAAATACATCTCCTGAAAAATCCCAAAATATGTGCATGGAAATGGTAGTTTTGGGACCCTGGAATTTAAAATTTTCGTACGACGGGCCGAACCATGGTCGTCCCGTCATACCGACGACCATCTATCGCCCGATCCAGCCCTCCCCCCCCCCCCCCCCCACACGCTTTGAAAATCGTTCCGCCCCTGAAACTGATCCCGCGTGGAACCGTCAGTGATATAAATAGAAATTTTTCGGACGCTGCAGAATTTATGGACTCTATGTGCGAAATAGAAAACAAAAAATCCTCACTTGTTTTTCAAATATATCAATAATAATTTTAATCCTTCAAAGTCAAATATTTCTGACCGTTCCGCTAACGATGTTAACATCAGCTTCAAGTGCAAATGATCCAAACCGAAAATTCGCACGCTCAAATGAAGAAGAAATGATTCAGATTGAAGGAGGTGCTGAGAGTGAAGGAATCAAGAAACAAATAAAGGAAGTGGGGAATCAAGTTGTTTCGAGGTACCTTTGTTAACCCTTTACCTAACATGAAAAGCAGACGACACTTGCAAAAAAAATTCTTCAATAACTACTTTTTTTCATTTTTTGTCTCAAAAACATAGGTTATGACCCCTCGTTGGAACGAGCTCGACGAGCTCGTTCCAACGAGGGGTCATAACCTATGTTTTTGAGACAAAAAATGAAAATATTTTGAAAATTAATTGGCGATTTTTGAGAATAGCGCTGGCCGGTTTTGGCCGTTACGTTGGGTAAAGGGTTAAAAAACCGTTACCATTCACAAAAGCCACTTATTCATCCCTTGATTGGAAAGTGAAAGGGAAAGCACTCACTTCATTCTCGTGGAAATCACTGGCGCAAACAGTGTCAGTGAATTGTTTCCCTTCTTTTACAGGAAGAATTTTGTTTTTCAGTATTTTGCACGCAATCGATGCAGTTGAAACAATGAACAATGTTTAAAAAAATGTAGTACATGTGTATGTTGATACATGAGAAAGCAGATCTGTAAAATCATAATCAATTTATAGAAAAAATAAAATAAAAATAAAACAGATAATGTTTTATGTTATAGAACTAGCAGAGGAAATTCCTGAAAAATACAAACTGCAGTAGAAATCAAAATAAGTTGTAGCATAACCACAATGGACTAAGTATCCTTCTGCTTCAATACTGATAACACAAGAAGCTGACATCATTGAATGGAAAGCTCTCAATGAAAACTTTCCAAAAATAATGTCAGATGTTTTGCATTATATGTGTACAAATAGGATACAAAGTTTACAGTGGGTATTCTATAACTTATTTTGAATAGTACTGTACCATTACTGTGGTACACTTTTAACTTGAATTTTAAAGTAAAGGGCGGATTTGTTCTGCGCTTTTATTCTGTTTGAAGCTAGTCGTGTACTGTAATAATTTCATTAAAATTGGTCTCCTTAAAGAAAATAAGCATTTCTCATACAACATACCAAATATATAGACTATACCTTCAGTAGCTTGATGTACCAAATGTTCACCACGAGTGGTGTAGTGGTGTTAACCGCGAGCTTTTGGTGCACACCACTTCACCACGAGTGGTGAACATTTGGTAAACCAAGCTACATTGGGTATATTTTATTTATACCATGATCGTCAGATTCTTAAGAGTCGCTATTATTTTTTTTTCGATTTTACTGAGCACCAGTCGTACATACGTGCGAATGTGTTTTTGTTTACACGAGCATCGGTGGGCGGTACTTCCGATGTCAATTTTATGTCCGAAACGAAATGGAAAATGAAACGGAGCTTTTTCATTTTAATAGCATAATAACATACCATTTCGAGTTATGGATGCTTTATTAACATGAGACAATGTATGTTTGTTAAGTTTTGGTGTCTTATGGGGTAAACTCATTCAAAAACGTAATAAATAATTGTCACTTTCATTTAACACGTCGTGAGGCGACGTGCGATAAATTTAGACAAGTCGCATTCAGGTCGACGTCACCAAAGGTCAATTTGGATGTAGTTCCACTGTAGGTGTAAATTTTAACTGCTGAAATCCCATTGCTGGCGTGTTCACCACGGTTGGTGAGTAAAGCTAAAATTTATATCATAGGTTTTTCATATATTGTAGAATGGGTAATCATAGTATAAAAAACAATCAACAATCCGCATTATATGTTTTAATTTATTAAGATATTACGACACTTTCAAGCAGCAGTGTCAGATGGTAATGGGGCATGATATGAAGATAATAGCATAATAATCTCACATTACTTTAAAGCTGCGATTCTGACTACCACTGCTCAGTAAACCCTTCTCACAATGAATACAATGGCAATTTTCTTTTATATTCAATTTCTGAAACTGTTGAAATCTCAACAATTCCATATGCCACCCCTACCCCGCAATGAAACTCGTACCATGAGATTTCAATTTCTTTTAACCCTTTACCCAACGTAACGGCCAAAACCGGCCAGCGCTATTCTCAAAAATCGCCAATTAATTTTCACTATTTTTTTCATTTTTTGTCTCAAAAACATAGGTTATGACCCCTCGTTGGAACGAGCTCGTCGAGCTCGTTCCAACGAGGGGTCATAACCTATGTTTTTGAGACAAAAAATGAAAAAAATTAGTTATTCAAGAATTATTTTTGCAAGTGTCGTCTGCTTTTCACGTTAGGTAAAGGGTTAAACAAGTGTCAATTGAAGAAAAGGCACCAAACCGTTATGGACATTATGTCAAATGTAATTTTTTAATTATTCCCACAGAATTTTTAGAAAACAGTGTCTGATCGGAACACCTTTTGGAATTGGGATTCTACGTTTTGAGCTCTACAATGTACTAAACTCTTGGAAAAATCCATGCATTTTTCGTTTATTAGACTTTGACCCATATGAGGTCACACCGAAAACTTCTGTTTAGTTGAGAATTCTCAGTATCCCCGAACGTTTATCTATAACCTGTTAAATCCAGCATGCGCAATTTTTGGCGTTAATTAATTTGGCAGTTGACGAACAAATGTCAAATGAAAGTGAAGAGGCTGAGTAATAAGGCAGAACACAACGAGAATGGGTACGAGGAACTGGAAGAAATGAGCCGAGTTGGAGTTTTTCTGTAGTTCACGCGCGTAGGAGGCTCGCTTGAAATACAGAAAAAACTCCAGCCACGAGTCGTCGATTCCTGTCCGCCGTACCGGTAGTCTACATGAGTTGTGTTATGTATTTTACAGCGATTAAACTTGAATTAAGCGTATAAAGCTGATATTTGTTAAAGAAAAATATCACCTTCTGCGGTCTGATAACTTTCTTGCTTGACGCTGTTTTGTGTCGAAACATTTCTTTCACGCCATAACGTCAGGCAGATGCGTAACGATCAATCAGATGCGTTGTTACATGACGTTCCTACACGTAGGCCGGTTTCTAAGAATGGTATACCAAGCACATTTCTCAATGTTTGAATTGTATCGGGTAATGTTGAGCACACACCGTAATCGTGGTATAATAAATTGATATTATGGTCCTGAAAGGGCGTAAGAAAAAAAAACCTCATTGAAAATGCAAACTGTATTGCCACATTCGTCGCAGATAGTGATCCAAAGGGAGACGGAGCCCCGAAAAAACAATTTTAAGTTTAAATATTCTGGGCACACACTCAAACCTCAACACAACCTGTAAAATTTGCTCCCATCACTCACGCTTTTGTCTCTATCAGTAAATAGGTTATCGTCACCTGGTTTCTGCGGTGTGGAGACTGATATGGTATCGCTGAACTAAATATTAGTATTAAAATTGCCCGCCTTGAAATGTTGCAATCTCTAAAAATAAACAATCTTGGGAAAATATATTGTTTCAATAAACGTTTGAAACATTCTATTGACATCTTGCATTATTGTTGAACATTCCTGGTAAAAAAGAGGGTAATTCGATGGCTTTTGGACCTAAAAAATACAATTTACGTTTTGTGTGTTTTTGTAGGGAATGCCCTGAAAAATATGTGCACGTGACCGGTACTTCCCTTCGTGTCATTTTTTCTTTCTTATTTGTTGCATGACCCCCTGTTTTGGGGTCAGAAAAAGTTGTCTGAAGGGATATACTTGACAAAGATATTTGAGTGCCAAAATTAAAGTGATGCGATCATATTTTTTTTTTGCCTGAAGGTTATAATGGTGGCCTATGGGAAAATATTTAGTTCTGTCATACCATATGAATTACATTTTCACTTTTATGCGGAATTCTTTGTTTTGGCACGTGCACTGGTTTACACTGTAATGTTTTCGAATTGCGTTATCAAAATTGCGATCACACGATGCAAGCATGTCCCGAAGGTGGAAGGCCTGAGATGGGTGAGTTTGAGAGGAGGTGTCCCCCTCCAGGCGGAAGGGGGGACCTCCCCCATTTAATTTTGAAAGCTCCCAGAACGGATTTGGGATGTATTTTAGCTTCACTTCGAGAAAAAAATCATTGAAAAAAAATGTGTGACGAACCTCGGAAGGGCGTTGTCTGCTACCTCTCGCCCCCGTGGTCCGAAAGCGGAGAGGGAATCAACCCCCCCCCCCTCTGCACCCATACTTCCTGCGTCCCCGGGAAAAGCATACCGCCACGTGTGTAATTGTCTGTCATAATTGCACCGGCAATGTTATCAAATCAATCAACCATCAGGATTATTTATTAGTGTGTTACGCCACGTCAGCAACTAAGGCTATATCGAAGCCACGAGAAGTATGTATTATAAAATAGATATGCAGGATATAAGCCAATGTTGGATGACATGTCATATTGATTGTCATGCACATCTTTCTAGGGAAGACCCCCCCCCCCCCTCACCCACACACAAGGCCACCCCGACTGCGGCAAGTTGATGGAGGGGTCCGGGATATTCTCCCCCGGGAAAAATTTGAAAACATGGTATCAAATCGTGTCAGAAAACTCATAATGCTTACAATGCTCAGAAGTAGTAAGTCAAAGAACAACTCACTTTCCGATACCGAGGACGTTTTGCGTGGCTTTTCTAACTAGAAGGCCTTAACCCTTTACTCGACTCGTATAATAGACACGATTGATAAAAGTCCCTCACCACGTGAAAGTTTTATTTATTGTCCTATGAAACCTAACATATGACCACTTATTGGAAGGAGCTCATTGAAATAAGGGATCATAAGTTATGTTGGGGGAGGGGCAAAATTGATAAGAAACTTTTAATGGTGATATTTGTTTCAGTCATTCCGTTACGTAAGGGGCTAAGAAGCGCAGTAACTGGTTCTCCGGAAATTGGTATTCATTTCAATGTGATGTACGTGTATTCAAGAAATATAAATATTTCTATAATGTGTGTCACTACAAGTTTGAAAATTTGAAACGAGTATGGAAAGTTTGAAAGAATTTTTTTCCCCGTTGAATTTGCTATCAGAGAAAGTGATTTCGGACTGTCCAAAATCGGATTAGGAAGCCTAAGATTCCAACGCTAAAAATGAAACTAAAAGTAATTAAATTGTCCAACCGGAACAAAATTTGTAAACTTGCAAAGTGATTTTGTGGACTTGTTTTGAAAAGTATGTTATATTCTACCGCGATTGTTCTGTGCATTCATAGTTATCCTTGTGTTTTCCAGGGTGTATGGGAATTTACACCGGTTTGGGAACTCATATACCCTGAGGCGAAGCCGAAGGGTGTATGAGTTCCCAAACCGGTGTAAATTCCCATACACCCTGAAAAACACAAGGATAACGGATTTATTTCCAAGAATTTTGGTGTACTTAATACTTTAACCTACATTGTGGGCAAAAAACGGACAGAAAATTTGTACTTTGCAAGTTTCTTAAATAAAACCAGACAAATATGGATGTCATTGGAACTGGATCAATGAGCCAGTTCCAATGACATCCATATCTAATATTTTATTGCACAAAAATATTAAATTTCCTGTATTTTTATTTTTGTTCTAACATAACCGAGCAGAAGGTATGAATTAATAATTAAAAACGGGTACTTTTTAGCCATATAGCTTGCTCTTGTATATTCTTGTTTTTGCACTGTGGTTAAACACGGTGTAAAAAAAGCTACTGTGGATTGCAAGTTACACCGTACTTCTCAGCCAATCAAAATGCAGTATTTTGTTTCATTTGGAAATAATCAACATTACACGATACAATACAGGCGTGGGAAATGTGTTAAGTAAACCGCGGATGGAATCCGACTTTTATGTGAGAACGGCATGTAAGATTGCATCGTGACACATTTAACCGAAATTATGTCGCGATTGAAATCCTTCGACACAAAACAGTGTCACGCAAGAAACTTCACTCTTAAAGATCAACCCAAATCAAATCATCTTCACCCAACCCAGCTGTTTTGGGTTGATTTTTAGCCCAACTGATTTTAAAGTGTAAACCGACCGCCGAAGGTCATGTGACCGAAGGATATATTGAGAAGCCTCAGCGTTTGATGTTTTGCCATGTAGAAATCATTCTTGAATGCTTCTTAATAACCCTGGTTAATTTAGATTAATTTTCTTCTAAAATAAATATTGTTTCAAATAATTTATGTTCATTAAAATAATTTGAAATACAGAATAGTCAACGAGTTTGCATGTTATAATTAAGGAAGCTCTGTTCACACAATAACTTAAGCGTCAGTCACAAATGGCCTGCGGCGTGTTGGCGGCAGCCGAAAGTCCCCAAAATTGCCATAACCGTGCGGTGTCCGCGCGGTAGAATACGGCAGCCATGAGGTGATCTCAAAGTTTTGTGCTCGTTGCAGGGGCTTGCGATTTTTTTTTAACTTTACATTAAACTTTTTTCGAAAATCGCAAGGTCGGAGGACGCAACCCCACCGCTGGTATCACCGCAAGGTCACTGTACCTTATATACCCATCGCAACAAACAGCAAGGGCGCTGTGAGGCGTCCGCAAGGTCTCTATTCCGCGCCCTTGCGGAGGTCGCAACAACCGTGCGGTCGCCGTGCGATTGCCTTGCAGTCGCCGTGAGGGCACCTCGCAGTTTGTTAAATGGTGCCTTACGGTCTCCTCACGGATTTTAATTTCATGACTTTCACGATTGTCGTTCGGAGCTCGGAACATTTGTGAACACTGCTGCCACAGCCCGCCAAGCCCTACGATTTGTATAAATCCCTTCTACAAACTGCAGACCATACAACCGCGCGGCGGCAGCATCATATGTGACTGAGCTTTTAAACAGTCTTTGTGTAAATTCAGCCTCCTAATTAAAGCGTGTAAAGTCCAGTCGTTTGGCATTTGTCTCAACAAGTCTTGCAAGACAATTTAATTAGCACCAATTACAGCAAATTTGAGATAAGCCACTAGTCGCTTTTCATTACCAATAGAAACAATGAATCTGGTTTAGTATATAAGGCCCTACACATATATTTGAAGAGGAATCGCAGGGAGCTCAAGGGATACTCGATGAAGCTAAAATAGTGTTAATATTTTTTGTGTGGTAAGCGACCAGTGTCAGTGCTATCATTTGGATAACAGGATATCAAAGTCATATGAACTCCAAGGAAGCCGAACAACTGACGCTAAGTAGTACTAGTATTAGTATTAGTATATTATAATGATATTTGTAACGACAATGCAAGATAGTACAGATAGTTAGCTGTTCGTTATTGTGGTTTAAGGGCACTTTCAGCATCCGAGGGTCGAATACCCTAGAGAGCGGCATATGCATTGTTAAGCGAGTGAAGCGCATATTCTGGTTAATGAAGGACTCGATGATTTGAACAGTTTTATTTAACCCTTTACCCAACGTAACGGCCAATACCGGCCAGCGCTATTCTCAAAAATCGCCAATTAATTTTCATTATTTTTTTCATTTTTTGTCTCAAAAACATAGGTTATGACCCCTCGTTGGAACGAGCTCGTCGAGCTCGTTCCAACGAGGGGTCATAACCTATGTTTTTGAGACAAAAAATGAAAAAAATTAGTTATTCGAGAATTATTTTTGCAAGTGTCGTCTGCTTTTCAGGTTAGGTAAAGGGTTAATCGGCAAGCGCGGATAGGTGCAGCTGAATAAAGTAGTAAGTTGGCAGAAGTTCCAATATTTCTCTACGATTTCGAGTTTGGGAAGCAATTTAAATATAATTATATTATTGGGCATTTTTAGTGGACACAGTGATCGATCACATGTTTGGAGGTGCAGAATGTTAAAAGGATAATTCGTAGAAATAATTTATCATGGGTATGTGGATAGTAATTGTTGGTATATAATAAATTGTTAATCTTTATTGGCTTTTCATTTCACATTAAAGAAACCCTGCCTGATCCAGAAACGCAGTCAGTCCCCAGCTCTTCCTTGTCGTGACCAAACGAGTATTAGTTCTCTTCTGCTGTTGACCATCAATTATAACTACAACGCCGTGTGATGTCCAGCGAATAATTAATCGTAACCTGTCGGAGAGAGCAGTTGGTAAATTAGTTATCAAGTCGATGTAATCAAGTGAGAGAATTCCTGAGAGTATCAAGGGTTCTCAAAGAACCAGCCACCCCCATTATTTCTATTTTTCTTCTCAGGACCATCTTCCAGTCGGCGCCCTTCCGTCAGTAATTATCTAATCCTCTCGTGACACTAGCATCAGGTCACGGGAGATGTGATCGTTATTTGTTGGAGAGAGCTGGCGCCCAGGTTTACTTCAGTTTGAGCCCTCACCCCTGGTAGAAAAGTCACTGCCGGTCGCCCTAACGATATTTCCCCCGTCATAATAATATTCTTCTTTAAAAATCTTAACTTCATTCGTTTTATCGCGGTCTAGCGGTCTAAATACAGATATCAACCATGGAAGTTACAGGACGACACGAATTTGCGACCCGAGTTGGATCTTTTCTTATTCGGCGCTTGTTAAACACCGAAAAACTCCAGTTACTGATCGTTGATCCCTGCCCCCATACTCCCCCACCCCCTCATTGTGTTCGGTCTGATTCCTCACAACTCTCACCCGCTACGAAAGCCAGAACTACAGTGTCACGCCAGCACATTCAAGAGCAGCAAGACATTGCTAAGTCATCGATGTGAGTATAATAAACAAACATATCTCTGGGGCCAAACGTCTATTTCTCTATGGAAATTATGGCGACAGATAGTCAATATTGCGCCTTAAATTTCCGTGTCCTTGGAATTTTGAGAATACAAAATCTATTATCTATTCTGAAGCCATCTCATGAGAATTTGTTTTTCTTATTTATTAACACGATACACTGCAATTTTTATCGATTTACGTGAGAGTGTATTTCAAATTCGGAATTTAATTGTGCATAATGTTTGATGTAGAGAAAATTGAAAATATAAATTTTGGCGTATGAGCTTCACGCCGCGGCGCTAAAGCACGGCCGACTTGAGTGGTGTGTTCAAAACCAGGATTCTTTTCTTACTTACTCCAGCCAAAGTCCACATCATCACCACCGTCAAATAGGCGCATGGGAAAAATGAAAACGCGGCACAGCACAAAGTGTTTGTCCATTTACTGGACAAACCTTCTCATGGAATTGAACCAACTGTTTCAGAGGAGTGAAAACCTTCTCTGATTTTTGTAGCATACTGGATATTGCATTTTAACACAATAGCTGATTCACTTTCTGTCCATTCAGGGGTATAACCAGGCTAAAGGTAGTGGAGAGGGAGGGGGAAATATTCCCCCACCCACTTTATTTCACCTCGTACCTGGTTAAGAATGTTTATCTCGATAGGTGAAGGTCTAGGGTCTTCCAAAAAAATCTTGGCCTTTGGAGGACATACTTTTGGAGCGGATGCGGACACAAAGAATGCATTGTTTTAAACAACACAATTCGAGGCCTTATCTGGATCAATCTTTATAGATCGATCAATTTGGGCGTCTTTTATCGAGCTCTGGGATCAATTTTTAAATAGAATCTTCACCTCGACCCCAGTTTATTGTGAAAAGTACAGAACTTCAGTAAATTTGTCCTAGATGTCGCAAAAGGATAGGGCAGTGGCGTAGCCACAGTGGCCTCCCATACCTTCCCCTAAAATTTTGGCTGCTCTCTCAAAACATTGGCCTAACGTCCACATTATATATAGAGATTTAAAACTGTCTCAAATATAGGGCTATATATGAACTTTATAAATGCCCCGATTTGCTCTTAGAGCATTCAATTTTGCCAAATTTTCTTGGGGTGGCCTAGTCCTAACAAGGATGCTCCGTTTGTTACCATTGAAGGCAAGTGGGAGGAGCGGGTAACAGCCGTGGGGCCTAGTTAATAAAAGAGGGGGTATCCACCCCTTTACCCACATCGGCCTTCCAAATATCAAGTTTGGCCCCCTAAAACTGGCTAGCACACCCATATTATAGACTCCAAGCTACGCGCCTATTGTCATTTTCCAGACCAAATGCACTGAATTCTTTTTGTGAATTCCACGATAAACTGATAACTTGTCAGAAATCCCCTGTATTACATCTAAGTTCAATAACCCCAGACAAACCTTCGAAATGATCCCCCCCCCGAGCTCTCTCGAAAGCATTCCCCTTTGAATCCACTACAGATATTGGCTTATTTTTACAACAATAATATATGTAATTCTGTATGTATGCGCCGACTGGAAGACAGTGGGCAGGAGTTAAAACATGGTGGAATATCCAAAATGAAACCGTAATAGTATGATAGAAGTTCAATACCATGGCTGCAGTTCTTAGAGAAAAATGACACATTTCGATTACATTGACTCGATGGGGATAGTCAACATCGCTACCTGTAGAACTATTTCCCTCCAAGTCTTAACTCTTTCATAATAGTAATAATAATATGTTACAACCTAAAATAATTTGATGGTGTTTCTAGCTGTACACAATTACGAAATACCTTATGAAAAATGGAATAGATTTGTTACTGTTATTTTAACCCTTTTACTGCTACGCCGACTTTCGGCACATATTGAGGACCTCCAAGTACGCCAGTATGCGAGGAAGTTTAATAAAATTTATAATATACTTGAAACTCTATCATCTGATTAATTGATGGAAAGAGCTCTCTGAGGGGAGATTCACAATCAAGTTACAGCAAATGCTTTAGGTGTTAATGTCATAACTGCAGATATTTGCTTTGAAATTTCCTCGATCGTCATCAAATGTTCGCTTGCTGTCTTGATCTTTTTGTTGATGAAAATCTGAATTACTGCGCACTAAAAAGATAACATGAACTACTTGTAAAAAAATAACCGAGTGTATAAAATCGGGATTATACACATAACATAAAGTAATATTTATAAAAAGTAAGCTGAATGCTCCAGAAAACACTCTTTTTCTCGAAGTATATTCCAAATGAGCTGGAACTATATTGAGCATGTTGATTTCCCCGATGCTGTGAAGTTATTTACTTCCAAGTAACCATGGATCAGTGACTGAGTTGATGTCTGCAAAGGACCGATGGAGGATGGGTTAAATATGATGCATTCGTGCTTTTAAATAGGATGCAGTTGGGTGATGCTGTGAATTTAGTTTTTTCTTTCATGCAATCATACCATCACGAGCGTCGATCAATATAAGTTATCTCGGGCAACATCCAGGGTACATGGAGATTTAATACCTGGATGTCGGTTTTCAACCATGAGGCGCAAGCCGAATGGTTGAAAAGAAAACATCCAGGTATTAAATCTCCATATACCCTGGATGTTGCCCGAGATAACGATTTTGTCCCGCCTCCTAACACAAAAATAATGCCGAGATTTAAAATATGATCCCACATTAAGACTCAGGCGACGAAGTTCAAACCCCACACTGAGCCTCAGGTTTTGAACCAAACAGCGAAACAAACGTCAGAACAAAACTATAAATAGACCGAGTCTATTTCCGAATCGTTGTTTATAAACCAGGTCACACATGGAGAAGTTTTTCACTTTGGTGTGATGTTTTAAAACCGATTCAAATTCAGTATCAAAGTCTTTCTCTGACAAATACTCTCTAAAAAGCCGTGCGGCAGTATTATTTGATTTGACGGTGGATTTCGGCGTGAGTTCAATCCGTTTGCGAACGATGTCTCCATCGGAGTGACAAGCGAAGGGAGAGATTGACATTTTGTATTCTGCTCAAGAGATATCGACGATAAACAGATGAGTTTCTCCCCTTGACGTTCTCACCCCGCAAAGCGCAAAAGTATATTTGCGAACCCGATTCAATCTGTTCAGTTCTCATCGAATACGACAGTCAACAAGTGCTTCTACTCATAGGGCTGCAACGATGTTTTTTAATTTGTATTAGTATTCACTACAATACGACAATAAGTTGGATATAACTTAACAGTTCTAATAGGAGTTTCTGCAATCGATGTGACCCAGTTGGGGTCAAAGGTTATTTTTGATCACCTGGATGTTTCTCGAGTGACAAACGGGGAACAACGGCGCGCGCTCTTATCACCCGCATGTTTGAAGTTAGCCGATACCATGGCCATTTGTTTCGGTCACGTTGACCAATCAGAAGAGACGATGCATACTGATACAGAGACAATGTCATTTGTCATCGTTTCAGACTGACAATGCGACAACCCTACTTTTCCGGAAATGGTCTGCCGATTTTCATATCATAATAAACATACCAGGGGTCAGCATGGCCGTGATGGTAAAAACCCAAACGAATTATCGCATATGTCAAAACTACCCGTATTTGAAATTTAAACAAATGAAATACTCGAAATATTCGTGATTTCTTCCGTGTCTATGTCGAGTTGCTTTTTAACCTGACAACCAGACCACACGCGTTCACTTTCGTCAGCACCAGCGTCTGCAGATTTTTGTAGTGATAGTACTGAAACGGGGCTTTATGTAGAGCACGATGTTTCAATAATAATTCACATCTTTGGAAAAAAGTATAAAAAGTTCAATACATACTTAAAGTTCTGTATTATATTTATTTACACATCTGGACTTCTCATATATATATATTGTCGATCTTCACAGAATGATGTGAATACATGAAAATAGTAGACCCTGTAATAAAGAATTACAAAGGACATAAATAACGGCACTAGGAAAAAGGTGAGGCCCTTCCCAGGATAGGATAAAGAATCCTGATAGACAATATATAATATTATGGTTCGCACAGCAATTGGTTTGCATAACAACGGCCAATTGATCGCATGTGAACCATCATACAATATTTACGTGGGAATAATAGAAGAATTACCAGATTTGAAATAAGACGAATTTAATGCCAAAATGAACAGTGTACAGTCATGAATGAAATTCATGACGACAAACGAAATGGGCTGAATAAAGGATCTAGTTAAAATGGACACACATATACAAAATTACATCGAATAAATTATATGACATCTATAATAATATCTTACCAAGTCAAAACGATTTCGGTCCCTACATATTTTATATAGATGAATGAATAATCGATAGATGAAATCTCTGATCAAATCCGACACTACGAAAACAAAATATTGATCTGTCTATTGAAGGGAAACAACTCCAAGTCAAGTAACAATAGAAACGGCGGGAAATCAAGGACCGTGAAGCAAAAGATCAATAGAGAGTCACGTGAATAGAATATTGACAGCGACAGGTCAATCTCACCAAAAGAATATTAGCACCAGTGCAAATTAGTATCCATGCAATGTTATATTAGTTACTAATTAAATAGTTAAATGTTATGTATATATATATATATATTTATATGTAATAAATACCACTGTCACATTCTCCCCCCTCATAAAAAAATGGCATCCTTGTCATTCTCACACTGTACCTTTTCTAACCTAAATATTATAATTAAGTATATCACAGTCTTGTATCAATTTAACTATACCATACCAATCCATGCTACAATAATAAGTTACAAGTTAGATTATTTTTAACCTGTAAGTAAAAGTTGAATATCAATAAATATTCATCCATCAATCACAAACCTGCGATTCACTATCAAAAAATAATCGTTAGCATGCAATTCCTAACCTTTCTAGTGGTAAATAAAACACACAAACATACCTTAATTTCCAAGTAAAGAAATGATTAAAATAATTTTGACTATTTATCTGTTATAAGGCATATTTGTAATGGCACATAAGATTTTCACTGATTAAACTATCAAATTTCAAGTTCAGCAGAATACATTCAAAATTTTAACACAAATAATAAGAGTATTGAAAGGTGCCTGATTGAAGTTTAAAATGACATGAGATGCTTGTATATATAACCAGTATAGCGTGGAAAAACCCACACTGACTGGTTTTGTTATTTGTATTTTCTTTTCTCAATTTATCACAAGTATATATTTGTTTCAATCATGAAGCTGAAATTATGCTATTTTATAAATAATCAGATCAGCTGAAATTATGCAATGTTATAAATAATCAGATCAGCTGAAATTATGCAATGTTATAAATAATCAGATCAGCTGAAATTATGCAATGTTATAAATAATCAGATCAGCTGAAATTATGCAATGTTATAAATAATCAGATCAGCTGAAATTATGCAATGTTATAAATAATCAGATCAGCTGAAATTATGCAATTTTATAAATAATCAAATCAGCTGAAATTATATGTACAAATTTAATTATCTATCAGCTGAAAGTACAATAAACTGAACAAATAATAGTTTAACTGTTTTGATACCAGTATGCATCAAAAATTTCATCAGCTGAAAAATATATTTCTGTTAATAAATAAATTATCATATCATATCTGTAATTAATTAATTAGATTATCTGTACTTATAATTAAAAAATGGTAGATGTCAGTCAAGAATTGAAGAAAATATTGTATGAATGACATCTGGCGACATAGTTGTTAAAATTTGTTTGTCAGTCAGTTTTTTCATTAATTCTGCTTTGCTGACAAATCCTGGATGACCCTGTAAACTATTTACAACATAATCTCCTTTCTCCATCCAGGGTGGTGGCTTCCTTGGTCTGTTTGATCTGCGTGGTTGAGGTATTGGAGGAATACTGGAAGAAATATCATTATTAGAAGGTAAATCTAATACTCTATCGGAATCTGAAGTAGATGGTACCGGTACACGCTGTGAAACATCAAAATTATTGACATTATCCGATTCCACTGTCTCCTGGTCCACTTCAATACTGGATTGTGCTGAAATATCAGGAGCATTAGTAATTTCAACATTATTTCTCGACTTCTCCCCTGGAGAAGACTGGTCGTCACCACCTGAAGAAATAAATGTTGTTTCCACCTCCGGCACCAAGTCGTCACTCTGTCGGGGTGGAACACCAGTCTCCACATCACTAGCAATTGGTCTAACTGCAGGAGTCCATGGAAGACTTACAAAAAACTCATTTTCCTCCTCCGAACTCAAATCAAGATCAACAGGTTTAATTTTACATATACTTTTTCTCTTTGTTGGAATTGGTCTATTAACTACAGGCTGTGTTATATCAGGTGGAGTAGTGCTTACAACCTGTTCTGGAATATCTAAAGGTAATGAACTGATTGGTAATAAATGGTTACGGTGTAAAGTTTTTACTTTTTCTCCATCTTCACTGGTAACAATATAAACAGGAATATCACTATTAGGCTGATCTGTAACAAAATAAATCTCAGAATCAAATTTATCAGCTAATTTATGTCTGCCTTCAAAAGCTAAGCTTTTAACTAAAACTGTATCACCAACATGGATAGTAGCACCTCGGGCCTTATGATCAAAATTTTTCTTCTGCCGTTGCCGAGATGCTGTCGCTGCAGATGATGCAAGCTTATAAGAAAATGAAAGTTTCTGTTTAAGATCTGAAACATAATCTGAAATAGAATTGTCATCATTAGTTTCATTTTTAAATTTATCCAAACCAAATAATACATCAATAGGGAGTCTTGGTTGCCTGCCAAACATTAATTCAAAGGGTGCATAGCCTGTACTTTCATGGCGGGTGCAATTATAAGCATGAACTAATGGTCCAATGTAATTCTTCCAATCTTTCTTCTTATCAGCTTCCAGTGTACCAAGCATACCTATAAGAGTTCGATTAAACCTTTCACATACTCCATTTCCCATAGGATGATACGGTGTAGTTCTAGACTTTTTAATGCCACATAAATTACAAAGTTCTTTAATTAAATTAGATTCAAAGTTTGCTCCTTGATCACTGTGGATGCGCTGTGGATAACCATAATAAATAAAGAAATTATTAAATAAAATATCAGCAGTTGTTTTTGCCGTCATGTTCTTTGTTGGAAAAGCCTGTGAAAATTTAGTAAAATGATCAGTTATAACTAGTACATATTGAAAACCACCTTTAGAAGTATCAAGTGTTAGATAATCAATACAAACAAGTTCCAAAGGCTGTGAAGTATGAATAGATACAAGTTTGGCTCTAGCATCTGTAGGAGACTTCCGTCTTAAACAACGTGGACAATTTTTTATGTAATTTTCAACCATGCTATCAATTCCAGGCCAATAAAATCTTTGTTTGATCAATGAGATGGTCCGTTCTCTTCCTGGGTGGCCTATATCATCATGTAATGAAGACAAAACAAGTTTAACATGAGACATCGGAAGGATAAGCTGTAATTGAGTGGTTGAATTAAAGGTTGTTTCTCGATACAATACACCACGCTTGAGTTTCAAGGAACTGAAATGTCTAAAAAATGCTGAGTGTTCTTTTCTCATTGGCAAAGAACTTCGGTGTGGTCGTATGCCTTGTCGAACTGCTTTCATCCAAGGACCTAAAATAGAATCTTGTTCTTGCTTTCGACGCCAATCCTTTGGAGACATCTCATCCATATCAGTACTAATACCATCATCTAAAGATTTTATCACATCTGTTGAGAAACATAGAGTATCAATATATGGTTGTTGTTCCTGTAAAGAGTTACATACCACTTTAATAGTGTCACGAGTAATTTTCTCTGTATTATTTGATGAATACTGTGGCAGCCTGGATAAGCTATCAGCATCTGCATTTGATTTTCCAGGTCGATACAAAATTTCAAAATCAAAAGCACCTAAAGCTGAAAGCCATCGATGGGAAGTAGCGTCAAGCTTTGCTGAAGATAAAATATAAGTTAATGGATTGTTGTCAGTATAAACTACAAACTTATGACCATAGAGGTAATCAAAAAACTTTTCTGTTACTGCCCACTTTAATGCCAGGAACTCTAATTTATGTGCTGGATAATTCTTTTCGGCCATAGTCACTGCACGGCTTGCATAAGAAATAACTCGCTTTATACCATTCTGCATCTGATAAAGAACTGCACCGAGACCATGGCTGCTGGCATCTACATGTAATTCAAAAGGATCTGAAAAATTAGGATATCCAAGTATTGGTGGGGTTGATAGACATTCTTTCAACCTAGAAAAAGAATTTTCTTGATCTGTTTCCCAAATCCATTTCTCTGAAAAATTTGACTTCTTTTTACTTTTCTGCTTTGCAGTATTTGTTGGTGGAAGTAAATCTGTGAGAGGTTTTGCTACCTGAGAAAAATTTTTACAATATTTTCGATAATAGCTACAAAAACCTAAAAATTTACGGACTTCATCAGAATTTTTTGGTGTTGGCCAATTAATAATTTTGTCAATCTTGTCAGGATCCGTCTCAACACCATCGGCTGAAACAATATAACCTAAATATTTGATTTTATCATTAAAAAATGAGCATTTATCTGGTGACAGCTTCAAACCACATTCACGGAGTCTCTGAAATACCAACTGTAGTCTTTCCAAGTGCTGTTCATAGGAATCTGAAAAAATGATTACGTCATCCATATAAACCAAACAAATTTTGAGGTTTAGGCCTTCAAGGCAGTGCTCCATCATGCGTTGAAAACTGGCCGGAGCGGTTTTTAATCCGAAAGGCATTCTATTAAATTCATAAAATCCTAGAGGGCCTGCAGTAAATGCAGTACGCTCCTTGTGTTCCTCTAATACCTCTAACTGGAAATATCCTGATTTGAGATCCAATGAGCTGAAAAATTTTGAACCTGATAAATAACCTAAAATGTTATCAATACGAGGTAAAGCATATGAATCATTAATAGTCTTTTTATTTAAATCTCTGTAGTCAATACATACTCGCAATTTACCATTCTTTCGTCGACATAAAACCATGTTGGAAGAGTATGGACTGAAAGAATGACGAATTACTTCTGCTGCAAGTAATTGCTGCAAATGATCACGAACTTCATCAAGTAATCCTGGTGCAATATGTCTCGGTCGCTGCTTAAATGGTTTGTCATCCGTCAAGAAAATTCGATGTTTAATGTCACTATATAAACCTACATCAAGTTCGTTCTGTGAAAAAATATCTGAAAAATAACTAATCAAATTAATCCCTTCTTTCAGTTCATCTGTGGATAACCTAGATGAATATATATTAAGTTGTTCAATAAAGGAATCATTATTAGATAAAATTTTATCTTTTGGCACTTCAATCTCTCGTTCCACTGAAACAGGCTGTATTTCACACAATACAGATTTGGGCTCAATATTCAAAGTCCTAGAAGAAAGATTGCTGATATGTACATCAATTGTTCCCTTGTTATTAAAATCATATTTAAAAACATACGGGGCAATTTCAACACAATCAAATTTTGAATTTCCCGGAATGGACTGCAAAATAGCACAAGTCGGGTGGTAAGGAAGCTTATGATCCACTGTACCAGCAATAATTCTTGTTTTATTTGGATGTAAAATAATATTACAATTTTCTGCACTTTTTACAGTACCAAGGCTAAAATTGTTTTTAGCAAGTTGTCTTTCTCTTAATGAAATACATCTAAAAGACATGTACCATGGTGTTGTCAATTTTGCTACCTGTAAAAACTTTTCACCATTAATATGTCTACATTGATTCATGAAAATATTAAGTATATTTGTCCCTAGTAAAACAGGTGTGTTTAAATTATAATTACTGTCAGGGACAATTAAAAATACACATGGAGTCTGTTTACATCCATCAATGCTTGGAACTGCTATCTCTGCCTCTATGTAACCTAAATATGGTAGCTTCTTACCATCGGCACATTCAATATTCAAGATTTTATCAATATTATTCAACGGTAAATGTTGAAGCTTTGAAAAATAAAAGTTCTGACCAATTGTCGAAATGGTGGATCCTGTGTCTAATAAACAATTCACATTAATGCCTGAAATAACAACATTAGATTCAGTAGGTTCTCCATGTAAACCTACTGGCTCCTGTGTGATTAACTTATATTGGTCATTCAAATCAACGCCTACAGGCGACCCATCACTATAGACGTGAGCTAGTTTAAATTTTGGCGTCGTCCATACCTGCCAACCGGCCTATTTCGACAACCTATCTGTATATGGCCGTACTGTCCGCAATTTCTGCAACGAATATTTGATCCTAAAATATTAGAGTCATTTGTGTTATAATTAGGGTTGTTATTTGAATTTGAAAAAATTCTTGAATTATCTGAAAAAGAATTGCCTGATGAATCATTAGAATTGAAATTAGTGTCTCTCCTGTTATTATATCTGCCTCGATAATTTTTACGTTTTTGCTGAAAATTAGAATTAGAATGGAACCTAGATTGTTCTGGATACTGGCGATTCTTCTTTAATTCTGCAACATCTACTGATAAATCTGTAATTTTTTTAAGCAATGTTTCATATTGAGACTGTGTTGATTGAGCTACTTTAGAAATGGATTTAACATCAGGTTTTTTGTGGTCCTGTTCAATCAATCTTAGAGCTGTTAATAAATCATCATATTTTGGACAATCTTTAAATTTATATGCGCTGACATCCTTCAATTCCTGGTGCAAACCTTCAAAAAATCTTGTTTTCAACATATCATTAGCAGCAGTGGGTAAAATTTGCTTCAGCGAAATAGCTTTTGACATTAGGTCTTCAATCCGGCAACCCCAACTGACAACTGACTCATTTTCTTCTTGCCGAGCACTGAAAAAGCGTCCCAAAATATTTTCTTGGGTTTCTATCAAACCATAAACAGCATCAAATTTGGATAGAATTTCTTTAACTGTCGCCTTTTCTCCAAGTCTCATTAAAATCCGAGCTGCCTCGCCTCTTAAAGATTTCCTAATGGAATATAAAATTTCATTATTTGAGTGTTTACCTGAAATTAAACAATTAATTTCATACTTCCATATGTCATAGTCAGCCTCAGATTTTGCATCACCTGAAAAATTAGGTAGTTTAATTGGATTTTTTACCACAACAGATTTAGATTCGACCTCATAACCATCTGCATGATCTGGTGGTTTTGTCTCTACTTCAGGTTCTGTCTTAATTGTTCCTTTAAACCATCTTTCAAAATCCTCTGGTGTATCTGCCTTTGGCTTAACCCCCATTTTTTTAAAAGCCTGCAACATGTTACTCAATTCATCATCTGAAAAATCTTTACTTGTTGCCATATTTAGCTAAATAATCAAACAAAAATTAATAATAAATTTAAATAAATTGATAATCAACAATTTATTAGTAAATACCCAGTGTCCACCAAGAACCTAAGTAAACCTAAGTAAATATTAAATTGATATATGACATCCTACAAGTTTATCAAGAAAAAAATAAAATAAAATAAGAAATCAATCAGCTAGTCATGATCACCGACAATGGATAAAGTGGCAATAAACCTGAAAATATTTGGCCTAAATAAGGTTAAAGTATTTGGAATTGGTTAACTGGGTTAATTAAACAAACCAAGCATGCTGAGTTGAGTGCTAGGAAAATTGAAGCCCTTACCTAACCAAAAAAACAAGAGTCGACCAAACAGGAGGCAAAGAGTCAAGTTAGATCTAGCAGAAAAACTAAACTAGCATTTCACAAAAGCCAAGGGTTAACAGAAGTCATATTTCCTCTAATTCTAAACAAGTCAAGCCTCTCTCAAGGGTCAAATTTTAACTGAGCCTGAGGGCAGTACAGTTTACATTGCAATAATATTTATCAACAAATTACAATAACCAACAAATGGCACAAAATATAAACATTATGCATTGAAATATATTACCGGTGGTGTGATGGTGTGAAATAAACTTACTGGTGACTGCGAAATGAAAGCAAACTTCCCAAAGTTGCCAAACTACAAATGAATGGAAATTCCAAACGAAGTTTACGATGGGAGATAAATCTGTTTACTTCCGGTTATACACTGGAAGAAAACATATTTATAGTTATGACGTCACATGAGAAATCACCAGAGGTTTTCCTCAAAGCACACCAAGGGAGGCAATTTTAACACAAGTCAAATAGTGTATATGTAAACAATGAAAATTTTACCACAAAAAGTCACACTAAATGTCTTATTTTACCGGATTATCAGTCAATGTCAAGCACGTTGCACACAAACAGTTCCAAACAAGTCTTGTTGTGATAAATACTGGTCAAATGTCAGTCAAAACAACAGTCAGGCCTCGCGAAAGTCATCAGCACGAATGGATGGAAACTGAATGTCAAAATCTGTTATATCAGTATCACGATGTCCAGTCGAAGACACAAACGTTGATTAAACGAGATGAAATGTTATTGCTAGCAATACGTGAAGAAGTTTTATTCCGTAGCCATACTTACAGTTCCATGAACATGAAAAAATATATGTGTCGTAGTTGTCACACTGAAGAAAGTTGACATCACAAAACAATATAGCTCAACATCACAAAACAGAATACGGAAGACAACACATGGTACACAAACACTGCGAATCAGACAGTGGTGACGTCACACTTCAGTCAGTGCCTATCTGCAGACACGCAGTAGATTGAATTCACATCAAAGTTCACATAATGGTTCTTTACGTTGGGCGCCAATTGAAACGGGGCTTTATGTAGAGCACGATGTTTCAATAATAATTCACATCTTTGGAAAAAAGTATAAAAAGTTCAATACATACTTAAAGTTCTGTATTATATTTATTTACACATCTGGACTTCTCATATATATATATTGTCGATCTTCACAGAATGATGTGAATACATGAAAATAGTAGACCCTGTAATAAAGAATTACAAAGGACATAAATAACGGCACTAGGAAAAAGGTGAGGCCCTTCCCAGGATAGGATAAAGAATCCTGATAGACAATATATAATATTATGGTTCGCACAGCAATTGGTTTGCATAACAACGGCCAATTGATCGCATGTGAACCATCATACAATATTTACGTGGGAATAATAGAAGAATTACCAGATTTGAAATAAGACGAATTTAATGCCAAAATGAACAGTGTACAGTCATGAATGAAATTCATGACGACAAACGAAATGGGCTGAATAAAGGATCTAGTTAAAATGGACACACATATACAAAATTACATCGAATAAATTATATGACATCTATAATAATATCTTACCAAGTCAAAACGATTTCGGTCCCTACATATTTTATATAGATGAATGAATAATCGATAGATGAAATCTCTGATCAAATCCGACACTACGAAAACAAAATATTGATCTGTCTATTGAAGGGAAACAACTCCAAGTCAAGTAACAATAGAAACGGCGGGAAATCAAGGACCGTGAAGCAAAAGATCAATAGAGAGTCACGTGAATAGAATATTGACAGCGACAGGTCAATCTCACCAAAAGAATATTAGCACCAGTGCAAATTAGTATCCATGCAATGTTATATTAGTTACTAATTAAATAGTTAAATGTTATGTATATATATATATATATTTATATGTAATAAATACCACTGTCACAGTACGAGAGGGCGACAGAAGCCAAATATTTTCCTATCTCTATAAATTGATTTAAACTGATTAATTCTGTTTATTTTACTTGACCCTTTACCTAACATGAAAAGCAGACGACACTTGCAAAAAAAAAAAATTCTTGATTGACTAATTTTTTTCATTTTTTGTCTCAAAAACATAGGTTATGACACCTCGTTGGAACGAGCTCGTCGAGCTCGTTCCAACAAGGTGTCATAACCTATGTTTTTGAGACAAAAATGAAAAAATAATGAAAAATAATTGGCGATTTTTGAGAATAGCGCTGGCTATTTTTGGCCGTTACGTTGGGTAAAGGGTTAAATTATGAGTTGATACGGTAGGTGTATTTGTCCTGATATTATTATTATTATTATTATTATTATTATTATTATTATTATTATTATTATTATTAGTGTAACTTGTGATAATAAAGTAGCAAGCCTGCAAATAAGCCTTAGGTCAAGGACAAAGACCCAAGCAAATACCCTAAATATCCTGAACCAATAGACTGGTGCAGGTCATAATATCCCAAGGTGAATGCCATGAATGTTGGTAATATAACAAAAACATGATTTTGGGGGGCATTGTGGTTTATTAACGGCCCAACAGGTGGGATTAACAGCCCGACAGCTTTTTAAAGGCTCGAGACGAAGCTGAAGGGCTGTTATTCACACCTGTTGGGCCGTTAATAAACCGCAAGGTCCGACAAAGTCATGTTATTACTATTATTACCACTGCGATTCTGTGAAAGTTTTGACCCTATATCTTACGTGACAGCTACAAACAGCCAATTGGTCTTCATTCAATTCGCTTGATTCAGACATTTTTAACGTTTTCAATTTTTGGCAGATGATATTATCGTCTGTTCTCAAACAAACTGGTGTCACGTGATTTTCACGTGATCGCCACCGGCACTCTTTCAATTCAAAAAGTTAGAAAACTTAAAAACAGACCCGATATTTACAGCTTTTAAATCATGAATAGAGGCTTAAAAAGTCTGCAAACTTACTTACTGTATACTGCTGCATGTTCTTATGGGATTAACTTTGCTGGACATTTTACATATTTAATAATTGAAATAAAACTCACGTTGTTTACTAGTTGAAGCCATTTCTGGAAATTCGACAGCGAGGAACAAAAGTCACTTGACGTGTCGGGCTGTTAATGAGTTGTTCGACTCATTAACGGCCTGACACATCACGTGACTTTTTAAGTTGAGCGTTACGTTCTTGTAATGCCCTGTTAAACTTTGTTAATGTACCAGGGAACACCCTATAAAGTAGTAATAATTGACAATCACAATGACATTAAAGATTAAAACTTAGATGTGAGTCTTCCATGGAAGACGTGTGCCGCCTGAACTATATTTTAATATTTCAGACAGAATTCTAAGTGGAAAAGGGGCATAACTCTGGAAAAAAATACAGCGGATCAAAAAATAAAATAGGAGGTGCACAATGCCATTATGTGATAAAGAATCACTGAAAGTTTCATCAAAATCCATTCATAGGTTAAAGAGGAATGGCGGATAAGAGAAAGTGTGACGCGGACGACGACGCAAGTAGTAGTGTATGTTCCACTACAGGGATAGGTTGGGGGATCTCATCGGGGGATCTCAAGTGACGTCATAGTCACGTGACCCAGTGGCGCCATGTTGTATTGTTATGGTAACCCGCGTAAGCGGCCATGTTGTGACGTTATCTCCATAGTGATACGTGGTGTTAGTGCGCATGCGCAGCGCGTGTTGTTAGGGTGATACGAGCTTCCGTCGTCCATTTTGTTTACTGGAAGCCGCCATCTTGGTTTCTATGGTAGCACGTGATTGCTATGTTACCAATGGCTTCTAACAAGACAGGGGTATGCTCGGGAGTGTGTTCCTTTGTAGAAGAGTAAATCTGATTACCACAAACAACCCGACAATCCCTCCAAATCACCAAAATCCACCCAAAATCACCGAAATTGACTTTATTTCCCCATGTTATTGGTTTTATTGACTTAGCACGTAGTGCCATAGTACTAAGGGGGTATAAGGGGTGCGTTCGATTGAACAGGAGTAATATTCTGGCTTAGAATTCTCCCAGAATTCCTTTTTGGATCCCTATCCCATGACGTGTTTTTTCCCTATTAAGAATAACACGCAGTGCTATAGGGCAAATTTACCCAGAATTCTCCGCTTCTATCTATATATGCAATAGTTTTCGTCTATCTGACCCTGTTCCTTTGTTCTAGAGTATACTCCAGTAGCGTAGAAGAGCCTATTAGTTGAAACAGTTTACCTTATTATTACTATATTTAGCAATATCTGGTCTATTCTTGTTAGTTTTGACCCTATTCCGAGTACTCTTGTTGTTTCATTTATCTAGATAATAACTAACCAATCAGATTGCTTGATTTACCATAATCTGTATGCAGAGTTATCTCCCTTCTGTATAACAAAAGCAGTCCCAAAGCCAATAAGCTATCGAGCAGTTACTGATAAGTCATTGCTCGAACGACTCGAAGCTCATCGAGCAAATGAGCCTTAGAGCAATTGCTCGATCGAGTGACTCGGGATATTGCTCGAACGACTCGAATCCCATCGAGCAAATGAGCCAACGAGCAATTGTTCGTTCGAGTGACTCTTCGACTCATTTCAGTATTTGAGGATACCTATGACATGGCCACGTATCAGTTGAGGATACCTTTTGAGGATACTAAATTGAGGATACCTATCGTGGATACCTTTTATAGGATACTTATCTGAGGATACTATATAGGCTGTACATATCCCTGTAGGTCTCTTGCTAGCCCTTAGTACTATTAATCCACCTAATGCTTCATGTTATCCTATGACTGGTATAGGTAGTCTGCAATGTTAGGCATAGAGGTATTGTGGGTAGGGGTACTGCCTGGTAGTTTAGAACGGTACTATAGTATGGGCGGTATATACACCTATAGGCCCCTGTTAGTGCTTGGTACTATTAACCAACCGATTGGTTTGTTTTATTATATGGCTGGTATATGTAGTACGTTATGGCAGACCTAGTGATTTTGTGGGGGTGGGGTAATGCTTGGTAGTTTAGAACGGTAGAATAGCATAGGCTGTACATATCCCTGTAGGTCTCTTGCTGGCCCTTGGTACTACTGATCCACCAGATGCTTCATATTATTGAGCGGTATTCTGGGGTGGGGTCAATGCCTGGTAATACAGAACGGCAGCAGAGTATGGTTGGTATATTCCCCTATAGGTCCCATCCTAACCGTTCATAGTATTAACCTACCAAATGCTTTGTATCATCCTGTTACTGGTAAGGTGGTACGTAATACCAGTAGTTCCTACCTTATTCCGAGTACTCTTGTTGTTTCATTTATCTAGATCATTTATATAAATTATAATTAACCAATTAGATTGCTTGATTTCCCATAACCTGTACTTAATCGTACAGAGTTATCTCCCTTCTGTATAATAAAAACCTATATCAATGGCAATATCCCCGGCACCCCAATTTCGGCAATAAGCTAAGGGATTTTTAATACGACTCTTATCCTCATTTCAGAAAAAAGGGGTGCCGAAGGCTATATGCTTTTCAAAAAAGGGGAGCCGAAATTGGGGTGCCGGGAATATTGCCATTGATATAGGTTATGGTAAATCAAGCAATCTGATTGGTTAGTTATTATCTAGATAAATGAAACAACAAGAGTACTCGGAATAGGGTCAGAACTAACAAGAATAGACCAGAAATTGCTAAATATAGTAATAATAAGGTAAACTGTTTCAACTAATAGGCTCTTCTACGCTACTGGAGTATACTCTAGAACAAAGGAACAGGGTCAGATAGACGAAAACTATTGCATATATAGATAGAAGCGGAGAATTCTGGGTAAATTTGTCCTATAGCACTACGTGTTATTCTTAATAGGGAAAAACACGTCATGGGATAGGGATCCAAAAAGGGATTCTGGGAGAATTCTAAGCCAGAACATTACTCCTGTTCAATCGAACGCACCCCGTATACCCCCTTAGTACTATGGCACTACGTGCTAAGTCAATAAAACCAATAACATGGGGAAATAAAGTCAATTTCGGTGATTTTGGGTGGATTTTGGTGATTTGGAGGGAATGTCGGGTTGTTTGTGGTAATCAGATTTACTCTTCTACAAAGGAACACACCCCCGAACATACCCTTGTCTTGTTAGAAGCCATTGGTAACATAGCAATCACGCGCTACCATAGAAACCAAGATGGCGGCTTCCAGTAAACAAAATGGACGACGGAAGCTCGTATCACCCTAACAACACGCGCTGCGCATGCGCACTAACACCACGTATCACTATGGAGATAACGTCACAACATGGCCGCTCACGCGGGTTACCATGACAACACAGCATGGCGCCACTGGGTCACGTGACTATGACGTCACATGAGATCCCCCGATGAGATCCCCCAGCCTATCCCTGTAGGGGAACATACACTACTACTGACGCAGACGACGCAAGACGACAAAAGTAATCCCTATATGTCGCTCCCCACTTCGTGGGGCAGGCGACTCAATAAAAACAAGGCTGGAATATGACCAGTGACTGTTGCCAATGGCAATACTCACTGGAGATATTCCAACCTTCTTAGTTACTGATGGCATTACTGTTTTCTCAGAATTTTTATACGAGAGTAACTAATAACTCCAAAAACTTTCCATAACCTACAGCATCCACACAATGTCTTGCACAAAAAAAAACATTTGTACTGGTCATGTTGACAGTCGTACTGTAAAATTATTTGCAAGCATGCTTCTGACACGTATGGATATAACACTCTGAGAGATTTTTACTGACCATGTACACTGCACATACTGTATCAGCCCTGATTAATAGCTTGTGTTGATATGCGAGCGAAGGGACTGGCGCGAGTGTGACCTTAAACCTGCCCGGCTGTTTGTTTAGCCTGCCAGTCCAAACCAGAGTGAAGGATGAGGGTGGTCATTACGTGTAATACAGTATAATGGAAAATGTGGTTGCATACCTACACCTTGTCACTTGGGGAAGTGGCATAACATTCTGCTGACACTTCTGCACATCTTTCTCTCTCTCAATCTGCAGCTTCAGTATATGTCCATTGATAAAGCATAAAGTGTTTTTGTACAGTTCTTTTCTACTTACTGAATTACCACTGTTGCCATTGGTAAAATTGCAATTTAATAGGAGTATTCAATCAACAGGAGTTTGGTCATTTTTCTGTATTCTTGCTGATTCTTGTGATAAATTGTGCATTCAATCTGTTACAACTCGTTTGACCAAGCCACTGGAGTTTTACCACAAACGAAATAACTAACAAATAGCTTTTAATCGACGCACCATGACCCACTAGGTCTATAATCATGGGGACCTTGGCTCATGTCAGTGAAATTCTTTCATACATCACCAATTTTTTTTATTCAATTAACAGGAGTTTATTATAGCATCTATATGTGATTAACAGGTCAATTTGTAGTGATTGTGTAGAAAAGTGTTGGTTGTTTGGAAGATATATTTAGTTAATGAATTCCAACAAAACCATATCATATGACTCCTTTTTGGAACGAGGTCAATGGGTCACATGATATGGTTTTGATGGAATATTTTTGAGAAATTTGAAAAAAATAACAAATTTTGATATTGTGTGCATTGGGTAAGGGGTTAACCCTTTACCTAACCTGAAAAGAAGACGACACTTGCAAAAATAATTCTTGAATAACTAATTGTTTTCATTTTTTGTCTCAAAAACATAGGTTATGACCCCTCGTTGGAACGAGCTTGACGAGCTCGTTCCAACGAGGGGTCATAACCTATGTTTTTGAGACAAAAAATGAAAAAAATAATGAAAATTAATTGGCGATTTTTGAGAATAACGTTGGCCGGTTTTGGCCGTTACGTTAGGTAAAGGGTTAAGTGATAAAGTTCTAAATATATTTTCGAATGGGATTTGTAACGAGTATTTTTTTCAAAGATACCATCCGTCTGCCGGCACTGGGAGTCATAATTCAGGAAGATTTTGTTCATAACTAGTTGATTTGTTACAATTTGTTTGAAAGTGACTGCTGGCACCCTCCAACTAATTGCAACAAAATAATTTCAGTGAATATTTTTTCCTACTACTTATCAAGCAACACGCTAATGAATGTTGTGTAAAGCCACCAAAATGGATTTTGGCACTTATTGGAGCTATTATGGAGGCTTCTGGGGCTCAACAAGTTGATAATGGCAGGGGTTCTCTATTCACACCATTAATTGGAAAATAAAGTGTTATATCTGGATGTAAGAGGCGTGAAAGGTTCAGCATGCAATGTCTAAAAAGAATGTTTTGCAATGTAATATGATTTTGTGCTTATATATTTGTTTGGAGAGTCACCTGTTTGATAATGGTTGGCGCATGGGCATCGCCAGCATTTTTCAAGAGGGGTTCAACTTTAATGAAAAAGGCATATGCCATGAGGGCCGAATGTATAAGCATACAAGGAAGGAGGCATGCCCCCTCCTCCCCGTGAAAATGTTTAAATTTACTATCAAATGGTGCTCTATCGTGGCCTTTTGGGGATTTCTTTGCATGCTCCGTTCTTGAAAAAAACGTAAAAACGTACTCAATTATTTCCTTACAATTCATTACCTGTAATTCATTACCTGTAGTTTTGTGTGTATGGTGTATTTCCAAAGATAATCGTGACCACCACGATGCGGGAAAGACCGATGGAAAACCAACAAACCGGAACAAGTGGGTATTTTCTTATATGAATGGAACCTGGTCAGTAATGTAACTACAAACTCTTGCCATCCCCACCAGCGACCGAAACCCGCCCCAAAAGCCTTCCCACGACTTTCAGCCCAGATGTATCGATAAGTCAATCTACACAAATCCCGGAAAGTTGCCCCCTTACCCCCTCCCTCCCTCCTCTCGGCTCTAGTGTCCAAAAAACGCTACAGTCAGCTCGGATAATACGAATCATTGTCTGGTACGAAAAGCGCTCTTTAAATAATCCCCACTCCGTCACTACCGCAAATCGTAACAAGGGTACCCACAAAAACAGTTCTTTCGTCGCTGGTTGGAAAATTCTAAAATATTTAAAATTATGACAGTGACACACAAATGTGGCTTAACGAATTTTTTGGCCATGAACGACACTTTATTTTTACAAGAATCTTTTACAACATAATTAATATTTAACATCGGTTTGTATTCTGTTTATCAGACATATTATTCACCCCTGAACCCTTAAAAGTTTGACTGATAAATTCCAACTGCTTTTTTAATCGGTACGTAAGCGACATTTCCAGAACTCATCAAAAACGGATAATGTCTTTGTATCTCAAAATTAAGAAAAAGAGAAAAGGACTGACGAATTAAAATAGGTAAACTGCAGTAGCAAAATGCTACCATGTTTTTTATTGATATAATTCCACCAAGCGTCATTTGAAGCAATATTTCACCATGTTGTTGATATGCTGAGCAGTGAAGAAATATTACTTGCTCGCAATCGTCAGAAGTTATGTAGATGAGGTAGAGAACATCTGTCGCTAATTCTTGCTTATCAAATCCAGTGCCGTTACCCCATCTTTGAATTAAAGGAGGGGGTATTTCATCATTTCTTCATCCCTCCTGGTTTCCGCCCAACACTCCTGATCTAGGCACGGATTCTGTTTAAGGGCGCGCACAGTGATATTTGGGGGGGGGGGGGGGTGCGGGGGAAGTGGACACCTTTTTTCTGCAGACATATTGCAAAGATTGAAATCTTGAGTTGGGGAAAAGTTTGGATGTAGCTTTCCTTACACGTTGGTGAAATAGGACATATTTTACAAAAAATTCCCATTGAGAAGCCCATGTGTGGCCCTCCATTGAACAAATTTTTGTAAAGAAATCCCTCCAAATGGAGCTATTTGGTGACATTTTGAACCCAAGGCTCGAAAGATCGGCAGTTTTCACCAAGCTTAGTAGGTCATCTGCAATTTCATTAGTTGACGCCTCTTGCAGATTATAGAATGGGCCTACAGGATATTTAGATGTGGGGGCGGGGAGGGGTGGTGGTTCGGGGTGAGGGATTCACTGAGTACCCCTGCTTCGATCTCGTTCAACAGTTCCTCAAAACCAACCTCTAGCTACAGAGCGAATGGCCTATCGGTCTTCCACCCCAATGTACAAAGCACGTACCTCAAAATAGATATACTCTCCTCCCCAGTTCCCAGGCACCCTTTCGAAAAGACCGCGGCTCTTGGGGTGTAGGTGTAAACATGTATATTAAAAATGGCATTCCATTCAAAGCTCGCCCAGATTTAGATATTCCCAATCTTGAATATCTGTGGGCTCAGCTGTACTCTTGTTCCGGTTCGATTCTTATTGGTGTCCTGTACAAGCCCCCCCCCCCCCCCCCCCCCAACGCAGATAGCGAGATATGGGGTTTAACTGAAGTATTCATACATCGAGTCCTTGATTTCGAAACCAACAACGTTCTTCTGACCTTCGACTTTAACGACGATGAGTCAAGAAGCTAGTCGGGGCGCCTACTCCAACTCACCTCTCAGTTTAATCTAAAACAGCTGGTTAATGAACCCACGTACTACTATGAAAGTTCATTACCACTATTATCCTAGTCGACAATGCTCTCCCAATTGTCACGGCGACAGTTGGTGACCCGTTCCTGGGGAAATATGTTAGATACCAATGTCCCGTGTCTACGACAATCAATCTACGCAAGAAAGCATCCACACCTCACACCCGTTTTGTTTGGTTTTACGATAAGGGCGATTTCCCCGAAATGAACAGAGAAGTGCGTAGAGTCAACTGGCCAGACATCCTTACTAAATGTGACACCACGTCAGCTGTTTTCGATTTCACGAATATAATATTAAGTAAAGCATATAATTTATACCCCACAAAATAGCTACTATCAGGCCCGATCGACCTAAATGACTCCATAATAATGTTAAGAGACTGATTCGACAAAGAAAACGACCCCTACCATGTAGCCAAAATTAATAGTCCACTATCATGAGAAAAATCTAGAAAGAAAAAAAAATGAAGTTGTCAGCGCGGTTCGGAAATCTAAACAGAAATACTTCTTAAAAATTGATAACACCCTAAACTCCCCTACTACATCCCCATCTGAGTGGTTGAAAACACTTAAGCTAGTACTTTTTAAAGTCAAGTGTCCATCCCCGACTACATTACGAGCGACAAAGTAGCGTCATCTGATGATTTCTGTAACATTTCACCAGTAAACGACGCAGGTCTTTCCCTTCCCCGTGCGTCCTTCGATCCTGGTCGACCAACATTAATCAATTGAACCTTCGTTTACTGGAAGGGTGTCGCCTTTGCGTACACTTACAGTGATATGGGTCAGTCCAATATCATTATACAGGGAGAATAAAATAATAACTGCAATCTGCAGCCGTCTGGCTGCAGACTGCAGTTATTATTTTATCATCAGTGGCTTGTGTATAGACCTCTTACAATAAGACAGAAATGTGACGGAATTATGCATTGGACCGAAAAATCGGTCTTACGAGTTCAAAGGGTTAAGCCAGATTGCCCTTTCCACAGAGGAAGTGTAATAAATACTAAACTCACTGAACGTATCCAAGGCAAGTTGCCCTGACAGTATAAATCCCAAGTTGTGAAAAAACTGTTCTTCCACTTTAGCTATTCCTCTTACACAAATTTTCAACAAGATACTAAGCCAATCATTCTTAATGAAAAGAGTGGAGGATAAGTAACGTTGTCCCGGTTTTCAAAGCTGGGGACCCCCACAGTGCAGCAAGCTATCGACCCGTAACTTTAATTAGCTGTTTAAGGAAAGTCCTCGAAAGAAAATAAAGAAATTCAAGTGGTCTTCTGTGACATTAGTGAAGCTTTCGACAAAGTTTGGCATGCAGGATTCCTATACAAACGTGAACGTATTGGTGTCACTGGCCCCTTTCCATATTGCTTCGGTGGCTACTTGAAGGATAGACAACAACGAGTATCTGTATCTTCATCTGGGAAATATGTTACTGCCGGCGTCCCCGACGTTCGATCATAGCCCCCTGCTATTTTTAATATATAAAAACGATATAGCTGAAAATATTAAAAGCAACATAAGACTATTCGCTGATGACACAAAGTTGTTTCTTATTGCCGAAAGACCTCGCGCGGCAGCAGAAAGTATTAATAATGACACCAGAAGTATAGAAAACGGGGCAAAGATTGGCTTGTCAAGTTCAAACTAAAAACCGAATCAATGTTAATTACTCGAAAAATCCCCCCCCCCCCCATTAGTAATGTCTGCCAAATCATAAACCACGTCGAAAAGCACAAACACCTAAGCGTAACCTTTAATAACCGTGGCAACTGGTCAGCTCGTTTTACTGAAGTTACGACTAAAGAGTGGCAAAGGCTAGGCATGATTACTTGATTAGGCACTTGAAATACAGACTTGAGCTCAAAGTTCTCGAAAACATATATCTGTCCTTCATACGGTCCGTTTTGGAAAATTCTGATGCGGAGTGGGACAACTCGTCGCCTGAGTGCTAGAATGTCCTGTGTCCCATAATGGGACATATGACATTCTAGAACTCAGGCGACGAATACTGCTGTACCTAGCAATCCCATTCTCTTGAAAAAATGCAAATTGAAACAACCAGACCCTGTGCGGGATCTACAAAAAGTCGTTATATACAGAGACTGTAAGGGAAACATTGGAGCCAAGACGTAAAAAACGTAAACTCATACAATATTTTAAAATGTACCATGGCTTAGCACCCCTCTAAATTTCATTGATGATACCCACCGCCCTGTCCGAAACGCAGAGTTTCAACCTTCGGACAACGTCAAACCTGAATACTGTATCGTGTGAAACGAATCCCCATCAGTCGTCTTTTCTTCCATCAGCAACTAAACTTTGGAACGAATTACCAAAATGACTTGAGAGAAAACCCAAATCTTCTAAATTTTAAAACCAATCTCAACAATGGCAAACGAAATATTCCCAAATTCTACATGAATCACAAATCACGAGAAGCTCAAATCATCCACTGCTGACTCCGTCTAGAATGTAGGAACCTAAAAAAAACATTTATTTAAAAATCACCTTTTTGATACAACCTCCTGAAGCTGTAGCGATCGTGAAACGACCGAACACTTCCTTCCTGCTGTTTTGTCCGCTTTTCAATAATGTTTGGGACACAACCATGGCTAGTCTAAATTTCGAAATCGATGTAGACACTCTTATTTACGGAAGCGACTTTCTATCAGAGTGACAAAATCGAGCAATCTTTGAGTCGGTTCATCAGTTCAATTGGTTGTTGTCGAAAAGATTCTCTAATTGGTACTCGTAGTGACAGAGAAACCATGAACCCATTGCATGAGCAGGGAAAGTAGACAAAGAGAGACAGACGTCCTGCCCCGCTTTGTCTATGCTTCCTGCTACTTGTCTCAACTGTCTCCCCAATTGTATAATTAACAAACTGACGCCGTCACCCCTACACTTCCTACACTCCCAGAACTGGGCCTCGCCCTCTAGTGAGCATTTTTCCTGATCTACAAGTAGTAGTAGTCGTATATCTTTATTTAAGTGACACGTGCATGACTGACAATAAAATACATTATCTGAATCAAATGTACCAAAAGTGCTTGCTCGTTAACCTGCTCGCTTGCCCGCTCGCTCATCCATCGACCCCGCCCTAACCCACCCACCCACCCACCCACCCACCCACCCACCCACCCACCCACCCACCCACCCACTCGCTTTTTCGCTCACCCGCCCGAAAACGCCCGCCCACCTTCTCGCCAGCCGCCATTCTCATTCGCCCAATCACCCAATTAGACCCAAAAAGACAACCACCCACCCACCCACCCAATCACCCAATCACCCACCCACCCACCCACCCACCCACCCACCCACCCACCCACCCACCCACCCACCCACTCACCCACCCACCCACCCACTCAAATCCCCCCACCCATCCTCACCACCCCCGCCACCTCACCCTCCACCCCCTCCCCCTCCACACCCACTCACTCACTCACTCACTCACTCACTCACTCACATTACAAACTACTATACTTTACCAACTACATTTTAATGAATGTGACTACCTTTCAGTGCTACCTTTCTACACCACGAAATAGAAGCTGGCGTCTTTTGTGTTTGGCTCACCTTCCCACCCTGACGCTACGAACATACAACAACGACGATGTGTCCGCGTTGCATGGCGTTGTAGTTGCGGTGTGTGTTTGCAGGATGGGGAGGGAGGGGGGGGGGGGGGTTATCCCACTACCGAGTCATGCCTAAGAGAACTATCCATTATGTCTACCGACGACACTCCTGTTTGGAACGCTTCGCAATGCACTTTTCATCACTCCACAAACAGTCTCCATCGTCTGCCACTATATTTAGTACATTACGCTAAAGTGTTTTTTCACCACTTTAAACACAGTCAAATTGTAATATCAGTACAACACGCGCACGGCCGGGACCCATCACTAGGTGTAAACTAGCCAACTATTACCCAATAATGGAGAAACGTAGAAGGAACATACAAATAAATGTGCCCCAGTACAGGGTCCCTGTCGTGGGCGTGCAATTATGTATGCATAGCTATTGGCCGCATATGATATACTTTTCGCTAAATGTCCAACTGGAAATAGCCGAGTATAAGCTTTTAGCTTGCTGCTGAATCCATTTCCTAATTAGTTGTGTGTTTTCGTTGGATCGTATAAATTGTACTTTCATACTTTGGAAATAAATACAGTTTAAACTAAATCTAATAGTGAGTGAAGCAGAAAACTAATAGAAATTACTGCTTTCGTGCAGGCCATCAAACATACTTTTCCCCATCAGAAAGTTTTTTTCTTGCAGTCGAGTGAAAAGTCACTGTTTTTTTCTGTCACAGACGTCCCAATAAGATAAAGACATGACAGATGAAAAGTGTTAGTCCCATTAGGGGAGCGGCACTATGGGACACAATGGGAATTTACTATATAGGAAGTCCCTTAATCGGATGTCACTCTGGTGGGTAATACGTGTTTACTAAAATAAAAAAATCCTATGTTAGTTTCACTATTCCCATTGTGTGTGTGTGTGTGTGTGTGTTGGGGGGGGGGGGGGGGGGCACTCTGGCGGGAAATGGAATTTATTACAGGAAGGAACACTGGCGTACAAAAATTGTAGGCACTCTGGCGTATTTTTGATCAATGCTGAATTAAAACAAAAAATTCGCACACCGGGTCAAAACGTGATCTGCTCCGTGAGTCCCGGGACTCTCTAACCCCTGTCGCAGATCATAGCCCCCCCCCCCCCCCCCAAAGGGAAAATCCTGGAGCCACCCCTACATTTGATTCTTTGACTTGTCACTCACACATGCTGTGTGTCATACAAATTGATATCTGCAGTACCCGTTGGGGCGTCATGGCGATTTGAGCACGTCACAGTACGTTTTAATTAAATAAACTAAAGTGCGATTTACTGGGATTTCTGTGTTTGATTATAAACGAAAACTTCACAAGTGAATAATGCAATCAACTATTGTGTCATGTATCCGTGCGCGCAAACCAAGACGCTTTGCCGTTGGTGTAATGGGGACTTCATTGTTTTTTTTAACCCTTTACCTGACATGAAAAGCCAACGACATTTGCCAAAACAATTCTTGAATAACTAATTTTTTCATTTTTTGTCTCTAAAACATAGGTTATAACCCCTCATTGGAACGAGCTCGTTCCATTAAGGTGTCATAAACTATGTTTTAGATACAAAAAATGGAGATTTTTGAGAACAGCGCTGGCCGGTTTTGGCCTTTACGTTAGGTAAAGGGTTAAATAATATAATTATCGTTAATAATAAAAAGTAATAAACAAAGTAATCGCTTGACTGGACTGGTTACGTGAAATAATTCATTCGAGGTGAGGGACTATATTGAAAAACACTCGTGCGCATTCGCGCACTCGTGTTTGTACACAACGTCCATCACCTCTCATGAATTATTTCACGTAACAAGTCCAGTCAAGCGATTACTCTCTATTTAACACGTTTTTATGAGAACGATACATGCTGGCAAAGTGAAAACACCCTAATGAAGAAACAACGACCCCATGCAGCTAGCGTCGATGAAACGCAAAGACACTTTGATGCCCAGTTCATAAAAGAGTATCAAAGAAGTTTCACAGCGTTTCACAGATACTACATGCAAACGATAACATTCATGTTTTAAAACAACTTTCCCCGAGAGTAAGCCACAGATAGTACGATGTATCGGGATATAAATAAGGTCAATGCGTTTTATAAAAAAATTCAAATTTCAAATTACAAATTTGATCCATTTTGTTGGGAGGTGCGTGTGCACACGTTACACCTCCCCTGCCCACCTGAAACACTGCAGTTTCCAGTCAACCAATCACTCCGTCCCTCTTCCATCGACATTTCTGTTCCGTAAACTGTTCGTGTTGATTTTAACTTCCCACTTGATCTGCTAACCCATTTCAACTCCTGTTGCAATAAATTGTTGCAATATGGGTTGACGCCCACCTCTAATTTCAACCCCTATTGCAATAAATCATTACAATATGGGTTGAACCACACCTGTCACACCAAGTAATTATTGCAATAGTGGTCGGAACACAAATGCCAGATCAGCCCTGTGCAATAAATTTATTGCATAAGTGACCGAAGCATATCAGTCATTTTATACTCAGCTGTAATGGATTTATCGACCTTGTTCCTTCTGCTCAAAAATGCATGACAATGTTTGCACACAACGACTGCAGGTCAGAGGCGATTCAAACATGGGGAGTGGAATATCACCGATACTTCCTGCCCTCCCCACTCCTATAATCTCTATATCACTACAGTCCTTCAAAAACGTTTTTCCAAAAATAATTTTATTTTAGACTCCTTATTGACATATCGTCTGTTGAGTTCCAATGTGTTCTATGTGCCTACTGGCACATAGAACACATTGTAACTCAGGGGACGATATGGTTACACAAAGTATCTTAGTTACATGTAAACGGATCATCCAATTATTATAACATTGAGAACCATTGCACAAAAAACTTAAAATCACATGTAATGTATTATAATTAATTGTAATTCAGTTTAATTGACCCTGTTCTTCTTTCTGAACCCGTAATTTGATTGGCTGAGAGCCTGTTGACTCCGTGTAATCTCAGGTAAATTTACTCTTACCTTGCACTAATTGCCGGCAGCTGGTCAATTGGAACATGTCTGGTTTCACGCTATGAGCGAGAAACGGCACTAAAGCGCACTTATCACACATCAACACACCCCGGAGTTGTATTCTGCAATTTAATCATGGAAAATAGACCGAGATCGAAAATGACTTTTTTTTATTGTTTTTCTTCAAATAAAATGGGTTTGCAGTTTTTTCGCTTCTAACGATGACAGGAATTACAAAGGAAATAAACGTCTCTTGTTTCGTTAGACATTCGGGAATTTGACTATAGAAAACCATTGTTTACGGGAGACGTTTATTTCCCAATTTTAATTATTTATAGGTATTCAAGATCAGTTGCAGCAGTAATTAAGTCATTCTCGCGAAGTTGAGGTGACTAAAAGAGATCATTAGCCTATTTATTATTTTTATTTTCATTTTTTTCTTAGGCGAACCACGAGCACATGTTTAAATCTACAGTCACCAAATTTGGTATATTTGTAAATGTTGATCCGGCATTGGACATTTCGGTGTTAGATTTGTGATTGTTCGATCTTTATCCAAAACAACGCCATCTCAAATGTTTTCTCTATCTTTAAATATTCGTGTCTGTATCAAACCTCTAGCTTTCAAATTTTGTAAATATCATCTCCAACAAAACGATATAAAAAATATGGAGCCGAAATTCGGAAAGGCTCTGGGCGAATTTTCGGGTGATGTTATTGATGTCGACGTCACCAAATATTAAACGTCGGTCGATTGTCATGAAATTTTGCCATGTGTTACTGATCAGAAAATTAAGAGGTAGCGTCTTTTTTTGTTTTTCTATTTATCGCTTTTATGACATTTCAAATATTTCACATTTTTCAATAAAAACCCTTAAAACACACTCTTGTGTTTCCATTTGTGTCGTATTCATACGGGATATAGTTATGAAACACCCCACACATATTTATGGTTATTTGCAGTTGTACACCTTTATTTTATTGAAAATGACTCGCAGAATCTTCAAACTATTCAACTTACAGCTCTCCGCGTTATTGCTGGTGTCACACTGAGTGCCAGCAAAATCTTATTATATGAAGAAACTGGTTGGGAGACACTGCAGATACGGCGGGAAAAACATAAGCTAATACCGTATTTTAAAATGTATCATAATCTTGCACCGTCTTGTATCTCCAGTAGAATCTCTCCACCAGTATCAGTGAATCAAATACGTGATCTAGGTCGTGCTCATCGCTGTGCCCCTTTCTGGGGAACGACAAATCATCATCTATCATTCATTCCACCAACAACTAAACTGTGGAATGATATCCCTCCCTGCCAACACCAGAGATAATAGCCCCTTAACAGATTTCATAAACTATCCAAATCAGAACGTGCGTCGACCACCACCATTCTTTTACAATTCGCGAATACGCAAAGCACAGGTATACGAATGCATACTACGATTACAGTGCAGCCATCTTAATGAGTTCCTCTTTGTGAACCACCTGGCCACCTCGTTAGCTTTTTGAAATTGGCGGCATCTCCTTGGTATGGAAACATACGTGCCTATTTGAATACTATAATCTCATTCGGACATTCGTATTTATATGTTTCTGACTTGCGTCAGCAGTCTGTACTTCTTGAAAGGCATTAATGAAAGTAATTCTTCTAAGATAAACTATCGTACAAACCGACAATTATCCAGGTACCTCGACTGAAGTACGGAATGGAGGTGGTTCGGCAACAGACAATTATTTATACCCCTTATAATCAATAACGCTATTCTGCCATGTTTTCCCCATTTTCTTCTTGTTTTCAGTGTTTAAGTTATCTGCATATTCTAGAATTATCTCTTATTTTCCTCTGTACCAAATCTGCTATCGAATCATAACAATACTTTGAAAGTGTAATGAAAAATTCACTACTATAGGGTCTGGACGGTAAGTTGGATGGTATACGTACCTGTCTTCTCAACTGTTTTTTTATGTTCAAGTGTTTTATGGTGGAAACAGCATCGTATAATTTTACAGCTTATTGTTGGATCCACAGTTACTACAACTGATATAATTGTATATACTTGGAACTGGAAATAAATATTGTTTAAACAAAACTAAATTGAAAAATCCGATACAAGTGAAGCCAATTTTAGCTTTTTTCTAGCCTTTTTTAATTTCAATCTCATTTTGAGCCTTAGTCTTTCGATACTTCTGGAATATTATAAAAGTATCAAAAAGTACGCCGTCTTAGAAAATTCCCAAACTTTATGGTCGAACTCTAGCGTGACATCATAGGGGTACATAGGTTCGAAAATTAAAATGCGTGGGATATAATTTAAATATGCTGTACAACTCAGAAAAGAGGAGATACCTGTCTTTTACTTTTTCGACTTATCTCCATTATTGATATTTTTACGTCACTTCAAAGGTTAAACTATGTTTGTCATATTTCATTAAAAACGAGCGCAGGCTTATGCTTTATTGGGCGGCTTGATACGCTAAAAAGCGACAAACACCTTCATTGCTGAGCGTTTCGGCGTTGGCAGCGCTTCGTTGGGTGACTTCTGCAAATTCGCTGAGATTTCAAAACCATCTAGTTTTCTACTTAACCCTTTGAACCCTGGTGGTACCTTCCATATCAGTTCCATGGCGGAAATTGGAAGAGTGCACATTCATTATTTGGGGGTAGACCACGTAATATTTTCAACGTGCAGTCGTGAGGCTGCACATTGAAAATACAAATTGGTCTACCCCACACATTCACTCAACAGCCATCCCACTTTAGGAAATTATGACGTATCATGCTTCTGGGTCGGAAAAGCGGCCGCTCGGGTTCAAAGGGTTAAAAGCATTGTCAAAGAGAAAAGGTGGAAAAATCTAGAAACCAGTAAGAACTGTCAAATGGGGTACTTGGTTTACTTTTTCGAGTATGTCAAAATATTTAAACTTATCTTCTTTTGATTGTCTTTGGGTTTTTCTATACCCTTCTTTCTGGAGACAGTTTTGAGTAATTTTCTACTTAAAATTCGTTAGAACGAAAAGAAAGAAAAACCCGAAGGCCAATAACAACTGCCAAAGTGAGTATTCATACATGTATGTCATAATATTTAAACTTAGCTTCTCTTGATGGCTTTTGGATTTTCTGCATTCTTCTTCAACAAGACAGTTTTGAGTAATTTTCTATGATAAACTGTCATCAAAACTCTGAAAGCCAGTAAGAACTGGAAAATTGAATCCTCTTATGTCATGACCTTTTCACCCTGTTTTAAGTTAATTTTAAATTATTGAGTATTGTCCCTTATTTACACTGACCACAAATACTTATCATGTTCCAAAAAGTCAGTTATACACAGGTCATATTCCGAAAAAACCTGTTTTGAGTATTTTTAGTTTTTCATCAACTTGCACATACACGTTTTTACGTTTCTTTGGAGCGGCACCACAATCTGGATGTGCTAATATTTTGTACTTGTTAAGTCATTCAACGAATTCGTTAGCATTATTTACTGTTTTGTTCAGACCAAAAATTAAGGTTCTTCTCCTTCATCAACACTCATGAATTTGGAACACTAGTACATTACTGGCACAATTGTAGGTTTTTAAAGTTCTTCAAATTTCGACGTCCGATGCGAGCGATTCAAATTTAACGTTTTTTAAGGTTTTTTTTACTTCCAATCTGATTTTGAGCCTCAGCCTTTTCGAAATTTTGAGTATATAATCTCCACAAAAAACCATGTCTAAAAATGTGGGAGCATCATATGTAATTCTCAACTGTTATGGTCGATCTCTCGGGCGGGTGACGTCATAAGGGGGTTGGGTGGGGTGTCATAGGATCAAAAATTAAAATGCGTCGGATTTCGGTCAAAAAATTAGGAGACAGCTGGTTTTTTTGTATTATCTTTTTTACGTCACTTCAAGACTATTTTGCACATTTATCATTGAGAACGCTGATTTTCCCTACTCCCTATAAATAGTGCATACAGCAAAGAAATGTCACACACTTTTACTCTCATGATGGCTTATGAAATGCGTTTGTTGGAATTACAAACTTAAACCATTATCCAAAATAACGCCAATTTGACGATTGTGTATGGACGTTTAACATATGCCCGCTTGTTGAACGCTTTCTCTCCAAATTTGGGAAATGTATTCTCCAAAGAAAACCATTTATTAAAATGCACTCAGTTTTTCAGAATTCGACTGGGCTGCCGTTCTGATGATGGTAGGACGTGAACGTCTGAAAAATTAAAGTTTGTCCCATTTAAATGTAAATTTAGTAGGCTGTAGAGCTAAAAAAAAAAAAAATAGAAATATAGGTGTTTCGGGATTTTGTATTTAACGTCGTCGTTGACGTGTTTATGCCAGTTTGTGTTTTACTCCCATCAAATTTTAACTTTATCGCACCCCTGCGTCAGCAACGACAAAAGATGTACATATAGAAATTAAAAAGACTGCACAAGGGATAGTTGGAATGATGTTGATGTATAGGTATGTTAGTAAGCTCATTGGCGTAACAAAGTGAACGCTATGACCTCAAACGAGACAAAAGTACAACCGCCCCCCCCCCCCCCCCAAACCCCCCTTCCACAAAAAAACAGTGAACTTTAAATTCCACTTTCCGAAGGTTTGACCATAGTACCTTTTCGCATCCATATGTCCAAAACACAAAGTTGAAAAAAGTTTGAAAACCCGACGTCAAACACCCGATATATAACGTTTATACCAATAAGCGTATTATTTCTTCATTGAAGCCATTTTGGACAGTTCTCATTAAAAATGATATCTTGTGATTCATTTTGCTCCGTATGTATGAATGACACAACTATCAAACTTCACACTGTTTTCTGGTTATTTGAAATTATGCAGTATTATTTTTCTTATTTCAAATTTACGCACCTGATGCCAGCGATGCCCAATTTAAGTTTTTTATATACCTTTTTTAACCTCATTTCTAGCCGCAGCCTTCAGAAGCTTGGGGAATATAACAAACCACAAAGATATCTAAAAACGCGGTGCCATTCTAGGAAATTCTCACCCGTCATGGCCGAATGGTGAGGTGACGTCATAGAGGGTCACATAGTAAACAATTAAAATGCATCGTATTTTTCGCTGTTTTTTACCTTTTCGATTTATCATCATTTTTTACGTTTGTTTATCGAGCGGCTTAGAACGTTAACAGGCAACAGACACCCCCCCCCTCCGCCTCATTGTTGGGCGCTTCGGTGTTGGCCGAGCTTCGTAAAATGAATTAAGGAAATTCGCTTAGCGCTTTCAAAACCATCTGGTTAATACTGTTTCTCACTTGAACACGTTAATTGTTTCGTAAATGTTTGGATGAACCTTTCCAAAACCCTATTCACTTTGTTGTGCCACCTTTCTACATTGTTATTTGTACGGTGAGCTGCGGGTTTGTGGTGATTACATTATTTTTTACACGCCTGTTCTATGTAATCCCCATCTACAGTAACACTAAACCATGCGGACAAACGAAAATCTGTTCCGCATATATGTGCGGAACGGAAATCGTTGGCGGACTATTTTTAAATTGAAGCGAAATGTCGCTGGAATTTTCTACAAATCGTGCAACGCAATTACAGTTTGAATCCCTGGCGATAACTGAAAACCTTCCCCTGAGTTCCAATGTGTTCTATGTGCCAGTAGGCACATAGAACACATTGGAACTCAGGTGACAAAATAGTAATATGGGTTCCTCTCGCAAATTTGGATGGCGATAAAATGTTGTTGTTTTTTTGGTTGATAGTTGTCAAATGAATTGCTGAGTGTCCTTCTTAAAATTGTTCTTATAGACGGGAAGGAGTGTAATAAACACAGAACGACAAGCGTGCGAATGGGTTAATCGATATGGCACTTGCGCCAACGCGGAAGGATGAAACTCGAGGCCTGCGGTCTCTCGTTCTATCCTTCCGTACTGGCACTCGAGCCATCACGATTAACCCATTCACACCTGTGTGTCGCTCTGTGTATTTACGTAGCTTAATTGAAAAAACTGCACAGCTAGCAATCAAAGTATTTTCCATATAAGAAATTGAGAAATACTCCCATATTCAAACACAGAAACCCGATCCAATATTTTCGCCCAAGCAGTTCTAACATACTTTGTGTGCACAAATGCAAGTGCAACAGTTTTTTCTCAAACAGTCCCGAAAATTGTATGCAGTTTGCAAGCCTCAATTCTGAACAGAATACTGTATATGTCTGTTGTTTTTTAACTCATTAGACAGTAGAACAGAGGAAACTCCATTCACAAATGCGTATAAAGTGAAAATTTATAATATAACCTTGGGTAAGAAAAGAAAGTTCCGTCAACATAAACAGTTTCAACAGTGCAGATATTATCTAACCCACCCAGCAGTACAAAATATCAATATACTGTGATGATCCCTCTTATCAAGTGAACAATACTCTCCATTGTGCAGTGCCTTTTCTGGTTGTAAGCAGTCAGTTTTTCCAGTAATTTGCAAGTTTTTATCCTTCGCTGGAAAAAATTAGCAAATCTCATCTTTTTGACTTTTAGATTATTCCAGAATATTCCAAACTACATAATATGCATTTTATGTCATTATATCCGCACTGTTGATATATAGAAAGAAGAAAAAGATCGAATATCTAAAGCAATTGTAAACACTGCATCATATCTTTTTTTTTTTTAAATGACTTTCTATGGGAAATAATAGGCTAAAGGTTAAATGGGAAAAGAGTAAAATGTCCACTAGACTGCAAAAAAATATAGGTTCTCTTTAAAACCCAAACTGGTTCTAATCTTGTCCCTGAGATGGAACCAGTTCTGTTTAAACAGTATTTATTTCAAATCAAATAAATCTATAAAGATTACCATTAAATATTAACAGAATTAAACATAAATTGATGGGGTTTCAGTTGTAAGTTTAGAGCTAATACGAGGTTGTCTCAAATCATTATTAAGCAGAGGAGATATGAACAGTTGGCATATCGAACTAGTTTTGGTTCTATACAGAACCAAAACTGGTTCGATATGCCAACTGTTCATATCTCCTTTGTTTCAAAATGTTTGGCGACTGCGTTGAATAAGCTCCAAGTTCACTGCTGAATCTTCATGTAATATTCTGTTAAAATTGAATGCTAATCTTGGTAAACTTATTTCATTTGAAATAAATACTGTTTAAACAGAACTGGTTCCATCTCAGGGACAAGATTAGAACCAGTTTGGGTTTTAAAGAGAACCTATATTTTTTGCAGTGTACTAGATTTTCTGACTATCTACTATGCGTGTAGTTTGCTAAACGATGCGCCTATCCATGATAAAAATGCTAACATTTCAAAATTTCAAAATTTATCAGAAGTTCTTATACCCGCAGTGTTAAATTTACTGACCGATTCAGCAAATTAATGAAGAGATAGACATTTTCTCTGAGCTGCTTCCAATGACGATAATTGATGGCTATGCCGTACCGCCCTTCACATTCGTGTTATTGTTATATTATTAGGACTAGCATAACTACTTCTTGTAATATCTAATCCTTCAGACAATCAAGCAAGTTGAATAGGAATTACTTCATCACACTTGGCATATCCTATTGCTCTGCCACTGGGGTCAGGACATTCGCTCCTCCCCAGACATACCACCCGGACATTTGCCTTTATGTACGTATGCTACCTGGACATTTTCCACTCGGACATAAGCCCATACATCCCGTAAAAATGATCACTATTCTTTTTCCTAAATGGTAGAGTGATGGAAGCCCATATTTGGGCTTTATTATGAAGTGCAGGTACCATAACTTAATGGCTTTATATTATGTGGGTATGCTTCATATTATCTTTAAAATGAAATTATTTAGTATATGGATTTGTTTTTTCCAGAATTTATGGGAGAGTGCATAAAGGCAATCTCCCATAACTTCTAAAAAGGTAAAGACACGCGAGAAATTGTGATGACCAAAAATAATTTAGCACTCTACCAGTTAATTCTTTAAACTTTTTTCAATCTTTCTTTTATGGTTTAGTTAGCATTAGGTAGATCATATTTGGTAGCTTTCTCAATAGAAAAGGTCAAAATTTCTATCTTGATGACGTGTGCCCCCATGACGTGATGTTTGTGTTCCAAAACAAATCACTTCTGGAATTTTAGCAGAGCACAATCCTTGTCGAAAATGGCTGACGTAAACTTGACTCAAAATTAAATAAATCGATACGCGCTTGGCAATTTGTATTAAAATTAACTTTAATATTCAGTATCGATTGTAATATTAACAATATAATAAATCTAAGTTGAAAACGAAACTTTAGGAACATATTGACAGTTGACTGCGTATAGTCTGAATTAAGTTGCCTATTTTTGCTGCTTTCCAAGGCTAAACTATGAACTACCATTACGAAAGTAATGATAAATAGATCTTTATATTGCAGTATACTAGTACATTGATTACAAAATAACTTTACAAAAATCAGGAATATAAGCTAGTACACAGCTTGGAAATGGCATAGCCCATAAGGCTGTCTTCCTGCCATTCCCGTAAAAAAAGAAAGATATCAAGTTTCTTTGGCATCAATGTATCGAAGTGCTTTCCCCCAAACGGGATTGTCTGAGCTTTTATTTGTAATTCAAGGCGGCTAGAATGTATTTGAGGATTAAGAGGTGGGAAGATGAGGATGAGATACCAGAAGATTACAGCTGGCGGATGACACAGTCGGGGCACGTTGGGTTGTCACATTTGGAGTTAGGACGCGAATAATTATTCAAGGCTTTATCAACTGAGGACTTTTTAAATGTGGGTCTATTTAATTGCTGGATTTGTGGGACTATACTATTCCAGGTTCTTGGGAAGGAGTGTAAAGACAGCACAGCAGTGAACTGTGTTCTTGGTTGGCGGGAATCTAATTTACCGGTTTGCCTTCTATTCATTCCTGAGGGTTTTCTATATACTTGAAAGGTATCATCGAAAGAATGGGGAGTTTTTTGTTCGTCCCGTCGTGCATAAAGAGGGAGACGTGAAGGCTGTAGAGATCACTGAATTTCTGAATGCCACAATCTCTGAAAAGGTGATCTGTATGGGAGAGATATGATTTTTTGTTATGACCCGGACAGCTCTTTTTTGTAGTTTTAGAATTCTACTGGTTTAGGTCGAATGGCCCCAGACCTGGATACCATATATAAGATGACAATGAATCAGTGAGAAGGATAACGTTTTCATTACCTTCGTGGGCAAGAAGTTCTTTGCCCTATTTAGTACAAAAATTGCTCTTGCTGTTCTTGAGCACACCACAGAAATATGCTCTTTAAATTTCATATTTTCATCCATATGTATGCCAAGAAATTTTATAGTTGTTTGTTCTTGCTCGTTACCAACTGGCTCAATTTTTGTATTGTTTAGAAATAGTTTAATATCGTTTACCTTAGACGAATCGCTTTGTGGATGAAGTAGCATATATTTGGTTCTGGTAGGGTTGAGGGCTAGTTTGTTGGCAGACCACCAATGGTTTATTTTGGCTAGTTCGGAATTTATACTTTCTGTAAGGGTGTCAAGATTGTTACCTGACCTAAAGGCCGTTGTGTCATCAGCAAAGGAAAGTAAACTGAGTTCTGTAGATTCGTTAATATCGTTGATGTACAGTAGAAATAAAACTGGGCCAAGAATGGACCCCTGTGGCACTGAATAAAGTATTGTTAGTACCAGTCACATGGGAGTCTGCATAGTTGAGTTGTATGTTAGGAAATGAGTGAAATGTGAAGCGATTGACGGTAACCATCAACGTGGTCTCTCCATGTTTTGTAAATAGAGGTCACGTGAGGGAAACACGCCATCGATACGGGAAATGCCGATAAAGTCTTATGAAATGCTAATAAAGTCTATCACGAGTTGTTTCTGGAATACATTCTTTCGAGGGCGGTTGTGTATAAATTTCCAAAGGGTTTTTTATCATGTTTTTTATTTCTGCGGATTGCATTGGACACCTCCACCCCAAATGTGAATTTGCTGTTACAACGTTTTCTATTCTGATGTACTTAACACAGATTAAAATGTTTAGGAGGGTGCTATCCATAAATACTGTTTATATTTTGTTACAGTGTATGCTAGTTAACGACTCTGAACAATTGATATCTGTTGTAGACAGAACAGTAAAAAATATGTAAAAGGTTTTCTTATTAATTTTGTAAACCTGCCAAAAATTTATTCATGTCTGACATCAGTTATAGCCCGGATGGTTAAATGTTCGGGCGTTGGGAATGTTCAGCGTTCGTTTTCTTCATTTGTAAACAATTCTGAATTACCCCCACACTGTTGACAACGCCATAACGTCAAAAACAGATAACGGGTTTTATTATATTCTTCTGCTAAAAAAGAAAGGAAATAGCGAAAACGTACATGTCGTATTTTTTGTCATGATACATACATGACGTACGATTACGTTATTTAAAAATCGTATTTTTCATTAAAAGAAACACAGGCAAACCACGGGGAAAATAGTATCAGCGGACACGACAAACAACTCGTTAAAATACTATGAAATTGAGAGATATTTGCTAGGTCATGGAGAAAAGTTGTTATTGTTATTCATGGTATTAAATCAACATCCATTCACGTTTCTGAAAACACTGAGAGAACTATTTTGTTTCGGGGAAGACTGATTTCATCAGTGAAAGCGGTTCGTTGGCCACCCACCTGGCTTTTGAACAGAATGTTTGTTGTTTTCGAAGCAAATATTTTACATAAATTTTGGAATAAAAACGGATTTTGTAGAATACGCAACGCATATAATAAAAATAATACCTGTGTTTTTGTTATCATAATCATTACATTTACGAATGCACCTGCTAGTCACTCATAAAATAATTATGGTATCCACTTAAAAAACACAGGTATACTCCATACATTTCACCGGTGAAGATTTAAAGGGTACCTGGAATTTTTGCATCGATACCGACAATTATCGTACAACAAGAACATATTTCTCCCAATACAAGTAAAAACATCCAGACAAAATCCAAATCTGTATTAATGGTAGCAACCGTACGTGCGAGCGTTCAATTTAGAAAGAGAAAGTTTTTAACCTAAATTTATCGAAAATTGAGTACACATGTCAAGGCCATCGTTTTGATAACAGACATTTAATGATAAATAAACCCCCAACTCCGCGAAATATATTAGGCTAAATCTTCTTTGCCATGATGATATCTTTATATACAGTACGTGGAGAGTGTATTATCACTAAATCACTCGCAGAGTGGGGATTCCATCCAAGCAACAATTGCAAATTTGTTGCAAAGAATTACCAGCACAAGCAAAGTTTCAGTTAATGGACCTCCGGGTTAAACCCGGAGGTCTATTGTCTGAAACATTGCTTATGTTTTTTGTCTATATGTGCAGAATTTGAAAGTTATAGCTTGGGTGATAACCCCACTCCGTGGGTGATTTAGTTACAATCCACTCTCCACGTACTGTAGGCCTCCCGTGCATTATACCTGAAAAATAAAACAAAGAAACACACAAAACTGAAACACTACTATAAACTTAGGTTGTTAGAGTACAAATGGAACAATAACTGCAGATTACGTCATACACAGCTCAAGAACGTAATGCCATGACATTATGATCTTCATTCATAATAAAATCAGTCCATAGACACTGAATGATTGTCGATATATATGCGAACAAGTCAAGGGGGAATATTGTGAGACAAATTGGTTATTATCACTATGTGGGTTTCCAAGATGGTATATTGAAGTTTCGACATTGCCTGATATATCGCCGATCATATACCTACTCGTCCTAATGAACAATATAAACGCAGAGACGAAGTCTCGACCTGGATACACCATCTCGGATACCCACATGGTAGTAATAACCTCTATTATCTCATTAGTGGGCACACGAAATGCAATATCTGCCGTACCCTCGAATGAGATAATCGTACGTATTCAAGCAGAAACAACACTAAGTTCTCATTTTATACGCGCGCGTCAGGAGAATATATTCGATAGAGACGTCGGTGAATTATTCAAAACACAAATTATCGTATCATTTTTTAAACCACTACGCTAGTGTCTATTAAATCGACGAAGAAAAAATTTTTGTCTCCAAGTATTTCCAACATAAGGTTAAAATTGGGTCAATTTTTTATTATTTAGAATAAGAATTTAAAAAAAAAATACAGAGCAACGGAAACATCGTAGCACAATACTCTAGAAAAAATTCAACAGTTTTATTGAATTATCATATAAGATGATCTGGATAACCTGACGTGGCGTTCTGATGTTAAGCGTTGCCGTGAAACTAATTCTCTTTATCTTTCACCCGGGAGATTTGTAGTTTTACAACTTTAACATTTTCTCACTAATTTACAGCTGAGCGCATAATAATTGATTTTTATCTTACTGATATATCACGTAATTTTATGATATTTTCTGGGAAGGAACATAATAAATTTTCTTACTTTGTTCAGTTATTCTCCTCGACACGTTGTTTTATGCGACAAGCTTCATCATTTCTGAGAGGGCGATTCCCAATTGAGATTACATTCCATTCTATATTCTTTGCCTGATTCCATTCAGACTCAAAATGTAGACCCGGGAAGGTCTACCACCAACAAAATCCCCAAACGGACTTTCAGCATCAAAAATTGAATTCGACATCTTTACTCAACAAGATTACCTCAAACAACAATGAGGCAAACAAAATGTTTTTGCGCACCGAAGTCGAGCATGGACGGTGTGTAGTAAACTAACCCCTTGCGACCCCTTTAGCAGTACAGTGGTACTATTCCGCGCCCAGCCGCCGCAAAGGAATGCTTTCAAAAAAATTTAGTCGGTGTTTCACCCCTCCACACGTCTATGGAATGCACGCATGTACTAGACCGAAACTTAGCACCTCACAAGTTACAATACAACATTGGAGCCCCAAATCTTACCATTTGGTCGTTTTTGGTGTAATTTTCTCTGTCTTAAAAGTCGAAACGGTGTTAATAAATTGCGTGATCACACATAATTACTATTTACAGTAGCATGCAGATCAGTCAGTGAGGGTTATTCCCCACCTACCCGACACACTGTAATTATGGTATCGGATTAGAGGCGTTATAATCTGTTGGCGTATTCCCTCCTACCCGGCACACTGTAATTAAGGTATCGGATTAGAGGCATTATAGTCTGTTGGCTTATTCCCACCTACCCGGCACACTGTAATTAAGGTATCGGATTAGAGGCGTTATAGTCTGTTGGCTTATTCCCACCTACCCGGCACACTGTAATTAAGGTATCGGATTAGAGGCGTTATAGCCTGTTCTCATGATTGGGGACTAATATTCTCACCCAGCAAGCATTGTTTGTTTTAGCAAAAGTCGCCGGCGAGCCACTGCCATGTGTATGAGCAATCCAACCATTTAACGTAATGACATGTTTTGGGCCAGCGCGTTGATTTATTAAGACCACTGCCCTATATCTTAATGACCTGACTGGTTTGTCTTGGCTACAGTTGCGGCTGTCTACGTATGACCTTCGAAACTCCAAACAACTGCATGAGGGCCCCATTTTGTCGGACTCAAGACTTCTTTGAATCTTTCCTGCCGTCGTCGGTGAGACTGTGGAACGACCTCGATGCTGAGATACTTAACAGTGAAAGCGCTAAAAGTTTTAAAAAATAAACTAAGTCATAGGGATGAGACTGTTCCATAGTTTTACCACACTGGCTTCAGGAAGAGTGAAATATACTATTCTAGCCTACGTCTGCGTTGTAGTGATTGAATGCTCACAAATTCGTAAGATTTATATCTGATAACCCGAGATGTACGTGCGGCATTTCGGAGAGGACGAACAACACTTTGTGTTTGACTGCCCTCTGTGGTCACCAGAGAGACAGGAATTGCGAAATAAAATAGGCAGGTTTAACATTAATTTAAATAGTATTCTTTTATTCTTTTCGATGATTTATTATTGTCTAATTCGGATAATCTTCAGGTTTGAGAGAGAGAGAGAGAGAGAGAGAGAGAGAGAGAGAGAGAGAGAGAGAGAGAGAGCGAGTTTAGGGCAACATTACCTTTACCAACGGAGAGAGAGAGAGTTTAGGGCAGCATTACCTTTACCAACCTGTCGTTTAAATGTTATTGGGAATCAGCATGAAAGAGGTACACATATTCTTTACTCTTAAAATGTCACCTGATTCCCTGGCTGTCGGAAGTGTCTTTAATCTTTAATATAATATAACCCGAAAGTCAAATACCATGAAGAAATATGTTACATATTGAGCCAAAAATGTGTATTTTTCTCAATGCAGAGGTACATGACTTCAAAATATAGCTTTGTGTATTGTATTCCTACCATGCCACTAAGGCACAGGGACCACCACTGATATGTACACAGAACGTCACACACACGTGCCGTTCTGTGTTTATTACACGCCTTCCCTTTTATAAAAAAAACCGATTATTAGAATGACACTCAGCAATTCATTTGACAACTATCAACACAAAGAACACATTTTATCGCCAACCAAATTTGTGATGGGAACCCATGTTACTATTTCGTCCCCTATTAACACATAGAACACATTGGAATTCAGGGGACGATTTTTAGCTATCGCTAGGGATTCAAATTGTAATTGCAGTGCACGATTTGTAAAAAAATTCTAGTGAAATTTCGCTTCTATACACCTGGAACTTAATTAAGCACCCCCTGTTTTTTCGCAGTGGTGTTAATAGAAACTGTCATACTTTCATGCTATCTTTCAGATGGCCAAAAGTGATTGTTTGCGGAAAGAATGGGCTATTGACATATGAACGACAACACAATGATGAAAATGTGCAGTATTTTAATGCCGCTAATTACACATCTCTCACTAATGTTTTCAACGGAAAAATATTCTCTCGACCAGTATGCTGCTGGAACGGTCCATGATGAAACAATGCCGGTAATTACTGACAAAAAATGTAACTTGCGATCTCCTGAACACAACAGCAGTGTCTGACGTCAGTAGCGAGTGAATCAACCACGTGTCCGGATGAAAGCCTGAATCCTCCTCCTAATGCTACCATGAGCCATTTGAGACGGTCCAGAGGGAACCGCTGGGGGCGCGATGGCTCAGTAGGTAGAGGTGCGGCCTGTAAGCCGAGAGGTCCTCGGTTCGAATCCCACCTGCACCAACCGCGTTGTGTCCTTGGGAAAGACACTTCACCCCCATTGCCTACGTGGGATCACGGTGGCGTTGTGTACTAAGGCATACCGCACATCGATGGTACACCTGTCTTCAACCAGTGCCAACCCTGCTTGTGTGGAGTTAGTATGTTGGGGAGCTGACAGTTGCTCGTCATTGCTCTGTGGTTCTCTCCAGGTACTCCGACTTCTCCGACTTCCTCCACCCATAAAACTGTCGTGGTCATGATTAACCATTGTGCAGAAATATGTGACCTTAAACACCAATAAATAAATAAATAATAAATAAATAAATAAATAAATAAATAAAAAGAGGCAACTGCAAAAAGAGGCAACTGCTGTCACTCCTCATGCAATGCAGCTTCCAAATCGGCCAAAGCCTGTACAGGCTGATCCCTTGCTTGCACACGGCGTCCAAGAAAGTCCCAGATATGTTTATGGGATTCAAATCGGGGCTCATTGCAAGCTAAGATAGTGTTGTAATAGCGTTGTTCCGAAGGAATTCTCTCACAGCATAGGAACGATGTGGCTTGCATTGCCGTTCATACAGGGCGAGTAGCCAACGGGTGGTTGACAAAATGAGGCACGACAAACGGATTGAGAATGTCCCGAATGTACTAATGACCACTGATTCCCACGTACAGTCACCATATCAAGTTTACAATCATGAGAGAGGCATTCCCAGATCATTACTGATCCTCCAACATAAGGAAAAGTAGGTCTGATTTTCCTGGGTATTATTTCTTTGCCTCCACACTCTCATGCGACCATCTATGACGTGAAGGGGGAACCTACTCTCCTCTGACCAATGGACTCTACTCCACTTCCTGAGATTCCAGTGTCGCCGTGCCATACACCACTCCAAACGTCGTCTTTGATCGGACAGAGTTGGACGCTTGATGACCCTACTAGACCTCATTCATAGTGCTTTGAGACAGTTTCGGACAGTTCTGTTGCACAAACGCCTGTTGGGGAGCCAAAGGCGTTTCAAAATCATACTTGGAGCAAAGGGTTCACGTGCAAACTCCGATCTTCCCGAGGGGAGGAGGGGGTGTGTTTGGGGGACGCTATCAACCAGAAACATCATGTTTCACTAGATGAAATGTACTGCAAGACAAGAATCATTAAAACATAATAATTAGTAACAGCAACTTCATTGTCTTGAAACATTTCAGGGGGTGCTTATTTAAGTCCCAGGCGTATATTTAAAAATAGTCCGTCAACGATTTTCATTTTCCGCATGGTTTAGTTTTGCTGTAGAGAGGTAATAAATCAGTGTATTGTCGTGCCCTCTAAGTTCGACATGCTTCCCACGTCGCTGGATCACAAAATGTTGAAACAATTCCTAGAACGCCTTGTTTCACAATGTTTCAAATAACTGCACATGAATGGCACGAAACCATGCCGAACGTTTTCATAATATTGGAATAGGGTAGACATTTCGAATGAGATATGGAAATTTGGAGGGTTTTTTGTTGTTGTTTTCAATCTTAGTGAAATGAATAAAAATAAGTAAATAAAACGAAAAGAAACGACGTGTCTGCTCCGATAATGGAAATCGATAAAATATTAGAAATTAACGAGGTTTTTTTTACAGAAACTGATCGAAGTTGAGAAATCAGACACATTAATGGAATCACACGAAAGCCGTCATTATCGCCAATAAAAAAATATTAACCCCCCCCCCCCCAAAAAAAAAAACAAAACAAAAAAACCTTTGCAATCAAATCAATAACCGAATCGTTGTTATCATTAGAATGTTAAAAAAAACCAAATCACTGTTTCAAATACATGAAACATAGAACCTAAAAAGTCTTGGGATGTACAGAGCCTCCAGTTCAACCTTTGGCAGTTATGCTGTAAGTTACGAAAACCTGATTTTCCAGAGCTTTGCCGGAGCAGAACATTAGCTTTGTCTGAGCCGACAAGAGACTAAGTTTTCGCTCCATACAAGTGGATCCGGCGTGTTATATACATACTGCATGTACAATGGGAATGCGATTAAAGATAGTTGGGGAAGGTGAGAGTTTTCTTTCAACTTTTCTCCGTGATAAGATTAACGTTTTCAGCGACGGGGTGACATCGTTGTGCACATACTACATCATGGAGAAGTTAATGTCCACTGTACAATTTGACATTTCGTTGTTCGGGTCAGGGTATGACGGCCTTTTCGTACGGGAATGGCACGATAGTATAGTATATTATATATCCCTGTTGGTATACAGTAATTTAATACTAATACACCCATACTTCATACCATCGGATGGAATTTATAGGCTATTCATATTTCTAGGCAATGCGCTGTTGTCGGGTACGTTTGTTTGTCTGGTACAGCAGTGTATGATGAACACTCTGTACCTCGGTGGTCTACTACTAGCCTCAGTATTACTAATTCCCCAAGGCAGTATAATATTCTACGGTTGGTATGGGTAGAACGTAATGCTTGATCATTCGGTGATATGGGGCACGGTAGAATGGCATGTTCTATCTGTATCCCCTGTTGGTATCTAGTCTTGCTGTGCTGTGGGGTATGATCGGTTGTCCAGTACGGTGATATAGGATGGATTATCTGTGACCCCGTTAGTCGGCTGCTAGAGCAGGGCACGACATACTGGGTAGAACCACACCCTGCTAAGCCAAAAGCGCAAAACATTTCTTGAGGGGGAGGGGGGGACTCTCAGCTAAAAAAAATATGCATTCATTTGCTATCCGATGCGGCATTCAGGCACTCGTAGAAGCTTCTTGGCATTATTGTCTTTAATATATGACTGCTACAGTTAAAACTAGAAGTCTTGTCACGAACTGTGCGCTTATCTAGGCTTAATTGCGCGTAGGAATTGCGCGCAATTGCCATATCGAATGGCATCCAAAGCACGGCAGGTCCTCCTGGTTACTCATAGCAAACACGGGCAATGTTTCTGCCAATGGACCTCCGGTATCCCAACAAGGTTACCCGCAGGTCCATTGGCTGAAACATTGCTTGTGCACAGGCCATATGTACAGAATTTGATAGCCTTACTATGGTCATAACGCGTAGATTAACGCGCAGATCGCCGTGCTATTTGTGCGCATTTCATGGCAGGACTTCTAGTTTTAACTGCAATTTATAACCGTCCGAAAATCACCATCTGTTGCCTTTTTGGCAGTTGATAGTTGGTTTAACTCTTATATTCTCAGATTAATTTTACGGTAATTTACCAATTTCTACTGTATATGCTTCTACACAGTTGAATATAACCTGGCAGTGTTTCTCCATCATTGTTGGCTGCCTGTACAGGCGCCCAACAATGATGACAAAACTTTCCAAGATGAAAGCAGCTAAATCTTGTTTGACAGAGCTCAACGAAACTGAATCTAATGCTCTACATTCCCTTTTCATACTAAGCCCTGAAGCCATCAGTCAAATTTATTTAAGGAATTCAACTCTGTTATAGCCTTGAACCAGTCTAGCCCTTAAATAGGCCATGCCTTTTGTTTTAGATTCAATTGTCTGGAATAACCCAAAAGTGTCATAAACATTCATTTTCTTCAATTGATTTCACCCACTCTTTAATAATATTAGAATACAGTTCAGTTCGACATATTTGTAAACTATAAACTACACACGTATGAAGGCAGACTACCCACGGTTGTAGTTTATGATTTCGCAGCGTAGTTCCCCCAGTTATGTTAATATCTTGATATCTTAATATCTTGATGTTTTCAAGGCGAATTAAATATTTATTTATTTATTGTAATCTCCATAAATGGTGCAGGAAAGAATAACTGTACATATTTGTAAGAATATGGACAACACATTAAATCAACTAGAAACTCGATAAACAAACAGCCCGCAACAGCGTCAAATTCTTTACGGAATTAGACTGGCGGCCTGAAAACTTAATTTCAAACACGGAAACGTTGAGTTGACAAACACAGGCCACACTGCAGACAAAACTAATTCGTTCTTTGTGACTATTGAAGAGCATTACCTGGCCAAATAACGACGATTAGAACTACGTTTATCGACAACATCGCGTAAAATAACTAGGTTGTGCTTTTTACATCATCCCTGAAGACACAAAAAGTAATTCTCTGTGTTATTAGATTTTCTATAAAAAAGAAGACATTGCGATAACCTTTATTCTAAATAGAGACAAGCCTTCATCACCTGTCAATTCCGGCAAATTGTAAGAATTAACATATATCAGAGGGTTATGCGGCTGATTTTTTTTTATCAATTTCCCGATGGCAAGAATTGTTTTTTGTGCTAAATTTTCAGTCGGGCTGCTGATATTTTTGTTCCGATACAAAGACTATTTTTCTTGAATAACTGAAAATTTACATTTGTTGCCTTAAAAACGCAGATAATGACTTCATCATTGGAACGAGTTTTACGAGCTCGTCCCAAAAAGGTGTCAAAAGCTATATTTTTGGGGCGAAAAGCGGAAAAATAAATGAATGGCGATTTTTCTGAATAGCGCTCATGCGCACCTGGGAGGTAATTTCCCGTCCAGAAACCTGTCATTGTTAATTATTTTCAAAGGTACAAAAGAAAGACTGCATGTCAAGTGATGTATATACTTCGCAGCGGATTTTACTCACCATGTTTCATGCCTGTTGTCACCAAACGCTGTTGATCGAAGCTACATTCATTATTTACCCATTCATTTATCTGTTCGCTACGCGGGTTTTTCTTTCATTCATTTCTTCAATTCGCAGTTCATGACGAAATGTGAAAATAGTTTTTCGTTTTGGGTCGGAAGTCGATAATTGCTTGCAGGGATTTTTGGAAAACATCTCAACAGCTAATGAGGTTTAACAACACACTCAGTCGTCTATTCGGCGGACAAGATGCGTTATTGAATGATTCTCCTTCTCAGACATTCCATGCCTAGAGCCAAAAAAAAAAAAACAAAGCCACAAACCACTTCCGACACGCTCCGCCGCTGCTTATCAAAGAAAGGATTTGGGACCCGCGAATCTCAAATGTCGCGTCGAATCAGGCTGAAGACTTCGAATCGAATGAAATCTCGAATCGAATCGTCACCGCTCTTCAAGTTGTAAGATTTTCACTTTCTTACAGCAGTCTACGCTCAAAAATGGCATTCAACGCCAACTGGTCATCGTGAACTAGTCACACCAAAAAGCGGAATATTTCAGAAATAGTAAATCAAAGTATTTTCGAGAGCGGAACCTCCCTGAACTCTTTTTCTGCCATCAGGTCTCCTGTAAAGGAGACCTGATGACTGAAGAAGAGTTCAGGGAGGTTCCGCTACCGAAACGACTTTCAGAAGAGACAGAGGCGAAGGCACTGTCTCAAAGGATTTTGAGAACGGCGCGGTAATCCGAAAACTTCCGAATCAGGGCATCTCTGATTCAATCGAACCGATTCATCGGGATAATTTCAAATTTGAATAAATTTTCAAGCTTCGCGGGATCCCAGAGAGGATTGGAAGAGAAAGAGAAAAAAGATGAATGTCCGCAAAAATGTCCACAAAGCAAGATTACACAAATGTTGGGAGTTATTTAACGATTTTTGTTATAATTGTTGTCTTTTGTTCTCGTTAGGTAAAGGGTTATATGGAGGCTTTTGTTGTGGTCAGGGAAGCGATTGAGTATGTGCAATTGTTGGCATCATCAGTTTTTTCGCAAGCGGTTGTTTCAGTGGTAAAACATGTTCTCCATATATGCACTATTAGGGGCTGATAAGTTGTACCCTGCACCATTTCTCTTTTGCAGAAAAATTATTGTCAACGCTGAATGCGACCTATTAAAAACTAGTGTAAACGCTCGAAAATAATTTCTCTTCAACACTAATTTTTCAGTTTTAGGTATATTTCTCCAAACATAGCCTATGGAGCTTGTGGAAAGAAGTCCGTAAAACTAGTTCCCATAACGCACTGTCATTTTTTTCGTAAGATTTTTAAACGTACCATGAAAGAGGTAATGTGAGCATCAACGATGGTAGGAATAGGGTTATAGATAGAACGCAGTGTTTTAATAAGCACAAAATTCCTTGATTGATTTACTGCAATCAGACTGTCTTCGCTATATATTTTCCGTAAGAAATATGATTTCTGAGTCTCGTATGTCAATAAGGTATTAAGCTTGTTACGTTATTAATGAATTGGTGTGTCTTATTACTCCCGCTGGTCGGTAATGCGTGCAATTAGATTTTTATCTCTTGCATTATTCATAAATTAACAACGCATTGGGGAATGATGTGAAATATGTATCGAAGATCTAGACCCTTTGGATTTTCCATTACAAGCGTTTAGCGACTATAGAGAGTTGATGGGTAATTATTTAAATGCAGGTTCATTACAGAGCCGTGCGAATATCATTTTTTTCCGGTAGAATCGAATCCCGAAGCGAATCAGGCAGAGGAGTTCGAATCGAATCGATTCTCGAATCGAATCTCCGGCTCTTCAAGTTGTGATATTGCACATTCTTACAATCGTACATATTGCCAGTCAAGGTATCACTGAAGTAAATATGTGGTTTAGAGTTATCTGCCTTGAAATGTTGATGTTGGATATTGTATCACAGTCTAAAATAAGACTCCTAGAAAAAAAACTTATAGCTTGATAAAACTGTTAAAGCATTTTATTAGGTTTTTACATCAATAATGGATATTCCACAAGAAAAAGGAGAAGCTCTAAGTATTATCTGGGTCTATAAAATGCAGTTAACTATTTGTGCATTTTTGTTGGGAATTCCCAAAAAAGATTGCGTTCAAGGACGGTACTTCACTTCCTGATAATTTTTTTTAGTTTAAACAATATTTATTTCCAAACGAACAATAAGAAATACAAACAATCAAGCCAGTATTGTGTACATAAGTATGGAAATGGATTCAGCAGGAAGCTAGAAAGCTTATACAAGGCTGTCTCCATATGAGAGTATTACATGTAATGATATCAGCAGTACAACGGATTTTTATTATTTGCATGGACTAATAAATATAGTTGAGTGCACGAGAAGGATAGTGGGAATAGAAGGTGCAAAATGAATTCAGGGCTTAGTAGTGGAGGCAATAATGGAGAGACCCAAGGGAGTCAGTAGTGACCAGTACTCAGATGATTGAGTGGTGTACATCGGTATCCGCGAGTATTGAATCAGTGGTGCTGGGTTGAGCAGTCGAAACGTTTGGATAAAAGAATAAATTCATGAACTTTCTCGAAAATGGATTTGTTTATTTCAGGATTATAGTGTTCACTACCGTATAATAAGGTGTCAGTAGTAATATGGTGCTGAATGCTACCTAATGTTTGTATTCGTATCCGCGCGTATCTATAGCAATGGAAAAGGTAGTGATCTACAGTTTCGCCACAGCTGCATAAGAATGAATCGACGACGAAATTATTAAATAGATCATTGTTCAGACCACTGCAGCTGAGTCGCTGTCGACAATGTAGGACTTGAGCTCGGCGTGACCTATGCCAGTGAAAGTAGGATGGGACAGTGCGCCTGTTCCTGTTAAGATATGATTTGAAGTTAGGCAGCGAGATATTTTGTCTAACTTCGAGGGGTAGGTCGTTCCATAATCGGGTGGTGGAAGGTAGGAAGGAGGTCTGATGTAAGTGCGTTCGGCAAAGTGGAGTTCTTAGATTGTTAGTATGCCGAAGGTTATAGCTTTGAGAGCCCGAACTGAGAGGAGGAATCATGTTAGACGAATAAGCAGGAACAAATTCATGGGCCATTTTGAAATATTGTATAAGTTTGTGGTTCTTCCTTCTGGTCTCAAGTTCTTCCCACCCTGTTTCGATATATAGCTGAGTTCTGCTTGAGCTTTTCGTACCCCCTGTTACTAGACGTGCCGCCTCAACTTGGATTTTTTCCAGTTCGCCGGCTTCGGTCGCTGTACAGTTGTCCCAAACAGTATCAGCATATTCAAGCACTGAAGGAACATACATATAATAGATTGTTTCGAGAGTTTTATGGTCGGATCGATACTTGAAACGCCTCAGGATATTAAGACGCTTCCAGGCCTTGGCTCTAATTATGGTGAAGTGGACCATGTTCCTATGTTGTTGAACGTTAGGCCGAGGTGTTTGTGTTGATAGACTTCGTTGATGTCTGTTGAGAACATTTTTAAGGGTGGGTGTGTTGGTGCGCTATTTTTTCTAGTGATTAGTAATGTTTCGGTTTTTGGGGGGTTAAAAGTAACAAGCCATTTGGTGGCCCATGTCTCAATTCGTTTAATGTCGTTGCTTAATATTTCAGCGGCAGTATTTGGGTCCTCAACAACTAGATATAACGAGGTATCATCTGCAAACAATCGTTTTCTACTGGTAATGTCGTCAACAATGTCGTTAATATAGATAAGAAAAAGTAAGGGCCCAAGGATCGAGCCCTGGGGAACTCCCGCCTTGACTGATGCCCAAGAAGATGACACGGAGTTGAGTACTACACATTGCTGTCTATCACTCAAGTAAGATTCAAACCATTTCAGAAGAGGGCCTGCTGTTCCAATGGCTTTGAGTTTGTGTAACAGTCCTTTATGCCAAACCTTGTCGAAAGCTTTACTCACATCACAGAATACACCCGTATTTCCTTACCATCATCAAGTGCTGAGCTGAATGCATTATAGATGTCAGTTAATTGCAGAACGGTCGATTCAGAAGGTAGGAAACCGGACTGGAGAGGTGTGAGCAGCATATTAGTTTTTAAAAATGAAAGTGCTTTTTCAAAAACACATTTCTCAAATATTTTGCCCAGACAACTGAGTAGGGTGATGGGTCTGTGGTTCTGTAGCTTACAACTGTCTCCTTGCTTCAAGATAGGACTCACATTGCCTTGTTTCCATTGATCCGGGAAACTCGAACTCTTTAACATAATATTGAATAATTTACTCAAGGGGGGTAGAAAGACTTGAAGCGCATTTTTTTAACAGGTGGGGAATAACCTTATCAGGACCGCTGGCTTTAGATACACTGACGGAGTTCAGAGCTTTTAGCACATCGTCGGGAGTTAGTGTGATGTCGGCGAGTGTAGGTCGATCGGGACTGGTGTGAGGCTCGGGAAGTGTATGATTTGAATCTTCAACCGATGATATGCTGCAGAAGTAGTTATTAAAAGCTTCTGCTTTTTCTAAGTCGGAGGTAATTATTTTATTATCTACATCCAGCACTGTAATGGCTGTTCCTTTGGTGCAGATTAGGCGATTAAATGTTTTCCACCAGTTGGAGTCACGGGCGTTGGCGGAATTCAGTTTGGTGTCCATTTTAGAATAATAGCTAGCTTTGGCTTTACGAATGTCGGAAATAGTCTGGTTTCGTTTCTGGCGTTATTTCTCCCATGTCTGTGGAGTGTTGTGTTTTTTAGCGCTGCGATAAAGGCGCCGACGTTGACGTATCAGTTTTCTAATGTTGTTGTGCATCCATGGAGGTTGTTGGGCTCTGCACGAGATCATCTTATTTGGAATGTATTTAGACGCGTTGGTAAGTACTATACTTGTGAGCTTATCAGCGGTATTGGAATGTAAAATATTAAGTACTGCATCTTCCCAGTCCATATTATTAAATTCATTGTTAAGGCCGACGGTGTCGCCTCTATCGTAGGACCAGATATGGCGCTTAAGGACTTTAGGTTTTTGTTTGGGGATTTTCAGGACCAAAATTATTGGGCAGTTGTATCGTATAAGCTCAGGGGAGAATGGATCAATAACGTCTGTTTTAGAGATATATGAAAGTATTTGATCATTAATTAAGAAAACGTCGATAAGAGAACTGGATGTTTCTGTAAAGTGCGTTGGTTCACTTACAGTTTGAGTGAGATTATACTCTGCAAGGAGATGCTGCAGTGCTCCACGCTGTGCCCCAAAGTTGGTTGTCGTTAAAGTCACCGGTTACAATAACCTTCAGAATATTTGTGTCTAGTGCTTTCTCGAATGCAGTTGAAATTAAGTTCCATGTTTCATTGGGAGAGTTGGGTGGGCGATAGAAAATTCCAACTAAAATAGACCCATGGTCAGAGAAAAGCTGGACCCATAGACTTTCGAGGGCATTGATATTTAAGTCGTGACGCTGTTTGTATGAGATATTATTTTTTACGTAAATAGCTACACCTCCGCCCCTGGCTTCACGATCAATTCTTAGTGGAGGGTGAAAGTTTGGTAGTTCTATCTCAGAATTATCATCACTTACATCCAGCCAAGTTTCAGTGAAAGCACACACGTCGAAGTATTGCATCTCACAGCTAAGTGAGTCAATTTTTGGTTTTAAGCTTTGGATATTGAGATAGTAGAATGAGATGCCACGTGGTGAGTCGACGTTACCAAGGATGTGTCAATTGTGTCAGCTGTTGATGAAGGTGATACACTTACGGGACCTGGATGTGTCTCAATATCACCAGCAATAAGGTGTAAGACAAGCAGTCATGGCGGCTTGCCAGTCATCACGAGACAGAGGACTATGAAGATTAGCAGATATACATATGCTCTTGGTTGTATCTCAGAATACTTGGAAGGGATGGTATCTGTTCGTGCTTCAGCTTCCCTTGACAATGTTTGTGAACAGTAGACTGTGAGGATTTCGTTGTGTACATAAGCAAGTCTCATCAACAAGCATTTACTCGAATGTTCCCAATTGGTGAATAAAGTTACGGATAGCATGAGTCTGAGACCGGTCACATTATGTCGCATATATAAGAATATAAGGAGAGTTGTGTGAGGATTGAGTTGGTTTTTACGATGTACACCACTTTTGGCTATACCAGCGAACTGGCCCACTCGCATTCTGTAAGTATCTATATTATGCATTTGGCTTGGTTTGGGAGGAGAGCAGAAGCGAGTGGGTCCCTACAGTCGCATAGCCAACCAAGCTCTGGTCATTATATTTGTTTGGGTCGTGAGGCATACATTTGGAGGCGAAAGAACAATTTGGTTTAGTGGACAAGGACATCTGATTCTAGAGAATGAGGTAGATAATATATAGGTGCAGAGTGCAATGTGCAAAGTAGTGTCAACGAGCATTGGAATATCCTGTGTAAATCTAGGATAAACCAAGGTATAGGGAGTACTATATTGTCTTGGTGGAGGAACATACACAATATCAGGGGGTTGTATGTTTATGTCTTGTTAGTGACGTGATCAGTGGGTTCAAATTGAGCCATTGTATCGATGGAGGAGCATGTTGGATCACCTCTTGTTTTAATTATTAATTACAAGTTTCGATAAGACCGGATCAGTGGGGTTGATTTTTCAAAGGACCGTCATAGAACAATGTATGGAACAGATTGATGGTGTGAGATTCATTACATGTACAACAAGAGGAGTATCGTATAAAAAGTAGGCAGGAGACTGGTGGGTTAATTAAGATCTTGAGATCTTGGGATCTTCCGGCCACGAAAAGGCGAAAATTGACAGGAAGATGTTTTGAGCGTTGCATGAGTAGTATCCACGATCTAGTGCCTGCCTAAAACCTATTTTTTTTTCTCTTATGTGCTGCACGACGCTCTGTTTTCTGGCAAAAGAAAGTTGCGTGAAGGTGTGTACTTTATGGAGGTATTTGAATATTTAGTTTCAAATGATGCGATCATATTTTGTTGCACATAATTGTTATAACGGTCGCCTATGGGAAAATATTTAGTGCTGTGATACCAATAGAAATGCTATATTTCCGCATTTCCTTGGTGATTGTTTCCAACAGAATGAAGCTGCACGTGCATTATTGTTTACTTCCAAGAATGGCATCATTTTTTGACAAGCCCCAAAAAAAGAATTATGTTTGGATCATCAAGGGAGGGGGTGGGCATGCTTGGTTGCTGTGAAGGGAGCAACAACAACAACAACAACAACAACAACAACAACAACAACAACAACAACAACAACAACAAAAAAAAAAACAGCCGAAGATATGGGATAATTAGGGTAACATGGGAGAATTCTAGTAATTCACTGGAATATGTGCATAGAACCACGTGTATGGCTGTTAATGCAATAAGGAAGGACCAAATGCCTCATTCTGATTCAAATGGTCAGTAGCTAGATGTTAACCACTTATGTCATCGGGAGCTTTGTGTTGAGTCTGAGCAATTGGTTTTGGAGAGCCTTTCTATCAATGAATATAGAATATGGTGTCTCCAGAATGGTATTTGTTCACACGAACATACCCCTTCCTGAATTTTATAAGTTATTACATACATTTATGAATAATTATTAATATATGGTCAATTTCAGCAGCCAAAGCTATATTTTCAGAAAAAAATGTGAATTCTTTGTCAAAATTCATGGCCGATTTATTATCCGTATGAAAAAATATTCAAACTGACGAAATAAACCCAGGCTTCTCATGCAGTTCAGTTAATACTTGTTAAACTATTTCATTTTGTTTTAAAGTTTTACACTATGTCACAAGTGGACAGGGTTGGAAGTATGTGTGTGTGTGGGGGGGGGGGGGGGGGTGGAAGGGGGTGTTAGGCATCTGCAAGAAAGTTATCTTACCTGGAAATTATTGCTTGTGATATCTATGGTGATCTTTCTTGTTTTTTTTGCTTTTGCTATGGCCCTTTCAGCTTTGGCTTCATCCTATTCCAAGGCTTTTCTATAAATTTCACCCTCTTGGTGTTCTTCATATAATTTATACATTTTTGTGCGTTTGTCATAACGCTGAAGTTCGAATTCAATCCATTTCTGCCTCTATTTATCTGAATCATTCTTGCTCTGCAACTGCTTCAGCTGTTTTGCTGCTTGAGAATCAGGTGTCACTGGGCAGTCACACTTTTTATAGAGTTTCACAATAGATTATCCTTGGCCATTGTCCTCTGAATGTACAGCACTGTGAGTTCTTCATGGAAAGTTCCTAGCAAAGGTGACATTACGCGTCAAAGACCTCCGTAGACAACGATTCGCCGCCTCAGTTTTTTGGGGGTAGTGCTGTGAAGTTTGGTCTTCAGTATATTGCACCTTGTCGTATATTAGCACATTTCGTAACCTTTCACTTGCCACTGTTGATAGAGGAATTTAAAAAGAATCTGAGTCTCTGAGATATGTGCACTCTTGGCAAGCCAAGTTTTCTTGACAGAACAAACATGAATATCACTTGCACAATTTATGATTTTCCTGGTAACAATCGACAATAGCATCTACAGCATATAACATAGCATTTATAACTTTATTTATATTTACAAAATGATTCTTGTGACAAGCTGACAGTTCTGCTGTGCATCTGGATGCTATATCCAATGCAGAACGGTTACAGTGTCTTTGTCTTTCCGTCTTTGTGTCCCCAGACATTATTGCTACAATACTGTTGTCATTCTTTATTCTTTTTCTGTGATTTGCAGATAAGTGCCTCGTATCCAATTAATGTTCAGGTCGTATTGAACTCCTTTTATTCTTGTAAATTTTTCCAGCTGCTTTAAAGGCTGAAGAATCAGAATCAGTTGTAATGTACTGGACCTCCAAGTCATCTGATTTTAGTTGTTCTAAGCAAGAAGTATTCCATGCCTTTTCATTGCTGAAAGATTCTTTCATATTAACCCTGGGTTTTCAGGACCACAGGGTTGTTTATTGATTTGTTTTCCCCGTTTGGAGCACAGTTTATTCTTGTTACAAATTGAAATCACTTGCTCTTTGTTGGTAACATTCTCTGTATGAATATAGGTACTCTATGTAGCTGGTTGGAATGGGGTTTTCCCTGTACCTGAATACAGTGGATTATTGTATACTACATCACATCCACATTTATTATATTTCGCTTCACACTTCTCAAATTGTTGATTTCTTTGAATTCTTCACGCCTGGACTTCATTTCATTCTCATTAGCTCCCTCTATTTGTGAAAATACCACAGTTCCCGTGTATTGCATCCCTCTTTCAGAAGAGGCGGGCAAATTTAGATTCATGCACAACCTGCGGAAACTTCCATTACCTATACTAGTCTGTGAAAGCCCCCATTGAAGTGCTATGTTTGTAGATGGAGATCTGCGACCCTTTTCCCGCCAAAAATTAAGTTGTCAGTCTCTTTTGAAAACAGTATTCCACATCTCAGTCATGACCCCCCCGTTTTCTGGACAGAGAAAGTTGCGTGAAGGCCTGTACTAGATGTAGGTATTTGAATATTTAGTTTCAAAATCATATTCTTTTGCACATAATTGTTATAATGGCCACCTATGGGAAAATGTTTAGTGCTGTGATACCTCAAGTCTTATATGCAATGGCGACTCGTCTATTTGGGCAAATCAATCAAAATGCGGAAGGGAGATGACTTACATAAGCTGCATGCTTCCTGTCAAATCCCTCCACTACTCAGCAATCGGATTATTGTTAATATATGTTGTCCCTATATCCCGATAAATTCGGCCTTTTGATTGGCAAGAAAGCCTTGGACAAATAGCCATAGCAAAGGATGCACCAACATCCAAGGTATATGTGAGCGTGTAACATCCAGGGTATAAGCGCACGCGAAACATCGGGGGTATATAGTTTAAACGAAAGCTTTCCGATTTGCTCGGCTCGAAATAAAAATCGAACCGAAAAAAAAAACAAATGAAAATAGTCACAAATATCATCTGGTTTCCGACAATTCAATCATAAAAATAAAGTAAGAGCCAATAATTCGTCCGCTGAGTACCAATGTGTTCTATGTGCCAGTAGGCACATAGAACACATTGGAACTCAGGAGACGATATGTCAACAAAATACTGTTTACTCGTTTCCTTTACGACCCAAGGGATGTAACTCTATCTGTTGTCTTCTGCGATTATAAAAACAAAATAATTACCACGAATTTGGTCCCAGTGACTGTGGAGCTGAGAAAAGCGTCCACAAATTTATTTCCACTCTGTTTGTATTCTATTTCAAACGGGACAAAAACGTTATTTCCGCCAACATGTATGGTATATAGAGATTTAATACCTGGATGTCTCATTTAAACACCTCGCCTGCGGCTCGGTGTTTAAAAACCGACATCCAGGTTTTAAATCTCCATATACCATACATCTTGGCGGAGATAACTTATATTATATTTTGAGCTGTTGTACTAGCACTGTTACTCTTCTGCTGTTAAATTCTGTAATATATAGCACATTCCTTGAAGAATATTTTATTTAAACTAACTAAAATGCGGAATATTCAAAAACGGAATCAAAGTAGATTTGGAAGCGGAACCTCCGTGAACCCTTCTTCCATCATCAGATCTCCTTCAGAAGGAGATAAGATTCTGAGGACACCTCGAGAATTCGAAAATTTCAGAATCGACTTAATCGAATCGAAGTGAATCGAATCGAATTGCGAAGCTTCGAAGGATGATAGCTCATTACTATATTCAGATATTCGGGAGGTAGAGAATGAAGTGGAGTGCGTCTCATGTTTGCCCGACAATAACATTAAGCAGTAGAACTTGCCCTAACGTTTTTATGTATACCCACCTATTCATTTTGGCGGGCCATTCAGACCAAAGAACTGCTATAATTGAAATTAGCAATCGGCAGATTCCTCTGTCTTTTACCACGGCATATCCCAATGGTTCAACTGAAGTATCACCAAACTATCAACTGCAAGTGAAAGTGTTATAGCCATGAACAAGATATCGTATCTCTTTTAATAATACCGGGCAGCAGACCCCCCCCCCCCCCCCCCCCCCGTGATCGTCTAGATCCATGTGTTATTATCTGGGATCTGCTCACAACACTTCGTAGGTTATCATTCAGCAAACAATAATTCAATATAATAATCTGCCAGAATTTCATTTTTGTTGCTTATCTTGTATCTATCCATGTCTGACTTATATCAACATGAAAATCTACTTTCGATAAAGGTATCTCCCTTGAAAGTATTTGATGTGCAAGGAAGGCCCAATTATGAAGCAAGTAATTGCTGATGAAACACTTATGACATTATGAGAAAATAAAGTCAAGTTTTCCTTTTTTCCTTTTATTAAACGAAAACAACAAACATCTCTTGGAGCTTTTCTTGTTTTCGTTTATTAAAAGTGACAAAGGGAAACTTGGCTTTTTATGGCAAGCTAATTAGAAGCAACTTGTTCACAGATAATCCGCCGTCAAGAATATCTATCATTATTTCCAAATGAAACAAAATACTGTGTTTTGATTGGCTGAGAGGTACGGTGTAACTTGCAATCCACAGTGGGGTATTTTACACCTTGGTTAACTATATTATTAATTATTAATTCATACGTTCTGCTCGGCTATGTTAGATCAAAAATAAAAATACAGGAAATTTAATATTTATGTGCAATAAAATATTGCAGGATATGGATGTCATTGGAACTGGCTCATTGAGCCAGTTCCAATGACATCCATATTGTGTCTGGTTTTATGTATAAGAAACTTATAAAGTACAAATTGTCTGGCAGTTTTTGCCCACAATGTAGGTTAAAGTATTAAGTACACCAAAATTCATGGAAATAAATCCGTTATCCTTGTGTTTTCCAGGGTGTATGGGAATTTACACCGGTTTGGGAACTCATACACCCTTCGGCTTCGCATCAGGGTGTATGAGTTCCCAAACCGGTTGTAAATTCCCATACAGCCTGGAAAACACAAGGATAACGGATTTATTTCCATGAATTTTGAGCCAGTTCCAATGACATCCATATCGGCTTTGCCTCAGGGTGTATGATTTCCCAAAACGGTGTAAATTCCCATACACCCTGGAAAACACAAGGATAACAAATGGTATCACATCTACAATTCTAAGCGTCCACTCTGCTCTTTGTTTAGCGAATGTGTTTTTACAGTAATTTGCAAGTTTTTGTTCTCCTCACGAAAGAAATAGCAATTCTCACCTCCCAGACTTTCTTATTAATGGAAATGACAATGGCTGTATTGTATATCACGCAAACTATTGATGTAATGAATACAAAACAAATTACAGAACGTCTCAAGTGGTGAAAATGCCGTTTTCTTATTTTTAAATGGATTTCAACAGAGAATAACAGCCAAATGTTCAAACTGATTGGGAATAAAACTGTAAAACACCCAGCTTCCGAATTTTTATGCTACTCTACAAGAGAATACACGTTTGTTTGTGAAATGATGCGCACAACGATGATACAAATACGCGAGCATTTCGGAATTTACATGTTTTTTTTAGAAAATACCCATACTCTTAGTGTTAAGGTTATCAGCAGCTATGTCACCAGTTTTCCCGTGGTAACAACGGTAAGAGTGACCATGTTTGTTTAGTGTGGCCCATGATTTGAGCCGTACTGGTAAAAATTATGTGGTAACCAAAAGCTCGCTTTCACAAAGCATGATTGAGAAATAGCCACATACGCTGAGCGAGATCTAAAGTCCAAAAATATAAACTAGTGTATCGATTCAGTCACAATCGATATAAACTAGTGTATCGATTCAGTCACAATCGATGTGGTTCAGATAAACAAGGGTGGATGAAGGGTTTCGAGGAAGAGAAGTGTTAAAATTTTCGAATCACTTGACATCAGGCTGAAAAATTCCATACATGTCTATTTACATGCAAATCCAAACGTTTTCACGCAAATATCCGAAAAGCAATGGAGGAGTTTCGTGTTCTACAATTATTTATTTTGAATTTAATTTAAATCATTATTATTTTCTTTTTTCGCACTGTAGAAACCTAGTGTGTTTTGAGAGTTTTTATTATGTGCTATCTTATAAGATAGCGGTAAATATCTAACAAATATTTTTCGGTATTTATTGTTATTGTTGCGATAGATATACAGAGTATCTCACCGGAAGTGATGCGCATTATGAAAAACTTCAAATTAATATTACTGAGCGATTTCGGCGTTTGGAAATTTTTATAGCAAATTAAACAACGCAACACATGTAAAAAACCCAAACAGCCATTGTTTTTTACCAAGGTTATTTCATTCATGTCTCCAAGGCCTTGGTTTTCAGACGCTCTTGAAAACATATATTTTTCAGTCACTGATGAGATAATGTTGGTAATCACTTAAACCAGTAAGGTATCTTCTTTTTTCTGTCAGGTTCCAACATTATTTTTAGAGATATCACACCGATAGCATTTGCAAACGGAGTTTGGAGATTTAAGTAATGAGGATGACGTCATACTGTTTTTGTCAACAACGCCCTTTTCAATACCAGGAATGATAATTTTTACATCTCTGCTTTGGTTGGATATGTAAACAAAGAGCAAGACATAGCCACAGCACACAGATGTAATTGTTCAGAAAGTATATTCTGTTTTAACGGAAGCATCTCTAATAACTGGGAGCGCGGTGGCTCAGTAGGTAGAGGTGCAGGCTGCAAGCCGAGAGGTCCTCGGTTCGAATCCCACCTGCGGCAACCGCGTTGTGTCCTTGGGCAGGACACTTCATCTCCATTGCCCTTGTGGGGGCACGGTGGCGTTGTATACTAAGGCGTACTGCGCGTCGATGGCGCTTGTCTTCAACCAATGCTAACCCTGCTTGTGTGGAGTTAGTATGTTGGGGAGCTGACAGTTGCTCGCCGTTGTTCGGTGGTTCTCTTCGGGTACTCCGGCTTCCTCCACCCGTAAAACTGTCACGGTCATGATTAGCCGTTGTGCATAACTATGTGACCTTAAACACCAATAAATAAATAAATAATAATCTCTAATAACTAAAGCTTTTCCATTTTTTGTTAGTTATTTGAATATTTGACTGCGTGTTATTGGTTAACAATAACATAAACAGGAAAAGCGTTGTCCATTGTTTTTCTTTATTACTTTCCAAAGTGTGATTTACTGGGTTTGATTATAAACGATAACTTCACAAGTGAATAATGCAATCAACAATTGTGTCATGTATACGTGGGCGCAAACGACGGCGCTTTACCGTGGGTGTAACGGGGACTTCATTGTATTTTGTTTTTTTTAACCCTTTACCTAACATGAAAAGCAGACGACACTTGCAAAAACAATTTTTGAATAGCTATTATTTTCATTTTTTGTCTCAAAAACATAGGTTATGACCCCTCAATGGAACGAGCTCGCCGAGCTCGTTTCAATGAGGGGCCATATCCTATGTTTTAGAGACAAAAAATGAAAAAAAATAATGAAATTTAGTTGGCGAGATTTGAGAATAGGGCTGGCCATTTTTTGCCGTTACGTTAGGTAAAGGGTTAAATAATATAATAATCGTTAATAATGAAAAGTAATAAACAGAGTAATCGCTTGACTGGACGGGTTACGTGAAATAATTCATTCGAGGCGAGGGACTATATTTTAAAACACTCGAGCGCATTCGCGCACTCGTGTTTGTACAACGTCCCTCACCTGTCATGAATTATTGCACGTAACCAGTCCAGTCAAGCGATTACTCTCTATATGTTTTCCATGTAGTTTTTACAAGCTCTACTGCCACATGAATTATTTTTGAAATATATACTTGAATAGATACCGTGAATAGATACGAAAACCACAAACTGTGTAGCGGTTTTTGGATCACAATACGACAGGAATAACACTTAGTTTGCGGAACAATAATAATAATAAAAAACAACCACGCGTTTGTCCTGACGTTAACAAGATTGTATTTTTGAGACTGATAACATTCACCGATGAAGCATTGCTATACTTCATGAGAAATATTTACAACAGATTTTTAAAGATATTACACTCTGCACAAATTGCAAGGGAAGGTTGGACATCAGCCTTGAGTGCATGAGGACGCCTTGATACACTCCTTTAGCATTCTGATAGCGCAATATAAACAACGTGAATGAATGTGACGCCTTTACTTTCAACAACACACTTTTTACTTCGCCTGACAATTTTTACCTCACTAAAGCGGAGCTCAAGGGGAAACACACATTGATTTTTATAAAGTAACCGTAGACACCGCCACGACCACCAACACCAACACACAGACACTGCACCTACACCAACGTCCAAATCACATATCCGGAGACACGACGTACATTGAGATGTTATTCTACTGAAACATTTTGTTCCGGATCTAACATGTCGCTATTTTCTGCATCCTAGAGTAAAACATGAACTACATTGGCGACCTTCAATTTTATTTTATGCTGCAGTCGCTCAAACACTATTTTATAGCACTGTACTTACAAGACTACAACAAAACACGCAAAAATCTGAAATAGTTCCTCCTTGGAATTATATTTGACAGAATAACCTCGTAAACGCTCGGCAGTCTGATTTGATGGACCCATTACTGCTGGTTGCAATAAATCTTTCTCTTGTTGTTATCAGAGGTCATAGCTACTCGTCCATCAATAGACAAAAGTTTATCTGGCTGATACGTCGTAGGATAAGAGAACTGGAAGTACATTCAAGATGATTCGGAAAGAGATATTACAAATTGAATATTCTCAACAGAAGCAACAAGAAGGCGCACACATTATTATACGGAAGAGGATCATTCGATTTTAACACTGTTATTGTATGCAATAAACAGAATAAGGGAATGTCTTAATTAAGGGGAACATAGAAGTGTCCAGTCCCACAACAAAAGAGTTGTTAGTCATTCTTTTATATTGGGCGAGTTCGGAATTTTTTGATTGATTGATTCTTTTTTCAGCAGTATACTGGAAACGTACATATATACATAAGTACTACATAATAGTTGTGTAATAACGTGTATACTGCAGGAAGACGACATAGCCAGATAGGCTGTCTACCTGTGGTCTCCCGGAAAATTTAATCATGCAACAGTGAAATCAGACTGCGATACATCTTATAAACTGCTTGGTCACTAGTGGCTTTGTGTCACTTAACCTCCTACCCTCCGCCCCGGAACTTTCAGTCAATTTGCTGTGTTTGGTAACATTTGTGATCCAAATTATGGTTCACAGTACACTCTGTTCCCAATTTAATTTTCCACCTAAATCCCAACGAGAATGTGAACGAACAATGCACTGAAGTTGCAGCTATCAATTACTGATTACAATAGCCAGTCCATTCCAGGAATCATGGTGTGGTTAACACCATTTTTCTATTTAGTTATAAAATTAATAGTTTGCGACCTGACCAGGGAGAAAAGGGAGAGAGGCGAGGAAGAGAGGGACCATTTCTTCCTTTTTACTTATCTGACACAGCGGCAGGAGTCGAGAGACGAGACGAGATATGCCAGGACGTATATTTATTCTTGCAATACGTTTCAACAATGTTATCTTGGGCTTTCAAGCCCACCCAATTACTCATGGAGTATTCTGTCTATCATGTAACACAGTAAGGGCAGTAAGGGTTGTTACTCTCGATATTATCCGAGTAGAGAGAAAGTAATTTTAACGTTAATTGTTTTTTGGAAATTGTCCCGTTGATTGTGTTACGTAAATCAACGTCTAGTTCATTCCAGATTCTGGGGTATATATTTGTTGGGAGATTATCAAGCGCTCTTGTTCTTGTTTTGCTAATTTGAAGAAGGTGGTCTGTCCGTGTACTGGTTCTTCTCGTACGATCGATTAACTACCGGCTGAAAAAAGTCATTGAACGACAATGGCAATTTATTGTGGCGCCAGTCAAGTACGAACAGACAAGCTTGGAGTTTGAAGAGGTCATTTACTTTAAGAATCTTATTGTCCAAAAAAGGGTATCCGTATGGGTGTTATATCTCTTATTATTTATTATGCAGAGAGAGCGATTTTATTCCATTCATTAGTTGGGAGTGTACCAGGGCATAATAGTATTGTCAAAGCTTCACGAGGAAGTAATGATTTTACTCTATTCCGAGCGAAACTTGCACGAGCAATTTTGGATGAGAGGTAAGATATATGATGCTTGTAGGACAGACTCTCGTCAATATGTATCCCTAAAAATGTAATTGATTTTTCTGTATCATTTGAACCCACTCTACCTATAACCTGCCGATTGATTAGTATATCGTGGTGTAGAGTTACTCTTCTTCTGCTTGATGGATTAATTACAATATATTTAGTTTTTGTAGCGTTTAGAACAAGACCGTTAGTGCAGCACCATTCAAATATTTTCTTGAGTTCTTCGTTGATACGAAGCGCCAGTAGATTTGGTTCAGGTCCCGAGAAGTGACCAGTAGTATCGTCAGCAAAAGATAAGAGATTTATGAGATGCTATGTATCGATAACATATATATATAAAAAAAAAAACAGAATAGGGCATAGAATCGAACCTTGTGGAACTCCACGCGATATGCCAACTCAATTTGACGTATGGTCACCGGAAACAACGTACTGAAATCTGTCCGATAAATAACGTCTAAACCAATCATTACTTAATCCCCTGATACCATATCTATATAATTTATTTATTAAAATATCATGATCTATTGTATCGAATGCTTTAGGAAGATCCAGGGATATTGCCAAAGTGCTGTTTTATCTTTTTTTGTTGTTTTCCTCTGATATAGTTTTAAGCAGTTGAATGATTGGATTGGACCATACTGTGTTTTTTCCTGAAACCATATTGGTTTGGATGTAAGATACCGAAGCGATCTAGGTATTTTGAAATTCTTACTGACATAACTCTTTCTAAGATTTTAGAGAATATGGGAAGTATACTAATTGGACTATAGTTAGTAAGAAGGTGCTGGTCGCCTGCTTTAAATATTGGAATGACTTTGGCAATTTTCATTTTATCAGGAATGTAGTCTTGTGTAAACGAACAATTAAAATACGTGCTAAAGGCGTGACAATGGGTTGGATAATTTTCTTGATGAGTTTTGAACTAATATCGGCACTGTCTTTTGTACTTTTTGACTTCATGGCTTTTGCAATATTTATGACTTAGCAGACACATTTAGGGTTTATGTAGAAAATATTCGTCGAATTTGCATCTAGGAAGTTTTGTTTATGGGATGGGAAGTATTTATTTATTTATTTATTGATGTTTAAGGTCACATATTTATGCACAATGGCTAATCATGACCGTGACAGTTTTACGGGTGCAGGAAGCCGGAGTACCCGGAGAGAACCACCGAGCAACGACGAGCAGCTGCCAGCTCCCCAACATCGTAACCTCGCACTGCAGCAAAGGCAGGGTTAGATTGGTTGAACACAAGTGTACCATCGACGTGAAGTACGCCTTAGTACACGGCGTCATCGTGCCCCCACGCGGGCAATGGAGATGAAGTGTCTTGCCCAAGGACACAACGCGGTTGCCGCAGGTGGGATTCGAACCGAGGACCTCTCGGCTTGCAGCCTGCACCTCTACCTACTGAGCACCGCGCTCCCGGGATGGGAAGTGGTGGAAAGGTTCTCCATGTAGGAGGCTAAGGGTGCAGTTATATAATTGATAACCAAGGCCTTAAGAAATGATTCATCATTGAAATGAGCCCAACATACCCGTTCTAGAGATGGGGGGTGGGTGGGGGGGGGGGGTCATAATCGATGTTTTCGAGGCAATTATTGGAATGATAATTGTTGTGAAAGGCGCTGGCCATTTATGATCGTCACATTAGGAAAGGGTTCAAATAGAATACATCGATTGTATAGAGTGAGGGTGGGAATGCAAATTGGGGAAGTCTATATTCTGGAAGACTAATACTCCCGCAAGCCCATCCCCATAGCGCCACCACCGGCCAGGTGGTACAATATTCTGATCTTTGGAGCGTGTTTCGCGAGAGTAGAATATTGTTCAACATCATGGCTGCATAAAACTGCGCGGTTATGTTGCAAATAGTTCTCTTCCGGAACAGTGCCTCTGTGGTATCTATTCTCGACATTAACTGTATTCATAATTTTTGTTCAATGCAAAGGCTGCTCCTTTTTTTAAAAATGAAATTTGATATTACTGATTTTAGTATACCGTATTGTTGCATTCTGTTTTCATCCTCACTGCAGGGTCAGAACTGAGTTAGCCCCTGTGTGTGGATGGCAGTTTAACGGCGCAATTACAGATAACGAATTGAACTAGTTTATCAAAAAAGGGGGAGAGGAACTCGTGGAAAGCCTAACTGCCCTATTCAATCTAGCCATAGAAAATCAAGAGGTCCCAAAGGAGTGGAGAGAAAGTAAAGTGACATTTATTCACAAAAAGGGATCTCTGCCAGTAGCAACATTGGAAAGGTTTTCTGTAAAGTCCTGTATGAGAGACTAGAGGAGGTGATCGAGGAGAAGGGTTTTTGGGGAGAAATCCAGAATGGCTTCAGGAAGGGAAGGAGAGTTACTGACCATCTTTTCACTCTATCCCAAATGATAGAATCCGCGAAAGCAAAAAAAAGAAAAAGATGTTTATGGCCTTTTTGGATATCAAAAAGGCATACGATAGAGTATGGAGGGAAGGTATGTGGCGCAAGTTGGAGGCTCTGGGCTTAGGATGCGAGTTTGTTGGAATTATGAAAGCATTATATAAAGATGTACAGAGTGAACCTAGCCTGGGAAACATTACGACGAAACGTGTGCCTATGGAGATAGACCTAAAACAGGGGTGTTTCCTTTCGCCGATCCTGTTTGCATTGTACATCAAAGGTTTAGGAGATGAACTCCTGCGTAGCGAGGAGGGGGTAGCAGTTGGGGACTTGAAGATCCCAGGGGTCTTTTTTGCAGACGATATGGTTCTAGTGTCAGAAAGCGAAGAGGGGCTAACGAAAATGCTGAGAATTGTTGGAAAATATGGGAGCAAATGGAGACTCGAACTTAATGAAAGCAAGAGCAAAGTTATACCTGTGGGCCGCAAAGTGGACCCCACTCGAAGGTGGAGAGTGGGTGAGTTCTGCATTCCGGGAGGGAGCAGCAAACTTCTCAGTGTGGGAGAGACGGGTGATTACGAGTATTTGGGGGTAAATATAAACATTACCGGAACCACACAAATAAATTGATTCTGAAGGGGAAGCGAATCCTTAACCAAATGAAACTTATCGGGAGAAACAGTTTCAATAAGGTTTTCGTGGGGAAAACCATTTGGGAAATGGTGGGGCTGCCAAGTATAACATACGGTACGGAAGTGGTACCCCTAAACCAGACGGCCGTAAAGAGCTTGGAAATCCTGCAGAACGATGCAGGTCGATGGATAACGGGGTCGAGTAATGCCGCAGCGCTAGAAGCAATCAGGGGTGAGCTTGGGTGGATGAGGATCAAGGACAGGATAGACCCGTTGAAGCTCGGTTATCTTAATTATTTGGTAAATCTCCCCGACAGCCGATGGTGTAAAGTAATGTTCCTGAGAATTTTCAACTCAAATATCAAAACGGAGTGGATGGTCCAAGTGAGGGAGCTAGTAGAGAACTACTCATTGGAGATCTCGGACCTGGACGTTGGGGCAAACCAGGGTAAAACAATCGCCAGAGAAAGGGTCATGGAGGATTGTAACCGTAATTGGCGAGAGGGGGTCAAATCAAAGAGGTCTTTGGGTGGCCTGCGTGATAAAGAGAAGCCAGGTTTTGAAGAGTACCTTGATGGCACCTTTGGGGGGTCACTGTTGTTCAAGCTGAGGTCGCGATCCCTGGAGCTGAGGGAAAATTGGGAAAGACGGTGAAAGGGGGTGCCAGATGTGTAACTTGGACATGGTGGAGACCCTGGAACACTTTCTTCTAGAATGCCCAAAGTATCAGTCTAAACGAATGAGATTCACTGGGAGTTTAATGGGGAAGTAGGATGGGAGAATGAAGGACATGTGGTTAGGGGGAGACACAAAGGAGAGGGTTAATATGCTAATCGGAGAGATTGGGAAGAATGGGACAAGGGATATCATCAAGCAGTTCGTCTCTGAGTGTTGGGAGGAGAGGAGAAGCGTGGGAATAGGGAGGCAGTTGGGAGTACAGGGGTAACCATGTCCTTCTCGTCCGAGAACCGCGACAAATCAGCGGCTGGCCAAAGTGTTATTATTACTCCCCCTAACGTAGCTGGGAATATTATATGCCGGAACGCTTTAATAATGAGATCTCAAAATAACCAACACACTTTGTCTCTTTAACATTAACTGTCGAAGCCTTAATGCTAACTGGGAACCCCTTCATAACCTAATATGTAACCTTCAACCCGAATCCAATATTTCTGATGTCACAGGCTTAACAGAACATTTAGTATAAAAGAAAATATTGCCTACTCACTTGATGGCTACCATCCCTTGAGCACACGACAGCGACCTGAAAACGACGACAGTAGGGGAGGAGGGGGTCTTTTTTATTAAAGACTCTATTCCATTTAATATTCGCGAAGATCTATCTGTGTTTATCCCACATGTCCTTGAGTCCCTGTCCGTTGAGATCGCGACGAAATAAAAACAAATTATTGGACTCATTTATAGACCCAACACAGCCCCTAAAGCCGACCTTGATTTATTCCTGGAAAAACTATCGAACTTACTAGAAATGCACAGTGACCTAAACAAAACTGCTTATCTTATGGGTGATTTTTACATTGATCTACTGGGTTTCTGCAAACACTCTAAAACTGACTTATTCATAGATATCATATTCAGTGCTGGGTTTATGCCCACTATCACGAGACCAACGCGAATCACTGACCACTCTGCCACTATAACTGATAATATTGTTTTCTCGAAGTATAGTGCATCTACACATTGGGCGCACAACACACGCACTATATGGGCACATTATGATATTGGTTCCTATACCATGTCCTTTATGGCTCCTAGCTCTTATATGGGTCCTGTATTGATCCTAGACCATGCCCTTCATGACTCTTAACTGGCTCCTAGCTCCTCTTCGGGACCTAGCTCCCAGACCATGCCATGGCCATCGTGGTTCCAAGATCACCACTGCTAACTTGTTCACATTCACAACTATCAGTTCCGTGATCGGCTCTAACCATAATGCAGAAACTAATAGAGTCTTACACCATTACTACTGATATATAGCTCCATCACAAGCCTGTTAGAAGTATCTGCTCCTACCTCGACCACCTGTTAATAGGCTCAATCATATCGCTCCATCTGTCGAAGTCGAATCCGTCTGTACAGTTCCTCAACCCAGTGCATGGTCGGATGTATTTCGTATATAGAGGATATGGAATGAGTGTTTTTCTCATATAATATTTATGAAACGAATTTAAGAATTGTCCGTTTGGACGAGCCTCTGGCGAGCCCAAACAGAAAATTCGGACGAGTTTCATAAATATTATATGAGAAAAACACTCATTTCATATTCTATTTATCATATGACACACACACGCACAAATTAGCCACTTAGTATGACTTTTTAACCCATCACCTAACTTGAGTTGCAGACGGCACTTGGAAAAAACATGCTCGTATAACTAAAAAAATTTATTTTTTGCTTCCAAAACATAGATTATGACCCCTCATTGGAACGAGCTCATCGAGCTCGTTCCAATGAGGGGTCATAACCTATGTTTTGGAAGCAAAAAGTGAAAATATAAAAAAAATGAATGGCGTTTTTCTTGTAGGTAAAATATTAATACAATATAACCCACCCTAAATAGGACAGATAACGTAAATTCTCCCTACTGAAATTATGCAAATGTCACCCAGTTGTATTTTGTTCAGCCAATCAAATTGTCCAGTTTTGAAATTGACCAATGAAAGCTCCCAACTCTAATTATGCAAATTATGAAAATGTGGCCCAGTTTTATTTTGTTCAGCCAATCAAATTGTCTAGTTTTGAAATTGACCAATGAAATTGACGGAAGGCTTTATTTATCACTGATTAATATGAAAGCAAAATATCAAATGTTTTAAAGTGAACAAAACGGACGAGTCATATGATAAAAGAGACTATTGCTTGTGTCAATATATGTGTTTATATAATACTGCCCAAAGAATTCCGCTCACGAAGTCCTACTTACGGAACCCTTTCTGTGGCCAGTCTGTGGACATAGAATCCCTTTTTTGCGAAATTCGTCGAAGACTCTAAAGAAGATTTACTCCTAGGAGCAACTGTTCTCAGTGCCCTGAAAGCACGTTCTTCTTTGTAATGGCTTCAGCGGCCGAACAATCATCGATCAACTAGATCGCGCGAAAATCTGTTAAAAAGCCCTGAGGTAGTCGTGGAGTTGGTCATTTCCTTCTCAAATGTAAACCTCGGGATCACCCCATATCTATGAATGCTGATAGGCTTTGTTCTATCTGATTGTTTGGAAAAATACCACTCTGTGGTCAAAGTCACCGTGGCAAGTTCTCGAAAATAGGTCGAGTGCAAATGGACAAAATAACACGTTGTCTTGAAATAAGTAAAAAAAATTGAAATGAGAAAAGTAGACAGACTGCATCTATTATACTACTGGTCTACAAATAACTCATAATCACTCAAATGCGTGTAAAAAGTGGATTCCTTAATACTACGTACTAATGTTTGGTCATAGTTGTGGTGACTGAAATGTGCAATTGTGTATTGTATCGTACATATACAAGACAAAAGACAATACAGAAAAAGTGCGCTGAAAACGAAGAACGGCCATGCAAATAAACATCGCAATGCCCCCACCGAATACACACAACCTCCCTCCTACAATTGAACCCAAATTGCCGTATAAATTCAGCCAAAACGGCTGAAATGTCCTTAAAAATGAGACTGATCCTTAAGGGTTGTTTGGAACAGATATAACAAAACAAATTAATATTACCGGCACTCTGAAATCAGCTGGGTTGATAATTAACCCAAATCAACTGGGTTGAGAAAAGGAGACAGACTGCATCTATTATACCACTGGTCTACAAATAACTCATAATCACTCAAATGCGTGTAAAAAGTGAAAAAGTGGTTTCCTTAATACTACGTACTAATGTTTGGTCATAGTTGTGGTGACTGAAATGTGCAATTGTGTATTGTATCGTACATATATCAGACACAAGACAATACAGAAAAAGTGCGCTGAAAACGAAGAACGGCCAGGCAAATAAACATCGCAATGCCCCCACCGAATACACACAACCTCCCTTCTGCAATTTAACCCAAATTGCCCTATAAATTCAGCCAAAACAGCTGAAATGTCCTTAAAAATGAGAGTGATCCTTAAGGGTTGTTTGGAAAAGATATAACAAAACCAATTAATATTACCGGCACTCTGAAATCAGCTTGGTTGATAATTAACCCAAATCAACTGGGTTGAGTGAATATGAACCCAAATGAGTTCATACTCACACAACCCATCGTGCAATATGAGGAAAATTCTTCTGCTTCGGATTTGTAAGTCCAAATATTTTGATATTTGATACACAACCTCCCAAGGAGTGGGGTGGTCAAATCGAAGTTTGTTCAAATCAAGTCCCTGGGCACCCTATCGGAGCCTGAATTTTAACTTAACCCTTTACCCAACGTAACGGCCAAAACCGGCCAGCGCTATTCTAAAATATCGCCAATTAATTTTCAGTATTTTTTTCATTTTTTGTCTCAAAAACATAGGTTATGAACCCTCGTTTGAACGAACTCGTCGAGCTCGTTCGAACGAGGGGACATAACCTATGTTTTTGAGACAAAAAATGAATAAAATTAGTTACTCAAGGAATTTTTTTGCAAGTGTCGTCTGCTTTTCATGTTAAACTGAAAATATTAATTGATCTACCCCCCAAATAATGAATATGAACTCTTCCAATTGTTGACTGACATGGAAGATTCCATTAGGATTCAAAGGGTTAAGAATAGGATATAATCTAGAAGGTACAAGACCAAAAAATATTCGATAAAAAGTAGTAACTCGAAGCGGTTTGTGTTACGCGACAAAGCTATATGTCGCTAATTTCGAAAGGAATGTTTATGATCTCGACCATGTACAAACCAAATCTACGAGCTAGGGGCGAAGTAAAATTTAGAATTTCATGGTGGGCGGCACAGCCAAAGAAGGGTACCACATGCTTAGTTGTATATACCAATGTGTGTACCATGACTGACGTGACAGGCGTTACTTATTCCCAGTTCCTTATTCGCTATTACTTATCAACCGATTTTATCTGTTGATAACGAATGTCGAATAAGGAACTGGGAATAAGTAACTGTTGTTGCATTCCCTACCGTGTACCTTAGTGGCATGGTATGAATACAACACATAAAGCTATATTTCGAAATAAAGCACCCCTGCATTGATAAAATGCTGCTTTTTGTGCCATATTTAACACATTTCCCTACAAATGCCGAAACCTTGTGCCAAAGGAGTGAGACCAGAAGCGAACGTCCATGTTCAGCATATCTGTTCCAAATTTTAAACAACGGTGTTGATTCCGAAAAAAGAGATCATGTTTAGCTTCGTATAGTCCGGTAAGTTTTTCTATTTGCAATACAAGTTCAATATGGGAAGGTGTCTTTCTAGATCATTGTCATTGAAGTTGGCTGAGTTGTATGATCGGCATATAAACACCCGATGAGTGGACACTCGCCCATTATCTTCCATTACCGACAAAATTGGGGGGGGGGGGGGGGCGGTCGGAACTAATGTACAGCTTAAAGAGAGTTGTCGGGGGGTTGTTGTTTGATGGAAGTGTCTGTAAACTAGAAACTTATATTCTTGAAGGATGATAGCTGCTGACCACAACCTATATAGCTGTATATATAGAGGGCTTAGTGTGTGTGGATGTGTGTGTTGGGTGGGTGGGTGGGGGTCAAGGTATTAGTGCCTCATGTCCTTTGTAAGGCATTTGTCATGTAGCTCGCACTCATGAGCAAAATAAAAAAATAAAATCTGAGCCGAAAGCAGAGCATTTTTTCTATTTCAGCCGCCTGTGACAAGATTCAAGAGCTGCAAAAATGTGAGCCAACAGTAGGTATAAATGGAGAGTTTACTACCACTTTGTACATGTACGTGTACAACATACGTACACGATGCGTTCACCAACGTGGAATTCAGTGTTAAATCGCACGCTTGTTCACAAAAATGTACAGTGGTCTTGAATCCTCCATGTTTTTTTGTGACTCCTAGATCGCACTTTTAACGTTCAAATACTCGTGGTGAACGCGCGTTTTTTAAAAAAAGGTGAAATTGTACATCTTCACTTTTATCTTTTACTTTAAAATTTTTTGTCGACGTCCCATCGCAGATCAGACCATCGATCCATCGTTGGTGAACGTGAGCAAAAAATTCTAGGCTATCATCAAAAAACGGTCTGCGGATTCTAGACCAGTGGTCCAGAACTCTCCATTGTTTTGAGGCGGTGGGTTTTTTCCCATTTATGACGTCATTAGGGGAATTCCCCACTATGGGAATTCCCAAACTCAGCTAATCGACCGATCGGATCGCTCGATTCTCCGCCAATTGACCGATCGGATCGCTCGATTCTCATAAACTCGATCATACGGAGTTATCTCCCCTCGTCGTGGGGTGGAGGAATATCCTAGGAAATAAATAAAAGTGATTGATATATATAGGAGAGAAAAAGAAATATATAAATAATAGTTATTTAGAAAAATAAATATATCAAATCGAATAGATAATAAAAAAAAAATACGTAAATCATGAGCGCTTCCCAGACTATTAGAGCGAGGATTCTTTTAAACATGCTGATGAGAGCATACGCAATCTGCGTGAACGATGAACTACGTTCCATCTTGTTAGAACGATGCGTCGGATGTCGGGATCATCTAGACTTCGATCACGAGAATCATTCGTGTCTGACGATGGAAAGGGAAGATATGGTCGTCATGTATTTCGAACCGGCGTTCGAACGCGTTAGATTCGACGATGTGATCACGTTTTGGAAGAGATTAGTCTTCTGTAAGAATCAAGACAAGCCTACAGTTTCGGAAGAACTGAAATTGGCGCGTAGAAGTCTGACTTTAGAAGACAAGGGATGCATCAAGAAATTATTGCTGAATGAAGCATACGTCTAAGTTTTTTTCGTTGATATAAAATAAGGGAGAATAGAAAATAAAAAATAAATACACACATAAAATTTTTTATCTAATATTAGAAAGAAAAAAAATACAAAAATGAGAACCAGAAATAAATTGTATCCGACGTTAGTGGACGACGAGGACGAGAAGCCGATCGACGTTTTGCCGACGGCACCGTCGCTAGAAGAAAGAGAAAGAGGAGAGAGGTATCGCATCGATGAAATCAATAGAATCCAAGAGTATCTAACTCGAGAGAGAGATTCTCGCCGTTCTCTCAAGAAGAAGTATTCGCGTTTCGTGACATTCGTCAACGCGATCGACACGACACTCATCACGATTTCCATGGGTTTACACGTGGCCGGCATCGGATTGTTGTCGACCGCGGTCGCCATTCCGATCGTGTTGACCGTAGAAGGAGTGGCCCTCGCCGCCGGATTGTTTAGCACGCTCGGAAACTTTTTGAGTAGGAAATTATATCTGAAGGCAAGGAAACACGATAAGATTCGCGTCTTGGCCGACTCCAAGATCGACACGATATCCGAAATGATCTCTATGGCGTTGAAAGACGGTACGATATCGGACGGAGAATACTTCGCGATATTGAGCGAGAAAACGAAATACGATGCCATGAAAGAAGCCGTGAGAATCAAGACTCGTCAGATCATCAAGGAAGAGATGATGATTCTCTCGTGAAAAAGGGGAGGAAAGAGGCCAGGGAGGAATTCAGTAAGATGATAGAACTCAAGAGCAGCGATTGAAAAAAAAATATATATAATAAGAACAGAATTTAAAAAAAAAATTAAATTTATATATAAAATAAAAAAACGAAATTAATTTAAATAACTCTTAAAAATGTATTGCGTAAAGTGTAAGAGAGCTACCGAGACGAGTAATTCTAGAGAAGTGCGAACTAAAAACGACAGACAGATGCTTCGCGGAATTTGCGACGTGTGTGGTTCTGTCAAGACACGATTCGTCAAAAAAAAGAACGCTAGCAAAGGTAAAGGCATCGTGAATAAAATGGTCAATAATCTACCTTTCGAAATGCATCTGCCCGGTCACAGTTTCACGGGACCCGGAACGAAATTGAACAAGAGACTCAACGCCGATCTGACACCCAAATCTTGGAGCAAACCTGTGAATAGGGTGGACGCGGCCGCGTATGACCACGATCTGTGCTATGCCGGACATCCCGACACCAAGACTCGCAACGACGTCTGCGATAAAAACATGTTGGGGAAATTGAGAGGCATATCGAATCCGACCAGGAGAGAGAAGATGGAACGTTCGCTGGTCGGCAATCTGATCGGTGCGAAACGTCGATTCGGATGGGGCGTTCAAAAATAAAAAGCGCATCTGAAAAGAAGAAGAAACGATTATTGACGAGCGAATTGGCCGAGGAGTTACACAAACTCATAGTGCGTAAATTTCGAAAGAGAAGGGTGTTCGTGAAGGGTCTGGATGATATTTGGTCTGCCGACTTGGTCGACATGAGATCGTTTTCGAGGTGGAACGAGGGCGTTAAATATCTATTGACGGTCATCGACGTGTTTTCCAAATACGGTTGGATCAGAGCTTTGAAGAATAAATCGGGACCTTGCGTCGCCGAGGCTCTGAAGAGCGTGTTCGACTCGTCTTCTCGAAAACCGAGAAAATTGTGGGTGGATAAGGGAAAGGAACTCTACAACAAGGACGTTCGTCGATTAGTAGACCTCTACTCGATCGAAAACGAAGAGAAAGCCAGCGTGGTGGAACATTGGAATTGAACGATGAAGGAAAAGATGCACAGATACTTCACGGCGAATTCGACCAAGAAATACATATATGCTCTAAACGGTCTGGTCAAAGATTACAACAACACCCGACACAGATCGATCAAGATGACTCCCGCGGAAGCTAGCGATCCTCGAAACGAAAAACGGGTCTACGCGAATCTATATCCTGAGAGATCTAAGATCAGGAAGAAGTCTAGAACGCCGAAATTTGCGGTCGGTGATCGAGTGAGAATTTACGCTTATAAGAAGCACTTCGAAAAGGGTTATACTCCTCGATGGACCTCGGAAATCTTCGTGATAATCAAAATATTTCACACCGATCCGGTGACTTACGAAATCGAAGCTTTGGATGGAGAAGAGATCATCGGAAAGTTTTACGAACAACAATTACAGAAGACGAAGTTTTGATGAAGAAGACAACATTTTTTTTATTTACTCTCTTTAACACTTTCTTGTTTACACACATATATATAAGAGAGAAAAAAATAATAATAAAAAATAATTAAAAACTATTTTTAGATAAAAAAGCAAGTTAATTAATAAACAAAAAATTAAAAATCCTTTAAAATGACAAATATACTAGATATAGCACAAAGCATAGTGAAAGATGAAAGTATTCAAGAATATGAGGTTCACGAATACGAACCGGTAACCAGAACGAGTTTGAACAATGCAGGAGAGATAAGAATCAACGTCGAAACTCAAGATCTATTCGTACATCCTAGCGAGAGTTACATAGTGGTGCAGGGACGTCTCACCAAGGAAGATGGGAGCGACTACGCCGACGACGACACAGTTACTCTAGCCAATAATGGCATCATGCATCTATTCAGTAACATAAAATACATGCTATCCGGACAAGAGATAAAATCTGTGTTTCATCCCGGTCAGGCCACCACGATGTTCGGACTCTTGACGTATCCTGATGATTTTTCGAAATCCAGAGGACTTAATCAGTTGTGGGTGAAAGACACCGTAGGCCCTGCTAGCGCAGGCGCCACCTTGATATTCGACTACGTCGTCAAGACGTCCAGACCTAAAGGAACGTTTTCGTTCAGGATACCTTTGAAACACATCTTCGGATTTGCGGACGATTACAACAAGATCATGTACGGATTCAAACACAATCTGACGTTGATTCGAAAAGGAAACGATGACGCAATAGTGAGACTCACTGCGACCGATGCGGGTAAGATAACTCTACACAAGATATCGTGGTTCATTCCGCACGTGGCGCCTTCGATCGTGGAGAAAGCGCATCTCTACAAGATCATAGAATCCAAGAGTAAATTACCCGTGGGATTTAGAATGAGACAGTGTGACACGGCTAGCATTCCTCCCTCAACAAATCACTTCAATTGGAGATTGACGGTGAAATCCGCTTCCGAGAGACCGCGTTTCATCGTGGTTGCGTTTCAGACCGATAGGGACGGGTCTCAGGAAAAGAATGCATCGCTGTTCGATCACTGCAGTTTGAGAAACATGCAAGTGTTTCTGAACGCCACGAGATATCCAGCAATCAATTACAATGCGTCGTTCGACAAGAACGATTTCTGCAGACTGTACGGCGACGCTGCAGATTTTAGAAAGAAGTATCACAGTCTAGACGAATTGATGAGCAATCCTAACATGTCTCCCGGTGAATACAAGTCAATGTATCCCATGTTCGTATTCGACGTCAGTAAACAGAGTGAACGACTCAAGAGTAGCGTCTTAGACATTCAGATCAAGATGCAATTCGATAGGAACGTTCCGAGAAAAACCGAAGCCTTTGCCCTGGTCCTGTCGGACAGAGAATTACAATTCGAATCGGATGGAAATAAGATGTCGATCATTCAATGAGTGATGAGTGTGAAAAAAAATAAAAGACAAAAAAAAATAAAAAGTAATGAGTAATTATTAAAAACAAAAAAAAACCCAAAAAAATAAAAAAATAAATTCGTTTTTAATGATATTTTTTAACAAAAATAAGTTTCATCCGAGAAAAAATCGTCTTTTTTCAACATTCTCAATGTACAAAATGTTACAATTCGTAAGTAGTCACGTAGAAAACGAAATACACATTCCATTTTCGCGTTTGAAAAAAAAAGATTTTTACGATTACGTTCTGAATTATTTAAAAGATCGCGTCCTATTCACTTGAGAGAAACAAAAAGGATATTTCGTGACGAAGATATTAAAACTCGAAGAGATCTTAGATTGTTCGATCCTGTGCGATCATCTCTCCGTTTCCGTCAGATGTTCCATCCTGTGTTGCAAGCCAAAAAACAAAAAAAAAGATGTGGAAAAATGGTTAGGTAAACAGCGGGATAGACGGTTGGAAATGAAAAGAATGAGACGCTTTCCACCATCACCACTACCTTCTGAAGAGAATGGTAATGATGTGAGTGTTATCAAGAGATGCACAACATTCGTTCATAATTATGATTCGGATAAACAAAAGTGTTGTTATCAACGTATCATATCACAAAGAAAAAGAAAAAAAGAAAAAGAAGAATTGACGCTGAAAATTGAGAAAAAAGGAAACGTTATTATAATATATGGTGATAGTGAAGAAGAAGGTAAACAAAAAAAAAATTTAGATCTAAAGATGATCTCATTCCTTTTTTTTTTTGTTTTTTCGTTTTTAATAATCACACATTATTTTTTTTTAATTCATTATTTTTCACGCGTTCACTGTTTGTTCAAAGGAACTAGTTTGATCAGTAGACTCACCACGGAAGTGGCGGCTTCGGGATTATTGGTTTTCGTAACGAAATTAATCCTGTCTCTGGCATTCACTTTGAGAGGCATGCCGAACGAGCTAACATTCGCGTGTTGATTCTCAGTCTTTTCGACGCTGTATCTGTTATCGCTCTCCACACCATTCACCATGAGATTGACGACCGCTCTGTTATTCAAATCCGAGGAAGCCAGACTCATTCGAAGGATTTCACCTCCCAGCGGCATGGGATATCCCACCTGACCATGTTTCGATCCGCTACCTCCATTTCCGAAAGACCACTCAGCTTTTCCTTCATCTAAGGTGCCGGCCTCTTCGGCCCACACAGTGATCAATTGTCTAGCATATTTGACTTTCTCCACTACCAAAATCAGGGTGCAGGCATCCGTCATGTTCACGGGATCCGGTAGATTCGTGAGCGTGTGTCCACCCATGTCTAGTTTACCTTCCATGATGTCACCCTTTCTCCAGACTGAGTTGTCGTCAACATACTTTCTGCTGACCGTGCTGGATCGAATTCGGGATCGTGATCGAGACCGAATAAATTGTGACCATTCATGTTGATGCCACCCTCCATGGTTTCACCAGATTCTTTGTTCAGGTAGAGATCGTCCACTTGCGATTCTAGGTATTCTTGCGATTGTATCACGGCAGAATCTACATAGCCCTTGTTGAGCGTGGTTGAGTCCGCATCCGTGTCGTCAATCTTTGACAGATTCAATATCTTGTTGAATCCCGCATTCAGATCCGATTTCATTTCGCATCTGTCAGACTTTCTCTGTTCCAGATCTACGTAGTGTTTGGTCGCCACGTCCTTGGGATTCGTGGGAGTGGCCACGTTCGTTATCTTGTTAGTATTGGCGTTCAATTCCGAGTGCATCGTTTTCTGAATGTATCTATTTCTCAGGTGTTCGCTGAATCTCACGTGAGAGTGGTCCGCATATTTCTTGGTCGCGGCATCGGTGGGATTTAGGGGATTTGCGACATTCACCAAACCTTTGGATTTCAGATCGAGATCGTCGGTCATGGTTTTATCCACGTAATTATCTAGCAGGATTCGTTCGAAATCGGCGTTCCCCCTGTCGACATATTTTTTTGGTCGCAGCATCTGCGAGATCTATCGGCTCGGGAAGATTGTAGAGCTTCTTATCATTCATGTTCAAAGGTTCTTCTCAAGGTTCGTATCTCCGAACGTAACGTTCGTCCAAGTTGGCAACGTCGTAACCATCGTCAACTTCGAACGTCTTCCTCTTCTTTCTTGGGTTTACTTTTTCGTCGTCACTTCTACCAAATTTATCGACTGGCATGTTGTTGTGGGATTTTTTGTTTTCAGAAAAATATGTTCAAACGCAGTTTATTAAAAATGAACTATGTTATTTTATTTTTCGTTTTTATTCAATTAAAAATTTTTTTAAAACAACTTTTTTATCTTTATATATACTATAAAAAAAAATCTCTCTCTAATGTAAATCATTGAGAATGTCTTGAAATCGATCTCCTTCAGACCATCTCTTGAGAACGTAGAGACACAGGTGACCGCAAAACACTTGATGTGGTGATTGTACTTGTTCCGTGTTGTAACGAACCATCGATTTGTTGAAATAGTTCTTTATTTCTTTTGATGGCGAGATTCCGTAGCTGTCGAAATAATAATTTTTCTTCTTCCCGTTCTTCATCCACGCCACCCAGTGAGTGCCTTCACCCGATGAATCATCTAGATTTAAAATTCCACATTCCGATTGTCGAGGTCTTTTCTTCAGCAAGGCATCTCTGGAAAACACTCCTAGAAAATCTTTGATTTTCAAATCTTTTGCCACTTTCAACAGATCGATGTTGGATAGGGGTTCGTTAGGTAAGATGACACCTTCTACGGATATCTTTATTTTCTTATTCATAAATGCGTATATATTTTTTTTATTTATTTTATTATAATTTACTAAAAATGACGTTATTTTTTTTCTATTTTTTTCTTTTTCTTTTTAAACTAACTTTCTCGATGTCACTATCGATTTCTATAATTTTGTGTTCCTCCAATTCTTCTTGATTTTCTGGAATCCTAACATCCACAATCGTATCTGGAATCTTATCATCTACAATCGTATCTAGAATCCAATCATCCATATTCATATCGTCTCTAATTAGATCCACAGTCCAATGTCTGAGTGCCAAAGTGCTTATTTTATTGTCTAACATGAATCTCTTATCATCGTCGGCTGTCAGCGAAATCTTGTTGACTATTTCGGTATACAAGTCGTGATTTTCGCTTCGAATCGATTTCATAGTCTTATACACCGAACCACTTCCTAACAGACAATCTTTATACTCTTGGAAAGAGATGTTTTTCTTCACCACGCACGCTTTAACTCCTTTGCACTTCTTGATCTCTTCATCATCTTCTAGACGATAAGCATACAGTTTGGGTCTCAAGCCCATGAATTCGATGATCTGTTTACCGCCGCTCTCGTCCTTAAATTTACCCAACACCTTCTTGTTGTCGTTCAATTGAATGTTGGATGGGTGATCGACGGGATAATTGCTCATGTCGAACCAATTGGCCACGTCCGGAGATATATCTCGGTAGACATCTTTCGTCTCTATCTCGTAAACTAAACTGTCCATGTCGGTGAACAGAAGTTTGGCTTTATCACCAAATTTTCGTTTGACATAATAGTAGTGAAACTCGTACATCAATCGCTTGCTGATTATTAAGATGATCGGTCCGAGATAATACGGTTTGTCGAACTTCAGGTGTGTCTTTTGCATGTGAACGGCCACTAGATTTTCGTCGAATATGGTTCGGTGTTAGTAATTGGGTTTCGCCACTAATTTTTTAGCTCTTTTCTCAGACGTGATGAGTCGAACGTCGGTTCTCTTCCTGATGTTTTCCATCGATTTGCCGTACACGCAGTTGTTCATGAGTTTGAAGAAATCTTTTTTGAAATCGTTCTCGGCTTGTGTTCTGAGATTCGTGTTGAGATCAATGTATTTTTTCATCCAAGGCTCTTCGTCGAATCGAATGATGCGATGTATGTCGACTAATTTCATCCCATAATCGACGTACTGTTTCAAATTCTCGCTGTAGACGACGTAGTTACGTTTGTTAAATAAATTGGGAATGAGTTTTTCCTCGTCTCCTTCGTTCGGTTCCATTCGTTCGGGAGCTAGCAGATAATCGTTGTGTGGATCGTGTAATTCTTCCGGATAGTTCAAATCGACTTCTAAAATGCAAGGATAGTCTCTCCATTTTTGCATCTCTTCCGGTTCCTTCACCCATTCAAAATTTCCAATCGGTAAAGGATGACTCATAGCCCAACCATACAGATTATTGGCGTCCCAATACTGTATGTATTTAGTTGACCGTTTCGAATCGAAACCTTCTTTCATGTAGGGATTGTTAGCCTCAGAATATCTGTGGGAGATCATCGAGACGCCACCTCTCGCAGCCCTTTCGAACATGAGCAACATGTCCACGTTGGATAATAATTCCAATTGGACTTCAGTAGTCTTCAACAGAGCGTCCCATGCCAGACCGGGTGCGGTGAAATACCAAGTGGGATCCAGATCGTAATTTTGACCACAGACGTCTCGAAAATTTTCGAACACGTCTGCCAAGAGCAGAACGTCGGTCTTCAGATAGAGATCGTGATAATCTCTCATGGTTTTCATATCGAATGATTTCCACACGTTTTTGGCGTGTTCGTAATTCTCGTCGGAAATGTCAGATTCGTATAATTTCGAATAAAAATCTTCTTTCGAAGGTAGTGCGGTGTCTTCGAATCTCTTTAGATCGTTCATGTAATCGTAAGGATAGACTCCTTTCCTCAACATGATGTCTACTCGTTCTCCGAAATGTTCGCTCGTGATTTTAAATTTATCCTTGCTCATGTTATCGACTAATTTTTCCAGAGCGGTCGACATGAATTTAAAACTGTCGATGAACCGTATGCATCTACGAATGGATTTCGTTTTTTCTTTCAACGTATTTCCGTCGATTACTCTTTTCTTCTCCATGAGCTTCCATTTCGTGAAGGAAATGTATCTTTCTTCACTGTTCGCGATGCAATTTAATTCTTCGTGTGAGGTGCTGAGATTTTTCACGAACAGATGACTGTCGTAACCTGAGAGATTGTGAAACATCACCGGATAGAAAGCGGCATCTCGATATTTTAAATTACACTTGCTGTGAGCCGGACCGCGATACAGACCCGTGTAATGATCGTGGTCTCTGACCTTCTTATTTTCCTCCGAATTCTCATCGAACGATTGTCTGCATATGTGACATTCGGTGGCTCTGTTATTTTCATCCTGCTGCTCTCGCATGATGATCATTTTTGCCGGAGTTTTAAATTTGTCATATAACATTTGAATTTTCGATTCTAACTCTTCCACGAACCTTTGAGCCACGTCGTCATCTTCATACTGTTTCGTGTAGGTGAAGGGACCCATGTCGTGTTGTGAGTCAAAAGAGCATTTCACGTAAATGCAATAGCCTGAAGGTATGTGTTTTTGATATCTTTTGACATAACTTTGAAGAGCATTGGGTTGACAAGAACTCATTTTCGCGGTGAAACATTCGAAATCGGCGTACACGACGAATGGTACTTTTAACCTTCTATTGTGATTATCAAACTTCACGATGGTGTTGGGTTTTGGCATTTTGGATGATTTCTGCATCATCGGTACAAAATGGCGGCTGGCAGCCATCTTGAATTTCGGACCACACCCAAAAACACTCGTTCTTGTCCCACGATCATAACAAAGGTACCCAAGAAGTTTCGTAAAGATCAGTTCATAAATACGGCCTCTAGCCCGAGCTGTATCCAATTGTTGACGGACAGATGGACGACGGGCCATGGCATAAGCTCAAATTTGGCTTCGCCAAAGTTGAGCTAAAAATCATTCCAAAACAAGTTATCCTACCAAGTTACAATGAAATCCCTTCATAAATATAACTTGTAGACTTTTCTAAAGGAATCTAGGTCACATGATGTTTCGGAGGTCATGGTTGACCAATCATGACCAAAATAGGAGAGTCTCTTCTAGATATCATACGACGTTATCCTACCAAATTACAATGAAATCCCTTCATAAAAACCTGTAAGCAGTGTTACATGAATCTAGCTCACGTGACCAGGCATGACCAAAATAGGTCAGTCTCATCTAGACATCACAACATCTTCACGTCAATTTTATTCATTATGCTATGGAGTATCATCTTAATTTTTAATCCCACGTTCATGTATTCGTGAAACAAATCCAATACTTTTTTCTTCACCCGTTCCATGAACAATTTTGGATCGATTTTCTTGAACGAGGGAACCATGTCGAAAGTTTTAAAAATGCCTTTGATCGCACTCTCCTGTTCTACGGGTTTCGATTGGAATAGTTCCGCAATGAGTCATGTTACATATTCTTCTCCTTTCTCTTCGTTGATTGCTCGTTGAATTTCGCTCGATATATCTCGTTTGTCTTGAATCTGAAGTGCATCACTCGTTTTCGTTTTTCTTTTCTTTTCTTTGGAAACTTGATGTTCTTCAACGGCTTTTCGTTTAGTCATCTTCTTATTTTTCACAATCGAAACGTTTTCGGTTTTTTTCGACGTCGGCATTTCGATTCCTTTTACTATCTTCTCATTTTTCACAACCGATGCATCTTTTGACGTCGTTGCTATCGACATTTAGTTTGCCTTTCTAGCGTTTCGCAAATATTCTTCTATGACATCAATTTTTTTGGATTTAGTTCTATGATTTCTGAAATCTGAAATTTGTAATAGGTTACAAATCTCGTTTAACTGAGGTATGGTTTTCTCATTTAAATTTACCATTGTTTTATCTGTTTGCTTCATTTGTAAGAATATTTTTTTTTGAATTTTGTATTAAATAATTGTTAAAAAAGTTTTGCTTTTTTACTCTTTTTATATATATATATAATAAAAAAAAAAAAAAAAAGTTAAATTTTAAATTCAATTTTTTTAATACAAAATTTAAAATATACATTATTTGCAAGAATTCATAAAAACCAAATAATCGATCATGACAACAACACCTAAAAGATGCGAATTGAAATTGAAACGAGACGAAGCATATGAGAAATTCGGTTTTAATATCTATACATTACAACAACACGATCCCATCGAATTGAACGAGGTTGAGATGGTGGACTTAGAGCGCTACTACCACAAATATCGAATGTGTTTGAAATTGGATGAAGCCGCGCTCGATTTGTTTTACGAGTATCAAAGCGATCTGCTGAATAATATCATCGTTGCTGAAAACAGAGAATTCGACAAGGGTGATTTATTGTTGTCCTATGGAAGTTACATATATCCAATAATCTCACTCGAACTCGTGAACAAATCGGGTGGTGAGAGCGCATTCGCCGATGAAAAAAAACTCAAAAGAGTAAAGATAAACATTCATACCATTTTCGTAAGTGGAAAAATGACGAATGTCAACATGCTAATAACGGACTTGGAAATATAAACAATAGAGAGATTGAAATGTTAAAATTCAACTTTTTATATATATATAAAGAGAAAAAAAACTTTTACTAAAAAATTTTACATTAAAAAAAATTAAAAAAAACAACTTTTTAATATATATATAAAGAGCAAAAAAAAAATAAACAAAATTTTTTAAACAAATTATTATTTAAATACAAAATTAAAAATATACATTATTTGCAAGAATTCGTAAAACAAAAAAAACAAATAATCGATCATGAAGACAGCAACACCTAAAAGATGCAAATTGAAGTTGAAACGAGTCAAAACGAATAAGAAATTCGGTCATAAAATCTATAGATTATAATGACACGATCCTATCGAATTGAACGAGGTCGAGATGAAGGGCTTAGAGCACAAATACGACAAATATAAGATGCCTTTGAAATTGGACGAAGCCGCGCTCGATTTGATTTATGAGTACCAAAGCGATCTGCAGAACATCGTCATCGCTGAAGATAGAGAATTCGACAAGGACGATTTGTCGTTGCCCTATGGAAATTACATATTTCCAAACATCTCATTCGAACTCATGAAGAAATTGGGTGGTGAGAGCGAGTTGACCAATGTAAAAAAACTCAAAAGAGTAAAGATAAACATTCAACACGTTTTCGAAAAAGGAGAAGACACGAGTGTCAACATGCTAATAACGGACTTGGAAATATAAACAACAGAGAGATTGATTTTTAGTGAAGAAAAATGAAAAAAAAAAGTAATGAGATCATCTTTTGATCTCATTTTTTTTTGTTTCTTCGCACTCTGTCTCGCGATATTCGTCATTATCGTCTAATTGTTTCTCCACCTTTTTATCCATTTTAAATATATTATTTTATACTTTCTATGATTTATATTTTATATAATTTTATATTATAATAACATATTCAAAATCAGTATATTCTTAAATGGCGAATTCTCACTGAGCAACAAACCCTTGCTGAGTCGCTCAATGTTCCGTCCACTCTTCAGATAGAGACCGTTTCCTCTCAGAGAGTTGCCACCTCTAACGGGTTCTAGATACAATCCTTTACTGCTGTCGTCTACGTGGACGCGACACACGGCTCCTCCCTTCTTCAAAAACAGTCCGCTGCCACCCATTAATTTCTCAACTGCCGAACTAGCGAGTCCCGTGAGAGCTCCCACGCCGAGAGTCTTTCCGAGAAAGGGTAGCGCCTTTGCGGCGAAGGGTAATGCTTTTGCGGCTATTCCTGCCAATAGCGGTAGGAAACCACCTTTCATTCTCAAATTGTATTTCAATTGAGCGGGACTCATTCTCACAGTCAACCCTCTTCCATCGCGAATCGCTTTCTCCATCCTTTTGATTTGACTTCTGGTCCAGGCGATCGAATCCTGACCGCCTCTCGTCAGATCTTCGTGAGTGAATTTGAATCTCACCGCCTCCCCTCGAGTTGTTAACGCTCTCTTAAGTTTCTTCCTCTGTTCTGCGGATATGTTCACGTTTTTAACCACGTATTCTGTCATAATTCTGTTTTTTTAAATTATTTACTTCAATTGTTTCTTGTTTAATAATTATATTAAAATAATTTTGTAAAATTAATATTGCGTTTATTTTATTTTTGTTATCTATATATATACACAATATTTTTTTTTTTTGCTTTTATATTTCTCTTATGTGAAATCGTATCGTCACTCTCTCTCCGCGAAGATCTAACAGTTCACCATTTTGATCCGTCAACGTGGTTTTGAGACTATACAACGTGTCTAAAATCACTGGTAGATAAACTAAATTTCGAGGTCGCACCACGATCTTATAACCTGGCGACACGTTTGGAAAGAAGGAATAGATCGTCGGTTGAGCGCTACCATTCACGTAGCTTCCAGCAATCACGTCCACGTTCACCAGAATGCTATTGACTGCGAGAATGTCGACCGTATTTTCAGATGGCGTGTGGCCTCGATACATCTTTCGATCGGATCCCAACATCTTGCCTATAGAATCGTCCGTGTTGAAATCCACTCGAAAATTATCTTCCAAATCTAACATCGTCTGTAAGGTATTAGGATTGGGATCGAGTCTGATCTTGTTGCTTCCCTTTCCATCCGTCTTCATTCGCGTCTGAACGTAATCGTTCAAATCGTCTATGTCGTAACTCCCTTTGGGAATTCGAATCTCTAACCAATCTGTTCTGTCGGAATACTTGAACGAGTTATTCTTTTCGGTGACGTTGGGAAAGGAATAATAAGTCTCCTGATTCACCAACGCCATCTCGTATCTTTTCTCTCTATTCAATTCGATGGAAGGTTCGAATTTCGTAGCGAATCGAGTCGAATCGCCACTCACCACGATTTGAATGGATTGTTTTACAGCCGTATTCTCGGCTATTCGTTCTAACAATTCTCCATGTTCGAACATTATATTTAATTTTATTTTTTTTTTATTCAAAACTAATTATTTGAAGATTTATTATTTTCTAAATCTTATTTTCACGCTCTATCTTATTATTATCATCAGAAACATAAAACTTGTCGAATCCGCACCGATATTTTCCGCGATTAAATTCGCTACGCAAATCGATCACGACGAAATTGTAAAGTCCACCGTCCCAAACCCTCTTGCAGAATCTCCTGAATTCCGCAGCGCTCATGTCGTTTGCGACGTGATCGCCGTAGATGTGATTGAGATTCCTGAAATCTTGGCGAAAGAGACATAGAAAATTAGCGTTCTCCCTTATCGTCTGTCTGGGCAATCGAAAATAAATCTGCGACAGGTAGAAACAGTCCACGTTGCTGTGTCGACCCCTAACGTAATACGATTCGCATCGGTTCTGTCTCTCCAAAAGCAGATCGTCGAAAATCATGAGATTCTTATCTTCCGATTTCAGTTCTCTAGAATCCGGAACGTCGCTAGCGTTCTCATAAAATCGACACTCGACGTTCGAAGATGCATTTCTCTTCATCAGCTCCATCGCCGCACCGTCCAAAATGGTCGAAAGTGGAGCTTCGCTCTTGTCGAATTCCTCCCTACTGTCAAAGATTCTGGCTATGACGTCCTTGGGCAATCTACGATCCATGCACTCTCGAAGCAATCTGTATTCGGGTTGAAACAAGCTCTTGCCAAACACGAACAATCTGTCGTAATCCAACCAGTCGGGTCGGGACAACAGATTCATCAACAGATTGGTCTTTCCACAATTCGATTTTCCCACTATCAAGCCTCTTATGCTCTTGGGAAAGAACTCGTTATTCGACCTCTTGGTCGCGGCGTCGTTCCAAGACATATCTTTAATGTTCATCTTTGTTTTATTTTTTGTTGTTGTTATTTTAGATTCTTTTCAAACGCAATTTTTTTTATGTTTTTCAGACTCTGTTTTTAATGTTATTATTTATTTATATCGCACCGTCGCGAGTTCTCTTCAATCCGGATCCACTCGTCATTTTGGCTAAATCTTGTATGGGCACCACAGCATCCTTAAAATCTTTCCACCTTTTCGGCGTTCGCTCTAACGCAGCTCGCTTCGCTGGCGGACTGATCAACTTGTCGATCAACGCGTCGGCTGCCCTCTTGTCAGCCACAGAAGCTATCCTACCACTGGCTTCGGAAGCGGCTTTCTTACCAGCATCCAAAGCCGTCTTCTTACCGACCTCAAACGCGGTCGATGCGAGTTTTCTACCCGCATCGCCCGTGAACGCTCGCATTATAGAATCGACGATGCCAGAACCGCCTTGAACGTAAGTCCTGACGTATCCCCTGTTCTTTATCACCAACATATTTTATTTTTATGATATATTTTGTTTTTTCACTGGTAAATCGTTTTGTTGTTTTTAAATACTTTTATTATTCTAGTGTAAGAATTTACTGTTTTATTTTTTTGTTTGTTTCTCTCTACTTATTATATACACATCAATCCTTCAATTCGTTCATCAGCCTTTTATACTGGTTTTTATTCAAAACCTTCTGTCTTAACAATTCGTCAGATATAGCAACTATCTGATTATCTAATCCTGTGTTACCAGCCCGCCTGCTCGCCATCAACAAACTCAATCTCTGAGACAGAGCGTCGGAATCGCTCGGAAGAAAAGTGGTTTTCACCCCTTTGCCAGTCACCGATTCGACGAACTTTTTGTTCATATCCCATATGGGTTTCACCACTTTCGTCCACTTGTAACCTCTGTTGGCTTTGGGTCTCGTCTCCCTGGCATCGTTATTTCTCTTCATGGCGTGGGTCTGAACCAGAATGTCTCCGTAATTATCGAAATCCTGATCCGTGTAATCGCTAGGCTTGTCGTAAAGGAGCAATCTGCGCAGACCATCGGTCAATTCGTATTTGTTCGAACCCACGATCAATTCATCATCGTCAATTTCTACTTCCGTGTCTCCTACAAAAATCCTTCCCTCCGAATCCTTATAAAATCCATACGACTGATCTCTCTTACCGCCATCATCATCGGACGATGCGACGCTACTAGTGGTGATAGTCGAAGCTGTATCGTCGCTCTCGCTCATATCTGTTTGAATTCCCGTGGGAACGTAATCCGGTGTAGATTGAACGGAATACCGATTTCCAAAACTAGGAGGCAACGAACCCATTCTCAAAGAACTCTCCTTTATGGGTCTCAATTCTTCGACTATCTCCTTCCTGCTTCGCTCTTGAACCTCCGTCACAGGTTTAAATATTTTTGTGGCTCCGCGTTTGAGTTCCATCTCACCAAGACGTCTGCTTCTGTCAGCAGACTGAATGCTCTTCTTAGCACGTTCATACTCACCTAAAATTAGATCTCGATGTCTAGGATCCATCTGTAAAAACATCTTTCGTTTTAATTGTTTTTATTATTTTCAGAATTAAATGTTTAATTATATTTTTATGTTTTAAGTAATAAAAATCTTTCCGTCTTTAATATTATAAACTGACTGTTAATTGAATTGGTGAAGTTTAAGAATATGTTTAAACAGTACATGACAAACCGGTTTCTGATTTAATGCATTTTGACAGTAGTTTTTTACATTTTGTCAAAAGATCACCATTCACACATCAAACAACCATTCACTCAGTGTCGAATTAAGAGAGAATCCCTTTGATGACTGTTAAACAGTTTCAACACACAACAGAAAACTAATTTTAACGCTGAGAACTTATTTCATCTCTCTCTGATTGCTCTCATGAATATATTAAAAATTTACCACTCAAAAACCTAATTGAGCGGAAAATGCGTTTTAAACATTCCACTAAGTGTTTGCCTCTTCGAACAATATCCTCCAAAACTCAATTTCTATTCGTCTCATTCAAGACAAAACGCGAATATCTATTACAGATCGACTCCTTCAAACAATATCCTCCAAAACCCAATTTCTATCCGTCTCATCAAGAGAAAACATGAATGTCTATAATACAGACCATATTCATAATCGACTCTTATTGAACAAAAACCTCATTCAATCATAACGATAACATGTGTTAGTTTTACTTCAGGAAGACGTGACAGCGGGCTCGCGAATTTCTAACACACCGACAACACTCTTCGTTCAGATCGAGTTTATGAGAATCGAGCGATCCGATCGGTCAATTGGCGGAGAATCGAGCGATCCGATCGGTCGATTAGCTGAGTTTGGGAATTCCCATAGTGGGGAATTCCCCTAATGACGTCATAAATGGAAAAAACCCACCGCCTCAAAACAATGGAGAGTTCTGGACCACTGGTCTAGAATCCGCAGACCGTTTTTTGATGATAGCCTAGAATTTTTTGCTCGCGTTCACCAACGATGGATCGATGGTCTGATCTGCGATGGGAACGTCGACAAAAATTTTTAAAGTAAAAGATAAAAGTGAAGATGTACAATTTCACCTTTTTTTAAAAACGCGCGTTCACCACGAGTATTTGAACGTTAAAAGTGCGATCTTGGAGTCACAAAAAAACATGGGGGATTCAAGACCACTGTACATTTTTGTGAACAAGCGTGCGATTTAACACTGAATTCCACGTTGGTGAACGCATCGTGTACGTATGCTGTACACGTACATGTACAAAGTGGTAGTAAACTCTCCATTTATACCTACTGCCAACTGTGCCATAAATTTTCTTTTGATTCCTCATCGGGACGAACTCGAGAGAGTCATGAGCTGGGCGGTTAGTGTACAAACGGAACAGAAATAAATTGTGATATTTTATAATTTAAAGGTGTTTATTATTTTCCAAAATGTGATTTACTGGGATTTCCGGGTTTGATAATAAACGATAACTTCACAAGTGAATTATGCAATCAACAATTGTGTATGTATCCGTGCGCACAAACGAAGACGCTTTGCCCTGGGTGTAATGGGGACTTCATTGTTTTTTTAACCCTTTACCTAATATGAAAAGCAGACGACACTTGCAAACACAATTCTTGAAGAGCTATTATTTTCATTTTTTGTCTCAAAAACATAGGTTATGACTCGGGGAGCTCGTTCCAATGAAGGTCATAACCTATGTTTTTGAGACAAAAAAATGAAAAAATAATGAAAATTAATTGGCGATTTTTGGGAATAGTGCTGGCCGTTACGTTAGGTAACGGGTTAAATAATATAATTATCGTTAATAATGAAAAGTAATAAACAGAGTAAGTCGCCTGATCTCTGGGGTGGTTTAGTTGACTAAGTTGAGTTTCCTATTTTCCTATCGAATATATAGAGAGTAATCGCTTGTCTGGACTGGTAAGCTGAAATAATTCATTCGAGGCGAGGGACTATATTGTAAAACACTCGGGCACGTTCGCGCACTCATGTTTGTACAACGTCTCTCACCTCTCATGAATTATTTCAGCTTACCAGTCCAGACAAGCGATTACTCTCTATATATTCGATAGGAAAATAGGAAACTCAACTTAGTCAACTAAACCACCCCAGAGATCAGGCGACTTGTCAGCCAGAAAATTAATCGTCCAGACGGCACTCAAGACACCAGTTAGGAATTCGGTGCCTTTATGAGCTATTTGTTTATCCATTTTTCGTGAAATTTTACGGCAGACGACCATTTATGTAATGTGATGTCCCATTACTCACAAACATATACAGGTTTTCTTTCGTGCTCGAGTTAAAGATATTTCAGTCAATAAGTATTTAATTCACGCTGACGTCATCAAGATATTAACACAGTTAGTGGAACTTCGCGACATAATGATAAAACCATGACTGTTAGGGATTTTCGTTGTTAATGGGAATGTCATCAAAAATTCGACCAGATCAAGTCTCGATGAGAAAGCGAAAGTTCTTCAGTTGATTTAAAGAAAATGAATCTTTATGGTACTTTTAGATTCAATCGCCCGCAACATATTAGTATGTCGTAAAAGCGAACTGACACCGATCGGAAAAGCTGTCCGACACCGGCCATGAGCGGATCAATGGGGGTGGGGAAGGGCGCCCCCAGCACGTGCCCCCTATTTTGCTACTCAAGCTATGTTCGCAAACACCGAGACCACCTGGTACAGTATAATCCAGGATAGCACATGAACGTCCACAACCGCAGTTATCGCGAACCTACAGTACAGTCGCCGTGGACTGGTCACTTGTCAGATTCCAAACACTAATTATAGGGCACCAAAAGCTGAATTTTATCATTGGAGATAAACATCAACAATTTAATTAATGAAGCACCGGGTACAACCCGTGCTTCATTACCCCTTTAACTAACACGAAACGTAAACTACACGTGTAAACAAAATTGTCGTATAACTAATTTTTTCATTTTTTTTGCATCGAAAACAGCTTATGACGCCTCATTGGAACAGACTCAACGAGCTTATTCCATTGATGAGTCAAGAAAAGATAAGAAAAAGAATGATAATTGAATGGTAATCTTTGTGACTGACGTTGGACGCTTTTGACTTTCGGTAAAGGGCTAACTAAAATTTTGCAGCTGTTTTGCAATAACTCCTTTGCAGATGTTATTTGAAAATTATAAATTGGCTTCCCTTTTTCAAAAAAAAAAAAAGAAAAATGAACGCATCTCTGTAAATTGGCAGGGGTATTTTGGATTGAAAACATTGTGGAGATTTGCAGGGAAACCACCCAAGAGCCAAACTGACCTGCTTTGTAAAACAAATTCCCGTGGAAGCCACCGAGCCCCGCCTACAAGAGAGGAATACCCCCTCTCGTTCCAAAAATTCACCACTACGGCCTCAGATGATGCCTCGCATCATGGCCATTATTCAAATGTTGAGCCTACCAAACCCAGAATTGTGGATCCGCAGCGGTCGACATTGTTTAGAATTCTGAACCCTCTGCTGCCGACATTTTAAATAATACCATAAATCGTTTCTTGAAGAAAATGCAACACAAATTCAAATCGCGCGTAATTCACAGAAACATGGTACGTCATACACTGACACAATGGTATCAATAAACATACCAACAACATTTAATTTTATGTTATTCTGGTATGTTAGCCATTGTTCCTTAGGTTACAAAATTATCAGTGAACTGTCTTACTTGGCGGTCTTATTAAGGCAATAGAAAATATTTTCATGCATCACGTGGACTGTATTATCTATTATATAATACTCGTAGGCTAATAATTCGCATTGGGAACATTGTGTTTGGCAGATTTATTCCGCAAACGAAATAATGGAAATATTTTACGAGATTATTATGTAATAGAGGGGAATTGTAACTTGAAAGACTGCTCAATCTTTTGCAATTTTTTATTTATTTTTCTTGGGTAATTTTACAGTTTTATTATATGATCAGCTGTAAATTATCGAAAAATGTGCAAGTAAGAAAACTCGATATCTCCCTAGCGGGAGATAAGGAGAATCGTTTTTCCAGTAGCAGGACGTATAACATCAAACCGTCCCTTAAAATTATCCGCATCCTTCGAAAACTCGATAATTCAATAAACCTCTTTTAACGACATGCTGTACGTCTTAGTAATGGGTATTACGTGTTTGGCCCAATTATCATATTAAATTTTTATTAAATTCTCTTTCTAAAACAATTCCGACCCATTTTTGAACGTCGTGTGGGAAATATCAGAAAACCAATACTTTAACAGACGAGTGGTTATACAACGATGAGATGATTCGCTAAGGCCGCGGGTGGAAATATATAATTTCTCATAGTCGGCAATGAGAAAATCGTTGATGTCCACGAAAAGACGCAACAAGACACTCTCTGTTTATCCTCAGTATACCCTCGAGTAAGTGTTACGAGTTTGTGCTCCAAAATAAGTTTAGGTTTAAAATACGTACAAATGTGAATAGGTTAATTAACAAATTATTTTGGATATAGTCGATAGTCTTTTTCTCAAACGACCCAGTCAGTGCTTGATAGACTCTTGAACTCGTACTAAAATACCACGCCATCGTTCGTGACAGATAATGATGGGATAGTGGGCGGAGCCTATATGAATGGAACGATCTGATTAGTCGAGGTCAGAAATATCTAGGACTTGGTCGAATGCAAGCGTGAGAGTAACCATAAAAGGGTTGGAAGAGATGGAAGCCGGAGATTCTGGAAGACTTCAAACAAGATAAACAGTTGTCGGAACCTTTCCGGTGGTTAGATATACCCCTTACAATCGAACATATTATTCGAGGAAACCCGTTAGTGTCGTGCCCCATCGAGGGTAATAACAACCATGTGCTAATATAGAAACAATGATGGCGTCCCTCAGCAAACAAAATAGACGACTGAAACATGTAATAACCAAACAATACGCGTTGCGCATTCACACTGACATCATGTACCACCATGGCAATTATTATATATATATATATATATATAGCCGCTCACACGGACCCCATTACAACCCTCATGACTTTACCGGACCACATGACTATGACGTCACATATGAGACCCGACATGAGATTCAACAAAAAAAAAGGGGGGGGGGGATGAAATGTGAAATTACTATTACAATGGTATAATGGTATAGGGCTGAAAACATTCATCTTGTAGTCTTGCTTGGCAAAGAGAGGGTAGCGGTAAAAGGAGCTGAAGTATTCGGGCGTGTGACGCATCGAGAGTATGTATGTTTTTCCCTATGTCTGTGTAGCAATGGTGTGAGATAATATTGTAATCTTAAAGGAAACTACAACTGGCTGAGAAACAGTTCATTTGGTAAATAAGATCATCATTCGGCCTATGATGTGTGAATATCAAAGAAACGTCAGGTCGTAGAATAGCATGGGAATATCGGGAAGTGGAAATATTGTTTGTTTGTTTTATTGTGAGTTAACGGCTCTTTCACATCGTGTCCGAAAGTTTTACGGGTAGAGGAAGCCGGAGTACTCAGAGAGAACCACCGGGTAGCTGTGAGCGACTGTTAGACTCCCCAACGTACTAACTTCGCACAATCAGGGTTAGCATTCGTTGAAGATAAGTGCACCATCGACGTGCAGTACGCCTTAGTACAAAGCTCCATCGTGCCTCCATATCGACAATCGGGATTAAGTGCCTCTCCCATGGACACAACGCAGTTACACCTGGCAGGGAAGGAGCTGTGCCAGCGTGCTCCCTAGATTTGGGGTTTAAATTTCAACAATGTACATTTGAACACACAAAAAGTCTTTTCATTCGAATGTCTTGAGCATCAACCGAGCAAGCTTCAGTGTGAAATTTGTTGTTTGCACAACACATTTTCTGTTATAGATAGATCCAAACATTTAAAATATTTATATATTAAGGCAGGAGCATCGGGAAGTGAAACAGTACTTGTTTGCTGTGGTAAACAAACTCTGTATTACTGGTGAAATAGGACCACTCACAAATGCTTCGGGTGGAGGTCAACTAAAATGGGCAACACGGGTATAAACAGTTCACTGGTCTTGACTTCATACCCATGTTGCAGACACAATTATCCATTGTGCAAACATATGTGACCTTAAGCACCAATAAATAATAATAAATAATAAATAAATAAAAAAAAAATAAATAAATAAATATCCGGAGTTTTTTTCACAGGCATGAGTGTCACTCGACAGTCGCTTTGACTATACCATCTCCACGCCACATGCTCTCTCAGTGCATCATTATTTTCTTTCTTTGTTTGAAACCAAATATTAAAAGTAATGTACTTGCAGCTTGTACCGTAAATTTATTATTGTGAAAAAACGTTCTAACAACTTTGTGCAGATCTATAGCATGTTGCCAAATAAATTCATTTCATTTCATTTCACGGTGCTGACTTTTGGGGATCTATTGCTATAAAGAAACTCTAAAAAAGTAAAGGTATGGCTTAAAGGTTATTACCTGGTTGGTTTCATATCGACCTTGATATCAGCCTGAGGTAGTTTCATATCAACCCGAGACCGAGGGACAAAGGCTGATATGAAATTACATAAGGCTGTTATCTCGGACGAAATGAAACTGAACAAGTAATAAACTCTTTGTTTATGAACCCCAAAACAAATAATTACAAGATGATCTGTTAGAGTTTTCTGACATTATTTCTCATTCTTCTCACAAAGTCCGAAGTTTCCTCTTCCCCTAGTTCAGTTATCCGAACGTCTCAGCTAGGGCTGCACGGTATTCGAAACTAAATACCGGTATCGATGTTCAAAAAAATACCATCACAATCGGAAAAAATCAGCATGCCTTAATGATACAGTTCGAATAACTCTTTACCCAACACAAACGATATCAAAATTTATTTTTTTAAATATTAGTTTATCGAATTTTCCAAAAAGATTCAACAAAACCATATCATGTGCCCCCGCATTGGAACGAGCTCATTGAGCTCGTTCCAACGAGGGGTCACATGATATGGTTTTGTAGAAATGTTTTGAAAAATAATATTTTTCACCTGCAGAATTTGTGTTTTACCCGGGTGGATGCGGCTAATTCGTTAGGTAGAGGGATAATATTATTCGTTTGGGATTACAGTTAAAAAACTAAAGACATATTGAAAATTAAATTGTCGCTAAATAAATAATGAAGGTAAACCGGCATGTTTGCAGTTACACCGGTATTCAATCGATACTGCTTTGAATACCGGTACGTATCGGTTTATCGATATACCGTGCAGGCCTAGTCTCTGCTTCCCCACTTGGGAAGCCTCGGCGTTCGGATAGCTGAACTATTTCTTCTCCCACTTCGACGAATCTCCGCTTCCATCTCTGAATCTTAGTTTGCTTTGAATAATCTGTACATCTCTCTTCTTTCTTCTCTTCATCACTAATCCTTAATTATGGTCGTTATTAATTCCACACCATATAAAAACTAAGCTTCAAACTACTCCAAAATGGTTAATAACGTCAGTCTTCCTGATTCTGTTCGACAAATAACAGTGAACCATTTCGAAGTGACTAAATTGGTTACGCAAAGTAATACATCAGGGGTACAGCTATAGCGTGATTAATAACGTCAAATCAACCGAGTTTGAAGTCATATCTGCCGAGCTTGATATTGAGGAATTCTGAGAAAGAAAATGATTTATCAAATAACTGATCCTCTTTCTATACTTGCAATAGCTTTATATTTTCAGGTTTGTGAATTACCAATACATGTAACCTCTTGTCAATTCCATTGTCTATCAGGGAGTCAGTTGGCTGACTTACACATTACGGTCTAAAAGAACGAGCGATCACAGCGGAAAAAGAAACGCAGGTTTTTTTCTGTGGTAAATATTTCAAATACACTATTCCAAAAAAGTAGGGCATATCCAAACTGATGTTGATATTTTCGGAAAATGGTATTGGATACGCGTGATTGGACACATCAATATGTTACCAAGTTTAGTGTGGATCATGAATGTTACCGGCCCACGAAAACTTCGTGCAGGTTTTTCGCACGTACGCCGCGTTAATGTCTGTGGGGTACGTTTTGAAATTTTCATTTGTACTGGACGGGCTTTTTCGGAGGTCTGATTGTTCTTTTCTTGGTATAAACTCGTTCATCAATAGTTTCTGGTCGAAACGTAACTTTTGAGGTATGCGAAGACTGACGGGTGACGAAGGTTTACGTGCCGTTGACATGTTGGAAGCTGGCAACAGAAGACTTCAGTGGCTCAAATTCTCAACATTACTCAATCGGTGATTAGCAGGTTGTGGTCACGCTACCATCAGACAGGCAATGTTGATGACAGACGTCGGTCAGGTCTAATGGCGACAACTGCTAACCAGGACCGTTTCGTCCGAACCACTGCATTACGTAACCTCCATCAAAGTGCCTCAGAAATTGGACAGCAGCTGCACTCAGCGACAAATGTGCGAGTCAGTGGTCAGACTATCAGAAATCGCCTACACAGCTGGAATTTGTACGCTCGACGACCTCGAATAATTCCACGTTTGACTGAACGTCACATCGCAGCAAGGCGTAATTGGTGTGGAGCACGACAGCGCTGGGATAATCGTCGGTGGAGCAACGTCATGTTTTCCGATGAACCGAAACAAACGGATCGGATATGGTGTGGGGAGGCATAACCATGACAAGCAGAACAGCATTACATGTCATCCAAGGACGTGTCACAGGGCAGTACTACCGTGACAACATGTTAGCAGCTCACATGGTGCCATTTGCGCGACCTCACGGCCGTCGATTCATTTTCAAAGATGACAGTGTAAGAGCACACAGGGCTCGTGTCGCTACAGAGTTCCTCCAGGAGCAGAACATCACTACACTGCCTTGGCCAGCACTAAGTCCAGACCTTTCACCAATCGAGCACGTCTGGGATATGCTTGGCAGGTGCCTACGACAACGCCAACAGACCCTACCAATGTCCAGGAACTCCCCGCTGCACTGCAGGAAGAATGGAATAACATCAGTCAAGCTGACATTGGACGTTTGGTGAGGAGTATGTCACGTCGGATCCGCGCTTGTCTCGCGAACCGAGGAGGATTTACAAGGTATTGAGATCTTGGACTAAATGTGGTAAATTCTCTGTCTGACCGTCCATGTCTTCTACAGCTCAGTGCGTGGAATGTGTGCTTGTTAGACACCCAACTATCGCTGAAATCATTCACCAGATGTCACAGTGCAATGCCTCAGCTTTCCGTTTGATGAAAATATAAATAATTTTCTTTATATATCTCACTTTTATCAAATATCCCCTACCTTTTTTGAATAGTATATGTTGTGGATGATTATTGCCTTGTTTGGATTTTGATGTTATTTCATCATTACTGATTATGATTAAATTTTGACGAGTTCTGCTGTCTTAACACAGACGGCGTTTGCATGGATAACGTTCAAATGTGAGTACTCTACGCCATTTCCTGATCAAGATCAATAGCGGGTGTGCCCACCCGGGCTTCAGTCACTGCTCTAACTCTCCTTACCATTGACCTCATCAAACTGTTTATTGTCCTTTGTGGGATGTTATTCCACTCCTGAAGAAGGGCCTGCGTGAGCTGAGCGACGTTGTTTGGGATGTTGACGCGCTTCTTGACACTCCTGTTCAGCTCGTCCCATAAATGTTCGATGAGGGACAAATCGGGACTGTAGGGTGGCCAATCCAGAACTGCGACATTTTTTTTGGTTGAGGAAGTCACGACAAACCCTAGCAACGTGCGGCCTCGCACGGATAAGTGGACGGATGTGAGGCACGAGGACCTCATCCCGATATCTTACGGCTGCATGATTGTCCTGGATGACCAGGAGAGGTATTTTCACGCCATGAGACCCCCCCCCCCCCTCCCCCCCCCCCAAAAAAAACCTTAACAGGCCTTCCCCGAATCTGTCGCTTTCCTTCACGCACACGTCAGAATATCGCTCACCTCGACATCGATAGCAACGTTGTCGTCCATCTGACCTGTAGAGCGTGAACCGAAACTCGTCAGTGAATAACACACGTCTCCAGTGGGCCAAGTGAAACCGATTTGGTGCATGTGCTCGCAGCCATTGCAATCGACGTTGACGTCGCCTGTGTGTAAGTTGCGGACGAACGTACGGACGTCGTGGCCTTAACTTGAACTCCTAATGTCTACATTTTTGGTAAGATTGGGGGGGGGGGGGGGGGAGACGAAAATCTGAGGAGAGGGAGAACATTGCCAACACGTTTACGTAGACGGCCATAACACACATGTAGTTGCGTTGAAATGATAATCAGCCTTCTTTTTTCAGTTTGACCATCGATCGAAATGTGATTATTATTCGTTTTAACCTTAACCCTTTACCTAACATGAAAAGCAGACGACACTTGCAAAAAAAATTCTTGAATAACTAATTTTTTTCATTTTTTGTCTCAAAAACATAGGTTATGACCCCTCGTTGGAACGAGCTCGACGAGCTCGTTCCAACGAGTGGTCATAACCTATGTTTTTGAGACAAAAAATGAAAATGTTTTGAAAATTAATTGGCGATTTTTGAGAATAGCGCTGGCCGGTTTTGGCGTTACGCTGGGTAAAGGGTTAAAAGAAAAGAAAGTTCTTAACGAGACCATACAAGAGAATTAGTGCAATGCAAGTTCTTATTTCATTTCTGTGCAATTGCACACCTCTTCAGCTGTGGATATGAAATATTTTCGTTTATATAAATCATTATCAGTAATTAGTTAATTATATATTGCAAGATATATAAAGTGGCCTTCACAAAGAAGAGGAATATTTAAACTATCTAACTAATTAACATTAAATACATTAAAATGAAACAGAGTATACCTATGTCGATGTGAAGCATAGAGAAAGTATACCGTCAGCAAGTTTAAACATTTTTAGATTTCACCACAACCTGATAGTAACCCTTTGAATCCTGGTGGCATCTTACATGTCAATTCAATGGCAGCAATTGGAAGAGTCCATATTCATTATTTGGTTGGGGGTGCATGTTGGAAATATTAGTTCGTTTACCCCACACATTTACTTGGCAGCCATCCAACTTAATGAAATTATGACGTATCATGTTCCTGGATCGGTAAAGCATCCTCTTCGGTTCAAAGGGTTAAGGCTGGATTGTGGGTTGTACACACTCTATACGAGGCGAATTATTTCGGTGTTGACAGCAGGATCAATTCCACGATAATAATTACTGCTAGAAGTGGGTTGGCAAATTAAAAAAATGTATACTTTCTATCATTTGATCCATGGTGGGCTCCAAAGTATATTTAATAGATCATCTTCCCACCCGTGTCGGTGAATTTTCGCAGTATAACCCCAGAAACGCGTCAAATATCTGCCCTTTACGGGGTCGGACAGAAGACGTGAAACGTTCTTTTATTCCTACTTGTTTGACGATATGGAGTGGCCCACTAACCTCAATAAAAACAGTAATGCGTTAAAGGAATTCAAAATGAAAATTACTCCACCTCTTTTTAAACAACCACGGTACTTTGATCCTGGGAAGAGAATGCTAACAAATATCCACAGTGTGGGGAGAAACTGCCACGGAGACTTGAAAGCGCACAAATTTGACAATTACATATCAGATATGTCTTTTTGCAGCTGTGGTCCATGAAGAGAAGATCCACATCATTTCTTAATGGTGTGTACTTTGTGCAGTTTTACCAGTAAATAGTTCAGTCCAAGCATGGTAGACGACCACTTATATGGTGTGCCGTCCATAAAATATGTTAACAATAGATTTGCCACACCGACTGTCCACTTTATCTTGATATGTAAACAAAGCAATGACTCACCGTGCAAGACCCTGACTATCCTCCCCCGGAGATATGTATGTAGATTAACAAGTTTCGTCATAAATTGTCTCTTGACCGATCTGTGAAGGGTGGACGTGCTCAGCCATTTGCTTTCTTCTTGCTGGTATTATACAAAACGCTTGGAAATATCTTTCTATAGAACCAAGTGCAGTTATGTCATTGTCTTGACTTAATATCGTTACACATTATTCATTCATCTTAGTGCTCTTAATGTGTAATTACTTGCTTCTGAATAACTGTTTCTGAACAAATCGCCCTCTTTCAAATGTAAAAATAAGTCACCGGGTCTGTAAATCGTCAAGTCCAGACACATACAAGATGACTGTTAGCAGTGTTGGAGTTCAGGGTTATTAGGAGATGACAGGCGGACCGCTAATGTGACTATGCCATCTCCCGACGGTGTAAATTTATAATATTTGTATCACACAGTAACTGTATTTGATATATACCTCAAAATAAAATCTATCCATCTATCGATCTATCTGATAATGTGCACATCTTTAAAGCTACTCAAATATTTATTTGCAAATCACTTTAATAGTATTCTTCAGCAGTATTCTGTGGGTAGTCAATACGCTTTGAGTCAATGAAGTGGGACGAGAGTTCAATCTTTCGAGCATTCCATAATGTGGGATGTCAGTATTCCAGAGTTACTTATTTTCTTCCTGTTTTCCTTTTAACACTATTCTTGTTTTTTCTCCTCTTTCTTTTTCTTCACATGCAGTTTATCTCTTCTCTCTTCTCTGTTTTTCATCCTTTCAGTGATCATTTCCTTTACTATCTCTACCTTGTGGATTTGTTCATAATACTTACAACATTTCAATATTGTTTTCTCCATCTTTGTAATTGGACCTTGTTTTCTTTCCTAGGAAGGAGGAGCTGCTTTGAGTTAGTCAGTTGCCCTCGAATCCACTTTTGTATACATATCGTCGCGTGAGAAACATAAGGTTCTATCTTCCCGTGGAAGATAGAACCTTATGGTTCTCACACGACGATATCCATGTTTTTGTAAATAAAAAAATAAGTGTAAACTAAACTACACGATGTGAGTGTTGCACCCAACTAATAAAGTAATAATTAACAGTTGATTTTAGGTTCTGTGCGGTGCCTGCAATTTGTGCAGTGTGCTTGAACAAAGACAAGAAGAAATTAAGGAATTTAATGTTAAAAGTAGAACTTAAGTTCACTGAATATAATTTGGACGCAACATTCAACAAAGTTACATGACTAATTATATTCGAATGACCTTCAATATAGGCTATTTCTACTACGGCGTCGGGGGAGGAGGTCGGGTGCAATATGGCGTATTGATATCATGACCTCGACTTTGGGTATATATCGACAAGTCCACTGGCATGCTTATTAACCCTTTACTCAACGTAACGGCCAAAACCGGCCAGCGCTATTCTCAAAAATCGCCAATTAATTTTTATTATTTTTTCATTTTTTGTCTCAAAAACATAGGTTATGACCCCTCATTGGAACGAGCTCGTCGAGCTCGTTCCAATGAGGGGTCATAACCTATGTTTTTGAGACAAAAAATGAAAAAATTAGTTATTCAATCATTTTTTGGCAAGTGTCGTCTGCTTTTCATGTTAGGTAAAGGGTTAAATCAATTAGCTTCATTGGCTCAATTAGTATTACAAGAACAATTGACCTCAATATAGGTACAAATTGAATTATTTGATTACTTTTGTAATCGAGAGCTACTTTGAAAACCACTCTTCCTCACTTCGCCCGTGTGTGGAGTGTTGCTAGCTGCAATAGAAAGGATTTGCCAGATCATTACAGCCAACTCTGTTGGATGTAATACATCGTAATCAGCAAATATGATAATGGTGACAGTCTTGCCTTATAAGCACATCCCTCGCAGTTTACTCTGGCGATAGATCTCCTACCACGGTTTTGCACTAAAATTGTGTGTGTATCCTTGTAAACAGAGTCAGTTTTTGTCAAATTCCTTCCTGAGTGTAGAAAGTCAAACGTTCTTAATTTCTAGAGTACTTATTTAGAAATCAGGGCTGGATTTTGCCACACAAGAAGACACTTGATGGCTCAACAATCAAGTTTACAGTTGGTGGGTCACCTTGTAGTGTAACTGATGGGCCATTTTCCGTAACTGGCTGATTGGGTCCTCGGGTCTCAACTGGACTAGCAGGAAAAAGTACAGATGGGTGTACCCTTGTACTGAGTTAAGCTGTATACTGTAATTTTAACTATTATTACTTTCACACGTACAGCTGAGCATTTGGAAAAAAGAAAGAAATACAAATGTACATGTTGGGTTTCAATAAGCTCTTTACCTGCCTAAGACAATTAGCAGACTATTTCGGCACATGTTTTCTAAAAAAAAGTAGTAAAGTTTTTTTTATAATTTTTTGCTCCAAAAACATTAAATTATTTTTCAATATTCTAGCACCCAACCAGTTATTATACATACCACCAGTTTGGATAAATATCTGATACATATCCATGGTAAGCTGATTTAGGTGAAATATGGGCTCCACACCAAAAATCATTTCTATGATAAAGCCAAATCTTGGGGTCTTTTTTCTCACAAAACTGTTCTCTATTTAAAACATTGCTCAAATTCAAGATTGGCTCTCTACAGTAAACACAGTTGATGAAGGATCGCTGGATCTGTTGTTGAAAACAAACGCTGCACCATACAGAGGATAGTTAGCTGATATAGCTGGTTTCAAGACATATCTTTAAAGAGCTCTTACAAAAACTGAGCATTAAATTCCATTTCTATTGATATGACGTACTGCAATTACGTTAACCCTTTACCCAACGTAACGGCCAAAACCGGCCAGCGCTATTCTCAAAAATCGCCAATTAATTTTCACTATTTTTTTCATTTTTTGTCTCAAAAACATAGGTTATGACCCCTCGTTGGAACGAGCTCGTCGAGCTCGTTCCAACGAGGGGTCATAACCTATGTTTTTGAGACAAAAAATGAAAAAAATTAGTTATTCAAGAATTTTTTTTGCAAGTGTCGTCTGCTTTTCACGTTAGGTAAAGGGTTAAACGTTCTGCTCCAAAAAATGACCGCACTGTTTTCATTTTAGCACTCTGGCTTGTAGAAATATCAATTTCCTCAGGTACTCTATACTTGTCAATTTCCTGATCTCTTACAAGTTGATAATCATTGATCGTGTCCCTTTACACAGCAGCAAGAATCTTTCATGGCAAAATAAGTGAGCTCCAGTCCAAATACAGGCAATTATTGGTCACAAATACTTCTCAAAAGAGGGATGGTGCATTACTACTGAGCAGACTATTCCAAATAAAAGTTTTATGGCGAAGAATACAAAATCTAGTATTCAAGTGGACTTTAAAAATCTCTGCGTATGTTCATGGAAAGGTCTCACTCTTGACATATATCACTCTCACCAAAAATCACTTGGCCAATAAAAGCCCATGTTGTACAAAAAACATGTTAAAACAAAAGCTCTCTTCTTCTCCACATCTCCCATACTTATTTGTGGAAGGGTTTCTTGCAAGAAATACAAAGTAGGGCTACACACCACCAGCATATTACCAAACCCACAAGGTCAATGCAACCCATCTTGGTAAAGATGCACAACTTCCGATTTAGTGCATTATTCTGAAAATGCCAGGTCCTATAAAGATCCGTGAAAGATTCTGATCAAAATAAGGCTTATTATTAAGGAGATGAGATTCTGTCACCAGTGGTAGGAAGATGTCTTGGTATCAATTTCACACCCATCCAGATATTCTGCCCTTGTCATGGAAAGTCCATTAAGAAGTTGTATGACCTCAAAACAATAGACAACATTGATGATAATTCCAGATCCAACAGATATTTATGAGTTCTTTGAAAAGCTGTCTTCTATTCAATTTTTTACCATTAACCCTTTACCTAATATGAAAAGCAGACGACACTTGCAAAAAAAATTCTTGAATAACTAATTTTTTTCATTTTTTGTCTCAAAAACATAGGTTATGACCCCTCGTTGGAACGAGCTCGACGAGCTCGTTCCAACGAGGGGTCATAACCTATGTTTTTGAGACAAAAAATGAAAATATTTTGAAAATTAATTGGCGATTTTTGAGAATAGCGCTGGCCGGTTTTGGCCGTTACGTTGGGTAAAGGGTTAAGACTTCAAGATTCTGTACATACGACTAGAATAAATAAATAAATGAATAAATAAATATTGTCATTGTGTTGTGTAAAATGTCAAATAATTATTTACACCACAATCATTTTTCAATAACATGTAAATGAATTCACGTATCTCTCCTGCTCAAAAACTCCTGAAACATTATTGTACTTAATGAAATTGAAAGTGCAACCTCCAAGCTTCCCCTCTGAATCTCATAATGATAATAAGGTGTATTACAAATGACGTAGAATAATATAGTATTCACTGGGAGGGACAGTGATATTTTAATGCTTTGCATGTGGCAGGCGGATTTTTCTGCCCAGAACAAAATGCTAGTAAAACAATATGCCTTCATTATTAGGAGCAGATTTCATAATCTTTCTTGGTGCCAAACTTGATTTGATTGTTCAATAAATCAAGACATAGGTGCTGTACTGCAACTCTAACTCGATTGTATTAAAAATTGAAAAATAAAATTTCCAAAGCGTTAACCCTTTACCCAACGCAGGCGATATCAAAATTTATTATTTTAAATATCATTTTTTTAAATTTTTCAAACAATTTCAACAAAACCATATCATGTGACCCCTCGTTGGAACGAGCTCGTCGAGCTCGTTCCAACGAGGGGTCACATGATATGGTTTTGTTGAAATTTTTTGAAAAATAATATTTTTTCAACTGCTGAATTTGCATATTACGCAGGCGGATGCGGCCGATTCGTTAGGTAAAGGGTTAAGAATCAACAATTGGGTCATGTATCCGGGCGCGCAAACGAAGACGCTTTGCGGTGGGTGTAATGAGGACTTCATTTTTTTGTTTTGTTTTTCTAACCCTTCACCTAACATGAAAAGCAGACGACAGTTGCAAAAATAAATTCTTGAATAACTATTATTTTCATTTTTTGTCTCAAAAACATAGGTTATGACCCCTTATTGGAACGAGCTCGTTCCAATGAGGGGTCATAACCTATGTTTTAGAGAAAAAAATAATAAAAATTAATTGGCGATTTTTTAGAATAGCGCTGGTCGGTTTTGGCCGTTCGTGTTACGTTAAGTAAAGGGTTAAATAATATAATTATCGTTAATAATAAAAAGTAATAAACAGAGTAATCGCTTGACTGGACTAGTTACGTGAAATAATTCATTTGAGGCGAGGAACTATATTATTATTATTATTATTATTATTTACTGGTGTTTAAGGTCATATACTTATGCACAATGGCAAATCATGACCGTGACAGTTTTTCGGGTGGAGGAAGCCGAAGTACCCGGAGAGAACCACCGAGCAACGACGAGCAGCTGCCAGCTCCCCAACATCGTAACTCCGCACTGCAGCACAGGCAGGGTTAGAGTGGTTGAAGACATGCGTACCATCGACGTGCAGTACGCCTTAGTACACGGCGTCATCGTGCCCCCATGTGGACAATCGGGGTTAAGTGCCTTGCCCAAGGACACAACGCGGGAGTCCTACTTGATCGAGGGACTATATTGTAAAACACTTGTGCGCATTCGCGCACTCGTGTTTGTTCAGCGCCCCTCACTTGTCATGAATTATTTCACGTGACCAGTCCAGTCAAGCGATTACCCTCTATTTGTTACACGAGAATAATAATAATAATAATAATAATAATAATAATAATAATAATAAGATCGAAATTCAGCAGTTGAGGGGACTAAAACCAACAGTTGATCCAGTTGTCTTATGAAGCAGGATCTCCGAAAGCAAACAAACAAATTGCCCGGCCAAATTAATGCCCAACAACTACAGGATTTCGTCCAACTTGATACCGCACTTATGAGGAGGAAAAAGACACTTTCCATCACCAGTTAATCCAGTAAATTCTCAGGTGCACGGCGTGTATCCGGCAACATTGGTTATCCTAGGCATACATAATAATAATAATAATAATAATAATAATAATAATAATAATAATAATAATAATAAACGAATCTTTCTGACCCGGTTCATTTATTAATTTTTGAAAGAAGTATTTTGAGTTAGGTTTTAAGTACATAATAACAGTCAACTAACCGACAACACTGTCGAAAAACTTGAACTTTCGCCTGACCGTGTTGGAATATTTTGAGGTCCTAACTTCCAGTCTGACATGAAGTCACATTGGTACTCCCTTTTTTTGACAAATACCACTGCTTCTCGGTTTTTGTCATCATTTGACTGACTTATTCATTTTTGATTTTTGGAGTGCTACGTTTAAATAAACCGATTGTGGTACAAAGAAAAAAAATGAAATGCTATGCAAATGCCACATCAAAAACTCCACAAAGTAAAGCCAAGAACACTAAAAAGATTAATCAAAAATAACATACACAGAAGTGTGTTTGATGTGTGGATGCATTCATTTGATGGATTGAATAATTTGTCGATAAGAAAAGCATATCATGTTCCTCCCTTGAGACATTTTAACACTTCTGAGTATGGAATAAAACTTCCTGTGATTAATCGTACAGCCCGTGTGTGTTTTCTCATGTGAAGACACTTCATAAAAACCCTTTGAAAAAAACGCAATTCCAGGTTTTTTTCGAATATCTTCTAACACTGGTTTTGTTGCTACTTGGCAAAACCAAACAAGGTCCACTATTAACATGTGTTTACAGCGGTGTTTGCCAGAATTATATTTTTTGCCCATGACCATAAGTGAGCTGAAGAGAGTCATTAGCGTTTTAGCAATCATGGCAATGTACTAGTAAGTAAATGGCCAAGTTTTTTTAAAAAATGTTACCGACCCATTTCAACAAAATGCACATGAAGGAAATATAGTTATGAAAAACGAAATTGTAAACGTTTTACAATAGTAATCCTGCAGATTTCTTTTATAAAAGCAAAATCGCGGTGCGTTTCTGTTCCCATTAGAAGTTATTATAGGGTTAGTTTCACACCGACCAATTGTGATCCAGAGTCTTAGTTTGCGTTGAATTTTCGTTTTTTCCTCTTCATCCACCAAATCCTTACTTACTGCCATCATTAATTCGTCACCATACATAAACTCTGCTTCAAACTACTCCATTATGCCTGATAATGCCAATTTTCCTAATTGTGCTCAACGATTAACCCTTTGAACCCTAGCGGCTGCTTTTCTGGACAGGAATATGATACGTCATAACGTCATTATATAGGATGGCTGTTTAGTAAATGTGTGGGGTAGACCCATCAATATTTTCAACGTGCAGCCCCGTGGCTGCACGTTGAAAATATTGATAGGTCTACCCCCAAATAATGAATATGGACTTTTCCAAGTTCTTCCACTGAACTGGCATGGAGGGTATCACTAGTGTTGAAAGTGTTAAATGTATTGAATTTTTTTGTACAATTTTCTTCTTTTTTCTCTTTAGCCACCCAATCCTTACTAACTGTCATCATTAATTTCTCGCCATTCAAAAACTCTTTGCCTCATAACGACAATTTTACTGAGTGAATGCTTTCGACGGATGGCGGTGAACGATTTTGCTGTAAACAAAATGGCATGAATAGGGGAACTCTAGTGTGGTTCATATCGGCCGAGGTCGGCGTGTTAACAGCCGAATTTGAAGTCACATCAGCCGACCTTGATAATGGGCAATTCTGAGGAACAAAATCATATGTAATAAATAATCTGTCTTATTTATCAGGGTAACGCGACCCCCCCCCCCCTCCCGCGAACGATATTTTTCTTGTTTGTAAAAAATGTTCTTATTTTTTGAGTGCGTGAAGGTTGAACGTATTGCGGTACTGAGTTTTTACACTAGAGATTAAGAGATTACTGCATTACGAGCTTCAATTAAAAAAAAACCTACCAATTTTGTTATATCGAGGTGTCCAGTTAGTAGTATTTTACCCTAAACTGGAACCCGAACAAGCATAATCTCTATAAAATGGAACGTCGTGCGAATTTTAATAAAAATCTCTACATAACAACACTGTTTTGTTTGGAGACCTTCTGCTGAGCCGTTCCGGTGTAACAGGAATGGAAGTCCGTAGGAAAATTAGCCCCTCTGGACTATTATTCCGCGGAATTATAGTCCTAGGTCTAACATTTCTAGGAATAGTAGTCCGGCGGACTACTATTCCTAGAAATGTTAGACCTAGGACTATAATTCCGCGGAATAATAGTCCAGAGGGACTAACGTTCCTACGGACTTCCATTCCTTTTACACCGGGTCCATGACGTCAAATGTGTCTTGGCGCGTCTCGGTTGTACTTTTTGTATACATCTAGTTCGAACGTCCCGCAGAAGGTGCCCAAATTTTGAATGTTTTAAGCCGTTTCCGGCTTGCCCTCGATTTGGCGGCAATCTTGAACGCCATCCTGTCTAACAATATCTCCCCAAAGCGAATATTACGGATTTTGTTTATGTTGTTCCGGAAATGCTCCTATATCAAAACATACCAAATCCATCTTACTACAAATTTTTTTCTATGGTGGAAATCTCTATCGACTGCACTAAATGTTAAGAAAATGTTTAACAACTATTTCTTTGAGAAGGTGCTATGCTCTCAAATATATATTCTAGATAGAGTGGAATCTGCTACCAATTACACTTGCTCACTCATCAAAGTAAAACCGCGTGTGTTCTCCTGTTTACACTCTTGGTAACAGCAGAGACACCACGCAAAACAGTCGGAAATGATTTAAAAAGTGTGAATTGTGTAATAATGAGATGATTGTTCTCCTAAATGTCGGAAATTGGGATGTGCATTTTTTTAATCAATTTTCGTAACATTACGAGCCCCCAAAAGCACCGAAATAACACGGGGACGTTCATTTGCAACCTGTAATAAGTAACCCTTATCCGGAATTATGAGTGAAGGGCGATAAATGTCATTGTTTAGAGTTTATCTTGAGAAAAAATGATGTACAATAAATATTTTGAAGGGGTCAGCGACATTTAATCAAAAAGTATAATCAATAGGGATTCACTGAAAATAACAGTTTTAATACACATAGGGAAATATAGTAACTTGTGACTGACATAAAATCCAATGAATACTAAAAATGAATAAGCGTCAATTACAGCCCACCTTGCGGGTCTGAGTTCTCTGTTGTCGATAATTGCTTCTTCCTTGTCGCTAGTAATTGATCTTCTCGACTCACTGTAGTTTCTCTGGACTCTGGTCACGAACATATAACGGAATGTCACCCTATCACTGCCGTCGCACGGCCACAAGCATATTGTCACTTTACTGGACCCTTTGCTATAACAGCCGCTACTTCGATGGTTAATTGTTTCCCTCTAGTTAGATTAAACATATTTTATTTGCAAATTAGTAAAAATGCAAAGGGATCAGAGAACAAGTGCTTTCCACTTAGAAGACTCTCTTTTCCCGACATTTTACAATTCAAACATGAGTCAGCGAACAAAATAATCCAATCTAAAGTGCAAAATAACAAAAAAAGAAAAAAGAAATTAATGTGACAGTAGAGTATGCAAGAACCTTGAAGGAAGAAAGGGAAAAGGGATAGATTGCAGCAGTTTACAATAGTTTGCCCCACACTGTATGCTCGGTAGGAGTTAACCCTTTATCTACATGTAACTTGACTCAATCCGCATGAAGTTGTAATCAAAATTGAAATTTTGTTATCTTTTCAGTTTCCATTGCTTGGTTCGCAGGGTCAACGACCCCTCGTTGCAAGGACCTCGTGGAGCTACTTACACCGAGGGGTCGTAATCCTTAGCATGAAAGCAAATCTTGAATGTTTGTTCTTATGAATATATGCAGAGGTCATCTTCTGTTTGCTGAAGGGTCTGTAAATTCAGTCAGTTTCGAAGTATGAAGTATGGTGCTGAGTTCCGACTCACATATAAGTGGGTAACATTGGCAATGTAACTGTTGAGCAATTACGGTAGAAAGAAAATAACCGTGTATGATAGGGGGAAATGTCGTGAAATGTAACAGACAGGTGAAGGAAATCTGAGACAGAAACTTGTTCGGCATAATTATTGGTTAATTTTTAAGATTTGCAGTTGCTTCAGTTGTAGAGGATGTTGAATGTATTAATAGTTCGACTACCTGTTCAAAGCGTTTGGATTCGTGTATAAATTTTTGGAAGCTTGAAATATAACCTCGTTATCTTTGTTTGGCCTCTCCATAAAGTAGCTGGTCAACCTCAGTAATGTATTTTAGCAGGATATTAGTCAGTTTGTTCCGAGCTGGGACATAGTGGTTGCACACGAAGAAATAGTGATTAATATCTTCTATTTCGTTGCGAGTGCACGTACACTCGGGGAATCGGATACTAGGTCACGTGACTATGACATCACATGAGATCCTGCACGAGATCCTGCCAAACAGGCCCGATCTTCACATCTCCTACTACTAAGATCGTTGTTTCAGATCAGATAAGCGCTAACTGGTCTCGTACTGAAATTCCGCTTCATTAAAGTTATCACTTTTCTTGCGTCTTCACTGATTTGTTTCTAATTAAATAAACAAATGGCTTCCATGACAAATCGGTTTTCCGGGTCCGTCATATACCCATCTTTTCGCTTTTTGCTCCAGTGAGAAAGATTATAAAAAAGAATATAAACACTTTTAAATAGCAAAATCGTAATTTGAGTTATCACCTTGACAAACCCCTACCAAACAAATACTCTCATTTGTTCCAAATAAACCAAGGGGATAACTTTTACGTACACCCACCCAACAACTTCTTAACTAGAGCTATCTCACAACTCACTCTACTATTTTATCGATATACTCATAATTTCACACACACAGTCATACACATGCGTACACTAACGCAAATAACCCTTCAGTACTTCGATTCGATTCCCCATTGGAACACATGAGTCTGTCCACATCTCACATAAGCTTGCGCGCACTTTTAACTGGCGCATAACAGGAAGTGGACCGTTGGTACACAAGCAACCAACCACCCCGCCATACCCCCCTCTTTCTTCACCGCAAAATATAATACTACTCTATCTCCCACATAGATACACTCACGCAACACCAGGGTAAAAAAAATTGGCAAAGGGATTCCACCTTGACCAACGCCAGCCGATGGGCCCCTAATCCAACTTCCATCACGTCACTAATTTGCCCATCCTTGCATAGGATGCCCCTCTCGGCTCAAGACAGTCACCTACCCTGTTAGGCACTACCTTTAAATATTCCCATGTGTGGTGGGACCCTATCTAATCCCTAGAGAGTCCCTCAGTCTCCTCCACTTGGAACTATTCATTGGGCACTTGTTCCACCAAGGGCCCCATTCATCTTCATGCCCACCACCTTCAGGCCCTTGGTGATGCTTGCCGTACCAGAGTTCGCCGCCCCAGATGCAACGCTCTATTGATTGACCCCTGCCAATCCTTCATTAGATGCCCAACCCCAAGTCCCATGGCCCCTCTTAACTCTTCCTTTACGATGCCCTTGTGTGACTACCCCGGCCTCCTCTCGTGGCCTCTCCTAGCCTAATGTACCTACCCCAGCCAATAGCGTGGGTTCAGTGTCCTTTACATTTTGGCATATCTTCAAAACCCTTGCGTGGTAAACTACTTCTCCGTCTATGTCCACTCGGTAATAACCGTCGTCCATTATTCCTGTCACATGACACGTTCTTCCCGCTGTAACCACGGTCGACCAGATCTCGTCAGCCAGAGCACGGCCACACTTTGACCGACCCAAAAGTTCCTGACCTTTGGTTTACTCCCGTTCCGATCCTCATTACGCCTCTTCTCTTCCACATACCTGGGCTGCTTCCATTCAGCTCGTACCTTGACTTTCCTTGTCGAAGGGTTAACCTTAGGGCTTCCATTGCGCACTCTACATGTGCCTCCTTAATTGACTCCATAGACTCTCCGGTGATTTCCCCGTCCACTTTATCTCCACGACTTGGTCTCGGGTGACCACCCCGATGCCCTTTGGATGCTTTCCTCTCCGACCATGGCTTGTCGGGTTCAGAACATTCCCCGGTTATGTTCCCGAATACGAGGTCATAGACAGGCGATTTAATACACATTGCCTCTACTTCGTCGCTACAGAATGGGGTATCCACCCTCAATCTCGCAAGGGGGATCTCCTAATCGTGCCATCTATTTGCACGCACATGTGGTCGTGCCCCGTCACCTCCAAGTTCCCTCTTTCCTGCTGCGCTACTACACTCTGTGTCACGTAGAATACGGACTGCTCACTCACCCACATATGCCGGGTACACCGTATTTCCTTTTCACTAAGGGCGAGGTATCCCTCGCACAGTCCACTAATAACTGGCAATACATTCCCTCCCTCCAGCCTGAGCTGACCAGCCTCTAGTGCTTGGAGCAGCGGACCCCTCTCCAGTCCAATTGTTTGGCAAAATGCAGCAGTCTGCCTTTTCTCCACAGGCTGTATCGCATTACTTCCTCTTCTACTACTAATCGGGGACGGGCCCCTGCCTCCAATTCTTTGGGGGCTCCCGTTTTGTTTCCTCGTAACCATCCTTCTCCGACATTCTCTGGCCAGGTACCCCTTTTTATTGCACACGAAACAAGTGGTGTCTCTGGGCCCTGACCCTATCTTGAGATTTCCGGCTCGGGGATTGAGGTTCTAATTGACGGCTTAGCAGCCACGTTACCTCCCCTCCTGCCCGACCTACCCGGGGTCAAACCCCCATGAGTACCCAAATACTGCTCGGCCAGCCTAGTCATTTCCTCCACACTACAAGGTTTCCTCTCTTCAACGAACAGTGCCACATCGGAGACACACGTTAACATAAACTTCTCCCTGATAAGTAGGTTCTTCAGGTAGGGGAATGACTTTTCAATTTCTGATAGGTCTACCTCGTCTGTCGAAATATCTTGTGGGCCTTGACACAAACTGGTACACACTTTCACCCTTCTCAGTCTTACACTCTCTGAATTTCGTCCTGAACCCCTGCTCGGTGAGCAAGTACCTCTTGAGGACAGCCTTTTTCAGCTCACCATAGGCGTTAGCTTGGTCAGGGGGCATGTTGACATACACTTGTAATAATAATAATAATAATAATAATAATAATAATAATAATAATAATAATAATAATAATAATAATAATAGTACAGTTTAGAGCCATGAATCCGCATAGTTGCGCTCTCAGGCTTCACACACACAAAAAAAAAATAATGACGTTAACTCTTCAATGCTTAACAAAAGTGCGGGTAAAAAGGTAAGTTTTGAGTGCATTTTTAAACACTTCACGTGTCCGTGGCACCTTCAGATGTTCCGGAAGTCTATTCCAAAGAGATGGGCTTGCGACAGAGAATGCCCGATCACCCGCACTAACAAGACTTCCCGGCTTGAAAGTCAGCAGATTCGAATACGACGAGCGCAGGGGACGGGTTGGTATGTAGGAGTGTATCAGGCAACTGAGATAATCGGGAGCCAGACCATTGAGTGCTTTGTATGTTAGGAGAAGTATTTTGTATTCAATCCTTTCCTCTACCTGCAACCAATGAAGCTGAGAGAGAATATGACTGACGTGCTGCGATTTCCGTTGTCGAGTTATTATTCTGGCCGCACAATTTTGAACGAGCTGCAGTCTTTTGATCGTTGATTGTTTGCAACCAACAAGCAGAGAGTTGAAGTAATCTAGCCTACTGGTGACAAGAGCTTGAACTAATTGTTTAGCCTTCTCCTCCTCAACCACAGATCGAACCCTGCTGATATTCCGCAGATGATGATATGAATTTCGGCACACCTGTGCGACGTGACTGTCACCAGAGAGATGTTCGTCCATGAAGTACCCCAGGTTCCGCACTACAGTTGATGGAGAGATTAAATGACCATTGAAATTAGGATGAACACGGGAAAGCTTTGAAAGTTTGTTTGGAAGTCCAATGTAAATAACTTCGGTTTTATCTGCATTCAATTTCAAAAAGTTTGTGGACATCCATTACCTGAGGTCCGAAACACAAGTTTCAAGAGAGGAAAAAGCATGCCTTTCGTCTATACGGCTGAAGTGAATATACATTGAGTATCGTCAGTATAAAAATGAAAATTTAGCCCATGGCAGCGAATAATGTCACCTACGGGCAGAACATAAACCGTATGTAGCAGACCTAACACGGATCCTTGGGGCACACCGTAGTTCTGTCGTAGCTCGTTCGATACCACACCCTTCACAATGATTTTCAGAGTCCGGTCCTGGAGGTATGATTTGAACCAGCCAAGAACTGTGCCACCAATTCCGATTTCCCTCTCTAAAATAGTCTTGTAGCGATTTTCCTGTCAGCTTCGGACTTAGACTGCCCCCCCCCCCCCCCCCCAGGGCGTCATCGGGCCAATCCTGACTCGATACAAACCTTTCAACCCTATGTAAGAAAGCATCAATGTCGTCAGTCTATTCATTGAACAAGGGTAACTGAGAATAAGGTGCCTCCCCGTTTCCCCTGGGACTTTCTCCACACTGCCTACCATTAGCTTCGGGTAACTGCGCCCTGGCCTTCAAAAATTTTCATCTCCTTCTGTGTTGCCGTTCAGATCTTTCGCGCTCAACCTGAACTTCTTTCTCTCGTTCGGCAGATCCTAGCACTGCATCTAGCTCCATTCTCTCAGCCCTTCAACACTCTAACGCAGATTGTCTTTCAGCTCTTTCTCTCGCTCTAACGCAGCTTCTCTTTCAGCTCTTTCGGGCTCTAACGCAGGTTCTCTTTCAGCTCTCTCAACCTCTTTCTTACGTTCGGCTGCCTGTAAGGCAGCCTCCTCGCGCTCAACGTAACCTGACGCTCTAACTCTGGCCATTTCTTTCACAACACGCTTTTGTTCTTCTTTTACAAATTTTGTAATTCACTACCCGCGAAGGACAACTGCTCTCCCATACAAATCAGAAGTTCCAAGCTTGGGGTATCCATTTCTGAAATTTTTCACTGAAAATTTCACACAAAATTATTTTTGACTTAAAGGGTTAATTATGCCATCACCTACACCGCGTCCTCTTCTTTCTCGATAATTTTCACCACTGTTATGTTTAATTCGCCGATCGAATTGAAGAGCTAATTTAACCAAAGATTAACCCCTACAGAACTTTTGAAAACTATAAAAATTTCATTGCGGCAACTTGTATGAACATTATAACTGAAACATATATTAAAATTGTCATTGAGTGATTCTGTGGATTTTGAACTTTTCAATTGTTACCTTTTAGGACAATCCGCTGTTAGCCTCGCCAGATGTCGGAAACCGGGCATGGTCGTTGCTGGGAGAAATAGATTCACACCGTGTCTTCAGTCTAGACTCAAGGAGTGTCGCCTGAATCCGTGCGTGAACATATGTCTCATCGTGTCGAACACGCCCGTTTCGTTTTTGTTGGGGTGGTTCTTATTTTGAAGGGTTCAGTGACTTTTCATCAAAAAGCATAATCAACTTGTTACTTACATGAAATCCAAAGAATAAAAAAAGAACAAATGTCAATCACACCCCGCCCACAGTCTGTGAATCACCTTACGGGCCCACGTTGTCTGTTGTCGCTGGTTGTTTCTTCCTTGTCGACGGTGTTTGATCTTCTCGGCTTACTGTAGTGTCTCTGGACTCTGGTCGCCTTTTCACGAACATATAGCGGAACGCCACTCTATCACTGCCGTCGCACGACCACTAACGTATTGTAACCTTACTGGAGGCCTTTACTCTAACAGCCACTACTTCGAGGGTTAACTACTTCCCTCAAGTTACCTCAGACTAATGTTCATATAGACAAAGCCAACTCCGTCTACGTATTGCTTGTCTTTTAAAACAAGTAATAACGATTACATAAATTCCAACATTCGCGAGCTCCCGGAGCTCGTACTTCCTATTTCTGATCCTACACTAATATATGGCCACCGCCTTGGGCCGTGACTATTCCTACTCTAAATATGAGCTCTGTGGCTTCTCCATACATTACAACGCGCCTATACGTTCGCACCTATGCGGAACCTCCTCTAACCTATAGCACTAGAAATCCCTAGCTCTTCATCTACGACCTACAGTCTTACACGCCTTGAGACTGGAATTAATTTTTCGAGAAAACTCCCGACTCGCAAGGACATTAATTCCCATTTTAATTTCTTCTCTTGAACTTGGCCGCTTCGATCTGTCTTAATTTAAAATTCTCGTTTAAGTTTTTTTTGGAAAGTATCATACCTTCGCTTTTTATTGACATTTATGACAGTCCACTGAGGTTGGCAATACAACACAGACACTACATGTGCGCTACATTTGAATTGGAGATTATCGTCACTAATATCCATATAATTAGATGTTCGACCACACTGGATGGCTAAACCAGTGTCTTTTGTTTGAAGCTTATAAGGCAAGATCGTTGTTTCAGACCAGATACGCACTAATGCGGTAACTGGCGCTACAGGCTCCCATAGAGATTCCGTTCCATTAATGTTATCTCTTTTATTGCGCCTATTTTACCTATTACACTGACAATTATTTTTATGCATATGTTCTGTAAATGTCATGGTAAAAATGCATTGCAAAAAAAAATATGCACGGTTGCCAACAAAAACAAAAAATATAAAAAATATAAGAGAGGGAGAGAGAGAGAGAGAGAGAGAGAGAGAGAGAGAGAGAGAGAGAGAGAGAGAGAGAGAGAGATGATGTAGTGTACCAAGGATTACAACACCTTGGTTGTACATGTTTTTCATCTGATGGGAACCCCTCTTATCTCATTGTAAAAAGTCAATCTCACCTCCTCGTTGGATGAGAAGCTATGATAAATTAACTTCCCCTCTTCATCCTGGAAATTAAATATCTCTCTCATTCAGTTACTACCTGTCAGAAAAATGGAAACAGTTTTCGATAGATTAGTGTCGGGAGTGGGTGTGCGGGCGGGTGTCCTGAATTGAACAGCTCCTTCTAACATGTCACAAAGTTCTAGAAACTAGAATGTTTTATGATACTTTTTGCGAAGTATTTGAAATGTGTTGTTTGAATAATTCTGAACTTCTGACAAATTAGATATGGAAGGCGAGAAAACACATACTAAATGCGATACTAACATCTGAATACTTGAAAAGCTTTTATTTATATTCGGTTAGGGTCTCTTTGAACAGCTAGATTTATATCGTGTCGCAGAGTTTTACGGGTAAATATAGCCTGAGAAAACTGTCGAGTAACTGTCGAACTAACCAACATGGTGTAAGCAGAACAAACATTGAAGAAATAGACAGAACGGCATGCGCGTTCGAACTGTCATTTTTTTTATCGAACGAGATCGATTTGGGTGGAGGGATAATATTGAACGAGAAGCCGAAGGCTTCGAGTTCAATATTACGCTTCAGCGCAAATCGATCGAGTGTGGTAAAAACGTCAGTTCGAATGCGTATGCTGTTCTGTATTCATTTCACGCCTACAGTTTACTAACAATTTATTAATCGATTTTGACGGAGGGATAATATTGAATTCGAAGCCCTCGGCTTCTTGTTCAATATTATCCCTCCGCCGAAATCGATCGAGAGCGGTAAAAAATAACAGTTCCAACGCGTATTCTGTTCTGTATTTATTGCACACCTACAGTTTACTAAAAAATATTTAAAAAACACAAATTATTGCAAAAAAAAAAAAAAAAAAAAAACGTAAAAAACGAAATAAATAGTCCGCGCACGTGATCCGTATTGTTCAAGGACAATACAAAAACAAATTATTGTTCGCTTCGGTTTTTGCAGAAAAGGCGTGTATTTTATGAAAATAAAAGCATATGCGTGCAATAAAGGCATGAACACCATTAAAAGGCTCCACGTGTTGTTAGCACATATCATCTCCATGGTCCACAAATGGTAACAGAGAACGAGAAAGATAAATTACTTTGGGTAAGTAACCATTCTCAGCAAGATGCACAATCCTTCGTTGCCTGATACCACAATTCTATTTTCACAGATGAGTGCCTCCGGTATTTTAATAGTGTTTGTAACTGCCATAAATCTTTTCTGTCAAATCTAAACATTTGGTGGCATCGTAATTTGTAAAACGCAACAAATCAAAACTTTGATGTTTGTATCGAGTTTTATTACTGGCAATACGAAAACATGATCAATTCATCCCTACTCTCAGTAGCACCCAACATAAATAGATCCGAAGATTTCATTTCCCTTTAGTTGTCCGGGTACTTGGAAAATCAATGGCCTATTAAACGTACATATACAAAACACAGTTTCTTACACGAGTAATTTGTTTTACCCGCTGTACGTCTACGTGCAGCTGTACTCCTACACGTTCGGAAATCTTACCCCTAATGTATACACATATGCATGTGTGAGTACAACTGATTCTGTTCCACGGGGACACTGCTGTCATTTTATCTGTGGAATGTGGACATTGTGCAATGCGTCCTTTTGTTTGACGACAACACACCGTTCATCGACCAAGTTTCAACATATAACTCGAAGAAAAACATAATCACCTCACAACTGTGATGTCCTTTCGTAAACACTGTATTGGCAATGGATTTTAGAGCGTTTTCATTTTCCCGTGGATATCAATTGATTTTGCAATTTACCCCGTGAATACCAGCTGATCATGTGATATTTGAAAAATGGATATTGCCAGAGATAAATCACTGTTCTGAATTTTCCACAGTTTGTTTTTAATTATATTAACTTTCTTAAAAAAAGCCAACAACATTTGTCAATGTAACGAATAATTTGTTCCCCGATTCAACGTGACATAGAATAAAATATCTTTGGAGATAACCTACAAGCAGAAACGTCTCCCTTTAAATAATGTATTGTTGTACAATGGCTGTTTTAAAAATATATGATTTATTTATTTTTTGTTACCTTTCACAATCTTATGTCGACAGTGGAGCACATTCTTTAACACTGTACATAGTTTAATCAAGACACGTGGCAGTATCTTACAGTAGGATCTCTTCGATGATCTCTTTTATCTTTTATAACCTTTGATGCTGATGTGGCGTTAAACACCATTAAATAAATAAATAAATAAATAAATAAATAAATAAATAAATAAATAAATGTTCTAAATTAAAAACCGATCGTCTGCCTGAAGCGACGCTGTTGTTATACGTTCCAACAATTTGACAACATACACAGAGTACACGCCCACGTTACGATCACATGAGATAACTAGATACTCTTTCCGAGTATAACATTTCATTTTCTATTTTTCTATTTTTATCGTGCAAGTAAACATAAGAATTGAAATGTGATTGGAATCTATGGGGGAGAAAAGAAATTGATTACGCACCAATATACCATAAATTGCTTCGCAGTAAATCTATGCGTGAGCAATCTGTTTTTTTTTCTCGTGGATTTCAAACAATCATACTTCGAATCTTCACTTAGTATATAACTTAATTCGTCCTTTCCCAGGTGTACGAAGTCACTGGGTCGCAATCTCATGGCCATTCTTTGTCATGATCCATCTCATAACAATGTAGAATCTCACCTGTCGAAAAAGAAATGCGAGAACATCGAATCTCGGATTTTTTTAAATAGTAATTTTAGATCTTCGAAACTGAAATAAAATTTGGCGAACAGTTTAAAACTACCCAGTCCACTCCCTACAAAAACATTAAATTCTAACACAGAACACTGAAACAGGTACAGGTGATACTGAGGAATGAAGTACACATCAGCTGAAATAAAATGTCACTTTGGCGTTCATTGAAGTGATATTACAATGATGATGATTTAAAATTCAACTCCTTGGTAAACTCGACATTTGGGTAGAGATAGACTGTGTCTATTCCTTATTTCGAAAGGCTAACACGTTATCGTCTGACAAGATTTCCAAACAGGTGGGTAGTTTACTCGGAAATTTGAAACTGCATGCCATGGGAGGGAATTGTTACGCCAGAAAAAGCTGGGGAGTGGCACAAAGAGATTTGGTTATTTATTGGTATTTAAGATAACTTCCAGTGTCTTTGGCTATATCCTAGCTGCAACAGAGGAATGGAATTTAGCAATCGCTAATAGGCTAATAGCCATGCTTCCCGGACGTTGGTTACTGGATTCCATTATACCAGTGAAAAATGACTTCTTTGCCGCAATAAACAAGCACTGCTCCACTTCAGAGGTTCCCGCATGTAAACATTAATAGGTTCAGCACTTGCTGATGGGAGAAGAAACTAGTCAAACACCGCTCACATTCACCACAAACTATCATTGAATCTCCGGTGTCATCTTTTCAATGCTGAAACGTTAAAAACAGTTTGGTATACTTGCTAAATCTGGAGACTGGGACCATTAAATTGAAGAATATCCAGTGATGCAGTAACATTATTCAAATTATTCACAAAGGAAGCTGACAGCCGAAGAAGTAAAGTTCAGTGTATTGATACTCAAAACCGCATTCGCTTTGCGAATCACAATAAGAGATCTGTAAACTTGCGAGTACTCTGATTACCACAAGCCAAACTTTGCACGGAGAACATAGACAACATCAACGCCCGAAAGATAATACTTGAGGACAAACTGGTTATCTTGTTTAATGGTAGTTTGAAAGCCTCACTTATTACACAGCTGCGTAATTCCAAATCCGATCCATTCAACAACATAATCACTGACGGCGTAGAGAGTTGAAAAACTCTTTTTTTTGCAGAATATAGTTTCTTGAGTGCAACAAAACGACATCTGCAATGTTTTAGCATTGCAGATGGCACTTCGTCACACTCGAGGGACGATTGATTACAAGTGTGTTTGCTACTTTTACGAGAATATGAAGACCTTTGTGCAACTGTGCGAGGGATTCGTCGCGATAAATAACTAGAATCTAGTCCATGTTTCACATTGGAAATAAAATATTCCAGTCTCTGACGTGTTTGTCGTTTCTTATTCAGAGGAGCAAAGCCAATTTATCTATTAATTTAGAAGTTAATAACCACATTATGCACCACAAATTGTCCAAAAAGCTTCCAACTGATGCGTCTCTAAAGTGTATGCTTTCTCATCTGTGCAACTGTCTCATATCGCATCGGCACAATAAAATAAAGAATTATAATAAATTGGCAATGTTGGAAGTGATAACCGCGATATGTTTAAACTTCGAAATGGTTAATCATTGGACTTACTTTATTTACTGTGCTATCCCCATGCATGTCTTATTGTGACGGATGTCTTTTATATTAGCTTTATCCAAAAAACTGAAACTGAGTTTGGGTTTAGGAACTGTTTTGCATGAAATACATACGGCAATCGTTTTTTCATGGTTAAAATTGCTCTGTCATTTTCAAGTCCAATTTGCAATTTATGTAAGATCCGTGTTCAAAACATTGCTTGTCATTATAGGGATCAAAGACAACGATGTATCGCCGGCGTACAAGCCAGTTTTCCACCGGATGTTATTAATACCTTTGTTTATATGAGAATATTGAACAGAAGTAGTCAGAGGACCGTTCCTTGTCGGAATCCTGCTAAGATCAGTTCGTTTCTTAAATTTTGTCCATTAGCTTCCACTACCTGACTTCGTCCGATGAGGTGGTTGTTTGTTTATTGGGGTTTAACGACACTTTCAACAGCCATCATATCGGATGCAGGAACACTGGACAGTCTGATAGAACCACCATAATGGCGGGTAACTCGGATTCTCCCACCTACTACTCGGTTTTCTATTTTCCGATGACTCGGGATCTCCAGATCGCGTTTCAAAGAATATACTTTTATGTCTGCTTTGATGTCTGCGGAAAACAAATACATGGGAGATGTGCATATTTTTCGCGGCATTACAAATTGAATGTTTTACGACATATTTTGGTTATTATTTACCCAAAACAAATGCTCAGATTAGAAAATTGATACTGTTTTACTACCTTTCGTGCTTGACTTGCTTGACTTTCATTTAATGTTTTATGATGTGAAAGCCTTTACGCTTTGACTACACTCACAGCGTAACAGCTTTAACGTCACCAAATGCTATCGATATGTGGCGTTACACGCATTTGTTGACTTGACGCTACCTTGAAGGGGGTGAGGTGCCGATTGAGTGGCGACGTTTTGAGCTGAGGTTCCAGCAATCCAATTGTATAGATACCAATGGTATTATACTATAGACCTGTCATCGGGTATAGATTCATCGTTGTCAAGACCCACTGATAACTATAAAACTGCGAATGAATGTCCGTTGCGTGTTACTTGTGTTTGAATGGAATATCTTTGAACATGTCTTCCAAAACTGCGTGTCGTCCTTACCATGATGAACGAGAAGAGATGGAGACATTACGAAGCTGAATACCAGCTTATGTAACTTACAGATGAGGCGGCGTATTAATTAGCCGCCAACGTAACAAATTTGGTGCTGAGTTGGGGAAGGAATCTATAATGTATTCAGAATCTACTAAGATCCATACAATATAATGATAATTATCAAACAGCTACTGCCTGTACGCCTGCTGTACAGACCATTAGATGTTAACTACTGATGCGTTGAACAGAAAGAAATAACTACAAGAAAAGCTATTGTGTGGTTAAAATGGACAATAAGTCATCAGCTAAGTGAATTCAAGCCGGTGTGATATTATTTTCATTGACCTTTAGTTTGAATCTAAAAAACAGATAAAGTAAAAATAGATGAATAAACAAAATGATTGTGACGGGGTGCGATTACGGTAGGTGCTACTGGCAATTGATTCAACTGTAAGTTGGTCTGGAAGAAATTGTTAAAACAACATTAATTTCTATGGAGTGATGTTTGAAATGCGCGTAAAAAAACCATTAAAAAGACACCGTCCCAATAAACTATTGCAGTTGCTTTAAATAGTTGTCATCCAAAGCTCCAGCAACCAAGAGAAAATTATGATATGGTTAAACAAACAGAGCTTGAACCTTATCCCAATTCTCTCGCGTGGTTGTTGCTCTCTTAGCCAAATAATTGTGCGTTGACTTTAAAGGCAAAAGTCACATGGTGAAATGTATGACCTGTATTTCTTTTCAGTGTCAGATCATGAACTAAGAGGATATAGGTTTTTTTTTACCAAAATGTGCTTGTTGAGATGGGGAGAGGGGAAAAGATTTGTACTGTCACCAATGTAAAAAAGCAGTGTATTGTAACCTGTTGAACGACGAAGAACCAGTGTCATTATTGGAGTGTTCTGATTATCTGGGTTGCCCGATCTTGCAAGAAAGAGGACATTAGAAGGGATGCATTTGTCAATCTTTACTCCAGAAAAAAAGTTTTCTTATAAACTACCTGCCACAATCATGACTGAAGAGATCAGCGTATTTCGTCCATTATATCAAGAGACCCAAGCGTTTAAAATCTGGCCGTCAATGATAAAACGTTCATCTCAGGTGACTGCATATAGTAACCTAATTATTTTTGTTTTGTGTTTTTCATATTTTTTTATTTCAGATACAAACTTGTGTACATAGATATTTAAATATTTGTATACATAGGTAACAATATACAGGGCTGAACTGCTTAATCTTGAAAAAATGAGTATAGTAGATATGTTGCACAGGAAGTAATGCTTTTTGTGTAACTTAAAAAGTCATTTATTTTCTGTAAAGGAGTCGGGAGATCTCAGTTTTTTTACATATTGTATGAGAGTTATATCTATATGTGACATTTCTTCTTACGCTTGTTATTACGCGCAATGTAATAGGAAGAAGGGAATTCCTTTTTATATATTTCTTAGCTCCGGTCCGGACAGGAAGGACTGAAAACAATGACACAATTCGGAATTGGTTCTCGAATCAATCCCGAATTAAGCCACCCAATGCAGCCCATCTTGCTCGCATTGCGACCGATTTTTTTCCGTGTAAGAATAGGTGGGCAACAGTTAAAGACTGCGGTAATATTTCAACTGATCGATATAATTTTTCATCACCGGTCGAAATTTTCTCAATCTACAGGAATAGATGAATTTATTGTACAGAAGTGCACACAAATAGCCCGTATCAACCGAGATGTCTACTTCATTATCTTCAACGCATTGACCAAGAATAACATATTCGGGAGTTACTGGAAACGATATATTGCATTTCTCCTTCAGAAGTTGGGACAGATTCAGTAAAATTGTTTTTGAAATGGAACAATCAAAAAAGAGATGCACGACTGTCTCTTTTGTTTCGCCACAGAACGTGCAAAGCTCTGTTTCCGATAACTTACATTTATATAATTTCTGATTTGTATATAAGATCCCCTGTAAAATTTTATACTGTAAAGTTTGTAGATAAGTATCATCTGTAATTTGGAATGACCTTTTATATATCAATCCCCAGTCCTCAGGTTGAAGATTAATATCTAAAATGGCATCCCATTTATTTTGGACATGGGTTGGTGCACTTGCTGACATCTCCAAAAACGTTGGATAAAAGGCTTTGCAAGACTTTGAGCAATATTTAAGTTTCTCAACGTTCTTGTTTATAATCGTTTGTGTCTTTTTATATTGTTTTATTATATCCTTCCATTTTCTTGGAATTGAGTTTATTACTCCTTGGTAAACAGTAAACGGTGTCTTGATATCATATTTTGTGGAGAATTCATTATATGACAAAAAACTTTTGTTTTCATTTAATAAATCATTCACAAAATAAACACCTACCTTGCACCAGTGCTGGTTGAAAATTGTTTTGTGGTTGATTTTTATATGGTGTTGTAAAAGATTGTTTGTGAAAAGATTTCATCTGGGGGTTGTGGCGACGTAATTGTTGAGCAATGACCAAGCTTCCAGAACACTTTTCCAGAAATTATTTGTGTGGTTCCCAACTATTCGTAAACCTTCTTTGTTCAAGTACCATATTTTAAAGCTCCCAGATTTTTCAAATTGATCTAATGCAAGTGTGCACGGGGCCATTACGCTCGGGTCTATAAGTTTTTTTATCCATGGTAGTTTTAAGCAGCGACAATAGCTTTTTATATGGGGGAATTTTAGACCACCATTTTCTATCATATTGATAATGATTTCGCGTTTAACTTTGTCGTTTTTACCGGACCACAAAAAATTGAAAAAATAGGTTTGAATCTTTTTTAACGTCTCCTCGTTTGGATATGGAAGGACCGATAAACAATGAATTAGTATTGGTAGAGCAAGTGTTTTTATAACTACACATTTACCTATCAGAGTAATATTTCTAAAAGACCAGTCATTTAGCAGTTTCTCAATGCTTTTTAATTTCTTTAAGAAATTGCACTGTGTGTAGTTTTCCTCAAACAGATTGTATTCAATACCTAATATTGTAAAAATGTTACTATGATTCCAGATCAGTTCTTCTCTTGTTTGAATTTCTTCGCCACAACCCCGTTTCGATCCAATCCATATAACCTGTGTCTTATCGAAATTTACTTTAAGACCGGAACAAACGGAAAATATGTTCATCATTTCTAGTGCTCTGTTCAAAGAGGTAGGGTCATCGCTTAGAAAAAGTGACGAATCGTCTGCATACTGACTAATCAGGTATTCTGAATCATTTATTGTTATGCCTTTAATGTCGGGGTTAAATTTTATCGCCGCACTCAAGATTTCTGCGCTAAGAATAAACAGGTAAGGGGAGTAGGTGATAATTGTTGGTGCAAACGACATGTACATGTACGGTACATGTACATGTACGTGTACACGGACATTCGTGTACACCTCCATAGGATTTAGTGTTAAAATCATGTACAGGTACACGATTTGTCATGTACATGTACGGTACATGTACGTGTACCGTACATGTACAATCGTGTACACCTCCCCCATAGGATTCAGTGTTAATTGCGAGCAAAAAAACGTTTTGTTGTTAGTTTTACGTGCGCGTACATGTACCGTTTTGATTGAAATAGGCAAATGAGTTTCCCCCCATAGGATTCAGTGTTAAATTGCGAGCAAAAAAACTTTTTGTCGTTTCCTAAATCATCGTCTTACCGATTCTAAATAATCCGCGTTCGTACACGATTTTAACACTGAAACCCTATGGAGGCGTACACGGAAGAAAAGAATCAGAATTCTTGTGAAGTAATCTTAATAAACACTTAACGGAATGTTTAAACGCATTTTCCGCTCAATTAGGTTTTGAGTGGTAAAAGTTTTAATATATTCACGATAGCTCACTGTCACGTTTTTGATTGATATATATAGGAGAGAAAAAAATATATAAATAAATAGTTATTTAAAAAAAATAAATATATCAAATCGAATAGATAATAAAAAAATACGTAAATCATGAGCGATTCTCAGGATATTAGAGTAAGGTTTCTTTTAAAAATGCTGATGAGAGCCTACGCATTCTGCGTGAACGAACAACTAGGTCGTCTCTTGTTAGAACGATGCGTCGGATGTCGGGATCATCTAGACTTCGATCGCGAGAATCATTCGTGTCTGTGGATGGAAAGGGAAGATATGGTCAACAAGTATTTCGAACTGGCGTTCGAACGAGTTCAAATCAATGAAGTGAACGCGTTTTGGAAGAGAGTACTCTTCTGTAAGGATCAAAGCAAGCCCACAGTTACGGAAGAACAGAAATTGGCGCGTAAAAGTCTGACTTTAAAAGATAAGGGATGCGTTAAGAAATTATTGTTCAATGAAGCATACGTCTAAGTTTCTCGATGATATAAAATAAGGGAGAATAGAAAATAAAATAAATACACACATAAATTTTTTATCTAATATTAGAAAGAAAAAAAAAAAATGAGAACCAGAAATAAATTGTATCCTACGTTAGTGGACGACGAGGATGAGAAGCCGTCGACGTTTTGCCGAAGACACCGTCGCTAGAAGAAAATGAAAGAGGAGAGAGGTATCGCATCGATCAAATCAGTAGAATCCAAGAGTATCTAACTCGAGAGAGAGATTCTCGTCGTTCCCTCAAGAAGAAGTATTCGCGTTTTGTGAAATTCGTCAACGCGATCGACACGACACTCATCACGATTTCCATGGGTTTACACGCGGCCGGCATCGGATTGTTGTCGACCGCAGTCGGCATTCCGATCGTGTTGACCGTAGAAGGAGTGGCTCTCGCCGCCGGATTGTTTAGCACGCTTGGAAACTTTTTGAGTAGGAAATTATATCTGAAGGCGAGGAAACACGACAAGATTCGCGTCTTGGCCGACTCCAAGATCGACACGATATCCGAAATGATCTCTATGGCGCTGAAAGACGGTAGGATATCGAACGGAGAATACTTCGCGATATTGAGCGAGAAAACGAAATACGATGTCATGAAAGAAGCCGTGAGAATCAAGACTCGTCAGATCATCAAGGAAGAGATGAAGGATTCTCTCGTGGAAAAGGGGAGGAAAGAGGCCAGGGAGGAATTCAGTAAGATGATAGAACTCAAGAGCAGCGATTGAAAAAAAAAATATATATATAATAAGAACAGAATTAATTAATTATTAAATTTATATATAAAATAAAAAAAACGAAATTAATTTAAATAACTCTTAAAAAAATGTATTGCGTAAAGTGTAAGAGAGTTACCGAGACGAGTAATTCTCGAGAAGTGCGAACTAAAAACGACAGACAGATGCTTCGCGGAATTTGCGACGTGTGTGGTTCTGTCAAGACTCGATTCGTCAAAAAAAGAACGCGAGCAAAGGTAAAGGCATCGTGAATAAAATGATCAATAATCTACCTTTCGAAATGCATCTGCACGGTCACAGTTTCACGGGACCCGGAACGAAATTGAGCAAGAGACTCAACGCCGATCTGACACCCAAATCTTGGAGCAAACCTGTGAATAGGGTGGACGCGGCCGCGTATGATCACGATCTGTGCTACGCCGGACATCCTGACACCAAGACTCGCAACGACGTCTGCGATAAAAACATGTTGGGGAAATTGACAGGCATATCGAATCCGACCAGGAGAAAGAAGATGGAACGTTCGCTGGTCGGCAATCTGATCGGTGCGAAACGTCGATTCGGATGGGGCGTTCAAAAAAAAAAAGCGCATCTGAAAAGAAGAAGAAACGATTATTGACGAGCGAAAAGGCCGAGGAGTTACACAAACCCATAGTGCGTAAATTTCGAAAGAGAAGGGTGTTCGTGAAGGGTCTGGATGATATTTGGTCTGCCGACTTGGTCGACATGAGATCGTTTTCGAGGTGGAACGAGGGCGTCAAATATGTATTGACGGTCATCGACGTGTTTTCCAAATACGGTTGGATCAGAGCTGTGAAGAATAAATCAGGACCTTCCGTCGCCGAGGCTCTGAAGAGCGTGTTCGACTCGTCTTCTCGAAAACCGAGTAAATTGTGGGTGGATAAGGGAAAGGAATTCTACAACAAGCACGTTCATCGATTGATAGACCTCTACTCGATCGAAAACGATGAAAAAGCCAGCGTGGTGGAACGTTGGAATCGAACGATGAAGGAAAAGATGCACAGATACTTCACGGCAAAATCGACGAAGAAATACATATACGCTCTGAACGGTCTGGTTAAAGATTACAACAACACCCAACACAGATCGATCAAGATGACTCCCGCAGAAGCTAGCGATCCTCGAAATGAAAAACAGGTCTACGCGAATCTATATCCTGAGAGATCTAAGATCAGGAAGAAGTCTAGAACGCCAAAATTTGCAGTCGGTGATCGAGTGAGAATCTACGCTTATAAGAAACACTTCGAAAAGGGTTATACCCCTCGATTGACTTCGGAAATCTTCGTGATAATCAAAATTTTTCACACTGATCCGGTGACTTAAGAAATCGAAGCTTTGGATGGAGAAGAGATCATCGGAAAGTTTTACGAACAACAATTACAGAAGACGAAGTTTTGATAAAGAAAACAAAATTTTTTTTATTTACTTTCTTTAACATTTTCTTGTTTACACACATATATATAAGAGAGAAAAAAATAATAATAAAAAATAATTAAAAACTATTTTTTAGATAAAGAAAGCAAGTTAATTAATAAACAAAAAACTAAAAATCCTTTAAAATGACAAATATACTAGATATAGCACAAAGCATAGTGAAAGATGAAAGTATTCAAGAATATGAGGTTCACGAATACGAACCGGTAACCGGAACGAGTTTGAACAATGCGGGAGAGATAAGAATCAACGTTGAAACTCAAGATCTATTCGTACATCCTAGCGAGAGTTACATAGTGGTGCAGGGACGTCTCACCAAGGAAAATGGGAGCGACTACGCCGACGACGACACGGTTACTCTAGCCAATAATGGCATCATGCATCTATTCAGTAATATAAAATACATGCTATCCGGACAAGAGATAGAATCTGTTTTTCATCCCAGTCAGGCCACCACGATGTTCGGACTCTTGACATATCCTGATGATTTTTCGAAATCCAGAGGACTTAATCAGTTGTGGGTGAAAGACACCGTCGGCCCTGCTAGCGCCGGCGCCGCCTTGATATTCGACTATGTCGTCAAGACGTCCAGACCTAAAGGGACGTTTTCGTTCAGGATACCTTTGAAATACATCTTTGGATTTGCGGACGATTACAACAAGATCATGTACGGATTCAAACACAATCTGACGTTGATTCGAAAAGGAAACGACAACGCAATAGTGAGACTCACTGCGACCAATGCAGGTAAGATAACGCTACACAAGATATAATGGTTCGTTCCGCACGTGGAGCCTTCGATTGTGGAAAAAGCGCATCTCTACAAGATCATAGAATCCAAGAGTAAATTACCTGTGGGATTTAGAATGAGACAGTGCGACACGGCTAGCATTCCTCCCTCCACGAATCACTTCGATTGGAGATTGATGGTGAAATCTGCTTCTGGGAGACCGCGTTTCATCGTGGTTGCGTTTCAGACCGATAGGGACGGGTCTCAGGAAAAGAATGCATCGCTGTTCGATCACTGCCATTTGAGAAACATGCAAGTGTTTCTAAATGCCACGAGATATCCAGCAATCGATTACAACGCATTGTTCGACAAGAACGATTTCCGCAGACTGTACGGCGACGCCACTGATTTTAGAAAGAAGTATCACGGTCTAGATGAATTGATGAGCAACCCTAACATATCTCCCGGCGAATACAAGTCGATGTATCCCATGTTCGTATTCGACGTCAGTAAACAGAGTGAACGACTCAAGAGTAGCGTCTTAGACATTCAGATCAAGATGCAATTCAATAGGAACGTGCCGAGAAAAACCAAAGCCTTCGCCCTGGTCCTGTCGGACAGAGAATTACAATTCAAATCGGATGGAAATAAGATGTCGATCATTCGATGAGAGACGAGTGTGAAAAAAAAAAAAAAAAAAAAAGTAATGTGTGATTATTAAAAAACAAAAAAAAATAATTAAAGTAATGTGATCTAGAGAGATTGAACATCTTTCTAAATCTCATTACTTTTTTTTTTTTTTGGTTTTTAATAATCACACATTATTTTTTTTAATTCATTATTTTCCACGCGTTCACTGTTTGTTCAAAGGAACTAGTTCGATCAGTAGACTCACCACGGAAGTGGCGGCTTCGGGATTATTGGTTTTCGTAACGAAATTAATCCTGTCTCCGGTGTTCACTTTGAGAGGTGTGCCGAACGTGCTAACACTCACATGTTGATTCTCAGTCTTTTCAACGCTGTATCTCTTATCGCTCTCTACTCCATTCACCATGAGATTGACGACCGCTCTGTTATTCAAATCCGAGGAAGCCAGACTCATTCGAAGGATTTCACCTCCCAGCGGCATGGGATATCCCACCTGACCATGTTTCGATCCGCTACCTCCATTTCCGAAAGACCACTCAGCTTTTCCTTCATCTAAGGTGCCGGCCTCTTCGGCCCACACAGTGATCAATTGTCTAGCATATTTGACTTTCTCCACCACCAAAATCAGGGTGCAGGCATCCGTCATGTTCACGGGATCCGGTAGATTCGTGAGCGTGTGTCCACCCATGTCTAGTTTACCTTCCATGATGTCACCCTTTCTCCAGACTGAGTTGTCGTCCACGTACTTTCTGCTGACTGCGCTGGAATCGAATTCGGGATTGTGATCGAGACCGAATAAATTGTGACCGTTCATGTTGATGCCACTCTCCATGGTTCTGCCAGATTGTTTGTTCAGGTAGAGATCGTCCACTTGCGATTCTAGTATTCTTGTGATTGTATCACGGCAGAATCTACATAGCCCTTGTTGACCGCGGTTGAGTCTGCATCCATGTCGTTCATCTCCGACAGATTCAATATCTTGTTGAATCCCGCATTCAGATCCGATTTCATTTCTCGTCTATCAGACTTTCTCTGTTCCAGATCTACGTAGTGTTTGGTCGCCACGTCCTTGGAATTCGTGGGAGTGGCCACATTCGTTATCTTGTTAGAATTGGCGTTCAATACCGAGTGCATCGTTTTCTGAACGTATCTATTTCTCAGGTGTTCGCTGAATCTCGCGTGAGAGTCGTCCGTGTATTTCTTGGTCGCGGCATCGGTGGGATCTATGGGATTCGCGACGTTCACCAAACGTTTGGATTTCAGATCGAGATCATCGGTCATGGTTTTATCCACGTAATTATCTAGCAGGATTCGTTCGAAATCGGCGTTCCCCCTGTCAACGTATTTTTTATTCGCAGCATCTGCGAGATCTATCGGCTCGGGATGATTGTAGAGCTTCTTATCGTTCATGTTTAAAGGTTCTTCTCGAGGTTCGTATCTCCAAACGTAACGTTTGACCAAGTTGGCAATGTCGTAACCATCGTCGACTTCGAACGTCTTTCTCTTCTTTCTTAGGTTGACTTTTTCGTCGTCACTTCTACCAAATTTATCAACTGGCATGTTGTTGTGAGATTTTTTTTGTTTTTTAGAAAAAATATATTCAAAATGCAGTTTATTAAAAATGAACTATGTTATTTTATTTTTCGTTTTTATTTGATAAAAATTTTTTTAAAATAATTTTTTATCTTTATATATACTATAAAAAAAAAATCTCTCTCTAATGTAAATCATTGAGAATGTCTTGAAATCGATCTCCTTCAGACCAATTCTTGAGAACATAGAGACACAGGTGACCGCAAAACACTTGATCTGGTGATTGCACTTGTTCCGTGTTGTAACGAACCATCAATTTGTTGAAATAGTTCCTTATTTCTTTTGGGGGCGAGATTCCGTAGCTGTCGAAATAATAATTTTTCTTCTTCCCGTTCTTGATCCACGCCACCCAGTGAGTGCCTTCACCCGATAAATCGTCTAGATTTAAAATTCCGCATTCCGATTGTCGAGGTCTTCTCTTCGGCAAGGCATCTCTGGAAAACAGGCCTAGAAAATCTTTGATTTTCAAATCTTTTGACACATTCAACAGATCGATGTTGGATAGGGGTTCGTTAGGTAAGACAACACCTTCTACTGATATCTTTATTTTCTTATTCATAAATGCGTATATATTTTTTTTAATTATTTATTTTATTATAATTCACTAAAATGACGTTATTTTTTTAAATTTTTTTCTTTTTCTTTTTAAACTAACATTCTCGATGTCTCTATCGATTTCTATAATTTTGATTTCATATAATTCTTCTTGATTTTCTGGAATCCTATCATCCACAATCATATCTGGAATCTTATCATCCACAATCGTATCTGGAATCCAATCATCCACATTCATATCATCTCGAATTAGATCCAAAGTCCAATGTCCGAGTGCCAAAGTGCTTATTTTATCATCTAACACGAATCTCTTATCGTCGTCGGCTGTCAGCAAAATCTTGTTGACTATTTCGGTATACAAGTCGTGATTTTCACTTCAAATCAATTTCATAGTCTTATACACCGGACCACTTCCTAACAGACAATCTTTATACTCTTGGAAAGAGATGTTTTTCTTCACCACGCACGCTTTAACTCCTTTGCACTTCTTGATCTCTTCATCATCTTCTAGACGATAAGCATACAGTTTGGGTCTCAAGCCCACGAATTCGACGATCTGTTTACCGCCGCTCTCGTCCTTAAATTTACCCAACACCTTCTTGTTGTCGTTCGATTGAATGTTGGATGGGCGATCAACGGATAATTGCTCATGTCAAACCACTCGGCCACGTCCTGAGATATATCTCGATAGACATCTTTCATCTCTATCTCATAAACTAAACTGTCCATGTCGGTGAACAGTAGTTTGGCTTTATCACCAAATTTTCGTTTGACGTAATCGTAGTGAAACTCGTACATCAATCGCTTGCTGATATCTAAGATGATCAATACAATACAGTTTGTCGAACTTCAGGTGCATCTTTTGCATGTGATCGGCCACTAGATTTTCGTCGAATATGGTTCGGTGTTTGTAATTGGGTTTCGTCACTAATGTTTTAGCTCTTTTCTCAGATGTGACGAGTCGAACGTCGGTTCTCTTCCTGATGTTTTCCATCAATTTACCGTACATGCAGTTGTTCGTGAGTTTGAAGAAATCTTTTTCGAAATTGTTCTTAGCTTGAATTCTGAGATTCGTGTTGAGATCAATATATTTTTTCATCCAAGGCTCTTCGTCGAATTGAATGATGCGATGTATGTCGACTAATGACTGCGCTGGAATCGAATTCGGGATCATGATCGAGACCGAATAAATTGTGACCGTTCATGTTGATGCCACTCTCCATGGTTCTGCCAGATTGTTTGTTCAGGTAGAGATCATCCACTTGCGATTCTAGGTATTCTTGTGATTGTATCACGGCAGAATCTACGTAGCCCTTGTTGACCACGGTTGAGTCTGCATCCATGTCGTTGATCTCCGACAGATTCAATATCTTGTTGAATCCCGCATTCAGATCCGATTTCATTTCTCGTCTGTCAGACTTTCTCTGTTCCAGATCTACGTAGTGTTTGGTCGCCACGTCCTTGGGATTCGTGGGAGTGGCCACATTCGTTATCTTGTTAGAATTGGCGTTCAATTCTGAGTGCATCGTTTTCTGAACGTATCTATTTCTCAGGTGTTCGCTGAATCTCGCGTGAGAGTCGTCCGTGTATTTCTTGGTCGCGGCATCGGTGGGATCTATGGGATTCGCGACATTCACCAAATGTTTGGATTTCAGATCGAGATCATTGGTCATGGTTTTATCCACGTAATTATCTAGCAGTATTCGTTCGAAATCGGCGTTCCCCCTGTCAACGTATTTTTTATTCGCAGCATCTGCGAGATCTATCGGCTCGGGAAGATTGTAGAGCTTCTTATCGTTCATGTTCAAAGGTTGTTCTCGAGGTTCGTATCTCCGAACATAACATTCGTCCAAGTTGGCAACGTCGTAACCATCGTCGACTTCGAACGTCTTTCTTTTCTTTCTTAGGTTGACTTTTTCGTCGTCACTTCTACCAAATTTATCAACTGGCATGTTGTTGTGAGATTTTTTTTGTTTTTTAGAAAAAATATATTCAAAACACAGTTTATTAAAAATGAACTATGTTATTTTATTTTTCGTTTTTATTCGATTAAAATTTTTTTAAAATAATTTTTTAACTTTATATATACTATAAAAAAAAAATCTCTCTCTAATGTAAATCATTGAGAATGTCTTGAAATCGATCTCCTTCAGACCATCTCTTGAGAACATAGAGACACAGGTGACCGCAAAACACTTGATCTGGTGATTGCACTTGTTCCGTGTTGTAACGAACCATCGATTTGTTGAAATAGTTCTTTATTTCTTTTGGGGGCGAGATTCCGTAGCTGTCGAAATAATAATTTTTCTTCGTCCCGTTCTTGATCCACACCACCCAGTGAGTGCCTTCGCCTGATGAATCGTCTAGATTTAAAATTCCGCATTCTGATTGTCGAGGTCTTCTCTTCGGCAAGGCATCTCTGGAAAACAGGCCTAGAAAGTCTTTGATTTTCAAATCTTTTGACACATTCAACAGATCGATGTTGGATAGGGGTTCGTTAGGTAAGACAACACCTTCTACTGATATCTTTATTTTCTTATTCATAAATGCGTATATATTTTTTTTAATTATTTATTTTATTATAATTCACTAAAATGATGTTATTTTTTAAAATTTTTTTCTTTTTCTTTTTAAACTAACATTCTCGATGTCTCTATCGATTTCTATAATTTTGATTTCATATAATTCTTCTTGATTTTCTGGAATCCTATCATCCACAATCATATCTGGAATCTTATCATCCACAATCGTATCTGGAATCCAATCATCCACATTCATATCATCTCGAATTAGATCTAAAGTCCAATGTCCGAGTGCCAAAGTGCTTATTTTATCGTCTAACACGAATCTCTTATCGTCGTCGGCTGTCAGCGAAATCTTGTTGACTATTTCGGTATACAAGTCATGATTTTCACTTCAAATCAATTTCATAGTCTTATACACCGGACCACTTCCTAACAGACAATCTTTATACTCTTGGAAAGAGATGTTTTTCTTCACCACGCACGCTTTAACTCCTTTGCACTTCTTGATCTCTTCATCATCTTCTAGACGATAAGCATACAGTTTGGGTCTCAAGCCCACGAATTCGACGATCTGTTTACCGCCGCTCTCGTCCTTAAATTTACACAACACCTTCTTGTTGTCGTTCGATTGAATGTTGGACGGGTGATCGACGGGATAATTGCTCATGTCAAACCACTCGGCCACGTCCTGAGATATATCTCGATAGACATCTTTCATCTCTATCTCATAAACTAAACTGTCCGTGTCGGTGAACAGTAGTTTGGCTTTATCACCAAATTTTCGTTTAACGTAATCGTAGTGAAACTCGTACATCAATCGCTTTCTGATATCTAAGATGATCGATATAATACGGTTTGTCGAACTTCAGGTGCGTCTTTTGCATGTGAACGGCCACTAGATTTTCATCGAATATGGTTCGGTGTGTGTAATTGGGTTTCATCACTAATGTTTTAGGTCTTTTCTCAGATGTGACGAGTCGAACGTCAGTTCTCTTCCTGATGTTTTCCATCAATTTACCGTACATGCAGTTGTTCGTGAGTTTGAAGAAATCTTTTTCGAAATTGTTCTTAGCTCGAATTCTGAGATTCGTGTTGAGATCAATATATTTTTTCATCCAAGGCTCTTCGTCGAATTGAATGATGCGATGTATGTCGACTAATTTCATCCCGTAATCGACGTACTGTTTCAAATTCTCACTGTAGACGACGTAGTTACGTTTGTTAAATAAATTGGGAATGAGTTTTTCCTCCTCTCCTTTGTTCGGTTCCTTTCATTCGGGAGCCAGCGGATAATCGTTGTGTGAATCATGTAATTCTTCTGGATAGTTCAAATCGACTTCTAAAATGCAAGGATAGTCTCTCCATTTTTGCATCTCTTCCGGTTCCTTTACCCATTCAAAATTTCCAATCGGTAAAGGATGACTCATAGCCCAACCATACAGATTATTGGCGTCCCAATACTGTATGTATTTAGTCGACCGTTTCGAATCGAAACCTTCTTTCATGTAGGGATTGTTAGCCTCAGAATATCTGTGAGAGATCATCGAGATGCCACCTCTCACAGCCCTTTCGAACATGAGCAACATGTTCACGTTGGATAATAATTCCAATTGGACTTTGGTGGTTTTCAACAGAGCGTCCCACGCTAGACCGGGTGCGGTGAAATACCAAGCGGGATCCAGATCGTAATTTCGACAACAGACGTCTCGAAAATTTTCGAACACGTCTGCCAAGAGCAGAACGATGGTCTTCAGATAGAGATCGTGATAATCTCTCATGGTTTTCATATTGAATGACTTCCACACGTTTTTAGCATGTTCGTAAGTCTCATCAGAAAAGTCGGATTCGTATAATTTCGAATAAAAATCTTCTTTCGAAGGTAGTGCGGTGTCTTCGAATCTCTTTAGATCGTTCATGTAATCGTAAGGATAGACTCCTTTCCTCAACATGACGTCTACTCGTTCTCTGAAATGTTCGCTCGTGATTTTAAATTTATCCTTGCTCATGTTATCGACTAATTTTTCCAGAGCGGTCGACATGAATTTAAAACTGTCAATGAAACGTATGGCTCTATGAATGAATTTCGTTTTTTCTTTCAACGTCTCTCCGTCGATTACTCTTTTCTTCTCCATTAGCTTCCATTTCGTGAAGGAAATGTATCTTTCTTCGCTGTTCGCGATGCAATTTAATACTTCGTGTGAGGTGCCGAGATTTTTCACGAACAGATGACTGTCATAACCCGAGAGATTGTGAAATATCACCGGATAGAAAACGGCGTCTCGATATTTTAAATTACACTTGCTGTAAGCCGGACCGCGATACAGACCCGTGTAATGATCATGGTCTCTGACCTTCTTATTTTCCTTCGAATTCTCATCGAACGATTGTCTGCATATGTGGCACTTGGTGGCTCTGTTATTTTCGTCCTGCTGCTCTCGCGTGATGATCATTTTTGCCGGAGTTTTAAATTTGTTGTATAACATTTGAATTTTCGATTCTAACTCTTCCACGAACCTTTGAGCCACGTCATCGTCTTCATACTGTTTCGTGTAGGTGAAGGGCCCCATGTCGTGTTGTGAGTCGAAAGCGCATTTCACGTAAATGCAATAGCCCGAAAGTATGTGTTTTTGATATCTTTCGACGTAACTTTGAAGAGCGTCGGGTTGACAGGAACTAATTTTCATGGTGAAACATTCAAAATTGGCGTACACGACGAATGGTACTTTTAACCTTCTATTGTGATTTTCAAACTTCACGATGGTGTTAGGTTTGGGCATTTCGACGGCGACACCTTGATTTTTGTTGCAATATTCCTAATGTTTCGCCAACGAGTCTTCGCTGTGAAACGCGTTCATGCAATTGAAACATAAAGATATCTTTTTGTTATGTTTATTATTTTGTTTCGACAGTAATCCGCTCAGATTTGGAACCCAACAATAATGATGATTGTCACCGTTCGAAATCAATAATAAAATAATCGTCTTTTCTCTTCCGAGATATGAAGTCAGTCTGAGAGGATAGATCTTTTGTTTTTCATCGTCGTATCCCAAGACGTTCACCGTTATGGTGGGATTTTGAACCTCGAAACGTTCGATGTGTTTTAACTGCGTTGGAAAAGTCACTCCGGTCCATTTGAGATTTTTAGAAGTCTCCTCGTAACAAGAAACTCTATCGGAATTCATTTTGACAGGGTATAAAGCGGAGGTGACTGCCCATTTAAAACACTGATCATCTTTATTTCTCACAATGACCACGGATTGCTTTTTAGCTAAGAAATACGGTAATTTCACGTAGGAAGACCCTTTCAATAAATCATTTTCAGTTATGTGAATTTCGAGTTTCAACACCTCATCGAACGTCCAATTACTACCTTCATGTTGATAATTCGCGAGAGACGTCAACATCTTGTCTTTCATCTTTTCGAAAATGTCCGATAAATCTGAATCTTGAAATACGGGTTCGACATTAGATCTGAAATGTGCATTTTTCACGATGCTCTCGCCAGACTTCGCGTCGATTTTATTCATCACTCAATGGAGTATCATCTTAATTTTTAGTCCCACGTTCATGTATTTGCGAAACAAATCCAATACTTTTTTCTTCACCCATTCCATGAACAATTTCGGATCGATTTTCTTCAACGAGGGAACCACGTCGAAAGTTTTAAAAACGCCTTTGAACGCACTCTCCCATTCCACGGACTTCGATTGAAATAGTTCCACAGTGAGTCGCGCTAGATATTCTTCTCCTTTCCCTTGCTCGTCGAAGTTTGTTCGATATATCTCGTTTGCCTAGAATCTGATGTGCCTCACTCATTTTCGTTTTAGTTTTTCTTTTCTTTTCTTTGGAAACTTGAAGTTCTTCTTCAACGGCTTTTCGTTTAGTCGTCTTCTTATTTTTCACAATCGAAACGTTTTTGTTTTTTTTTCGACGTAGGCATTTCGATTCCTTTTACTATCTTTTTCTTCTTCTTCTCATTTTTCACAACCGATGCATTTTTTGACGTCGTTGCTATTGGCATTTCGTTTGCCTTTCCATCATTTCGCAAATATTCCTGTATGACTTCAAGATTTTTTTTTTAATTCAATTTTTTTTCTTTAATGTGTTTTTTATTTAAAACAATTTACGATCGCTTTTATTTCTTGTTTGCAGAATGAACACGTTTTCTCATCTCTAGAATAACATTCCTTACAATAACACAAATGTGTGCACGGTAGAAACAAAACGTTTGCAACATTTTTGCAAAGCAGACAAGTGTTCATGTTGCTCGACTCGTTTTCGACACACGACGATAACTCGTCCACTTGTGTCATGAATTTAATCAGATGTTCTAAAGTCAAAAATTGAGATAAGGTCTTGTTTGCATTATTTAATGCATTGTACAATTGTTCCTTAGTGTACCCTAATTGTAACATATCCATCAATAATTTTTGGTTTTTATTTCTATCCCACTCTTCGTCTTTGATTTTAATCAATCCCAGTGTTAGGATCTTGTTCAAATAATCACATTCGCCTTTTTTTAATATTATTTATATGTTCTAGTAAAGGTCTGTCGTGAGGTTCCCAATTCATCAAATGTATATTACAACAAAAACATTTAACTTTGTCGCTTTTACCCACATAAATGAAACCCGCAGTGGCTAAATCTTTGGGTTTTTGAGCAAGATGCGAAGGCCAATTTTTAAACGTTTGAAGTCTTGGCCGTTCTAAACTATAATTCGGATGTTCGGACTTGATCATTGTTTTTACCGCAAAATTGAGTTTGTAAGAATATTTTTTTCGAATTTTGTATTAATGATAATTTGTTAAAAAGTTTTAAAATTGTTTATAATATGCTTTAATTCCTTCAAAAAGAATTAATCAATTATATGTTCTTAATGTGAAAAAAATTGAATTAATACGAAAAAAAAAGGATGTTAAAATTTAACTTTTATTTATATATAAAGAGAAACTTTTTTAACAAATTATTATTTAAATACAAAATTTAAAATATACATTATTTGCAAGAATTCATAAAAAACAAATAATCGATCATGACAACAACACCTAAAAGGTGTAAATTGAAAGAATGTTTTTTTAATACGCGATCAGATACTTGTATCTATAGAGTAGAACACGATCCCATCGAATTGAACGATGTTAAGATGGTGTACTTAGAGCACTACAACAACAAATATATAATGTGTTTGAAATTGGATGAAGCCATGCTCAATTTGTTTTATGAGTACCAAGACGATCTGCTGAATAATATCTTCGACAAATACAGAAGACCCTACATGAATGATTTGATGATGATCTTTGAAAGTTACATATATCCAATGATCTCACTCGAACTCGGGGACAAATCAGGTGGTAAGAGCGCATTCACCAATGTAGAAAAACTCAAAAGAGTAAAGATAAACATTCAAGACATTTTGATAAGAGGAAAAATACTAACGCAGGTCAACATGCTAATAACGGACTTGGAAATATATGAACAACAGAGAGATTGATTTTAGCGAAGAAGAAGGAAAAAAAAGTAATGAGATCTAAAAATGATCACATTACTTTTAAAAAAAAAATATTTTTTACATTAAAGAAAATTAAAATTTAAAAAACTTTTTTTTTATATATATAAAGAGCAAAAAAAAAAAAAACAAAACTTTTTTTTAAACAAATTATTAAAATACAAAATTTAAAATATACATTATTTTGCAAGAATTCATAAAACAAAAAAAAACCCAACAAATAATCGATCATGACAGCAACACCTAAAAGATGCGAATTGAAATTGAAACGAGTCGAAACGAATAAGAAATTAGGTTTTAAAATCTATATATTACAATGACACGATCCCATCGAATTGAACGAGATCGAGATGAAGGACTTAGAGCATAAATACGACAGATATAAGATGACTTTGAAATTGGATGAAGCCGCACTCGATTTGTTTTACGAGTATCAAAGCGATCTGCAGAAAATCGTCATCGCTAAAGATAAAGAATTCGACAAGGACGATCTGACGTTGTTCTATGGAAGTTACATATATCCAAAAATCTCACTCGAACTCGTGGAGAAATTGGGTGGTGAGAGCGCGTTCACCGATGTAAAAAAACTCAAAAGAGTAAAGATAAACATTCAACACGTTTTCGAAAAAGGAGAATACACGAGTGTCAACATGCTAATAACGGACTTGGAAATATAAACAATAGAGTGATTGATTTTTTAGCGAAGAAGAAGGAAAAACGTGATGAGATCATCTTGAAAACACGAGTGTCAACATGCTAATAACGGGCTTGGAAATATAAACAATAGAGAGATTGATTTTTTTAGCGAAGAAAAAAGGGAAAAAAAAGTAAAGAGATCTAGAGAGGTTGATATATATATATTTGATATATATTTTATTAACCAGCATACAAATTTACAAAAGACTAAACATAAAGTACATGAAATCAGAACATTTACAATATATAAATACAGCTGACACTATATTACAAGTCCGTCAATACTTCATTCGTATACTGGTAGGGTAAGGCATAGCCAGATTGGCTGTCTTCCTGCCTTCCCTTATGTAGGAAAGAGAAAGAGCATTGAGATATAAAAGAGGAAAATAGAGTGAAATAGAAAGACCAACTAATGCAACATGGTAAATTCCCATTATCTTCTTTTAAGAATAGCTCGAATAAATCATGTGTTGGTGATGCGAGTGGTGGTCGGAGCCCAGTTGAGCTAGGCACATGAAACGGACTTCACCATTCCTTTAATTTATGCGTATACAGAGTGAGAGGCAAACTGCTAAAAAAAAAAAAAAAAAAAAAAAACCATGGGGAAGACCGAATCAAAAGCCAGCAGGGACGATAATACCAGACAAATTACATTGAGAATGAGTTTCCAATACATCCTGAGTGCTTGTTAATCCAGGTATTATCCTGGTGATGAGTTGACGAAAGTCGGTATAAACTAGTGAGAGGTGGTACAAAACCGGGGATGCAACTAGATAGCACAATCTGGGCAGTTGGGATTAGAACAGGAGATATTGTTTGAGTATGTCGAAAGCAATCTTGTAATTAGCGTTTTTTTTAACTTCTTCCTGTTTTTTATTGCCCTGATATCCCTTTCTAGTTCGTTCCATAGTTTAGGAAATGCAAAGACAGGCAGCTTATCTAAGGTTTTTGTTCTAGTTCTGTGTATATATAAAAGGCCCGTTTGGCGTGTGCTAACATTGTTTTGGTTATTTAAAGAAGGAAAAAAATTCGCAAATGATGCCGGGAGATTTCCATTTTGCCAGTCAAACATAAACAGATAGACATGCAAATTATACAAATCCTTTATCTTTAAAATTCCGTCTTTAGTAAACAGTGGGTCAGTATGAGCATTATATTTCTTATTATTTATGATTCGTATTGATCGTTTTTGTAGTTTAAACAGTCGAATACAAGCTTTAGAGCCTCCCCATAACGGAATTCCGTACATAAAGTGACTTTGTATTAAGGTAAAATATAAAGTTTTCATAACTCTGTGAGGAAGAATTTTTTTCACTTTACTTAGAATGAGATTGGCAAAGGCAACTTTCGAGCAGATTTGGGATATGTGTCCATTGTAGGTTAGATTTTCGTCAATATTTATGCCCAGGAATTTTACTGATTTTTCGTTCTGCCTATTGCCAACTTTGTCGATAATCTGATTGTTAATACATATATTCTCATGGGAAGTATTTTCTTTGTGGGATGGATTGATAATTATATATTTCGTTTTCTTCGGGTTCAAAACTAAGTGGTTGGCGGAGCACCAATTGAATATTTTTTGCAGTTCCTCGTTGAATTCTTCGATCAGCGGGTTTTTCTCTACTCCAGACTTGTATCACGAGGTGTCATCTGCAAACGATAGAACATTTAATGTTGTTGAATTATTTATATCGTTTATGTAAACAAGAAAGAGGATGGGGCCTAATATTGAACCTTGTGGTACCCCACATGTTATTTCGGCTAAGTTCGATTTACTGTCACCAAGGAAGACATACTGTGTCCTGTTCTGAAGGTAGCTTTTGAACCAGTGATTAGCATTGCCTCTTATTCCATAATGTTCTAATTTTTGAAGTAATATCTCGTGGCTTATAGTATCAAAGGCCTTAGAGAGATCCAAGAATAAGGCTAGTGTACTGTCTTTACTAACTTTGTTATTTTCTGTGGCTATATGTTTTAACAAATGCATAACAGTATGCATTGTACTGTGGTGTTTCCTAAAGCCGTATTGGTGAGGATAGAGAATGTCGAATTTGTTTAAAAAATTTGTGAGTCTTATAAACATAATTTTTTCTAGGATTTTTGAAAAAACCGGCAAAATGCTGATTGGTCTATAGTTCGTGAAATTGTTTTCATCACCTGCTTTAAAAATTGGGGTAACCTTAGCAATTTTCATCCTGTCAGGAACTGTACCCTGGTTGAATGAATTGTTCATAATATGCGCGAGTGGGGTGGCAATGAAGTTTATTGAGTGTTTGAGGATACTCGTCGATACATTTTCACAGTCTTGGCTTAATTTAGGTTTCATTGAATTTACGATATTCGTTATTTCAGAAGGCGACGTCGGTGTAATAAATATGTTTTGGGGTTGTCTAGTATTCAGGTACTCGTCAAATGACTTTTGGGGGTTGGATATCAGTTGTGAAGTCTGATTGCCTATGTTTGCAAAGAAGTAATTTATTTTCCTGGAGAGAAGGGGTTTTGAACATTCAGGTTTTGTATGGGCTAATTCAATATAAAAAATTCCAAAGTGGTCTGAAACATCGGTTAGGAATATTCCAGATTTGAAATGATTAGAAATAGAGTTGGTAAAGCTGTGGTCTATCAGCGTTGCTGAACGATCTGTTACTCTGGTTGGTTTGGTGATAACAGGTGTGAAGCCTTCACAAAACATCATGTCAATAAATAAGTCTGTTTTAAGACGAGAAGCTACTTTTAAAAGGTCAATATTGAAGTCGCCCATAATCAGGGCTGTTTTCTTTTCCTTATTAATTATATCAGTTAAATAGTTCATTTTTGAATGGAATAAGTCTATATCTGCTTTTGGTGCCGTATTTGGTCTGTATATTACGCCAATTATTTTTGATGAAAGTTTTAACTTTAATTCAACAAAGATAGACTCAAATACATGAGGTATAAAAACGGACAGATCTTTACGAACACTGAATGAAATTTCATTTTGTATGAACAGCCCAACACCCCCACGCCTGTCGTCGTCACTAGGCCTTGTGTTTGTTAATAAGGGGTGATAGCCTTCTAGATTGTAAGACACATTTGAGGGAACTTGAAAGATTTCCGTAAGTCAAATGACATCGAATGTGTTTTCTTCATTATTCAGGTCGGAGAGTAGGTGAAGTAGTGGATCCCAATGGGCATTTAGACTTTGGCAATTGATGTGAAATGCCGAGAAAGATCCACGCACCCCACCAAGTTCACTAACCAATTCACTAGGCAGGAGGTACTTACATTCTGTATTGTTAAAAATGGACGTAGAGTCATTTTATCATTCAGTAGGAGACCAAAGTCATATTCGGGATTAGTCTGGATCTCGTCCAAATTGATACTACCCGCCATGATATCCAAACCGACCACCAACACCACGAACGCACGAGCAAAAGAGAGGGGTTAGTACAGATGCAACTTCATCGAGCACAATGTATTTAGTACCTGGTCTAGAGAAGATAATGTGATTCAATATTTCATCAGTACTGTTAAATGATAATAACCGTTGACACAATGTTGCATAATATAGAGCAAGGAAAAATATAAATAAAAAATATGTGCAAGAGGTAATTTCTAGCATTCAAGGATGGTGTCCTGAATATGAATGTTCTCTGGTTTTTCATATACGAGTCAACAATGTGGCCATTAGGATAATACCTGATTATTGATTTCCGTTTCACATTTTCTATTTGTGCCAATGTCAGTTCTCGTATTGGTGTCAGCCTAGTGGCTGCTGAACGGTTATTGCATTGACTATCGTGGGATGAGGATTGCAAAAATGTCGTCACTTCTCCTTACAGAGGTGTTTTGTACATCTTTTTAATTACAGTGTCTTGGAGAGTACCACACAGTTTATTGGGGAGGGGGTAGTGACATCACACATTATCCACCAGACATCTTTACAGAAAACTTTTTATGCAAAATAGTATGGTTACAATTTATTTCGGGGGAGGGGGGCATCACACATTATCCACCAGGTTGAAGAAAATGATATCAGTTCTCCATATAGGGGCGATAGATTGTGTTGAAGAGTACAACAAAATACTCTCCACCACAATGGCACAGAACAATTTGCATAGCATATCATAACCAGTACATTCTTTATATAAAACCTGTTTTTTATGTAAAAGTGATAGAATATAATTTATTGGGCACATCACCCAGTATCCACCAGATTAAAACAGTGACATCCGTTCTCCACATGGAATTTTTTTTTTCTCTTTTTTTTTAAATATGATTGTTCACTTACAGTGCATTGGAGACTGCCACAAGACACTCTCCACTGCACTGGAACAGAACAATGTGCACAGCATATCAGCCACAGTGACATACCCGTAGATTCTTTACATAGTTTGGGTTTTTTTGTAGAAATAATTTCGGGGGGATCACACATTATCCACCAGGTTTGTTGGAGAAGTTGGTTACAATTTATATTATCCACCAGGTTGCACAATTTACTTGGTGGGGGGTACATCGCGCAGTATCTGCCTGGTTGCAAAAATGACATCAGTTCTCCATATAATGGTGTGTTTTTTATGTTTTCTTCAGTTGGAGTGCATTGGAGAGTTCAACAAGACACTCCCATCCACAGCGGAACAAAACAATCTGCACAAAATAAAAAAAACAGTGAAATACCTGTAGATTCTTTACAAAACACTCCCCTTTTCATATGCGAAAACTGCTCCGCCCCACCACAGACGAGAATGTCCCGTTACACTCTCCAATGCTCCAATGCTTTATTGAGGGGGGGGGGGGGGGGGGTGGCACACATTATCGACCAGATTTTATCAATAACATCAGTTGGATCAGAAACAAAATAAAAAAAAAAACAGTGAAATACCTGTAGATTCTTTACAATCATCATCTCAAGATCTCATTACTTTTTTTTTTGTTGTTTTTTTTTGTTTTCCTTCTTCTTCCTCACTATCGCCCATATATATTATAATAACGTTTCCTTTTTTCTCAAATTTCAGCGTCGATTCTTCTTCTTTTCTTTTTTTCTTTTTTGTGATATGATACGTTTTTATAACAACACATATGTTTATCCGAATCATAATTATGAACGAATGTTGTGCATCTCTTGGTAACACTCGCATCATTACCATTCACTTTAGAAGGTAGTGGTGACGGTGGAAAGTGTCTCATTCTTTTCAATTCCAACAGTCTATCCCGCGCTTTATCTATATCTTTCATCAGTTCTTTCCTTAGATATCCATCATTAGCGTCTAACCATTTTCCCACATCTTTTTTTGTTTTTTCGCACTCTGTCTCGCGATATTCGTCATTATCGTCAAATTGTTTCTCCACCTTTTCATCCAGGTGATAAAATTGTTTCTCCACCTTTTTATCCATTTTAAATATATTATTTTATACTTTCTATGATTTATATTTTTATATAATTATATAATTTTATATTATAATAACATATTCAAAATCGGTATATTCTTAAATGGCGAATTCTCACCGAGCAACAAACCCTTGCCGAGTCGCTCAACGTTCTGTCCACTCTTCAGATAGAGACCGTTTCCTCTCAGAGAGTTGCCACCTCTAACGGGTTCTAGATACAATCCTTTACCGCTGTCGTCTACGTTGACGCGACACACGGCTCCTCCCTTCTTCAAAAACAGTCCGCTGCCGCCCATTTATTTCTCAACTGCCGAACTAGCGAGTCCCGTGAGAGCTCCCACGCCGAGAGTCTTTCCGAGAAAGGGTAGTGCCTTTGCGGCGAAGGGTAATGCTTTTGCGGAGATTCCTGCCAATAGCGGTAGGAAACCACCTTTCATTCTCAAATTGTATCTCAATTGAGCGGGACTCAATCTCACCGTCAACCCTCTTCCATCGCGAATCGCTTTCTCCATCCTTTTGATTTGACTTCTGGTCCCGGCGATCGAATCCTGACCGCCTCTCGTCAGATCTTCGTGAGTGAATTTGAATCTCACCGCCTCGCCTCGAGTTGTTAACGCTCTCTTAAGTTTCTTCCTCTGTCCTGCGGATATGTTCACGTTTTTAATCACGTATTCTGTCATAATTCTGTTTTTTTAAAATATATTTACTTCAATTGTTTCTTGTTTAATAATAATTATTTATATTAAAATAATTTTGTAAAATTAATATTGCGTTTATTTTATTTTTGTTATCTAAATATATACACAATATTTTTTTTTTGTTGCTTTTATATTTCTCTTATGTGAAATCGTATCGTCACCCTCTCTCCGCGAAGATCTAACAGTTCACCATTTTGATCCGTCAACGTGGTTTTGAGACTATACAACGTGTCTAAAATCACTGGTAGATAAACTAAATTTCGAGGTCACTCCACGATCTTATAACCCGGCGACACGTTTGGAAAGAAGGAATAGATCGTCGGTTGAGCGCTACCATTCACGTAGCTTCCAGCAATCACGTCCACGTTCACCAGAATGCTATTGACTGCGAGAATGTCGACCGTATTTTCAGATGCCGCGTGGCCTCGATACATCTTTCGATCGAATCCCAACATATTGCCTATAGAATCGTCCGTGTTGAAATCCACTCGAAAATTATCTTCCAAATCCAACATCGTCTGTAAGGTATTAGGATTGGGAGCGAGTCTGATCTTGTTGCTTCCCTTTCCATCCGTCTTCATTCGCGTCTGAATGTAATTGTTCAAATCGTCTATGTCGTAACTCCCTTTGAGAACTCGAATCTCCAACCAATCCACTCCGTCGGAATACTTGAACGAGTTATTCTTTTCGGTGACGTTGGGAAAGGAATAATAAGTCTCCAGATTCACCAACGCCATCTCGTATCTTTTCTCTCTATTCAATTCGATGGAAGGTTCGAATTTCGTAGCGAATCGAGTCGAATCGCCACTCACCACGATTTGAATGGATTGTTTTGCAGCCGTATTCTCGGCTATCCGTTCTAACAATTTTCCATGTTCGAACATTATATTTAATTTTATTTTTTTTTATTCAAAACTAATTATTTGAAGATTTATTATTTTCTAAATTTTATTTTCACGCTCTACCTTATTATCATCAGAAACATAAAACTTGTCGAATCCGCACCGATATTTTCCGCGATTAAATTCGCTTGTCAAATCGATCACGACGAAATTGTAAAGTCCACCATCCCAAACCCTCTTGCAGAATCTCCTGCATTCCACCGCGCTCATGTCGTTTGCGACGTGATCGCCGTAGATGTGATTGAGATTCTTGAGATCTTGGCGAAAGAGACATAGAAAATTAGCGTTCTCCCTTATCGTCTGTCTGGGCAATCGAAAATAATTCTGCGACAGGTAGAAACAGTCCACGTTGCTGTGTCGACCCCTAACGTAATACGATTCGCATCGGTTCTGTCTCTCCAAAAGCAGATCGTCGAAAATCATGAGATTCTTATCTTCCGATTTCAGTTCTCTAGGATCCGGAACGTCGCTAGCGTTCTCATAAAATCGACACTCGACGTTCGAAGATGCATTTCTCTTCATCAGCTCCATCGCCGCACCGTCCAAAATGGTCGAAAGAGGAGCTTCACTCTTGTCGAATTCCTCCCTACTGTCAAAGATTCTGGCTATGACGTCCTTGGGCAATCTACGATCCATGCACTCTCGAAGCAATCTGTATTCGGGTTGAAACAAGCTCTTGCCAAACACGAACAATCTGTCGTAATCCAACCAGTCGGGTCGGGACAACAGATTCATCAACAGATTGGTCTTTCCACAATTCGATTTTCCCACTATCAAGCCTCTTATGCTTTTGGGAATGAACTCGTTATTCGACCTCTTGGTCGCGGCGTCGTTCCCAGACATATCTTTAATGTTCATCTTTTGTTTTATTTTTTGTTTGTTTGTTATTTTAGATTCTTTTCAATTACAAATTTTATATGTTTTTTCAAACTTAGTTGTTTAATATTATTATTTATTTATATCACACCGTTGTGAGTTCTCTTCAATCCGGATCCACTCGTCATTTTGGCTAAATCTTGTATGGGTACCACAGCATCCTTAAAATCTTTCCAACTTTTCGGCGTTCGCTCTAACGCAGCTCGCTTCGCCGGCGGACTGATCAACTTGTCGATCAACGCGTCGGCTGCCCTCCTGCCAGCCACAGAAGCTATCCTACCACTGGCTTCGGAAGCGGTTTTATTACCAGCATCCAAAGCCGTCTTCTTACCGACCTCAAACGCAGTCGATGCGAGTTTTCTACCCGCATCGCTCGTGAACGCTCGCATTATTGAATCGACGATACCAGAACCGCCTTGAACGTAAGTTCTGAATTATCCCCTGTTCTTTATCACCAACACATTTTATTTTTATAATATATTTTTATTTTTTTCACTGGTAAATCGTTTTGTTGTTTTTAAATACTTTTATTATTCTAGTGTAAAAATTTACTGTTTATTTTTGTTTGTTTGTTTGTTTCTCTCTACTTATTATATACACATCAATCCTTCAATTCGTTCATCACTCTTTTATAGTGGTTTTTATTCAAAACCTTCTGTCTTAACAATTCGTCAGATATAGTAACTATCTGATTATCTAATCCTGTGTTACCAGCCCGTCTGCTCGCCATCAACAAACTCAATCTCTGAGACAGAGCGTCAGAATCGCTCGGAAGAAAAGTGGTTTTCACCCCTTTGTCAGTCACCGATTCGACGAACTTCTTGTTCATATCCCATATGGGTTTCACCACTTTCGTCCACTTGTAACCTCTGTTGGCTTTGGGTCTCGTCTCTCTGGCATCGTTATTTCTCTTCATGGCGTGGGTCTGAACCAGAATGTCGCCGTAATTGGCGAAATCCTGATCCGTGTAATCGCTAGGCTTGTCGTAAAGGATCAATCTGCGCAGCCCATCAGTCAATTCGTATCTGTTCGAACCCACGATCAATTCATCATCGCCAATATCTACTTCTGTGTCTCCTACAAAAATTCTTTCCTCCGAATCCTTATAAAATCCATACAACAGATCTCTCTTATCGCCATCATCATCATCAGACGATGCGACGCTATCAGCGGTGATAGTCGAAGCTGTATCGGTGGTGATAGTCGAAGCTGTATCGGTGTCGCTCTCCGTTTGAATCCCCGTGGGAACGTAATCCGGTGTAGATTGAACGGAATGCCGATTTCCAAAACTAAGAGGCAACGAACCCATTCTCAAAGAACTCTCCTTTATGGGTCTCAATTCTTTAACTATCTCCTTCCTGCTTCGCTCTTGACCCTCCGTCACGGGTTTAAATATTTTTGTGGCTTCGCGTTTGAGTTCCATCTCACCAAGACGTCTGCTTCTGTCAGCCGACTGAATGCCCTTCTTAGCACGCTCAAACTCTTCTAAAATTCGATCTCGGTGTCTAGAATCCATCTGTAAAAACATTTTTCGTGTTTTAATTGTTTTTATTATTTTCAAAATTAAATGTTTAATTATATTTTTATGTTTTTAAGTTAATAAAATCTTTCCGTCTTTAATATAATAAACTAAAAATATTCGCATCTCAACTCCGTGTTGATTGAATTAGGAAAGTTTAAAATACGTTTTAAGGAGTACATGACAAACCGGTTTCTGATTTAACGCATTTTGATAGTAATTTACGTTTTGTCAAAGGATTTCCATTCACATATCAAAAAACCATTCACTCAGTGTCGAATTAAGAGAGAATCCCTTTGATGACGGTTAAAACATTTCAACACACAAAAGAAAACTGTTTTTTTTCTACTTTTAACGTTAAAGGATCTTATTCATTCATTTCAAAATCTCTCTGATCGCTATCGCGAATATATTAAAAATTTTACCACTCAAAACCTAATTGAGCGGAAAATGCGTTTAAACATTCCGTTAAGTGTTTATTAAGATTACTTCACAAGAATTCTGATTCTTTTCTCTAAACTCAATCTCCTCCGTGTACGCCTCCATAGGGTTTCAGTGTTAAAATCGTGTACGGACGCGGATTATTTAGAATCGGTAAGACGATGATTTAAGAAACGACAAAACGTTTTTTGCTCGCAATTTAACACTGAACCCTATGGGGGAGGTGTACACGATTGTACATGTACGGTACACGTACATGTAGCGTACATGTACATGACAAATCGTGTACCTGTACACGATTTTAACACTAAATCCTATGGAGGTGTACACGAATGTACGTGTACACGTACACGTACATGTACCGTACACGTACATGTCGTTTGCACCCGCAATTATCACCTACTAAGGGGAGAGCGGATCACCCTGTCTGACACCTCGTTGTATATTAAATCTCTTTGAACAGTTTCCGTTGTTCAATACGTAGCTATAAATGTTGTTGTAGAATGTTTTGAACCATTTAAGGATAGAGGTACCAAGATTTAAAAATCTTAAAGTTTTCTCAATAAATGGCCACTCCAACGAGTCGAATGCTTTCTCGAAATCTATCAAAATCAGCAGTCCAGGGATATCCAAATCTTCGCATTTTTTAATTAGACCAAATGTTAAACGAGTTGATTCCCCAATATATCTTCCCTTCATAAAGCCTAACTGAGTCTCAGAGATTAGTTTCGGTAGAACTGTCTTTATTCGATTAGCAATTACAGTGGAGCCCATTTTTACGTCTACGTTAATAAGTGATATTGGTCGCCAGTTTTTTATGTACATTTTCGAGTTATTTGGCTTAGGAATACATGTTATTATGCCACCCCTTTGAGTTATGGAGAGTTCTCCTGAGTCGTAACCGTAATTCAAGGAGTTGACCAAAAAATTCCCGATATCTTTCAAAAAAAATTTGTAAAATTCTGCTGTGAAACCATCCGAGCCAGGACTCTTATTGTTTTTCATACTCTTTAGGGCACTGAGGCATTCATGTTCCGATACAGGACCTTCCAGTAACTGACTTTCATCCTCATCGAGAAGGTTTAGATAGGGGTTTTGCGGATCAAAATTTTTTCAGTGTAGCGTCGTTTTTCTCGATTGCAGAAATACTTAGTTGGTTTTTCGCTTCGACCTTCCACCTGGATTTTGTTCTCAGTATAATACCTTTTATCCCTTTGTCATTAATTTCTTTTAGGTCATTTTCGAGTGGAGTAATGCGGCTACTGGCAGATATGTCTCCACTGTCTAATTTAATGTATAGTTCGTTTAGTTCGTTCTCAATTTCTTTCTTCCTTTCTTCTGTGTGTCGTTTTTTATGGGTTGCAAATGATATAGTTTTTCCCCTTATCATTATTTTTAGCGTCTCCCAAAATAGTTGGTCATTAATTGTGAGCTTTAATTTATCATTATTTTTATTATTATTATTATTATTATTATTATTTTTATTATACTGGTCTATTGTTTCAGTCGTAGTAACCTAATTATAGTGTTGAGCGTGCTGCTTCGGATTAGTATAATTGAACAGATCTCGTCGAGAACTCGTCTGTTCAGAAATGATGCAAATTAAATGCAGAGACAATTTGCTTGTGGAATGGCTTCCCTTTTCAATGAACATAACCATCTTTTTTAACGCTATACAACCATTAGCTAACAACTTATTTTTTGAAACTTGTCTTCACTGAGTTTGATTTTGGGGAGGCGTGTGGCACTGGAAGCGCCCTCCGAAAAATATTCTCTGCCTCATACCCCACTTGATCCCAACACCCCCATACACGCAAATAACATGCACGTGCATGTTTTCTGTAAACTTTGTAACTGCACGTCCTCATTTATTATGAAAGGGCATTGAATTGAATTGAATTATTTATTTAACAATATTCATATTACAGAGCTAAAAATAAAGCATTTCATACGAATTTACAATTATATCTAGATTTGTTACAATGTGCTGAATAATGCGCTAAGCCGCATGCATATTGTTAGGAGGTAACATAGCCAAATTGGCTGTCTTCCCGTTACCCCCTGAAGGTAAGGTTGAAAGATGAACGTAAAAATAGAAGAATTGAAGAAGGGGGAGCCGTTAAGAGAGGCAGTTTAAAAGACAGAAAGAAGTAGAAAAGAACGTCAGCGATGCGTGTGGATATATACATGAATGTGTGATGCACAAGGACATTTTAGAATTTAAAATGTTTGCATTGGTAATTTGGTAAGAGGCAATTGAGATGTGTTGTTTTGCATTGTCCGTATTGGGTGGAAAGGACAAGGACAAGGATTAGCCTACATGGTGGACTTACCCCAAATACTGTGAATACCCCAAATACTGTAAATATTGCGCCTTCAGCTGGTCAAGATGTAGCGGAGGAACGGCAGTCAGAACAGGCCGTGTTATGGCAGCGTATAGAATTATGATAAGAGTCGAGTGAAATCTGGGTGACTTGTTTTATAAATAATGGTCTCGATCTAATATTTTTTATAGTATTACTCAGGTTATTCCATAGTTTAGGAAACGAATGGAGTAGGAGTTTTTTTTTGAAAAATCTGATCTTGGGATACCTCTTCTAACTTGACCTGTCTGTCTGGTTATTCTACTGAACTCATTGCCATAAGTTTGGAAGTGATTGGTAAAAAGCTAATTGGAAGATTTCCATTGTGCCAATCATACATGAAAACTAATGCATTGCGTTTGTATAAGTCGGGAAATTTCAGTATCTTTTCCTTCTTAATCAATGGATCCGTGCGAGAGTTAAATTTGTTATTGTAAATTGTGCGCAGTGCTCGCTTTTGTAGACGGAAGAGCGTATTGCAGTTATTGACATGCTGTATAACAAGTGGCTATGCACGATTGCAAAATACGAGGATCTACGAGCACTGTGTGGAAGAAGTTTCTTACTCTGTTTATGGCATATATTGCCCTTGATATTTTAGCTGCAGTCTGCGTAACATGGTGCTTGAAATTCAGACACTCGTCAAAATAAACACCCAGAAATTTCACTGCTTTATTTTCGGATCTGCTTGATATCCGTTCTAGTCTGTTGTTGTCCATTAACAACCCTAGAATTGAATTATCTGTTTTAATGTGTGATGGGCTAAAGAGAATATATTTTGTTTTTTAGCGTTTATAGCAATTTTATTTGCCTTACACCAATCACTCAGCTTCATAATTTACTATTCACGTGATTATGTAGTCGTTCAATATTGTTATCCGAGGCTAATCCAGTTGTGTCATTCGCAAAAGAAAGAATGTTCAGTGTTGTGGATTTACTGATATCATTAATATAAACTAAAAATAGCAAAGGACCCATGACAGATCCCTGTGGAACTCCACATAACGTTTCCTGTAGTTCCGATGTCGTGTCTCCATATTTTACAAACTGAACCTGTTTTGTGAGGTAACTGCGGAACCACGAGTTCGCTATGCCTCTAATTCCGTAGACATCTAACTTATGTAGGAGTATATATATATTAACCATGGTTAATAGTGTCAAATGCTTTTGAGAAGTCCACAAATAGTGACAGTGTATGATCTTTCGTGGCTTTATCGAAGTTTTCCGCGATATAATTAAGGAGATGTAGCATAGGGTGAAAAATGGAATGTTTTTTTCGAAAGCCGTATTGATGCGGGAATAGAATATTATATTTCGATAGAAACCCATAAACTCTACTGAACATAAGTTTTTCAAGTATTTTGGAGAGAACAGGCAAAATGCTTATTGGTCTATAGTTATCAACGTGCTGGGGATTACCAGATTTGTAAATAGGAATTACTTTTGCAATTTTCATTTCGTCTGGCACAACTCCCTTTGAAAATGAAAGATTTATTATGTGCGTTAAAGGATCCGCCATTTCTCTTATTACTTCTTGCACCAGTTTAGACATAATGTCACTATAGTCTTTGGTCTCTTTGCCTTTCATTAATTTTGTTATGGATATTACTTCTTCCACCGTTGTTGGAGCAACAAATATATTATGTGGATTACTATCAGTTAGGAAATCGGAGAAATGTTTGCTGGAGATGCCAATATTTTCGTTTATTGTTCGGCCAATACTTGAGAAGTAGCTGTTGTAGTGATTAGCTATATTCGTTGAGCTTGATTCCTGTTTTTCATTTATAACGAATTCAGTCGGAAGGACCTGCTTGTTATCTGATTTATTGATAGCATCACGAAGAACTTCCCCGGTTTTTCTCATATTGTTTGCATTCTCATGCAAGATATTTTTATAATACAAAAATTTAGCAGTTCGCTTTGTTTTATTAAACATCGCAGTATGATTTGCACCTACTGGTGTTGTCTTCCGATGAGCGTTTCAACTTATTATGATGTAACCTATTCTTTTTCTGTGACGACTGAATGAGACCTTTTGTCATCCAGGGCTGGCGTTTGATGTATTTATTTGGAATGGTAATTTTTTCAGCGGAAAATGTTCGTCGAACACATTCGAAAAGATCTTCATGAAGTTTTCATATGCCACTTTAGGGCATGGTGATTCGAACACCGATTCAAAATCAGTACTGCCTAGTTGTGTTTTAAAGGAATTTATACTGTGCAAATGAAGGGATCGTTTGACAAAAGTTTTAGAGACATGCTTTAACTTAACAGGGTGCTCAGAGTAAAACGTTCCAAAGTGATCGGAGATATCTGTAATAATAATTCCAGCTTTATAATTTTGAGATAGTGAGTTTGTTTAGATATGGTCAATTATAGTGGCTGATTATCCCGTCATTCGTGTTGGTTTAGTACAGCAACTATTGCATACTTTCTGCGAATATTTTAACCTTTTGAACCCTAGTGGTATCTTCCATATCAGTTCAATGGCAGCAATGGGAAGAGTCCATATTCATTATTTGAGGGTAGACCAATTAATATTTTCAACATGCAGCCCCAAGGCTGCATGCTAAAAATATTGATTGGTCTACACCACACCTTCACTCAAAAGTCAACCCACTTAATGAAATTATGAAGCATCATGTTACTAGGCCGGAAAAGCGGCCTCTGGAGTTCAAATGGTTAAGATTTCGAGATTTTCGTTTCTAATTGTTTGGTGTTTGGAGATACGATATAACCTTTTACCCGACCACAGGATATCAAAATTTATTATTTTAATTATTGTTTTTAAACTATTCTCAAACAATTTCAGCAAAACCATATCATGTGACCCCTCATTGGAAAGGTCTCGACGAGTTCGTAGCAATGAGGGGTCACTTCATATGGTTTTGCTGGATTTGTTTAAAAGAAATAATGTTTGTTTTTTTCCACTCCTCACTTTGTAAGTTACGCCGCGAATGCGGCAGATTCGTTGGGTAAACGATTAAGATTTCTTTCCATGATCATGGAATAAGCACACCGTGACAAGACGTAAATGGTGTCTGAAGGTTGAATATTCTGGCGAATGCAGAAAAGGAGAAAAAACTCTTTCATTCTGATAGGTCTTTTATAAAAAAAATTTCTTTCACGCCCCAACTCGGATCAGAGAATATTTTATTATTTGTTTTTATTTATTTGTTAAAGAATAGATATTTTTCCAAAATGAATTAGTGTGTTCACCCACCCCTTTGGTAGCGTTACTTGTGTAACTACCAGCTTTTATACCATTCATAACGCTCGAAGGCATCCCAAACCAGAGGTTTCATGGGGCCAGCCAAGTCAGATCGTCATATTTAAAAAAAAAATCCGTGAAGTTTTGATGGCACATCTGAAAGTTTTTATGTGCGGAAAGTTTAAACAGTCGTTTTCGAATAACTTAGTTAGTGTTTTGCGTTTATTTTCCTTCGCCGTTGCCCCACCAAGGAAACTTATAAAATAAGTTGTAATTTTTTTAGATTTGTTTTTGGTGGATCTGGAAGAACTGTCAAACAGTGTATTAATGTTGGGAGGAGGGCGAGGATATTGCGTACTGTCATTTTCCAACAAGTGTTAAACTCCTTAAAGACCAATCACGCAATAGTTTTTCTATCTTTTTTTTGTTCCATGTAGCTGTTATGAATATAGTTCTCAGAAAACAAGTTGTATGTGTTTGGTTCCCAATATTTTAAATGCTCTCTCATGGTTCCATTTCACTTTGTGTCTTGTAGGAATTTCAGCACAAACAACTTCTTTGTCGAACCAATCCATATGACTTGAATTTTGTAAAAATTTGACTTCAGATCGGAGATGTGTTCAGCGTTTGGGTGACGGAAGATTTCATGGCAGGTTGAAGGCACACAGGTAATTCGTGTTCTAGTCTTTCTTATTGGTGAATGTTGTGTGGTTCATCAACCCTTCACGAAATGTGCAACGGTTCCTTGTAATGTACACTACTTCATATGCGACAGAACGCCATAAAGCAGTTCCAGTGTAATTTCCGGCTTTCCATTTTTACATTTATCAATATAACTGAAAATTGGAAAACTGTGGGCAGAGCAGAATTTTTATAAGACATTTCTCTGTCTGAAGATTTGCATCTAACCAAACGTTTAGGAGCACTATTAACAAAACACACTGCTTTATCGTTGTTTTATGATAATTGATAAAAATACTGTATATCTCAGAGCCAATTTATGGCAGCAATATAATTTTCTTGTTCCCATAACACCTGCCACAATTAAATTTAATCTCCCCTAGGAAGTGTATACAATCCTGTTCGTTTATTGAGTTTCGTGAAGTGCTGGCATTAATGTTCGTTGCTAGAGTCGTTTGTTATAAGCACAGAGCTCACTTTCTTGAGCTATGTCAAAAGGCTGTTGCCTTTCGGCGACCGACGAGTTGTTTAAAACGTTACTGAGATGCAGGTCTTCAACGGGCTTCCCATGGATGTACAAGAAGTCTTTTAAAGCAGTTAGCTGGACCTAAACCCTTTCAAACAGTTATGTATAATGTTTTGCGTGAAGAAACAGTTGGTCGAGCAGACGACACAATGAACGCAAAATAGACAGGGAGGATCTGTAATAATTTATCCTAAATTCCTTCGGATCTGTATCCAGAAAATGGGTGAATATATTCTGTATTTGTAGAGAGGTTAATTAAAAATTTAATTCTATAGAGATGAACGTAAATTTTTTCTAAGCCACCCTACGAATGCAGAATGCAGTCACCCATTTCTTCGTTGACAGTACTATATAAGAAAAAACTATCCGGGGCGCCGGGTGAACGAGTTAACCCTTTACCTAACGCAGACGATATAAAAATTTATTATTTTAAATATCATTTTAGGAAATTTTTCAAAAAAATTCAACAAAATCATATCATGCGACCCCTCGCTGGAACGATCTCGACGAGTTCGTTCCAACGAGGGGTCACATGGTTTGTAAAATAATTTTTTTTCAACTGCTGAATTTGCATATTATGCGGGCGGTTGCGGCCGATTCGTTGGGTAAAGGATTAAAAATTGCAATACAACACGATCAGAGCGTTCTGATAAGTTACATAGCAAAGAAAACGGATTCTGAATGTGCGCTACGCGCTTTTAATAGTCTGGCAGGAATGAATTGCTGTCCGATATCTTATTAGCAGCCTTTGTAAACTTTGCACCTATTACATACAGAGGACTGATAATCATTCTTGGAGAACCTATAGCAAACCAAAGCTGTCCAATACAATCTTGTTATTACTTTTTATTCTTATCTATCATAACGTTGGTATCTCAGATCACATTTATCATGTCACTATTATGATAAAATCACAATATAATAATAACACTTTGGCTAACCACTGACATTGCGCGGTTGCCAGCTCCATTACCCATGTAATCCCCGTACTGCTGCCCTCCACTCTGTCGTTTTTCTCTATTCAACTTTTTTTGCACTCAGAAACAAACTGTTCAATTATATCCGCTCCTCCTCCTCATCACTTTCTCTTATAAATGTACTGACATTTCCCCTTATTTCACACAGTATCCAAATATTCTTCATTTTTCCAACCCGTTCCCTCACTATACTCCCGGTGAATCTCATTCTGCTAGACTGATATTTTGGTCATTCTAAGAGAAAATGTTTGCTGAAGGGCAAACTGTTGATATCAGTCCAAATGTGTGAAGTAGAGGCGTAATTTAATTTTTGGGTAAGTCAGGTGAGACCATACCCCAAAGTTTGAAGTACGGCTCTACCGAAGAAGTGTGGATTTCGTTAAAATACAATGCATCAAACCATACTAAAAGTATATTCACCTTTCCAAGATGTATTCCCATATGCACATCAGTGCCAGCTTTTCGATACGCTCTACGAAACTTGTAATGCATTGGAAGCGGCGTTACGTGATGTTCTAGCATTGGACTCTTAACCTTTTACCCAACGCAAATGATATCAAAATTTATTATTTTAAAAATCATTTTTTTTAAATATTTCAAAAAAACTCAACAAAACCATGTCATGCGACCCCTCGTTGGAACGAGCTCGACGATTTTGTGGAAATGTTTTGAAAAATAATATTTTTTCATCTGCTGAATTTGCATGTTACGCGGGCGGATGTGGCCTATTCGTTGGGTAAATGGTTAATATGTAGAGTGCAGTGGTAAATTATTTTTGTTCATATGTCTTTGACTTGTCACAATTGTAGCAAATTTCAAAGATAATATGAAACACATCCACAGAATATGAAGCCTTAACACTACCGGGTAGAGCCGAAATATGGGCTTTCAGCACTCTAACAAGTAAGAAGTTTCAATGTTCAATAAACCTTTGATATGTACATGCACCTACTAACGCCCTGGTATTTGGTCATCTGTTCAAATGTGGAATCAAAGAACTTCCAGTGAGATTATTGAATGAGCTTTGAAATGTTGTGTCAATAATATTCTTTTTTCAATGCTTCAAAACATCTATGTAATTAGTGTCAAACACCTTTATCCACGTGGGAGAGCTGACACGGTGTTGTTTAGCCTCTCCATTAAAAACGTTGGGGACGAGCCAACAAGGAGAGTCGCTGAGCTGAGTTGGGACCGCACTATGATTTTCTTCCCTGCCAAGTAAACTCGAAATATAGGTTCGTTCTTCGTTAGGTGTGATTCCTAATCACTTCAGGCTGCGGAAAGGAAACAATGATTAATGTAACAACGATTCTTTTATTTACAGTTAAAATATACCCATTTCCATATTCAACACATTTAACAATTTGATGCACCTGGTAGATTTTGACGGGGGTTAAATTGTTTTTCATCAATTTCAGTTGATCTAAAGCCCCGTACTGGCGCATTAGTACACTTTCAAAATGTCACTGTCGCAGCTCGCAACAGGAGTTTAAAACACCGAGTCTTAATCTTTTGGGTCTGTGTGCGTCTGCGGCTCTGACAGCCGGGGATCCCGACTAGCAATGTTAATTACATTGTGGTAACATTTTTGTGATTTGGATTCGGTTCATCCACTCGGTCGGCTACTTTAGCAAGTCTACGCCACATACCTTATACATGTGTCCTTTCATACAACTCTCCTCGAATGTTCCTGTCCTTTTGGAATTCACACAGTTCATGGCAGAACTCACAACCTCAAAACGCGCTTTCGAGCTTGTGCAAATTATCACTGGTCGACTTTGAGTTGATATTCACAACACTCTGATAACTAAAACAGACTACTACGCGATCAACCTATGCATTGCTAAGGGTTAACATCACAATACAATGGCCTACACTTTGAGACAGGTGCGAGTCAATCTTCGCTAACGACTTCTAAACGAAGCCTTTACTTGGGTTCGTAATCTATTCTACAAATTGCGGCCTGTAGCTCCCCTACGTCCAACTAATCTGACAATAGCGGCGTACAGCGGATCTTCGTGGATTGCCCAGCAATTCCACCCGCACGAGACCCTATTATATGACGTCTCCAAATCGGCCGGAATGCAAGTCTTCCTCCTGAATGGCCGGAACCCAAATCCCTCTGAACTAGCTAGTTCTCCACACTTTTATATCTGATCTTGGGATGGTCAGATAACAATATTTCAAGATGCCTAAACATGGCACGCGACATTTCTGAAGATAAAATCACCGCGCGCCAATGCATGTACTATCAAGCGTATCCTGCTAAATAATATATTTAATAGCCGTGACGACTGGAATCAGTCGATATGTGCAAGTCATTGCGAGATTAATTAACTGAAGATAGAATAGAGACATTTTATTTTGACAAGTAATATGCCAGAAAAGCAACCCACTGTGAATCGTCTAAGGCAAATTATCTAATTCAAACATGTGTTCTTACAACACAGAGAGAAGAAATATATATATATCCGAACTTGAAGGTAGGGAGAGGGGGCCTCCTCCCTTTTAGACTGGCTTTGTCTCGACAATTAGCGCTTATGTTTTTGGCGATGAGCTTCTCTAAAAACAACGTTTTCTGTTTTAGAACGTAAAACTGTTTCTTGATCCTCTAAGGAATATTCTGTCAGCTTTTAGGTGCCAAATAGAATCTTCACTCAGTCCCCAGTCAGTTTTTTTTGTGAAGGTTACAAAATTCGTCTAGTAAATTAGTTCTGTACCGACCTTTCTGAACGGTCCAGACCTAATTTACTAAACTTATTTAGTAAATTTCTCAATGGGAACACGTTGAATATCCTTTGTGCACATAATCTGAAGTAGCCAGCCAGTGATTGATTACAGTTTCGCCGCGTCATTTTATCAGCGACAAAAATATGATAAATGAATTTATGTTCCAGTTTGCTCATTAGTTACAATGTAGTGTATATTCGATCTTGTTTGTAGAGTAAGGCTTCAGTTACAGACATCACGGAGAGCCGAATAGTAAATTATATTTTATATCATCGCGTGCATTGCGTTACAGCTTTCTGAGTGTCCATGTATCTCTAAATATGAAAAGCCTGTCAACATTGAGTTTTCAATGTGACTATTATTAGTTTACAGGTCAAATCTTTGATATGCAAACACTGGGATCTGGCCAACACTTCTCCACACGGACATGACCAATCAATTTTCTCCCATTGTTTTGTTATTTGTGTGTCCCAGAATACAGTTTATGCCCCTCATGATAATTAGCGAAGCCCGTTTGCTCCAATTATGCGTTGTAAGCTACGTTTTAACCCTTTGCCTAACATGAAAAGGAGACGACACTTGCAAAAGAAATTCTTGAATAGCTAATTTTTTTCATTTTTTGTTTCAAAAACATAGTTTATGGCCCTCTTTGGAACGAGCTCGGCGAGGTCGTTCCAACGAGGGGTCGTAACCTATGTTTTTGAGACAAAAAATGAAAAAAATAATGAAAATTAATTGGCGATTTTTGAGAATAGCGCTGGCCGGTTTTTGCCGTTACGTTGGGTAAAGGGTTAAGGAGAAATAAGTGACGGATGAAAAGCCTATCCAAGTTTAACTCTAATTATTACATATGAGTATTATACACAATTCTTCACAGTCTAAATGGGTTATAAAAGACCTACAAAACAACAGTTCAATCACTGATAGAAATACATGTTATTAGTCCTTGTAAAGCTTCAATGGGAAGCGTTAAAATATTCAGTGGCGGTGAAGAAAAAAGTTAGCTTTTTAGTTGTTCTCCATATCTAGCACACAAAGCGACCGAAGATCCGGACCAACCAGGCTGGTTGGTAAATGGCCTTCACACCTCGACCACTACACTACTCTCCCCTTCTTTTGAGATTCACCCACCGTGAATCTCGCCCCAGATTCCACCTCAGAGCGGTCGAAACATCCACCATGCTTCACCGCAGCGTCCACAACGCCACCAACTGCCGAGGATCGGACAAGCCCCCAAATGTAACAGGAGGAGAGATAAGTGCGGGAGCCGGGATTCGAACCGTCGACATCTAGCACCCAAAGCGACCGTTTTACCACGAGACTACGAGATTCGGACCAACCAGGCTGGTTGGTAAATGGCCTTTATACCTCGACCGCTACAAACGCAACTAACACCACTAATAGTAAACATAAAATCAGGCCCGTCGGAACGAAATTTATATTGGGGGGGCTGATATTGCTAATTTGGGTGAACTGGCTGATACTAAATTGGTATGGGGTATCCAGATGCCGAAGGCATCTGGCGCGAGTGCTGAAGGCACGAGCTTTTTTTAGGGGGGGGGGGGAGGGGATGGGGGGTGACTCCCCCAGAAAATTTTTTGAAAAGGGCAATCAAAGGAAGCATTCTGGTAGCTTTTGAAGCAAAAACCTCTTGATTTTTTTAAACGGCAAAAGTTGTTTTTTTTAACAAAATGTTTCAAAAATCACAATGGAACCCCATAACATTTGGGGACGGTTCTCACACCGGGCTCACCTGCAGGCCGTGTCCGTATTCCATCATGCTAAAAAACAGTCAGGCCTTATGATGGATGCATTAGTTTTATCATTACGCCAACGGTTGTCGTGGTCTGACTTCTGAGCTGCCAAAGGAATTGCTCAAAACGTTTGCACATAAACATATGCAGGTGCATGTTATACATTCAGTGATACGTTCATAATTCTAATCCAGGGGCGTAGTAAGCTAATTTTATTGGGGGGGGGGGGGGGTAGGACCTATAGTCCTATGACGCGACGCGTCATCCGAGCGGCGAGTGGGGGTGAACACGAGAGGAGATATCCTCCGTTTCGTTGGTGGAGGGTCCGGGGGCCTCCCCCGGGAAACTTTTCGAATTTAAGATGTAAAAACATGCATTCTGGTTGATTCTGAGCAAATAAATCGTATATTCCTATGACGCGAAGCGTCATCCGAACCGCGAAAAGGCGAGTGGGGGTGAGCACGAGAGGGGGTACCTCCCCGTCTCATTGGTGGGTGTCCGGGGGCCTCCCCAGGGAAATTTTTTTAATTTAAGATGTACAAATATGTATTCTGAGTGATTCTGAACAAATACATTGTCAATAAGGAAATACGTCAGCTCTCTGATCAATTCAGCGTGATTTCCGAGCAGAATGACATGAACAGTGAACATGCAATGAATTACCCTGTGGTTGGTTGGGGTTTAACATCGCTTTCCACAATTAGGCGAAAACACGACTGTCAGTTTTATTGGTGGAAGAAAGCCCACATGGAACCCACTCAATCCAGTAATCATTAACAGAAATGTCGGAATATGGTAACCAGTGGGCATCCCGTGTGGAGAAACCACCAACCCAGCCCAGTAAAGCCTACTTTTGACAAATTTGTGGGGGTGGGGGAAATATCTACCTTACCCCCCCCCCCCCCCCCCCCCCCCAACCGGTTCCTACTCCACTGTTCTAATCTGAGTTCAATAATGTAATGTCCAGTTTTATTCAGATTACATCGGTTGCTCCCATCATGGATAAACTAACGACGAAATATGAGCAAATTATTGGGGGGGGGGGGGGGCTGCAGCCCCCCCAGCCCCCCCGGTTCCAACGGGCCTGATAAAATAAATACAAGACTGTCAGATATACAGTTTGTTAGAGACCTAATATGGTCATATGATGTCAGTTAATTGAGCTCCCATCCAATATGACCCACTTGAAAGACATTGTATATAACATATTAAGACACTAACAAACGGTGTGACTAACATAACTTACCGAAATCCTGTCTCTATGCGAAAGTAGCAATTGCGATGATAGAGTTCGTACTTGTTTAATGTGAAGCGGTTGTCATCTGTTATTATTTTTGTTTGACGAATGAACAAAAGAGAGAACAGTCAAACTGTTAGCCATATGTGGATTTTGAACAAACTGTGTATAGTATATACACAACTTGCACGCGATGTTTTTAACTGGCAGAGAGCTAAATTATTATTGTTTAATGTGGTCAGCCAAATTTGCTCACATCTCTTTGTCTTGTTGTACTTTATGGGTGAGTGCCTATAGACACTCTCCCATAAATTGTAAGAAGACAAATCCTTGCAGACTAAATAATTTCACTTTGAAGATAATTTGAAGTACACCCACTGAGAATGTAGCTTTTAAATCACGGTGCCTGTACTTCAGAATAAAGCCCAGTTATGGGCTTACAGCATTTTACCAATTAAATCCATTGTAATTCACAGATATTTATAAAATGTAAAAACAAAAACCAGAACAATCTTTTATATATAAAAGATTGTTCTGGTTTTTGTTTTCCGTTTTGCAAGAGTACATAAGAGGACGCAACATTCCTTGTTGTCAAAAGCGATGAATCCCGCTTCAAAATTGTACATGGAAAACGATCGCGTATGCTTTGGAATATACAGAAAGCAGTAAACAGGAAAACACTTGCGAAACATTTTAGACGCTGAAATAGAGGGCAAAAGGGTAACATTTGGCACAGCAAACACAGCGAATAATAATTACTCGACAGCTAAAAGTGTCCGTAATATTTCAGTGACAAAAGGACATCACAATCTTCGAATGTAATAAAAAGAGTGACCTGATTTGGGATTCAGGGCAGTAACGTGGCTCATTTCACGAATTCTCGACTCACGGAACATTTTAAAATTATTTATTTTAGTGTGATAAAGATAGCTGTCCAGCTCGACAAATTCTTTGCACACGTCTTTGACAGGGTATACTGTCCTATGTATCCTGCCAAAATGTATGCACCTTGAGAGTTCATAAAATTCCTACAGAATATATGCGTTTGTGTACCCTGTTAAAGACCATTTTAACTGATAATATCATAATTGCAATCAGAGGAGACAAGCGGATAACTATACCGTATGCTTCGTGTCGCGTACATTACGTCTTGTGCAGAGCAGGCGTAAGTTCACTTGAAAGTGCTAATACTTTGGAATATCGATGGTACTGAAGGCTTCCTTGCATGGTAAACAATTTCTGATTTAGTAAAAAACATATGCACTAGAGTTTGAAAGTTCTTAGTACGCGCGTGAAAATACTCACGGAAACTGATTTGGTGAGCGAAATACGTAAGTGAAAGAATGCTATATTGTGTGTCCCGTAAATTCCAGTATCTTCAATGTAAAATATGACACGCACTTTCCGATCTCGAATTCGTCCTTGTTCATCCTTATCCTGATTGTTCAGACCAATCAGCAACAATTTAATGTTCCGCGCACATTCTGAAGAACTGATGTTATACGTTGCTAATCGTCTGCAACAAATGACTTCAAGATCGGCCAAAACTAACACAACTGGACATATTTATTTACAAAGGCCTCACACCATGTTTATGTATGTGAACTAAGTGGTTTAGATAGTTTTTAACACCAAGAACGTTAAGTCACAGAAAATAACATTCACACACATTTCGTGTACCGGAAGCATTTGTCTTTCCCGACACATTCTCTCGTTCAAGACTTAATATATGAATTCTGCATTCGACAGTATTATGATGAGAGCCCGGTGGTTACGGCATTGAATTTCAAACCGAAAGGTCCACGGCTCGATCAACGCCAGGGTAACTGCGTTGTGCACTAGTCCAAGGCACTTCATCCCGATTACCCATGTGGGAACACTGTGGTGTTGTGTACTGAGACGTACTGTACGTCGATGGTGCACTTGCCTTCAACCAATGCTAACCCTACTTGTGCGGAGTTAGTACGTTGGGGAAGCTGACAGTTGCTCTCCGTTACTCGATAGTTCTCTCCGGGTGTTCCGGCTTCCTCCACCTGTAAAACTGCCGAACAAGAGGTGACCCTGGCTATCGAAAGTGTCTTTAAACGCAGTAAATAATTAAATAAATAATTGATAATAATTGGCACAAAAGACGAGTCGATGAGGAGGATCATCACTATTCCTAACCTATTAATTAAGGAATAGTGCATGGCTTGGAGTTGACTACGCCCATATAGTGCCCAGTGAGGTGGTGTAGTTCCCGCCGCGAAGCGGAGGGAACTACACCATCTCACTGGGCACTATATGGGCGTAGTCAACGACAAGACATGCACTAATCCTTATATTATATCGAACACCCATCAAGAAAAACATCTGTCCGATTTGTTAATCTATTACCAAGGTAGCAGCCCTACCAACCAGCGTTATATAGAAAAAAATACCATGTAGTTTTTTTAAAAAACTTTTTCTTCTTCCAAAACACGGCTAACTTGGATTATTGATATGAGCAGAAGACAGATTTTGAATCGGTCGGTAAGGGTAAACAAAACATTTCCCCCAAACGGAACTGTGTATTCTAGAATCGCGCGACTCACGAATGAAAACTAAAATTTTCTAAATTTGACAACGCAGTTTGATAATTTCCACACATTTGTCACACATATACATTACCGAATGGGACAGTATGGGATACAAACGCCGAAGATTCAATTGAATTCCATTATTTATTCGTTTACTGCCCAAAACATACAATTAAATAGCGAAATAGCATCGAAAACAGACGACTTTTCATACCCGGACGCGTTCTCATGAAAGTTGTACTCGGGTATGGATCATTCTGTTCGAAACAAGATATGGATCATCATCTCAAGGAATAAAATGAACGCCTCGAAAAATGTGACTTCGACAATGGAAAAGCGATACATTTTTCCACAATGATTTCTTTCCGGGTCGTTTTGTGGATGTTGTGCCTCTGTGAATCGATATTTAAATTTAGCCTGATTAGTTTTATTCGCCCAGAATGAAAAGAAAACTGATATAGTAGTGTGCTGAAAATAGAAAACGTGTAGTGCCTGGGTGTAGTGCCTGGTCAGTTCTGTGGATGCAAACTACACGAAATAGGGGTGCAGCATTCGTCCAATCAGGAACCCAGAAGGTCACGTGAGATATAATATTACATCATAGTGTTCACTAACAATAGCACAAAGAAGACTTTCGTCTTCAGCTCAGCTGACTTTACTGACAATACAACACTAACCCCACAACTACTTTACATAGCATAAACTCCTTCAACACTGTATTACTGAATAGTATTCGGCTAAAAAATATAATTTTCAGCAAAGTGAGCGAATCCCTTGTAGGGAGTTGACGTGGAAAGTATTCATTGGGGCATTCGCGTCCTCTTGACACAGACGACTTGTTTTATATGGAACTTTTGTATATAACCGATAGAAGTGCTGGAACCCTTATCCTGCTGATCTCTCTGAGCGTTCTATTATGATGTTCTGCAAATCCATAGACGCAATCAATCCTCTGTTTAATTGTTGTCACGATTAAACATTGTTCAGAGGTATGCGACATTAAATACAAATAAATAAATAAATAAATAAATAAATAAATAAATCTTGGGCAGAACACTTTCCAACGTTTATTTATTTATTTATTGGTGTTTAACGACACTTTCGATAGCCAGGGTCTCATCGTATTGGACAATTTTACGGGTGAAGGAAGCCACCGAGCAGCGACGAGCAGCTGTCAGACTCCCCAACGCACTAACTGTGCTCAAGCAGGAATGTTAATATTGGTTAAAGGCAATGGCTCCATCGAAGTGCACTACACCTTATCGGCTCAGTGTCCCCACCTGGGCAATCGGTATGCCGTGCCTTGCTCTAGGACCGCTGGTCAGAATCGAATCGAAGATTTTTCTTTTCGGTTTGAAGTTCAATGCTCTAATCGCTGGACCACCGTGCTCCCTTTCAACAATTAATCAGGTAATGGAATTACAACGCTGTTATAATTTTTATTATACTTTATCATATTCAACCACATGTATAGCTCCGTAGAGAGTTAAAGTATGTTGAGGGCTTTTAGGTGGCAAATTGGTCTTAATAGACAGTAAGGTTTGACCTTGAGGTGATGTAATTGCATTGTCTTGATATCCATGGTTTTTCACAAAAGATGGTTTTTATCTTGTTCATTTTTTCCAAGTTGTTATTTATTTATTTATTTATTGGTGTTTAAGGTCACATACTTATGCACAATGGCTAATCGTGACCGTGACAGTTTTACGGGTGGAGGAAGCCGAGTACCCGGAAAGAACCACCGAGCAACGACGAGCAGCTGTCAGCTTCCCAACATCGTAACTCTGAAGTCTGCACCGCAGCACAGGCAGGGTTAGATTGGTTGAAGACATGCTCACCATCGACGTGCAGTACGCCTTAGTACACGGCGTCATCGTGCCCCCACGCGGGCAATGGAGATGAAGTGCCCAAGGACACAACGCGTTTGCCGCAGGTGGGATTCGAACCGAGGACCTCTCGGCTTGCAGCCTGCACCTCTACCAACTGAGCCACCGCGCTCCCTGTTGAAGGGTTCAAAATACCATATTTTCAACGTGCAGTACGCCTCAGTACACAGCGTCATCGTGCCCCCATGTAGGCAATCGGGGTGAAGTGTCTTGCCCAAGGACACAACGCAGCTGCCGCAGGTGGGATTCGAACCGAGGACTTCTCGGCTTGCAGCCTGCATCTCTACCAACTGAGCCACCGCGCCCCCTTTCCTAGTTGTTTAATTCGCCGAAGAAGGTCGCCTTTTTACATACATATTATGAAATAATTATAACTTGCTTACATTTACAGATCGTTTAGTGTGACGCTGAATGCATGTCTATTGTGTGATCAGCTTAAAGTACTCAGTGACGTAGATAAAGGGGGGGGGGCGGAGGCCCCCCCCCCCACCAGAAGTTTTGTCGGAATTTTTTGGGACCATTTTTAGGCGAATTTATGCCTAATAACATTAAAATGCGTGCTTTGGGGATAAAAACATGCCATTTTGGGTAAATTTTGGGTAAAAAAGACCAATTTTCAGTACATTTGCAGTAAACAACAGATTCTTTCTGTTTGTTTGGGTTTTTGTTGTTGTTACACTGTCGGAAAATTTTCGGTCTATCGGAAAATTTTGGGCTTGCCCCTCCGCCAGCGAAAAGCTATCTACGCCACTGGAAGTACTAAATATCGTTGCCTGAAAACCAGTCGAAGATATAGAGAGTAATCGCTTGACTGGACTGGTTACGTGAAATAATTCATGAGAGGTGAGAGAAGTTGTACAAACACGAATGCACGAATGGGCACGAATGTTTTACAATATAGTCCCTCGCCTCGAATGAATTATTTCACGTAACCAGTTCAGTCAAGCGATTACTCTGTTTATTACTTTTCATTATTAACGATAATTATATTATTTAACCCCTTTACCTAACGAAACTGCAAAAAACCGGCCAGCGCTATTCTCAAAAATCGCCAATTAATTTTCATTATTTTTTCATTTTTTGTCTCGAAAACATAGGTTATGACCCCTCAATGGAACGAGCTCGTCGAGCTCGTTCCAATGAGGGGTCATAACCTATGTTTTTGAGACAAAAAATGAAAATAATAGTTATTCAAGAATTTTTTTTGCAAGTGTCGTCTGATTTTCATGTTAAAAAAAACAAAACAATGAAGTCCCCGTTATACCCACGGCAAAGTGTCTTCGTTTGCGTGCACGGATACATGACACAATTGTTGATTGCATAATTTCACTTGTGAAGTTATCGTTTATAATCAAACCCGGAAATCCCAGTAAATCACACTTTGGAAAGTAATAAAGAACCTTATGGTTCTCACTCGACGATAGACTTCACAACAAAGTTTTTTGAAAGTACTAAGTATACTACACGAATGAATCCCAATAGTTTCACAAAAATCGTAATTTAGAATTTGGTCCTCGGGCAATACCAAACCAGTATGTCCGCTGGTAGGAGCGGTAGCTAGACATTAAAATTCTTATCCAGCAATTGTATCAAAATAGTTAGGGGGCGTTCGTACTGTAATTCCCAGTATGAGGCAGAGTGTCAGAGGTGAATAAAACATTTACTGACCACTGCGAATGTGGTTTTGGATACCGGGCACTCGTGACAGGGGATACCATGGACATTCTTCAATCAATTTGTCAGAAACGATCATTGATTTGTCAATAAATGAATCAGCTTTGAGTAGGAATATTGTTTTTCATTCTTGTTTCAATTTGTTATCATTTACACCGAAATGTTTGGGGTGACTTAAAACTTTTTCATGCAGTAGTATATATTTTGATGCAGATTATTACAATAGTCCGTTCTTTTACGCTGTCGTATTCCATCCAGATGATGTTATCGGATCGTCACACTAAAGAAACGGCGAGGCCAGGGCTGACAGTTTGCTTCAATGGAAGAGTTTTACGTGGAAGTTAGTTCCCCTTAATGCCCTAAAGCTATCTATATATTTAACATCAACCGTGTAGGAATTTCATATAAAAATTAAAATTTCGAAATTTTGCCTAATTCGCAATCATGAACGTGCGCATCATTCCACAAACTTCATACATTTTCCTGTTGTATTCAAACACAGAAGGTGGCTTTTTACATTTCTTCCCAATCAGTTTGAACGTTTCACTTTTCTTTGTTAAAACTAATTTAAAAATAAGAAAGGGAAGTTTTCACCATCTTTTGATGTTCTGTGTTTTTCTGTTAATTACATCAACAGTGTGTGCATCGCGACACATAATACAAACATTGTACTTTCAATTAATATAAAAGCCTAGGAGCTAAGATTTGCTACATTTCTCTCGGGAAGAACAAAACATGTGTAAAATACTGTAAAAGCACATTCGTTAAACAAAGAGCTAAAGTGTAACTATTTTTAAAAGAAAACAAACCTAAGCGCTATCTGTTGTTTTCGTTTAAACAAAGTAACAAAAGGAAACTGTATGTATTTTCTACTGATACCATAGGTGTTTTCTCAACAATTACTTGCTTCTTAATTGGACTTTCCTTGTTAGTCTAATACTTTCAAGGGAGATAACTTTATCAAACGTCGACTTTCATGACAACGATAAACCTCAGGGATGCTTATTTTACCTGGCGGTTCAGGTCTCGACAAGGGTTAAATTATCACTGAATCTCCTGCCCCGTTAGATATTTATTGTGTTATCTACTCATGGACCGCCCACTTTTGTTCTACCCAAAGAAAAAAAAAAAATAAATTATGCTTTTCGGGTTCAGAGGTGTCCACAGTCCTCTCATGTCGTTACAGCTTCAAATATCACCACTACTGTCATCAAATTTATATGCCGGCACTACTGTCGTCTTCCACAACTACCTACTGCCATTGTGAAGACTCGCTTCAGGATTCACAATTTACTCTGTACAGAAGGTAACGGCAAAAAATGGTCATCGCTATTTACAAAATTCGCCAATCAATTTTAACTACTAGTATTTTTTCATTTTTCCCTGAAAAATATAGCTTATGATACCTTATTGGAACCCGTGCGTTGCGCGCGTTCCTCCAAGACGTTATAATCTATGTTCTTTTAGGCGAAATATGGAAAGTTTTTAGTGATTAGAGAAAATGATATACTACCTTGGTATTCATACGGGGTAAATAGCTAAGGAATCCCCATACAGTATCTAACTCTGAACATTACGCCTCTATTTTATTTTTTTTTCGTATCGGATCGTTAGGCCTTGGCGATGCCCATGATTCTCGTTTTGGCAACCATGCTCATATCTGACTATGGGAAGACATTACTACGTGGAACATCACATGACACCTCAATCTTGAATCCTCTATCTGGAAAGCATTTCCCAAGACCAATTGTATGACCGGTCGAGCCATCAGTCTGTAATTGGTCGATAATATCTTTACAGGGATTACCCTTTAGTGTTAGAAGAAGTTGTCGCAACGGAATCTAGTCGTACGAATGATGCTGCCCTTGTGGGAAGTGGCGCAGCTTTTGTTTACTGTGGTAGACAGATTCTGCCTCCGTTGTATAACAGTAGTCGTTAAGCGATGTCCCTGAAGTAGGCACACTTGTAAATTATTGAATACTTATGTTTGTGTTTGAGTCAGGAAATAGTCGGAAATACTAACAAAGAGTACAGGGCTTTAGATGGTATGACTGCATGGCTGAACGGAATTTCCGTTGGATAATATGTACCTGGATGGATATATACCGACACTATCATGCAACCATAGGGGCCCTATCCGAACACAGCATCCCCTCAATACCATGCAAATAAAGTATTTATTTATTTATTGGTGTTTAAGGTCACATACTTATGCACAATGGCTAATCGTGACCGAGACAGTTTTACGGGTGGAGGAAGCCGACGTACCCGGAGAGAACCACCGAACATCGACGAGCAACTGTCAGCTCCTCAACATTCTAACTCTGTTCAAGCTCCGCTCAAGCAGGGTTACAGCGGCTGAAGACGTGCACCATCGACGTGCAGTACGCTTAGTACACGGCGTCATCGTGCCACCATGTAGGCTACCGGGATAAAGTGCATTGCCCAAGGACACAACATGCACATAACGTGCAGTCTCCTTAATATTAACACTTACACAAGGTAAGGACCAGCGATATTCACAAATATCGCCTCTCGTTGGAATCATTCTAAGACGACGTCATAAGCTATATTTTTGAGGCGTAAAATGAAAATTTTAGTTATTTACGAATATTTGTTGCAGGTGTCGTCTGCTGTTCGTGTTGGGTAAAAGGCTAATGCGCATCAGTACTAAAATGGACCCCTTCTCTACAGACAAAAATAAAAGTGAATCGATGATGTAAGTGTTGTTTGCAAAGTAGGTTCGATGGCACGGTGATATATGGAGAATCTGAGACCATAAGGATAGAACCCTTGCAATAGAACATAATATCAGATCATGTAACCGAGTCTATGCGCTACCCAGTCATATCCAGTTTTTCAAAACTCTTAGATGGCCATGTCCAAATGGACGAGCCTCCGTAGATCAAACGTAGTCTCAGCGTGACAGTTTTCACTTCGTCAAACGCTCTGGTGTTTACCTGTCACGAAAGTTAGTTATCAACTTTCCGATCTCCGCACTGGTTTTTGTCAATAATATCTAAAAACCTGTTGTTAATATTCGATTTGAATTTCCGCGAAAAATGTGCACATCATCGACATATCCATTTTTTGCAGAAGTCATAGTATACTCTTTATAGGTGATCGACGCTTGCGGGGGTCGGGCGCTTGAAAACCTTCAGAAATTTGTGTTGTTGAGCAATGTTTATTTACAGCCCATTTCCCCTACGACGGCGGCAAAGGAGATACTCTTCTATATGTGACCTGGAGCCAATACTATAAAACTTTTACAAATGTATTTTCTAGAGTTGTATTTTCTACCTATTAATATAACTGACTAAAATGAATAATTAGCATTTTAAAAGATATGGCAATTTGCCGACTGGCAAATTGCCATATCTTTGAAAATGCTAATGGTTCATTTCAACCCATTTAAAGTCATAACTGGAGAATAGAATTCTAGAAAATACACCTGTAAAAGTTTTATATTATTGGTTCCAATGAGCATTCCAGCAATATTGTTGTATAGAAGTCGGTGGTCTGGAACTCACTACATTTTGCACCACTTCACGCCAGGATTTGGAGTTGTCAACGGAAGTGAAGTTTTTGGTCATCTAGCGAGACGCTTCCACCTATACTGTAGGCAAATGGGTCTGGATATTTTCAATTCTCGTCTATTACCATAGTTCTGCTTACCCCACCAGCCACCAGCTTCAAGTGTCAATATTAAACAGCTCGATTCCAACGTTCGCGCTATATTTTCTGGGAGATGACAGGTAGACAGCCAATCTGGCTATGTCATCTCCCTGCGGTATACATGCTTAAATGTCTCAATTTGATATTTATGTTTATCTGATAACCATAGAGTATAACAACCGTTGTATATACTTGAAGTATATACAACGGGTGTTGTATATAATTATAATTTATGCGAACGACCTCTGACCTCTTTCAATTCCATTTTCATTCATTCATTCATGAAACATCGTTATATCACAGGGCAGGTTTTAATTGTACGCTTATTGCACTTTGTCAAAATCCTCTGATGGTGTCATTTCTTATTTATTTTGCTTCAATAAAGGCAACCTAAAATTTTGCTTCAAAACATTGTAGAAATTACTTGAATGTTAATAGTAATTAGTATGCGGCGACTGCGAACTATTTATAGTCACGGCCTCGATCAAAAGTACTCGCGGAACTGCGCTAATTAAAAGTTCGTCTGCTCTACCTGAAAAAAAAACACTTCGTAAAAATTGTAAACAAACGCAAAATTATTTGTTATATTGGGACTACAGCATAAAACACGGAAGAAAACTGGAACTATGTCAAAAAAAGAATAACTCTACTGAAACACCGTTTTGTTACTGTTAATAAAATAGTTGAAATTTATTTTGTTCCAGCGCAGTTACATGATGCAAGAAGTGCAATCGCACTTTACAATCGCCGTCATCGATTTTGTAATGGAAGGGACACAACTCTATGCGTCTTGTCCTATTTCTTTTGTCTCGTAGACTGGTTTTCTTTGGAGGCCCGTGGGAAGCATATATAAGTCGGGTAGACGCACGAGACGGGTGTCTGTTTGTTATCATATAAAAACAATAAACATGTAGTGTGTTTTTATATCTGTGTTATACAACTCGTTGAAATATGGTTTATTTTTTCTCGCGAAGCCTCGAAAAAATAAACCATACTTCAACTCGTTGTATAACACAGATATAAAAACACACTATATGTTTATTGTCTATATATTGTATATTGTTTGTATACTGCTAAATAAAGATTCATTATCATTATCATTTGAACAAACCTGTAATGGTGAATATGTGATTATCTCATTCTGCTAAAAGAGTGGTTAATTTGTTAGGTAGACTGAACATAGAATCTCATCACTGAGTATGTTTATGCATTAAGTACTCTGAAGGTTAGGGAATATATACAATATCTTTTTAGTGTGTACCGGGAAACGGATGTAAAATGGATCATACTACGCTGTACTTGCAAAAAACATAATTTGATAATGATTCCAACTCGAGGGAAATGGAATGAATTAAGATTTAAGCAATTGCCAAATTCAGTTTGTCTCGAATTAGCCACTGGCAAGCATTTTATAACAATTTCAGTGAATTATGTAGACATTTTAATGCAAATATTTCGAAAAATTATTTTCGTATCTCAATCGCTTAGATATCAATTTCTAGTCCTGACGTAATTATTTTCCTAATTAACTTCGATTTATGCCTTACGAATTGAAGTAGTTCTAATTTACATTGATGAGAATTCCGTCGCAGCAATTCTTGCCTACATTACTGTCGGGTTGCATCAATGTCCCATCACAAGTTTTTTTTTTTGAATTCATTTTGACTTTGCTTCAGAATGTCTAACAAGATAACGAAATGGTGAAAATATATTAGTGTAGATGAAAGAAGTAGCTTTCTTATTCCCCCGTTATTCAAGAGCTGAATGTCATTTTGTGAATTCGTAAATCATGAAGGAATGTAAACTTATTGGCATATTTGTGTGAATAATAGTAGTCGTTAAGCGAGGTCTCCGAAGTGGGCAGCACACGTACAAATTACTGACAAACCTATGTTTCTGTTTGAATGAAAAATTAGTCGGAAGTACTGACATTATTAGATCACAAGTAAAGAGGCTTCAGGGCGACAACCCCTCCCCCTCCCCCCACAAACCTGACGGTGGGTATGAAAAACACATTAAGAAAAACCTTGGCGAAGGGGAGAACTGGATAATTGAGACGCTGAGCTCAAGACCTGAGTCCGTAGCAAAAGTAGCTCGATGTGGAATGAGGTAAGAATCATGTAAAAAGATTGTGACAAAAGAAGCGATCTGGGCAATTTTAAGGCATTCGCGGACTACCGGCACCGACCAGGTACCGGTAGTCCACTGAAGCCTTAAAATCGCCCCGATCGCACAATAGTACTACACTGACACGCTGTTGGGGTAGTCACGCCTCAACTCGGATAAGCCTCAAGTCGAAAATTTAAGTTCTTTGGCATTAATGACGACAAATAGAATAACAAGCTGTTTGTTAAGTATATTGACATACCAACCAGGATATTAATATGAGCGTTGAATAAAAAAATCATTCGTTAATAGTTTCAAATATTTCGAACATTGTTGGCCAAAAAAGTGAGGAGACTGAAGCCGCTCTGGACACTCCCAGCCCACGGGACACGGCTCCGGTACGATGATACCCGTAATGAAAACATGTAATGATACGATTTATATTTACTATTTATATTTGATACTCATAATGATACACAAAAAATATGTATCCTGCAACTTTTCTGAAAAACGTCGACAGCCCCGCTTACATGCAAGCCAGAAAATAAGCAGACTGTCATCTGCAAAATGAGGTCCCCAGAGGGTGAATTTAGTGATGGTACCCTGCAAAGCAGGGTAGCATCACTATATTCACCCTCTATGAACCTCAATCTGAATCAGAGTCTCAAAACTAAACAGAAGGAGGTATGCAGAGGAAAAATTGACCCTCTGTATGGGATAGCATCATCAAATTCACCCTCTGGGGACCTCATTCTGCAAATATCAGACTGCTTATTTTCAGGCCTGCTTACATGACGAGCATATACACACAAAAGTATAATTGCTTATATGTAAAAACGAACATGTGTGTAATAGTAAAATTTTCAAAGTGTTCACATGGAGTTAAGCAGTGTGTATTTCTTATGTCATTTGGTATAAAAGCAGCTCCCCCAAATTCATCAGTTCCACCAACTTTTGCCATGGACTTTCTTGCTGTTCTGCGCAGACGAAACAGACGACTGATGTTTTATGTTGTGAGCTCAGCTTTGGTTTTTGGGATCCATCGAGAGAGGAGAACATGAGCAGAAGAAATTAGTTATTGGTGGGACAGCGATGTAATAGAAACTTTCTTATGATGCAGTCATACGTCATTCATATATATAAAGATGATGCAATACATTAGTGCCAGGTGTCTTGCTGTGGTAAGAAATTTACACACGTGTGTAAATTGGGTTTGCGTTCACATGACGAAAGCCCCGTTCATGTGGCGAGATTTACACACGTGAGTATAAATACACACGTGAGTATATATACTCCCGTGAGTAAATGCGCCACATGAACGCATTTACACACCTAAGTAAATTTGCGTATGGAGCAAATTTGCACCGACTCTGGAGGTAATGTAAAAGTATATTTACATAGCGTGTAAATTTGCATGCTATGCAAACGTGGCATATGAACGCAAATCAACTTTACTCCTGTGTGTAAAAGTAAACGACCAGTGTCGAAGTAGGTGACTTTAGGACAGGATATTGCATCAGCATAAAAAATAGATGACCTTGGAGCTCCAAGTGTAACTAATAATACACTGCTGTGTTACTTTACTGCAAGATGGCAAAGGTACGAGGACGTGGAGCTAGCTGGCTTGATGTAGAAACAGTGACCTTAATTGACCTATGGGGCGAAATGAACATAGAAGATCAGCTAGATGATCCTAAAACTAAAAAGGGGGACATATACAAAGCGTTATCAACAGAAATGGAAAAGTATGGACATGACAAAAGCAGTGAACAGTGCAAAATACGCATGCATACACTGAAAAGGTCTTATAGACAATGCAAGACTAATCAAAAAACCAGCGGTAAAGGTAGAAAATTGTGTAAGTTTTATCACGAGCTTAATGAAATTTTGGGTTGTCGTCCAGCTTCTTCTCCCCGAAAGATAATTGAGAGTATGGGAAAAAGAAAAAGAAACGGTTCTGATGAAACTAGGGATAGTGAAGCAGAGAGTAACATTAGTGGTATAGACGAAATAGAAAGTAATACCGAGAAAGAGAGAGAAGAGTCTGAGGACAGAGGCCATGAACAGTCAGATAAGGAAGAATTAGAAGACGAAGTGCAAGGAAGTACCCAAAGAAGCATAGGACAAACGAGCACACCCAATCTACAACCGTGTGGGGGGAAAGAAAGAAACCACCGAAGCGACAAAAGAAAACGAGACTGGAGATTGCATTGGGAACTGTAATGAAGTCTTTTACAGAAAGTAACGAGAAACTAGACAGACAACATATAGAAGTTGAGAAAATAAAAGCAGATGTTGAAATGAAGCGGCTGGACATAGAAAAGCAGAGGTTGGAGATGGAAGAGCGACAAAAGCGAGAGGACCGCGAGCACCAGTTTAGAAAGATGCAGTTAATTATGGGAAGGATAAACTGTACTCAACCGAACACCGCATTTCAAAACCATTTGCAAACTGGAAATACGTATAACCCAACCCAGGTTCCCGCACATTTTCCACATCAACAGGACAGGCAAGGAGACATTTCATTTGACGAATCTGGGAACTCCTTTTGCAATTTGTAAATAATTGAAAAACTACTGACATTGCATTTATTCATATCAGCCAGAACAAACATACTGTTTTAAATTTGAAAAGCTTGAAATGCTCGGACCACCTTGTGCAAAGTATGCACTTTTAAGTAGAAGACGACTGGCTCTTTTGTTGTAATTTAATTTCTTTCACAATTACCCCTCTGCACTCTTGATGTCCAAACCTCAAGTTTGTCATCCATGATTATCTCCTCTTGTCAGAAATATTTACATTTTGTTGTCAGAAATTCAGAAATTTAGATTTTGGTTGACAGAGCTCCAATGGATCTCTGCCATCCAAAAACTAAATTTCAGTATTTCTGACAACACAGGCGTAGATAACCATGGATGACAAATCATGGATGTCGAGTATTGTCGACATCAGAGTACAGTTGGGTTGAGTAACATGCAAAAGATTGCAATATCTGAAATATTTCACAATAAAAGCATGTGAATGTATGTTTTAGACATTGCTTATATATACCTATGCAACTAATGCATATGGTTATGTGGAAACAGACACCAAATGTGCAATGACAGGCGCAAAACCATTGGAGACTGTCAGTATTACAGGTTCAAGCCTTGATCGATACCATTATCAAGGGGTATATAAACTGGTTTAACATTATCATGAACTTCCTTCACTCCGTAGTAAGGGACTGACCCTCATCTTTGTTTGTCTGCCAGGGTGTTCTCAAAATTGCACTAATTTATGTTTTGACTGACAATGCTGTACCAGCTCTGTCAATAAAATATAAATTGTTGAAATTTTGACAACTCCGGGGGAGATAATTATGCATAATTATGGTTCTAGAGTTGAGTAAATACGATATTAGAGTACAGGGGGTTAACTGATTGATCGACTTGTTTTTTACGAAACTTGAATTCCTGAGGCCATATCGTGTGGGGTCAGGATAACCAGGGATATATATGCATTGTATCTCAAAGCAACATATTCTATCATGCCTCACGAGCGTTACGCTAATGTTGTGTGACAAGGTGTGCCCCAAGATGATGGTACAGGTTATCAAAAGAAAGAAGTGGCGGACGGAATTATGGTGTGTAAGTTTCTAAATTGTCTGATAGAATTGGTCCCAAATCACATTTACTATTGTGTAGTATTGCTGAAAATTGTTTATTTATTTATTGGCATTTACGACACTTCAACACACAGTTACAAATGTCCCCTGTTATGCAGTGTTACGGACGTAGAATGTTGGAGTACACAGGGAGAAAAACATTCTTCATCCGTCATACTGTCACAGGCAAAACATGAATTTTGTTAAACTATCTTAATGAATAAATAAACAAATTTTATTGATACTATACAATTGAGTATGTTATTTGAACCCATTCTACACTGTACAAGAAGATTCTAGTAATATTCACAACTATGTATTTCAGAGAGTCCCAGCACAGTGAGAGTTTGTTTTGTATATTATCAGAAATAACCAGAATATGGTTCCATAAGCCGATTAATAGTATTAAACTATATTTTATGTTATAAACTCATGTAGACCTTCAGACCTATATATCCAAAAATTTCAGTAACATCCAAAGGTGCGTATATGGATATCATTATGGGAAAGCTACCTGAGCATGTTCTAATATTATCCATATTGTACAGTGTTCGCAAGAGATTTTCAAAATTTTTGGGCCATTGTGTGGTCATTTTAGGACACCGTTTCTCACACCTGTGCAGCAAAACCACACAAATATGTGTAACGTTAGAAACGTCGTTACTAATGATATGCATATTTGTATGATTTTATTGACAGATATTCAAATATTTGAAATTATGTAAGCTTTAATAAAATAAATGTTAACTGGTTGCCATTTAACCGACATGTTCATTGAAGGCTCAAACTTAGGGACAGTTGCAACTTATATGTAACATGCAACTAATCAGTTAACTTTTCGGTCATATAATTATTCTTTTTGTGTTGTTGAAATAAAACATAATTGAGCAATATTGTATTTCAATGAAGCTGAAACTTTTTGTCCGTATGTCCTACATATATGTGTAAAATAAGAAATAATGTTTTGATAGACTGATATCAGTCATCTTCCCCACGTTCACAAAAAGTACTTGCAAATTTAGTGCTTAAATTTACAATCGTAAAACAATAAAGTCCGATTTTATTTGTCAGAAGAAAAATACGCAGCCAGATTGTCACGTATCAAAGTATTTCCTTGCCGAGGTTCCCCCTCCTCAACATCAGCATCATCATCTTCATTACTGCCTTCATATTCTCCGCGGTATTCATTTCCATGTATCTCACAAATATTGTGCAATACTACACACGCTGCAATTACAGTACAGGCAAAATCAACGTGTACATCCATGCGCTTCTGTAAACATCTCCACCTTCCCTTTAGCCTCCCAAATGAGTTCTCTATAGTCATACGGGCCCTGCTGAGTCTGTAATTGAAAGTACGCTGCTCGTCCGTCAAATGAGTTCTTTGCGTAAAAGGATTCAAAAGCCAATTCTTTATCGGATATGCAGGATCGCCCAAAAGAACTATGGGCATGTAAAACTCCTTATCTGGCAAAATAATTTTCTTCATCCATTGTGGGGATAATTCGTTGGTTTCAGCTGTGTGATATATTTCCGACTGGGCAAAGACTCTTGCATCGTGCACTCTCCCTGGCCATCCTATGTTGATATCAGTGAAAATGTACCTATGGTCACAAACTCCCTGCATTATTAAAGAATAATAGCCTTTTCGGTTGATGTAATCTCCGTGGGCCTCGGTTGGTGCTATTATCGGTATATGTGTCCCGTCTACTGCGCCGGCACAATTTGGGAACCCCCATCTCTCCTCATATCCATTCAGTACATCTTTGAGATCTTCTCCGCCAGGAAACTTAACAAATTTCTCAGTCAAATGTTCTGCTATGGCCGAACACACTTCATGTACACAGTTGCATACGGTGGATTTGGCAACACCAAATAGATTGCCCACTGTGCGGTATTCTGCTGAGGATGCAAGCCAGTATACTGCAATGGCCACTTTGTGGTCAACATCTAAAGGTTGTATCACATGTTTTTCGGATTGATGTTTTAGAGATGGCTCCATTTGACTGCACAAAAACTTAAATGTTTCTTTCCGCATTCGAAAATTCTCAACCCATTGGTCATCATTGAATGTTGTTTTTGCGATGTCATGCCACCAAACTCTTGATTTTGGTCTTGAAAGCACAGTCTTTTGTTTTGTGAGGCCCAGAACAAGTCCAGTACTAACGACATATGGTAACTGTCGCCTTAACCGTAGCTGTCTGTCCATCGTGAATGACAATAATGATGCTAAAAGTTATGATACGACAAAATTTACGTAGGTGCTGTTTTTGTCACGTGAACGCAAAGCAAATTTACATTTGCATACGTGAGTAAATTTGCATATATGCAAATTTACTCACGTAAGTAAATCTCGCCACATGAACGGGCCTGCATTAGTTGCGTTCACATGACGAAATTTGCATACGTATGTAAAAATACATAATATGTAATTTTACACATATGTGCAAATCTCGCCATGTAAACGGGGTATTATAATTTAAATACACTCATGCCTGAAATCCCTAAAACTGGTTCATGAACATTAACCTTATATTATCGCGCATTTTGCTATAGTTATACCTCCACTTCCTGGCTACTTCCGCCTTATAAAAAGTATTTAGGGTGCTCCATTTGGCATGAAAAGTTACTTTTTTGGTTTGCACAGGGAAAGACTCTGGACCTTAACGTACGTGGCATGCACATTCTTAATTCAGCACGAGGTGAATGATATGCATATGGTGGAATATTTCCCTGTTGCCAGTGCAGCTGACAACTATTTTCTACCTCCCACTTCATTCATCCCGAGTACGTCCCTTGTGAACACCACACTCGTATTACAATAAGAAGAGAAAACTTTGCACCTCAAATGCTTTTTCGGTAGAGCCTGGCGAATCACGATGTTTCTGTCGAATCGAATCTCGAATCGAATCAGCGAAAGGTTCGAAACCGCATGGAATCGTGAATCGGATCCACTTTTCAGTTGTTACGATACTACTTCCACCATATTGGTGCTGTCAGTCTCCTTCATGGACCCGGTGTCAATACGCATGCTAGACTATTAGAAAATAGACAGGTACCATAAATATGGTTGAAGAAAAAGCCATTTATCGTCCTTTGGGTGCAACAAGGCGCCATCTGCAATGCTTTGGCATTGCAAATGGCGCCTTGGTGCCCTTAACGGACGATATATTGTGCGAACGAGCCGTAACGCAATCTCCTCTATCGTTTCAAATGCTATTTTTACGAGTTTTCCGACTGAATTTGTGCCTTTATCGTTGACAATTTATTACTTTAGTTATAATTAATTAGTACCGTACCATGCAGAATTATAAAACTGTTTTAGACACATTATGTTTGGGCGAAAATCTCTTTACCTGTAATTTTCGGATCTTATTAATATTTGGAGAACGCTGATAATACAGTTGAAATAAAATTAACATTGGGAAGATTTAATTATTTATTTATTTGGGTTTAACGACACTTTCGACAGTCAGGGTGACCTCGTGTCGGACAGTTTTACGGGTGGAGGAAACCGGAGGGTCCGGAGAGAACCACCGTGAAACGTCGAACAACTGTCAGACTCCAACATACTAACTCCACCTAAGTAGGGTTAGGGTAGATATCCCAGAACTTGACAGATGTTACAATAATACCACTTGACAAGTGTAATGTCGCGACACTTAAAAGGAAACAACGCAGATAACGCGGATCAGGCTCGAACACTCGAGCCTGATCCGCGTCATCTGCGTAGTGTCCTTTTAATTATGTACCCCCCCCCCCCCTCCCCCAAGCGCAAATCAAATTATGAACGGTTCTGGAAGAACCACCAATGCTAGACACATGGGAAGTGCTATCCATTCAAGTTTCAGATGTCTGACGATTGTAATGTCTTAGTGCTTAAAGCATTGCACTTTGAGTGTTAAAATCAAACCCTAAGAGTTAGAATGGGTTTAACACCTTGAAAGTGTCAATTTTAACACTTTAGTTTTTAGTGTTCATCTGTACAGGTACTGCAGTCAAAAGATAGGTCTCTTTCTCGATCAGATCGCGATTTTATCGGGACAAAGTATCACCAGCGGGTAGAAATTTCATAAATAAAGTTTTCGAAGTCTAAACCGAATCAAAAAAACAACTATCATAACAAACGAGATTCAGTGATCTCGCATTTCTTTGTCGAAAAGTGAGATTCTCAAGTCCAGCCAGTGGGAGGAAAGGGAACAGATAATTTCTACCGGATCGCGACCCAGTCGCGAGCCGGCCGAAATTATCTGTTCCTTTTGTGCTCACAGTATAGTTTTGCAGGCTATTTCTGATGCGCTGCATTCCATCTAATTGGCTTGTGCGAGTGTGAGGTGAAAGAAGCTAGACGCAATTCTTCGTGTTATTTGCTCCAATAATACTTTATTTTGAACTCATTTATTGTTGCATCGTATAACATGGTTTCAATCTGGAATCGGGGCCGTGATTTCAGTTGCAAATATGAAATTTTACGTTGTTTTTGAGAATAGAAGTAGAAAATTCTTTTAAATTATCTTCTCTTTTTAAAACGACAACTTGAGATATTCAACATGAAACAGAGAATCATTAACCCTTTATAAGTTTGCGACTTAAAATGATTTTGATGACCAAAGATCAAAGGTCATATGCGCATGCGTACACTATATTTTTTCTGGTTGTGTTGATGGTGGGGGGGGGGGGGGGGGGGGTGGTAGGTGAAGTGGGTATGAAATTGTCGATTCCTTTTATGTAAATGAACCTTTGTGTAAAATTAAATCACCCAGAACTTAAAATTCCCGACAAAATTCTTGTTAGGCAACGGCCGATCATCCGGTCCCTCCTGTATCTCCACACTCCACTGCCAGTTTTTGAGTGAGCATGGATAAGATATGCTACTTCTCTACGTTCACTTTAGTATCGGGGACCAAATCATCAATCAGTCCAGGAACATACAACAACGTTCACCTTCATTCCCCGTCGAGTGAGTAACCATCTCTGTTTATTATTTCACTTGTTTTTCTCACTTGGATTAAAACGCATTCTTACGATAACCATTTGGACGGATTACTACATAAATCATATCTCAAATACTGGTTCAGCTACACTGAAAAAAATAACGGCAAAAATACAGTTAAACTTCCTGTAACAAGCCGATGGTATTTCTACCTGAAGATGTTATGTAAAAATCGACAACAGTGTACTTCTCGTAGTATTTGAGTATGATTGTTATCGTCGAGTGGGGCGCGCGGAGGATTATTTCATGAGGCTTTAGCCGAGTGAAATAATCTGCGCGGCCCACGAGAGGATAAAATCGTACTCGAATCCTAGCAGTGAACTTTTGTATTTATTTTATTTTCTCTTTATTTGTTTCTCGAAAAGCCCCTTATAATTGATTCAACTCAACCGATTGGTAAAGAATAATAATAATAATAAAAAATAGTCCGTCATCGCTGAGTGAGAAATACGACGTTGGGAGTGGAATACCATTTACGACGAGTGGGAGTAGGAATACGATTTGTTTTGGGGGGAAGAAAACTGAATGATAATAAAATAAATACAGCACAAAACATATTTTTTCCGATCTTGGTGCAAAACCCAAGAACTGATATTTGGTTTCACTTAATTATACGCGACAGTCATTGCTTTGTCATACAGAGCAGACCAATTAAAATCTTTATCCAGCAGCCTGCAGATATTAATTTGTGGTCCATTAAAATTGGCTCGTCTAGAAAAACGTAACTTTCGACATGGAGGATGCCATTTTGCAAAAACATGAATTAACTGGGAGAGTGTTAAATTATTTTTTGTCATCAAAATTTGTTCATGTGTCTTTGCCTTAGTATGCCGCCGACCTCCGAAGGAGGATTCGGGGGTATCTAGTGAAGACCTCCGTCCATCTGTCAGTTTGTTTGTTCATCCGTCTGTCCTTACAAACGTTTTTGATTGTAATTTCAAAGCCATCTGTCGGATTTGGATCTCCTTTGGTATGCTGATAGACCCGCATGGGGGAACGGATGTGCACAAGGAACGGGTTCCGTCTAATAATGTTTTCCAGAGTTATGGTACTTTTTCACTCTTTCGACTTTTCGATTTTTCTTTTCCCTCAGTACCTTTAAGGCTACTTCGAACATGCCTTCGGGTCGGGGCAGTGGCTAACGTTTTGCGTAGCCATTGTTACAATATATGGCAGAGTATCAAAAGGCACTCCCATAAAGTGTAACAAGGCAAATCAGTGTAGACAAAGTAATTTCGCCTTTAAGATAATATGAAGCACATCCACAGAATATGAAACCTTTAGGCTGGGGTAACTGCTCTACATGTTAAAGCCCAAATATTGGCTTTGAGCACTTTACCGGTTAAAGTTTTGAATCCGTTCGTTATGAAAACTCCTCTATAGGTTATTCTTTGATAAAACTTTATGTGGTATTAGTCTTTGCCGAATACCAACGGTAGTAGTAACGGTGACTTGTTACCAGAATTTTTACCGTAATTTTAACGGTAAATTTTTACAGCATACTCGTAAATGAATCCGACAAATTCCCTCAGTTCTATACAAAAAGAAAAGGAAAAAAATCCCAACAAAAACGTGTGACCAACATTTATTTATTTATTGGAGTTTAACGACACTTTCGACAGCCAGGGTCACCTAGTGTCGGACAGTTTTACGGGTGGAGAAAGCCGGAGTACCCGAAAAGAACTACCGAGTAACGGCGAGCAACTGTCAGACTTCATATGTCACCTAGAGTTTGCAATGTTTCCTTATTACACCGATGTTCGCGAAAGCAATATTAAAGAAAGACCATCGAGATCTATTCACTTAAGAGACATGTACGCCGTGGTTTGTATAAAAAGACAATTTTACACTTTAGCAAGAGGAGTAAATTTTTAGTCAGCATCTCATGTCGGGAAAAATATCTGTCCCGAACTAGTATTTCTTCATCACAAATGTAATCACTGGAAAGAAAATACATATTAATGGAAAACAGAACAACATTCCTCGCATAATTCAAATCTGAAAGAACTTACGTTACAGAAAATGAACAACCCAAAAGATACGCAACTAACAGTAAAACAATACAATATAAACACCCCAAGGAGAGTGGATATCATAAGCTCATTGCAGTAACAAAAGACATCGATACATCAAACGAAGTTGAAGCTTTGTACGTTTAAAAACTGATAGAGTTTGGGGCAATGTAAATTTCGCTCTGAAGCTGGCTAATGACGTATCTTTTGAGGAAACTCACGATTACTCTAAGCTTCTGGAGTGTTAAGAAACTACAAAAAGAAAAGTGTGCACATTCGCTAACTTCTAATTGCTCTAGTTACCGTAACGTATAGACGCCTGGAGAATAAATATAAAATCTTAACCCTTTGAACGCGAGATACCGTTTATCCGGTAAAGAGACGTGATACCAGTGGCGTAGCGGAAAATCTTGTGCCCCCCCCCCCCCCCGCGAGATAGAGACGGGGCCCTTTCATAATGGTGGTTGCCTTTAAAACGGGAGCAAATTTAGTGTTGTTACCGTGCACAGCATACAGGATTTCACGTAGTACATACGTCATAAATTAAATGAAGGTTTCGCCTGTAGGATCGATTCTAAAAGTACGACTCTGTAGATTTTTTCATTACATGTTTTAAGTTTCACCCCCACCATCCAACGATACACACATGCACGCCCAACATGTGTGACTTTAGAGGCAACATGTATGTATATTGTTCATTTCTCACCCCTGTCAGTTACAATGATGTAGCGTTCACTTCTTAACCCTTTACCTAACCTGAAAAGCAGACGACACTTGCAAAAATAATTCTTGAATAACTAATTTTTTTCATTTTTGGTCTCAAAAACGTACGTTATGACCCCTCGTTGGAACGAGCTCGTTCCAACGAGGGGTCATAACCTATGTTTTTGAGACAAAAAATGAAAAAAATAATGAAAATTAATTGGCGATTTTTGAGAATAGCGCTGGCCGGTTTTGGCCGTTACGTTAGGTAAAGGGTTATCCCTTTACCCAACGTAACGGCCAAAACCGACGAGCGCTATTCTCAAAAATCGCCAATTAATTTTCATTATCTTTTTCATTTTTTGTCTCAAAAACATAGGTTATGACCCCTCGTTGGAACGAGCTCGTCGAGCTCGTTCCAACGAGGGGTCATAACCTATGTTTTTGAGACAAAAAATGAAAAAGATTAGTTATTCAAGAATTATTTATGCAAGTGTCGTCTGCTTTTCATGTTAGGTAAAGGGTTAAAAGAATAATACATAGACTACAAAGAGTACGTCCTGTGGAAGTGAGAGTTTGAAATTATGTGTATTTGGTACACAGTCTCACTCTCTCTCTCCCTTTCCCTCTTTCTTCCAGCGTTGGGACGTCCTTCAAGACGGGGGCTCCCTTCTAGCCGGGGCCCCCCGCAATGCGGGCCCTGCGGCCCATCCCTTTCGCCACTGCATGATACGTCATGCTTTCTTATAGTAAGACGGCTGCTAATTTAAAGTGTGGTGTAGACCAATCAATATTTTCAACGTGCTGCCCCAAGGCTGCACGTTGCAAATATTAATTGGCCTACCCCCCCCCCCCCCCCCACCAAAAAAAAAAAATAAATAAATATGGACTCTACCAATGCATTCCATTGAACTGACATGGAAGATACCACCAGTGTTCAAAGGGTTGATCAATCGCGATTCAGTATGAATTTTATGATTCGAATTCAACAAATGCCGCCAACAACCAGACTTCAGCGAGGATCGAGTCGAGATTAGTTCATCAGGTTCATAATATAAATAGCGGATCTCAAATTCGTAATAATTTGATTTGATATGAACTTTTTGAACCAAATTCAGTAAAATTGATCTGAGCTGAGGTTTATCACTGTTCAGATCGATTTTATTGAACATGGTTACAAACTTCCGTATCAAAACGCGACGAATCTGAGATTTTTGTTATCCCATAGTTAGTAATTAAACCCTTTCCAAACGAAACGATCAAATCTCGCCCAGCGCCGTTCACAAACTCGTCAATTAATTTTTTTCTCTCTCCAATTTTTGCTGCAGAAACATAGCTTATGACCTTTCATTGGAACATGCTCGTTGAGCTTGTCCCAATGAACCTGAAAATATAATTGTTTTCCTTGAGAAAGACCCTGGACTTTCACCAATGGGGAATACACACTCTTCAACGGCTGGCAACGACATTGGAAGAGATTTTCAAGAAAGTTAGCTCTCCTAAATTTTTTAAAGTTGTCAATAAATTTTGCACAAAGAGTATGGGAATTTCATACAAAAACTGAAATTTCGAAATGTCATGAAGTTGTATCATCGACGTGTGCATCATTTCACAGACATCAGACCTTTTCCTGCAGAGTAGTATAAAAATACAGAAGGCGGCTTTTTACAATTTTCCCCCAGTCAGTCAGAACGTTTGCCAGTCATTCTCTGTTTAAACCCATTTAAAAAAAAAGAAATCGCAGCTTTCACCCACCATCTTTTGATGTTCTGGAACTTTTTTCTGTTCATTATATCAACAGTGTGCGCATCGTGACATATAACACATACGCTATCCTTTCTGTTAACCCTTTAAGCATCATAACGGCCAAAACCGGTCAGCGCTATTCACAAAAATCGCCATTTCGTTTCATTATTTTTTTATTTTTTGTCTCCAAAACATAGGTTACGACCCCTCTTTGGAACGAGCTCGTCGAGCTCGTCCCAATGAGGGGTCATAACCTATGTTTTGGAGACAAAAAATTAAAAATATTAGTTATTCAAGAATTTTTTTTGCAAGTGTCGTCTGCTTTTCATGTTAGTTAAATGATTAATATGAAAGTCTAGGAGGTTAAATTTGCTATTTCTTTTTTGGGGAGAATAAAAACATATTCGCTAAACAAAGAGGCAAAGTGCTTCTAATTAGCTTGCTATAAAAACCTCCGGGAACAGTCTGTTGTCACGTTTTCGTTTATTAAAGGAAACAAAAAGAAACTTCGCTTCAGTTTCTACAGATACTGTAGGTCTTTTCTCAACAATTGCATGCTTCTAGTTGTTTATTTATTTCTTTATTTATTTGGGGTTAACGACACTTTTGACAGACCACCTCGTGTCGGACAGTTTTACGACTGAAGGAAACCGGAGTACCCGGAGAAGACCACCGAGCAACGGTAAGCAACTGTCATGCTCCCCCAACATACTAAATCCACACAAGCAGGGTTAGCATTGGTTGAAGACAAGTGCACCATCGACGTGCAGTACGCCTTATTACACAACGCCTCCGTGTCCCCACGAGGGCAATGGGGGTGAAGTGTTTTGTCCAAGGACACAACGCGGTTGCCGCAGGTGGGAATCGAACAGAGGACCTCTCGGCTTGCAGCCTGCACGTCTACCTACTGAGCAACCGCACCCCTACATGCTTCTTAATTGAACCTTCCTCGCCAGTCCTGTAACTTCAGGGGAGATAAGTTTATCGAAAGTCGATTTGACTTTGAGTAGTATATACAGCAGCATATAACTCACGTCTCTTCAAGTATTTAACTCTGTACGCAAAGTACGGGAACGGTGACCCATAAGTCAGAACTTTGTACTTTAAATCGAAAGGGCGACAATTCCACCCTGGCCCGTGCCATCTGCACTGTGTCCTTGGTCAAGATACATGGTGACACGGTGGTGCTGTGCACTAAGGCATTCAGTATGTCGATGGTACACTTGCCTTCAACTCCGTTTGTGTCGGCTAAGTAGGTTGGAGTCTTGTTCGCTGCTGCTCCGTGGTTCACTCAGGGTATTCCAGCTTCCTCCACCCGAAAACTGCCCTAAACGAGATGACCCTGTCCATTTAAATTGTCGTTAAACCCTACTGATACTTAACATAACTATCCAAAACGACCAACGCCATTCACAAAAAAAAAAAAACGCAATTCAGATGTTATTAATTTTTAATATTTGTAACAAAACATGACTTATGATCTCCTCAGTGGGACGAGCTCATAAGGGGTCATAAGCTTTGTTTTTAAGGCAAAAAATGAACATTTTAGCTATTCAAGAAGAATATATGCAAAGTGAAAGTGTTGTCTTCGATTCGTGTTATGTAAAGGTTTAGAGGCCGTTACGAGATGATCCCTTTCCGCTGCAAGTCCCAGATGCTCGTTGGAGGAAAAGAAATTTCGACCTTTTGAGGCTTATTTAGAAAACGATTCCAAATTGAGACGGAAAAATGCCCCCAATTGACAATGAAGGTCTAGAATATTAAACCTTCAATGTGCCTCTTGTGAGCTTCATACGTCACAGTTACTCAGCGCACGGGGTGTTAAAAACTGACTTTCAACTTTTTAATTCAACGCTCGGTTATTTTTTTCTCGAGGACAGAAGAATCCCAAAGCACCTTAAACGCAATTACTTCTGCTGCATTCTGAACTCAACAAATCTTGCATTTTTGTCTTTAAAAATTAAAATAAGAACGTTCGCTATCATATCTCCAGACCAGGTTGAAATTATTGATACGAGCGGTTAAACCTTTCATTACTATCTTTAACTTGGAACATTACATTTGTATTGGCACGCATTCTCGATATAAGCTAATTACTGCAGTTCTCAGCGTTGGTCATTATTATGGCAAACGAGAATTTTTTTTAAAGGATAGTGGCAGTTGCTTCTTTTATCTAAATGATATGGACGTTTAGTTTCAGCGGTGATGAATACTTTTCCGGACAACATTTTAGCTTTAAGTTTCATCTTCTTTGAACGATGTGTTTTTTCCAGAACAAAATCATGCTTCTCGAACTTTTGATCACCAGAACAGAAAAAAGAAAAAAATTGTTCGCAGTTGCGGTGATTTCATCGCGATAGTAGTTAGTACAAATAACGTTTCCTTCTAGAGGTGTATGAAGAGAAGTGAATGCGAAGATGTGTCGATACAGCCTAAAAATGATTGCATTGATTTGGATTTTATTATTCACAGAGGTGAAAGGACAAAAAAAAATTCGAAACTTCACAAAGTAAGTTACCCTTAATTGTATACCGATCTCCTTTTAACTGAATGTAATTCTCAAGCACCAAACCATTTACCACACTTTTTTTTTTACATGTTAACCGTTTACCCATAACCGACTATATCATATTTTTTTATTTTAAATATTACTTTTTCAAACTTTTCAAAAAATTTCAAGGAAACCACATCAGGTGACCAAACCCTCATTGGAACGAGCTCGTTCAAATGAAGGGGTGGCTGGGGGGGGGGGGGGGGGGGGGTCACCTAATATGGTTTTCTTGAAATCGGATATGAATTGTTTTTTTCAACTGCTGAATTTGTCTATTACGCGAATGGATGCGAGCGATTCGTTAGGTAATGGTTAACTGGTTACGAGGGAAATAGTGAACCCCTAATTAATTGAATAAAAATGTTGTGTTGCATCAGAAAATTATTTATTTACTTATTTTATTTATTGGAGTTTAACGACACTTTCGATAGCCAGGATCACCTCGTATCGGATAGTTTTACGGTGGAGGAAGCCAGAATACCCGTCGAAAACCACCGGGTAACTGCGAGAAACTGTCAGACGCCCCAACGTACCAACTCCACACCAGGAGGGTTAGCATTGGCTGAAGACAAGTGCACCATCGACGTGCAGTACGCCTTATTACACTACGCCTCCGTTCTCCCACGTGGGCAATGGGGGTAAAGTGTCTTGTCCAAGGACACAACGCGGTTGCCGCAGGTGGGATTCGAAACGAGGACCTCTCGGCTTGCAGCCTGCACATCTACCTACTGTGCAACCGCGCCCCACGTGCTTCTTAATTGAACCTTCCTCGCCAGTCCAGTAACTTCAGGTGAGATAAATTTGTCGAAAGTCAATTTCGATGACGAGATAAGGCAGGGAGGGACGTGCGATACCGCACTAAACTAAACCTGTGATCCCCTTCCTACCTGCCCTATACAATTAATTTTACATGTTCTACACAAGAACAAACCCAACGGTGGAACCAAGGGGTGGTGGGTTGCTGGCGGGGTCAAACCTCTTCCCCATTGTTCATGAAAATGTCAGCCTTATATGTCATCCTTGCACATATCCATGACATTGGTTTATGTACTATCGCCCTAATATTGCTGTCATTTTGATTTATGACTTCGCTTTCTGGGCATGTGATCTTTACAAAAATACTTAGGCTGCTGCAATGGATATGGAAAGTCAAGTTGAAAAAAATACCAGGAAAGAATCAGGGCTCTCACCTTTGCTGGTCTCGTCATTTTAACGCAGCACAAGGAAAAATGATAGATAGATAGATATTTATTCAACAGTAAACATTCAATGTGAAACATACAAAATTAGCCATTCATATATTTATATTACATAATTACATCATGGCGCAGCTTGTCTATTTTGAATTATGAGAATTACAAAAAGAATGTTTACTGTTGGTGATGGCATAGCCAGATTGGCTGTCTACCTGCCATCCTCATGGATGATAATACTCTTAACTTGACAGATTTAAAGTTCCCTTTCGAACCCATTACACATAGGATATATATAGATATATATATTATATCTCACGTGACTTCCTTGCATTCTGATTGGCTGAAAGATGATACCCTATTTCGTGTAGTTTACATCCACAGAACTGGCCAGGCACTACACGTTTTCTATTTTTAGCACACTACTATATCAGTTTTCTTTTTATACTGGGCGAATAAAGCTGATCAGGCTAAATTTAAATATCGATTCACAGAGGCACAACATCCACAAAACGACCCGGAAAGAAATCATGGTGGAAAAATGTATCGCTTTTCCATTGTTGAAGTCGCATTTTCCGATGCGTTCATTTTATTCCTTGAGAAGATGATCCATATCTCGTTTCGAAAAGAATGATCCACATCTGGGTACAACTTTCATGAGAACGCGCCCGGATATGAAAAATCGTTTGTTTCGCTGCTCATATTATTTCGCTATTTAATTGTATGTTTTGGGCAGTAAACGAATAAATAATGGAATTCATTTGAATCGTCGGAGTTTTGTATCCCGTACTGACCCATTCGGTAATGTATATGTGTGACAAATGTGTAGAAATTATGAAACTGCGTTGTCAAATTTCGAAAATTTTAGCTTTCATTCGCGAGATGGGCGATTCTAGAATACACAGTTCAGTTTGGGGGAAATGTTTTGTTTACCCTTGCCGACCGATTCAAAATTTGTCTTCTGCTCATATCAATAATCCAAGTTAGCGTTTCGGATTTTATTCTGTATAACGCTGGTTGGTAGGGCTGCTACCTTGGTAATAGATTAACAAATCGGACAGATGTTTTTCTTGATGGGTATTCGATTTTATATAAGGATTAGTGCATGTCTTGTCGTTGACTACGCCCATATAGTGCCCAGTGAGGTGGTGTAGTTCCCTCCGCTTCGCGTCGGGAACTACACCACCTCACTGGGCACTATATGGGCGTAGTCAACTCCAAGCCATGCACTATTCCTTAAATATATATATATATCGATATCAACAATGCATTGTCTGTTGGCCAAGATAATCATGTGGTGGCAACGTTCTCCTCTCCTCGATCCGCCCAGCATTATCTCTATTCATTTCGAACTTCAGATTCAGAATTTGCGAGTTTGTGATATGGGAGATAAAACTGGATAGCTTCCGAGGGAGGAGAGCGAAGCGGGGACGAGGTTAATTGGACACCTATTTAGTTGCTTCTAATTATCGTGCCATAAAAAGCCAAGCTTCCTTTTTTGTGACTTTTAATAAACGAAAACAACAGACAGCATCGAGCGTGTCTGTTGTTTTCGTTTTTTAGAAGTAACGAAAGGAAACTTTGGTTTATTTTCTGCTGATGTCATGGGATTTTCTCAACAATCACTGGCTTCTTAATTGGACCTTCCTCGTTCGTGTAATAATTTCAGGGCAGATAACTTTATCGAAAATCGATTTTCATGACGAAATAAGAAAGGAATGTAACCCAGTACGAGATGAAATGAAGTGTGTGAGTAGGGTGGTGGTGGGTGTTGTATTTGTTGTCCCCTCCAATTCATGAAGCCCGATTTGGGGTGTAAATATGTGATAAAATAAATTCCCTGAACATAAAATAACTGACAGATGACATTTGAAACGCAACACCGACCCAGATTTTTTTTTTTTTGCCGTGAATGCTAGTATAAATCTTTATTTTGCAGCATGCAAGTACATATTGTCTATTTAGCACAACAAAGAAATACGAAAGTATACACTGCATGGAAATGTAATAACGAAAAGGCCGCCTTTCTGCTGTTCCAACATGCCTGTTTTCCTTAACATGAAGATCGTTTGATTGTCAACTGTAGAATTTCTATCTATATTATTTATTTCATTTTAGCGAGCGACGATACTCATTACCCTCGTTTCGAAGATGAGATACAATTATGTTCCAAAAGTCTAAAATCCCCACCCTCTGACTGGACGAGAGCTCGCTAAGTGTTTTCAATGTTTACAACACCATTACCATATGTTACCGTCTGACGTCACCGCGGGAAAAATTGGAAATGAGGTTGCCCATTTCGCGATTATTCCGTCAACGGAGTAACTTGAAAACCACTTCACTTTTGAAGATTTTCATACGTGCGGTAGACGGTGTTCCAAATGAAGTGCTGTTTAACCCTTTACCTAACATGAAAAGCAGACGACACTTGCAAAAATAATTCTTGAATAACTAATTTTTTTCATTTTTTGTCTCAAAAACATAGGTTATGACCCCTCGTTGGAACGAGCTCGTTCAAACGAGGGGTCATAACCTATGTTTTTGAGACAAAAAATGAAAAAAATAATGAAAATTAATTGGCGATTTTTGAGAATAGCGCTGGCCGGTTTTGGCCGTTACGTTAGGTAAAGGGTTAAATTACAAATAGGTTTTACGATTTGACCTGAGATGGCGTGAGCTCGACTTTTATCTGAATTATTGTGGGAATTTTTCTGGAGGGCTGGGGATGGGTGGAGTTGCACAAAGGAGGATTTGACAATGGGCAAACAGATGATACCATAAACACCATTTCCAACTTCTATTTTTATCGTGTAAACAATAGTTTATTACTCTCCTATTCCGCGGAGAATGTTTTCTCCTGTTTTTGATAGTGGAAAGGGTGCTGTAATAAGTTTAAGGCTTATTGCCTAATCCACAACCACCAATTTCACGTCCAGTTATCTTGTTTTTGTGCCCTGCGAATCTTAAATTTCGGATCGAATCGAATCTCGAATCGAATCAGGCAGAAAATTTCGAATGGAGTCGAATGTCACAATATATATATACTACTCAAAGTTTGCTAAGCACCAAGTATATCCAACTACTTGTTTTACGTTTTAGTTGAAATATTGTTATGAAAAGTATATATATTTTTTTATTTAATTATATATTTAATGATTTAAGCACAGAAATTAAGATTTTGTTTGTGTTGGACGTTATTTTTTAGCGAATAAGATAACCATGGAAAATGGATATTACTGGTAAAAGAGGAAATTTTTTAAATTTGCCAAAAAGTTGACGGAGCGAACTGATATGGGTTCAATATCGAGTATGTGACCCGTTATTGTTAATGACAGCTTGATAAAGCCTCCTCATGCTCCCAATTAGGTTCCAGATAGTCCTTTGTGGGATGTTGTTCCCTTCTTGGACCAGCATGGCACCAAGCTCCAGGACATATCTTGGTTGGACTGGACAGACTGAAATTGCAAGCTGCAACTCATTCCAGACATGTTCGATTGGATTGAGGTCAGGGGATCTTGCTGGCCAGTCCATACGCTCAATCCCCCCCCCCCCTGCCGGTACTCCCCGACGGCATGGGTAACATGAGGACGGGCATTATTGTCCATCAGAATGAATCTATCACCCATTGCACCTGCATACAATCTGACATGGGCATCCAGGATCTCATCAATATACCGCTGTGCAGTCAATGTACCACGGTCAAGGACACAGAGCTCTGTACGTCCATCCCAGCTGATGCCGCCCCAGACCATTATTGACCCTCCACCATAGCGGTCATATTCAGCAATGTTGGCTGCATGGAATCACTCTCCTGGTCTTCTCCATACTCTAGAACGCCTATCTGTGTTGTCGAGGCAGTTCCTTGACTCATCTGGAAAATCGACAGGTCGCCAATCTTCTCTGGTCCATCCAACGTGATCCAGGCCCATTCATATCGTGCCTGGTGGTGGTTCTGAGACAGCTGAATGCTAATACATGGTCTTCACGATCGGAGACCATCTTCGTGCAACCTTTCCCGGATAGTCTGCGTCGAAACATTTACCTCGGATGCATTCTGAAGGTTAATGCGAAGCTGGGTTGCGGTTCCTATGGTCCCGAATGATCAGAAACCGGTCTTTAGCTACAGATGTTGCTCTGTCTCTGCCACCACAATGTCGTCTGAGTGGTGTGCCATTCTGCTGAAATTTTTCCCAGGCTCTGGTGATCACCGTATGGTGCACACCAAGGGCTTCACCAACCTGGCGATGGGTAGCCCCTTGTTCCGTCATCCCTACAGCCCGCCACATTTCTGCTTCAGACAAATGTCTTCTTACATTTGTATTCGACATACTCAATCATTAAATCACAAGGGTTTGTGTGGAAATGAAGACTGAATACCCTACACATCTCATGTACATGTCGACAGTACACGAAAACATCATGAAAATCAAGGGATACATGCTTTCCATGACTGTCATGAAAAGTCGATGGTACTCTTACCGTCAACTCTGGTAACTCCGTTTCTGTCGGATAAGTAGATTGGAGTCTGACACTTGTTCGCCGCTGCTCCGTGGTTCACTCAGGGTATTCCGGCCTCCTTCACCCATAAAACTGTCCTAGACGATATGACCCTGTCCGTTGAAAGTGTCGTTAAACCCAACTAAACAAACTTAACATATATGTCCAAAACGACCAGCGCCATTCACAAAAACGCAATTCAGATATTATTCATTTTTAATATTTGACACAAAACATGGCTTATGACCCCTCATTGGAACGAGCTCACTGAGCTCGTTCCAATGAGGGGTCATAAGCTATGTTTTCTAAGGCAAAAATGAACATTTAGCTATTCAAGAAGAATATTTGCAAAATAGAAGTGTTCGATTCGTGTTATGTAAAGGTTTAGAGGCCGTTACGAGATGATCCCTTTCCGCTGTAAGTCCCAGATGCCCGTTGGAGGAAAAGAATTTTCGAGATTTTGAAGCTTATTTAAAAAACGATTCCAAATTGAGACGGAAAAAAGTCCTCAACTGACACTGAAGGTCTATAATATTAAACCATTGCAATGTGCCTCTTGTGAGCTTCCTACGTCACAGTTACTCAGTGTACTGAGTGTTAAAACTGACTTTCAAACTTTTTAATTCAACGCTCGGTTATTTTTTTCTCGAGGACAGAAGAATCCCAAAACACCTTGAACGCAATTACTTCTGCTGCATTCTTAACTCAACAAATCTTGCATTTTTCTGTTTCTTTAGAAATTAAAAAAAGAACGTTCTCTATCATATCTCCAGACCAGGTTGAAATTATTGATACGAGCGGTTAAACCTTTCATTACTATCTTTAACTTGGAATATTACATTTGTATTGGCACGTATTCTCGATATCAGCCAATTACTACAGTTCTCAGCGCTGGTCATTATCATGGCAAACGAGAATTTTTTTAAAGGAAAAGCGGCAGTTGCTTCTTTTATATCTAAATGATATGGACGTTTAGTTTCAGCGGAGATGAATACTTTTCCGGACAACATTTTAGCTTTTTAAGTATCATCTTCTTTGAACGATGTGTTTTTCCAGAACAAAATCATGCTTCTCGAACTATTGATCACCAGAACAGACAAAAGCAAAAATTTGTTCGCAGTAGCGGGGATTTCATCGCGATAGTAGTTAGTACAAATAACGTTTCCTTCTAAAGGTGTATGAAGAGAAGTGAATGCGAAGATGTGCAGATACAGCCTAAAAATGATTGCATTGGTTTGGATTTTATTATTCACAGAGGTGAATGGACAAACAAAATTAAAATATTTCACAAAGTAAGTAACCTCTTATTGTATACCGATCTCCTCTTAACTGAATGTAATTCTCAAGCACCAAACCATTTACCATACTTTTAATATACATTGTACATTTTAACCCTTTACCCAACGCCGACTATATCATATTTTATTACTTTAAATATTACTTTTTCAAACTTTTCAAAAAATTTCAAGCAAACCATATCAGGTGACCAAACCCTCATTGGAACGAGCTCGTCGAGATCATTCCAATGAAGGTGTGTGTGTGTGTGGGGGGGGGGGGGAGGGGGGCACCTAATATGGTTTTCTTGAAATTTTCAAAAAAAAATAAATTTTCAACTGCTGAATTTGTCCATTACGCGAGTAAGATGCGAGCGATTCGTTAGGTAAAGATTAACTGGATACGAAGGAAATAGTAAACCACTAATTAACTGAATAAAAATGTTCTGTTGCATCAGATTTATCATTATTTTATTTTATTTATTGGAGTTTAACGACACTTTCGACAGCCAGGGTCACCTCGTGTTAGATAGTTTTACGGCAGAGGAAGCCGGAGTACCCGTAGAGAACCACCGGGCAACGGCGCGAAACTGTCAGACGCCCCAACGTACGAACTCCACACAAGCAGGGATAGCATTGGTTGAAGACAGATTCTCCATCGACGTGCCGCACTGAGTACGCCTTCGTACAGAGCGCCACCTACCCTGCCCCCCCCCCACTGGCAATCGGGATTAAGAGCCTTGCCCAAGAATACAACGCAGTTATCCTGGTGCGGATCGAATCGTGGACTTCTCGATTTGATGTTCAATGCCGCACCCACTGAACCACCGTGCTTCCTAACACCAGAAACGGGCACAGGCATAATCAAAATTAATTTATGGACCATTTGCCTTGCTTTTAATACACATTGTACCTTTTGAGTGAATTTGAAGGAAGTAATACCCCCTGTTTATTGAATAAAAATGTATTATGTATCCAAACCAGAAAATAAGCAGACTGTCACCAGCAAAATGAGGTCCCCAGAGGGTGAATTTAGTGATGCTACCATGCATAACAGGGTAGCATCACTAAATTTACTCTATGTGAACCTCAATCTGAATCAGGGTCTCAAACCTAAACAGAAAGAGGTACCTAGAGGTTAAATTGGCCCACTGTATGGGATAGCATTATCAAATTCACCCTCTGGGAACCTCATTCTGTCAGACTGCTTATTTTCAGGTCTGGATGTATCGGGAATTAGTACAGGCAGCAACAAAATTAATTTCCTTTGTTGAATTTTCTGACTGCGTGACTTTTAATAAAAGTCTTTAATCGATATGATCTTGTTGACAAAGATCCGTGAGAGAACCAACCAAATGTGGTCAAATGGATATTCATGATAATCCCCTGCCTAGCAGATTGAAAATAACCAGAGAGAGCTTTTTCACAATATATGCCTTTCAAATTTTAATATTTTTTCGAAGTTTGCCTTAAAAACATAGCTTATAACCCCTCATTGGAACGAGGTCGTTGAGATCGTTCCAATGGGGAGTCATAAGGTATGTTTGTATGGCAAACAATTTAAATGTTTTGTCATTCAGAAAATAGTTTGTTTGCAATTGGCGTCTTCTATTCGGGTTAGGTAGTGGATTACCCATGTGTTTTTCAATGGCGAAAATTTTTGTTCTGTTACATGGCTTTAGTGTATAGTTAGAAGCGTGGTGGCCAAGTGGTTTGAGTATCGGACTTCAAACTGAGAGGTCGATGGTTCGACTCTGATCAGCGTTGTGTTCTTGGGCAAGTCACTTAATCCTGATTGCCCACTCGGCGGTACGGTCGCAGTGTGTCCTAAGGCGTATTGCACGTTCTGTGTGAAGTTAGTACGTTGGGGAGTCTAACAGTTACTCATCGCTACTCGATTGTTCTCCTCGGGTACTCCGGCTTTCTCCACCTATAAAAATGTCCGACACGCAGTGGCGGCGCCAGAAATTTTTTTTGTGGGGGGGGGGGGGGGGGGGTTGGGCAACTAGTGGGGCAGACTCCCATGAAGGGGGGCAAATACGTAAAGGATTTCGACTAAATGTAATGGTAATTAGCGGTCCTCCTTTCAAAAAATCCTGGATCCGCGTCTGGTGGGTCTGTGCGTGAGAGAGAGAGAGAGAGAGAGAGAGAGAGAGAGAGAGAGAGAGAGGAGAGAGAGAGAGAGAGAGAGAGAGAGAGAGAGAGAGAGAGACTTCAAATAATTGAACAGTGCAAGGGAGATATTGCCCGTCTGTCATAATGCGAAATCCATGATTTTTTTTAGACGAGGGATATGGATAGACATGCCTTTGTTGGCTCATAACTTAATTATAACTTATAAGTATCTGCATCCGAGTCTTTAAATCTCTACTGCCTGGATGTGTTCATCAGCTAGCCTGAGGCTTTGGGCTAAGTGTGTATGGGAAATTATTGGGAATAAAAAAAGAGAGGGGTGTGTGTGTGTGTGAGAGAGAGTGACTGAATGTGTTTGTGTGTGAGGGTGGATGGAAATGCATGCGAGATGGTTGGGGGGGGGGGGGGGCAACTGGGGGGCAAAGCCTTCGTTGGGGGGGGGGGGGGGCAAATGCCCCGCCCCCTCCGTAGCGCCGCCACTGCCGACACGAGGTGATCCTGGTTGTCGAAAGTGTCGTTAAAAAATAAATAAATAAATAAATAAATAAATAAATAAATAAATAAATAAATAAATTTATAGTTGCAAGAACGACATACACACCCAATCTCCACCTGTATTGTTTCTCAACTTCTGACCACTGTAAGCGTGAGTTCACAATTTTTGTTTGCAAGAAAAGAAGCAGATTTTTTTTGTTTGTAGATCATATTTTTGTGTGATTACAGAGTGTAGTTTCTTTTTAAAACTGCACAGTCGTTGTAACGAACGCCCGACAATCGCTTTAGAACCAAGCACCATTTTAGGCGGTCCAGAGTTCTTTCATTAAGTTCTTGGCTAGCTGTTAAGTGACACACGGCTGCAAAGGTCTCTTATACCTCGACAGCTGTGCGCATTCAACGTTACGCGATAAAATACAGACACTGGGAAATGTTCTAGATACACCACGCATGGAATCTGGATTACGCGTAAGAACCCCCTTCAAGTGCGCAACTGATTGGACGTCACGCGTTGATTGACATTATGGCGTGAATGACATGCTTCGACGCAAAATAGAGTCAAGCAAGGAAGTTATCAGCCCGGCGAAGCTGATATTTTGCTTTAAAAATCCCAAGTTTCGTTCACTGAAAGTTTATTTGTGGTATACATGCAGAACACAACTCGAGTTGAGTTCGGGGCTGGGGGGGGGGGGGGCAGGGGCGGGGTTGTTGGGAATCAAAGACCCTTGTTTGAGTTTTTTTTGTATTTCATGCGCGACGAAATGTAGCGAAAACTCCACTTCGGGTTATTGATTCATGTCCTCCGGACTCTACCCTCGTTGAGTTCCCTTTTAAAATAACCCGTTCGAACGGTGCATCATATAAAAGAATTTTCATAGAAAAATTATCCTTCTGGACACTGAAGTCAAAATACTGAACGTTCGAGTAGAATTATTTTGCCATAATGCAGCAAGGAATTAAGCCAATGCAATCTTGTTTAACCCTTTACCTAACATGAAAAGCAGACGACACTTGGCAAAAAAATTCTTGAATAACTATTTTTTTTCATTTTTTGTCTCAAAAACATAGGTTATGATCCCTCGTTGGAACGAGCTCGACGAGTTCGTTCCAACGAGGGGTCATAACCTATGTTTTTGAGATAAAAAATGAAAAAATAATGAAAATTAATTGGCGATTTTTGAGAGTAGCGCTGGCCGGTTTTGGCCGTTACGTTGGGTAAAGGGTTAACAGAGCTCAGTGAGCTCTCTCAAACAAGACTGAATTGGTTAAATTCCTAGTTGCATTACAATGCATTATGGGAAAAATTAGAAGTTTGAAACTTCAGTATTTCGACATCAGTGTGCACGGTGTTAGATATAGCACAGTTTCCTCTATGGTGCTATTGATATAGGCAACTGTTGGAGCGTGCGACCCCGACCAAGAGGACTTTGACAGAATGAATGAATGTATTTCCAGAATATTACAGATACATATACATTATCATGACCATGTCCTGTAATTTGTATCAGATTCGAGGTAGTGTTTACAATCAACTCGCAAAACGAGCCCGTCACGGCGAGTTATGATCCGATTGTAAACACGACCGAGAATCTGATACAAATTACAGGACAAGCATTTAAATTATTATTTATTTATTGGTGTTTAAGGTCACATACTTATACACCATGGATAATCGTGACCGTGGACAAGACAAGCATTGGTCATGATAATACATTTATCTAACAATCACGTTACGTAAAGCCCGTTTCCCCCATTTTTCAGTGTAAACCGGGTTGGAATTGGTCAAAATTTTGAATTTCATATTTTAACCCTTTACCTAACCTGAAAAGCAGACGACACTTGCAAAAATAATTCTTGAATAACTAATTTTTTAAATTTTTTGTCTTAAAAACATAGGTTATGACCCCTCGTTGGAACGAGCTCGACGAGCTCGTTCCAACGAGGGGTCAAAACCTATGTTTTTGAGACAAAAAATGAAAAAAATAATGAAAATTAATTGGCGATTTTTGAGAATAGCGCTGGCCGGTTTTGTCCGTTACGTTGGGTGAAGGGTTAATGCGTAATAACAATGCATATATGTGATAGGGTGGTGTTTACCGGAAATTGAATCTGTCTGATACGGAATCGGAGCAGGAGGGGGAGGAGGGGGGGGGGGAGTCTGATACAAACGTTTTTTCCGAGTTTTGGGGTGCAAATTAAGTTGATTGTTAGATAAATGACCAAACACGAAATGATAAAAGAAGACTCCACGATAATAATAATAATAGCACACTTTGGTTGCCCGCTGAATTGTTGCGGTTCTTCTCATGTGAGAAGGCCTTCATTAATCCTGTGCTCCCAACTGCCCCCTCTTCTCTCTTCGGAACACCCGAAAACGAACTGTTTAATGATATCCTGTACACCATTCTCCGATAAGCATACTACCCTCTCCTTTGCCTCACACAATACCCTCATATCCTGTACCCCATTCTCCGATAAGTATACTAAACTTCTCCTTTGCGTCACAATACTCACATGTCCTTCATTATCCCGTCCCACTTCCCCATTATACTCCCAGTGAACCTTATTCTGTCAGACTAATATTTTGGACATTCTGACAGAAAGTGTTCAAGGGTCTCCACTACTCCTAAATTACACATTCGGCACTCCTTTTCACTGGCTGTCCCATTTTCCGCTAAGCTGAAGCGTTTGCGATATCAGCTTAAGCAGAAATGACTCCACCCGATATGTGAAGCATTGGATTTAGATTTTCATGTCTGGGTATATATTAGTTTTTTGCATGAATGGGCCTAGCGATTTTATTGTCTCCTACCTTAGAAAAAAGAGAAGAGCAGGGGGCTAAGTAAAGCCCAGAGAGGAAAAAGCGAGAGAGAGAGAGAGAGAGAGAGAGAGAGAGAGAGAGAGAGAGAGAGAGAGAGAGAGAGAGAATATGCAAGAGGAGAGTTTGTAAATAAACAAATCCTAGTAACGACCAAAAAGCCTTTGAGTATTGAGATGGGATGAGAACAGTTAGAATATGGTCACAAAACCGATCAAAGAAGCTCGATCGGATCGCAACTGGATCGAGATTCTGTCCTCTTGGCCGCCCGCACCACTACACAACCTCTAAAGAAAAAGAATTACGAAAACATTGAATCTGAAATGCTGTGTTCGTTTGAATTTGTATGCGGTCTTGCTTTCGCAGTATTTTATGTACGAAATCTCGATCCACTATTGGCAGTGTATCGCGATCAAATCTGGATTTAGCCTGGAAAAGACCGCGTTTGTCATCACAGTACTGTACTCTGTAAGCTTTATAACTGTGCAAATGACGCCAATCTTATCACTTAGGGTTCAAGATAAAGCACATTTTGGGTGCGTGTAGTGGTGATGAAATGTTGCCCAGAGCCAGTCTATCTTATATAAACGCAAACCCACAGCCACTCGGGCACTCGACTGATCGGACGAATCATTCTTAAGATTGCATCTGCACTTTGCAAACAAGGCAAGAATTTTAGTGTCCTGAGTTAGTTTTCTTTCTTGTTTTCTTGGAATAATTTCCAATTGCCAATTTGAATTACCGCGAGTACGCGAGTACGCATTTTGGATTTTCACTCTAAAGAATATCCCAAATAAAATATTAATACCCCACTTCGACTGAACACGCACACAAATGTACGAGAATCCTTAGAATTGTCAATTTTTGTCGGACATTTTGTTGTCTAGACCCTCCACCGGGAGAAGCATTCTTTGAAATTGTTCATTTTATTCTTCCAATTTAGATGAAGACGATAAAATTAATTAATTTTGTGTTTGCTGAGGGACTCATCTCGTCAGATCAATAAATTCAGTTTTATTGAAAATGCTCGCAAGGAGCTCACATTGTAGTAGAAACATTAAAATTTAAAAATAAAATCTTAATTAGGAGAAGAATTTATTTACAAAAATGATACCTAAATATTTTATACACATGTATTGCACAAAGAGCGTAGCTTTGTTGCTTGTCTTCCTGCCTTTCTCCTCAAGAGAGGAAACATTTCAAGACTGCTGAGTTCAGAATCCCCTTGTAAAGTCGTCCAGTGATCTTTCTTCGCGATTGAGATAGATGAGAATGATGATATACTCGAATGGGGAGGTATAACATAATTCTTAACCATTTCCGTTACAAAAATAATGGGACGATACTGCACAATTTTTCTTAAATAACTGAAATAATATCACAAGCCTTGCTGTCAAATATATCCTTTCTTTCTAAAAAGGGAATAGCAGAACAGCTTATTCGCCTTTGCCATTTCCTTGGAGTGTATTCGATTTGTAACCAGATTTGTTTTTCTTTTTTATCATATGACTATGACATTTTTACCCTAAATATCACTACTGTTTGACGATGTTTTCCAAACTGTTGTATCACACCAGGTGAGATTTTTTCCGGATCAAAAGTCCATATCACACTCTTTCGGAAATCAAAAATCCATATCACACTCCCACGGAAATATCCGAGAGTTTCCGTAAATAGTTTTCGTAACTAGGGAAGTCGTTGTTGTTTCGTCTACTATTTTGTAACCGGCTTTTCACCGCATATTAATTAAAATGGCAAATTTGGGTGAATTTGACATCGAAACAATGTCATATGATAAACATATCATCATAACAGTGTGTTGATCCGTGTCGTCGCATCACGTCTCGTTGAGGTGGCCAGATTTTCGGATCACACTCGCTGCCTGCGGCAGCTCGTGTGATCCGAAATCTGGCCACCTCAACTCGACGTGATACTACGACACGGATCGACACACTGTTATGATAATATCTATACATTCTATGTTCATACTGCGAATAAATAGAGGATATGGAATGAGTGTTTTCTCATATAATTTTTATGAAACGAGTCTAATAATTTTTCGTTTTGTCGAGCCTCTGGCGAGCCCAAACGGAAAATTCGGACAAGTTTCATAAATATTATATGAGAAAAACACTAATTTCATATTCTATTTATCATATGACACACACACGCACAAATTAGCCACTTAGTATGACCCTTTTAACCCATCGCCTAATTTGAGTTGCAGGCGGCACTTGGAAAAAACATCCTCGTATAACTAAAATTTTTCAATTTTTGCTTCCAAAACATAGGTTATGACCCCTCATTGGAACGAGCTCGTCGAGTTCGTTCCAATGAGGGGTCATAACGTATGTTTTGGAAGCAAAAAGTGAAAATATAAAAAGAATGAACGGTGTTTTTCTTGTAGGTAAAAGATTAATACAATATAACCCACCCTAAATAGGACAGATAACGTAAATTCTCCCTACTGAAATTATGCAAATATGACCCAGTTGTATTTTGTTTAGCCAATCAAATTGTCCAGTTTTGAAATTGACCTGTGAAAGTTCCCAACTCTAATTATGCAAATTATGAAAATGTAGCCCAGTTGTATTTTGTTCAGCCAATCAAATTGTCTAGTTTTGAAATTGACCAATGAAATTGACGGAAGGCTTTATTTATCACTGATTAACATGAAAACAAAATATCAAATGTTTTAAAGTGAACAAAACGGACGAGTCATATGATAAATAATTTTATCTTACAACAAGGACGTATTTCCCCTAATACAAGTAAAATTTATTTATTTATTGGTGTTTAAGGTCACATATTTCTTCACAATGGCTAATCGTGACCATGACGTGGAGATAAAATCAAATTTAGTCAATCGTTTAAACCAATGTTGCCCATTTTAGAGGACTTTCACCCCAAGCATCGGCGACTGGGTTCTATTTTACCAGTAAAACAGAGCTTATTTACCATAGTAAACACGCACTGTTTCACTTCCCGGGGTTCCCACTGGGAAATACAAGTAAAAAAGCCTAAACAAAATACAAATCTCTATTGAGGGTAGCAAATGTTCTTTTTCTGAATCGAATGGTCGCTCGTGCGATCATTCGATTCAGAAAAAGAATATTTTTTATCTGCACCCGATTGCACCTGCACTCGAGTTTTCACACATGTGGAGCTCACCGTTTTTGATAACAGTGACTGAACCATAAATAAACCACCAGCTCAACGAAATAAATTAGACGAGATCATTTTTTTGCGTCAAAGATATTTTATACAGGAAGGACTACCACGAATTAAACATGAATAATAAAACAAAGACACACAGACATGAAACACTACCATAAACTTATGCGGTTACAGTACTAGTAGAATAATGAATGGAGATTGCTTCATTCACAGTGTAAGAACGTAATGCCATGACGTCATGATCTTCATTCGACAAAACGAAAATCCGTTTATAGACGCTGAATGATTTCAAATCGGACGCCGTTAAAAACTGCAGCCAAACTCTTCATTATGCGAAGAGGTAAAAAAAGTGAGTAATATTGTAAGATAAATTGGTTGTTACCACCTTGTGGATTTCAGAAATGGTGTATTGAAGTCTCGACCTCGCTTTTGGGTCATATATCGACTCGTCCTAACGGACTCGTCGACATATTCCCAGCGACGAGGTCTCGCCTTCAATGCACTTTTCAGAAACTCATATGTTGGTAACAACATGTATGTAATTTTATTTATTTTGGGGCTGAAAAACCATAGCTTTTAACTCGTAATTAGAACGAGCTCAAAGAGCGCGTTCCAAAGAGGTGTCAGCAATATTTTTAGGCAAATATTGAAAGAAAATTGTAAAAAAATAATAATGAGAATTTTTTGTGAATGGCTGTGGCCGGATATTACCATTATGTTGAAGGGTTCAAAATACCATATTTTCAACGGCACAACGTATTTAAGAATGTATTTAATTAATTAAATATTATATTTGTTAGAACTCTATTAGCTCTGTCAAATAAGATTTGATTTGGTGAATTCTTATCAAACAGAAAGCTTTGCATCAAAGAATATAATTCTAATATCATGTAATGACAGAGTGCTAAAAGTAACGACAGTTACACACCTACAACGTTGAAGTGCACATTGCGTTGGGGAAGGAGAATGGACGGTGGGCACTAACGTACCCAATGTCGGTAACGTGAAGCAAATGCACGCTGCAAAAACACACTTCACGGTGGGCTTTTGAAACATTAATTTAATACACCTGGAAAGAGAACATTGGCAATTAAGATTCAGTTTGAGCACACTGGCGAAAAAAAACTATTAACATATATTTAGGTTTTCTTACTTTTTCTGGCTGCTTTGAAATGAAATTTGGGAAGACACGAATCCCACCCCAAATCCCATGTTTATGAAAGGGCATATTTGTGCTCAAAGTGGTGAAGATGAAGACTGCGTTAGCACTGTTGCAGAAAAAAAAATATTGCTACTGTTTTAAAAAGAATAGGTGTCAACATGTGCAAATTTTGATTTTCCGTAGGTGAAGAAAGAATCTATCTCTCAAAATTGGATTACATTAATAACGTCGACTCCCTAAGCTAATAAAAATTGAAGAAAATCAAGAAAAAAGAAAAAAAAGAAAGAAAAAAAATCACCGCCTCCTACTATCTTCTATAAATAGACAGAACGCGATGTGTGTTTGAATTGGTAGATGTTTTACATAACGAGTTGGAATGGCGTAGTCATATTTCGCGAGAGCCGTAACTGTATTTTTACACATCCCATGCATGAAAATTCATTCAAATAAACAAATTTTAATTCCGATCTTTAAACCCGAAGGTGAAGAGACCGTTTGTTTTGTTTGAAGCTGTACTGGTCAAAAGGATTGATAAAAATCAAAACAACCTTTCGGGAAACCGTCTAAATTACATTCGTTATCTTTTCTATTTAGCGTGTTAGTTGAAATTCGTATCGCTGTTTCTCTGCGGCTGGTGTCCATTCACGCCTAACCATTTGGTAGCTATAATTGTTAGTGCAAATATAAGTACAAATCTGGACAGATTTGCAAACAGCTGGGAGAAACTTTTTTTAAAAGAAGTTCGAAGCATGTCAGGATGTCCGAAAATTTACTTAAATAAATTTGATCAATTTAGATATAAAGGGGTCCGCAGACGAGACGGCCCATCGAATGGGTTAATATTGTAGTTGGAAATGATTGTTTTTTTTAAAATATTATCTCATATTTGGTTACCTAATTTTTTTATGAACCGACTTTTTGCTTTGGAGGTTTTCATTTTCACCTACGCGACAGACGATCGATAACTGTATAACGAAATTTGGAAACTTTTCGAAGCGTAACTAATGACACGACGGGAAACGAACTAGTATAAACGGTGCTGGAAAAAAGTTTCGGCATGTACATCGCCAGTTGAATACAGAAAATTTATGTCATAATAGCGATTCCGTTAAATACAAGGGTTTAAAGTTTAATTGCTGTGTAATAAATTTAAATATCTTCCAATGATCTTTCATAAAGTATTTTCCCCTGGGTCATAGCTTTGCCCCCCCCCCCCCCCAGATAAAACTAGTTTATAAATCGCATTATCATGATGTATCGTGGCTTAAAATGAAATTTAAGGATCAGAATCGATTCTCACAAATGATTATCAGCAGGAAAACAATTGTGTTCTCGAAAATTGTTCATTTGTTTCGTGCAGAGATTCCGAAAGAACCCTTAAAGTCCTGTATAATTCTACTCGGTGTTTGCTCCATCATATCAAGGTAACACTTTCACTTAGCAATGGTATCTAGTGATGTCTTGGCTGCCTATACAGAAATACAGAACGTCACAGGAAAGCAAAGCTAAGATACTGGAACTTCCTTCAACAAGATCACCAAAAGCCTGTGTGTTGAAACAGGGGCCAATGCTATAAAACTTTTACAATTGTATTTTCTAGAATTGTGTTTTCGATTTATGACTTTAAATGGGTTAAAAAGAATCATTAGCATTTTTAAAGATCCGGCAATTTGCATATCTTTTAACCCTTTACCCAACAAATCGCCCGCATCCGCCGCGTAATATGCAAATTCAGCAGTTAAAAAAATATTATTTTTCAAAAAAATTCAACAAAACCATATCATGTGACCCCTCGTTGGAACGAGCTCGTCGAGCTCGTTCCAACGAGGGGTCGCATGATATGGTTTTATTTTTTTAAAATTTGAAAAAATTATATTTAAAATAATAAATTTTGGTATCGTCTGCGTTGGGTAAAGGGTTAAAATGCTAATGATTTATTTTAGACAGTTATATTAATAGGTACAAAATACTATTCTAGAAAAGTCAATTCAAAAAGTTTTTTTTATAGTATTTGCTCCAGGTGTTATTCATGTGGATGTAAGACAAGAAACTCACCGAAAATGAAACTTGATCCTAAAGGGTTTAACTCGAATAAAAATATAAATATGAGGTTTGTTTTTTAACTATGGAATATGTGTTAGTTGCACTCGAAAGGGTATAACAGTACTTTAATAAATGATTTAAGAGCTGACCTCTCATCTCATGAGTTCGCAAGAATCAAAACTAATCATCACGAATCGGGACCCCGTGGGAACCCCGGGAAGTGAAGCAGTGCGTTGTTTACTGTGGTAACCAAGCTCTGTTTCACTGGTAAAATAGGACCCAGTCACTAATGCTTGGGGTGCAAGTCCTCTAAAATAGGCAACATGGGGTATAAACGATTGACTGACCTTGACTTTATCTCTGTGTTGTGGTCATGATTAGCCATTGTGCAGAAGTATGTGACCTTACACAACAATAAATAAATAAATAAATAAATAAATAACACGAAGCGGGACAGCGTGTAATGCTTGTGTTCCATGAGCTGCGGCTTGTGAGAGAAATTAGCTGTTGATGCAGTCCTTTCAATACGTTTGTAGTAAAGGGTTAGCGACAAGAAATTTTTCCGTCTCACATTTTAATGGTTGCGACAGGTATATGTTGTCACTTCTTGGAATGTTCTCGGAAAATTTCTCCCAGAAAGCGAGTTCAGAGTATGATATTTTGTTGAGTCCTTGGATTGCCGAGCTTTCACAGTTTGAAATATTAAATCAACTGAATCGCGCAAGTTATTCTCATGGACGAGAACTATAACCCTTTCGATAAGTCTTCGAGAATCTTCCAGAAACAACAGTTTGTTTTCGATCTCCGCGTTATAAAACGAATAAATAAATATTTCAACAGCGATAGACAGAAATGCTAATTCGTCTAACAGGTAGATTAACAAGGAACCAAACCACAAGTATTTCGCTAAGAACAAGCTGTTGGTGAAGACAAATATATGTGATTGCAAGTACGAGAAGTCAATTTTCTTCGCGCAGATCATTTCATTATAGGCGGGAAACCTTGAATATTGATTCTCATTGCTCTGAAAAAGTCATTAAAACATTGCAAATTATCAGAAATTTATATGAATTTGCGCCTTCTAAACACATAGAGGACGTTTTGTCTTGTGCTTGGAAATCAATTTTGCGGACGTACTAAAACGAAACATAACAAGGGCGGAGTACGGGTGACAGAAATCAACGACCCGAAATGGAGTTTTTCCCGTATTTCACGAGCTCCGAAGACGAGCGTGAAACACAGGAAAAACTCCACAAAGGGTCTTTGATCCCTGTCCCTCGCACTCTATCCGAGTTGTATTATGGATTTATACCTCGATTAAACTTGAATGAATTGACATTTAAAAAAAAAAAATCCTCTTCGGCGGTCTGATAAGTTTCTTGCTTGGAACTGTTTTGTGAAGATACAGTTTATTCACGTTATAACGTCACCCAGGCGCGTAACGCCCAATCAGATACGTTCTTACGCATAAACCAGATTCCACGCGTAATGTATCGAGTACATTTCCCAGTGTCTGTATTGTATCACATAACGTTGAACACACACAGCAATCTTGACATAAAGTACTATGATTACAAAAGTAGACAGATATCACACCTGGATCACGATCTGGAGCCAATACTATAAAACCTTTACAAATGTATTTTCTAGAATTGTATTTTCTATCTATTTATATTGGGGACTAAAATGTATCATCAGCATTTTAAAAGATACGGCAATTTGTCAACTGGCTATGACTACTACTACCACTGCTCCTACTCATCCTCCCCGTCTCCCCTCCTCCCCTCCTTCTCCTACCACTACTCATACTATTACCACTACTATTACTACTACTACTACTACTTCTGCTACTACTACTACCACTACTACCACTACTACTCCTACTTATGCTACCACTACTACTACTACTACTACTACTACTACTACTACTACTACTACTACCACTACTACGACGACAACGACGACTACTATTACTACTACTGCTACTACTCTGCTACTACCACTACTACTACTACTGCTTCTACTTCTACTACTGCTGGTACTATTACTACTACTACTACTACTACCGCCACTACTACTACTACTACTACTACTACTACTACTACACTACTACTGCTGCTGCTACTACTCCTACTGTTACTACTACTACTACTACTACTACTACTACTACTACTACTGCTGCTACTACTGCAAATACTACTCCTTCTACTACTACTATTACTCCTACTGTTACTACTACTACTACTACTACTACTACTACTACTACTACTACTACTACTACTACTACTTCTACTACTACTACTGCTACTACTACTGCTGCTGCTACTACTATTACTACTACTACTGCTGCTACTACTACTACTACTGCAACTACTACTACTACAACAACAACTACTACTTCTCCTACTCCTACTACTACTACTGCTAAAACTACTACTGCTACTACTACTACAACTACTACTACTACTACTACTACTACTACTACTACTACTACTACTACTACTACTACTACTCCTACTGCTACTACTACTACTACCACTACTTCTACTACTACTACTGCTACTACTACTGCTGCTGCTACTACTATTACTACTACTACTGCTGCTACTACTACTACTACTGCAACTACTACTACTACAACAACAACTACTACTTCTCCTACTCCTACTACTACTACTGCTAAAACTACTACTGCTACTACTACTACAACTACTACTTCTACTATTACTCTACTACTACAACTACTACTACTGCTATTGCTACTACTACTCCTACTCCTACTACTTCTACTACAGCACAGTCGTCGAGGACTGGTCGTAATCCACTCATGGACAGTAATATCTACGCATGCGTTTGCCGAATAATAAAAATCATGCGTTTACCGGATAATAAAAATCTTCAGCAGCCGCCAAATTTTAATTAATGAAGCACCGGGTTGTACCCTGTGCTTCACCAATTAAATTTTTGATGGTTATTCCTATAATTAGTGTTTGGAATCTAATATTGCGTCCGCGGAAATATCGACCAGCCCTGGAAAGTGACCAGTCCACTGCGACCGCACTGTACTACTGGTAATAAAAATCATTAGCAGCAAAATTTCAATTAATGAAGCACCAGGTTGTTCCCGGTGCTTCATTAATTAAATCTTTGATGATTATTCCTATAATTAGTGTTTGGAATCTAATATGATTCCGTCCGTGGAAGTATCGCCTACCCGTGGAAAGTGACCAGTCCTCGACCACCGTACTTTATTTATTGGGATTTAACCCTTTACCCAACGCAAACGATATCAAAATTTATTATTTTAAATATAATTTTTTTTAATTTTAAAATTTTTTTCAACAAAACCATATCATGTGACCCCTCATTGAAACGAGCTCAATGAGCTCGTTCCAATGAGGGGTCACATGATATGGTTTTGTTGAAATATTTTGAAAAATTTAATTTTTTCAACTGCTCAATTTGCATATTACGCGGGTTGATGCGGGCGATTTGTTAGGTAAAGGGTTAAATACTTCTACTTCTACTACACTACTGCTACTACTACTACTACTACTAGTAATATTAATACCGCCACTTCTGCTACTACTATTACTGCTACTACTACACTTTCTTACTTTCTTTAGCGATCATTTCTCAATTGTTACATAATTATACCATAATGATGCTGATACAATTTTCGCTACCACGACTACTATATGATTTAGAGGGGCGTTGCGAAGATGACCAATTATGGAGGTGGTATATCGGATTTGTCCCGACTAGAATGACTAGTCAAAGGCATGCTTTGATAAGGTTGTTGGAATATTAGTCAGTCGGGATTATAGCGAAAAAAGCCTCAACCCTTGGATATGTATTGATGAAATAAAACATACATCTGGTTGTCGTGACACAACTTATTAACATGTACAGTACAAGTGCTCCAAATTGGTCATGCTGCCCCCCCCTCCACCGACCCCCCCTCCCCACCCAGCCTGAATCGGGTAGAGACCTCCATTTGCTGTTGCCGACTATGTGTGTAAGAGAAGTCCAAGAATCACATCAGGAGCCAATACTATAAAACTTTTACAATTGTATTTTTCTAGAATTGTATTTTCTACCTATTAAAATGAATCATTAGCATTTTAAAAGATATGGTAATTTGCCAACTGGCAAATTGCCACATCTTTGAAAAAAAGCTAATAGTTCATTTCAGCTCATTTGAAGTCATAACTCGAAAATACAATTCTAGAAAATATAATTGTAAAAGGTTTATAGTACTGGCACCAGGTCTTCTAAATAAGTACATAATTACAAGTAAAAGAGAATCGATACTTTACACTCTAATGCTGACGAAAATGTCACGACTGGAAAAATGATTGGGAGGTGGGGGGGGGGGGGTAGGGGCAACCCCTAACACACCTCAGCGACACCCCTGAAAATTTACGCTTCTGCCTCCTCCTCCCACTATTTCTGCTAACACAGACTCAAAATTCTGTTTAATAAGGCTGAACCAGGATACTGTGTTATTCTTTCTTGGTGTTCACCAGTTGGATTTGTTTTGTATTAGACACACCTGCCAACACAGTGAATTATTCTGGTTAAGTGTTTTTCAAAACAGCAGATATCTAATGTCTGACAACTGAACTTACCTCCAGCAGAGTGAAAAAAATGACTTATGATGAAATATGTAATAAAAAATATAAATAAAAACACGCGGGAGGAAAAAAAATGGATGGATATCAAAAAATCATTCTTCTTCATCAATGTTCTGCAACCAGAAAAAAATGCAAATGCTTATCCCCAGAGACAGGAAGTGTGAGAAATTTACCCCACTGCTCTGAAGTATATATGGATTTTAGCGAAGCAAATACTTTGAAAATACATCTTAAATCCCTAAAGTAATATCACATTACCAATTTCATATTTACTCCTGTTTCACGCTACGGAATAACTTAACCATTTGAACCCTAGTGGTACCTTCCATGTCAAATCAATGGAAGCAATTGGAAGAGTTCACATTTATTATCGGGGGGTAGAACAATTACTATTTTCAACGTGCAGCCTTAGGGCTGCACGTTGAAAATATTGACTGGTCTACCCCACACGTTCACTTAGTAGCCATCCTACTTAATGAAAGAATGATGTATCATGTTCCTGAAATGGAAAATAGGTCTGTCGTATTGAAATGGTTAAAATAATAAGTACATAAATGAAAAGGAAAAAATATGCCTTTTCTATTTTTACGCAGTAAAAATGCTATAGCTCCACTTTTTAGAAAAATAACTAAAAAAGCCGACAAATGGGGGCGCGGTGGCTCAGGAGGTAGAGGTGCAGGCTGCAAGCCTAGAGGCCCTCGGTTCGAATCCCATCTGCGGCAACCGCGTTGTGTCCTTGGGCAAGACACTTCACCTCCACTGCCCACGTGGGGGGCACGGTGACGTTGTGTACTAAGGCGTACTGCACGTCGATGGTACTCCTGTCTTCAACCAATGATAACCCTGCTTGTGTGGAGTTAGTATGTTGGGGAGCTGACATTTGCTCGCCGTTGCTCGGTGGTTCTCTCCGGGTAATCCGGCTTCCTCCACCCGTAAAACTGTCGAGGTCATGATTGGCCATTGTACGGAAATATGTGACCTTAAACACAATAAATAAAATAAATAAATAAAGCCGACAAATAGCCTTTCTCAGAATTACCTCTCAACACGACTTGGGAATCTTCAATAGTTAAATGTTTTCCTGCAAAGGGTTAAAACGTCCGACGCTCTTACGAAGCATCGACCATTTGCTTGTAGTCGTGACTCCAAAATGTGCCCGGGAAGATACTTGAATGGTGGAGTTAGACAGTCACGTTACAGCGGAGTTAACCAATGGAACTGAGGAAGGGAAGCGCCAAAGATATTTCCATCCAAATACCTTCGCACCAAATACCTTGAATTCTATGGCAAATTACGTCCATAAAAAATAAAATTAGGTGATATCACCCTTTGAAATGATTTTACGATCTTGAAATATATGTCGGAAATTGAATAAACATGAGATTTTGTTCACCGGATGTGCGTCCCCGTTTCATTTACACCTTGTGTGTGTGCGTTGCGGGGAGGGGGTGGGGAGGGGTGGTGGTGGCTGTCGAGGTTATTTTGTATCCACAAACCGGTTTTCTTTTGCCGGTTTAGTGTTCATTGTGTCCTCTGATCTTGAATACAACATGTTCGTAACACAAAAGGATTTTAAACGTTATGTTCGTGATAATCCTTTGGACTTTATTTTGTATTATTAATGGCAGAGCAACAATTTTTCCAACTCCACCTGTAGGCTCCACTTAATCCGGATACACGCTTTAAATATTATTGATTTCGTAAAGTTTCCAATACCGCAGAGAAACAAATTGCTCGGATATGTATTTGATAATCATGCAATCCGACACGCGACTCAATCACAGTTGTTAACGGCGATCTCCACCGATCTCTCTGATCGTTTCCAATGTTCAGGATTAATCTCGTTCGGGTGTAGTTATTATAATATGAAGTAATTTGTAAACTTTCGCTGCAAAATGATTCACAGAGATGAAGTGGAAGGAGTGATAAAATACTCTCAAAATCCAGAATCAGGAGATACTGCCTTCAAAGACAATGAAAATACTGCCACCTACCAATAAATTCAATAATCGGACATCGTGAATGGGGTGTCGCAAAGATCCTACGTCCGGTACACGTTCCCCGTAGAGGTTTGGGCGGTTGAGAGCATCATCATCATCATCATCATCATCATCATCATCATCATCATCATCATCATCATCAACATCATCATCATCTGCTATTTTAAAAACATAGTACCAATTCGTCCCCGCACCTCTTTCACGAATGATTCTGTTCCTTTGTCTGAAAAATAGAATATTCCAATTGCATACAGACGCCTTGACCCTTTAATCCTGATGGTATCTTGCTTGTCAGTTCAATGGCAGCAACTGGAAGAGTCCAAATTTATTATTTGGGGGTAGAACCATTAATATTTTCAAGGAGCAGCCCAAGGCTCAACGATGAAAATATTAATTGGTCTACCCCACACATTCACTTCGCAGCCATCCTACTTAATGAACTTTGTGACCTAGACCGGAAAAGCGGCATCTCTGTTTGTAAGGGCAAAACAAGAGGCTTCTCATACTCATATTAATAGGAATGTTTCTGTCAGAAACAGATTTGATTCTGTGATGTCTGAAAGCTTCCTCTAATAATTTCGATATTTTAGTAAAGGGTGAACTATTCAAGGTTCTGACGTGAAGAAAACGATGGCCCGCCTCCAGATTTAATTTGGCCGAGGCGATTATTGTCCTAGCTACTGACTTTTAAACATCGTTCGGTTCATCTGAACAAGGAAGAAGTTAAAAATGTGAGAAATATGTAATAACAGCGTGATTTTTTCACCATTAACGAAATATTACCCCTCCGTGATCATAAAAGCTTACCGAAAAATTTGACCGGATCATCAAATTTACTGTCCGATTTCATGATCACAACACTGTGATGTGTGTATTGTTTGTGTTGACAAGAGTGGGTGACATCCGACTTTTCGGAAGGCGGTTTGAATGTTGACAAAACCTATTTTCATATTCTAAAAGAAGACTGAACACTTTGCATGGATATACTTGGAAAAGGAACACCACACAAAATATAGACAAGGGTAAAGGTATAAAGTTAGAAGAAACTGATAAGATGCACAATAGCTGAGCTCATGACGTGTCTCTTTGTAACAGCCAAAATCGGCCAGCGCTATTCACAAAAATCGCCAATTAATTTTCATTATTTTTTCATTTTTTGTCTCAAAAACATAGGTTATGACCCCTCTTTGGAACGAGCTCGTCGAGCTCGTTCCAATGAGGGGTCATAACTTATGTTTTTGAGACAAAAAATGAAAATAATAACTATTCAAGAATTTGGTTTGCAAGTGTCGTCTGCTTTTCATGTTAGGTGAAGGGTTAACATGGATTGTTAACGGGTTAACTACTTGACGTTTTGATATCACCGTATAACACAGGATCAAAATTTATTCATTTAGTTATTTATTTAATGGTGTTTAACGGCACTGTCAACAGACAGGTTGATGGGTGGGATAGCCAGGCACGGAGTGAACCCCCACCACCCGAACAATTCTGCCTTCTAGTGTACAAAGCTGCCATATTATGGTAAATTTGCCTTAAAGTTCTGAATATATCAAAAGAACTACCAATAAAAAGGTTGATTCAAAGTCCTGGTCGGTGTACCAATTCTTTATGTGTTCTGTAAATGGGCGATCCATATTATTTATACAATAACATGATTTTCGAGGGCATTACGCTTCATTACCGGACCTCAATCAGTGATTAGCAGCAATGCAGTCATTAGAGGCCCTCTACCACAGGTGTTCTTAAAGCCTCATTATAAAATAAATAAATAAATAAATAAATAAATAAATAAATAAATAAATACATAAATATTTTTCAAGTCACCTTGGCCTCTAAATAACGATTTCAATTATCATTTGCCTCTACCTGAATTTGGCCAACTTATATTGTTAAAATGCTATTTGGATCAAACATTTTTTGGTGGAAAGGATTTCACGAAGCCCAAATGATTGAAAATGTGATTTTTTTCATTAATTTCAAAGAAGCTGATATTTTCATTATCGATTCATATTGGTTATATATATATTAATTATCCCTAGTGAAAATCCAGCTCCTAAATATTCATCGAATATCCAGTATTTTGTGATAGATAGAACCTTATAATGTGATGAGGTTTTTTGGTTCATTTGGGAGAAAACCATAAACTATTCATGGCCCGTGATAAATCACTTGATCACCTCACGATCATAAAATACTGTGCTCCCAGTGGAAAGCCCGTGAAATCAAGCAGTGTCTGCTTAATGAGTAAACAAGCTCTGTTTTCCTGGTAAATTAGTATCCGGTAACCAAAGCCTGGGGTGGAAGTCCTGTAAAATGAGCAACACCGGTAGAAACGATTGGCGGGACTTGACTTAATATATCTATGTTTGGTCACGATTAGCCATTGTGCAGAAATATGTGACCTAAAACACAAATAAATAAATAAATAAATAAATAAATAAATAAATAAATAAATAAATAAATAAATAAATAAATAAATACTGTGCATGCATTCGTGGAGTGTAGGCCCCTTTACACTGCATACAAAACGAGCAACGTGAACTGGGCAGTAACTCACCATTTTTGGACAAATATTGACCGTGCCAGGCTGCCAGCCATGTGTATTATACTGTTGCATATACAGTTCCGGGGCTCGTCCAATTTCGGGTCACTTGTCACTTTACGATACAGATGTTTTGAGTAAATGGTTTTAAGAATGTCTGAAACTAATTGGCTATTTATCTTTTTCCCACTCTTTACGAAACACGACTTGCCGACGGCCTTTCCAGTTTTTTTTTTAATAAATAAATATTTTCATTTTATGCTTCAAAACAGAGCTTGAGACCCCTCAGTGGATTGAGCTCATGCTATGTTTTTGAGGCAAAAATGGCAAAACAAATTATATAGATTGAATGCAGTTTTTTTGTGAAATTCCGTGATCAGTTTTGGCCTCAAAAGTAAGGTGAGGAGTTAACGTAGTGCTACCCAGTATCTCAATTAACGTTGGTTGTTTTTAAATGACTTTGAAATATTACGTTGATCTCACAGTCAAAAACTTAAATTGCACGACAAAACAAAATTTCTGTTTATGACATGATAACAATTCTTCTTGTCCGAACAGGCTGTTTTTGTATTTTATTTTTTACTTTTGTCACACCTTGGACCATTATCTGTGAAGAAATTAGCTGATGGGTTCAAACAGTCGATAAGGGGAGATAACCGTCCACTTGAACCAGTCACTTGAAGTGGAACGTTGGTTATGAGCTGGCAACCGTGGGCTCATGGTCGGTCTTTATTTTCAAAATTATTTATGTACAATTTCCTTCTCAGCTGTACGTTTTGTAAGACGACTAAAATGATAGATATCAAGCGAAGTTCACGTGAAATGATTCGACGAAAAACGAATCGGACAGCCGATTTCGAATCGAACCGAATACCAACTTAAGATTAGAAATCGAATCGAATCTTCGCAGGGCCCTATTTTTAAACATTGTGCTATTTTTATATCAAATAATGATAGCAAGAAAATTTTATAAGTATAAACATAACCAATATATTCGGTCTATTGTAGTCTAGCGGTGAGCTCTGTTGCTTATTGATTGGAGAATTAGGCTTGATATCGAAGGTCGACAGTTCGATCCTGACCCGCGTCATCTGAGCTGTGCTCTTACCTATGTGGAACACGGTGGCGCTGTGCACTAAGGAACAGAGCACGGGGACGGTGCACTTGCCTTCATTTGATGCTAAATCTTCTCGTGTCTGCTTAGTAACTTGTAGAGTTCGACAGTTACTCGTCGCTGCTCGGTGGTTCTCTTCGGGTACTCCGGCTTCCTACATAGGACCCTCGAAGCTTAGAGATTCGATTCGATTTCGAATCTTAAGTTGGTACTTTGTTCGATTCGAAATCGGCTGCCCGATTCGTTTCCCTTCAAATCTTTTCACAGGAATATCGCTTGGTATCAGTCATCTTAGTCGCCTCACAAAACGTATAGCTGAAATAGAAATTGTACATGAATAATGTTACTAAAGACTAGTGCTCAAACGACTAGTGAATTCCAAAGTCGACTAGACAAAACCCAAAAGTCAATTCGACTTCGACAATTCATTGGTGATAACCTGTCTCCTTATAACAGTGTTGGTGTTCCGGTAGAGTGCTGAAGGTCCAAATTTGGCTTCACTTGGGCATTCATATACAGCAACTTACTGGAACATTATTCTGCTAATGTGCTTCTAATTATGCTAAGAGTGAAATTATATAGTCTTATTTAATTTGCCTTGTTGCTATTTATGGGAGAGTGCCTATAGGCACTCTCCCATAAATTGCAACAAGGCAAATTAATAACATATCCCGATAGCCCAAAATAATTCAGCACTCTACTAGTACCAGTTAAAACAAACTACTGTCACTACTACTAGATGGCAATAGATCTATTCATTGATTGCCCAATATTGCTGCTCAAACTGCCTGACAGTGGCACAGAAGGGATACTATTTAGCTAAAAGCTTGAACTCCTCCGACTAGTCGACTGCACAATTGAGAGTCGACTACTGGTTTGCCCAGAGTCGACATCGACTAGTCGACTAATCGTTTGAGTACTACTAAAGACTGAGTGAAATTTCCATAATATTATAATAAAAACCATCTGCACTTATGCTACCATTCATACTACTTCCAGTTTCACTAGTCACTATCAATGTTGAAAGCTAATTTAAAGTTCCCAAGCAATATCGACGATGAGCTCACGGTTGCTTGCGACTAGCCCCATGGAGTGCCCAGTACATAATTTTCGCACCCGTTTCTGTTTTTGAACAAAAAATCCTTACTAGGTAATATTCGAACTTCATCATCAAGGAATGCCATGGACGAAGGCATGCCTTGACAATGTAGTTGGAATATTTTATCAGCTGGGACTCCAAAGGCCTATATTCTATTCGAGGGTCGATTCGATTCGAATCGAAAATATATGATTCGCAGGGCCCGATTCTTCCACCCGTAAAACTTTCCGACACTATATGACAATGGATGTTAAAAGTGTTATTAAACCCCAGTCAACAAACAAAAATAAACTTTAACCCTTTTGTATTTTGGAGCATTTCTGATGCTACCTATTATTTCTGCTCAGATTGGAACAACATGCTAATGCATTAACCCTTTACCCAACGCAAACGATATCAAAATTTATTATTTTAAATATAATTTTTTTAAATTTTTCAAAAATGTCAACAAAACCATATCATGTGACCCCTCATTGGAACGAGCTCAATGAGCTCGTTCCAACGAGGGGTCACATGATATGGTTTTGTTGAAATATTTTAAAAAATTTAATTTTTTCAACTGCTCAATTTGCATATTACGCGGGCGGATGCGGGCGATTCGTTACGTAAAGGGTTAATAATTATGTCTGTGTGCTTTGAAGTGTTCTGTTAGATCCCCATTCTACCAAATCGTCACTAGCTGCTGCATCAGACAAGCGTAGTGGTCATTGAGACATCGGCACGTAAAATATCTGTATATGCTATCACGAGTTGCAGCTGTTCCCATGACAGATCAATGATGGTTGATGAATGTACTTTGGAGTGAAGCGCCGTGGAATTCTTCGAATATTGTGTTGGCAATAGCTAGGTTCTCTTTCAAAAAATGTTTTTTCCTCTGTTTTGCTGTTCGGGCATGGCCTTTGACACAAGGAATTAAGTCATTCGAAAAGAGGAAACAAGACAACGTGACTCACAACTGAACATTTTAAAACAATTCTTGCACAGAAGAGTATAAGACTTTTGTAAATCTTTTTGGAATTTATAGGGGTGTTTCAGGCTTCATAAAGTATACCCTATTTACAAGTGGTATTGAGCGAGAGGATGATAAATTAAACGTGATAGTAGAATAACCCGGTACTTATGTGTCCCATGTTAATACAAAAAGCAGTATTAAAAACAAATAATGAAAACATTTTTATACAGTTCAAACTATTTTGTACAAACAAGAACAAATTCTATTCGCGGATTTGTCATACTATATACGCCCGGGTTGCCACGCGTGGGAAGGGGTCAACGAGGTAACAGCCTCCCTACACATCTCTGTCGGAGAAACTGCCTCTTTTATTATGTGTATACCAGAGGATACTTTTGCCCCCTTGTCAGAAAATCCTGGCTTAATTCATGCTATACGTTCAGCTTTCTGTTGGCGAGAATATGTAGAACATTTCAATTTAGATATCTCCCGAGCAGGAGATAGTGATTGATTGTCTTTATTTCCCCCAAAGCATGAAAATTATAGTATTTAAAGTACAGCCAATAAAATTTTGTTTGAAAGCTTAAAGTACAGAAGTTAACTAGTTGGACGGTGTTGTGACAATTATAGGTGTGTATATATATTCATGTAAGTGCTATTGAACAAGGGTTTGCAGGAATCAAACATAAGGTGACTGGTGGAAACATAGGGGAACAAACAACAGACGAAGAGAAACCCATGCCAGTTGTGCGGTTGAGAAAATTTGTTAATTAAATCATCTCTTCCGAGCATCAGGCAAAGTTTATCTTCATCGGTGGCCTGGTCCAGGTAAATGTATACCTGCAAAGGAAATTTATTGATGATATCATCCCAGAGATGATTACATAACTGAGAGGGAGTCTCGGAGGGACTTTTTAGGGAAACGTGCTCGCTTTTACTGATTGATTCCACTTGTCGATTACAAAATCTTCACAGAAATGATACTACAATTGTTTCTGCTAAAAATATGCTTACTGCCCTGTATATGTGAAGATTACGTGGGTCACGCCTTCCCTTTTTAAGAAACATATGAGGACCCGCAGCACGGACTTTACTCCTTTTATAAATTTAAAGCACCGATCAGACGCTATTCGGACCTTCCATGCATCGTTCACGTGCAGATTCGTATTTTATTTCACCATGCATTTCCAAAGTGCCTGGGGCGGAAACACGCCCGAGTCCAGAAAATCGAGCAGAGTTTCTGTGAGTTCGATCTTTTTCAGCAGATTGAGCGCGTGTGTTTGGAAACTGTAGACAGATGTGCCAAAAAGAGCTGTAGAATACAGCCTGAAGTAGATGATGTATTTTAGAACAATAGAACACTTTTTTGGACAGTGCAGTTGAGCAGTTGACCAAAGAGGTGGAGGCATCGATATTCAATGTCGGCTTGGAGTGGGCGTTGTCCAGTTAAGCAGAGGATTGCGTCTGTTCGAGTGGTCTGCGGAAAACCGGTAATCTTTTCCAAGCACATTCGATGAGTGCGTTCTAGCAGAGTAAGTCCTTCATCCGAGATGTGATTCCACATTTCGCAGCCATGAATCATCCGTGGTACCAATACACTTCCGTAAATGTTTATATGTGTGGGCGGCGAGAAGCCTTGCATCGTGTCGCTGTTTATAATTGGAAAAAAGCTACCCCTGCCATAGCTTTCTGCTATAGATATTCCTATTTTGGTATAAGTGATGCCAAGATGTTTATGTTCTTCGACTTCTTCGATTGTTTGTTTACCGAGATGCAACTTGCGTTTGCTATTTCTGTACGCATGTAAGCTTTCGTTGAAAACAACAACTTTTGTTTTTGCTGGTGAATACGAAAATCTCTATTTCAGCGAATATGTGTGACAGAGGTATATCATATCGTCTAGGCCGTTTTCATAAAGAGATATGAGAGTTACGTCGTCGGCTGTTGAGGTGGTCGAGCAAGGAAGCCCATTCATGGAAAATGCTAGATCATATTCCACAATGGAGCCTAGCAGGTCGTTGATAAAGTCTGTGTATAAGAAAGGTGACAGAACGCCATCTTGTCTAGCGCCTTGTGGCAGTTTGAACGGCAGAGATCGATAGCCTTGGTGTAGGACGTAGGCTAAGGCGTCTTCGTACAGATTAACAATTATTCTCCAGATCTTACCACGAATACCTAACTTCCAAAGTTTGTAAAAAAGACGAGTATGCCACACAGTATCAAATGCTTTCTTGGCATCTAGAAAGCAGACATATAATTTTGCGTGATTCTCCTTTGCATACGCAATTGATTCATTGAGAAGGAACGAGTTCATTAGACACGATACACCTTTTTGGAATCCTAATTGAAGTTGATTCGGGAAAGATTTTGAGACGGGCCTTGTTTCAAAACGAAGGAGGAGAATTCGTTCAAATAATTTTAGAATTGTTGATACCAGTTTGATACCCCTATAATTATCTGGTTTATTAACAGTGCTCCCCTTGCCCTTATGAGTGGTTATGAGAACACTCATTTTCATTTTTGGAGGAATATATTCTACCTCCAGGATTCCATTGAAGAATGTAGACAATACACTATAGGAGGTAATCCTCCATAGATAAGGTGTTCATTACTTGCGTTGTCGGCACCAGCGGCGTTAGGTTTGGGAAGTTTCTGACAGACTTGGGATATATCTCCTTCACAAGTGTTCTTACACCAAGCATGTGGATCTTTTTGGTCAAAGGACTCTACTGAAAATACGTTAACCCTGGATTCTATTAGCCAACGAAAATCATCATCAAACTCGAGGGAATGTGAAGGTTTGTACAAATTTTCAAAGTAGATCCCCCAGCTTTTGGCAATGCCATCTGTGTTCCCCGTTGAATATCATGTCTGAATTGGGTCCTTTGTACATTTTCTTTGCCTTTGCGGTTGTTGTTCACTGTCTTCCAGAACAGAGATTTGTCGAGCTCCGAGGCTTCCTCCGCGTCAATATATTGCTGACGTAAGAATTTATTGACACATTCGCGGTGGAGACGCCTGAATGCTCTTTTGGACTCCTTATTGTCAACATAAGCTTCAGCTGAGGTGCATTTTGGGCGACCGTTTTTTTACCCAGATATTTCTGAAGTATCGCATGGAAATGTGTGTGTTTTCAATTCATGGGACCAGTATGGTTTGAGATAGGGTTTGTATTTCCTCCTAGGGAGACAACCTTCGGACGCTTCGCGTATACAGTTAGTAATACCGTCATATAGATTGTCTGGACTTGTTTTGGATGGTGTTTCACTGACAGCGTCAATGGTCGTCAGGAGATTATTCAGAAGTGATCTGTTGTTGTCAATAACGTCAGGCGATGTATTGTTCCACTTCTACGTTGGTCTGTCTGTTGCCAACTCTTGTTTTGGGGCAATGTCTGTGATCCAGAGAAAAGTTAGGATTGGGTAATGGTTGGGGACATTACAGGCTGCGTCATCTGCAATGCAGGCTTTCTGAAATAGATCTAGTTTGGAAATCAGAGTTATAAAGTGGTCAATTAGGAATTTACTTTTTGTCACATCGAATGGGTAACAGCTGAACATTCAGCCAACGCAAGTGCTTTGGGCAGTTAAAGACATCAGGTTATTGTTTTCAAGGAAAGCCTGCATATGCTTTGATATTACGTCTGGTTTAATATTTGTCGTTTTGTGGCCAGCAATTTGGACATTAAAGTCCTCGGCAAATAAAATATTCCCATGACTGGAGAAGCTCTGATAAAGTTCTTCCAGGGTAACTAGTGATTTTGAGAACACGTCAATGCCATATTTGGCTATTGGGAAGTGGACGTGGAATATGAAGAGCGTTTCTGTATTGAATTTTATCTTCACACCTACTTTTCGCTCGTTTACGTCAATTCGCTCGCATAGAGAGTTTAGTTTCCGGTGTACAAAAAAGCCGATGCCACCTTTTCCCATGGCAGCTCTAATTTTAATTCAGAGGCAGGGGGAGAGATGGAGAAGAAGTCGTTATTGTTGTTATTCATCAAGTCAAGATGCGCTTCCAGCAACCAGTGCTCAGCAATACCGCAAACATCGATTTCATTTTGGCCGAGAACATTTCTTAAATAAAGCACACCGGACTTCATACCGGTTGCGATCCATGAACACATCTTTATTTTGATGTAAGACATAAAAGAGGTGACGGTTGTTTACTTGCAATACACTGTGAACTTTATGATTGTATATTGGTGTAGCCCTGATTGACAGACTCGAATCTTGACTTGCTCATCCACGGTCGGCACGAGACACTTGTTGGCCAAAAAGTTTTGCTTATTACTCCACAATCATCGGCGAAAATATTTACTCGGGCTGCTATGGTGCCGGCACGCTTGGACTTCATAAAGCGAACGACTGAGTATTTCACATTTCTGTCTTTTAAATACGCTTCAATGTCAGAGGCTGTGACATGTGTAGCAATGCCACTTGGAAAGAATCGTCTTGTTTTCGGCCTGTGAACACCTACAAATTTATCAGACGGGGTAGATTGCGTGTTTCTGGTAGCTGCGCACTCATTGGTGTTTATTATGACTGGAATGATTTTACATAAGTTTTTTTTGGATTGATGATTTTGTTTTTCACGTGCAACTTCTACCGTAGGAGGCTTGTTGGTATCACTCGCGGCTGGTGGTTGATGGTTGTCAGCAGTTTTCGATGTTTCATCTACGGAAACTGAAATAGTCTTATCTTCCACTGAGGAGTCCTTCCGAGAGAGATAATTTCTGTTTGAGGTTGTCATGTCGTTTTCGGATCGAGGTACCATCGTGCTCTCAATGAATCTCTGTTGTTCATCAAGTCGGTTTGACTCTTGATGTACCATGTTCTGAAGATATTCAGATTGGTTCGACGTTGAACGAGCAAGTTCGTTGATTTTTTCTGCAAAGTCTTTCATGATATCGAACGCAAATTCCTCCTTTCTTTGATCCACGTATACTCGATAGCTTTGGGGGATTTCAGAGATTCAATGTGCTTCTTTATTTCGGCGGTTTTAATGTCTTGGATATCAACACACGACACAAGCCCCGAAACACGTTCGTTCACGGCCTTCACGTGGGATCAGAGACAGCTTGTTTCGCTTGCTTTCTCGTCAAGTGTTATTTGCTCGTGTTTCTACGCCTGGAAAAAACTCGAGGAAAGCTGATAGAACATAGTATTTCCTGGTATTTCTGGTCTCATGGAATTCTTATTTTAAGCAGTTTCAATCCATTTATTAATACTGTGCAAACATATTTTACTTCAGCGGCTCAATAAACGCAACAGGAGATTGGTTAAACAACCATGAACTAATTTGTGTTTTAATGGCTGCAGCGAAAACAGTGTAGGCGCGAGAAATTATGTAATTTCAATACATATTTTCACGTACCTACAAATGTGATAATAATCAAGATGAACGCAAGATGCGAGATATCCTCAATATGTTCCAAGTTAAAGTAGCCCCACCTGCGTCTGACGTACAAAGTTATCACGATAGCATTGGGAACGGTGAAGGATAAACAATTATTAGCTTGTAAATAATAATAATATAATAACACTTTGGCCGCCCGCTGATTTGTCGAGGTTCTCACGGGAAAGTCCTTGATTAAGCCTGTGCTCCCAAATGCCTCCATAACCCCACGCCTCGCATCGCCTCCCAACTCACGGAAACAAACTGTTTGATAACATCCGTACCCCATTGTTCACAAAGCTCTCCACGATGTGTCACCCAATGCCTCTATACCCTTCATTCCCCCATCCCATTTACCCATTCTACTGCTAGTGAATCTTATTCTGTTAGACTACTATATTGGCCATTTTTAATTAAAAAAAGTTCGCTAAGGTCTTCACTACTCCTAAATTACACATTTGGCACTTCTGTTCACCGTCTTTCTTATTCCCCCCCCCCCCAAGCTTCAGCGATCGCGACTTCAACTTAAACAGTAGTGACCCCCCCCCCCCCGCCCCAAGGTGGTATCAATGCACTCTTCAAAACATGGCTTTTCTTTATCAAGCAGGCCACCCAAAGACATCTGTGCTTTGACCCCTCCATCCAAGCTCACTCGGATTGCTTCTAGTACTGCGACATTACTCGACCCTGTTAGCCATTGGTCTGCAGTGTTTGTGAGACAAAGGGAATAATTAACCAAACCCACAAGGAGTACGCTCTCTACATTATGCCACGATTGTTGTGTGTTTGCAACGTTATCCGACAGAATACAGGAATTGAAAAATGTGTTTGGAAAACAACGCATTGAATCCGGCCTACAGTATGTAAGGACGCATCTGATTGGTCGTTATATATTCCCCTTGATGACACAGGGAATTGCGTTATCCAATGGAATGATTTAAACCAATGAAATGCGTCGACACAAAACAACAGTGTCACTGAAGAATGTAAACAGACCATCAAAGGTAATATCTTTCTTTAAAAATCTAATCTTGATTCAATTATTTCACGTTTAATCGAGGTATAAATACAGAACAGAACTCAGGTAGAGTACAGGCGCAGGAATCAACCCCACCCTTGTTGGAGTTGTTCCTATATTTGACCTGAAAACTTCATTGATTCTTGTATCCAGTACTGCACCCTCGTAACTTATGTTCTGCCTTATCATTTGCAAAACCTATACTTTGCGTTTTCAGCTAAAAAGCGGCGGTTCAAACCCAGGCATTTACTGTAGATCTTCTGTAAGAATAACAACAAAGTCCGAAGGTACAATCTTAAAATTTTCAGCCATGGTGGGGCGAAATTAAAATATCCTGCGTCGTTGACCGCCGGTACGAACTTGAAGGCTAATTCAATATACTTCTTTAAAACAATAATAAACGAAACAATTCAGAAACGTTTATTTATTATTATTCTTTTAACCCTTTACCTAACCTGAAAAGCAGACGACACTTGCAAAAAGAGTTTTTGAATAACTAATTTCTTTCATTTTTTGGCTCAAAAACATAGGTTATAACCCCTCGTTGGAACGAGCTCGACGAGCTCGTTCCAACGAGGGGTCATAACCTATGTTTTCGAGACAAAAAATGGAAAAATAATGGAAATTAATTGCCGATTTTTGAGAATAGCGCTTGCCGGTTTTGGCCGTTACGTTCGTTTACGAAAGTAATTCTTTAAATTAATAATAATAATACAAATTGTATCGTGTTTGTGACTACTCGATTGCCATATTCGTATAACGACGGATTTCATGCAAAGAATATATGGAACATACGGTTTACTTTCGAATCATGAAAATTGTGGTTTCCCCATTTGGTTAATTTATTTTTCAATAGCTTTCAGTCATTGCTATGTGGGGGAGGGGGGCGCTCCTCCAACCACACCACAAGCTCTTCGAGGCCTCATAACAACGGAGGACAACTACAACAAATTCATCATTCATATTTTTACACTGGCCTCTGGCATTGATGCTATGAAAACTCTCTGTTCACGTGGGTTTTGCACGCTGCGATTTGCTAATAAGCGGTTTGTCTATCAATACTTGCTGTCGCTCTCCTACGAGTACTCCACCTTTCTTCACCTGTAGTATTGTCCCTCACAAAATTACCATGAGTGTATAACGTGCATTTAAACTCCAGTAATCAAACATGCAAAGAAATACAAAAGTCGCCAATAGAATTGCTCTACTGTGTTCATTGTGGTTGGTTATTTTAATATTGAATTCCCACTGTCACTCAGGTTATTCACATCTGTGTCTTCATCGGCACTACTCTGATTACGATTTGGAACATTCCGCTTTCTCTATCGAATTGCCCAAATAGATGAGTTGCCTTTGCATACAATACTTCATACCTGATTTTCCCGTCATAAAAATCGACCTTCACTAAAGTCCAATTAAGAAGCATGCAATTGTCGAGAAAACACCTATGACGTCAGTAGAAAATAAAGCGAAGTTCCCTTTTGTTATTTTCAATAAACGAAAACAACAGACAACTGTCTGTTGATTCCGTTTATTAAGTTACTAAATGAAACTTCATTTTCTTTTTATGGCAAGCTGTTTAGAAGCAACTAAGTAAACGTCCGCTTTAGCCTTTTATTTAGCGAATGTGTTTTGACAGTAATTTGCAAGTTTTTCATTCTTCCCAGGAAAAAAAGTAAATCTTACCTCCAAACCTATTATATTAATGGAAAGGATGATGTCTGCTGTCACGAGACGCATATTGGTGATAATGATCTGAAAATATAAAAAAACAGGCTACAGAGCATCACAACAAGGTGAAAGCGCTATTTTCTTATTTTTAAATGGGATTAAATAGAGAATAATAGTCAAACTTTCAAACTTGGGGATAAAATATAAAAAAGCCAGCTTAAGTTTTTTTTTATACTAATCCAAAGGAAAATGCCCGGGGTTTGTGAAATGATGCAACTTCGCTTATGTTTCGAAATTTCAATTTTTATATGAAATTCCTATGCCATTAACGCAAAAGTTTACTGACAACTTTAGAAACTTAAGGGAAGCTAACTTTCTTGTTAATCTCTTCCAGTGACGAAAATAGTCGGCCATGTGAGCGGGTCCTGACGATATTTACCGATGTGATAATATGCAATATTTACAGGTTAAAGAGCATTGATGTTCATTTGAGATTACATTCGATTCAATTCGAAATCGTTTGATTCGATTCGGGATTAATCCTTTTACTGCCACGCACACTGTAGCCATATACGGAGAACCTCTATGTATGCCTGTATGCGAGGATGTTTAACCCTTTACCTAACATGAAAAGCAGACGATATTTGCCCCCAAAAAATTTTTGAATAACTATTTTTTTTCATTTTATGTATCAAAAACATAGGTTATGACCCCTCATTGGAACGAGCTCGACGAGCTCGTTTCAATGATGGGTCATAACCTATGTTTTTGAAACCAAAAAATGAAAAAATATTGAAAATTAATTGGCGATATTTTAGAATAGCGCTGGTCGTTTTTGGTCGTTGCGTTGGATAAAGGGTTAATAAGATTTATGACATACTTGAAACTCTGTCATCTGATTAATTATTAGAAAATGCTTTCTGAGTCATTTTCAACAAATAATAAGACGGTAGGTTAGATCTGCGCCAACATACCAGAACGTACAGATAATCATCATAAAATATGTGACAATAGTCGCTTTCGGCAGCGTAAGTGTTAACTTCGACTCGAAATTTGAAATTTGCTGGTCCCAAACGTAAAGTAAAGGTAATATCTGTTCAACGCTAATAACAACAATCGCCTTTCAAAGTATATGTTTTTTTTTCAATTTTTGCTCCCAAAACATAGCTTTTAACCCCTCGCTGGAATGAGCTTGCAGTGTTCGTTCCATTGGCGAGCCATAAGCTATGCTAAAATGAAAAGCTTAGCAACTCAAGACCTATTGTTGTCGTCTGAAAGTCGTTTTAAAGAAAGGGTTAACTGTGGATTATTTTTTTTGTAAATGCTACTCTTGTGCTGATATAAGAATACTGTTTTACTTATTATGAAAAGACGTCTAGATTCGTAATAATTGGTCAATGATTTCATAAATATCGTGAGAACGTCTATAAATCAGCTCGGTTACTTCCTGGAATATCAAGAAAGAAATTCGTTCTGAAAACTTCTAGACATCTCCTTTACATTCGAAAAAAACAAATGGTTGATTAATTCAATAAAACTCTCTATCAAAACATTATTGATACTCATGTGGCACGCACCACACAAGTTCAGTCAATTAACCCTTTATTTAACACAAGACCAAAACCATATTAGATATCTCACCAAAATATAACAGTTGACCACCAGAACGTAGTCTAATATATCCACTCACTGAAACAAACTTGCAAAATGTGTTCTAAGAGATCAGAAACTATGTCTTGTGCAGCAGTTAAACGAATCCCGGGAAGGAAAGAACAGACTCCGTTTGCCTTCGTGGCACCTTTGATCCTTGTAGTGGTGGAAGGGTGAAACAATTACAGATTATGTGTGACAATCTGACAGGCCAGAGACTTTGAAACATTGAAATCCATCTTTTCACGTTTTGACTTGAAAATTGTTCGGCATCGTTCATCCTGTCTGGAAGGCTTCTTTTCTAGACAGTTGCTGTAATTAGCTTTCGCTCTCGGATGAAAGCACAAACGTTGAACAAACCAGCCTTTCATTATCACGCTGGCTTTTAACCAGTATATTGTCATCACGCACGCACTCGTCTCGGACATATCCGTAATTTACGGACAATTCTTTGTTTTAATTTCAGCTCTTTCATCGATTAATTCTTGCATAAAGTTGATTTGTTCTTGAATTATTTTAAAATCACGCCATGACTTCGTTGAAGCAGTCATGGCTTGGTTGGATAACTCATCAAAAACGAGAAAAAGGGATGTGCCAGATGTGATTGAATTGCCCCAAAATGAGAAATCTTAGTTTACGTATCTGAGTAGTTGTATGACTAGGGCACAATTATGTTGCTGTCATTCTAATGACGTTTGAAATACTGTCTCTGATGAATAAATGGGGTTAACTTCATTATATCACGATTGCTGTGCGTACTCGACGTTACGCAATACAGACACTGGGAATTATTCCAGTTACACCAAGCGTGGAATTCTAATTACGCGAAAGAACGTCATTAAGAACACATCTGAGTGGATGCTACGCGTCTGAGTGACGTTTGATGTGGATCAAATGACTCCATACAAAACAGTATTCAGCAAACATATAAACGGACCGCCGCAGTCATATTTCTTCTCAACCTATTCACAATTGTTTACAATTGTTTACAATTGGCTGCAAAGTAAGTGCAAGCCCTACTTCGGAACTAACTCAAGCTAAGAAACTCTTCCAAACGAGTTGGAAAAGTGGAAGAGTGCAAAAGCACGAAACCAGATCGATAAGGGGTCGAGCGAGACTGGCGCTCGACATTACATGTACCCTCTCTCTGCACACCTCTTGCATTTACCGTGCGCATTCGCAACAACCGTGACGTCAATTCTTTTTATTTCCGCCATTGTGCATGGTCGGAAATTTTGTGACTCGTGCTGCTCAAATTGTTTTTCCTTCGTGAACAACTTGATAATTTGACTGCTATTATTGTTATTTGTGCAAGTGGGCTGTATCCTTTTATCAAGCTTAAAATTGATTCATTATATTATATTTATGCGCATTTTCGCTTGTATTCTCTTACATTATCTTGCTTTTTCCGTGCGCGAAAACGCGACCCGCGTTGTTCGGTTTCCGTCGGTGGAAAGCTTGATTTTTGTGGATATTCTTCGGTTTTTTCCCAATAGAATTCTTTGGACAATTCCTAAAACTATTCCTTGTCCTTCTTGTTTGCAGGTGAAACATGTAGACGATGCACACGATACTTGTGTCATTTGCAACAATTGCTTTCAGGCCCATCCCTGTGGTGTTTGTGGAGTTTGGTCCTCTGAGTTCTGGACTTTCGTGAACGAGGTGGTTCTTTCCAGGGCTAGAACCCCTCGTTATCGGGGCAAAGGTAGCCGTGCCTCTTCGGATATTTCTGAGAGTGCACGTGGTGACTCTGCACGCAGGATGTCGTTCAGCCTATTTCGGTAGCAAGTTCCTCTGCAACTGTTGACGGTGCTGGTGCTGGGATGCCTGAAGTGGAGACTGCGGTCTGCCTACCTTTGGCTTCGGATGTCACCCTTAAGGCGGCTGTTTTCGTTGATAGTTTTTTCCGAGGTCAGCTCGGTCACTCTCTCCGATTTGCCACCTGCACCGTCGACAGTTGCTGGAGAAGTTGTTCCTGCTGATCCTATCTTGCATGATAGTGATTCTGCCATCTCTTCCGGGGATGGTATACAGTCTCGGGGGTCCGAGGCTGTATCTGGTGGTGTGTCTCTGGGCTCTAAGCCTTTCCTGGCTTCTCAGCGAAGCTGTTCGGGTTTGCTGGCTGCCCCGTCTCATATGGCTAGGTTTGCTCCTGAACGGTTGGGCCGTTCGGTCGCTTCGGCAGCGATTCCTCGTCCCTCGAGCGAATCGTTTGTTGTTCCGCCTTCCCCTGCTGATGGGGCTGGGACATTGGTATCCCGGGCCTGCTGTTCGACAGAGGCCAGTGACGGCTCCTGTTAACTGTCACTTCTGGGACCTTCCCCCGGTGAATTCTTGCTGTGTTCCAAGTCTGGCTGACGATCGATGCTTGTCGTCGGTCTCCGAGGATGGCAGTTGGGGCCTTCTGTCGCGCAGAGGACAATGGCAGGTTCCTGTCATTCTTGGGACGATCCTACGGTCTCTTCTCATCGTGTCCCAGGGCCAGCTACCGATCGACGTACGCCGTCGGTCCCTCTAGAGGGTTTGCAGGCAGAGCCTTCTGTTTTGCAGAGGTCAGTGAATGCCCCTGGCCGTCACTCTTGGGACTGTCCTCCGGTGTCTTCTCACCGTCTCCCTACTCTGTCTGCTGATCGACGTTCGTTGTCGGTCCCTTCTGAGGATTTGGGTTCTTCTTCTAGAAGGGTCCATTGGGAAGACACTCTGTCGGGTGCGGCTGCTACGACGGATTCTCAGGGTGAGCTGAGGCAGGCCGTTCTGGCGCTCTCCCGGTTGCTTTCTAGCAACCCTCAAGTTCGCTTCCCCGTGCTTCCCGAGGCACAACCTCCTTTGGTCGGTCGCAGAGATTCCTCGCCTGGCCCTTTGGATGCTGTTCAGTATTCACAGGAGGTTTCCGCTGGTCAGCCCGAGTTGGGCTACGTCTCTTCTGCCACAGAGGATGACGATTTTCTTGAAGGCGAGGGCCCCCTCGTCAGTCTTGGGGCAGGCTTTAGATTTTGTCTTTGGCTTATTGCCAGACATTCAGCCTCCAGACCAGCCATCAGTGACCGTCCGGCCGCGGTCCTCTATGGAGCACCGCAACCCTGTTGAGCCTTCTAGTTCTGGGATTTTGCGCCCTCTGTAATCGGCTCAGGTTGTTGAGTCCTTCCAGGCCTGGACGCCAAAATGCGTTCCAAGGCACTAAGGCTTCTTTCTTTTCACGATCTGATGCTTTTCTGCCTCCATCGCAGTTTCGTGTCTACGAATCCGTCTGTCCACCAGTCTTCCAAGGGATGACTACTGCGGACGAAGATTCTTCTTCCCTGGGGTTGACTAAGACTAAGTCATCGATCTGAGTATCCTGAACGAGTCCATCATAGCACCTCCTTTCAGCATGGAGACTTTCAGGTCGGTTCGACGTTCGATTCATCAGGGCGATTTTGCAGCCAGTATCGACCTGAAGGATGCCTATTTCCATGTACCCATTCATCTGGCGTCACGGAAATACCTTCGGTTCTCGTTTCGGGATCGTGTCTTTCAATTCAAAGCTCTCCCGTTCAGTTTGAACCTGGCTCCTTGGGCCTTCACCCGACTGATGTCACATGTGCTCCCTTTTCACCGTACTCAGCCGGCTGTGACTTCGTCAGCCCACCTGGACGACATCCTCCAACGGCACCACAATGCTGCATTTCTGGAGTCCGATGTCCGGCGGTTGCTTGGGGTACTGGCGTCGCTGGGTTTCAGGGTCAATTGCGAGAAGTCGGATCTCCTTCCTTCTCAGCAATTTCGTTTTTTGGGAATGGATTTCGGCACTCTTCACAATGTGTTGTCGGTTCCAAATGCTCGGGCGATGATCCTTTCCGCCTTGACTCGGAACCTGCTCCGATCCTCCTCGGTCACGGCCAGGACTTTTCTTCGGATGCTGGGCCTTTGCGGTTCGGTGACAGATCTCATTCCGCTGTGTCGCTTGTTTGTCCCACCTCTCCAACACATCCTGTTGGATCATTGGTGTCTGAATGTGGATCCTCTGGACCTGGAACTTCCTATTCCTCGGTCCCAGCTTTGTCACCTCCACCCTTGGGCCGATGTTCCCTGGTTGACTCAGGGTGTCCCGTTGGATTTTCCTTCGGCCGATCGCATCCTTACTGCGGATTCCAGCGATCGGGGCTTCGGTGCGACATTGGATACTCTCGGTCTGTCTACTCACGGCGAGTGGGACAGCGAGCAGAGTGCCCTTCATACCAACCAGAAGGAGCTCCATGCTCTTCTCTTGAGTTTCTCTCACCTGTCGGACCACACAGTCCTACTTCTTTCGGACAACTCGACAGTGGTGGCCTACATACGGAACCAAGGTGGCACACATTCGATTCCCATGTATTGGCTACCTCGGGGCCTTCTGCTGTTGGCGCGGGACGTAAACGCCATTCGGCACATTTCCGGACGTCTCAGCGTCTTAGCAGACTCCCTGTCCCGACGCGACAGTGTCCTTCCTACCGAATGGATGCCGCATCGGTCGGTGTTTCAGGCGATTTGCGAGCGGTGAGGGCGTCCTCTTGTCGACCCTTTCGCCACTCTGCCAGACGTGTCAGTGAGCTTCATGCGCTTTCTGTTGACTCTGCTTTCTTCAGAAATGAGGCTAACAGTGTAACCTTCACTACTGATTGCTCTTTTCTGGCCAAGAATCAACTTCCTGATTCGGTACCTCTTCCCATCTGCATTCGGGCCCTCCCTGCTGTCGATGGCCGGAGGCTTCTTCTTTGTCCTGTTCGTGCGATCAAGATTTATATTAATCGCACGCAGTTCATTCGGAGGGGTCGGAAGAGATTCTTTCTGTCCCTCATTCCTGGGAGGCAGTCTATCTCTTCCCTTCTATTTCCAGGTGGATCTGTCTTGCAATCAAGCTGGCTTATTCCAGTTTGTCTGCTTCAAATCTTGTTTCGAACCGGTTTAATGCTCGTGAGGTTCGTGCCATTTCTACATCCAGGGATGTTATGAATGCGGCGTACTGGAGGAATGCTTCTACTTTCTCCTCCTTTTATCTCCGCCACCTACAGCAGCAATCTGAGGACCTTTTTTCTTTAGGCCCTCTCGTTGCTGCTCAGACTGTTGTGCACCCTCGTTAGATATGTATTTTGAGGTTTGTGCATCGCTCAGCCTTGTTCTTTTCAGGCGCTTCATTCTTTCTTCTTTACGGGTTTCACTATTATTCTCTGCCCTCCTTGCATTTCTTTCTGCTGCGCTTGTTGGTATTGGTTGTGTGATTCACCTCCTCCTATTGTTTATTCAGCCAATTGTAAACAATTGTGAATAGGTTGAGAAGAAATTAAAATTTTGTAGTAAATTTTGTTTCTTAACACACCTATCACAATTGTTTACCGGAGGCCCGCCCTCCTTGGGGATATCTTTGATATCGTTGCCTCCCCGCTAAATCACAAACTTCTCGTTGGCGGAAATACGGAATTGACGTCACGCTTGTTGCGCATGCGCTCGGTAAATGCAAGAGGTGTGCAGAGAGAGTACCTGTAATGTCGAGCGCCGGTCTCGCTCGACCCATTTTCGATCTTTTTTCGTGTTTTTGCACTCTTCCACTTTTCCAACTCGTTTGGAAAAGTTTCTTAGCTTGAGTTAGTTCCGAAGTAGGGCTTGCACTTACGTTACAGCCAATTGTAAAAAATTATTAACAATTGTGGCAGGTATGTTAAGAAACAAAATTTACTAAAAAATTTTAATTTTAATTTGAAAAAATCAGCTTCATCCACAAAATTCAAAATTAGTTGCGGTATAAATACAGAACACATCTGCGGTGGAGTACGGGGGTGGGGTGGGTGGTTGTGAGTTTGGGCATCGGCGACCCTTGTTGGAGTGTTTCCTGTCTTGGGTCGTTGAATCCATCTCCCGTACTCCACACTCTTGGTGTTCTGTCTTAAGAACTCATGCATATGAGGTGCAGCCGAAAGAGCTGCAATGGGAGACACAGGTTTGAAGCAGCGCCAACTCGTGAGGCGTTGAAAGCAGTTCGAACCTGGGAGAGGGGGAGTTTACAATCACCAAAAGGCACATAGGCACTGATCTATAACAGTGATAGGTAGGCACGTGATTTAATGGCATGGTAGAAAGGCAATGCACAAAGCAATGTTTGGGATTAACGCGCCTCTACATTGAAGAAAGTATGCATTTTTGACTGGGTCGCAACAATGTTGAATTTGTTAAATATGGAGCCAGATCTTTTCACGACCTTAAAGACCGTGCACGCTACAAATCATACGAGGAAATCGTGGGCCACATTTTAAGAGTAAATCTTGTGTGCACCTTCTTCCTGTTAATTCTAATGAGGTTGCAATGGCTGGAGTCTGAAAAGAGAAATACAAGTTAAGGTGACTATATTTGGCTCTGCAGCGACCCCAGCCTCACCCTGATTCTCTGGTATTGGTATCGTATTATGGTGTAAAAATATGGGCCATAAATAGTGTTTTGACATTTAACGTGGAAGCTGATATTTATTGCAGGATATGAAGTTAGATTCTTTCTGAAAGTTTTTGTGTTAGATAACGGGCTAATATATGGACAACCGTAATGCTTCCACTGTTGTGTGGTATTTCCACTACAAGTGTTTGTACATGGAAATGAATGCAAACCACTGTCTCCCCCTATACCATTGAGAAATGTAGCTGCGAATATTACACGCCGGAACGCGTTAATAATGAGATATAAAAAATACCCTACACACCAAGTCTCTTCAACATTAACTGTCGAAGCTAACTGGGAACCCCTTCATAACCTAATATGTAACCGTCAACCCGAATCCAATATTTTGGATGTCACAGGCTTGACAGAAACATTTAGTATAAAAGAAAATATTACCTACTCACTTGATGGCTACCATCCCTTGACCACACAACAGCGATCTGAGCACTGCGACAGTAGGGGAGGAGAGGGTCTTTTTATTAAAGACTCTGTTCCATTTAAAATTCGCGAAGATCTATCTGTGTTTGTCCCACATTGTTTTGAGTCCATGTTCGTTGAGATCGCTAGGAAAGAAATATAAATTCGTGGAATCATTTATAGACCTAACACACACAGCCCCTAAAGCCGACCTTGATTTATTCCTGGAAAAATTATCGAACTTACTAGAAATGCTAGGTGACCTAAACAAAACTGTTTATCTATCGATCTACTGGGTTTCTGCAAACACACTAAAACCGACTTATTCATAGATACCATATTCAGTGCTGGGTTTATGCCGGCTATCATGAGATCGACGCGAATCTCAGACCACTCTGCCATTATAATCGATAATATCTTCTGCAATAAAATCAAGTCACAAACATCTGGAATAATCATCACTGATGTAAGCGACCATTTTGCAACATTTTATGTTGCCGAATCCGCCAAAAGACATATTCACGCAGTACAAACTCCAAAAAGATCATTTAAACGGGAAAACATTAACCACTTTAAATCCCTATTCTCTGTAAGTGACTTCTCAAACGTTATGAACGCATCATGTCCGAATGAAGCCTACAATACTCTACTTGACATTGTGCATACAGCCTTTGACCGCGCATTTCCAGTAAAGCTTGTTAAGCTTCCCGCCAAATTTGTAAAGCGCGAACCGTGGATAACATCGGGTCTTTTAAAGTCCTCATTGGAAAAAAAAAACAAACTGTATGTACAAAAATTAAAAAAACAACAATGCAAAACAAACTAAAATACAAAACGTACCATTTACAACAGACTAAAACGAGCACGCAAAACAGATTATTATAAAAACACTATACTTCGAAAAAACAAACATAACATGAAAAAACGTGGGAAATATTGAAGAAAGTAATTAACTGGTAGAGTGCTAGAAGCCACTATCAGGGCTTTAATATGAAGAGCAGGTACCCCGGCCCAAAGGTGTTATATTCTGTGGATGTGCTTCATATTATCTTAGAAGTGAAATTAATTAGTCTTCATGGTTTTGTCTTGTTACAATTTATGGGAGAGTGCCTGATGGCACTCTCCCATAAATTGTAACAAGGCAAAGACGCGTGAACAAATTTTGAAGACCAAAAATAACTTAGCACTCTACCAGTTAATAAATCCAACCCTACCCTTACCGTCCCGTCGACATGTGTCGATGATAATGTTCAAATAACCGACACCGAAGAAATTGGTGCCAAATTTAACTCATATTTCGTTAACATTGGCAAAAAACTCAGTGAGGCATTGCCCCCTTCCTGTCGTCTTTTTTTCCGATTATATTGAGGGAAACACTGCAGAATCCTTCTTTATCGTGCCAACTACTCCACAGGACGTAATTCAGTCCACTAGAAAACTAAACCCAAAACCGAGTAGAGACTTTGACAAAAGTCCTCCAAAATGGTAAAGAAATTATATACGAAATCGCTGAACCATTAACTCACGTAATTAACCTTTCAATCTCAACTGACATTGTACCGACGAAAATGAAAATAGCTACAACAATACCCGTCTTCAAATATTGCAATCATCAACTATTCAACATCTATAGACCCACTAGCATCTTACCAGCGTTCTCTAATATATTAGAAAAATTAATGTATTCTTGGTTAACACATTTCTTGGAGGATAAAAAGATAATTAATCAACGTCAGTTTGTTTTTAGAAAGGCACACTCAACAATACATCCGGCACTACATCTTGTCAACGATAAGCTAACAAAAGACTGTACATTAGCTCTTTTTCTCGACTTTTCCAAAGCATTTGATACCATAAATCATTCGATTTTACTTAAAAAGTTAGAAGTCTATGGAATTCGAGGGCATGCGAATACCCGTTTTCAAATTATCTCTCAGAGAGATGTCAATCGGTATCATTCCAAAATATCTGTTCCGGTTTTCTGGACATATCTACTGGTGTTCCACAAGGGTCTATCCTTGGCCCAGTTCTTTTTATTATTTATATCAACGATATTATAAATTCCACGTCGATGAAAATGTTATCGTATGCCGATGACACTACTGCCTACACAGCTGGCAATAACTTAGAATCAATTATAGAATTAGCTAACAGCGAACTCGACAAGGTATACACTTGGTGTATGGTGAATAAACTCATCTTCAATGAAAGTAATACAAAGTTTATCATTTTACATCCACAAGGTGATACTTACTCTATTGAAAGTAGGAGAATTGTGCTTAACAATTCAGCCATCTCCCCTATCGCGAATAACTAAGAAGAAAAATTTGTCAAATTCTTAGGAATTTTTGTGGAAGAAAATCTGAACTTCAGGCACCATCTTTCGGTTGTCTATTCTAAAATTTCTAGGGGTATTTATGCCATAAATAGAGTGAAAAGGATTCTACCACAAACATGCTTGAGAACATTATGTTACTCTTTAATCCACAGTCACATGCTGTACGGTATTCAAATCTGGGGGCATTTGCCCTCCACCAGAGCGCTCACAAAACTGCAGAAGAAAGCTATCCGAATCATATCCAACAAAAAATTCAATGCCCACAACGACCCACTATTTAGAAACCAACGCATTTCAAAATTCACAGACTTGTATAAATTTCACGTTCAGCTGTTTATGCATGATTGACCTAACAAACTGTTGCCTGAAAGTTTTTAGAATACCTTTAAAATATACCAAAATCCCTCCGGTATGGACAATAGACAGTCAGGTAAATTGCGCACAGATAAACCGACAACTCAGTTTTATGCTAACCTTCCCATACATACATTCCCTAGAACTTGGAATAATATTGAACCATCCGTTCAAATTATCCAAGGTCACTATTCAGAAAGACCCTAACTGAACAATTTCTAAGCTCATACTCACTACATGTGAACTTTAACAATCTAGTATGCCCCGAGTGTAGGTCGTAGCTTTGTCTATCTCACCTTTCTATTGAACTCAGTCTTGAACACATATCAGAAAACAAAGAATAGATTTCTCACATGACGGAAACAACTTGCTTAACATATCATTTGCAGTAGGGCTAAAAAATTCCCTCTTACAAGAGAACACGCTGTTGTCAGGATTGCCTCGATTCTCATGTCTGCTTCTCGTTTTCATTTCTCTTCTTTCATTTTTTTCTTTTCTTTTCTCTGTTTTTTATCGTTCTTTTTTAAACGGGAATGGCCGGAAGACAGCCATTAGTGGATACGCCATATCCCTGTGGTGCAGTCATGTAGTTGTGAATAATGTTTCGTTTATGTATATTTTTGATTGTATACATGTTGCACTACAGAATAAAATCCGTCAATCAAACCGGGGGGGGGGGGGGGGGGTGGCGGGGCTGGGGGCGGAACAAATGTGGAAATTTTTATTTTGCAGATTTTTTGACCCACCCACCCTTTTCTGCATATTTTGTCTATGACAATTTGGGGGACCCACCCCCTTCTCATACATTTTATATACAGAACGTCGGCACTCGAACACCAAACCGAAACGCGTAATGCACATTGATTCAATGCATATTTTTTATATATTCAAACATGTTTCCGTTTTTTCTGTCAGATGCATTTTTTAAAACTTACCCAATTCACATCAGTTCACAAAGACACATTACTGTATAGCTTGTACCCTGTGTGGGACTTCGTATAACAGGTTCACATTTGGTAGCCAGGTTGTTAATGCGCGGCAGCGATGGCCTGGCTGTTCACCTTGAACATTTTACTGTATTGATGGAACAAATTCTAAGGAATTTGTTTTATTCTTATACTGAGGTCTCTGCGTGGAGTTTGTTAGTTCATCCCCAGTGGTTGGAGAATTCCTTAGGCCATCCAGTGGACAAGCCAGAAAATAAGCAGGCTGTTATCTGCCAAATGATGTCCCCATAGGGTGAATTTAGTGACGCTACCCTGCATAGCAGGGTAGCATCACTAAATTTACCCCCTGTGAACCTCAATCTGAATCCGGGTCTGAAGAATAAACAGAAAAAGGTACCCAGAGGATAAATTGCCCCACTGCATGGGATAGCATCATCGAATTCACCCTCTGGGCACCTCATTCTGCAAATGTCAGACTGCCTATTTTTAGGCCTGCCAGTGGTTCTGTTTGAGTAATTCTCTCTTCATCTTGGGAACTAACAACGTTGTGATATAGGCATCATATAACCATAGTTGTTGAAAGCGATGTAAATTCCAATCAAACCATATCAGACAAACTAAATGCATAGCTTAATATTCTTGCAAATCTAGTCTCTTGGTGTTTACCTTGGAAATGAACCTCAATTATTCTTTTTCCCAGAAACCTTTGATTTTAAATCAAATTAAATTAAGCTTTTCCAAATTTTGATGTTCTGATATGCAGTGATATGCACTTCTAGTTTCTGTAAATCATGGCATATGCGGGCATATGTGAGCACTGTGCCTGCTGTTCCCGTAATTAATTTACCACTGTTTATACCGTAACCGTGTATTGCAAACAGTGAGCTTGACCTTTGCATCATCAATATTGGAGTCTTCCTCTCCCAAATGGATACCTAATCTGGTGGGCGTGTTACATAAATGCATAGAACGACACACAATTGATATTGCACTAGTGTTGTTTTTGTTCTGACTCTAGAAGAGCAAACCTTGACTTTTTGTTTTTGTTATGGCATCGACAAAGCAGGATAGCTGTCAAAAAGACTTTTTTGTTTCTGTTAAATCAAATTTTTGTTTTTTGTTGAAATAAAAGTTAATATTTTCATTTTTTTTGATTTTGAAAAACCAATCCCACCTAGCTATTTTGACTCATTATGCAGTATTTTTTATACTATGCTTCATTTAAAGAATATTACATCAAAACAAACGTCGAATATGAATGAATTATGTTGTGAATGGATATTTTATTCTACTATAGCTGACTTTATGAGAAAATTGTCTGACAATTTTTTTCCGTTCAATATCGGACACCCACCCCCATCCTCAAGTCAGTTTTTGATAAAATTCTCCAATATTTTTCATATTAAGAGGGTTACTTTTGTTAATAATGCTTCTAAATGGGTTTTTATGGTCAATTGGTGACATTTTGTTACTGTTTGGGGCACAAAAGGTGCCATAATAGTGAAAAAGGAGGAAAAAAATGCATTAATTGTTTACACACATTTTTGGGGGCATTTGACCACCCACCCACCCCACCTATGTTCACGCTACTTATTTCCACCCCCTCCCCCCGATCAAATATGCAAATTATTGTGAAATCACACTTGGTGAACAAAGAGCCAAAGTAGACGCTTAGTGTTGGTAGGTGTGATATTGATAGCCATCTTAATCATGGATTTTCTGTAAACTAATTGCTTCTATTTGGCTTGCCGTCAAAAGCCAAGATCCCCTTTCTTAGTTTGATAAACGAAAACAACAGACAGCTCTTTGAGCTGTCTGTTGTTTTCGTTTATTACAGTAACAAACGGAAACTTGGCTTTATTTTCTACTCATGCGATAGGAGTTTCCCCAACAATTACTTGCTTCTTAACCCTTTACCTAAAATGAAAAGCAGACGACACTTGCAAACAAAATCTTGAATAACTATTTTTTTTCATTTTTTATCTCAAAAACATAGGTTATGACCCCTCGTTGGAACGAGCTCGACGAGCTCGTTCCAAGAAGGGGTCATAACCTATGTTTTTGAGACAAAAAATGAAAAAAATAATGAAAATTAATTGGTGATTTTTGAGAATAGCACTGGACGGTTTTGGCCGTTACGCTGGGTAAAGGGTTAATTAGACCTTTCTCGTTCGTCCAATAATTTCAAGGGAAATAACATTAACGAAAAGAGATTTTCTGAACGATATAAGTCAGGGGTGCGTTCTTTCTTTACTGATATACAAATAGTATTCATGGGGGCGCGGTGGCGTTGCGGTAACCGGTTCTCGTCAGATCACCGAAGTTAAGCAACGTCGAGCCCGGTTAATCCTCGGATGGGTGACCGTCTGAGTAATCGATTCGGACTCCCGTGTTGTGTCCTTGGGCAAGGCACTTAACCCTGATTGTCCACATCGGCGTACTGCACGTCGATGGTGCGCTTGTCTTCAACCAATCTAACCCTGCTTGTGCTGTAGTGCGGAGTTACGATGTTGGGGAGCTGGCAGATGCTCGTCGTTGCTCGGTTGTTCTCTCCGGGTACTCCGGCTTCCTCCACCCGTAAAACTGTCACGGTCATGATTAGCCATTGTGCATAAGGATGTGACCTTAAAACACCAATAAATACCAATAAATAAATAAATAGTATTCATGACCGATCAACCTTTTATGAGTTTACAATATAGGTCCAATCTAAAACGGTTCAGTTACTGCTGTCACCCCAGATTTGACGTTGCTAAGAGAAAAGAATGGGCAAATCCGCCAGTCACCTAATATATGGTAATGGAAGGTTAAATTTATCTCAAGCATATGCTTCGAGCCTGGTAACACGTTATGGTACTTTTCTGTTTGTTTATAGCATGCCCTGTTAAAGTTCATAAAAAATGTTGTTTTTACATAAACTGTTGAAAGTTGATTTGCAGATGTACAAATTTATCGTCTGAATGGGTCGACATTATTTTAGAAGATAAGTTTATGCTGTCTAGAAGTTGCGGTTTACTCAGAATCTCGACATCGTTGCTATTATTAGGTGAGCCATCAACACTTTTAATGTTATTTGATCGTAACATGTGCAGTGGCTGCAACTTCACACATTTGATCGGACATTTTGAAAAAAGTATTAGGAGTGCATAAAAAGAACTACTACTAGAGGCGTGTGCCTATGCCCTAGCGTGGTGGTCACAGCGTTGAACTTTAGACCGAAAGGTCCATGGTTCGATCCACGCTAGAAGTAACTACGTTGTCCTTGGACAAAATACTTCATCCTGATTGCCCGCGTGGGAGTACGGTGGCACTGTGTATTAAAGCGTACTGATTGTCGATAGTGCACCTGTCTTCAACCAATGCTAACTCTGTTTGTGTGGTGTTAGTACGCTGAGGGTTCTGGCAGTTGCTCGCCGTTGCACGATGGATCTCTCCGTGTCCTCCGGCTTCAGCCACCCGTAAAACTGTCCGACACGAGGTAATACTGACTGTCTAAATAAATAAATAAATAAATAAATAAATAAATATAAATAAATAAATAAATAAATAAATAAATAATGACCGCTAACATATCACCCCACCCCCCACCCCCCCCCCCCCCCCAAAAAAAAACAAAAACAAAAACAAAAAAAACTAGACACTGTTTTGTTTCTGCACTAAACTGAAGCTAACCGGAATTAACAATATATAATGCACAACATTCGGCCAGAGAAAATGCACATAATTTGAAGACCACATGAATGTGGGCTACGGGTCATTCAATCTCTTCCCGGTATTTTTGCGCCACATATTAACTTTGCAGGAAGATATTATTCGCACTTGCGTTTCTTTGGCAACAAATCGTCGTTTAAGTGCAACAAGGCGCCGTTTGCTATGCTAAAGCATTGCAGATTGCGTCTTGTTGCACTCAAGGAGCGAAATATATATACAGATAACTCATTTTTGTCACATGACTGCAGTACCGTGATTGGAAAAGTGGACAGGGAATTCGGGCCGGATTGCGTGTCGCGATCCGGTCGAAATTCTCTGTCCGTAATTCTACTCACAACACTATGGAATCTCACACGTGGGTATAATAAAAGGAAAAGACAGTGACTCTCGGATACAGTTTTCATTGAGTTAGTCTTGAGTTTCCTTATTACGAAATCTCAATCGATCAAAGTTAAGGTATTGCAGCCAGATTGCAATTATATCTCGATCCGATCAAGAGAGAAACCATCTTTGAGATGATAGTACCGTACCGCACCCAAACAGCGTGTTGTATTTGTAAATAAATACCACGTGTTACATGCATATAGACATGCGCAAATGCGTTGTTTAGACGTACCATGTCTTTCCAACAGCACATTTCTGGGATAAAAAGATCCTATAGTCATTTGTAAGGCAATTTACAAAACCCGATTCCAGTCTTAGCCAGAGGCGTAACCAGGCTAAATTCAGGCAAATTGAATGGGAAGCGGGGAGGGGGGGGGGGGGGTTACTTCTATGCAGCTTTTTCCCCTCCCATTTACATTTCCCACTGTGCTAGGTTAAGGTTGTGTATCCCCGTAGATGGAGGAGAACTTTGTTAAGGTTTAAGTTCCCAGACGGTGAAGGATTAACTATGACAAAATGACCCAAGACATACCAGGGGAGACGAGTATACATGAACCAGATTTAAGGATTTGAGGCAAGAATGTTTGTAGGGTTGGTATTTTTCAGAAAAAATTGAAACAATGTATGTGGGGGTAGGGTGGAGTTTGTAGGTGGCTCGAATCGCTTTCCCGTTGCAGCTATTCACGGCCTTCCATGGGCAGACTGTAGAATTTACTCAACTTGGCTTGAGTTAATGAATGCGTAGAATAATTTTTATTCAACAATATACCAATATACCAGACAACATCGCGAGTTAATAAGTATACACATGAAACTTTAGGTATGTGAGTAGGTACATTGTATTGAGACGCCATAGTCAAACTGGCTATCTTCCTGACATCTCCATGTTTTTTACAAGTACTCCCTTCTCGGAAGACTCCCCGCTAGTCCCCAAAGAGTGGTCCCTATAGTCCACATTAATCCATAACCACTAGTCCTCATTGTCTACATATATCCCAGATGGATGTTCGAGTTTTACGAGTGCTCACTCATCCAATTAACTTCTCTAACGAATCTCCGACTCATTCGATGACTGACCGTTTCCGGTAATTCGATTAATTAGGGAGCCGTTTTCAGTGATTCAAGTCCTTGTCGAGTCCTTTTCGGTAATTTGCCGTATCATTGCCTCCCAGAACACATTTATAGGTCCATAGCACTGTGTGCATCTTATAGCATCTACGTAACACCTTAATAACCAAGACTGTAGCTCCAACAAAAAAAGGGGCTACGGAATACGAATTACCAAACAACACCCGCTGCATATGTGCACTTACACAACCCATCACATTGGTAATGACGTCACCACATGTCGCTCAATACGATCCTACTGACACCCACCATACAGTGCAGTATGACGTCACTTAAAAGATCTTATATGTGATTCTGAAATGCAGGGTAAAACCACATTCAACATTATTCACCAATTTTTCCAGATATTTACGCTATATTAGATAATTTATTGACCGTACAGTTTGCCAATCTTCGGGCGAACATAGTCTCGTTGTTTTCTGTTGATGTTTCCTGCTTGAGCTCTACTATTACTAATTTCCCTTGCCACAACCTCAGTTACATTAATACACTGATCTCGATACAACTCGATTGATGAAACGCTCATTGGTCATATACAGAAAGTGTCTCCACTTGAATAAGAATCAATGCGCCTATCCGTGTGGTCTAGGCAGTACCTTGACTCATCTGTAAAAAGGACAGGTCGTCAATCTTCTCTGTCCATCCAACGAGGTCCAGTGCCCATTCATATCGTGCCTGGCGGTGGTTCTGGGACAGCGGAATGCGAATACATGGTCTTCTCGATCGGAGACCACCTTTGTGAGCCTTGCCCGGATAGTCTGCATCGAAACATTTACCCCGGATGCATTCTGAAGGTCACTGCGAAGCTGAGTTGCTGTGGCAAAGCGGTTCCTATGGGCCTGAATAATCAGAAAACGGTCTTCAGCCGCAGATGTTGCCCTGTCTCTGCCACCAACATGCCGTCTTACTGGCGTGCCATACTGCTGAAATCTTGTCCAGGCTCTGGTGATCAACTTATGGTTCACACCAAGGGCTTCACCAACCTGACGATGGGTAGCCCTTTGCTCCACCATCCCTACAGCCCGCCACATTTCTGCTTCAGACAAATGTCTTCTTACATCTTCATTTGCCATATTTAATCATTAAATCACAAGGGTTTGTGTTGAAATGAAGATTGAATACCCTACACGTGTCATGTACAAGTAGACAGTACACGAAAACATCATGAAAATCAAGGGGTACATGCTTTCCATGACTGTCACGAACAGTCTGCCTGTCAAGAGAGCGAATGTAAACACTGGGGACCATCTCAATACATTCCTCAATCAGATCCACCAAAAATATCGCAAATATGTCACAAGCAGATTTCACAATGATGTGTGCTTAATTTCACAAATATTTTGTGCTTAAAAAAACTTTGAGTAGTATATATACATAAGAATCAATGTGCATTAACTTATTTGTTCATGTTGTAGCTAATTGTTATATTTGAAAAGTTCCTAAACATTGGACCAGGGAAATTAAAGGAAGGGACAAGTTGGAAATACCATTTCTATTTTTATCACCTACATGTATTTGGAATCATTATATGAACCTACCTGCGCTATTTATAGACAACAATGACAGTGCGGTGAAATATCAACTGGATTTCGAAAAAATAGAATAGACAGCAATACTGCAGTATATCAACATTTTTGAGGAGTGTTTTAGCCAATTAAATTACCAGATTTTTTCTGTCATATAATAAACAATTTTAACGGACGATAAATTGAATGTCGCATTGTTGTTTGAAATTCTATACTTTCCCGCAAACTAATATAGTTTGAATTAGTTATTGCTTCGTGTAGCCTTTCGTGGCACCGCTTTGGTGTTTTAATACCCAACCTCGGTATTATGATAAACCCGTTTTGTGTTTTGCTGTTGCTATCGCATATCTGTTGCAAAAATAAGGTGGGTAATACACACCATTTTTGTAATTTAACTCTATCATTCAGTGGCACTGTTATTTCGATACGTAGATGCCAATACATTCTTAATTTGGTATTCATTAAAAGACCCAATATGTCTTACAAGTTTGTCACTCATTATAATTATCTCGATATCCCTGCTAAATAATTTAACAGAGCAGTATTACTCGACGGAGACTAGTTAACTCTTAGGAGCCGGGAGTCGAGTTTTCTTGCCTCTGACGTAATACGGAAGGTAACCTGGCTGTGACGGTTCGGCTATTTTTGTGCTTGGGGAGAATTAAACACTGAGCAGGTGCTTCTAGTCAAGTGTCGTCTGCCGAATAGGCAGACGACATTTGACTAGAATCACCTGCTTACTGTAAGTTTTTCGAGGTATGTCATATTCAATAAATTCATTCTGATTCCCCGGCTTCTAAGTTAATACCAATTAAGTGGAGACCGTTCTGCCACATGGTGGATGATAAACAGTGAAATATTGTTCCTTCGCATATTCAAACTCATCTAGCTTCAAAGTTTTCTTATCTTCCGATTTAACATGTATTCATTTAAAATACAAGAATCTTATTCCGAGATTTTTACATAGAAAGAGTTTGCTCGTCTTTTCCTAACAATGGCGAGCAACATCACGTCCGTACCTGCATGTCTGGGAATGTAAAATGTAAATTAACTGCACGCTGCTGACTGATACTCTAACATAAATTGTAAAAAAACAAATGCATGTTTGAATTAACCAAGGCCGATACCACCTTGTTTACATTGGGTCGAAAATGTCTGGTGCCAAATGTATGGATATTTTGGTATCCAAACAAAGTGTTTAGGTGTCAAAACGCTAATTGGTGGGGTAGGAAGTTTTTTTTTTCGCTGTCTAATCCAAATAAATTGATCAAGATTTGAGAAAATGAGCTGGCAATTATTTCACGAGTGAACGGTCAACATGTCATGGAAAAAATCCGACAGAACTCGAAAGTTTTGCCGAAATCTTCGATAGGCGAAAAGGGCGGTCACGTAAGTTAGATCTATGCCACTGACACAATTAATGGTAGGGTGACTGCTGTCGGCGAGTCCACCCAATGTTGTTTCACTAGATAATAACAGATTAATCGATTAATTACGGTTAATCCTAATATTAGGCTTAGCGGCTCTCGAGTCTTTACGAAAGGTAGCATTTAATTAGATGATACTTCATACCGTCGCGAGTCACTCGCGACGGTATGAAGTATCATGATACTTATCTAATTAAATGCTACCTTTTATAAAAGTGATAACCTGCAATGTTTTATTGAAGAAAGAGGAATTTCCCATTACCACTTACTGACAATTAACGTTGAAAATTTGTCCGAACACTATTTCTAACATCTTATTGGCAAATTCACTGGGTTTGATTACGTTTCGTAAAAATCGGTTATTTTTTCCGCCTATATTGCTAGCTGGCGATGTCCTTGTACCAGAGGAAATATTTTTTTTTGCTTCGCCGTGATCGGTCTCTTCACTGCTGCAGTGGCTCTCCTTCGCCAATGACATGACTGTTTTTGATGTCAAAATTTTAGCCAACGAAAATATCAAAATTTTCAGCACTGGCTAAATTAGCACCCTCCAGTATGAACATTGACCGCAGTGGGTTAACAAACGTGTATTCCTGTAATGTGTGAACATCATTAGATATTCATGGGCCACACTTCACCAATTTTTGCTGCTGCTGGTACGGCCCAGGGGGTATCGTCTGATCCACGTGTTAGGTAAAATTTAATTTTTTCAACATGCTATCCAAATGAAGAGACAACAAATTAAATACCTGATTGTTAGGAGGATCAGTAATAATTTAATCTTATAGCCATACAGAGCCATAGGATTAAAGTATTACTGAACCTCCATAAAATAGAAAATAAACTCGTCCATTTCCCTGAAGACAACCGCGCGTTTAAAACAATATCACCGTGGGCCTCAGCATTGAAAGAGTGAAATCTTTTCAGACGTGATCTTTAAGCACAATAATGACAGGAACAAAAGTAAAAACAGTAAATTATAGTTTCTGGAAGTGCAAATTGTGTAGAAAACTGATCAGTTGACGTCACATAATAAAAAATGTAAATTGTAGGTAAGATTTACAGTATCGGTGATAGAGGAACGCAGTTTGTTTCTAATGGCGCTTCCAGTATCTACCTGTCACTCTGAAACGCTAGAGTACGCATTTTTTATGTTCTAAGATATTAATCATAAATTTTTATTCGAGCATCAAAACGTATCAGATTCACAGTCAGAAAAAACATTGATGGAAAGTACGCGTGGTTAGCACCGAGTTTTTGACGTAAATTCTCCAGGTAATAGATGTTAGGTTCTCTTCTTTATGAAAAAACAAAACACCAACTGTTAATGACTCCTACTCTTCTCTTACCTTCAAGCAGTACGATTTGAATTCTTGTCCTGCTTGCACTCGTGTTCCGAGGTGGGTTGTTTGACAGTAACCCACAATTATATGGTTGTGTTTTCGAAATCCTATATACTCTGATTTTTCACTCACAAAAATACTTTCCGTTAATGGAGGGGTGCGTTTGTTGAAAATATTGTCTAAATATTGGCCAGACATCACAAAAGGGGACGTACTGCGACAATTTGTCTGCACCTGTTCTTTCTGGAGGCATTTAAGTATTTTATGTGACAACTAGTGGTCAGATGTCATTATTAAGTTTATTTAACCCTTCCTCCGTCACCGTGGTCGATTCGAACTGTCTTTGTCAGTTTCTCTCTCGTCCCTCTCTCTCTGCCTCTCTCCGTCTCTGTCTCTCCCTGTCGCTCTTAGTCACCCTCTCTCTCTCTCTCTCTCTCTCTCACTCTCTCTCTCATTTCTCTCTCTCTCTCTCTCGAAGAGAGAGAGAGAGAGAGAGAGAGAGAGAGAGAGAGAGAGAGAGAGAGACAGACAGACAGACAGACAGACCAGACCAGACCAGACAGACAGACAGACAGACAGACAGACAGACAGACAGACAGACAGACAGACAGACAGACAGACAGACAGACAGACAGACAGACAGACAGACAGACAGACAGACAGACAGACAGACAGAAAGAGAGAGGGGCATCGGGAGGGACAGAGACGTGGAGTTAATGACATGGACAGCGACGTAAAAACACCAGTCAGAAAGGGACCGAATCAGCCGTGGTGGATGACAGAGATAGGGTTAAAATACATAATTCTTCAAATTGCACTCTCCACGCATGGTATATCTTTAACCCTTCGAACCCTGATGATATCTTCAGTTCAAAGGCAGCAATTGGAAGAGTCCATAATTATTAATTTGAGGTAGACCAATTAATATTTTCAACGTTGAAAATATTGATCGGTCTCCGCGACAAATTCACTCAGCAGCCATCCAACGTAATGAAATTATGTCGTATCATGTTCCTGTGCCAAAAAAGCGGCCTCTTACTTAAAAGGGTTAATACCGCTCTGGCAATGATTACTCCTCCCAAATTGATAGGGATAAAACATAATGACTGTAAATATAATTTCGATACAACCAACATCAAAATTGCACATTTCATCTAGCATACTAGCTTCAGTGTAATTGGTGATTTCCCCCTGCTTTTATGTATAGCATGCGGTACTGGTACCACACAGGGTTGACGGGTGACTATGCAGCTAAATAGATAAAATTCGTCGATCATATCTTGATCGCACCGCTCGAGTCTCTCGCGCAGCAGATTATCTGCAATAGTCTTTAATCTGAAGGAAATATAGTATGCAAAGAAAGATTTGATACTCAGTCACCCACATACATACTTACCAGACCAGACCAGACCAGACCAGAAAAAAACATGTTTGTTTGTTTAGGGGAGTTGACGACACGTTCAACAACATAAAAACGTCGTGTGAAGACCAGACATGGGACTTTGCAGTTTGTTGATTACCGGGCAGACCCGACATGCACATTTATATTTCGTTGACCACCAGGTCTCGCATTGGACTACCCAGCGTTCAACGAACTGAAAATGTTCTTCTTGCTGGCGTCTCTAGTTCTACTGCCTTGCAAGTAACTGATGACTTCCATACTGATGGCTGCCTAGTACCAACAATCCTCAACATAATGTGCAGAATTGACAAATGAATAAAGTTTTATGCTAGAATTGTTTGAGAAGACAGTGTGGGTTTCTGGTATTTTGTCTTAGGAAGATGGAGTAATCATACAATACTACATAACCCGGTGGCAATAACTTTTATCTCCGAATCAGAAAAATCGATGAATTCTTGCAGGAGATAAGGCTCGTGTATTCACACAATAGACATTATTTTTAAAATTCAATTTGACGGGTTTCACTCGCGCGATGGTTGAAACATAGAAAATCACCAGCCACGACATTACTTAGCTGATAGATACTGTTGATATACACGTCGACTAATTGAAACTCATGCCCCAAGAAAAATAAAATCAAATGTAGTTTTTGTATCACTGTTAACACTTTCAGCCTCGTATACTAAATATTGGTGAAAATAGTTTGTGCTGATGGTGAGCTGGCTACATATTGATCAGTCAATTTTTAAAGGGTATTTTATAATTCCCTTAGTCAGGACATTGCAGTTAAAATCAATACATATCTTCCCCTGTCCCTCGTCAATGCATTTCTTAAAGTCGAACACATTCTCTTAGAACGTACTGAGTTTAACCATTTGAACCATAGATCAGGATTTACAGACCAGAGAACACGATACTTCATAATTTCATTAAATAGCATGGCTGCAAAGTGAATATGTGGTGCAGACCAATCAATATTTGCAACGTGCAGCCCTAAGGATGCACGTTGAAAATATAAATGGTCTTTCCAAAATAATGAATATGGACTATACCAGTTGCTGCCATTGAACTGACATGGATGATACTACCAATAGCGGGGGAGGAATTCGTCACATACAGGTGAATTGTGCACTTGGTGATACCTTCTTGAAATTTGGCACACTGTTAGTGTAGGCTATGAGGTTCTCAAAAACGATCGGCTACAAGTTGACACCGACCGGTGGCGACCAGTAGCGGCACAATCCTAAATGGCCGCCAGCGGCTGAAGGGAACCTCCTTTTCGACGGTCTACCGACTATACATCCGATTGTAAGGGCGCGAAAGTGAACTCTGATCCACGCACGTGTTGGAAACAGACGTGGGAGATGATGTAGAATAAAACGAGATTCTCTATACGGACGCATCAATTTCTTGGAACTTGAAAAGAGCGTTGTTTCTCCGGGATCAGCGTCATTCAGGCAAACCTGAATGACGCTGATCCCGGAGAAACAACGCTCTTTATGAAGCAGTCTCTTTGCCATACAATCTCTTGTTTGGCGTAATTCCGCAAGCAATTCTGATTTGTCTGTCGAAATTAATTCGAGAACGCGATTGTTCACAAAAATCATTCACAGAATGAGTGAGAATCCTCTTCGTGTACGGACTAGTACTGACTGGGAACGTTGTTGCTTTTGCCAGCAAGACAGTTCCAAGAAATTGATGCGTCCGTATAGAGAATCTCGTTTTCATGACGCCTATAAAGCTATTGAGGAAGACATAACGCGCTTCCTAGATAATGGCGTTGAGCTTCCATATAATTTGACCATTGATTGTTTGATGAGAGAGAGTGATGAGTGTATGTCGATGTCACTGTTGACGAATAAGGCAATATATCATAAGACATGCCGTGACAGTATTCGGACTCACATCGTACAGCGCGTGCTACACAAGCGAGAGCGAAATGAGGCAGTGGCATCCTGCTCCACGCTGAGTCCTAAAAGAACACGGACAAGTTTTGAATCTGGCTGTGACAGGAAACTGCCCCAGTGTGTTTATTGTCACAAACGCGAAGGTGACAGCAGTGAGCCTATTTGCAGATCAATGTCTGATAACAATAAACTCAAAATTATGGCAAAGGAAGCCGAGAACTGGGTTGTTTTTTCTCGGGTCAATGCAGCATTTGATTCCGCTGCTAGTGATCTTTACTATCACAAAACCTGTTATTGTAAGCTTGCCAATGAAGCACGAGCGGCTAAATCTAAAAAGTCGAAGAACGCCGAACATTCCGCGTCAGGCCTGCCCTATGACCCTCTCGTTATGGCAGAGCTCATAACATTTGTTGAACACAACGATTCCGCGATGAAGCTTGTCGATCTCAAGAATCTGTACAGTCGGAGGTTGAAGCAAGTCGGTTCTGATTGGCTTAGTGAAGAAATACATTCCACTCGATTCAAAGAACATTTGTTGCAGAAATTGGGCGATGGCTGGGACGCCTTCACACAGGGTAGAGATGTGTTTATTTCAAGTAGGTTTCGAGTTGGCTCCTTGTTGTCCGAATCTTTAACTCGTATAGTGTCTGAGGAAGAGGCAAAAAAGATAGTTGATGTGGGTCTTCTTCTGCGTAAACACATACTCATATCTCAAGCTCCTTTCACGGGATCATTTTCATCTTATTGCTTGAGCGAGCCTGTACCCAACTCACTCCTGACTCTTCTTAGAGTTCTACTTGAGGGCACATGTAGTATACAGAACTTAGGCGATGATGAGACTGTTAATGCCAAGACTCGAGTGGCTTGTACTATTTCACAGATGTTGATCAGCAATTCAGCGAAACGCTCCGAACATGCACAAAATGTTCACCAGAGACGTGACAGAGAAACTCCAATGCCTCTTTATGTGGGTTTGAAGTTGCATGCCCATGATCGTATGAAAAATCTTATCAGAGATTTTCATCAAATGGGACTCTCTGTCTCTTATGATCGCGTAATGGATGTTCGCAGGAGTTTCGCGAGAGCTGTTTCACTGCGGTTCAAGAACGAAGGTGTTGTAGTCCCAGCTAACTGCAAACGTAATGTTTTCTCGATAGGAACCACTGATAACATTGATGTATCTGGTAGATCTGATATGCATGGTACGTCCATCACACTCATTGGTCAACTGAGCAGGGACAATGTGGGTACTGATCCCCCACCACTGAGTTTAGATGTTCCAGAAGACACACAAATTGAACTCCCAGACGACTATGCATTTGTTCCTTTCGTTGAAGACTTTGGTGGGGACATCAGGCTTGAATCTCCAGATGAATGTAATGTACGGCCCAATGAATATGCAGATTTGAACGTGGGAGAGAATGACTGGTTGTCTCATGTGTCACAGATCAGCAATAAAGGGAAGGTTGATGGCAGCTGGCAGCTTGATGAAGTCCCTGTGACCTTTTCAGGCTTCTTTTCAAAACATGAAGATCAAGACAATGTCAAACCTCGTGCAGTTATTGGGGTATTCCCTGTTTTCAGTGAGCAGAAAGCGGACTCACTCAGTATGCAGAAGCATGCTATGTATGTGGTCAGGGAAGCTACTGCTTTCGTAAACCCCGGCCAGATACCTGTCATTGAAGGTGACTGTCCGTTGTATGCCAGGCAGAAAAAATGTCAATGGCTGTTCCCAGAGGAGATAGGTGAGGATCGAATGGTGTGTATGATTGGATTCCTGCATCTTGAAATGTGCACCCAAGAAGCTGGTGGTAAGCTTATGGGTGGTTCTGGTTGGGAGCGAATGTTTCACCTCGCAAAGATATTCACACCCGGTGTAGCATCATCCCTACTTGGTGGGGAACATGTCAAGAGGACGCGACAGGCATATCTTCTCACTCTAGCTTGGCTTGAGATCCTCAGAAAGAATGCTTATGAGATTTACTGTCAGCAGACTGGGCCCCATGAGTCATTTGAAATGTGGGAACAGAGGATTCTTTCACAATCTCCAACTGCGCGCTATTGGGGTGAAATCGTTCGGAACTTTCTCTTGACAAGCTGTCAATTCGTTCGGAACCAACGAATCGGTAACTGGCCTGGTACACTGTGTTCTATCGATGAGTTGTGCAGTTACTTTTTTGCCCTAGGACATACAAATTATTGTCGGTGGGTCCCCGTATTTCTGAGAGACATGTCTCAGCTACCCAGGCGGCATCCTTCAATCCACAACAAATTCATGGAAGGCCATTTTGTGGTCCAGCGTAGTGAGAGGAAGTTCAGTATGATGGGTTTAGATCAGAGCCAAGAACATAGTATCCAACTACTCAAAGAAGACAGTGGTCCAAAAGGTCTCTATGGCCAGGCTGAAGAGAAAGTCGTTATTGAGCTTTCAAGGTCAGAAGTTCTGCGTGTTATAGATGAGTATGAATATGCAAGTTTCCACACAACATCATCAGATAACACGGAACACCCGGAAAGTTCGGTATCAGAGCAGAAAAAATTTCTGAATCAATTGAAATCTCTCCTCGATCTGGTGAATCAGGGACTCATTATCAACCCTTATGATGAAACTAGTGGTCAGCTGGTGACATTAGATACTGGTGAATATATGGACCCCGAAGTTAGTAAGAGTTTACGGTCATTACCCGAAAGGGGCAAGCATTTATATTCCACTTTCTTGAAGGAAAGGCTTGTGGAATGCACCGTACCCCTGAATGATGTTATTCCCAAGGCAAATATATATACCTTCCTTAACCCACCCCCAGCCAACCTGGACAAAGGCCGAGACAAACTCATGTCAAGTAAAGCAACTGCCGCAATAGTTACCCAGATGTTCGTTTCACTGCAAGCCCGGCCTGATTCAAACATGGATGAGTTTTTCATGCACGAGAATGCACGTGATCCGCCAGCATTATCCGATAGAGGTAAGCTACGGAGTGGGACAAAATCTCAAATTCTCAATTGTTTACCAGCTATTCCTGCACAAGGGAAGAATTCAGCAGCTAGACAAGCTTCAGTTGTCATCTTGGATATGCCTGCTGTAGTCCATGTAATCAAACCACAGAAAGCGGATCTGTTTGGAGAATATGCTCGATTGCAATTATTGCCATACATCGAATCTCTGATTAACACGAACACCACAAGGGTTGATGCGATCTATGACTGTTACCCCGAAGGCAGTTTGAAGAATCAGACGCGAGCAAAACGCCTCGGTGAGACAGCAGTTAGGTTGATACGGGTGTCCGAGAACGTCCCTTTACCTAAAGGGAAGAATTGGCAGGCATTCTTGAAAGTTAGTGAGAATAAAGACGAATTTTTCAAGTTCCTGTCTGCTGAACTGCTGAAATTAACATCAACATCCGAGTACCAGTTGTTAACGACATCAGGAGAATATGTACTATGCAATAAGGATGTTAGCTTATGTGACATATCTCCATCGAACCACGAGGAAGCAGACACGCGCATGATGCTTCATCTCAACCATGCAGTCTCACAAGGTCACAAAATAGCTTTTCTTCGCACGGTTGATTCTGATGTCGTCATTCTGTCTTTGCACCATTTCGCAACATTCCGTGACCTTGGACTCAGTGAGCTGTGGATTGGGTTTGGAATTGGAAAGGCATATAAAGATATGCCAATTCATGAGATAGCTTCACAACTTGGACCTGATTACTGTAAGGCCCTGACTTTCTTCCACGCCTTCACAGGTTGTGATGTAACATCCAGCATGCTCGGCATTGGGAAGAAGACAGGATGGAATGCATGGATGAATTTTCCCGCATCAACTGAAATGATGATAGAATTGACTGAGAATCCGCAAGTCTTTTCAGAGGATTCCCCTCATATGCAGCATATCGAAAAACTCACCATACAGATGTACAGTAACAGTTGTGTCAGTACACGTGTCAATGATGCGAGACGGCATATGTTCACACATGGCCTTAAGTCTATGGAAAACATCCCGCCCACCAAAGCAGCTCTGTATCAACATGTAAAAAGGGTAATTCTTGTGTCATCTTTCATTTGGCATCGTGCTCTGCAGAAACACTTATGTGTGCCAGACCCATCACAGTACGGATGGGAGTGGAATCCACGTCTCAATATTCTGGTCCCATTTTGGACTCACCTAGGAGACGCAAGTGCTGCATGTGCACTGATGCTCCACTGTAGTTGTGCCAAGGCCTGCAAGGGCAATTGCAAATGCTTGAAAGCTGGATTAAGGTGCACACCTTTGTGTAAGTGTGAAGGTGGCTGTTGTAACAATATTGAGTAGTATACTGTCATGTTAGGACCAGTCATCTCCTATTCTGGTATTTTTTTTTCCATTTTCGGCCAGTTAACACATGTCATGTTTCTAGTTGAGTTGATTTTGCTAACAAATGTTCATCCCATGTGGCTTGCTACATTGTCCGGGGTATAGGAATACAGTTTTAGATTTCGGAAAATAGTCTGTTATTTACTGCACAAGACGGTGTTAATTCATGCATAGCATGATACAATATCCCCAACTATTTTGCCTCTGTACAACAGTTGATACCTTCGTTCACCCGTGTGTTCATCTATGGTATCCTTGTCTTTCTCTGGCCATAGGCCACATGTGACTAGTCAGTTCCTACTCCATAGCAAATCAACTTGGAAATCCTTCATCTTGTAGCGCACTCATGTCTCAATGAATCCATACCTGAGTTGATCTAATAAATCTAACGTAAGGTATCAAATTGCCATACCGGATCATATTTCGATAAGTTATTCGCTAAAACATTTCGACCACTCATCGACATCAAAGGTCATGTTTTGGCTCCCAGTGGTGGCTATATCTCTATATCCCTGGTAAAGTAGCATACCATGAGGGATGGGCATTAAGTGTCGGCAACATTAATCCTGACTTGGAACACACCACATCTTAACTGGCCGAAAATGAAGAATACTACTTGTAGTCAAAAAATATTCCTGTACCTCGAATGACTGCAAACATACACTCACCCCTTCTAGTCCCATTTTGCCAATGTTCTATACTGGCAAGATAACATTGTATAATTAACAACGGGAACTAATGCATCCCGAGTTCATTCCAGCACTGCCCTTGCTGGCAGACGTGTCGCTATGGTGTTGAGATTGAACCAGAACTCCTCTAGAAATTTGATAGTTTTATTTTCTTAGAAAATAAATCTATCGAAAATGCCGGAAGTTGAGAATAGACTGTCACTTTAATTGGATTATCAAATGTCCAAGTATCCCCACTGCTGCATACTATCGAGTACCCTTGTTCATGTGTTGACAGGAATCTCTCATAACATGTTCATTTGACCATTGCATTCCCGAGAAACATTCAACACTAATTTATCTACGGACGGACGATCATACTGACAGTCAGACACACAGACGCACACATCGACGGAAATTCTGATCCCATTATCCATTAATCTTCCCCCCAACTTGTTCCAAGGGCTTCACTCCATCATTCACATCAATTACAGCACACGTATGGTGTTAGGTTTGGAGCTTCAGTTGTGCGATCGGCGAAAATAGCTTTTTTTCGATCCGCTTGGCGACCATTTTGGATTTCGCTGCTAGTGGTGGCTAGAGGATGGTGCCAACTTGTAGCCGATCGATTTTGAAATCTCTGATGCCTACCCTTACATCATGCCAAATTTCAGGAAGGTATCACCAAGTGCACAATTCTAGCGAATTCCTCCCCCGCTACAAAAGGTTAATGACATCAGACGGCGACATTATACTGTACCGTCTCTGAGAGAACTATTTTAAGATAAAATTCTTATCAGATCCTCCAATTCCTTAAGGAAATCGACACTTTTAATCAGTTTAAATTAATTTTACCCTTTTAACTAGATATCAGCTTCAAACATTTTCTGATTTGTAGGTTGATGTACATGGTATTTATTACTTTCCAAAGTGTGATTTACTGGGATTTCCGGGTTTGATTATAAACGATAATTTCACAAGTGAATTATGCAATCAACAATTGTGTCATGAATCCGTGCGCGCAAACGAAGACGCTTTGCCGTGGATGTAATGGGGACTTCATTGTTTTTTGTTTTTTTAACCCTTTACTTAATATGAAAAGCAGACGACAGTTGCCAAAAAAATTCTTGAATAGCTATTATTATCATTTTGTGCCTCAAAAACATAGGCTATGACCCCTCATTGGAACGAGCTCGACGAGCTCGTTCCAATGAGGGGTCATAACCTATGTTTTAGAGACAAAAAATGGAAAATAATGAAAATTGATTGGCGATTTTTGAGAGAGCGCTGGCCGGTTTTGACCGTTACGCAAGGTAAAGGGTTAAATAATATAATTATCGTTAATAATGAAAAGTAATAAACAGAGTAATCGCTTGACTGGACTGGTTACGTGAAATAATTCACTCGGGGCGAGGGACTATATTATAAAACACTCGTGCGCATTCGCGCACTGGTGTTTGTACAACGTCCCTCACCTCTCATGAATTAATTCACGTAACAAGTCCAGTCAAGCGATCACTCTCAATTTTTTTCAGCTATTTGTATCATTACTCACTACTATGCCCTCTACTTATTTCACTGCCATTAAAATATCGAATTGTTCGTGATTTTTATCAAATGTTCACTCCCAAATAGACCTATAGCTTTACTCTTCAACCAAACAAACCACACAATCCATGACTTCAAATACAGAATCATAGAGAATTTTTACTCCGACCCAGATAAGAAAGCATCAATGGCAAAATGCCGCCACACCGAAATCTCATGGATTTGCACGCTACAACAGTCAAACCAATCGGCTTGAACAAGAAATTTTTTTAAATCGTCTTATTCAAATATTTTACTTCATTAAAAATAATGATCTGTTTAACCCTTTACCTAATGAATCGCCCGCATCCGCCCGCGTAATATGCAAATTGAGCAGTTGAAAAAATTAAATTTTTCAAAATATTTCAACAAAACCATATCATGTGACCCCTCATTGGAACGAGCTCATTGAGATCGTTCCAATGAAGGGTCACATGATATGGTTTTGTTGAAATTTTTCGAAAAATTTAAAAAAATTATATTTAAAATAATAAATTTTGATATCGTCTGCTTTGGGTAAAGGGTTAAACCTTTAGCTTCAGATATATCCTTTAATGCTGATGTGGCGTTAAGGACCATTAACGCTAGAAACTCAACATTTTGACGCACACATCATAACCGTATTGCTCCTTGTGCCAACCTTCTTTATTGTGATAATAACGTATTGGAACATTACAAGGTACTTTTAATTTTTTAGAACTGGTTTTCAAACTTAACATTAAAATCTCTCACCCGACAATACGCTTCTACACAAAGCTTGAGTCTTGCCATATAATTTTCTTTCTGTGTTTTTTCAATACTGATGTGGTACACATAAATGGGCTCTCTAAAATTTGTTGTAATGGGGGGGGGGGGGGGTACCTTTATTCCCATAGATTCAGAGTATTTTGACATCGAAAAGATGAAGTTGTAGAGAAAAATACATACCTAAAATATTTATTACAATCTGCTAAATAATAAATGTTTTGGGGAGCATCCCTTAGCATGCAATTGCTGCCTGTTAATGTCAAAATACTCTGGCCTGTGCTACTAGAAGAACGAAAATAACTTTCTTGTAGATGATTATGGGATGATAACTCATCACTCAGTTTTTGAATAGTCTTATTTATCGGACGCTGCGTTTGTATTGACCATTCAGCATCGCATATTAAACCTACACGACAAGCATTTTAAATTCCACATAAAACAGGAGCCGGAGCCGGGGTATCTGAATGGCCGTAAGAACCGATACATTTGTAAAGGTGCCAATTTTTTTACAAATAAAAAAATAATAAAATAATATATTTTGTATTTTTAAATGCATGGACTCAAACAGTTTGAAAGATTGTAACTAAAAGAAAATGTGAATGGAAAATAAACCACCCGGAAAATCATCTTTCTTCGTTTCAGGCAGGGTTAACACTTTACCCAATGTAAGGGCCAAAACCGGCCAGCGCTATTCTAAATAATCGCCAATTAATTTTCATTATTTTTTTCATTTTTTGTCTCAAAAACATAGGTTATGACCCCTCTTTGGAACGAGCTCGTCGAGCTCGTTCCAACGAGGGCCCATAACCTATGTTTTTGAGACAAAAACTGAAAAAATTAGTTATTCAAGAATTTTTTTTGCAAGTGTCGTCTGCTTTTCGTGTTAGGTAAAGGGTCCAATGATAAATTGTATCACAGGAAACATTTGAACTTATGTACTCCAACAGTGTTTCTCTTTTTGCTATCTTTCAATTAAAAGTTGCTTCGAGAGATCGATATCAAATGATATTTATTAGATATGATTTTCTTTCCCAGAATTGCCCATTATCAAGCTCAGCCGATGTGACTACAAACTAGACAGATATTACGTCATATCTGCCGATATGAACCAGAGTTGTCCCCTTGTTGCTTTATTAGACGCACTCATTTTGTTCATAGCAAAGTCTTTCATCGTTATTCGTCGAGCGCAATCAATCGAAAATTGTCGTTATAAGGTAAAGGGAGTACATTTTATATGGTGGGGAATTATGATGGCAAGAAGTAAGGATGAGGTGGATGAAGAGAAAAAAATAGTGTTGTACAAAACTCTCAACGAAAACTAAAATTCAGAGTCGCAAGCGAAGATTCGTCGAAATGAGAGAAGAGAGAGAGTTCAGCTATCCGAATGTCATGGTTTCCCTTCTGGGGAAGCCGAGACGTCCGGATAGCTGAAATATCATCACTCGGTAACTTCCAATCAGCCATCGACCTTCAGTCTCAGGCTGATATAAAGTTACCTCGGGCTGATATCTCGGCCGATATGAAACCATCAATGTAATAACCTCTAAGTCTTTCTCATACTATTTTGGGATTAATTGTGTTCGACATATTTGAATGCAGTTTACTTTGTAAATCACACAGGCGTTAATTTGGTTACAAAGTGTTTCTGTTCCAGACGACAGTATTTTTCTATATCCAAATGGGATTTGAAAATGTCATACAACCTTTCCGAGATCGGTATTTTTGAGAACACTTGGATATGTATTCCATACCTTTGGCTCTTTTGGTGCAAGATTAATATAGACATGTTCCAACCGGGAGCGCAGTGACCGGTTAGAGCATTGGACTTCAGAATTAATGGCCGTGGGTTCGATCTTGACCAGCATCATCTGCGTTGTGTCCTTGGGTAACAGACTTAAACCCATCTGCCCTAGTGGCAGCTCGTTGGCACATTGTGCTAAAGCGTACCGCACACCAATGCAACACTGAAAACTTTTACGACGTCAAACTGATTATTTTAGGTTAGTCAAATGCTTGTCCCCAGGGATAAACTTTGGTTAGTCAGATGACTAATAAAAAACATTAGTCAAATTAACTAAGGTATCCCGAGCCAAATATTAGTAATTCTGACTCATATTCTGACAAAGTATCTCTCCCACATTAGTCGAAAGTTATAGTACATGGAGACTGAACCACCCCGAAAAACCAAAGAAGGGTGTTTTCACCCAAGCTACAAGTCTAATTTTTATTGGAAAAGGTATAAGAAACACAATCAAAACTTCATTTGGCAGATATCTTACTTATAATTTTAACATTTTCAGAGGATGAAGGTTATTGCCTTCGTGGAAACGCCACTCTGTTGGTGTTTTGTGGTAGTTTAGTCTATATGCATTGTAGTGTCTTTTACGTGTCCATTCATTGGGAAACTCGGATGAGGAACACGGAACATCGCGGGAAGTTCGTGGATATTGCATTATGACCAAACACCCACGGAGTGGAGTTTCCACCAGACCAATATTTTTGACATTCTGAGAAAGAAACACTAATTGCACGAGCAAATTTCCATCCGGTAAACTATCAGGTTATTCCTGATGACCCATTAGTTGAAACTTTGCTTCAGCTTTTATACACTCTAAAATCAGTTGCGTTAAAAATCAACCCAAATCAATTGGGTTGAGTGAATATGAACCAAATTGGGTTCATATATTCACTCAATCTAGTTGATCTGAGTTAATGTTTAACCCTTTACCCAACGAATCGGACGCATCCGCCCGCGTAATATGCAAATTCAGTATTTGATAAAATATTATTTTTCAAAAAATTTCAACAAAACCATATCATATGACCCGTCGTTGGAACGATTTCGTTCCAACGAGGGGCCACATGATATGGTTTTTTTGAAATTTGTTGAAAAATTTGAGAAAATGATATTTAAAATAATAAATCTGATATCGTCTGCGTTGAGTAAAGGGTTAACCCAATTGTCGAGTTTAGAGTGTAGATTTTCACGAAAAGAGTTATCGCCTGGGTAGAAACCTCTTCACTCTTCATGTTTTCTCATGATGATCCACACTTCATGAGCTACTGTATCTCCTGTAATAGGTAAATCTTGTCACCCCTGAAAAAATTCTGTACTCATAATGTCCAAGTTTCTATTTCTGCACAGACAATAAATACGGCTGTGAGTAGCTCGGTTTCCTCCACTTGAAAATCTGTCCAACAAGACAGGAACCTGGCTGTCCGTAAAACCACAAAAAAACAAAACAAAATAAAATAAAATAAAATAAATAAATAAATAAATAAATAAATAAATAAATAAATAAATAAATAAATAAGGCACACAAAGTTCTATGATTATATTCGCATTTTTTCTGTTTGTGTAAATCAAACACAAAGATGTATGAGTGCTTTCAGAGCGATACGTGTGTTGGAGGGGCACCTGATGTTGAGGTTCCCGTGCATGAATTGTATGCCTTGATTTTGCTGACACGGCCGTTTTTATTTTTGAAAATTATTGACTTAACCCTTTACCTAACCTGAAAAGCAGACGACACTTGCAAAAATAATTCTTGAATAACTAATTTTTTTCATTTTTTGTCTCAAAAACATAGGTTATGACCCTTCGTTGGAACGAGCGCGACGAGCTCGTTCCAACGAGGGGTCATAACCTATGTTTTTGAGACAAAAATGAAAAAAATAATGAAAATTAATTGGCGATTTTTGAGAATAGCGCTGGCCGGTTTTGGCCGTTACGTTAGGTAAAGGATTAACACGTTGTTTGACAGCCTGTCACGAGCGTTGGATACATTGCAGTGAAAGTGGGCCAATTGACCCCTGTAGGGCTGTAGAATTAAATTACCATTGTTCCCTCTGCCCAGTCACATGTTTATTGTGTTTCCCACTCATGGACCGCAAGATTTTAATGAATTTTTTTATCTATTGTCACTATTGATAAAAGAGAATATTTCGGAAGTGTTATAAATTTTGATCGATATCACGTTTTCTGTTTTAATTTCAATTGAAATTTATTGATTAGATATGATTTTCTTTGCCAAAATTTCCCATTTCGAGCTCGGCTGTTATGACTTTGAGCACGGCTGATCTGACGCCGACTTCGGCCGATATGAACCAAGCTAGAATTGCCCCCTTGATGCGTTTCTGGGCACAGCATTTTGTTTTCAGCGAAATCATTCACCGCTATTCATCGAAAGCAATCAGTAAAATTGATATTACCATGCAAATTCGGTAGTTTTTGAATGGTGAGGAATGAACGATGGCATTAAGTAAGGATTAGATGGAAGAAGAGAAAAAAAGAAGAGAGTCTTAGCGGAGATTCGTCGTGGTGAGAGAAGAGATAGTTCAGCTATCCGCGGCGTTCGGAAAGGTGAACTAGAAGAGGAAAATGCAGACATTACGAAAAGAACGAAACACAATAACACTGTTAGAAAACTGAAAGAGATTTGAGAACTTTTTGTAATTATTTGTTTTGGTTTAATAAATAAAGCGGTTTTTACTTGATTAGTTTCATATCGGCCGAGATATCAACCGGAGGTAACATCATATCAGACTGAGACCGAATGTCTCAGTCTGATGTGAAGTTATCGAGGGCTGATATCTTGGTCGATATGAAACTAACCAAGTAAAAACCGCTTTATTTATTAAATTTGACGCAAATCAGTCTGATATGATGTTACCTCCGGTTGATATCTCGGCCGATATGAAACTAAACAAGTAATAATCTTTAAATCTCTACTCGCAGAATGAGAAGAATACCTAATTTTCTTGTAGGTAGCAGATTTATCATCATCCATAACTTGAAGGAAATCTAAGTTTCAGCCGCGAGTGTAAATTTACATTGCCTTGTTCCACTCATGAGAAAATTCTGGCACCACTCATAAAAACAGCAGTTTTCCTCTACAATTTGCGTCAAATTTGTAAAATGGTAGGAAAATCGATAATTATAACATTATCGCACCGCTCGCGTTGCTTATAGTGGGTGAGGACCTTGATAGCCCATTATCGCGATAAAAAATCGAGTTGGCAAATCAGAAACGATAGAAGCATGCAACGACTGGTCCAACCTCATCTACTGCGTTAGCAGAGTTTTCGGTATCGGTCGCATTTGCGCGGAAACGTCTAGAAATGATTTTGTGAATACGTCGTATTTCAGTTTTTTTCTCCCTGCATGCATTCTCTTACGGCATGAAAATAATTAGCTGTCCACGAACAGGTGACACGGCGAACAACAGATAGGGAGTTATAATAAGTAATAATGTCATGAGGCTGAGGATTGGTTTTCAAGTGAACGAAATAGCAAATGTGAACTGAAATGCCCATTTCCTGCAGACGGCAAACAATCCCATTCACGATTGAGCATCTCCAGGAAGACTGCTGGCATTCTTAATCACAGTTCAGCGATGTAGTTCAGGGAAACATTCTTCAGCGGTCGATGACAACATTTATTTTACTGTTACTGTTTACATTACTGTTTCGCATGACAAACGCGTCTGAATATTTTCCGATTTAGTGTCTCCGAATTAGGAAGGCGCCCTAATATACTTGCAGTTCAGACGAAATTGATTCTCTGTCTACTCTATCTTCACACACACACACACACACAAAATATATCACAGAGGTAAAAGCAAGAAGTCGGGTATCATATATACTTTTTTCTGGTTCCGGGGCAAGATTCGGAAATTTCCGTATGGAAGACACAATCGTTTGCAGTTGCAGCTAGAGCAGAAACGGTTAACCGATTAATCGATTAATCAATGATCAACAAAAAGTAATTGATCGAATAACCGTTACTTTTGAACTACTGATCATCACTCTGTATCAGTAGCTAGAAATGGTCATTCTTAACCCTTTACCCATTGCGGGTAGCAGACGATACTTGCAAAATAAATTCATGAATTACTAAAAATTTAGCTCGTTCCAATGAGGGGTCTTAGGCTATGTTTTTGAGACAAAAATTGAAAACATAATAAATTTGAATGGAGGTTTTTGTATATAGGCCTAGTCTGTTTTGTTTGTCACGTTGGGTAAAGGGTTCATGCTAGAAATCATCAACGGTATGGCAATTATTCAGTTTTCTATTTGAACAAGTGATTAATAGGTTAACCAAGGTTAATCCACGTGATTATTCGACCAAGAAAACCCCTTAACCGTTTCCGCTCTTGTTGCAGCCCCCAAGCGTTTGGCCAATAATGTTCAAAATATTTGAAAGAAGTTCTACTTCCCCTCCTTAATACCAGAGAACTTCCTTTTGAACAGGCGATTATCCGAGTCGGGGTTAGCAGCTGAGTAGTGACTACCCCAATAGCGTGTCAGAGTATACACAATGTAGGCCTATTGGGCAATCTGGGCGATTTTAAGGATATAGTGGACTACTGGAACCCACATTTCTTCTCAGGTCACATTTTAACATGCTTCTTGCAGGCGAAGGTCCCGGCAACCCCGCTTACACTTAATCATCCGTCTTTCAAAGTCGCTCTGCATTTGGCGCAAGTATTTCACCATCTGCCGATTTGTTCTGATTCTTCAGCTGCAAGCATTTTTTTAGCCCGAAGGCTTCTCTTCTGCCTGACAGATGGCTGAAGAAGAAGAAAGAAGCCGAACCATGACGAGACCGTGGTATGCACATCTAAAACGAGAGGGGCGTGTTTATTTATGCATTTGCACATCTCCGATTATAATAAGTGTGTTGAAACAAAAGGATGGCGCCAGCTGCTTCAAATATGCCTTTACCCAACGTAACGGCTAAAACGGGCCAGCACCATTCATAAAAATCACAATTCAATTTTCATTCTTTTTTCGTTTTTGTCTCCAAAACATAGTTTATGACCCCTCATTGGAACGAGCTCGTTCCAGTGAGGGTCATAAGCTATGTGTTTGATTCAAAAAATGAAAAAAAAAGTTATTCAATAATTTTGTTTGCGCGAGTCGTCTGCCTTTCCTGTGTGCTAAAGGGATATTCTTCTCAATCAGTTTGCTACGGCCAGCACTATTCATCGACATATTCATACATAAAAGATAAATATGATTTCTGTCACTCACCATAGTCAGACCTGAAAATAAGCAGTCTGACATTTAAAGAATGAGGTCCCCAGAGGGTGAATTTGATGATGCTATCCCACAAAGTGGGCCAATTTATCCTTTGGGTACCTCTTTCTGTTTAGTTTTGAGACCCTGATTCAGACTGAGGTTCATAGAGGGTAAGTTTAGTGATGCTACCCTGCTGAGCAGGGTAGCATCACTAAATTCACCCTCTGGGGACCTCATTTTGCAGATGACAGTCTGCTTATTTTCTGGCTTGACCACAGTACAAGTAAACTAGGCCCTGATCTTTTAATTTGTTATTGGATGTGTGCAATCATCCATAGTCAATTTTGGGCTGAAAAAATTAACCATCCCACTTTCTAGGGATGTCAAACCCCATTTGGCTCATTTTTCAGATTAGTGTTAAAGTCTTCCGAACTTTATCATTAGGAATTCATATATTACTTTGACAATCTACATGCAAAAAGCTGTATATCTTATGCCTCCCAGACGTCACTTGAGTCTCAAAAAAGTCTCAAGCGGTATAGTGATGCGACAGTCAGGTATATCAAAGAGACAGGCTGCTGCAGCTCCATGCGTTCGCCAAATTGTGATTTCTGGGGTCTCGAAACAGTTCAGAACTCCTGGTAGAATCGAGAAAAATATGGTACGGATCGTCAAGGGGTCACAGTAGCTCATTGAGATATTTGGATGGTTACCACAGCATGCATGTTCTGCACCATCAGTGCTACAGTTCTGCAAAGCAACGCCCATAATGCAGCTGGTGGCACTGTATGCACACAAACAACCAGGAACCGACTCCAAAATGCAGTATTACGTGCAAGAAAATTCACAGTTCGAATTTTTGTGCAAGAAGGACACAAACGACATGGGGTTGAGTCGCGTAGAGATCTCTAAACTGGATACAGACTTAATAGACCAACGTCTATTTACACAAGAGACCATTTTCTGTCTAGACAATCTGAATAGATGTACCATAATATGGAGAAGGTACAGCGAGAGGCTTGCTGATATCAATATGGCGGAACATAACTGGTATGGTTGTGACTCATTAATGGTGTGGGGGATGTGTCGGTTTTGATGGTCACACGGTCCTGTCAGTCTCATCCAGAATGAGAATCTGAATGGAAAATATTATAAAAGTGAGTTTCTGGAACCCTTTGAGCGACCGTATGTAACGGCACTAAGTGCTGACATAATCTTAAGGGATAATGCCAGATCCGATTGAGCCAGATTGAGGACTGATAAAGAGGAGGGGGGAAACTGATTGGATGTACTGGCTAGCATGCTCAGTCGACCTTAACCCCTTAGAACATGCATGGGACAGGCACAAGACTTCAGGGGAGCCCATCCATCCATCCAGCTAAATACCATAGAAGAACTCGAACAACACCTTGTTGGTGAATAGGACAATCCGCCAAAACACACATTCCAAAATTGCCCGAAGAATGAGGAAACACTTTCTGAAAAATGTAGAATGCAAGAGAGGGTCTATTTTATTATTATTTATTGGTGTTTAAGGTCACATACTTATGCACAATGGCTAATCGTGAACGTGGCAGTTTTACGGGTGGAGGAAGCCGGAGTACCCGGAGAGAACCACCGAGCATCGACGAGCAACTGTCAGCTCCCCAGCATTCTAACTCTGTTCAAGCTCCGCGCAAGCAGGGTTACAGCGGTTAAAGACATGTGCACCATCGACGTGCAATACGCCTTAGTACACGGCGTCATCGTGCCCCATGTAGGCAACCGGTATAAAGTGACCCGCCGGTCGTCCCGGACGGGGATCGAACTCGGGACCTCTAGCATTGAAGTCCAACACTGAGCCACCGCGCTCCCAAGAGTGGGACAGATTGCATACTAAAACTGCCTTTCTTGACATGAACAAATTGTTTATGATAAAAACTGAGTTGTCCTGTGGGCGGTGTAAAATTCTCCGAAAAGGGGGTGACCCTCTTTCTCATACCTTGATTCCTGAATCTATGACTGAACACAGGTAATAACAAAGAGAAAATTTTGTTTCTAAACTGTGGAGAGTGATTCGACTCGCACATTGTCCTCTCATTTATGTTCTATGTGGAAATATATCGACGACGGCCAGGGTCCAACCCCTAGCAAGTTGTGAGTAGTGTATATAGCTGACAGTATCCACATGAGAATTAATGAAATAACTTTTCTGTTGATGCATTTTTCAGTTTTTCTTTCACCGAGCCGAAACATCATAAGCCCGGTGCGTCTCGAAATTTCGGGCTCCTCCACTTTCATTACGCTTCAGTGTCTCTGCATGACTAATTACCTAATTAGCATTTTACGCCGTTTTTAACCCTTTGATGCTTTTGTACGTGTTATTACATACGAAATCTTTTGTTTAATTTAATTAATGTAAAACAGCCTTAACGTGTTTCTAACACGCATATGAAAAAATATGTGCTGTTTTTGAGTATAATGTGGAATGCAAGTTTCAATGCATTAAAGTACACGGATTATTTTACAGAAGACAGCATCACTTCAAACTGCATTTTGCACTTTCTTAGAAATCAGAAGAACGTCTCTTTTGCAAATTTACTAAGAGCTGCAGAATCACTGAAGGACCGTCCCTGTCTTATATCATCATGAAAATCGACTTTCGATAAAGTTATCTCCAATAAAAATGGGGGCGCGGTGGCGTTGAGTAACCGGTTCTCGTCAGATCACCGAAGTTAAGCAACGTCGAGCCCGATTAGTCCTCGGTTGGGTGACCGTCTGAGCGATCGATTCGGACTCCCGCGTTGTGTCTTTGTGTAAGGCACTTAACCCCGATTGTCCACCTGGGGGCGGGGGGGGGGGGGGCACGATGACGCCGTGTATAAAGGCGTACTGCACGTTGATGGTGCACATGTCTTCAACCAATCTAACCCTGCCTGTGCTGCAGTGCAGAGTTACGATGTTGGGGAGCTGGCAGCTGCTCGGTGGTTCTCTCCGGGTACTCCGGGTGCTCCGGCTTCCTCCACCCGTAAAACTGCCACGGTCATGATTAGCCATTGTGCATAAGTATGTGACCTTAAACACCAATAAATAAATATCTCCCATAAAATTAACAGACGAGCGAGGAAGGTCGATTATGAAGCAAGTAATGGTTAAGAAAACACCTATGATATCGGCAGAAAATTAATCCAAGTTTACTTTTAAAAAAACAAAAACAACAGACAGCTCTCGGAGCTGTCTATTGTTTTCGTTTATTAAAAATTACAAAAGGAAACGTTTGCTATATATCAGTACCACACCCACCAACACTCAGTAAAAGTCATCTTTTGCTCTATATTTAGAGATTGTGTTTTTCTAGTAATTTGCAAGTTTATTATTCTTCCGAGGAAAACAATTTAGCAAATCTCACCTCCTATAATTTTATATCAATGGAAAGGATAGCGTCTGTATTATAATGTCACGGTGTGAACAGAAAAGAAAGTTACCGAATATAAAAACATGGCGAAAACGTCATTTTTTTATTTTTAAATGGGTTTCAACAGAGAATAATTGTTAAAAGTTCAAACTGATTGGGGAAAAAATTGTAAAAATCCAGCTTCTGTATTTTTATACTACTCTACTGGAAAATGCCTAAAGGTTGTCAAATGATGCGTACACCTATGATACAAATTCACTAGCATTTCATAATTTTCATATGATCATCCCACACTCTTAGTGTTAAATTTCTTGACAGCATTGGGAAGTTAAGGGGAGGTAACCTTCCTGCAGATCACTTCCACTGACGAAAATTGTTAGCCATGAAAGAAAAAACTGAAAATATTCTTGTCGGCGTTGAAACCCTGCCGAAAGAGTTTTCTTCTTCACAAATCAGCCTCCTCGCAAAACCCAACTAAGCCACGTAGACCGCTGGAGTTGTGTACGAGGTATAGTAAGTTTCGCAAGGAGGATGGAGCCTACGTGTGGTCTCAAACCCCGTCAAGCCCGTTTAATGTGGAACTTTGTTCTACAATTATAAACCACATAATTTTTTTACTTGTGGGTTTTCGCTATCTGTTTATTGTATAGAAAGCTGGGGTAACGCTAAAAGGATTAGATCTTAAAATATTAAAAATCATGACTGTGGTAAGCTCCGTATCTGAAACGCACCTGAACGCACTAAAATTAAGGTGATATAATTATTTATCGCACAACCACCGCCCAAAACGTAGTGTTGTATTTGAATGCATGTATATATACTACTCAAAGTTTGCTTAGCACCTAGTATATCCAACTACCTGTTTTACGTTGTAGTTGAAATATTGTAATGAAAAGTGTATATATTTTTTATTTAATTATATCTTTAATGATTTAAGTCCAGAAATTAAGATTTTATTTGTGTTTGACATTATTTTTTTAGCTTTTGAATACGATAACCATGGAAAATGGATATTATTGGTAAAAGAGGAAATTTTTCAATATGCCAGAAAGTTGACGGAGCGAACTGGTATGGGTTCAATATCGAGTTTGAGACTCATTATTGTAAATTACAGCTTGACAACGCCTTCTCATGCTCCCAATCAGGTTACTGGTGGTCCTTTGTGGAATGTTGTTCCATTCTTGGTCCAGCATTACACCAAGCTCCTGGACACTTCTTGGCTGGACTGGACGGGCTGAAATTGCAAGCTGCAACTCATTTCAGACATGTTCAATTGGATTGAGGTCAGGGGATCTTGCTGGCCAGTCCACACTCTCAATCCCCTCCCTCTGTCGGTACACCCCGACAGCATGGGCAACATGAGGACGGGCATTATCGTCCATCAGAATGAATCTATCACCCATTGCACCTGCATACAATCTGACGTGGACATCCAGGATCTCATCAATATGCCGCTGTGCAATCAATGTACCACATTAAAGGACACAGAGCTCTGTACATCCATTCCTGCTGATGCCACCCCAGACCATCAATGACCCTCCACCCTAGCAGTCATACTCAGCAATGTTGGCTGCATATAATCGCTCTCTTGGTCTTCTCCATACCCTAGAACGCCTATCTGTGTGGTCTAGGCAGTACCTTGACTCATCTGCAAAAAGGACAGTCGCCAATCTTCTCTGGTTTATCCAACGTGGTCCTTGGCCCATTCATATCGTGCCTGGCTGTGGTTCTGGGAAAGCGGAATGTGAATACATGGTCTTCTCGGTGGGAGACCACCTTCGTGCAACCTTGCCCGGATAGTCTGCGTCGAAACAGTTACCCCGGATGCATTCTGAAGGTCACTACGAAGCAGGGTTGCTGTGGCAAAGCGGTTCCTACGGGCCTGAATGATCGATCAAAAGTCGGTCTTCAGCTGCAGATGTTGCCCTGTCGCTGCCCCCACCATGCCGTCTTACTGGTTTGCCATACTGCTGAAATCTTGCCCAGGCTCTAGTGATCACCGTATGATCACACGCAAATTTCTATTATATCTATGGCCACCCGCATTGACGTAGTTTTGAGGTGAAAGTGTTTTTCAGCGAAATTCCAATGGAAATCGTGACATCTTTTCAACAGTGCATTCATGTTATAAAATGGATCCTGTGCCTAGATTCCTCACTAAATAGCGACTCCAAACGAATTTCGTGAACTCACTTCTTAAATGCCGTGTTGAAGCGCGACTTCTCAGAGATTTTACATCATAAACTGCCTTGCAAATAATGTTAAAATATATAATCATCGGAATTTTTTTTTCTCGTTTGTAAACTGGATTCGATGCGATTTCGTAATCCGGGCCTTAGAATAGAACAAAGACAAATATTCATTATTTTGAGCTCAAACATAAAGATAAAATATGAACTCCTTGTTTGTAATTTTGTCTGAACGATTCGTTGCATCAAAATTAATATCAGTGATTCTATGCTTTGAGAATTTTACACGCTTGATGTAATGGGCGTGTTCGAGCGTTGTGAAAAAGTTCTATTTTCCGACTTTTGTTCTCAGTTTGCAATTTCGACACAATATTTTGGCTCCGATTGTCGATTTGCTACAGAACAAAGGCAGTAGTCACCTGAAATTAATCCAAGGGAAGATATGGAATATCTAATCACTGCATTTAATTTTGACGTAAAGATTCGTTGCGTCAAAGTAAAAACTCAGTTGTTTTATATTTCAGTCTATACATTGGGCTCCTTGCCGTTAGTGTTTCTGTTTGTTGTCCAGCGATGTAAAGATTGGAGAGATCGCATCTTGCAGAAATTGCAAAGTGGAATGAAAATTTGATATTTGTTACTTCATCGCAATGCTCAGGGTGCCCGCATCGCATAATCACATTTTCGTTTGTAAATGGCTTTATTCGACACAGTGAGTTTAATATCCGTCTCTGTTCTGCAGGTCATCATTACTTCTTATGATTGACTATGGGTTCGTTGCATCGTTAATAATGTTGGCAGGCGACAACAATCCTTTGATGGTAAACAAGTGAGAATTCTATAATTTAGTATACGCTTGTTCTATGTTATCCCCATCTACAGCTACACTAAACCGTGCGGAAAATGAAAATATGTTCCGCACATATGTGCGGAAAGGAAATCGTTGACAGACTATTTTTAAATAGAAGCGAAATTTCACTGGAATTTTCTACAAATCGTGCAACGCAATTACAATTTGAATCGCTAGCGATAGCTAAAATCGTCCCCTGAGTTCCGATGTGTTCTATGTGCCACTAGGCACATAGAACACATTGGAACTCAGGGGACGAAATGGCAAAACGACTTCCCCTCGCAAATTTGGTTGGCGATAAAATGTGTTCTTTTTGTTGATAGTTGTCAAATGAATTATTGAGTGTCCTTCTAATAATGTTTTTATAGACGTGAAGGCGTGTAATAAACACAGAACGACCCGCGTGTGTGAATGGGTTAATCGATATAGCACCTGTGCCATCGCAGAAGGATTAACCCATTCACACACGCATGTCGTTCTGTGTATTTCTTATTAAATCCAATTGCTATTTTAGTATGCAGAAAAGTAGTCGATAAGATATATTTTTATTCAGTTTGTTAGTGGCCTAATCACCTAGTATGAGATTTGAGATGTGAATTAATTCCATATTGGGGCCGACCTGCTTCGCTCGAGCGCCACATGAAAAGAGCTGGCACCGTGTATACCATATTATCCCTCTGACAAACCCTGTCACTGATGATATACCAGGCATGCGTTACAGCTTCAATCTGAGATGAAAGATAAAATTCGATTTTGAACAAGTCCGCTGTAAGCTGAGTTTTCCCTTTTCAAAGATTTAGCCCATAAACTGTATTTGAAATTTATCTCAGAATTTATGTTCAACATCGAAAAATAGTTTCCCCAAACCTGTATGATTTACTGACAACAAACATCATGTTTTCCTATTTGACTTAGGCTGAGTTTGATGAACAAAGTCTATTTGAAGTAAAACTATTTTAAATTATTTTAGACCAACGAATTAAAAATAGACATTTTTGCAGATTCTGTGAACATTTATCATATTAATGTACTGTCACCCAGTATATACGGACGCATTATTGCAAAAAAAAAATAACCTACGAATTCGAAAATATAATCGTTCTTTCTGTGCAGTCAATGATGTTGTGCCTTTCAATAATTCTCAGATATTTTGACATTTATGAGCAATGCGGGAAGATATAGTTTGAAATGTGTGAACCCTTGACTCTCTATGATCCGTAATAACATTTGATTGATAGGGAAATTTATTGGAATTTTTGGATCAAATTTGACATAAAGATTATTCACTGTGACGTCTATAGCTCCATAGTGTTTCTCATTTCAAAACCCTTCCAATGCAGAATACTATACGATCCATTAAATGAACTCTGATGTACTTAGCATAAAACATTTACCCTCAGTGGCGTGGCCACGGGGGAGGGGGGATTGGGGGTTGAGGGACGCCCCCCCCACTTTCCTTCAAAGTTGGTCCTCGAAATATGTCCAAAAATGGCATAAAAATCGTAGGGGGATAGGGTCCATGGGGGTAAGGTTGTAGATTTGTTGATTGCTTGTCCTAAAATCTGTGTCGGTGAAAAGGTAGACAGTCGTCAATACATGAAAAACCTCAAAATATCCGCTCAGATGCAAGGAGATGGGGCTTTCTGAACCCTGGAATTCAAATTTTTTCTACCACGGGCCGAACCATAGTCGGCCCGTGGTAGAAATATTTGGAATTCCAGGGATCAAAAATCCCCATCCACGACCCTTGGCCGTCCCATATTGGACACATTTATTTCCCTCAAGTGGAAACCCTGATTATTGCTACCTTGGTTATCAAGCTCAAACTTTAGGGACGCAAAATTCTGAGCTGTGAAGGCTTGGAAAGCTTTTCCCGTACACTCCCCCCCTATCAAAATGGAGCTAAGCCAGGCTCTGCGAGTTTGTCCCCTCACTTGCTTTGGGCTGGCTACGCCACTGTTTACCCTTTGTATACGATATCAAAATTTGTTATTGTAATTATTGCACACTTCTAAAACTAAAAATATATAAACACTTATGCTGCTGAAAGCGACTATTGTCACCACTTTTACGATGATTATCTGCACGTTCTGGTATGCGTAGATCAAACGTACCATCTGATTAAGAGAGCCCTTTCCAACAATTAATCAGATGATAGAATTTTAAGTATGTCATAAATTTTATTAAACTTCCTCGCATACAGCCGTAAATAGAGGTCCTCCATATATAGGTAAAGTGGGCGTGGCAGTAAAAGGGTAATGACCCCTCCCCACTCCAACCCATGTACAGAAAAATAACTTATTTTTGATAACAAACAAATTACAAGAATTTCGGAGTCTGGTTCTTTGAATTTTTTAGGAATGAATATAGATGATAAACTTAGCTATAAATACCATGTCTCCATATTGGGCTCTAAATTGGCAAGAGCAAATTATGTAATTAACAAAGTAAAAAAGATTTTGCCTTATAGGTATCTTTTATCATTATACTACACTCTAGATCATAGTCATATGTTGTATGGCATCCAGATATGCTATTTTTAATGCAGAAACGTCCTGTCCGTGTCATTAACAATAAAAAGTAAAATTTCCCTCACTGACGCGTTATTTTTAAAAAATAGAATTCTGAAAGCACCTGACTTACACTGGGTCAACTTACTAATGTTTACCCTATACTGGATTAATAACAGTCTCCCTTCCAGTTTTAAAAAAGTTACAATTCGTAGAATACAAGAAAGTTGGGAGTCACTACTAGACAAGGGGAACAGGTTACGACATTTAGACCCAGGACGAAATCGGTTCAACAATTATCGACATATCTATACACCTGGAACTTAATTCCCCTGTTTTTTTCGCAGTGGTGTTAATAGAAACTCCTTATTTTCATGCTCTCTCTCAGATGGCCAAAATGAAAAGTTTGCGGAAAGAATGGTTTATTGACAAATGAAAGACAACACAATGATGAAAATATGCAATATTTTAATGGCACTATTTACACATATCTGTCACTAATGTTTTTGATGGAAAAATGTTCTCTTGACAAGTATGGTGCTGAAACGGTCCATGATGAAACAATGCCGGTAATTACTGACAAAAATGTGACTTGTGGGCTCCTGAACACAATATCAGTGTCTGACGTCAGTAGCGAGTGTAAACACCAAGTGCCCGGATGAAAGCCTGAACCCCCCGCCTAATCCTACCAGTGAGCCTTCTTATACGGACCAGGGGCAACTGCTGCCAGTCCTCATACAATGCAGTTTCCAAATCGGCCAAATTCTGTACAGGCGGATCCCTTGGTTGCATACGACGTCCAGAAAGTCCCAGATCTGTTCTAAGGGATTCAAATCGGGGATCATTGCAAGCCAAGGTAGTGTTGTAATAGCGTTGTTCTGAAGGAATGCTGTCACAGCATGGGAACGATGTGGCCTTGCCTTGTCGTCCAAGAATACAGGGGGAATAGCCAACGAGTGGTTGTCAAAATGAGGCATGACAACCGGATTGAGAATGTCCCGGATGCACTGATGACCATTTAGATTCCCACGTACAGTCACATATCAAGTTTACAATCATGAGAGAGGCATCCCCAGATGATTACTAATCCTCCACCATATGGAATAGTAGGTCTGGTATTCCTGGGCACGTAAGCAGTATTTCTATGACTCCACACTCTCATGCGACCATCTGTGACGTGAAGCAGGAACCTACTCTCGTCTGACCAATGGACTCTCCACGTCCTGAGATTCCAATGTTGTCGTGCCATACACCACTCCAAACGTCGTCTTTGATGCTGATCGGACAGAGCTGGACGTTGGTGACCCTTCTGGGCCTCATACCAAGTGTTTGAGACGGTTTCAGACAGTTCTGTTGCACAAATGCCTGTTGGGGAGCCAAAGGCGTTTCAAAACCCCATTTGAAGCAAAGGATTCACGCCTAACGAGACGTGCCAGACTCCAATTTTCCCGAGAAGAGGTCTTTTGGGGTTCTGCAGGCCTTGGTCGGTCCTTAACATCGTTGGTTTGTTGATGTTTTCTGACAAGTTTGCTTATGACAGGATGACTATAGCCAAGTTACCTTCCAATAGCTTTGAACGACATGCCTGTTGCATGCATGCCAACGATTTAGGGCCTCTGACAGTCTCCTCCTTGCCACATCAACATGTATTGATAAAAGTAGTGACAATTTGTTTGTTTTATACCTAGATATTCCATGTGGATGATAGTGTTTTTTGTGACATTCGTGGGAAGCATGCTTCACGGGAACGAAGGAATGAGTTTAGATGAAATGCACTGCAAGATGTAGTAATCATTAAAACATAATAATAAGTAACAGCAACTTCACTGTCATGAAACATTTCAGGGGGTGCTTAATTAAGTTCCAGGTGTATATTTCCAAAAGTTTAGAATGAGTTACACGAAGATACTCGAAAAAGAGTAAACATGCATCAATTCAAGAAAGTGATAATTCACCAAATCATCGACGATTCATACGACAGTTCAATTATCTGTAGTAACCCTCTTTGTATTGACTGTAGGTCTCACCTTACTGCCCACAATGGAAATTGATCTCGAAACTGCAAATTATATGTCATTGACCATGTGGGGTATTTTGAAGAACCCCTATGCTGATGTATTCAAGAAAGGAGACGCTCGGTGTCAAGATAGACTTAGTTGGATAGGTGCTTAATCAGCGGGCGTTGTGGACGAAAATGCAATTCTCACCAATCAAGAAATAAATATATGAATAAAATAGTACTCTGTCTCACTCTGGATCTCATCTTCAAATATCCATTCCTTCCCAATGCTTGATATATGTTCATCCTTGTAAATCCGCTAACAACCAGAGGAATGGTGGATATCACCAACTCCGTTCCCCCTGTTTGTGACCACTAACCCCAATCATCAACGCAGCCAGATCACCCCAAATACCATCTAATTAATGTAACGGCCAATATCTGCTACTGCTACACATGTATACATGAAAATCAAGGTCTGCCATTGTAACACACGGACATTATCATTCACGCTGTGTCTGTCTCTCTCTCTTGGCTTCGAGAATGTGACTGGTGCCCCCCCCCCCTCCCCCCACCCGGAGGAGCGACGGCGCCGAAATTTCATCTGAGGGGATGGGAGGGGGGGGGGGGGGGTGTCATATGCTGCATTCTTAAGACAGGGAATGATAAATCGTCTGTTCATGAGAGCTGTCCTTGATAGTATCATCCTGATCGGGCCAACTATGCTTATATCCAATATCCAATCAGTCAATCCTCGTAATCTGCAGAAATTGATATCAGCAGAAACGGTAGGAGTCGGCAGGAAGACAGCGATTCTGGCTATTTCTTCTCCTTGCAATGTACACAACTCACTCGCTAACTTAACTGTTGATATGTCATTATTAAACTTATTCTGAAGATGTATCATATGAAATTGTATTTGTACGGGTATATTGCAAAATCATTCATTCATTCATTCATTCATTCATTCATTCATTCATTCATTCATTCATTCATTCATTCATTCATTCATAATTATTTTCGAGGAGCTATCACATGATGTGTCGCAAGTTTTTGAAAAAATATTATTTTAAATGCTCAGTTTGGTTGGATACGGCCGATTTCTTTTGGAAAAGGGTGTGGCCTTGCAGTTTTTTTCGACCCACAGAAACCAGGAAAATGAAAGTGAATCTATCAGTCACCAAGTATAAGAGAAACGTGTGACCTTGCAGTTTTTTTCGACAAATGTTGTCTACCTATCCCCTCAACTAGGAAACAATGCGTAGTTACGGGGGAGGGCTGAGAGGGGTTTCCACTCCTAAAAATGTCGCTGCCCCCCCCCCCCCAAAAAAAAAAACATTGACCCAATGCACGCACGTTTCACGCAACATAGATCCTCAAAATGGTTTCCAATATATAGAGGCTACACGAGCACGAGCTTCAAATGCTTTGTATTCGCTCAATTTTTCCAAATGTTATCGGGGGAAGTGGCAACAGCCACAGGATCATAGTTAAGTCTAGGAGAGGCCCGCGAAACCCCACACAATGACCTTTCAAATATCACATTTGCCATACTCCCCCCCCCCCCCAACAAATTGCTAGGCACCCCCTGTTATAAAGTCCTGGCTTCTCCTAGAAACAATTGTCCAGATTATACGTGTTCTCTTCTTTACTATCCAAACCGTCGAAGTCGGAGCACAAATGGCAGATACTCCCTCTGCTCTTTTCTCACCAGACATGCAAGTCGTTACAAGAGTGTTTAGAAATGTAAATATGCATGCAAATGTCTCACTCTACAGATATTTCTGTAATATATTTTCTTCAAATGTAAGCTAAATTTGACCAATTAATTCAACATTGAGAGGATTCAGCTAACTTCTGTCATCTTCTGATCCAAGGGCTAGCCTTCCAGCTGTAAGATCTTAAAAACCCCTAACCCATTGTTTCTTTGTGGGGACACGGAGGAAACAAATAAATCCTTGTGGGCACGCAAACTCTATTGTCTTGGTTCTCACAACATCCGGAAGACAGACAACCCCACACATAATCTTGCTTAGGCGTCGTTGTGGGGACTTGTTGTTTTTTATTTTGTTCTCGGTGAGAAACATGATAAGCAAGTCCACACAAAATGGGAATACAAACCCTAGCCTATCGCTTTCTTTGGGAAACCCGGCGAAAACAAACGAAATCCTTTTGGGGACGCAAACGCCATTGTCTTGGTTCTCACAAAGGCGGGGAGAGATACCCATACTTCTTAGCACCTTCTATCGCACTCGTTAAAATCTGTGAATCTCGCAAATGACACTTCTGTGGGTCCATTTTCAAATTTTTCCTCACCTTGCCTCGACCATCATCACTGACTTGTCTCGTCACGAAAATCCACTTTTCATAAAGTTATCTCCCCTAAAATTATTTGGCGGCGAGGAAGGTCCCATTAAGAAACATGTAAGAGTCGAGAAAATACCCTCGACAGAAATATAAAGCGAAGTTTCCATTTGTTACTTTTAATAAACGAAAACAAAAGACAATTCTCGGAGCTCTCTGTCGGTTTCGTTTGATAAAAGTTATAAAGGAAAACTTGGCTTTCTATGACAAGCTAATTAGAAGCAATTAAGTAACTGGCAACCTTAGTTCTTTATTTGATGAATGTGTTTTTACAGTAATTTGCAACTTTTTATTTTTCCAGGGCGCGGTGGGTCAGAAGGTAGAGGTGCAGGCTGCAAGCCGAGAGGTCCTCAGTTCGAATCCCACATGCGGCAACCGCGTTGTGTCCTTGGACAAGACACTTCACCCCCATTGCCCACTTGGGGCACGGTGGCGTTGTATACTAATGCGTACTGCACGTCGACGGTGCAGCTGTCTTCAACCAATGCTAACCCTGCTTGTGTGGAGTTAGTATGTTGGGGAGTTGACAGCTGCTCTCTGTTGCTCGGTGGTTCTCTCCGGGTTCTCCGGCTTCCTCCACCCGTAAACTGTCGAGGTCATGATTAGCCACTGTGCGGAAATATGTGACCTTAAACACCAATAAATAAATTAATAAATAAATACACTTTTCTATGAAAAAATTAATAAATCCTACCTCCTACACTGTTATTTTAATGGAAAGGGTAGTGCCTATATTATGTGTCACGATGCGCACACTGTTGTTGTGATGAACAGAAACAATGTTAAAGAACATTAGAAGATGGTGAAGGTGCCGTTTTCTTATTTTTAAATGGGCTTTAACAGAGAATAATAGCCAGACGTTCAAACCGATTGGGGAAAAAGACGTCTGCTCGGGGTAGCTAGTTAATGATTTTAGGCCTTAAACATGCTGTTCAAGTATCCAATGAATGGCCCGAAATAGCTATTTCTTTCAATAAACAATCAAATACGATTGTTACTTTGATCTGAACTATTTTACGCTCTAAAATCAGTTGGGTTAAAAATCAACCTAAATCAACCGGGTTGAGCGAATATGAACCCAATTGGGTTCATATTCTCTCAACCCACTTGATTTGGGTTAATTTTGAACCCAACTAATTTCAGAGTGTATACGAATGTATAATTACCACAGGGACGGACACTCCAGTTTAAACCCTTCTCTTGTTATATAATTATTATTTATTTAAAAATATAAGCGGATAAACCGTTGCACGGGAGTTCAGCACGAATACAAGTGACTCAAAAATTCAAACTTTTTGGACCTGGGAAGATTACTTTGATATTTAAAGTAAAAAAGCCAACGTCTCAGCCTAACTTGGTCAAAACAGATCCAGAGTTGACCGAATGCTCTCTTACATCTAATGTGGAATTTATTCTGTCTCGAGACACCTTCTGAACGACTAATGTTGTCCCAAATGTTGTGTCCTATAGCCTTAAGATCCACACGTGGTATTTTAATTTTAAGAGGACACCGTGAAGTTGCTGCAACTGACATCTTATCATATAACCGACATCAAAGTATTTGAGATAAAAACAGAAGATGACGGATTTTTAGTTCAAGAGTCTGCGCCAGGCCGAAAGATTTTTCACATTGTCACGCGTGACAAAGTCACGCCTGGTGATATAATATCTTTCGGCTTGACATAGTCTCTTTAACGTTACAATATGACATTTTCTGTCCACACTTCTGAAACCCAAACCTCAAGCCTTAAAATGGACATCTTTATATTTCCGATGCAATGTAAGATTAAAAAAATTAAGAATTCGGCAACAGTGACGTCTATAATGAGCAAAACGGAGTTAGTACGTAGATTTAACAACGATTTCATCCTTGTTTTTATCTGAAATATTAGTAATAGAGATAAAATTAATAGCGCATTACTCTTCCTTTGCAGCAAGTTTTGAATTGTGAAACCATAATGCTAGTATTAATTATAGCACATCCGCCCATGCCCTGTCCTTCGTTTTTCCAAGCACGCAGTCACACTCAATATATTAATGAAATAAAACAGCGCAGCTTTGTGATTCTTGTTCCCAATAACTATCTACCAAATCGTTTCTGTCTCCACTTTTTAACTTCCTGCTTCCCCATTTCGCACTGATGCGTGGATCGAAGCTTCAAAAAAGATATCTAGAAACTTCACTCTGCTATCTTTCCTACATGGCTAACCCATTTGGACAAAGGGTTTGCGCACTGTCTGCTTTTATTGTCGTTTTATCAAGTCCGCATGGCTGTGCAAGTTAGTATTTTTCTATGTGTTTAGTCTGCCATAATAAACAACACTAAGAAAAACACAACTCATTTTGCCAGGCAAAAAGTACTTTTGTTATCTACTCCCTGGCAGTCAGAACGGCAGCGATAGAGGTTATTTCTTCTTGAATTAATCCCTTCAACCACGGTGGAATTTGCTATGTCCGTTCAACACGCTGTCCACTATGCGACTGGTTTGCTGGAATGCTCATTGGTCACAAACATTGAGGCATTTATTCCAAAACATAGGACAATAAGAAAACCTGGGGTGCAGTTCAAATGTTAGTTGAAAATGGTGAAAAAAGACACAAATGAAGTAATTTGTTAAGTATTAAAGTAAATGGTGGAATTACAGACGATAAAGGTCAAACTGCATCTGAATAAGTCAAGGACTTGCAAAATGAAAATGATAAGCGATGGAGCTTCAACCCACTATTGTGGAAACAATAGGAGAGGAAAGTTTATCGGACGTCGTAAGCAGCAAAAGTAGAAGATGTATGAAAGGTGGTCTGAAAATTACAGAAGGGACAACTGTAGGAACAGATGAAATTCCTAACGAGTTCTTAGCCTTTTGAACTCGAAGACCCACTTTTCCGGCCCAGAATTGTTTTACGACATGTAGTCATAAAGTGGGTGGTTACTTAGTGAATGTGTATTGTAGCCCAATCAATATTTTCAACGCACAGCCCGAAGGCTGCAAGTTGAAGATCTTATTTGGTCTACCCCCCCCCCCCCCCCCCAAAAAAGGCAAACAAATGAACACGGACTCTTCAGATTGATGCCACTGAATTGACATGGAATGTACCATCAGTGCTGAAAGGGATAAAAAGGTGGGGAGAAGAATTATGTAATTGCCTCACAGCATTATTCAACCGGGTCATAGAAAACAGGAGATATCCAAAGAGAGGGAAGAAAGCACAGTAATATTTATACTCAAAAAGGGGAATAAGGAAGTACTGAGTTATTATAGGATGGAGGATATCTGTCAGTAGCAATATTGGAAAATACTGTAGTAAAAATAATAATAATAATAAAAAATTTAATAATTATAATATTTTATCCGGCCGCTAATTTATCGCAGTTCTCATGTGAGAAAGACTTGATTATCCCTGTACACATAATGCATCCTTATCCCCACTCCTCTCCTCTCCTCACAACACCTGGAAACGAACTGTTTGATGAAATCTTACAAATCTCTCCGGTAAGCATAATAACCCCTCTACTTTGTGTGTCCCCAAACCCACATATCCTTCATTCTCCCATCCCACTTCCCCATTATATTCCTTGTGAATCCTATTCTATTAGATCGATATTTTGATCATTCCAGTAGAAAGTGTTCCAGAATCTGCAAAACTTCTGAAATACATATTTGGCACGCCTTTTCAGTCTTTCTCAATTTTTTCTCAAAGCTCCAACAACCGGGATCCCAGCTTAAACAGCAGTGATCCCTCAAAAATTCCACCAAGGTGCTCTTCAAAACCTGGTTTCTCCTTATCACGCAGACATCCAAAGACCTCTTTGCGTTGATAGCCCCTCGCCAATGTCGGTTACAATCCTCCATGACTCTTTCTCAGACTTTTTGTACTCTGAGTTGTACTCGCCATTGATTTAAACAATATTTTTATTTCACCATTGAAATGGGATTTGGCGAACAGGCAATGCCTATATTAACACCGTACCCTACAGAAACAGACATTTACAATGGCACAAGTGCAACTGTACAAAAACAGAAACTGATCAAATGAATTAGAAAGAAAGTACTACGTACACAATATCCCACCATCTCTTATATATCCATTACCTATCGGGTATGGAGGCATTCTGGTATACAGATGAAGGTATAATAGGCCATCAGTACGCGTGTCCGGATTGGGGTGCTCTATCAGAAATCAGTCTCCAAGGGCAAAACACAATGATTCATTTCCACTGGCTAATAATTATTCACTCGAATCTCATTGGTTCCCTAATATATTCTTGTACCGCACTGAATATACTGGCATTTTCCAAAGCAGTTTTCTCTGTGTCACCATATAACATTAGAGTGATATTAGTGGTGTGGCCCAATTTTGTTAGAAGCAAATTTCTTTGTTCTGTATATAGAGGACACAATAATAAATAGTGTTCAGTGTCTTCATATAAATGACCACAGCTACAAGAAGCATTATCACTTATGAATCTATCGAATTTATGTCCGTTTAAATCACTACAATTTAAACGCAGCTTCGTGTGAAAAATGTGTTCCCTTCTGCCACCCACATAATAAAACCCAGGAACGACATTGTCTTCTTAAATAGTCCCACAGAAGTACAGTTCTGCAGATCTGCACATAGGCCGTTCCAAAGTTTTATCGCTGATGGCAGAAACGAGATAGAGAACATATTAGTGTTGCATTCAATTTCCCTTAGTGAGTTTGAATATCTTAGCGGGTAATAGGTCAGTTGTGATACAGTTCGCGGAATGAGCAGCCTAATATAGTATGGCACGCTTGTGAACATGATTGTCTGCGCTCTTGGAACGGGATTCCCTATAAATAAGGTATGACTTTCCCCCTAGTTACCCCTATAATAGTTCGTAGAGCATCCAAGTGCAGATTTTCTAGGAGTGTTGATTTAGTCTCCGTTCAACCATCCCATATAACATCGGCATAATCAAAAAACGGGAGAATGAAGAATTTATATAGAGTTCCCAATACGTGTCTAGACAGTCTGTATTTTAGGCTTCTTAGACAGTTTATCATGGGGTTGACTTTATTTATAATGCTCTCTATATGTGAATCCCATTGTCCTGTTTTTGAAAAGATCAGCCCAAGATGTTTATAAGTGTCCGTCTCTTCTATTTGCTGTCCTAGGAGGTAAAGATGGGGACGTAGCGTAGGGTTGACTGTACTTGAAAAGTTCTGTGATTCGATCTTTAGTGGATTAAATAAGATCTGCCATGTGTTAGACCACTGGGCAATTTTTCTCAGGTCATTATTCAAAACTTCTGCTGCTAAGTTTGCATCTTCGATTACTAGATAAAGTGTAGTATCATCAGCATAAAGTAGAATATTGGACATAATATCTTTAACAATGTCATTTATGTAAGACAGAAGAGGGGCCAAAACAGATCCTTGTGTCACGCCATCTTTAATGATTTGATTTTTGGATTTTTCTCCATTTACGACTACATGTTGGGAGCGATTTGTTAGGTAGCTTTTAAACCACGTGAGTAAGTTACCTCGTATTCTTGTACCCACTTCCAAGTCGGAGATCTCCATTGAATAGTTCTCTATCAACATCCTCACTTGCTCAGTCCACCTAGTCTTTGCATTTGAATTCCAAATATTCTGGGACATTAGTTTCGAAGAGATTTTAGAAAATACAGAATGTTATTAAGTCTATCCTCTCCATGATCCTCATCCACCTAAGCCCACCCCCGATTACTTCTACTGCCACTAAGTCATTCGACCCTATTATCCATAGGCTACATTCTACAGAGTTTCCAACATCTTTACAGCCTTTTACTTCAGAGATGTCACGCCCCTATCATATGTTATACTAGGTACAACCACTATTTCCCAAATGGTTTTTCCCACGAAAACCTCCCTAAAAGTTTCACTTGAGAATTCGGTTCGCTTTCACGCTAGTTCATTCGTGTGGTTTCGGTAGCTGTCTCTTCCTGTGATGTTTATATTTACGCTCAAATACTCGTAGTCACATGTTTCCTCCACACTAAGTGGTCTACTGCAACCTTCTGAGGTACAGAACTCTCCCACCTTCGAGTAGGGTAGTTCACTTTACGACCCACGGGTATAACTTTGCTTATGCTTTCATTTAGTTCAAGTCTGCATTTGTTCCCATATCTCCCAATAATTACCACTATTTTCTCTAGGCCCTCTTCATCTCCTGACGCTAAGACCATATCAACTACTAAAATACCCATGGAATCTTTAGGTTCCCCAACTGCTATCCCCTCGTCGCTATGTAAGAGTTCATTTCTTAAATCTACACCACTGCTTTAGTCCAAAGTCCAAACATTTGTTGTTTTGTTCTCCAGACTAATTTCAGTTTGTACATCGTTATATGATGCTTTCATAATTCCAACAAACTCACCTCCCAGGCCCAAAGCACCTAACTTTCGACACATACCCTCCACCGTTCTCTATCATATACCTTTGTATCATCTAGAAACGCAATAAACATTTTATCATTTGGGATGGTGTGAAAAGATGGTCAGTGACTCTCGGTCCCTTCCTGAAGCCATTCGTGATCTCTCCACAAAACCATTCTTTTCGATCACATCATCTGATCCCTCATACAGGAATTCACAGAAAACGTTTCCAATGTTGCTACTGACAGAGAACCCCCATAATTATCCAATACTTCTTTATCCCTGTATAACTGTGACCTTTCTTTCTATGATTAAATTGAATAGGGCCGTTGAATTTGCAATGTTCGTCTCCCACATTTTTTAGGAACTCGTTAGGAAGTTCACGCGTCCCTCCCGCTTTGCCGTTTCTTAATTTTGAGACCATTTATCGGACCTCCTCGACTTTTATTTCTCTGCACACGAAGTTCGATAGATTGTCCTCGACCTCATTTTGGCAGTTCGGTAAGTTCCCAATGCCCCATACATAGCTTATCATTTACTTTTCTCCAGTGATTGACCAGTTCTGGTGAGATTTGGTATTGATCGTTTGTATTTCTGCCCTTTGCCCTACTACTTAAATATTCTATGAATTACTTTGTGTCGTTCATCCACGCATTTCCAACATACAAAGGATCGCTTTTTACGCTTTCTTCGCTGACAGAATCAACGAAAGTCAAAAAAGATGAATTGTATGGCGTTTCTGGATTTTAACGAAACAGATGATAGTGTATCAAGGAAGGGAATTTAGCGAAAGATCGAGGCTTTGGATTTGGGAGGTGAATTTGTTGGAATCTTCAAAGTACTGTATACGGATTGCGGAGAGAGCTCGGGCTGGGTAATAAACAAACCAGGAATGGAAGATGACTGTTGCAAGTCAATTACCCTCTAATAATTTAAGTAGAAGAAAAATAATGATTCAAACCCATCGATTATGATCCGCCTTGGAACGAAGTCCACAAGTTCGGATATGTTATGTAGAGATTTGAAAAACCACTGTGTACTGTGGAAGAAGTAAACATATTTATGGTGGTCGCATGCTTGAACAATGTAGTTGAGCGCCGAGGCTGGGTGAATATGTTGATCCACCTATCCCACATCTTGACAGTTTTCAATAAATTTCTAACGATATTTGCTCTTAATATTTTTTACACAACTGAGACAACCATCCAGCCGGTGATGATGTCAGAAGAGTATAACAAAACCATTGCTTGCACTCCTTTCTAACACATAGTACTAGTAATGTCTATAACATGGGTTTATAAATTGAAAAAGTCTCACTGAACGCACATCCAGTAATCGGCTTGCTGCTTACAATTGATTTCTGTGAAGCAGAATTGCTGGAACGTTAACGAAAATATCGCCACTCAAAAGCCCAGTAAGATGGCATCAAGTCATTGATGCAGTAACTCCTCCCAATCTATGACGTTTGATGACGTTAACACTGTTATGCCGTGACTGTAGTCACCGCATAACTGCTTTCACTCCATCAAACGTCATGGTGTTTACCAAGCACAATAACAAATAACACTCAATCAACTTTCCAATCTGGGCACTTGTTTTTGCCAACAGTAACTAAAGTATGTTGTTAACCCTTTCGACACTGGTGGTATCTTCCATGCCAGTTAAATGGCAGAAGTTTTGAAGAGTCCATATCCATTAGTTGGAGGTAGAGCAATTAATATTTTCAACGTGCAGCCTGAAGGCTGCACGTTAAAAATATTAATTGTTCTACCTCACACGTTCACTTAGTAGCCATCCTACTTAATGAAATCACGACGTATCGTGTTCCTCGACCGGAAAAAGGCATCTCGTATTGAAAGAGTTAATATTCAATTTGCATTGCCGCGGAAGATGTACATATCATCAATATACTCATTTCTCACTGCCTTCAAGGTGTACTGTTGAGCAGTGGCTCAGTAGTTACGGCATTGGACATCAAACAGAAAGGTTCACGATTCTATCCCAGTCACGGATAACTGCGTTTTGTCCTCGGACAAGACACTTCATCCGGATTTCCCACGTGGGTCCACGGTGGCGCTGTATACTAGGGTGTAGTGCACGTCGATGGTGCACTTGTTCAACCACTGCTGACCCTGCTTGTGTGGAGTTAGTACGTTGGGGAGTCTGATAGTCTCTCGCTGTTGCTCGGTGGTGCCTTCCGGCTTCCTTCACCCGTAAAACTATCCGATACGAGGTGACCCTGGCTGTCTAAAGTATTGTCAATAAATAAATAAATAAATAAATAAATAAATAAATAAATAAATAAATAAATAAATAAATAAATAAATAAATAAATACTCTTTAAAAAGTAATCGGCGAATGTCAGATGTCGGAAACTTGAAAACCTTCGATGGTTCTTGTTCTTGTTGAGCATTGTTTATTTGTAGCAGCTTCTACCACTCCCCCCCTCCCCCCCCCCCCTCCAAGATGGTGGCGGTGGAGACACTTTTATGCATAAGGCCAATAAACGTTTCATCAATCCAGCTGTATTGAGATCAGTGGTTCATCCTGATGAGTCTCATGAATAATACTGACGTGCAAACAAATCCCACTGCTGCTCAAATATTTAGCATAATTTTTTTAATTTAAATATTTTCCTGAAGCCATTACAAGCATTTGTGAGAATTAGGAGGAAACTGTTCGATGTAAACACCTCATTGCTGTTCAATGGTTTCTTCGCTATGGGGATACATTTTTGCTACAGACGGAAATAGCTTCAATTATGGTTATTAATTTGCATCATAACTGCCAGGCAAGTGTTTGTGTATGTATACGCACTGGGATTGGCACTTAAAGCTATGCAGTTCGTTTGCACGTCAGTGCTTTATCTGTACTGAAAAACATTATGATACAATATGTGATAAACAAAGGTAACTACCATATGGTGTGTAAGAACAAAAAGTGACTGATTGACAAGATTAAACGTTGATGTTCTCGCTGACATACTTCCGCTTTTTTGACAAAACCTACTTTCTACAGCTTTCTACTCATCTCTACAATAGCATGCCATATGCTCTATTCAAATGTGAACACTATCAAACGTATCTGCAGAACACATTATATGTCGTCCGTTGAGTGCAATGTCGTCCGTTGAGTGCTAAAGCATTGTAGGTGTCGTCTTTTTGCACCTAACGGACGGTGTATTGTATTTTTTAAATTCGCTAAAGTGGAATAAATAAATAAATAAATAAATAAACTATTGAAATTCCATAGAATAAAACCCATAGTAGCTTGGTGTACCAAATGTTCACCACGAGTAGTGAAGTGGTGTTAACCGCGAGCCTTCGGTGCGCGTTTAACACCACTTCACCGCGAGTGGTAAACATTTGGTACACCAAGCTACTTTGGGTATATTTTATTTATACCATGATTGTCAGATTATTAAGAGTCGCTATTATTTTTTCTCGATTTTACTGAGCACCAGACGTACATACGTGCGAATCTGTTTTTGTTTACACGAGCATCGGTGGGCGGTACTTCCGCTGTCAATTTTATCGCCGAAACGAAATGGAAAATGAAACGGGGCCTTTTTCGTTTTAATAGCATAATAACATACCAGTTCGATATGTGGATGCTTTATTGACATGAGACACATGCACGTTTGTTAAGTTTTGGTGTGTTATGGGGTAAACTTAAAAACGTAATAAATAATTGTCACTTTCATTTCACTCTTCGCGAGGCGACGTGCGATAAATTCAGACAAGTTCGCATTCAGGTCGACGTCACCAAAGGTCAACTTGGATGTAATTCCACTGTAGATGTAAATGTTAACTATTGAAATTCCATTGCTGGCGTGTTCACCACGGTTGGTGTGTAAAGCTAAAATTTATGTCATTGGCTTTTCATATATTGTAGAAAAGGTAATCATGGTGGAAAATCTGATAAAGCAGAATAAAAACATGTGGTAGGCACACCTGAAGCTTCAGCCCAAAAATTACAATGCAAAATGCTGAAACCAACCATATTCAAAAACACCAGAGCTGTTTTCCATCATCTATATCAATATAACACTTGAGCACACATCCCATTGTTTTCACCCCTTCACCCAATTCGAATAGAAGGCGGCAGGTACAACACCAGCAAAAAAAATATCTCAAATAAATAAAAAACTTCATTTTCGCCTCGAAAATATACGTTATGGCCTCTCATTGGAACGAACTCAACCTGTTCAAATCTGCATCCCCGCCTTTAGACTTACATCATTTATACAATTCCAAATGAATTCGACTCTTATTTTCACGTGGACAACCTCTGTATATTCTCTGTATTCATACGTTAACTCTCTCGTGAAAGTGTGATATGGTAATATAAATGAGGCTAAACGGCAAATATTACTTCATATTGCTTATTTTTGCTTATCTAAAAGGGTTATTAGTTGAGTTGACCAAACACAGGCATTTGCGATTTGTAATTTTGTGCTATAAAAAAGCTCATGAAAATAAAATCACCGTCTGCTCTACTAAATAAACACAAGGTATTGCATTCTCGCAGCGGACGCTGGGTGCTAGCCCGTTTCAACTTTGGAAAAGTTTACCATTGAATTAAATTCATCGCAGATCTTTTCAAAATGTTCACCCACCTCGTTTTAACCCTTTCAACATTGACGCCGTAAATAGTATTCTGTCCTGCACTTCTGTTGACAGAGAAACAGACAAGTCGTGTCGGACAATTTTACGAGTGGAGGAAGCTGGATGTACGCGAAGAGAACCACAGAGCAGCGGCAGTTAACTGTCAGACTCTTCAACTTACTAAACAGGCACAAGACATGTTTGCCGCGATTGATGGTAAGTGCACCATCAACATGCAGTGCTCCTTAGTACAAAGGGCCATCGTGCCCTCACTTGGGCGACTGGAATTAATTGAGTGTCTTGGCCAAGGATACAGCGAAGATGGCGTGGGGCAGGATCGAACCGTCGGCCTTTCGGCTTAAATTCCAATGCTCTAACCAAGGGGCTACTGCGCTCCCTATAGGGCGGATTAGTTATTATTTATGTGGATAGGAGATGAGTAATAAATTAATCCTGCAGTTCTAGATATTTTAGTATTTATTTTATTGCCCGCTCTCGGTCGGACGACTTTTACTTTAACTCCTTGCATGCTGCTGGGGGATATTCCTGCCCAGATAGGATTTGTCTTGCCGCTGAAAGGTGTATAATTAAGTCATATTTAAACCAATTTCCACCCTGTAAACTGAATGGATTTTTTTCACCAATGATTTCCTGAGTTAAATTTCAATGAAGTTTCCATAAAATCTAGTCATGGCTGCTTCGCAGCAACCATGACTAGATTTTATGAAAAATATCTAAAAAATACTCAGCGTGTTGCGAGTTAAACAAAACGTTATGCAAACGACTTGAAATGTTAATATTGCTATTCATTCATTTCCATAGGGTTAAATTCTTTGTTTTAAAGCATGGATGGCCTCAGAAGTAGTTTGAGTGGCCAGCACTGACATACTTCGAAGTACGCAGTTCTGATGAGTTGTTTCAAACCATTTTAACGCCTTTTCTTAAACACATCAATTCATCACACAACGATGATGACTAAAGACATATTATGTATATGCAAAAGTCAGCTACAAGATAACGGACAATCGTGGCCTGAATATTCATTGTTTTGTGTTATCACTGAGTATGAAACGCAACGTAAATAGGAATGAAAATAAAATATTGTTCACCACAAGCAAATGCCACTAAGAACTGTAGCATATTCGAATGCCTAGTCAACGATTATTGGATGCCCAAAAGATTAATTCTAATACAGTCCGAATCGATCAATGTTCAAGATGAATCGGTGTACTTTTCAAAGAAAGGCATCAATCATTTCCTTAGAATCTATTTTTAACTCTTCAGATTCATAGCTGCCAATTTTCGTCATTGGAAGAGATTTACAGGAACGTTAGCTCCCCTTAATTTTCTAAAGTTATCAGTAAATTCAACACTAGGAGTATGAGAATTTCATATAAATATTGAAGTTTCGAAATGTTATACCTTGCCATCCTTGTGCGCATCATTTCGCAAACTCCACGAGCTGTCTGTTGTTTTCGTCTATTAAAATTAACAAAAGGAAGTTTGGTTTTATTTTCTACTGATGTTTTCTCAACAAGTACATAATTCCTAATTGCACCCTCCTCGACATCCCAATAATTTCAGGGGAGATAACTTCATGTAAAGTCGATTTTTATGTCGAAATAAGTCAGGGATGTCAAACTAGTACAAGACACTCAGATGGATCGTGGTGGCGCTTCAGAAAGTTCGATCTCAACCCGCGTCGTCTGTGTTGTGTCGTTCGGTAAGATACCCAATTCCGATTGCCCACGTCGTGGCTGCACGTCGGTGGTGCACCTGCCTTCAACCGCTGTTAACGCTGCTTGTGCTGGGTTGCTAAGCTGATGAGTCTGATAGTTGCTCCTCGCGTATTCCGACTTCCCCACTCGTAAAACTGTCCGACTCGATATGACCCTGGTTGTTGAAAGTATCGGTAACCGTCAATAAACAAGCAAAACACTTATAAAGCCTTATAATTACAAAATATAGCTAATGGTACCACAGTGGATCAAGCTCGCCGACCTCGTTCCGGTGAGATGTCATAAATTATGTTCTCTTCATATAAACCAATCTCCAGAGTGGCTGTAGATGGAGATCGAACACGAGCAAGGTCGCTCCATACGCACCAGTCGTTTTTGTATTTCTATGACTGATAAAAACTGAAATCAAGAAACATGGTACAGTAATAAACTGGAAACACAAACAGTTAAACACAGTCATAAAATTACAGAACTTCATTTGAACATGGACCCATGCTTCCCTGCTACTAGTGTAAAAACAGAGCATATTCTAAATATAGGCTAGGCAATAAACTTTGGCAAGAAAGAACACTTGTTAACGAAAACAAACAGGTAATAAACGAAATATGAAATCATCGGGATTCTAAATGCCACTTTCAAGCCAGAGCTGTCGGTTGTTTTTTACGGTATGCTCATTGTTTAACATTCCGTGTAATGGTGTTTGGTGCGAGTTTTATCTTCATGGGCAATAGAGTGAATAAGTTCCAAACGAGGCAGCCAATGTAACAAATCAACATTTCGATGTTACACCCATTCAGTTCTAGTTATAATAATGCTGATTGTGGCGACAGTTATATTTTGTTTTACCGTTTGCGCATAACGCGGACCTCACCAATAAAATTCCTCATATGGAACCCATGCAATCAAGAGTGATTGTGTCACTGGACATGATGAATAATCAAACAAAATTAAATATTCATTCAATAAGATTTCATTGATGTCTAACTCAGAGGTTATTACTTGGTTAGTTTCAGGTTGACCGAAGGTCCACGGCTGATATCTCGGCCGATATGAACCTAACCAATTAATAACCTCTCTATCTATTAAACCAAGACAAATAATTACAGAAATGCTCAGATCTGTACTGTTTCTCATTCTTTTCAAAATGCCCAAAGTTTCCTCTTCTACTCCTAGTTCAGCTCTCCGAGCGCCTCGGCTTCCCCGCTGGGAAAGCCGCGACGCTGGTATAGCGAAAGCACCTCTTCTCCCACTTCGACGAATCTCTGCTAATAACTCTGAATTTTAAACATTTCTGTAAGACTTTCTTCTTTCTTCTCTTCATCCATCTAATCTTTATTTATTCATTCCCACCATACAAAAACTACCCTCTATTGACCGGTAATGCCAATGTTACCAATTGATTGCTTTCGACGAATAATGGTGAACGAATTCCCAGCAAAGAAAATGGCTGCTGCCAGTAACGCATCAAGGAGAACAACTCTGACTTGGCTCATATCGACCAAGAGTGGCGTCATATCAGCCGAAATTGAAGTCATATCAGCCAAGCTGGATAGTGGGCACTTCCGGGAAAGAAAATCAAATCTACTAACTAAGGTGTTGGTACTTGTTAACTACAAGAGGTAGAACTCACTTTTAACCCTTTACCCAACGTAACGGCCAAAACCGGCCAGCGCTATTCACAAAAATCGCCAATTAATTTTCAATATATTTTCATTTTTTGTCTCAAAAACATAGGTTATGACCCCTCGTTGGAACGAGCTCGTCGAGCTCGTTCCAACGAGGGGTCATAACCTATGTTTTTGAGACAAAAATTGAAAAAATTTAGTTATTCAAGAATATTTTTTGCACGTGTCGTCTGCTTTTCATGTTACGTAAAGGGTTAACCAAGTGTTGATTCTTGTGTTGCCAACTACCACGATTTGTGTCATCTCAAGCTTGTAGTAAGACCTTCTACAACTGGTGCTGAGTATCCAATTTCCGGAGGCGGACTGGCCATACGATCCACGTGGAAAAATATCGGTCCCCTCCCCCTGTTGGTACACTCTGGGTCCCCAAAATTGATGCAGCCCAACATGTGTTTGTGCTTGAAATATTGTGAAAAAGACCAGCAGGCGAAATGGATCTGATTGCATAGACTGCTGGTATACCAAAATGCTCTGTATGTGGACTGCCATTGGCATAGAGACATTTCGATATAACAGCAACCTAGTCTGCATTTGATCGCTCAGATGCAAGGAAACAGCGTTCTGTCAGTTTGAAAAATCAAAATTTTCTCCCATTTGGTCGAACAATGGTCTGCTCGATGGGTCCAAGTCCCCCACCAACACACCCGGTGCAACGATTTTTTTCCCGAATGAGCGACGAAGATGCTATAAATATGCCATCGAAATGTCCTCTTTGTGGGCTTCAATTAATCGCTCAGATGCAGGGAAGCAGCGTTCTTTCAGTTCGAAAAATCAATTTTTTTTCCGGGTAAGCACCCAACAACACCCGCCCCCCTCTTCCGCCACCACTGGTGCATTTCCGGTAACTTTTCTTGGCCCAATCCGTCCTTGCCGATTTCACATTATACATCGCACCATATGATTAATCAAAACGTAATGGAAAGATAGATGGATAGATATATTTTTTATTAACGTGACATGTGCTACTTTTACATAAATTTAAAACAGAGATGTAATGCAAAAAAGCACCGAGTCAACAATATGTAACGAACTTGGCCTGAGAGTATCTCTCCATTACATGTTCAAGTTCAAAGTCTCTCAACGGGGCCTCTACTGTTATTAAGGGACTTTTAATTGCGCCCATCAGACCATAATGGACATTTGACAGAATGGACATTTGACAGAATGGTGATGACCGAATCACATTAAATTAACCAATTACTTAATAATCAGTACAGAATCACGCGGTTCCGTGTTTAATATTCACTGGAGTTTAACCATTTACCCAACGAATCGCCCGCATCCGCCCTCGTAATATGCAATTTCATTAGCTGAAAAAATAATATTTGTCGAAAAATTTCAACAAAACCATATCATGTGACCCCTCTTTGGAACGAGCTCGCCGAGCTCGTTCCAAAGAGGGGTCACATGATATGGTTTTGTTGAAATTTTTTGAAAAAATTTCAAAAATGGTAATTAAAATAATAAATTTTGAAATCGTCTGTGTTGGGTAAAGGGTTAACTACAGTTTCAACAGCTAGGGTCACATCCCGTTGGACAGTTTTTCGGGTGGTGGAAGCCAGAGAACTACCCAGCTGCGCCTAGAAACTATCTCTCCAACATGCTTCCCTGGCATAAGCAGAGTTAGCAGCGGTTGGCGTAAAGTGGACTAACGACGTGCTGTACGTCTTGGTACACAACGCCACCGTGGCCTGACCCATTCCAGTATGAATGCCAGTATGAATAATATTTTGCTGGCGACGCCTGGAAATATGTTCAAATTTATGTGAACCGCTGTCACGGAGCGGAAACCAAATGTTTTATCCCCCTAACGTATTTATTGTACTCAATACCGAACAGAAGATTGTCGTCATTTCAAGTGGTTGGTTTTCTTTTCAGCACATTTTTAACTTTGGCTGTTTTAGAATTACCAGCACAAGCCTGCCAACACTGATGTGCGAAATGGTACAGTACAGACGTCGTGGAATGGTCGTAATCCACGCGTGGGCAGTGATGTCCACGCATGCGTTTACCAGCTAAAAAAATCATCAGCAGCAAAATTTTAATTAATGAAGCACCGGGTTGTACCCGGTGCTTCATTACTTAAATTATTGAATTATTGATGATTATTCCTGTAATTAGTGTTTGGATTCTAATTATATCATTGCGTCCGTGCAAATATTGCACACCCGTGGAAAATGACCAGTCCACGGCGGCTTTACTGTAAATAGCTAAACGGATTGGTGCAATTCATGGTTATTACTGAAAATAAATTTAATGGGTGAATAGTAATTAAAATTAAAGACTGAAGCTTTCATGCCCGTTGTAAAACATGAGCTGTGGGGAAACTATAGACGGCCAATAAACTGCTCAACAGTTGCGATAACACTTCTGCCAAGCTGATCAATTTGAATATTTAACACTTCACCTAACGACCAAATCTGACCAGCGCTATTCACATTTTATAATTGTTTGTCTCAAAATATAGCTTATGACCCTCATTGGAACGAGAACTTGAGCGCGTTCTAATGAGGGGCCATAAGCTTTGTTTTTCAGGAAACTATTCGTCCGGTGTTGAATGCGCATGGGTAACTTTTCGGCGAATATTCGTCTAAATTTTAACACCGAGGACTACGAAAAAATATTTGAAACATTTTTTACACAAAGAACGAGTTGAGTTAAAATATTTTACGTGTTATATGTCCATTTAGTTCAATCTTTATAGTGTTATGTGCGATGTTTATGTTATTTATTGAATGATTTTTTATTGCTTCCTCTTTCTGTTGAAAAATGGTCCGAAAACTTGTATATAACGTTAGTACATTTTACGAAAATAGTCGACCCCTGGTGTGTTTATAGCACTTTTGTGACCTTTTCGAATTTTTCTCGCAACTTTAACGTGTTATTTTAGTAATAGGCGATAAATACTGAAGATAATACGCTAAAAATACTAAGTTTGTTCAGATGTTTTTTTTTGCTTCTTTTTATCTCTGAAAAAGAGCGTTTTCCGTGATTATTTGAAGTGGAGTTCAGTTTTTTTTATCAATTGAGCGTCATGACTCTGTCTGATCGGCAGTGAATTACTCCTTATTTTGGAATGAATGAATGAATATACAAATACAAACTAAATACAGCAATATACAATTATTTCAAATACAAGGTTGCAGTACAGGGAGATGGCATAGCCACTTGGGATGTCTTCCCGCCATTCCCAATAAAAACAAAGAAGTAAAATGTGAGACAATCCTGACAACGGCTTTGTTAATGAAGAGAAAAATGAATGGATTAATTTTTAAAATGGTTCTTTCCATATAAATAAAAATAATTTTCCATCGTTTTTAGAAAATGAAACAATTTAGGGGTAGTTAATAGATAAGGATGATTGAGATGGAAATTAAGAGTAAGTAAGTAACTTTATTCGCAGAATACATGCATGAATACAGATTATATATATATATGTGGTACACAATTTGCATGTAAACAGCGGGTAATGACATAGCCATAGTGGCTGTCTTCCTGTCATCCCATAGAATAGAAAATTATAAAGACAGCAGAGTTCACATTAGTATTTTTAAATTGGGTAATTCAATAGTTTGAAGTTGACTTGAACAACATGTTTGTTAAGAGCCATACCGTATAGATAGAGGAAGGGACAATTGATTAGGCATGATTATCCATAATAGGATCCATCTCTTTACAGGATTATATACCCTAGCAACAGAGAAAATGAGGAACCACTGCGTCGGAGTCACGAGAGTCATCCCACCCCTGTGTGGCAAGCATAACACTTGCATATACATAAGCATAACAAATGATGGCCGCTCAGTTAAATGCCTCACCCAATCACCGTTGTCAACACGGCGGAATCCAGCATCCTTGCAAAGGAGACGATGACAGCTATTAACCCTTTACCTAACATGAAAAGCAGACGACACATGCAAAAAAAATTCTCGAATAACTAATTTTTTTCATTTTTTGTCTCAAAAACATAGGTTATGACCCCTCATTGGAACGAGCTCAACGAGCTCGTTCCAATGAGGGGTCATAACCTATGTTTTTGAGACAAAAATGAAAAAAATAATAAAAATTAATTGGCGATTTTTGAGAATAGCGCTGGCCGGTTTTGGCCGTTACGTTGGGTAAAGGGTTAAGATGAATGAATGAATGAATGAAAGAATGGTTAGAAAATGTTTTTCACTAATAAAAGCCTAACTAAAGTTAAACACTCTACATGCGATGCGAGCGTTGCAATAAAATATTAGGTAACAACATTTCTTCTCAGTTTACAAATGTTGATCTTGTGTGATGCCTCAAATGTGAGCCTTGCAAAGCAAACACAACAATTAACTTCAATGAGAAATTGTTATTTGTTCTTTTATCGTTGACGCTGTGTACTAAGACATACTGCTCGACGATGGTGCAACTGCCGTCAACCGCTGCAAACTCTGCTTGTGCAGAGTCAGTAAGTAGGAGAATCTGACAGCTGCTCGTCGCTACTCGCCGGTTTTCTTCGGATACTCCGACTTTCTCCACCCGTAAAACTGCCTGTCCGACAAGATGTGACCCTGGCTGTTGAAAGTGTCGTAATAAACATAAGTAAGTAAGTAAGTAAGTATTTATTTGACAATGCGCTCGTATACAAAATTGTACATAATTAATACAAGGGTAACAACAGTTAAAGTACATAATGCTATATTTGTGTACATTTTGTATACATTGGGTACACCGTCGGGGGAGACATAGCCAGATTGGCTGTCTACCTGCCCCCCCCCCCCCACACCAATGTAAAGGAGTTAAATTGTAACATTGTGTCATTCTGTTCAAACTTTAATTTACTGAAATTTGCATTCAAGTAAGTAAAAACTATATTATGAATTGCGTTGAGGACTAGGTCTGGGCGAGTAAATAAAATGGTTCTTTCTACCTCATATGACACATTCATCACATTCCTTTGAATGGTAAGCTCCTATTTTTATTATTTTACGGAAGATCAATAATTTTTGTATTAAAAAAGTGGACAGTAATTAATCCCACGGTCCATTTGAAGACAACTGTACTTGGATCTTCTTACTTTCTATTCATTGCGTTATGTACCCAGGATACCTTACTTAACCCTTTACCTAACACGAAAAGCAGAAGACATTTGCAAAAAAAAAATCTTGAATAACTACTTTTTTTCATTGTCTCAAAAACATAGGTTATGACTTCTCGTTGGAACGAGCTCGGCGAGCTCGTTCCAACGAGGGGTCATAACCTATGTCTTTGTGACAAAATATGAAAATATCATGAAAATTAATTGGCAATTTTTGAGAATAGCGCTGGCCGGTTTTGGCCGATACATTGGCAAAGGGTTAAGGCTTTATAAGACATAAAAAAATTACCTCGAAATAATTTTACCGAGAATTATGCGAGTGGAGTAGCAATAGCGTTCATTACTAATCTGTCGCGTTGTCTTCACAATATGATAGGAAATTGGTTCAATATAAAAGTTTATTTTATTTTCATTCGTTTTTCTTTCCCCAAAACAAATCATATTCCAACTCCACTCGCTGAAAATGGTATTCCACTCCCAGCATCGTCTTCCAGTCTCAGCGATGACGGACTGTTTTTTTTATTGTTTACAAATCGGTTGGGTTGAATTATTAAGGGTTGTTTTGGGAAAACAAATAAGGAAACAATAAAATAAATACAAAATGTATTTATTTATTTATTTGTGTTTTAAGGTCACATATTTATGCACAATGGCTAATCATGACCGTGACAGTTTTACGGGTGGAGGAAGACGGAGTTCCCGGAGAGAACCACCGAGCAACGGCGAGCAGCTGTCAGCTCCCAAACATACGAACTCTACACAAGCAGGGTTAGCATTGGTTGAAGACAAGTGCACCATCGACGTGCAGTACCCCTTAGTACACAACGCCACCGTGCCCCCACGCGGGCAATGGAGATGAAGTGTCTTGCCCAAGGACACAACGCGGTTGCCGCAGATGGGATTCGAACCCAGGACCTCTCGGCTTGCAGCCTGCACCTCTACCTACTGAGCCACCGCGCCCCCAATAAATACAAGAGTTTGGAGTGAAGTGATCCGCGCGGCCCACGAAGAGGATAAAAGAAATCGTACTCTAATCCGAACAATAAATACTAAAGTTTAGAGTTCGGATTAGAGTACGATTTTTTTTACCTTCTTCGTGGGCCGCGCGGATTACTTCACGAGGCGCGCGCCACTCGAGAATAAAATAGTACTCGAATCCGAACAGAGAACGAACTATTGTCTTTATTATCGTCCAGTAAAGCCTGGGACACACTTGCGTATATTTTCGCATGATCGCGGCGAATTTTTAAATTGCCGCGAAATTCGCGTAGTGTGCCCACTTCTGAGACTGCAAAATTCGCCGCGTATTTTTCCGCTGCGGAAATCGTGCCGATCAAACATGTTTGATATTTTCGCCGCGATTTCTGTCGCCAAGTACAAATTCGCACAGTGTGCCCACTACACGGGTGAAATACGCATGACGAAGCAGCCGAGTCATGTTTCAGGGGTGACAGCCTCTCTTAACTTAGTGTCCTTTCGTACAATATGTGGCCGTACTTTTTCCAACAATTCCCGGAAACATTCTGGCGACATTCTCATATATTTCCGATATGTCTCCGGGTCCTCTGCCGACAGATCTTTTACAAGGTTCACGTACAGAGACTGCTTGCTCCGGCGGAGAAGCCAGGGTTTCGTCCAGTATCGCCGATTTCGCCATCGCAATCGACGACGTTCCCGTCTTTTCAACAAAATGTACAACAAACCAGCGGCAGCAACCTTCAGTTTCCTGGAGGCTGCCATTTTGTATAATCACATGACTAATATCTCGAGGGCGTCACTATACGGAATCGCGTAGTGTGTCCACTAGCTTTTTGTACGAAAATAATCGGCGCGTATTTCGCTGCGGATTTAATCGCTGCGAATTTCGCAAGTGTGTCCCAGGCTTAAGGGGAATTCTTCGTATGACGTCTCATGATCGTTCGACGGCAACGGATGATCGGCGTGCAGCGGTATAAGAGTCTTTACTGGTAACATCATTCTCTCAAGAAAAGCTAAAATATGCAGAAATACAATGGTTCAATTCATCGGTACGAAAGTGTTATTCCAATGCGCGGATTTCGTGCATGTATTAAAAGTGATTGGTGTATATCTGCATACACAGTGCGACTAGAGGCCCAGACATTTCGGAACTGAAATAATCATACATAATCTATTGATGATATAATATTTTATGGATTCTAAGCACGAATAATTCTTACTTCTTATTAACCCTTTACCTAACCTGAAAAGTAATGAAAATTAATTGGCGATTTTTGAGAATAGCGCTGGCCGGTTTTGACCGTTACGTTAGGTTAAGGGTTAATGATGAGGGTTTTCTTTTGCGCACACATTACGAGAGAAATAATTTATTTATTTATTGAGGTTTAACGGTACTTTCGACAGCCAGGGTCACCTCGTGTACCCGGAGAGAACCAAAGGGCAACGGCGAGTAACTGCCACTCCCCAACGTACTAACTCCACACAAGCAGGGTTAGCATTGGTTGAAGACAAGTGCACCATCGACGTGTAGTACGCCTCAGTACACAACACCGCCGTGCTCCCACGTGTGCAGTTGGGGTTAAGGGTCTTGTCCATGCGACACAAGGCGATTCGAACCGAGGGCCTCTCGGCTTGCAGCCTGCATCACTACCTACTGAGCCACTGGGCTCCCACGAGAGAAATATTACCCTGCATACACAAGGGCAGAAGCAGCATTTTCAGAAGAGGGAGTGCTGCCAGGTTTTCGGAAATACATGACGTCATTTGCATTTTGTGACGTGTTCAATCAGTTAAATATCGGAAGCACTGTTTTCTTCACATCTGGATGGCCAGATCGTCCATTGGTCACGCACACAAATGTGTCTCTCCTGCCGACATGTTGGTGGTGGTGGTGGGGCTGGGGGTTATTTTTACTATAAATCTAAAATGCTCAACAGCGACAAAATTTCCCGAAAGTGTTTCAGTTTTACAACGCCAGGCAATCACAATTCGCTTTTTAAAGAATATACTTAGGTGTCTGTGATAATGAATATGTTCATGGTGTGCAGATTTTTCGGGGTAATGCAAATTAAATATTTATAACATACTTTAGTTATTAATGCCAAAATCAAGTGCCGAGATTGGAAAATTGATACCGTATTTCCAGTTTTCGCGATAGACTTTCGTTTCATGTTCGATTATGTGAAAGCTGTTACGCTGTGACTACAGTCACATCGTAACAGCCTTCACACCACCAGACGTTACCAAAGGTAGTAGTTACAGCGCTGGGTGGCCGGACGCTATCTTGATGAGATTAAGTTGAGATGTTTTTAGCTGATGTCGCAGCGCAACCGTATCTGAAATCGTCATGAAAATCGACTTTCGATACATTATCTCTCTTGAAATTATTGTACGAGCGAGGAAAGTCCATTTAAGAAGCAAGTAATTGTTGAGAAAGCCCATGACATCAGTAGAGAATAAAGTAAAATTTTCTTTTTGTTACTTTTAATAAACGAAAAACAACCGATAGGTCTCGGTTATTAAACGTAACAAAAGGAAAGTTTGCTTTTTAATGGCAAGCTAATAGAAGTAACTAGTTTCTTAGATAATTCGTTATTAACCCTTAGAACCCTAGCGGTCGTTTTTCCGACCAGGAACATGATACGTCATAACTTACATTAAATAAGATGGATGCTAAGTGCATGTATGTGGTAGACCAATCAATATTTTCAATGTGCAACTCCAAGGCTGCACGTTGAAAATATTAAATGGTCTTCCCCTAAATAATGAACATGGACTCTTCCAGTGCTGCCATTAAACTAATATGGAAGATACCACCAGGGTTCAAAGGATTAAGAATATCTATCAGTATCATACCTCCCAGAAGTAAACGTCCACTTTGGTTCTTTGTCTAGCGATTGGGGTAAACAGTAATTTGCATGTTTCTATCATTTACACGAAAAAATCAAATCTCACCTTTCAGACTTTTATACTAATGGAAAGAACAGTGCCTGTATTATATGCCACGCTGATATAAACCGCTCGCTACTTATGAAAAGAACCGAAATCATGTAATGGCTGCCCCTGATTTAGAAATAATTACATATTAATTGAACTTCTCGGCGTCAATTGCTTGGATTCCGTTGACTAATTTAGGACATTCGAAACAAGTGTTATTAATATTGGATAAAAACATTATACTGGATAAAAACGTTAGCTCAACCTTTGCCCTTCACGTTCAAGGAAATGTTTATCAGCTGGCGATTGATGTTTGGTGGTTGATTAATTAAGATTAAAACGGGGAAAGAAAAAAAACAAATATCGTATCAAGATAAAACGTCAATTGTGATTTGGACTACTTAATTTTGTTTTTTGAGATTTGATATCAGGACCGAGATTTGGATGGGTTTTCAAATCGAGACCAGAAATTCCCGGTTTCAATACCAAAAGTAATATGCGTTCCAGGTTGCCGGAAAATAAGGACAGAACAGAAACGGGAATGGTACTGTCGTCGGCCGAAGGAACTGCAGTGGTTTCCCAAAGTTTTCTGATTTTTTTTTTTTACATTTCTTGGCTCCTCGATAACTCCATCATAACCCAATGAGTATTTTATGTGTGTACGATTCTCCCAGCACAAACTATACACTTCCCCATAAGTGAGAATCCTGGCGTGAGCATTAGTATTTAGAAACTGCATGCGTCTAAAATTGTCTTCCCGATGGAACTTCATTATAGTTCGTTCAGCTATATACCTGATGCCAACTGGGAAATTCTCGCTTTCATAAGCATGCTGCTGGTCGTAATTATCACTAAGATCTGTGAAAGCCAGAAGTTCACGGTTACCCAATTTTCGGTGTAAATAATTCCCACTCCCGGTTCGATGAAAGCCAGAGAATACACTGCAAAAAATATAGGTTCTCTTTAGAACCAAAACTGGTTTTAATCTTGTCCCTGAGATGGAACCGGTTCTGTTTAAACAGTATTTATTTCAAATCTAATAAATTTATAAAGATTAACATTAAATATTAACAGAATTCAACATAAATTGAGGGGGGTTCAGCTGTAAGTTTAGAGCTTATACGAGGTTGTCTCAATTCATTATTAAGCAAAGGAGATATGAACAGTTGGCATATCGAACCAGTTTTGGTTCTATATACTATTTAAACAGAACTGGTTTCATCTCAGGGACAAGATTAGAACCAGTTTTGGTTCTAAAGAGAACCTATATTTTTTGCACTGTATATTAAGCCATATTGTTTTATGTGCTGAGTGTTCTACATTAAACCTTGCATTCAATATTCTATTTCCTGCTGAAATGAAAGTAATTTTAAATGTTTAAACTACAAATCGATATCATTTATCATTTAATTAATTTATATCTTGATTAAAAATAATTTTAAGGATTAAATAGCAACATTTGTGACATTTATTGGAGTTCGAACCCGTACGATTAGTTTTATCTTCATAAGTAACACGATAAGATATCACTCAAAACAAATTCTGTTCAGATAACGCATCGTTGAAAACATATGTGATTGACATTTTATTTAAATTCTGTAAGCTTCACGCCGAATTAATTTAACCTTAACTGAACTACTTTATGAATGAAGACAATGTCATTCAGGAGCAGATTGTGGAAAGGTTAAAGCTTATTATCCTGCAGAATTTTTCAATAGACCTGATATACCAACATCCACAACCACTTATCTCAATACAACTGAATCGCTGGTGCGTCACCTCAGATGGTCGCAACTTAATCCCCTCAACATGGCGTCAAGTCAATTGGTGACGCTTGGTGATGTGAAAGTTGTTACGCTGTGACTGCAGTTACAGCTGAACAGCTTTCACATCCTTGAACATGATATGACTGACAATAATAATAATAACAACACCACTTTGGCCGGCTGCTGATTTGTCGCGGTTCTCGGGTGAGAAGGCCTTGGTTAGCCCTGTTCTCCCAAATGCCTCCTTAACCCCACGCCTCTTCTCTCCTCCTAACACTCTGAGATGAACCGCTTGATAGCATCCCGTACCCCATTATTCCCAGTCTTTCCGATAATCATTCTAACCCTCTCCTTTGTGTCACCCACTAACCACTTATCCTTCATTGTTCCATGCCACTTCCCCAACATAATCCCAGTGAATCTTATTCTGTTAGAGTAGTGTTTTGGATATTCATAGAAAGTGTTCCAGGGTTTCCATTCGCCTACCATATTCCACATATGGCATTCCTTATCATTGTCTTTTCTAGATTTCCCCCTAAGCTCCAGCGACCACGACCTCATCTTGAACAACAGTGTCCCTCCAAAGGTGCCATCAGGGTACACTTCAAAACCTGGCTTCTCTTTATCACGCAACCCACCCAAAGACCTCTTTGCTTTGACCCCCTCTCGCCAATTCAGGTTACAATCCGCATGACTTTTTCTCTGACAATTGTTTTACCTGGTTTGTGCCCACTTCTAAGTCCGAGATCTCCGCGGAATAGTTCTCTATCAACTCCCTCACTTGGTCTATCTACCCTGTCTTTATGTTTGAATTCCAAATATTCTGGAACATCATTTTACACCATCGGCTGTAGCGGAGATTTATTAACCCTTTACCTAACAAGAAAAGCAGACGACACTTGGCAAAAAAATTCTTGAATAACTATTTTTTTTTCATTTTTTATCTCAAAAACATAGGTTATGACCCCTCGTTGGAACGAGCTCGTCGAACCGGTTCTGTTTAAACAGTATTTATTTCAAATCTAATAAATTTATAAAGATTAACATTAAATATTAACAGAATTCAACATAAATTGAGGGGGGTTCAGCTGTAAGTTTAGAGCTTATACGAGGTTGTCTCAATTCATTATTAAGCAAAGGAGATATGAACAGTTGGCATATCGAACCAGTTTTGATTCTATACAGAACCAAAACTGGTTCGATATGCCAACTGTTCATATCTCCTTTGTTTCAAAATGTTTGGCGACTGCGTTGAATAAGCTCCAAGTTCCCTGCTGAATCTACTTCAGTTCATGTAATATTCTGTTAAAATTGAATTCTAATCTTGGTAAATTTATTTGATTTGAAATAAATACTATTTAAACAGAACTGGTTTCATCTCAGGGACAAGATTAGAACCAGTTTTGGTTCTAAAGAGAACCTATATTTTTTGCACTGTATATTAAGCCATATTGTTTTATGTGCTGAGTGTTCTACATTAAACCTTGCATTCAATATTCTATTTCCTGCTGAAATGAAAGTAATTTTAAATGTTTAAACTACAAATCGATATCATTTATCATTTAATTAATTTATATCTTGATTAAAAATAATTTTAAGGATTAAATAGCAACATTTGTGACATTTATTGGAGTTCGAACCCGTACGATTAGTTTTATCTTCATAAGTAACACGATAAGATATCACTCAAAACAAATTCTGTTCAGATAACGCATCGTTGAAAACATATGTGATTGACATTTTATTTAAATTCTGTAAGCTTCACGCCGAATTAATTTAACCTTAACTGAACTACTTTATGAATGAAGACAATGTCATTCAGGAGCAGATTGTGGAAAGGTTAAAGCTTATTATCCTGCAGAATTTTTCAATAGACCTGATATACCAACATCCACAACCACTTATCTCAATACAACTGAATCGCTGGTGCGTCACCTCAGATGGTCGCAACTTAATCCCCTCAACATGGCGTCAAGTCAATTGGTGACGCTTGGTGATGTGAAAGTTGTTACGCTGTGACTGCAGTTACAGCTGAACAGCTTTCACATCCTTGAACATGATATCACTGACAATAATAATAATAACAACACCACTTTGGCCGGCTGCTGATTTGTCGCGGTTCTCGGGTGAGAAGGCCTTGGTTAGCCCTGTTCTCCCAAATGCCTCCTTAACCCCACGCCTCTTCTCTCCTCCTAACACTCTGAGATGAACCGCTTGATAGCATCCCGTACCCCATTATTCCCAGTCTTTCCGATAATCATTCTAACCCTCTCCTTTGTGTCACCCACTAACCACATATCCTTCATTGTTCCATGCCACTTCCCCAACATAATCCCAGTGAATCTTATTCTGTTAGAGTCGTATTTTGGATATTCATAGAAAGTGTTCCAGGGTCTCCATTCGCCTACCATATTCCACATATGGCATTCCTTATCATTGTCTTTTCTAGATTTCCCCCTAAGCTCCAGCGACCATGACCTCATCTTGAACAACAGTGTCCCTCCAAAGGTGCCATCAGGGTAGTCTTCAAAACCTGGCTTCTCTTTATCACGCAACCGCCCAAAGACCTCTTTGCTTTGACCCCCCTCTCGCCAATTCAGGTTACAATCCGCATGACTTTTTCTCTGACAATTGTTTTACCCTGGTTTGTGCCCACTTCTAAGTCCGAGATCTAAGCTGAATAGTTCTCTATCAACTCCCTCACTTGGTCTATCTACCCTGCCTTTGTGTTTGAATTCCAAATATTCTGGAACATCATTTTACACCATCGGCTGTAGCGGAGATTTATTAAATACTTAAGATAACAAAGTTTTATTAACCCTCTACCTAACATGAAAAGCAGACGACACTTGCAAAAAAAATCTTGAATAACTAATTTTTTTCATTTTTTGTCTCAAAAACATAGGTTATGACCCCTCGTTGGAACGAGCTCGACGAGCTCGTTCCAACGAGGGGTCATAACCTATGTTTTTGAGACAAAAAATGAAAATATTTTGAAAATTAATTGGCGATTTTTGAGAATAGCGCTGGCCGGTTTTGGCCGTTACGTTGGGTAAAGGGTTAAGTTTATCCTGTCCTTAATCCTCATCCACCCAAGCTCATCCCTTATTGATTCTAGTGCTACAGCATTACTCGACACCGTTATCCATCAGCCTGCTTTGTTATGCAGGGTTTTCAAGCTCTTTAACGCCATTTGGTTTAGAGGTATCACTTCCGTACCTATGCTATACTTGGAATGTCCACCATTTCCCAAACTGTTCTCCCCACGAATACCTTATTGAAGCTGTTTCTCCCCATGAGCTTCATTTAATTAAGGATTCGCCTCCCCTTCACGGTTAGTTTATTCGTCTGGTTTCAGTAGATGCCTCTTCTCGTAATGTTTATATTTACCCCTAAATACTAGCCACATGTCTCTCCCACCAAGAAGTTTGCTGCTACCTTCCGGAATACAGAACTCCCACACTCTCCATGTTCGAGTAGGTTCCACTTTTACGACCTACCGATATAACTTTGCTTTTACTTTCACTTAGTTCGAGTCTCCATTTGTTCCCATATCTTCCAGCAATTGCCAACATTTTCTCTACCCCCATCCCCCCTCTTCGTTTTCAGACACTAGTACCATATCATCTGCGAAAAATAGCCCTGGGATCTTCAGGTCCCCAACTGCTAACCCCTCGTCGCTATGTAGGAGTTCATCTCCCAAATCTTTGATGTATAATACAAAAAGAATTAGCGAAAGAATACAACCCTGCTTTAGGCCTATCTCCATAGACACACGTTTTGTTGTTATGTTACCCAGGCTAATTTCACTTTGTACATCTTTATAATACTTTCAGAATTCCAACAAACCCACCTTCCAGGCCCAAGATCTCGAGGTTCGTCACATACCCTCCTTCGAAGAAGGGCCACAGACATCTTTTTCGTTTTGGCTTCCGCAGATTCTATCATCTGGGTCAGTGTAAAAACATGGTCATGGCAGGAGATTTACGGGAAAGTCAGCTGTCAGTACATTTAACCCTAAGGGTGTGGGAATTTCATATAAAAATTGAAATTTCGAATTTGTATCATCGATGTGCGCAGGATTTCACAAACTTCATGCATTTTCCGGTAGAAGAGTACAGAAATACAGAGGCTGGCTTTTTACGTTTTTTTCCCCAATCCTTTTGAACGTTTGACTATTATTCTCTGTAGGAAACCATTCAAAAACAAGAAAACGCTGTTTTCACCATCTTTTGATGTTCTGCAACTTTTCAACTGTTCATTTTATCAAAATAGGACTGTTGCATAAAATTATTTCTGAACCGCTTTACAAATCCAAAATGGATTCGTCTAACTCCTCTAGTGGAATTGTTTCCCATAAAATACCCTCGTTTTTGTTTTTAACCCTTTACCCAACGTAACGGCAAAAACCGGCCAGCGCTATTCTCAAAAATCGCCAATTAATTTTCAAAATATTTTCATTTTTTGTCTCAAAAACATAGGTTATGACCCCTCGTTGGAACGAGCTCGTCGAGCTCGTTCCAACGAGGGGTCATAACCTATGTTTTTGAGACAAAAAATGAAAAAAATTAGTTATTCAAGAATTTTTTTTGCAAGTATTTATTTATTGATGTTTAAGGTCACATATTTATGCACAATGGCTAATCATGACCGTGACAGTTTTACGGGTGGAGGAAGCCGGAGTACCCGGAGAGAACCACCGAGCAACGACGAGCAGCTGCCAGCTCCCCAACATCGTAACCCCGCACTGCAGCACAGACAGGGTTAGATTGGTTGAAGACATGTGTACCATCGACGTGCAGTACGCCTTAGTACACGGCGTCATCGTGCCCCTACGCGGGCAATGGAGATGAAGTGTCTTGCTCAAGGACACAACGCGGTTGCCGCAGGTGGGATTCGAACCGAGGACCTCTCGGCTTGCAGCCTGCACCTCTACCTACTGAGCCACCGCGCTCCCTTTTTGCAAGTGTCGTCTGCTTTTCATGTTAGGTAAAGGATTAAAAGTTCTTCTTAATTTGTAACCAAACTCAAGATAAATCGAAAATAAAAAATATCATCGCCAGATGGGTTAAACTGGTTGAATTTGCTTACACGTTTAATTTTACTACACAGTATATTATTTTTCTACAACAAAATTGGTTACTTTCAAATGTATCAACATGTCAGAATCAAGTAAAGTGCATACTGCTGGTGTGTCAGAGATAAGTTTGATGACTAACAGTTCTATTAGAGATAGTGGAATGGAACTTTTATCGCTCTTGTTCAAGTAAAAAATATTTTAAAAAAACGCACTATGGTTAGCGACGAGGTAAGCTTTCTGCGTTGTAGTGTGTCGTTGAACACGAGTACTCTAAATCAGGCTAAATACAATAAAAATAACATGTGCGTCCAAAACATATAGCTAAAGTGCAAAATGCGTCTTGGTATGATACTGGTACGATAGGATTTGACTCTATTTCTGTTTACCCATAATATGCGGGGTTGCAGAATCTCGATATATACAAGGCATTTATACAAAGAAATTTTGACCCTTCGAAGCTGCGAGTCCGTTTTTCCGCTCCAAGAAGATGATACGTCATAATTTCATTTACCCTTTACTCAACGAATCAGCCGCATCCGCCCGCGGATGTTCAAACGAGGGGTCACATGATATGGTTTTGCTGAAATTTGTTGAAAAATTTGAAAAAAATGATATTTAAAATAATAAAGATTGATATCGTCTGCGTTGGGTAAAGGGTTCAGTAGGATGGCTGATAAGTGCAAGTGTGGGGTAGGCTGTACGTTGAACATATCAATGGGTCTACCCCAAAATAATGAAGATGGATTCTTTCAAGTGCTGTAGTTAAAACTGTCATGGAAGATGCCACCAGGGTTCAAAGCGTTAAGTTATGGAAGTTAATGTCTGGAGGAAGATCCGGCTGTGGTACTCATTTGTTGATCCACCCCATTACACTAATGATGGAATGATGGGAAATGACAATCTGCTGGCATCAAAAGCGAATCTTTCCTAAGGCTATCTATTTATTTATTGAGGTTTAACAACAATTTCGACAGCCAGGACCACCGCGTTTCTTACAATTCTGCGGGTGTAGGAAGACGGAGTACATGAAAAGAGCTACCGAGCAGCGACGAGTAATGTCAGACTCCTCAACGTACCTACTCAACAAAAGGAGGGTTCGCATTGGGTTAAAGGTTAGTGCACTATCGATGTGCAGTACGCCTCAGTACACAGCGCCATCGTGCCCCCCTCCCCACCACATACGTGGACAAACGGGATTAAGTGCCTTGCCCGAGAGCACAACTCCATTGCCCCTGGCGGGAATCGAACCGTGGACATTTCGGTTTGAAATCCAGTGCCGTAACCACTGATTCACCGCTCGCCCCTTCCCTAAGGTGAAGTCGACTGGATATATTGTCAGCTGTTGCCGACAGTACTGTTCTTAATCGCCTGGGATGTGGGGGCACCGTGGCGCTGCCTACTCAGGCGTACTGCACGTCGATGGTGCACCTGTATTCAACCAATACTAACCTTGCGTGTGTAGGATAGGGAGTCTGACGGTTGCTCACCGCTGCTCGGTGGTTCTCTACAAGTCCTCTGCCCGTAAAACTGTCCGATACGAAATAACTCTGGCTGGCGAAAGTGTCGTTAAACCCCAATAAATGAATAAATGACCTGAATACTGAAAATACTACTTTTCAGTCAGTGTCATTTTAACACATTTTGGGGTATTTTAATTCGGCTCCTCTTTCTTGATTGCTTTAGATACATTTAGATAGTTTGGCACTCCTGTTATACTAACTTCTTGAGGGTTATTATATAAAATATATTATTATATTGAAAGAATATTATCGTGCATATTCATGACCATGGTCAACTTTTCTCGTCATTCACATCGACTTACGAAAAGGTTATCTCCCTTGATTGCTAAGAATTGGCTGGCAAAAATTAACACTAATTGAATAGGGAATTTTTATATTTCTCAAAAGTATATAAATCTATGAAAGTCATATTCGCTGTGCGCATCAATCCTTTATGAACAATATATATGCTCTCAGTTGGTGATATTATCGAACGATTTCATTCGACCAATTTTTTTCCACGTTGATTTAAAATGCTACTGGTATTTCCTGTATAATTCCATGTAAAATGATAGAAAATTGCATTTTCGTCAACTTTTACCGGTTAATATATTGTTTGTGCTTCATATTAGCAATGCTGTGCGCATACCTCACCATATACAAATATACAAGCTGCCATTTGCCCATTTTTCCCTTTGATGTTAAAACCAAGAAAAAAATTATTGTAGTAAAAACAGTAAAAACCGCAGTCCACAATATAAGATAGGTTTCCGCGTGAGTACAAATGAAAAGGTGAGATAACCCCAAAGAGTCTTAATTAATTTCTGGTCAACCAGTGAAAGAAAATCCTCGTATAACTAAAAATTCATTTTTTTTGCTTCCAAAACATAGGTTATGACCCCTCATTGGAACGAGCGCGACGCGCTCGTTCCAATGAGGGGTCATAACCTATGTTTTGGAAGCAAAAAATTAAAATATAAAAAAATTGAATGCCGATTTTCGTGTATAGCGCTGGCCGGTTCATTCTCAGCTGATTTCTCCGCTTCCCACAACTATTTCCTGGCGATCAAGATTTCATTCACAACTTTCAGAGGTTCAATGTTAATTGGATTACAGCTGGACTCCAGTATTTACAAGCGGAGATAACTTTCCCAAGAGTCAATATCTATGACGATAAAAGTTGAGGATGCAAAGTTAAATATTAACGCTTTCGTACGACTTTAAATTTGGAAATAATATGAACGGGTTAGGTTATATAAAAACTAAAAGCAATTGCAACAAGCGAAGGTCCGCTCTCATGTTTCCAAATTTATTTATTTATTGGGATTTAACGACACTTTCAACAGACAGGGTCACCCCGTGTCGGAGTATGTCCCCGAAGGGGGAAGAGATTCGTCACTGAAATGTTTCCTATTCACAAATTCTCAACAGATTGTCATTGGGCCCTACAGGAATAAAACTGTTCTTGCATTCACTTGATTCGGTATTTTAAAAATTCAAATTCTTTCTCAATATAGAGTTCAATTGTTACTTCAGAAATTGTTGAATACGTGTTGCTCTGATTTTCATTTTTCATTCTATACCTTCGTAATGGAAGTAATGGAAGTTGAATCGTTGATAGAACAACTGATTCAGCACTCCATAAATGCAACTACTAAAATAAATTAAAACCATAGTGCCGATAGCTCTCTTTGGTTCGCCTTCGCTGTTGTCGCTGTTCGCTGTTGTCCGAAAGATAAACCGCCACGAACAATATTATAAAGTCTGCATAATATTTCGGAAGAATAACCAGGGCATTCTTTTTACACAATACACAGATATTGTTCTAATATAAACATTCAAGCTGAGATAATCGAGTTTTATCTCGAGTTTCTTCTGAAACATCCGTGCTCAGAGCACTATTATCTTCAATGCGTTTCCCGAACGATAACTCGCAATGAAAAACTTAACATTTCCAATTTTTACTCTCTCCGATGTGATAAGATGATTTCATTTTCTTTTTCGTACTAAAACAAGAATTTGATGTAAAGTTGGTTTTGGGTCAGATAATACAATCGACTCTTGATATTCGGCCAAATAATGGTATCATTCTCTGCTCTCAACCATTTTCTGGTCGACAATCCCTGGTCTTGGCTATTATCCTTCGTTGAATTACATAAAGACGTCATGAGAATGGACACGCTGGTTTGTACTGATCGCTACAATCCAGCAGTGAACAAATCATTGATTTACACCTCACTAAATTAACAGAATATCTTCCAAGTGATAGTCATAAAAATGACATTCAATTTTCTGCCATCTTTTGACTCCAAAATAGGCCAACAATATTCTGCTGATTGTTTTTTTATCACGTGAAATAGGGTAACAGAAAAACCGGGTTTTATTCTTGTTGGCACCTCTTGGAAAATATCACACTTTAGCGTTCTCCTCTTCATTTTGAAGGGGACGACAATATTTGATCTACATTAATTATATACTATTCCAAAAAAGTAGGGGATATTTGATAAAAGTGAGATAAATGAAGAAATATATTTATATTTTCATCAAAAATACAGTTGAGGCATTGCACTGTGACATCTGGTGAATGATTTCAGCGATAGGTGAGTGTCTGACAAGCACACATTCCACGCACTGAGCTGTGGAAGACATGGACGGCCAGTCAGAGAATTTACCACATTCAGTCCAAGACCACAATATCTTGTAAATCCTCATCGGTTCGCGAGACAAGCGCGGATCCGATATGGCATACTCTTCACCAAAACGTCCAATATCATCTTGACTGATGTTATTCCATTCTTCCTGCAGTGCAGCGGCGAGTTCCTGGACATTGGTAGGGGGCTGTTGGCGTTGTCGTAGGCCCCTGCCAAGCATACCCCGGACGTGCTCGATTGGTGAAAGATCTGCACTTAGTGCTGGCCAAGGCAGTGTAGTGATGTTCTGCTCCCGGAGGAACTCTGTAGCGACACTGGCCCTGTGTGCTCTTGCACTGTCATCTTGGAAAATGAATCGACGGCCGTGACGTCGCGCAAATGGTACCACATGAGCTACTAACATGTTGCCACGGTAGTACTGCCCTATGACACGCCCTTGGATGACATGTAATGCTGTTCTGTTTGTCATGGTTATGCCTCCCCACACCATAACCGATCCACCACCAAAACGATCGTGCTGCCTAACGGTTACGTCATGGTATCGTTCGTTCCGCCGACGCCACACTCTGTTTCGCCTGTCATGGAATTCGAAAGTGAAACTCGATTCATCGGAAAACATGACGTTGCTCCAACGACGATTGTCCCAGCGCTGTCGTGCTCCACACCAATTACGACTTGTTGCGATGTGACGTTAAGTCAAACGTGGCATTGTTCGAGGTCGTCGAGCGTACAAATTCCAGCTGTGTAGGCGATTTCGGATAGTCTGACGACTGACTCACACATCATCTGTCACTCGGTGCAGCTGCTGTCCAATTTCTGAGGCACTTTGATGGCGGTAACGTAATGTTGTGGTTCGGATGAAACGATCCTGGTTAGCAGTTCTCACTCTTGGGCGACCTGGTCGACGTCTGTCATCAACATTGCCTGTCTGACGGTAGCGTGGCCACAACCTGCTAATCACCGATTGAGTAACGTTGAGAATTTGAGCCACTGCAGTCTGTCTGTTGCCAGTTTCCAACATGCCAACGGCACGTAAACGTTCGCCACGCGTCAGTCTTCGCATACCTCAAAAGTTATGTTTGGACCAGAAACTATTGATGAACGAGTTTATACCAAGAAAAGAACGATGAGACCTCAGAGAAAGCCCGTCCAATACAAATGAAAAATTCAAAACGTACCCCACAGACATTAACGCGGCGCTCGTGCGAAAAACCTGCACGAAGTTTTCGTGGGCCGGTGACATACATGATCCACATTTAACTTGGTAAGATACTGATGTGTCCAATCACTCCTATCCAGTACCATTTTCCGAAAATATCAAAATCAGTTTGGATATCCTCTCCTTTTTTGAATAGTATATTATCTAATTGTTCGTCCCCTGAGTTCCAATGTGTTCTATGTGCCAGTAGGCACATAGAACACATTGGAACTCAAAGGACGAGTTGTCGCCTTCAAATAATTTTTTTTTGTATTTTCGAAGTGAAAATCACTTTTTCCATATCCCACCCACTGATGGGACAAGATACACCCGAAATTCTCCGAATATTGAGAAATATTGTTAGCGATCAATTAACTCGTGAATTAGAGCAGGGCCGTACAGGGGGAATGAATGGTAACACCAGGGGCTCACCCACCCATCTTACCCGAAACTAACCTCGAGTCAAACGACAATATCAATTTGTAAAACAGAGATGCAGTAACAGTAACTCACCTAAACTATTTTGGATTCTTTTCTTCCATTTTGCACTGCATGCTGATATCACGATTGTGAACTGATCGAAGTGGGTCCCCACCTGGACCAAATACATGGGCGAATACAGGGTAGAAAGTGCAGTGATTTACAACCCCCTCCCCGTTTTGCTCGGAGCAAAAATATTTTGATAGTGTTCATACAGGAGGCACTATATGTCCTCACTCACCCCACTATCGAGTAATGCTGCAGCTTTGGAAGCAGTAAGGGGGGAGCTTGGGTGGATGAAAATCAAGGACAGGGTAGATTTGGGAAAACTGTGTTACTTTAACTACTTGAGAAACCTGCCTGACAACCGGTGGTGCAAATTGATGCTCGATACCATTTGGAATTCTAATATAGAAACGGGGTGGTCAAAACATGTGAGGGAACTAATGGACAATTACTCTATAGAGGTCACAAACATAGAAGTAGGAATGAAAGAAGGCAAAAGGTTTGTCAAAGAGAGAGTCATGGAAGATTGCAATCGAAACTGGCGAGCAGGGGTTAGCGTGAAAAGATCACTGCAGGGGTTACAATATAAAGAAAAGCCAGCTTTTGAGAAGTACCTAGATGGCACCTTTGGAGGGTCACTGCTGTTCAAACTGAGATCAAGATCACTGGAGCTTCGGGGGAAAATTGGGAGAGATGGGGAAAAGGGATGCCAAATGTGCCACTCTGGAGTAGTGGAGACCCTGGAACATTTTCTCTTGGAATGCCCACAGTATATACCTCATAGAATAAACTTTACTGGAAGAATAATGCAGAAGTGGGGTGAAGAAACAAAGGATAGATGGCTGAATGGGGACACGAGGGAGAGGGTAGGAATGCTTATTGAAGAAATTGAAAAAGAGGAAGTGAGGGACACTATTAAGCAGTTTATATCTGAATGCTGGGAGGAGAGGAGGGGAAGAGGGGGTGGGGTACAGGGGGAATGATGGCCTTCTCTTATGAGGACCGCGACAAATCAGCGGCTGGCCAAAGAGTTATTATTATTATCGCTAACCCTTTACCCAACCTAACCTTTAAAACCGGCTAGCGCTATTCACAAACAAATGACATTCAATTTTCATTTTTTGCTTCATAAACATAGCTTATGACCCTTCATTGAAACGAGCTTTTTTAATTAATGACCCACTGTCTGTTTGTTTATTGGCGTCTAACAACACTATCAAAAGACGGCGTCATATTGTGTGGGACAGTTTTATGGGTGGAAAAATCTGGAATATCCGGAGTGAGCTACATAGGAACGACGAGAATCTGTCCGTCTCTCCAACTTACTATCCAGGTAGGGTTAGCATTGGTTGGAGAAAAAAAGTTAAATTAAAAATTAAAAAAAGTGATAATAATAATAAAATGTTTCTTTGATTATACTATATTTATACCCCCATCCCCCTTAAAAAAAACCCGGCTCCGCCCATGAAAGCATGGTTACACTCACAGGTCAATATCAACTTTAACCCTTTACCCAACGTAACGGCCAAAACCGGCCAGCGCTATTCTCAAAACATGCCTATCAATTTTAATTATTTTTTTCATTTTTTGTCTCAAAAACATAGGTTATGACCCCTCATTGGAACGAGCTCGTCGAGCTCGTTCCAATGAGGCTTCATAACCTATGTTTTTGAGACAAAAAATGAAAAAAATAGTTATTCAAGAATTTTTTTTGCAAGTGTCGTCTGCTTTTCATGTTAGGTAAAGGGTTAAACATTCTCCCTGTCTATGGGTACCTTGCAGATGCGGCGTGCGGTCATAACATCGGTCAATAGAAAAAACAAGATTGTGACTAAATATTAATGATTTAGGAGCTGCAGATTTTGTATTTGTATTTATTGAATGACAACGTATATGGTTACAGCGCACTGTTTTCCTTCAAAAAGCGCCGCTATCGATTTGCACCACATCATTTAATGGAGGATAAAGTTTCCATGATTTAACCAGTTGGTGGAAAATGAACTGAGCTTGTAAGTGTGAATATAATGTTAAAGTGCATGTTTTGTTGAAAAATTATGAAATATTGGTGACAACTGTCTCCTGAAAAGTGTGAGAGAAAATAAAAATTGGGTAAGGGGAGGTAAAAGTGTGTCTCTTTTACTCAGTGCGAAACTGGACGTTAGTATAGGAATCCCCAAATTTAACGGCGAAAGTCACATGGCGACCTATACTTTTTTCAGTTTATTTTTTTTCAAGAGGTGATAAACTAAACTGATATAGAGTTGTTTTTTCCCCAAATCGGCTTGATGAGGTGGGGAGAGGGGAAAAGATTTGTACTGTCGCCACTGTAAAAAAGCAATGTATTGTACCCACATGATAAACAATAACGGTGTTTATATGGGATGTTTCTCCGTTCAGTTTGTGGATTCGATTGAATCAATGGTCACAAGACAGGTTATGTGCAGATTTTACTACAGAAACAGGGAGTGCGGTGGCTCAGCAGATAGAGATGCAGGCTGCAAGCCGAGAGGTCCTCGGTTCGAATCCCACTTGCGGCAATCGCGTTGTGTCTTTGGGCACAAGACACTTAATCCCAATTGCCCACGTGGGGTAACAGTGGCGCTATGTACTAAGGAGTACCGTACGTCGATGGTGTACTTGTCTTTAACCAATGCTAACCCTGCTTGTGAGGAGTTGATACGTTGGGGAGTCTGACATTTGCTCACCGTTGCTCGGCGGTCCTCTCTTGGTACGCCGGTGTGACAGGAATGATAGTCCGTAGGAAAATTAGTCCCTCTGGACTATTATTCCGCGGAATTATAGTCCTAGGTCTAACATTTCTAGGAATAGTAGTCCGCCGGACTACTATTCCTAGAAATGTTAGACCTAGGACTATAATTCCGCGGAATAATAGTCCAGAGTGACTAACGTTCCTACGGACTATCATTCCTGTCACACCTGCTTCCTCCACCCGTAAAACTGTCCGACAACAGGTAACATTGGCTGTCGAAAGTGTCGTTAAAACCCCAATAAATAAATAAATAAATAAACAAATAAATAAATAAATAAATAAATAAATAAATAAATCCTACAGAAATAATCTGTTACCAAGAAGCGGCATTACTCCGGCTGTTGTTAACAAAATACATCCCTACAATTTTCTTTCCAGTAACCATGACTTTATTTTGTGAAAACCGCTCATCAAGTATGAAGTTTTAAGATTTTAAAGTATATTTATGCCGACTTTTTCTTAACCATTTACCGAAAGTCGCGGAAAAACCGGCCATCTCTATTCGTAAAAATCACCATTCAATTTTAATTATTTTTTCACTTTTCCCTCAAAAGCTGAGCTTATCAACTCTTATGAAAAACATGGTTCTTCATGAATTTTGTTTTCCTGTGTCGTCTGCCTTTAGTTGTTGACAAAGGGTTAACTTAAGCGACAATGAAACATTACAGTTTCTGACAGTCAGCGTGTTAAATTTTAGATTTTCCAAACGGCACCCTTTTATTCATATTTATTCATAAGAAACAGGATATTTCCGTAAAACATATGTCAGAGGCAATTTAAATTGAAACGTGATTTTATCCGTTGCAAACCCCATTGAACCTGACTGAACTGTGAATTTTGGTGTGGTAAATTTAATGTCTAGAGGGATTTATTTCTAAGTTAATACTTGGCATTACAGCACCGAATAAAAGATGTCTGAAGAAATTTTCAACTTCCGCAAGTAAAATCTTACCTTATTACCTTTACCATGCTATAATGTTATTACTTTTTTTGTTACTAAAGACCGTTTCTGCAGTCTAGTTCTATACAGGTTTAACCATCTACCTAACGGTAAACGGCTATTCTAAAACAATCGCCTGTGCCAGCATTTTTTTTATTTTTTCAGTTCTGCCTCCAATTCGAATAGCTTGCGAAGTCAATAGAAGTGTGCTCGAGTATCTTGTTCACATAAGGGGGTCCTATGCTGTGGTTTATAGGCAAAAGGTGAACATTTTTATTCGTTCAAAATGTTTCTGCAAGTGTCCTCGGCTAGTTTTGTTGGGTGAAGCGTTTAATTTTATAAAAATTTTCATCCCTCCAGGTGACCAGAAAATGCTACCTTGTACTATACTCTCCCAAAAAAGAAAGTGTGCATGCTAAAAAATAACACTAAAAAAAGATATATATCATTTTCATTCATGGAAATTTTACTCAATCACAGATGAATCAATTTGTGATCAACACGAGAAATTTCATTACGCTACGACAAATACTCTTTGTGCCATGGAGAGTCAAAGACACTAAGGGTCAAACACAAAAGTCACACACTCAATATCTGGTATGACCGCCGTCTGCATCGACTACTGCTGCGCATCTACGCCTCATGGAAGCGAACAAGTTAACATGGAAGTTTGTGGGATGTTGTTCCATATTCTGATAAGCTGTCTTTGGAGTTCCATAAGCGTTAACGGTGCATGGGGAAGCCGGCGTAGCTGACGTTTCATTTCGTCCCATACGTGCTCAATGGGTGAGATATCGGGCGAATTTGCGGGCCAGGGAAGAACATCCACTTGTTGTTGCTGCAGATACTGTTGAACAACACGAGCTGCGTGCTGGTCGGGCGTTGTCCTGCTGTAGAATGACGACGGGGCCGTGACGTTGCAGAAATGGGACAACAACAGGTGTAAGCACTTCATCACGATATCTGGCTGCATTGAGATTGCCATCAATAATGACCAGCTCAGTTCTGTTACGGGCAGTGATGCCACCCCACACCATGAGAGACCCTCCCCCATAACGGTTTCGCTCCACGGCACATGGATCTGCGTAGCGTTCGTTTCGACGTCTGTACACTCTCTGGCGGCCATCTGATGATGAAAGATGGAAACGACATTCATCTGTGAATAAAACACGTCGCCACCAGTATAAGGGATGCCTGAGATGTTGTCTACACCACTGCAGTCGAGCACGACGATGACGTAACGTCAAAATCGGACGAATTGCAGGTTTTCGAGGACGTAAGCCGTATTCTCTCAGCCGATTGATTACTGTTTGAGGATGTATCCGTCTCAGGTTAGGAATGTTCCTGGCTGTCGTCGTTGCCGTTTGTTGCCGGTTCCGGAGATGGACGACACGGATATACCGATCTTGTGCAGGGGTGGTAACTCGGGGTCTCCCGGAGCGGGGTCGGTCTCGAACGTCATCATGTTGTGCATGTCGATGGACTAGCCTGTCTACAGTGTTACGGTGGCAGTTCAAATGCTGGGCAACCTCTCTGTGTGTTCTGCCAGCTCTAATCATACCCAGGGCAAGGAGACGTTGATTCATTGTCAATCTTGGCATGCTAATGTGGAGTCGTTTTAACAGCAGCGAAAGTTTGATTGTGAACGATAGGAAGGCCTTACTTTAGTGTTTAAATACCCAAGGATTCACACTGCTGCATGAATTTTCAGACTCTCCACGTGCAAAACATGCCTTTTCACAAACGTGCAGCACGTCATTTAACGTTAATGTAATTTTAACGGGGAAAGCTGTTTTTGTGTTCAATATAACTTATTCATGAACAGGTTAACACTCTTTACATCTACGAAATTATTTTTTTGGAGTTTGATCAATTTCTGCAATGCACACTTTCTTTTTTGGGCGAGTATATATGATCTGCATATGCTTCAGTTTTGTGTACCTGCCATGTATTCTGAAAATTGTAAACCGGTGTTGGAGACGGCTCACTACAAGCCCTTGGCTTTCAGCTGAATCTTCTTTTCCTGAAACTAATTGGTATATGTTGCTTAATTACTTCTGTAATATGTTATCGTCATTGTAACCCGGGAATAAAATATTGTTTAAACTGAATTATAGTAACTGTTAATCATTGATTGTCGCTGTCTCATGACGATATCCACACAGGGAAGTTAAAACACAACACAAACCGGTCAACACATATCAATGTCACGCGCTGACACCCAGCACACTATTTTTTGTAGAAAAAAATACATCATATTAAACAGGTTCACCCATTTATTATTTGTCTACCACGTTATCCTCTCAATAACACAAAGCAATACGGGGCCGCCTGGTCATATGATGATTCGTCGTAGTGGCATAAAAAAGAGCACGCGGTGTCTTCATCTTTTGGTGCTTCGTTCTGACTATTGAGTCAGAATCTAGTCATATAATAGAATACATGTTTGTGTGTATGTTTGTGGGTGTGTAAGGGTGTGTGTGTGTGGGGGGGGGGGGGCAGTTAAGATAAAGTGCTTTCTACTTAAGTCTGAACCGACATCCAAAACTTCACAAAGGCAACTCAACTGGCGTTTTGCCTAGATATGTGCAGGACCAGTTTCAAAGAAACATGTTGTTTTTCTACCCCAAAAGTTCAAACCTGTCCATTAGTGAAAGATCTAATACAATACGCCAATGTAATATCTAATGAAAACAACGCGTGGCAAGTATTTATTCTCAAACTGCTCATGAATCAAGCGAGGAATTACTGCTTTGAAAGAAAACAAAATTCCGACTACATTCAGACGTGTAATTATAATTTGCCGAGAGAGAAACAGCAAGGAAGTTTAAAACTCGTGAACACACCACGATGAACATGATAAATCCGATAATTACTGAGCGCTCTCCAATTAATTAGGGAGTATTCCCTAAAAAAATGAAAACAATATTTCTTAGCATAAGTTCACAGAATAACAAAAAAACTCTGTATGAACGAAATAAATGAAAAATGGAATATTTTAATATATATGTCAGATCGCATGATACAAGTAATAGACGCAGAGTGACGTCACAACTAATGAATACAGAGAATAATTAGTTTAATATTTCAAAATTTAACTAACGTATAGGTGTTTTAACCCTTTACCCAAAGCAGACGATACCAAAATTTATTATTATAAATATCATTTTTTTTAATTTTTAAAAAAATTTCAACAAAACCATATCATGTGACCCCTCGTTGGAACGAGCTCGACGAGCTCGTTCCAACGAGGGGTCACATGATATGGTTTTGTTGAAATTTTTTGAAAAATAATATTTTTTCAACTGCTGAATTTGGATATTACGTGGGCGGATGCGGGCGATTCGTTGGGTAAAGGGTTAAAACCACTTTCAGGGAAAAAATGAACGCCAACATGGTTTTCTTTTCTAAATTCTACTGACAGATGGGACGAAAGGAAAGCATCAATCTGGTTGTGTCGTGTACTAGCAGCATCGGTGGCGGATCTTGGCTCTTGGTATTCGGTGCGGTTATAAGCCACAAAAAATAACAAAAGTTAATTGTACTTTACTAACTAAAGGGTACAAAAACACTCTGCATGTTGCAGTATCACAGCATAACAGTTCAAAGTAGTGATGCAACATATTAAAGGTTATTACATGTTGTGATAACTAAACAGGTTTGCTTGCTTTCATGATGGCCCAAATCGTCTCGGAATGTAACGGCCTGAAAAAACTCAAACAGTACAACATAACGTAAGTAATTTTGTGAAATCAATTGCATAAAAATAGATGCATCTGGGTTTTTTTCATGAACCCAAGGGGATGGGCAACGGGGTTGGGTCTGGTCATCTCATCTCGTCCTTTGAGCGTAACAAGACACAATCTGCAATGTTTCAGAAGTGCAGTTAACGCCTTTTTGTTCCCAAAAGACGAAATATGTCTAATTTATTCTAACCTAAACAGATGCAACTTATAGTTAAAGTAACGTACTTTTATTTTTCCGACAAAATGCTTTGTTAATGTGTAAACTGAAGTGAACTAATCGGAATTAATTCACGAGCTGAACAAAGACATCCGCTGACTTTTACGGACAGTGCAACATTGTCTAATATTTTTCTTCCATTGCAATAGGTCACATGCCAAAATTGAATTCACTTGAAGTTTTCGTTGGTGACCGATCTACTTTCAAGTAGGCAAGACCTTTCGTACAAGGCTTCTAGTTTGTACAGTTGGGCGTATCTGATTCGGAAGTAAATATTTCCACATCATGCATAGACTCTTAACCTGCCGATCGCGACTATTTTTTGTTTCTGGTGTTCTGCGCATGCGCAGATTATTACTGTAATTTAATTCCTTGTTGGGAAGATCTCAAAGAATCTTTCCTGTAATTAATCAGGTGATGCAGTTACAATAGGGCATATATTCAATTATATATATATTTATATATTTTAATATTTATTTATATTTAATTAAACTTATTCGCACACAACCTTTCTCACATATAGGTCCTCCATATAAGATAAAAGTGGGCGTGGCAGGAAAAGAGTTAAAACAGTTGCTTCAATTCAGTTGTGGAATAAGGTCAAGGCAAGTGACCTTTTTCGTTCGACAAAAGTGATACAAGTTCCACATATGTTTAGATTTCACACCATGATAATTTATTCATACAAAAATGAGCATAGTAGTCCCCAGTCTGATGCCACAAATACACAACAAAGCAGCTAACGATTAGATGCAGAAAGATAAACACATGGCGAAATTCTGGATTCAGGAAGTACCTTGGCTTCACCGGGCAAAAACAATGTTACTTTTAATCTTCACGCGCGAAATACTATTGATATCCAGTCAAGAAATATAATTTTCTCAATGTTCTATGATATTTCTTATTTCTTACTTTTTGTCCGATGACAATTTGCATTTATTAGTCGGTTCACACAAATTATGCATTGCGTTACGTTTATCATTGCAGAAACACAAGAGTGTCTGAAGGAAGAGCCAACAGTACATCCGGTGTAACAGGAATGGAAGTCCGTAGGAAAATTAGTCCTTCTGGACTATTATTCCGCGGAATTATAGTCCTAGGTCTAACATTTCTAGGAATAGTAGTCCGCGGAATTATAGTCCTAGGTCTAACATTTCTACGAATAGTAGTCCGGCGGACTACTATTCCTAGAAATGTTAGACCTAGGACTATAATTCCGCGGAATAATAGTCCAGAGGGACTAATTTTCCTACGGACTTCCATTCCTGTTACACCGGTACGAAAATTGCCCGCAGTGTCACTCAGAAAAATTATTCGCTATTTGACTACTTCAGATTGCGAAGAAACATTTTAATCTTTCTTACTAATAAAAGATCCAAAAAATCCTCAATAATTCACAGAGGGCAAATAGATCACATACAGTTTCCCACCATAAACCAACAACCGTCTCCAACATCGAAACCAACAAAGAAATTGTGCAATTTACATTTTATTTACGATTTGCAAAATAATTAAAAAGAAACAACAGCAAAAAAAAAAAAAAAAATGAATAAATGAAAAAAATAAAAAAATAAATAAAATTAAAAATAAACAAAAAGCACCAAAAGCATAGATAAATAAAAAATCAATAAAAAACAAATGGTTATACTCTTAAGTCTTTGTACGATTTTAACCGTTTCCCTTCTCGTCTGAAAATTGGTTCTGAAACTTATGTATAAAAGTTAAAAATTCGGAAAAAATCATCGACATGATATATTTAAAACATCATTTTGAATGCTAATTGTTGCAGACGTCTTTCCACGTTTAGACATCTGGACAAAAATGTTATTGGTTTGTTTTACTGGACTCGGTAAATACAATATCTGCGTGAATGGGTGAAGTGCTTACGAAAAGACTCCAACTCTTTCAAACCCGTTTTCCTGAATGTGAACTTCCTATATAATACTATCAGTAGCAAATGGGCGAATCCGTTTACATTTGGTGGAAGATTCAGCAATAATTCAATGCTACAGTCGGAGAGGATAGTGGGATTCGTTTTTGCTATGGGGAATGCAGGGCAGGGAAGGACATGGACTTTTGTGCCGCGGTTTGGCCTTTTTAATAGTCCTTTAGTCTATCTCACGGCGTCGAATATATGGTCCGAGTCTCTTTCCGAGTTCCGAAACTGCGAGAGAGAGAGAGAGAGAGAGAGAGAGAGAGAGAGAGAGAGAGAGAGAGAGAGAGAGAGGGGGGGGGGGGAGTATAAGAATGGGTAAACGAGGACTTGATGTGCAAACATGACTTTTGTAGCCCGAATTCGAAATATTTCCCAATATATTACCTCTCGGAAAATTTCCCGATTTCTGACTCAAAGGACACCATTTCGTCATATCCCAATGCGAAATGAATGATATTATACGGATAACAGAATAAGTGTATCAACGGCCCCATCAAATCGCACATGGCGGCTTCCATTCCAATGCAATGGAAAACCTGTGTTGCCCATCCTGACAGGGTCACTCCCGAATCCCCGGTCTCGGTATATCAACCCGGGCTTCTCAGCCCACTCACCTGCCCTTGGTAGAATGGACGAAAAAAACCCCTGAAAATCCAAGAATCTACATTTCTGAATCCATTCTCCAACTTAAAATATTCCACCCGAATAATGAAAACTAAACGGAACGTGCAGACCACTCTGATCAAAATGTAGATTATACAGTCCTATTATGTATTTTATGTTGACGAAACAGTAGATTGGTAAAATAAGTTCTGTACTTGTGGCAATAGAAGGAGATCAGACGAATACTTGAATGGTGATTTTTTTGTCTTGCTCTTTTTTGTGAAGTATGCGGACCTAATACTAAATATTTAGTACGCAACAATTTAGGCATATATTGGTTGAAAGAGTAAAGCCAAACTGAAATTAAGTATTAATTAATTATAAAATCATTTAATATTTCAATGAAATTATGATTTTTTAAAAATAAAAACAAATGGCCCAAATGACTGTTTGACGTTCAATGCACAGTTTGCTTGGCAAAGGGTACGGCCGCCATATTCCAGTAGGGTTTTGATCAGAAAATTAGAGTTCTGTTGGGTGTTTGTATCTTCACGATACTGCATTTCTCGATCAGACTACGATCAGGGACCAATACTATAAAACTTTTACAATTGTATTTTCTAGAATTGTATTTTCTACTTATTAATATAAGTGACTAAAATGAATCATTAGCATTTTAAAAGATATGGTAATTTGCCAACAGGAAAACTGCCGCATCTTTGAAAATGTTAATGGTTCATTATCAATCCATTTGAAGTATAACTGGAAACTACAATTCTAGAAAATACATTATAGTACTTGACCCAGGTCTGCACCCGATTAAACCGATTGATCGCGATTTAAAACAATATACTGATAAATCAAGACCACATTAAGAAAAACAAACGAAATGGGAATCTGTGATCCAACACTCTCGCATTTCCCTTTCGATTGGCAAGATTCTCTAAAAGTTGACAGATGATTTTGACCAGATCGCGAGACCATCGCAATTCAGTTGAAATTCTCTATCTGCCTTTATAATCACATTACTTGCCAATTGTGAGAATTAGAAATGTGTAATTTTTGGCACACATTTTTCAAACAGTTTTAAGAACATACTTTTTCAAGACGGCATTTGAGACCATGAGGTAAGCGACAGAAAATTGCGACCCATGTGTCACTTGTCACGCGCGGTGCTGCCACCACTAATTTATCCGGGAGGCTTTTGGTTTCGTCCTACCACCGGAAACAGTTTTCTCCGCTACTATCTTCGTTACATCCCTGACTTATATCGTCATGAAAGTCGACTTCCGCTAAAGTTATCCCTCTTGAAATTATTATATGCGCGATCAGTAGAAAATAAAGCCAAGTTTCCTTTTGTTAATTTTAAAAAACAAAAACAACAGACAAGCTAATTAGAAGCAATTAGTTCACAGATAATCCATCATTAAGAATATCTGTCAGAAAAATACCTACCAACACTAAGAGTACGCTTTCACCCTTCGTTTATGAATGTACTTATAGAGTAATTAAGTTTTTATTCTTCCCAGGAAAAAAATGAGCACATCTCCACTTCTGCACTTTCATTAACTGGTAGAATGCTAAATTATTTTTGGTCATCAAAGTTTGTTCAGAAGTCTTTGCCTTGTCGCAATTTATGAGAGAGTGCCTATAGACACTCTCTCATAAATTGCAACAAAGCAAATCCTTACAGACTAAATTATTTCCCTTCAATAGTAATATGAAGCATATCCACAGAGTATGAAACCTTAAAGTTATGGTACCGGTACTTCAGAATAAAGCCCAAATATGGGCTTCCAGAACTCGACCAGTTAATATGACTTATAATACAGACACGATGCAAACACGGTTGATATAATGAACAGGAACAAAGGTAGAGAACATCAAAAGATGGTGAAAACACCGTTTTCTTATTTTTAAATGGGATTCAACAAAAAATAATTGTCAAACGTTCACACTGATCGGGAAAAATGTGTAAGAAGCCAGCTTCTGTATTTTTCTACTACTCTGCAAGAAATGTCTGAAATTTGTGAAATGATGCGCATCTCGATGATACAAATCCGCTAACATTTCGAAATTTCAATTAAAATCTGAATTTCCCATTCGCTTAGTGTTAAATTTACTGGCCACTGTAGGAAATTAAGGGAAGCTAACTTTCCTGTAAATCTCGTGCAATGACGAAAATTGTCTGTCATATTTATCACGTTCCGCATGCATGCATGGAAATGGCTGACAATCCACTGACAAAATTAGTTATAAAACAGGAGATAATCAACCATATAGTCCGTTTCAGCTGACTTGGAAGCATTATGATCTTTAAACATGTTATCGGGACATGCCGCTTCTGCTGCGTAATGATTAACACAGGTAATCCACAGTTGATCTGCCTATAGAATGTTTCCACCTGAGTTATAAAGCCTGTTTGGCATAAGAAAACCGCCATGTATTATAATTTATCCACTCGTTCCATTATACTGATTCCAAAATAATTAAAACATACCGGAAACATAGTACACAGATGTTCTTGAACGAAATTAATAAAATTGTGTGATGCAACTGGAATATCATGATGGGCGTCACGATAGCCCTGAAATATCCAGTCGTGCATGATGACTTCACGGCTTGCTTCATACGTCCTCCTCACCCACTGATCTCGATACAACTGGATTGCTGGAACGTCAGCAAAAAACGCCACTCGTCAAACTAACCACAATACGAAGGTCTCAAGTCAATCAACGCGGTGCATGTGAATCCCACAGATCTGCGACGTGCGATGACGTGAAAGCTGTTACGATGTGACCGTAGTCAAATCGAAACAGCTTTCACTTCATCAAATGTTATTGTGTTTGCCTAGCACAAAAACTAATATCCCTGTGTCAACTTTCACATCTCGGCACTTGTTTTTTATGACTAATAACTAAAATATTTTGTAAATATTCAATTTGGATTGTTACAGGAATATGTGGACATCATCAACATATTCATTTTTCACAGACATCAAAGCATCCTTTTTAAAAAGTGATCGTCGATTGCGAAGCTCGGAAACTTGAGAGCCTTCAATACTTTTTTTATTGGACATTGTTTATTAATAAGCAACTTCCACCCCAAAGATGGCGGCAGTGGAGACATTTTTCTGTATGTGACCAATGAGCGTTTCAGCAATCCAGTGTATGAAGATCAGTAGTGCACCTTCATCTGTACCTTTTGTTGAAAAGTATAGTCTCGTTATGATTGGAGGTCGCGCCAGATTCGATAAGTGATAACCTTTAACGTGGGTCCGGTATTTAAGAATCCGTTACACTGACTGGTCCTGATAAACCAAGATAAGTTAAACTAGTGATCATAATCGTTCCAGACCGATTCTATACGACGGATACACAGTGTAATATAACATTGAGAGTACATCACCCACATCCCAGTTATCAGAAGATCGCCTTATATAAGACATTTAGCCTTGTACATGCATTTTAGAGCCACACCACCATCGACAGGTGGAAACTAAAGGGTATTGTCGGGTCGGAAGAGAACAGAGACTATATAAATGATGGGATATTGTCGACTTTGTCTTTCGCAACACAAAGTGCCCATTGGAAAAAGAGAATCGTGATACACCTAACCAATTAGATTGTTTAGATTGTCATATTCTGAGAGGTTACGACTGACTGCTCTAGAAAAATTTGCTGGTGACAGAGCACCTACCTATCGAAAATAACTTTGCACGACAGTCAAGAATTCTACAAGAGCAGAATTCACCACGTAATAATGTCTTTCTGACGATTCTACATTAAACAATGCCCACAAAGGTTGCGCATCCGTTGACTGCACTTCTTGTGAAACAGAGCAAGCAACATCTGCTCTACGTATATAACGGTGGTATGAGGCACAGAAAGTCTCTATACCGGTACTAAAGATTGCTTGCGTTCAGTGCAAATTCACCTGTTGGCCTCCTTGCCCATAGTCGTCTGTGCAGTTCACTGAAGGTGTAGATTTTGGAACGGTTGTGATTGAAGAGGTCGAGTGACAGTGATACATACTTGTATCTTGTAAATAGGGCCCTGAAAATCGGACCTTATCCGTTCGAATCGAATACGAATAGAATCACGTCATTAATTTCGAACCGAATTCAAATCAAATCGGATATTACTCGGTATATGTGGTGATCGCATAGATCACAGTGGACACGTCTCTCGCGTTCCCGCCATTCAGTTTCATGCATTGTTGAGCCGTCGGTACAACTGATACACGCTAATGCGTTCTGACACAATGTCTGCTCGGTAACCCCTAATGATTCTATTCCTGCTCGGCTACTGACTTTTAAAATAATAACCACCCAACAGTTCTGACTGACCAGTTGACCGTAATATTCTTCATATTAACGTAATTGGCGAGACATGATGACCACATATATTGATATACGAGAAAAGAAAGAACATAAGTTCCATGACCATCATCGGGATATTTGATTTCAGTATTTGGCGGTCAAGTATTCGAAATTCGACAAACGATTCGAAACTCGAATCGAATCCGAAGATTCGCAAGGCCCTACTTCCACTGTGAAGTGGATGTTGAAGTGCTGTACTCACATTCATATGCACCCCACCCAAATAAACCAATGTTTAAAAGTGAAAATATAAATCTCTGGAAACCTAAAACTTATTTAAATAATGGAGATGAACAAGATTATTACTTTCCAAAGTGTGATTTACTGGGATTTCCGGGTTTGATTATAAACGATAACTTCACAAGTGAATTAGGCAATCAACAATTGTGGCATGTATCCGTGCCCGCAAACGAAGACGCTTTGCCGTGGATGAAATGGGGACTTCATTGTTTTTTAACCCTTTACCTAATATGAAAAGCAGAAGACAAAAAAAATTCTTGAATAGTTATTATTTTCATTAGCTCGTTCCAATGAGGAGTCATAACCTATGTTTTAGAGGCAAAAAAATGAAAAAATAATGAAAATTAATTGGCGATTTTTGAGAATAGTGCTGGCCGTTACGTTAGGTAAAGAGTTAAATAATATAATTATCGTTAATAATGAAAGGAACTAAACAGTGTAATCGCTTGGCTGGACTGGTTATGTGAAATAATTCATTCGAGGCGAGGGACTATATTGTAAAACACTCGTGCGCACTCGCGCACTCGTGTTTGCACAACGTCCCTCACCTCTCATGATTTATTTCACGTAACAAGTCGAGTCAAACGATTACTCTCTATATCTTTCCTGAAATTTATTCAGCCATTATGGTCAAACATCTTAGCAAGTGTGATATGATGAGCGATGTTTTAGAAATATTCAGAAAGCCGAAATCGATACTTACGAAGAGAATATAGTAGTGGCGAGCGAACTGCGTGTGGTTGGAAATAAAACGAGAAGTAATTGGGTGATTGCTCGTAGGTTGTTAATATGCTGTTTGGACCTTATTTTGATGAAGTGTAGTTGAAGCAGACGCCGGTTCATATAAATCACGCCTGATTGTATGACATGGTAATTCAGTGAGGCGTTTTATGTGGTTAATAACTCAAATGTTTATTGGAAGTTTGTATAAATAGATATGCTCCGTCGAGTTATGTTGTTCTTGTGGACGGCCACGTGCAAAGATCGACAACTGACCGATATGTCTGTCTATTTTGACATTCGGGTCATAAAATATACTTGATTAATCTCTGTGATGGTTTGTGTTTACATATAATCAATGTCTGAAATACCACAACGTACTCTTTAGTATGCGAGCCAAAGTTTCATTAGTTAAAAACCATTTTAAGATTAGAGTTTTCTTGATGAACTTGATCATATATCTATTGAAATCTGCCAATCGGCGGCACATCTCGCTTTCACTGTCAGTGTCAATTTCCACTTAGAATTTGTGCTGAATGACAATCATGGGACAAAAATCCTTTCCGTGCATAATATTATGTTTGCGGGGGAGTAATTGCCAATAGCTTTTTTAAGGAACATTCTTTGATGTTTGTGGATAACCAATATGCTAATGAGTACTACATTTTTTCAAATCAATACCAATTGAATATTTAACACATAGTTTAGTTATTGTAGACAAAAACAAGTGCCGAGAGTAAGGTTAATACCGTTTTCCTAGTTCTTCTAGGCTTTCGTATGATGAGAAGAAAGCTGTTACACTCACAGCATAACAACTTTTACGTCATCAGACGTCATCGATGGGAACAGCTACGACACTGATTTACTTGACGTCATCTTATGTATGTGTGTGTGCGTTTGTCTTACCAACTTGACGAGGTAACTAGACAAAAGAGTTTGCGTGTTTCGCCTTACCGAGGTACAAAAGACAAAAGAAACCCTTTACCTCGGTTGTTTTCCCAGAACTGTACCGGCAAAACGAGGTTGAAACCGTTAGTCCACACAAAGGACAGACAATGGGGTACCTCGGTATGTAGGGAAAACAAGACTGTGTGTGTGTGTGTGTGTGTGTGTGTGTGTGTGTGTGTGTGTGTGTGTGTGTGTGTGTGTGTGTGTGTGTGTGTGTGTGTAGGGGGGGGGGGATTGAGTTGCGACGTTTTTCGCTGATGTTCAAGTAGTCCATCCATATGTTTGGAGATTAGTGTGCTCGATTGCTTGACTCTTAATTCTGTTAAGCAGCCATGATTAGATTTGATGACAAATTCATCTAAATTTAAGCGAGAAATCATTGGTCAAGAAGTACTCAAGTATTTGAAAGATATATCATTCAATTAAGAAAGGTGTGGGTGTTACAATCACTGCTCTTCACACCCGTCACTAGTTTGTGGGTGTATTTCTAAATTTCTAATATCTAGAAAAATCACAATAGAGATATTGCTGGAAACTTAGTAGCAGGATCGTGCACTGCAAAAAATATAGGTTCTCTTTAGAACCAAAACTGGTTCTAATCTTGTCCCTGAGATGGAACCAGTTCTGTTTAAACAGTATTTATTTCAAATCAAATAAATTTATAAAGATTAACATTAAATATTAACAGAATTAAACATAAATTGAGGGGGTTTCAGTCGTAAGTTTAGAGCTTATACGAGGTTGTGTCAAATCATTATTAAGCAAAGGAGATATGAACAGTTGGCATATCGAACCAATTTTGGTTCTGTACAGAACCAAAACTGGTTCGATATGCCAACTGTTCATATCTCCTTTGTTTCAAAATGTTTGGCGACTGCGTTGGATAAGCTCCAAGTTTACAGCTGAATCTACTTCAGTTCATGTAATATTCTGTTAAAATTGAATGCTAATCTTGGTAAATTAATTTGATTTGAAATAAATACTGTTTAAACAGAACTGGTTCCATCTCAGGGACAAGATTAGAATCAGTTTTGGTTCAAAAGAGAACCTGTATTTTTCTGCAGTGTGTTGCAAGTTTGGGTATTTGTTCCATCCATGCATTATCATGTAATAAAGAACTGATACAGGGTCTCTACATTGGGCAATCGCCACATCTGATTATAAGAAGACCAATACAATGCTGTGCTTAATCCTTTACCCAATGCCCACGATTTCGATTTTTTTTAATTTTAATTATTCTTTTTCTTTCAAATATATTCGCAAAACCATATCATGTTACTCCTCATTGGAACGAGCACTGCGAGTTCGTTCCAGTCAGAGGCCACGTGATAGGTTTTTGTAAACCGTTTTTGAAATTTTGTTTTCAAATGCTCAATTTGTAAATTACGTGGGACTATGCGCGGGCTATGATTCGTTCCGTAAATCGTTAAACTATTTATATAAAGGTGGAAATAAAAGCTTTGCTATCCAGAAAAAGGTCACCATGAGAGTATTCATGAAAAATTTATTTGAAAATGAGACGCAAAAAATTATGAAACTCTTCCAAAATAATCATCTAAATGTCAGATTCCACGTTGAAAGGTTTCAAACTGCGATGTAAAAACGGAAATAAAACTAATTTTACAGCACTTAAAATCGTTTTGCACAAATTGTGTCAGTTAGTCATTTGATAGCAGGCAATCGTTTTTCTGATAAAGTGAAGAGCAAACATTGGTAGCCACACTGTCTTGTATATCTCTCTTATGAAAATCAGCGGAAGGATATATGTGTAAATTCAAGGGGACAGATTTGTGGTTCTCTGAAGCTACTCCGAAAACTTACCATATTTCCCTGTTCATCCTTCACCCAACACGCATAGAAGAGGACAGTTGTCAACAACAACAACAACAACAACAACAACAACAACAACAACAACAACAAGAAGGAATTCAGTTGTCAACAACAACAACAACAACAACTTATTCTCAAACAATAATCAAAAGCCCCGTCATTGGAACCCGATTGTTGAGAATGTCCTAATGAAGGGTCACAAACTATGTTTTCTAAGTAAAAATTTGAAAAAATACTAAATGTTGAATGGCGACTCTTGTGAATAGCACTGCCCGTTACGTTCAGAAAGGTGATAAAAGCCTGCAAAAACTTATATCCAAACATATTCCTAACGCACGTGTATCAAAATCGGTCATAAATGTTTGAGAAGAACATGACATGCAAATTAAACCGTAGAGTTTAATATCTACCACTATTTGAGTAGGGAGCAGAAAGAGTGTGTCAAAGGATGTCGTAGCGCATAAAATTTTCTGAAGATCCATTTCGTCTGCATGGCTGACAAGTTTCGTCATTGGGAGAGATTTACAGGAAAGTTAGCTCCCCTGAATTTTCTAAAGTTGCCGTGTTAATGTAACACTCAAGGTATGGAATTTCATATAAAAAATTGAACTTTCGAAATGTTAGTGAAGTTGTATCATTAATGTGCGCATCATTTCACAAACTTCAGGTATTTCCTTGTAGATTAGTAAAAATATAAAGAAGTCGGCTTTTTATACTTTTGTTTTCGAACCAGTTTGAACGTTTGACTATTTTTCTCTGTTTAACCCTTTACCTAACATGAAAAGCAGACGACACTTGGAAAAAAAATTCTTGAATAACTATTTTTTTTCATTTTTTGTCTCAAAAACATAGGTTATGACCCCTCATTGGAACGAGCTCGTCGAGCTCGTTCCAATGAGGGGTCATAACCTATGTTTTTGAGACAAAAAATGAAAAAAATAGTGAAAATATATTCGCGATTTTTGAGAATAGCGCTGGCCGGTTTTGGCCGTTACGTTGGGTAAAGGGTTAAACCCATTCAAAGGTAAGAGAGCGGTATTTTCACCATCTTTTGATGTTCTGTAAATTTTGTTTCTGTTCATTATATCCACAGTGTGCGTATCGGGACATATAACACAGACACTATCATCTCCATTATAATAGTCTTGGAAGTAAGCTTTGCTAATATTTTTCCCTGGAGGAATAAAGAAATGACTTAGGTGCTTTTATATGGCATGCCTTAAAAAGCCAAGTTTCCTTTTGTAACTTTTAATAAACGAAAACAGCAGACGGATCCGAGAGCTGGCTGCTGTTTTCGTTTATTTAAAGTAACAAACGAAAACTTCGCTTTATTTTCTCCTAATGTCATAGGTAACAATTACATGCTTCTTTCTTAATTGGACCTTCCTCATTGTTCGTCTAATAAGACCAGGGGAGATGACTGTGTCGAAGGTCGAATATCATGACGAGATGAGTCAGGTATGGCAGTGTTCGCGACGTCCGTGTTTGTACACTTGGACACAAAAGTGTAACTCGTTTGATGACACCATAGGGCAAAAAGGTGGAAATATAATCCAGTTCAGTGCTATTAACAGTTACATAATTTGCCAGTGACATATGGTATGTACAGTGTAACTTAAATCCATTTTAGATGAGAGCTTCGCTCCGCCAAATGCAGATTTAATTGACACCAAATATTATTCCATATTTGTTCCCTAAAGTAACTGTGTATTGAATAGATTTGCTACAATTCTTACTTGTTCATCATGAAGCGGTTGTTGCCTGTCGACATGTTAAACGACGACGGAACAAAGTGGAGATCACTCTAACTGACAGAGGTATGGATATTTTGACTGACTATCTATAGTCTGTATACAGGTTGAGTGGGGATTTTGAAGCCAATAATTTAACAAGGAAGTTATAGAAGGCAAGATAACAGAGCCTCTTAGGCCAGAAAGAACGTCTCTGATGCTACGAAGAAAAAGGCTTCATATTTGTGGAAGTGCTTCGTATTCATTTAACCCTTTACCTAACATGAAAAGCAGACGACACTGGCAAAAAAAATTCTTGAATAGTTATTTTCATTTTTTGTCTCAAAAACATAGGTTATGACCCCTTATTGGAACGAGCTCGTTCCAACGAGAGGTCATAACCTATGTTTTTGAGACAAAAATGAAAAAAATAATGAAAATTAATTGGCGATTTTTGTGAATAGCGCTAGCCGGTTTTGGCGGTTACGTTGGGTAAAGGGTCAAAAGCAAAACCTATTCATATTCATTTTTCTTTTGACAATTTGTTCGAGCGTGACTACGAGAACCATGCATTAAATTGCAACAAAAAAGACATGTGAGGAAATTCTGACTACGAAAGTAACCTAGATAGCCATCATTAAACAGAAGTGCTTCATGTAACGATTTACTCGTTAATCTATACAAAACAAATCTCTCTTCACCAGGTTTAGTCATGGTTCTAACTGAATGGATAAATGCTATGGAACCATTAATCCCTTACTTAACACTGCTAGAAGACGGGACTTTTAAACAAGGGAGACGACTCCCAAAAGCTCCAAACTTACTGTCGAGACCCATTCTTACAATCTGTTTTTTTTGTCCGCTGTCCTTGTTACATTGTACACAATCAACTTACTTAGATCGTGTTTATTTTTTAATCCTATTTGTTCCATATGATATATACATACATAATTAAACTTTTTTTTCTGTTCATGCATTTTCCGGCAAAATGATTGGCTAAAATATTTCTTTTTTTCTTTTCATAACACAATGAACCAAAACAAAACGCATTTAGGCCCGCCCTAAACCAAGCCCCCAATATCTGTCTTGAAATTACGTTGCACAATTTGAATGGAAAAGAATCCCTGCACGCTCATATTGTTTCAACATAAAATTTAATAAACTATGAAATCCTTATCATGCTTTTTATTTCATGTTCAATTTATTTATACACAATAGGTGATCGTCTGCGTTCATCGCTTTACACAAATCAAACGTAAACAATGGCCGGTCATAATAATCCACAAACGAAACTCGCGAGAAACACTTTCCAATTTCCAAATATTCTGAATGAACTCTTTCTGAGACAAAGTTCAGCCAACTTCATGTCATCTGGGTTTATATCGAACTCCACATTTACAGTCTGTGTTTTCCGTTTCTCAGGAAATGGTCAAAATCAGAATTCAATTTAATTCAATGTTGCTTTGAATGACAGCATCCTCCTGTCAAGTGGAAAAGGAGATTGAAGTTTTTGTGTGGGCTTGGCCTATGACGTTCCGTTTAACTTACTCGATTCATTGGGCAATACAATTTTAATGACACAAGAACATATTTCAGTGAAATGTATCGTTATTTCCAAAATAATTTTAGAATTTTTATTCAGTTATCACGAGGAAGCGTGATGCGACCTGGTTTTTATTTTAACTCCGCAAGGTAGAGAGTGTTTAAACTTACTGTCCATCAAGTTTAATTATAAGAAATGATCGTTTGTTTCTGTCTATTTCTTGAGTTATGAACCACACAATACGAAGTCCAAACATAGTGTAAATGGGCGAGACCCATTTACACAGTTTCGCCTTTGTTTTGGGGGGTTCATAACTCAAGAAATAGACAGAAACAAATGATCATTCCTTAAATATACATGCATGTAACATGGTTGTTTGAAATAAAAAACATGTTGTTTAAACTAAATATTTTGAATAACTAAAATGTTTCATTGTTTTGGCTCAAACTCTATCGCTTATAACGACCACAAGCTGTGTTTTGGATGCAAAAATCGAAAAAATAATAAAATATTTTAATGCCATTTTTGTGTGAATAATGATCGCCGTATATTGATGTTACGTTTGTTAAATGGTTAATACAGTATAGTTTCCAGGCAAGCAGAAACTGGAAAGGCTAAACAAAACAAAAGTGAAACGATGAAATAGTCATATTTGTGCAACAGTATGGTTGGCAAACATATAACAGTGATCGAGTTATATTTGTATAGGTTCCAAAAGTCACGGAGAAACGGCAAATACAAGATTATGCCTCTGTCATCTCATCCAGAAATAGCAGGAAATAAATTACAGTCCACTGCAGTGTAGCGACGGATTCCTCACCTTGAACCCTCGGTCGGTGGCTGTGATTGACGTGATGATCTCCGTGGTCGTCCTCCTCAGTTTGTTTTGAACGGAGAATGTGCCGTAAAAATATAATTTACGATGCGATTGTTGCCACAAATGAGGCTCATTTCTTATTGTTGCATATCATAATGAAACTCAGTCTGTTTCCTTAGCGGACAGGTTTTTATGTGATGACGAGGTGGTATTGGAGTTTATTATATGACTACCATAAATAGCCCCTCAATACCACTATAGTTTGCCCACCAGTTCTTGCCCTCCAGAAAACAGAAGTCGGAATTGTTTAGAATCCATATCGTGCCACTCTCAAACGAGGATCTGGACACGTCACCGGCGAGCGATGATTTTCAGTTCGACAGTATTACAAAAACTGTTGTGCCTACATGGCGAACATCCTAACATCCTAGACAACATTCCATAATTTCCTTTTTGTTTATAATTTATGTGTCGCATTCAATAATCAAATAGCCCATGTCATATATTGAACAAATTATTTCAGAGATCAGTCAGTTTGAGTTGTCTTATTTCATCTTATTGACTACAACATATCAATCATATAAAACAGGACGCTTACGGCGTCCTGTTTGATCTGGTCTCATCAACACTACGTAATATGACAAGCCAGGTCAATTGACTATTGTAATAATCTGTATGTATTCCTAAAGGATATCCCTTCCATTTGTTTTCATGTAATAAAAGAGATTGTACAGAGTAAAGAGGTCCTAGTGCGCAACAAACATTTAATCGTCGCAGTCCTAGCACTGGACTGAACACAACTTCTCGGCTACTACTCGAAAGTCAACATCACCTCAGCTGTCTGCAAGAAAAGAATTTTGTGACTGTACTTAGTGTATTCGTTCCAGTACTGACGACACTGAATATTAACATAAAATGTTACATAACCATTGGTTTATAACGCTTGTCAGACCACAAAATGTACAAAGAGAAAAAAAAGAAACTGTACTCGTTTTCTTGGGAGCAAAAACAATCACTGTCAAGATAACGTTGAAGCAAATGTGGGTTTTTTCAGTCGTGATATTTATCTTTCAAGCTTTAAAATACCTGATTTTAACCGACATCAAACTTCTGTGTACATTCCAGTAAAGATACCGAAATTTCCAGGGAGCACGAAGGCTCGTTGGTTAACCCTTTACCCAACGTAACGGCCAAAACCGGCCAGCGCTATTCTCAAAAATCGCCAATTAATTTTCAAAATATTTTCATTTTTTGTCTCAAAAACATAGGTTATGACCCCTCGTTGGAACGAGCTCGTCGGTATATCTACACGCTAAAAACTAAAGTGTTAAAAACTGCACTTGAAGTGCTGTATTTTACACTTACTAAGTGCTGAACTAGCACTTTGTTCAAGTGTAGATATCCCAGAACTTGTCTCAAAAACATAGGTTATGACCCCTCGTTGGAACGAGCTCGTCGGTATATCTACACGCTAAAAACTAAAGTGTTAAAAACTGCACTTGAAGTGCTGTATTTTACACTTACTAAGTGCTGAACTAGCACTTTGTTCAAGTGTAGATATCCCAGAACTTGACAGGTGTTGACAATAATACCACTTGACAAGTGTAATGTCGCGACACTTAAAAGGAAACAACGCAGATGACGCGGATCAGGCTCGAACTCTCGAGCCTGATCCGCGTCAACTGCGTTGTGTCCTTTTAATTATGTCCCCACCAAGCGCAAATCAAATTATGGACGATTCTGGAAGAACCACCAATGCTAGACACATGGGAAGTGCCATCCATTCAAGTTTCAGATGTCTGACGATTGTAATGTCTAAGTGCATTAAGCATTGCACTTTGAGTCTTAAAATCAAACCCTAAGAGTTAAATGGCTATAACACCTTGAAAGTGTCAGTTTTAGCACTTTAGTTTTTAGTGTGTATTGAAGAGACTTTGCCGCTTCATTGCTGAATGATACATTTTACACTGTTTTCCAGAATGGGACATCCATGTGTCGTGGTATCTTCAGTAAATGTACAAAGCCATTTCAATATTGCAGTTTCTTAACCCTTTTAATCCTGGTGGTATCTTCCATATCAGGTCAATGGCAGCAATTAGAAGAGTCCATATTCATTATTTGGGGGTAGATCAATTAATATTTTCCAAGTGCAGCCTTAGGGCTGCACGTTGCAAATATTGATTGGTCTATCCGACACATTCACTTAGCAGCTATGTTCTTTAAGAGAGTCGTGGCCGAGTTGATAAGTGTGCTGGTCTCTCATGCAAGAGGTCCTGGGATCGATCCCCGGTCGGGGAAAGTTCTCGAGTTGCCCAAGCACTCTCTGTCAGCTTCCATTGTGGGGTTGATGCTGTCCCAGCGTACCGTCCTATCGGCTCTGAACGTAAAATGGATGTGCTCTGTGCGGAGGGAGACACTACGCGCAGGCTAAAGATCCTTTCGTAGGTCACGAGAACGAGGTCACGAAGTTGCCGCTACGAAGGTCATCCCACACACCTGCGCCATCAGGCCAAGGATAGGCGTTTATATAAGTTATAAGTTGCATAACTTGTTCGCCAATCCTTGTAAAACAAATAAGATTAAATAAATCTACTTTATGAATCCAGGTCGTTTCACGATCTGGATCGAAAAAGCGGTCTTTCGGGTTCAAAGCTTTTCCGCCCAACTGAAATATACGAGACAACTGAATCCAAATACCATAAACATTTATTTCTTGCGAATCAACACAAGAAATGCTTCTCAATCGACGCTTGACTTGACCGAACCGTCGAAGACTTTATCAATACTATTTGTATGTTCGTTTACTAAATAATTATGAATGAAGAATCATTGCAACTATAATTTATGATTACTCCGCGAAATTCCACAAATTGTGTTAATATCTTGTTAAATTCTCTGCGAATTAAATACTTTTGAATTGAAATTTCTATAACCGGGGCACGAAAGAATATTTGTATATCTTTGTGACTAAAGGGACGTTACATTAAATCAATTAAATCAACGGTAGTCTGCGCGCAAACTCCGCGAAAAGTGGGTAAACATACAGCTTATAACAGCGTCGGATTCCGTACTGGTATAACAGTATTAAATAGTTTCACATATGCGACTATTATAACATTCGGGTGAAAAAAATATGACCGGATCATTTTAATTTCGGCATTCAAACATCTTTGTCAAGTATAGGCCTTCAGACAGCCTCCTCTGTCCTCAAAACTGGATGTCATGCAACAAATAATGTAGAAAAATATTGACAGAAAGAAAACTACTGGGCGCAGACAGAAATGTCTCCTGGGGATTCCCAACAAAAAAACTGAGTTTTTTAGACCTCAAAGCTAATCAAATCATCCCTCTTTATCTCTGGAATATTCAACAATGATGCAAGATTTCAGAACAATTCTACAAAAGGGTTTTGAAACAATATTTTTCTCAAGGCTGCTTAGTTTTGGAAATTGCAACGTTTCAAGTGGGTAACTCTAATTCAAATATTTAGTTCTGCCGTACCTTCAGAATTTGACTGGTGGCCTGAAATCTTCACTCCCTGCGTGTCAGTTCATTTGGCAATGTTTTTAACATCCGGTACATTTTCACAATGCTGACAGTATCGACTGCAGACCGCAACTGAGTGTGGGTGTTTTATTACCATCCGAACGATATTTACTACGTGGATAAGTCAAGTCCAAATTAAACGACCACAGGAAGCAAATGCGATGTACTACGCTCTCGTTTCTGTGAGAGAACGTGGCCCCATATATTTATTTATTTATTTATTGGTGTTTAAGGTCACATACTTATGCACAATGGCTAATCGTGACCGTTACAGTTTTACGGGTGGAGGAAGCCGGAGTACCCGGAGAGAACCACCGAGCAACGGGTGGAGCAGCTGTCAGCCCTCCAACATCGTAACTCTGAACTCTGCACCACAGCACAGGCAGGGTTAGATCGGTTGAAGACATGCGTACCATCGACGTGCAGTACGCCTCAGTACACAGCGTCATCGTGCCCCCATGTAGGCAATCGGGGTGAAGTGTCTTGCCCAAGGAGACAACGCGGTTGCCGCAGGTGGGATTCGAACCGAGGACCTCTCGGCTTGCAGCCTGCACTTCTACCAACTGAGCCACCGCGCCCCCGTACGTGGCCACAGGAATTGGATGAAAAAGATCTGGTCTCGGGTTACACAGGGTGCAATCGCCCTACCAACCCGTCTGTATCCGCCCTTACGTTCATCTGGAGTACACTAAAATAATATCCCAATCCTTTATTCCCGGAAGGCCGGCTTTCTGGCTCAAGAACATGATACGTCATAAGTTCGTTACGCAGGAGAGCTGCTAAGTGAATGTGTGGGGTAGACAAAATTAATATTTTCAACGTACAGCTTTGAGGCTGCACGTTGAAAATATTAATTGGTCTACCCCCAAATATTGAATATGGGCTCTTCAAATTGCTGCCATTGCATTGACATGGAAGATACCACCATATTTCAAAGGGTTAAACGATATCGGTGCGTTCTCAGTTTATTGTAACACTTATAATTACTTCGTGGCGTGTTTCCTTCTCGCCAAAACAGATTGAACTTTTTTCAACAATTACGACTGCAATTTGCCAATAAGACGCAGAGAGACTGAAATGGTTTAATAGATCTGATATCTGAATCCTGATATAAATGCAACCATTCACCTGGCAAATCTAAAAATTTCAAGAACGTTTCCTTCCAAAGATTTCCGTTCCGATTTTTATTATATTAATTACATACCCCCAAACTCACTCAAATCATTCAATGATGGACCATACAAAGTCAAAAACGTAATTCGTTCAGTTTAAGGAGTTTGTTTTTTAAGTACTGTTTTATTTTAGGTGTAGTACTTTGATCACAAAAGTGGCGTTTTCGGATCAAATGGCGAGAGGTTCGCGACACGCTTGTATTCCCGTCAGTCGTCGAGATTTCATAAATAAAACATGCGAAATCAAACGAAAATGACAGAAAAGGAAACGAAATTAACATCAAGGATTCAATTGTTTCGCATTTTCCTTCTATTGGGTGGTACTCTACAATGCTGTGGGGAGAATGGAGAAAAGATAATTTCGATAGGATCGTGACTGGGTCGAGATCCTATCGAAATTCTCTGTCCGTTTTTGTCACCACAGTGCTATAAAATGTAATATTATGGAAACAACAACCCTTTATTGTCTCATAAATTATACAACCACGATATCGGCATCCATCATTGGTCTAATCCTGAGCACGAAAATACGTGAAGGCGAATCAGATTTTACAGTTTTGTCCTCTTTGACGCAAGAGACATAACTATTTTAATCTTACCGAAAGCATTTCCTTCAAACAAGTAAAAACGTCTATACAAAATACAAATCTGTATTGAGAGTAGCAACAGTAAGTGCGATCATTCGGTCCAAAAAAGGACTTTTTTTTACCTGAATTCAATTGGCATCGAGTGATTACACATGTTGGGACAACCGTTTGTGATAACAGTAATTAAATGATAAATAAATCACTAGTTCAATGGAATAAATTAGTCTAGATCATTTTTTGCCATGATATTTTCCGATAGACCTACAGTACGTGGAGAGTGTATTATCACTAAATCACCCGCGGAGTGGAGATTCCACCCAAGCAATAATTGCAAATTTGTTGTAAAGCATTGCAAGAACAAGCAAAGTTCCAGCCAATGGACCTCCGGGTTATACCCGGAGGTCCATTGGCTGAAACATTGCTTGTGTTTTTTGTCCACATGTACAGAATTTGATAGTAATACTTTGGGTGATAACTCCACTCCCCGGGTGATTTAGTTACAATCCACCCTCCACGTACTGTACCATGCGTTGTACATGAAAAAAAAAAAAAAAAAACACACACACACAGCTGAAACACTACTATAAACTTTAGTGGTTATAGCACAAGTGGAACAATGAAAGGACAAAACGCAACACCATGAAATTCATAAAAGATCATTTCATAGACGCTAAATTATTGTCAAAACAGACGCTGTAAAAACTGTACCCAATCCCTTCATTATGCGAACAAGTCAAGAAAGTGGGGGATATTGTAAGATAAATTGGTTATTACCACCATGTGAGTTTCCGAGATGGTCTATTGAGGTCACGATCTCGCCTCTGGGTCGTATGTCGCTTCGTCCCAACACACTCGTCGATATGTGCTCAAAAACGAGGTTTCGACTTCAATACACCATCTCAGAAACCTACACGATGGTGATGACCTAGATTTATCATAGCGTTTATTCTTCCCTTTCACACAGACGTCATCAGAAAGGGACAACAAAGTTTTCCAAATTCGCGAATATCGGTTTTGAAATATCTTAGTCACAAACCAAGTTTTCAAGTAGCAGTCATCCGGGTTTATTTGTGCGTTAGGCCTCTACCAAGCTTTCAGGCCACCAGTCTAATTCTGTTCGGAATTGGACGCCGTTACGGACTGTTTGTTTACCAACTTTTGTGGAAATGAGCGCGCAGACGACCGCTAATGTAGGATGCTGTACTTTTCCATACAAAAATATTTAAAAGGTATTCTTTTTAGTCGTAGTTATAGATATTCGAATTAATAAGTATTTAATTCCTCTTGAAAATACCAAGATATTAACATAATTTGTGAATATATCCGGTTTAGTCCTAATACTACTGCTATGATGAGTCTTCATTTCTGATTGTAAGGTCATCAAAATATCAATCTAATCAAGCCTCGATTGAGCAACATTTTTAGCTTTGATTCACAAAACATTAATCTTTTGGAAGTTTTGCACCTACGGTTCGCTTTTCCAGTAAATTGAATTATTCCCGATGAATGAATCTAAGCATAGGCGATGACCTATTGGAGCGTCCAATGTCTTACAGAATTAGACCCGAGAGCTTGGTATCATCAGTCAAGCGGTTTTATTTGTGTATTAACTCCATATTTGAACGATGTTAAAGGAGGGTGACCAGTGTCAAAAGACAGCAGTCGGTTCACAGCGGCAACGAGGAAATCGATGTTATTCGAGAAACTGCGTATGCTTGGGGACGTTCGTTGATACTATTCGTCACTAGTATATATTGTTTACAAAACAATCAATGATTACTATAAGGCTCACGTGCAGCCAATCACTTGTTTTGAAAACACATCACGAAATATTTGTATGCATGTGTTTTGTGATTTAAAAAAAAAAAATTCTTGTAAAAATCTCTTTTTAAAATTAGGTATATTTTCAGTGAAAGGGCTTTTGTTATATTCGGTAACTTTTGAAAGGGATCATAATATAAGGTTTTGGGGTGCAGGGGAAATATGTCGGGAAATTTTGTCGCGGACTCCGTTCGTTGTGAGTTTAACTGGATAGCACAGCCTGAGTTATGTATTCAAGCAACTGAGGGGCCATGGACTAATAATGATACCTTATAGATTCGCAGGCATCAAGTATGAACCAAGAGAGCTCGAATCACCTCAAAAGTTAATTGCTTCCTTTTTGTTTGTTCGTGTATTTATATCTCAACCCGAAAATAAAGTCATAATGTTGGTAACATCAAGGGTTGGGAGATGTTACCAATTCGTATGGAGACTACATCAATTAAAGTTCCGCGTTCTGTCCTTGGGCAAGACGCATCACCCCCACTGCCCACGTGGGGGTGCGGTGGCGTTGTGTACTAAGGCGTACTGCACGTCGATGGTGCTCTTGTCTTCAACCAATGCTTACCCTGCTTGTGTGGAGTTAGTATGTTGGAGAGCCTGACAGTTGCTCGCCGTTGCTCGGTGGTTCTCTCCGGGTACCCCGGCTTCCTCCACACGTAACGCTTTCCTACACGAGGTGACCCTAGCTGTCGAAAGTGTCGTTAAACCCCAATAAATAATAATAATCAATTAAAATTGAACAGAGAGTAGTTTCTTGCATTTGTGCCATCATATCCATAAATTGTTCTAGAGTGTAATAATATTCTCCACTTAAGTTGCTGGTAGTATGGAACGATCGAGATAGATAGATAGATATATTTTATTTCACCAGTATACAGAAAATAAAACACAATTTACATATAATGTACAAATCACAATACAAAAATCAAACCATAAGTTTGAGACCAACAAGTTATTTAAGTATACCGGTGTGACATGAATGGAAGTCCGTAGGAAAATTAGTCCCTCTGGACTATTATTCCGCGGAATTATAGTCCTAGGTCTAACATTTCTAGGAATAGTAGTCCGCCGGACTACTATTCCTAGAAATGTTAGACCTAGGACTATAATTCCGCGGAATAATAGTCCAGAGGGTCTAACGTTCCTACGGACTTCCATTCCTTTTACACCGGCAGGGTGAGGCATAGCCAGATTGGCTGTCTTCCTGCCTTCCCCTCGAGTCAGTATCAATACTCTCAAAATTAGCTTCGCGCAATACAGTATTCAAGTTAACAACAGCAGCAGATTCCATATGATCTCCAGTGATTGTATTAGCCATGGTAACAAGTTACTTCAAAGGAAATTAAACAGGGCCCGAGGAGGGTCGAACGAATTGCAACAAAGTGATGGTGGGCGTAAATGAACAGTGAATGCACCGTTGTCAAGAACGAATACTTTCAAATGTGATAGATGATGCAAGCAAAACATGTAACGATTGATATATAATGACCGCTGTTTTAACCCTTTTAACACAGAACTTATGAAAGGATCATTGTATGCAATACCGTCATCGGAAAATGGACGAATTCATTTTGCATTTCATGATGGATCAGTAATTATTTAACCCTACAGTCCGATGGGGCTGCAGAATCAAATTGACACCGATCGTCCCTGCCGATGTTTTGTTCATTGTATCTTCTCTTTGCTAATGATTATGCATTACCGGTGAAATGGGATAACATGAAAAGTAGGGCTTTTTTCTTCTAGGATGTGGGTATAGAATAAAAGTAGGATGCTATAAACCCCAGCAACCGAACTGAAAGAAAGGGTTGGTTGGAAAAGGTAGTAACTGTTGAGGCCGTTGCTCACTGAACGCGATGTACCATTAAAAGTTGTTGTTATCGATATTTACCATATGACTCATCTGTTTTGTTCACTTTAAACATTTGATATTTTACTTTCATATTAATCCGTGATAAATAAAGCCTTCCGTCAATGTCATTGGTCAGTTTCAAAACGAGACAATTTGATTGGCTGAACAAAATAAAAATGGCCACATTTTCATAATTTGCATAATTAGAGTTGGGAGCTTTCATTGGTCAATTTCAAAACTGGACAATTTGATTGGCTAAACAAAATACAACTGGGTGACATTTGCATAAATTCAGTAGGGAGAATTTACGTTATCTGTCCTATTTAGGGTGGGTTATATTGTATTAATCTTTTACCTACAAGAACAACGCCATTTTTAGTTATACGAGGATGTTTTTTCCAAGTGCCGTCTGCAACTCAAGTTAGGTGATGGGTTAAAAAGTCATACAAAGTGGCTAATTTGTGCATGTGTGTGTCATATGATAAATAGAATATGAAATGAGTGTTTTTCTCATATAATATTTATGAAACTCGCCCGAATTTTCCGTTTGGGCTCGCTAGAGGCTCGCCAAAACGGAAAATTCTTAGACTCGTTTCATAAATATTATATGAGAAAAACACTCATTTCATATCCTCTGTTTCTTCTACCCTTTCAATTTCGATACAAAGTCTGTCTCTTATGAGAGACAAACACCAGAACAAGGGCGATAATTAAAATAATTAAATTAGATGTGAAGGATGGACCATAGAACCACTGATTATAATTTTGACTCAACTGATTTTTTTGTCTCACGTTCAGTCTCTGGAAAATAATTGTGTTCTTAATTTTCTGTAGTTGAATTTTATGGAATAATAATATTAATAATAATAATTATGTGTTTGAGCTTGGCCTTGTCTGGCCTTGTTAATCTTATCGTTGTTCAAAATATGTGAGAAATGCGCTTCAAACACAATTTTTGTTCATGACATCGTCAACGAAACAAACCTCGGTATCTTAGAATGTGCATAATTTCATATTCTTCAAAGCATTTTACTTTCCTAGTTTTGTACACGACCTTCAAAAATGTAATAACACATTTTGTATCCTCGTCGAGCCATAAACAAAACTTTGACTAGAAACGAAAATAGTGTAATTTGAAATAATAAATAAAGTCAACTGGCGTCTGATATAATATTATTTACAGAGCAAAAACGACATAACGCATTCGAATTGAAGATGCCAATTTGACTGCAAATGTATATTGGCGCATGTACAAGAACAGTGTATATTTATCATGTATCTCATTGAATTGATCTCTGTTCTTTCGAGCGTTATTAGACGAAGCTACTGCCAGTTGTACTCCTACAGTATGATATACGGAATTAACCTTTTACCTTACAAATCGGCCTCATCCGCATATCGCCGAGCTCGATCCAATGAGTGGTCACATGATATGGTTTTCTTGAACTTTTTTGTGAAGAACAAAATAATAAAACAAAATTGCGATATCGTGTGCGTTGGGTAAAGGGTTAAATAGATGCGATTATGTGAATGTCCTCTTATGACTGATTTAGAATATTAAGTTTGTGAGTACCGCCGTAATTCATGGTCTATGTAAAATCATCTTGACGTTGAATCCTAACAATTCAATTGTGCTGAGAACGAAAAAACCGCTGAAAATGCCGTTCGTTGTTAACCCTTTACATAACGAATCCGCCGCATCGGTCCGCGTAATATGCAAATTCAGCAGTTGAAAAAATATTATTTTTCAAAAAATTTCAACAAAACCATATCATGTGACCCCCTCGTTGGAACGAGCTCGTCGAGCTCGTTCCAACGAGGGGTCACATGATATGATTTTGCTGATTTCTTTTGAGAAATTTGAAAAAATGATATTTAAAATAATACATTTTGATGTCATCTGCGTTGGGTAAAGGGTTAAAGTGTCGCAGCCTACTCTAGAATAGATAGCTTTGTGTTTTATTCTTTTGCGGATGGAATTCGGAGATGTGACACACTGTCGAAAAGGGATCTCAATCTCCATTTCAACAGAGTGTTACGTGGGAATACAGTTAACACTAGAAGTCCTGTCGTGAAATGCGCACAAATAGCAAGTCGATCAGCGCGTTAATCTACGCGTTATGACCATAGTAAGGCTATCAAATTCTGTACATATGGCCTGTGCAGAAGCAATGTTTCAGCCAATGGACCTCCGGGTAACCCGGAGGTCCATTGGCAGAAACATTGCCAGTGTTTGCTATGAGTAACCAGGAGAACCTGCCATGCTTTGGATGCCATTCGGAAAGGCAGTTGCGCGCAATTCCTACGCGCAATTAAGGCTAGATAAGCGCACAGTTCGTGACAGGACTTCTAGTTTTATCTGTATGCCAGCAGTCTAAGGAAGGAAGGAAGTCCATCGAACAAAACAAGTGTGGACCGATAAGATTTCATTCACGTTGTCGTAACTGTTACAGTTCACCCTCGAGCGAATGTGGTGTATGGACGAAAATTATTAAAACCAAAGAGATCAGATAAAAACTTAATCTTTTACCCAACGTAACGGCCAAAATCGACCAGCGCTATTCACAAAAATCACCATTCAATTTTCATTATTTTTTCATTTTTCTCTCAAGAACATAGCTTATGACCCTCGTTGGAAGGAGTTTGACGAGCTCGTTCCAATGAGGGGTCATAAGCTATGTTTTTGAAGCAAAAATGAAAAGTTATTCGAGAATTTTGTTTACAAATGTCTGCCTTTCATGTTAGGTAAAGGGTTTTAAAGTCTGTGACTGTTAATTAGGCTGTATTATACCCACTAAACTGGCGAATATGAATACTTGGGATGAGTGTATGTGTTACATGTGGAGGCTTAAAACAGAAACCAGACCAATAAACATAATACAAATGAAAAAAGAATCCCAAAACAGCTAAAACATAGGAAGAATGGTGGCGCTGAACCGAAACGTCAGCGATTCGATCATGGCCATTGTGTGCTTTGACAAGACACTTAATCCCGATTGTTCACGTGGGAGCACAGGGTGTCGTAGGGCGTACTGCACGTCGAAGATGTACTTGCCTTCAACCTCTACTAACACTGGTTCTCTCCGGGTACTCCGGCTTTCTCCATCCGTAATACTGTCTGACACGATGTGACCCTGCTGTTGAATGTATCATTAAACCCTATTAACAAACGAACAGTTGAAACCCCCTGGAAAGATATAGCTTTAACAAGGTATTCGTTGGAATAAAACTATTTGGAAGAGGTTTGATTACCGAACTTAAGGAAGGGATTTGATACTTTCAAATCAAACGGTAGTGAAGAATTTGGAGATTCTGCAAGATGATGCAGGTCGATGGATAACCGAGCCAAGCACTTGAAGCGTCCAGAGAGGAACTTCGGTGGATGTCGGATAAAATAGAACAGATATGTGGAAAGTATGCGACCTAAATTACCTGGTACTTTCAAACAACAAGTGGTGTGAAACGGCGTTTAACTTTGTATGTGACTCTAACTTTCAGACAGGATAAAGAGTAGGTGAAGTAAATAATGGGAGACTTATTCTATGAAGACTGTGGATTTAGAAGGAAGACTGAAGAAGAGGAGCAGTTGCATCAGGGGAAGGGTGCTCGAGGAGGACAACAGAATCTCGCAAGCTGGAGTTAGGACCAAAATCTCATTGACCGGGTTATACAAAAGAAGTACCCAGAGGAATCTTTATGGAGATCATTGTAGTTCAAAGCAAAGTGAGATGGGGGAGGGGGAGGTGGGGGTGAGTGACGAGAAAAAAGTGTGCCAAACGTGCTGTTTGCGAGCAACGGTGACCTTGGAATATGTAATTTTAGAATGCCTCAAAAAGTCACTTAGCAGAGTGAGACTCCCTGAGAAACTAATGGAAGAATGAGATGAAGACATGAGATAAGTGGGCAAAGGAGAACACGAGAGAAAGGGTCAATATTTTATAGTTGGGGAGATTTGAGAAATGGCCAATGAGGGAAGTTATAGAACAGCTTCTGTCTGATAAGGAAGGGGGGTTGGGGGAGGAAGTTGTCACATCATAGATGGTGGATGCATGTTATGGACTGTCTTTTTGTGGGACCAGAAGCAGAGTCAGATAGGAATGTCTCGGTATCTCCAGGAAACCTACGTCTTGGAAATAGAGTATTCTGGGAAGACTAAGATGTTATTGTTAATATCAACTTCTACTGTTAATAAATGTAGTGTCAAAACACCACCAAATACTGTAATCAACAAAACAGTACCTCCATAAAATACTTTTCAAAAGCACAAGCAAAGTTCTATTTGATAGATCTAAAACTATTCATCAGCAGAAAATTTTGCCCGCCAGCAGAGATTTTCTTGTGCTTCTCAATATTTTTTTGTTGAAATTTGTTTTATCTTGTACTTTATTGGTAAATCAACTTTAGCTTTAGCCAAAGTATTCTATTTAGATCTGCAGTCCCTCTGAACCGACCAGGAAAAACGAATCAATATCAACTAAAGGTATACATTTAAAGAATGTTGGTGTGGTAACTGCCGAATCGCTTCTGGCGCCCCGTTTTTCTCTTTTTCAGAGCCCAAAGACAGTGCGATTCGGGTTTGATTGTCGAACTCTCTTGGAACTTTGCTTCAACAGGGAAGAATTGCAGGGGGAGAGGGGTCTAGTCGGACATACAATTGATCACCGGCTGTAGATTGCATGACTTCTTTTGATTTAATGTAGCCTCGTTGTAAATTTGAGCTACACGCTTATTATTGTTGCAGGATAGCATCGACAGAGTCCAGGAAACAATGTGCTTACATGCGTTGACCCCTTAGCGAAATTCGCATTCCCAACACCGTATCTATATCGATGCCTCAATGGGTATTTACCGGTCTGATAATATTTTTGAAACAGTTGCTTCAGAATGTGGCCAGTGCCCCAGTCTACTGCAAGATACCCAACAGTACTTCGACACTTCTAAAACTGCATGGTCGTTTATAAGTAAGTAAAATACACATTTGGGAAGGGTAGGAATGCCAACATTGGATATAAACTTTTTGTGGATATTGTTTTAGCCCTTTACCTAACATGAAAAGCAGACGATACTTGTAAAAAAAATTTTTGAACAACTAATTTTTTTCATTTTTTGTCTCAAAAACATAGGTTATGACCCCTCATTGGAACGAGCTCGACGAGCTCGTTCCAATGAGGGGTCATAACCTATGTTTTTGAGACAAAAAATGAAAAAATAATGAAAATTAATTAGCGATTTTTGAGAATAGCGCTGGCCGGTTTTGGTCGTTACGTTGGGCAAAGGGTTAATAAAAAATACGATATTTAAATTTTTTGAATTATTCGAGGTTGTAAAAACAAGTATCAGCACTCACATCTACTACAGCTTATGGATTGCGATGTACTAATCGTAGTGATCGGCTATCTTTCTAGTCGCGGAATGGTCTAATGGTGTCCCTGTGTTCGGAAAAAGTGCGCAGCAACCTTATAGCCGTTGATCATGTCCTTGCGTCGGCCCATTTCCGTTTCACTTGTCACTTCTCGGCACATATACTTTCACTAATCTTCTTTCAATACCATATGCCAATATTTTAATGTAAGTTTGTTGTATTTAAACGATATTGGAATATCATGTTGATTTCACAGTCTAAACAAAGAAAAACGAAAAATCCCAAATTTCAATTTTTGACACGTTTAGTTTTTCTCGTTTCTACACTTCATGTTTCATTTTATATTGGATATATTCCGCCAATGTTTCAAATTAAAACATCATGATAATTTTGTTAGGAGAATGAAGATATCCGTTCAATGTTAAGCATAATACAGGCCTAGTTCCGCATCAGAACACTGAATCACATGGATAAACAAAATAATAATCTGATCAGTCTTCATGTAATACTACTCTAAGCTAAGACTGAAGACTGCCATATGGTCTACCTTTTTTGAATGTGGCCAACGTATCTCCCCTTGAAAGCAGAGATCGCGGTGGTTCATTGGTTAGAGCATTTAACTGTACGCCGAAATGTCGACGGTTAGATACTGACCCTCGCCATCTACATTGTGTCCTTGGGGGAAATACCTAATCTCGATTGCTCACGTGTGGGCACGGTACCTAAGCACACTGCTAGTCGATGCTATATTTGCCTTTAGCGACTGCTAAATCTTCTTGTGCCGGGTGAGTACGTTAGTAAGTCGGACTGCTGGTCGGCGCTGGTCCTTCACCCGTAAAACTGTCCGAGACGAAATCACCCTGTCTGTTGAAAGTGTTGTTAAACCCCAATAAACAAAGAAAACACTTCCTTTCAGTGAAACAAGTGTCATTTGCAATGCTAAAGTATTGCAGGTGGCGCCTTATTGCACTCGAGAGACGATATCGCTCTGTTTGCATTTTTTGAGGAATAGATCATCTTCGAGTCCCCAGTCTAAAATGAAATTTACGAATGGGGTTCAGTAAATGAGGTCTTGGTCGAACCTTTGGTGGACATTTTCACCTCCGCAGTGCAAGAAACGAAAGGTTGCTGGTGTCTCCTGTGTTATTTATTACAGATAGCGCTTAACTGCACCCCAAAAGACGATGTCACAGTTTCTTTGCTTTTATTGTGTAATAGATGATCTTCAACGAGGCCCCAGTGTAAAGTGAAATTTACGAATGGAGTTCGCAAAATTAGGTCTGGATCGAACCATTGGACATTTTCAGCTCAGGGTGCTATTGTCTCCTGTGTTTTTCTTAGAAACTAAGAGTACTTGTTGAGAAAGGCACCTTTGCTGTGTTTTAGTGTTATTCATCACTTCCTGCACTCAATAAATTGTTCTTTGAACTTTAGAAAATGTATAAACGTTATAAGGGATGTTAAAAGTCAAGATTTACATCAAACAAGTACAACAAAGCCTTGTTTACTATGCTACTGTATTTTATCCTTCTTAATTACATGCGACTACAAACAAACACTTCGTTTGATGTTCATGGGAAGGTAATATTTTGATCAGACGCGCAATATGAAAATGAATAATTCTCAACAATATTTCCCAAGCCAGAATTAATAGTGTAGTTTAAATATACAATGGTGTAATGGAATGATCGAAAGTCATAACTCTTCGTTAATACTTGGCAAATAAAGCACTAACCCACTATGACAATGCAATGAAGTAGCGCATTGACTTTGGGTAGAGATATACGAATATTGCACCCGAAGGCAAAAATATGTGTTTTAGAATAACTTCACGGGTCATTCTGTGATTGCAGTTTTTTGTATTAGTGAATTACAAGTCTAAATTACTTCCGAAAAGATTTGTTTTTCGGATTTTTGTCTTCAAAAACCTTCCAGAAACTGGAAATACAGTAATATAGTTTCTGTTATGTGCATTATTCGTAAGAAATATTGGACAACATCTGCGTGTTTCGCAGTTGGTGTGCCCCCACATTCGCTACGAATAGGAAAGAGATGTTATTAATTTGATAGGATTTTCTTTTCCGGAATTTGCCATTATCAAGATCGGCTGATGTGAAATCAATTTCGGCTGATATAACGCGATCTCGTCCCATATGAACCAAGCAAGAGTTGTTCCCCTTGTTACATTGTTACTAGGCGCAGCCGTTATTCGTCGAACGCAACTGACAAAACTGCTGTTATGTAATGGCGTAGTATGACGCGGAGTTTTTAAATGACGAGGGATTGATGACGGAAATGACTGAGGATCGTGTGGAGGAAGAAAAGAAAGAAGAGAGTTGTATTGAAATTTAATTCAACGTAGACGCAATGACTTAAGATTCAAAGTCGTAAGCAGAGATTAGTTGAATTGGGAGAAGAGATAGTTCAGCTATCAGAACGTCGCGGCTTCCCCAGTTGGGAAGCCGCGACGTTCGGATAGCTGAACTTGGAGAAGAGGAAACTTCGGACTTTGTGAAAAGAATGAGAAACAACAAAACTGTCAGAAAACTGTAACAGATCTGAGAACATTTTGTAATTATTTGTCTTGGTTTAAAAATAAAGAGGTCATTACTTGATTAGTTTCATATCGGCCTAGATGTCAGCCCTCGGTAACTTCACATCAGTTTCCGGTCTTCGGTCTCAGGCTGATATGAAGTTACCTCGGGCTGATATCTCGGCCGATATGAAAATAACCAAGTAATATGAGCGAACCTTGAAGTAGTGTAAACTTTCTTCTTCTTCTGATATTGCACGCTAGTATCCTTAAAGAGACAATAATTTGAATAAAATATTAACTCTCAGTTTTTGCTTGTATGTGAAATAGAGAGTAATCGCTTGACTGGACTGGTTACGTAAAATAATTCATGAGAGTTGAGAGACGTTGTACAAACACGAGTGCGCGAATGTGCACAAATGTTTTACAATATAGTCTCTCGCCTCAAATGAATTATTTCACGTAACCAGTCCAGTCAAGCGATTACTCTGTTTATTACTTTTCATTATTAACGATAATTATATTATTTAACCCTTTACCTAACGTAACGGCCAAACCCGGCCAGCGCTATTCTAAAAAACGCCAATTAATTTTCATTATTTTTCATTTTTTGTCTCTAAAACATAGGTTATGGCCCTCTCATTGGAACGAGCTCGCCGAGCTCGTTCCAATGAGGGGTCATAACCTTTGTTTTTGAGACAAAAATGAAAATAATAGTTATTCAAGAATTTTTCTTTTGCATGTGTCGTCTGCTTTTCATGTTAGATAAAGAGTTAAAAAAACCCCCAAAAACCAATGAAGTCCCCATTACACCCACGGCAAAGTGTCTTCGTTTGCGCGCACGGATACATGACACAATTGTTGATTGCATAATTCACTTGTGAAGTTATCGTTTATAATCGAACCCGGAAATTCCAGTAAATCACACTTTGGAAAGTAATAAAGAGGATGTAAAACAAACACACTGTATGCCCAGTTGATTTGGGTCAGTTTGATTTGGGTCAGTTTGATTTGGGTCAGTTTGATTTGGGTCAGTTTGATTTGGGTCAGTTTTTAACCCAATTGATTTTAGAGAGTATCCACGAAAACAATTGTACAGATATGTCCATGTGGTGGGCCGGATAATATCTTAATCTTCTACATGGTCCCGGTGCCTGAAAAAAAAGTTTGAGTTTGTCCGAACTTTGGTTGGACCGCTGGGTCATACCTTGGTCCACCGGGCTCACCACTGTTTAGCACGTTTCGAGACATTTTGTAAGTTTAAACACAGAAGACCATGGAATGTAGCTCCCTTCAGTCCAGTTCCATTGTAATTTCTCTCGTACAAATCAATCCTCAATGAGGACAAGAAAAAATATTTTTACGTATTTATTCGCCGCTCGTGAAAATATATACTCTTTTTCTATCTTATTTATGATCAACAACGTTGTATTATTTTAAAGTCCATGCGCTACTTAAAAACTGAGCCAAATTAACTGGATTGAGTGAATATGATATATTCACTCAACCCAGTTGATTTTGGTTGATTTTTAATCTAACTGGTTTTAGAGTATAATGATGTATCCAATACATACAACTGTAATCAGTGTGCGGGACTCCCTATGTATGGGCATCTGTTTTGCTAATTTTTTTTTTCTAAAATGCGAATGAGTCTACATAAATTGCCAGAATATATTGGTGATCATATGCAAGAAGCCAAGGGCAACACTGACCTCTCATTTTCCAAACTTTTCCCGATAAAGCGTCCGAACCTCGCCGAAGACTGTGGATACCACCGCTCGTGATAGACTCAACTCGCCGTTTCTCGATGTTTCGCATCATTCATTACCAGTGATTGAAAATGTGCTGCCCCCTCTTCAAACCCCAAATCTTGTATCCGAAACTGATCTGTAAAGGAATACCAATGCAATACCTGAAATCGTGCAATTGCGGTCACTTGCCCTTGATCAACGACCATGGGAACCATATAGAGCGAATTGCACTGCCATTCACATGGGTGACATAGGTGTCCCGAGTGTACATGCAGGAGGGGCGCACTGGGAATTGCCCATTTCCCGGTAACAGATATGGTCGGTTCTCCTCTGGCTCACATAACATGCTGTCTGGAGACAGCATGGCCAAATTGACCGTCTTCCCGCTGAAAATGAAAACATAAGAATTTTAATATTTTAATGTTTGATTTGACTTATTCGGCTGTTCTGTTCCTTTAAGTCACCGGTGCATACACGTACCATACACCGGTGCATACACGTTCCAAACATTGAAAGCATTTGGTTTGGAAACTGAATTCCAAATATTATCATAAATCGTACAAATCGAGAAATATGAAAAAAACAAATGATTATTCTTCAGTATTTCTTCCGATGATCAATGATAAGGTAACGTCGCATTTAGATATTCTGAAAAAGTGATGTATGCGACAGCTGATTTTACCTCGACGTACCATTAATTGACAACAAGCGCGAAAAATGAACTGTGTTATTATTTGCGAAGTAATTTATTTACGTTCAGCAAAAAGCGATAAGAAAAATTGAATTAAAGGCAGTAACTACCAAAGATATATCATTTGTAACTACTGGATGTTTTGCTATTGGGAGTATGGCGCCACCTTTTTTAACCCGACGCAAAGTGCAATTGAAAGTGGTCAAATATCGACACTACTTTACACCGCAGAAAAAAATTAAGACGAATTTTGGAGCATAGCCAGTCGTCCCCTGAGTTCCAATGTATTCTATGTGCCATTAGGCACACAGAACACATTGGAACTCAATGGACGTTGTGTTATTTGAGTGGGTACCAAAAATTCGTGACCGCGACGAATGTTTTTATTTTTCGATCGTGGTTTCCACTTCAAAATCATTCAGAAGAAGTTGGTAGTTTTCAGCGATAAATCAGCGGTATTCACGTTGATTGAGCTTCAAATCGAAACACAAAAGCCCGCAGCTGTTTGTTTCCCTTTCATTATTAATAGTCGGCCGTGATAAAATATAGTTCCATATACTTCCGTTGGTATACTTCATAAATGTATCAAAGTTTAACATATAGTATATACCAAATACAACTATAATAATAACAGTTAGCTTGGTTATCATTTATAAACACATTGATGCACAGAAGTGATTTCGTAACGTTCTCTGTACAGTGAAAGGGAAAACTTCTATATCTTCTAAGTGGGGATACCATTTTTATTTTCCATCGATGTTGTGTCTAACCTATGGTTGAACGTGAATTAAAATGCATTATATACTGTTCGATAGAGCTCTGTTCTGTCAACAAGATATAATATGTAACTGACATGCATTGCAACACATACTGAAAAATAATTCATTGAAGTGAATGATGTCTCACGAAGAAGCGTCAGCGAACTCCAAACCATTGAGGACATTTCTCATTATAAGGTAGATACTTGATCTCTATACGACTGGATTTCTGTAAGTTTGGAAAGCGCATTGTCACAAAAAGAAAAGTGTCTCATCGGCCACCATCTTGGAGGAGGGGTGTTACTATAAATAAATAATGCTCGACAATAAAACTTCTTGAATGTTTTCAATTTTCCCACTCCTCACAATCGCCGATCGCCTTTTACTGATAGAATTCTAAATTATTTTTAGTTATCTCAATTAGTACAAGTGTCTTCGTCTTGTTGCAATCTATGGAAGAGTTCCAGCAGCTCTCTCCCATAGATTATAACAAGGCAAATTCTTGCAGACTAAATACTTTTGCTTCAAAGATATTACAAAGTAAACGCACTGAGTATGAAGTCTTCAATTTGGGGTACCTGCACTTGGGAATAAAGCTCAAATATGGGCTTCCAGCACTCTACCAGTTAAAAAATATACCCTAATGTCTACGAAAAATAAACTTGTTAATGATATGCACATTTTCACGGCAACTCAAATTGAATATTTAAAACATGTTTAAGTTATTAATGATAAAAAACAATTACCGAGAATTGACAGTTGATATTGTGTTACCACTTGTCGGCCAAAGTCAGCTAGGCGCTCGTTCGATAACATGAAAATTGTTACGCTGTGATTACAGTAACAGCGTAACAACTTCGCGTCGTCAAACGTCATCGGTAGGAGGAGATACCGCGATAAATGACACAATCTGGAGTTGGGCAGACTGAGTAGCTACAATTTTCACTGACGTTCTAGCAATCCAGCTGTATAGAGAAGTGTAGTTAAATGGAACGTGGCATTTATTCCTTATAATTTAACTATATTCGACATTATACTTAGGTTCAACTCCTTGCATGCTGCTGCAGATATTTCTGTCTAGGACGCAAAAACCCCTGCCACTGAAATAAGTATGATTTGGGCACATTTAACAGAGTTATTTTTTCTCAAAATTGGATGGGCTCGTTGACCAATGATTTCTTTAGCTATATTCAGATAGTTTTTCATCAACTCTATTCATGGTTGCTTTTGAAAATACTCAGCTGGATAAGAGTTAACCATAGGTTTCCGCTAATTCAAATACGACTTACAGATAAAACTAGAAGTCCTGTCACGAACTGTGCTCTTATCTAGGCTTAATTACGCGTAGGAATTGCGCGCAATTGCCATATCGAATGGCATCCAAAGCATGGCAGGTTCTCCTGGTTACTCACAGCAAACACAGGCAATGTTTCTGCCAGTGAACCTCCGGGTTATCCGGAGGTCCATTGGCTGAAATATTGCTTGTACACAGGCCATATGTACAGAATTTGATAGCCTTACTGTGGTCATAACGCGAAGATTAACGCGCTGCTCGACTTGCTATTTGTGCGCATTTCACGACAGGACTTCTAGTGTTAACTGTAGCAGGTAAAGTGTTAGCTCAGTCTCAATCGTCGATCGTCATATGTAATCAATAAAAATATAACGTAAGAGAAAAACAACACGAAAACATCCAAACCAACATTATACAGCTTTGGAGATGGGAGCTTGAGAATCTTTGGCATTTGACGAACAAGTGCCGTTTTCTAAGGATGAACCTGTACAATGGTGAATAAAATATTTCATTCTTTTTGGTGTATTTGCCTCACATTTCTTCATGCATACGCCAACATGTTAAACTATGTATTTTTTACACTTTGATCCCAAAGAGTGGTGTTGATGAGTTGGAACATTTCCTTCCAGGTTGCAATAAGATACTTGTTTCAGAAGCTATTTTTTGAATAAACTATGCGGGGATGAGTTATAAGATAACAATGTGGGTGATTTTACAGCTCTTAAAACACAATACAGTGTCGTATCATTACCAAGGTTTACTGCGAGATAAATATCGCACATGGATAGTCAATCTAGTTCAAGTCAGAAATCTAACCATTGGGATATAACCTCTCAATGCTTATCTCCCACGTCTCTGATGAACGAAATCAGAAAATTTATATTGACGTTTTTTTTTTTTTCCTTTAACCCTTTAACTAACGTAACGGCCAAAACCGGCCGGCGCTATTTTCAAAAATCGCCAATTAATTTTCATTATTTTTTTCATTTTTTGTCTCAAAAACATAGGTTATGACCTCTCGTTGGAACGAGCTCGTCGAGCTCGTTCCAACGAGGGGTCATAACCTATGTTTTTGAGACAAAAAATGAAAAAAAATAGTTATTCAAGAATTATTTTTGCAAGTGTCGTCTGCTTTTCAGGTTAGGTAAAGGGTTAACTTGAAATCTCTCAATTTGTCGCCAATTTGATTTTCCTTGAATTCCCATTAAGAACGCAGGGTTGCCTGTTATTAACTTGATTTAAAACTGGGTGTGCGGACCATGTACATTCTAAAATCATTTGGGTTCAAAATCAACCCAAATCAACTGGGTTGAGTGAATATGAACCCAATTGGGTGTCTGACATAGAAACTGGTCTTGAATTTTAACACCTCAAATAATGATATTGCATTATTTTAGAATCGTCCGAATCTCAAAAAATGTTCGAACAGAATCTGAAGAAAGGATATCGAATCGAATCAAATGCCAAATCACGAACAGAACAGCTTTTAAAATGAATTGCAACAGTAATTATCACAGAAGAATGCAAAAAAAATTGTATGTCGCTTTATCGGAGAGTGAATGAGCGATGTGCGTACTTAGTTGTTGAATGAAGTGTGTAGCGACAGATAAAGCGACAGATAATTCTTTTCAATTGTTCTAATTTAAAATGGAATGTTTCCTTGTCGTCTTATAATGCACTCTTACGCCGCCGAAGTCTCCGGCATTTATAACATTCCAGTAATATTTTCTTTTGTGAGCACGACAGTTTTATTATTTCAACACCGGCTAATACACGCGGTCTCGGGTACTAAAGAGAGAGAGAGAGAGAGAGAGAGAGAGAGAGAGAGAGAGAGAGAGAGAGAGACAGAGAGAGAGAGAGAGAGAGAGAGAGGCCAAGTGTGAACAATCCACACCAATGTTAACTAACAACGTGCAGCAGTTTTAGTTTAATTGCACCGTTGGGCATGGGCACGTTTTACTTGAGAAATGGACCGGGCAAAGCAAACAAGAAGGCACGACAAAATCCCTCCCCGCCAAATTCAACCCCGAATCCCATTCGACAAAATCTCCTTGACAAAATTCAGCCCCCGAATTCCATAGGACAAAAGCCCTGCAGATGTACGACAAAATCCTCCCTGCCAAAATCCCTTCCATATGAATGACAAAATCCCGCCGTGATAATAAATGACTTACTAACATAAATTTTAAATTTTTAATTTTGTTTGTTTTAAGATATTGTCAGGGGAGATTTAGTTGGCGGGGGGGGGGGGGGGGGGGGGGTGGGGGTGTTGTCTGTACTCCATGCTGTTGAGTTTCTGAGACCTAAGATGGAATGTGCGACCTTGCACTCAAGCATGTGAGTCCGAGAAATGTACCACAGTATTGCGTTCCGAAGTTGCCGTTATACAGAATTTATAACAGAATTTAACTCGAATTTGGAGGAATAAGAGAGTTTCCTGTTATCCGCAATCGATCTATATGTATGCTCAGTTTGTTTTTTGACTGCCATTGATATATATATATATATATATATATATATATATATATATATATATATATATATATATATATATATATATATATATATATATATATATATATATATATACAAAACGACACACGCGTGTCGTTCAGTGTTCAGTGTTTATTACACGCCTTCACGTCTATAAAAAACATTGTTAGAAGGACACTCGGCAATTCATTTGACAGCTTTCAGCATGAACACATTTTATCGGCAAATGTACGAGGGGAACCCATGTTACTATTTCGTCCCCTGAGTTCCAATGTGTTCTATGTGCCCACTGGCACATAGAACACAGTGGTACTCAGGGAACGATTTTCAGCTATCGCTAGCCATTCAAATTCTAATTGCGGTGCACGATTTGTAGGAAATTCCATTGAAATTTCGCTTCTTTATAAAAAATAGTCCGTCAACGATTTCCGCATGGTTTAGTGTTGCTATAGATGGGGATTTAATAGAACAGGCGTGTACTAAAAGTTCCCCCCTATAACTGAAACAAGGCCCGATATGCATTGCTGAAGCATTGCAGGTTGCGACTTGTTGCATTCGGGAGACAATTTGTTGTATTTATATATCTACGCTGTTCGTTAATACATGCTGCATTCGAACGACATGTGCCTAAAGACTACGCGCTACACACAAAACGACGCAGATGACTGAGATATTTACGAACAGAAGTAACAAAGCTATGACTTAACAGTCTGAGAAATCTGTTTCAGCATCTGTTCTTCTACGTGTGCATCATGCGACGTGGGGGCGCGGTGGCTCAGTTGGTAGAGGTGCAGGCTGCAAGCCGAGATGTCCTCGGTTCGAATCCCACCTGCGGCAACCGCGTTGTGTCCTTGGGCAAGACACTTCACCCCGATTGCCTACATGAGGGCACGATGACGCTGTGTACTGAGGCGCATGTCTTCAACCAATCTAACCCTGCCTGTGCTGCGGTGCAGAGTTCAGAGTTACGATGTTGGAGAGCTGACAGCTGCTCGTCGTTGCTCGGTGGTTCTCTCCGGGTACTCCGGCTTCCTCCGCCCGTAAAACTGTCACGGTCACGATTAGCCATTGTGCATAAGTATGTGACCTTAAACACCAATAAATAAATAAATTTAACTGCGACGTAGATATGAAGCGCCAACGTATAGTACACGTCACCTTGTTTGTAAGACTGGCTATTCACAGGCCCTCAGGATTAAAAACTACTCCATTCTTCGAGGATCGTGTCGAATCGAATCTACATGTCAATATCGAATCGAATCATGGTGTCAATATCGAATAGAATATTCGTGTCAATGTCGATTCGAATCTTGAACGCTCTATAGGGCCCTACTTTACATGCTGAAAGATGCCAATATCGAATTGAATCATCGTGTCAATATCGAATAGAATATTCGTGTCAATGTCGATTCGAATCTTGAACGCTCTATAGAGCCCTACTTCACATGCTGAAAAATATTTATCGATTTGCTGCTCATTCTCGTCTTTCATCGGCAGCTACAGTTCACGTCCGCAAAACAGACACACCTGTCTGAAAGGATTAACGTCTTCAAAGGAGATCACCACGGAGTTATTTCCACTACGGATTGTTAATACTAATCTGAATATATTTATTTATTGGTGCGCGCAACCACATCAGCATCAGTAGGTAAATCGTGACAATTAGATATTATTCATTGTTGTAAAAGAAGTCGTTATATTTTAGAAAATGAAACAATCCACAACCTTTTACCTGACAAAGCGGCTGCGCAATTTACAAATTGAGCAGTTGAAAAAAATGTTTCACATAATTTCAATAAAGCCATATCATGAGACCCCTCATTGTAACGAGCTCGCTGAGCTCGTTCCAATTATGGTTCACATGATAGGGTTTTGTTGAAATTTGAAAAAAATGTAATTCAAACAACTAATTTTGATGTACGTTTGGTAAAGGGTAAACAAGAGAATATAATTAATGAGAGAAAATATGTAGTGACAATAATAATGGGTGAATGATACCAACAGGTTACTGGATATTATGTAAATCAGCCCCGGTTGAATGCAATAGACCTGAAAATGAAATCCAGTTCAAAAGAATAAAAATTAATTTGAAAATTATTACAAGGGTTGAATTCTGACTGTATAAAGGCAAGCGATAACATGCATTTGGCAAGAAATTATACGAATCCTAATAGTGTTTCAGAATCCACGTAATCGGCAGTAGCAACTACGACCACAAAGCTTTTAAGATTGAAACAATTTGATTGATTGACTCTTTCATGTTCCTTTTATTATATAATGTATTAATACGCTTTTTTGTTTGTTATATGGCTAAAGAATTATATGAATTGATGTATTTAAATATAGTACAGGCTATTTCGTCTGGCAAATCCGTTTTTAAAACTGCTGAGGCAGAAAATCTGTGTTTTATTTTTTGACACACTCATCAACAAATAATTTACTTCTTAACCATCAGGAAGTGGGGAAACAAGTATTGGTCAATTGGTTTTCTGTCTATGATGGCTGCACGTCGTATGACTTCCCTCGATTAGCGTGCCAGGTAACAATACACTAAACGATTTGCATTGGCGACAGTGTTAACATTTTACTGTCTCCTAAGTTCATCAAGGTCATTTGGGGGAAAACAGTCCTGAATCCACTTAGTATATTATCTCATTAAAAAGATGAACAGGAAAAAAATATGTCACCGTGTGTTTTTTTGTGTTTAAATTTGACAATTCCCAACTACCGTCCAATTTCACACTCAATAGAAAAGGTATATTTTTCATGCACGCCTCACATTATTTTTCAACTCTCACAATTTTGAAAGGACAGCTGGTGCAAATATTTTCAGTCTTTTCTAAAATAGACACTGTGAGATTTTTATTGATAGTTTCAAAATATAGAGGATATGGAATGAGTGTTTTTCTCATATAATATTTATGAAACGAGTCAAAGAATTTTCCGTTTTGGCGATCCTCTGGCGAGCCCAAACGGAAAATTTGGACGAGTTTCATAAATATTATATGAGAAAAACACTCATTTCATATTCTATTTATCATATGACACGCACACGCACAAATTAGCCACTTAGTATGACCTTTTAACCCATCACCTAACTTCAGTTGCAGACGGCACTTGGAAAAAACATCCTCGTATAACTAAAAAAATTCATTTTTTGCTTCCAAAACATAGGTTATGACCCCTCATTGGAACGAGCTCCTTCCAATGAGGGGGTCATAACCTATGTTTTGGAAGCAAAAAGTGAAAATATAAAAAAAAATGAATGGCGTTTTGTTTGCGCTGTTTGCCCTAATTAAGCCGTGTTGCAGTTTAAAGTGTAATAAAAAGTGAAAAAGAACATATAACACTTGTCTCCGTCTTTCTCATTGACTCTACCTTTATTTTTTTTTAAGTTTTTTAAAGTTTTAAAGCCACCTGGGGCCGAATCAAAAATCCGAAACCTTTATGCACATCTAGAGACCCTACCCGAACATATAAACACACTTCCAGTGTTTCGAATTAAAACCCCATGGATCCTTTCGCCGGAAATCGATCCTCTAACGACAAAAGTGGCGCTACGGGCGCCAGGTGGAGTCGAATCAAAATTCCGAAACCTATATGCACATCTAGAGACCCTACCGGAACAAATGAACACTCTTTCAACATTTCGAATTAAAACCCTTAGGAGCATCTCGCCGGAAACCGATTCTCTAATGACAAAAGTGGTGATACGGGCGCCACATGGGGCCGATTAAAAATTCCGAAACCTTTATGCACATCTAGACACCCTACCGGAACACATGAAGACACTTTCAACAATCAAAATTACATATCCTAGAAGCCTTTCGTCGGAAAGCAATATTTTAGCTCAGTCTTTAAGTGGTGCCGCTGGCACCACCTGGTGACAAAATTCACTAAACCTATTTTGTCTTCTCCATACCATGCTTAAGAAGTATGGTAAGTTTCGAAATTATAGCTAAAAACGGACGTACGGACGCACGGATGTACGGACGGAGATCATCACTTCTTCCCCGCATTTTTGAAAATGCAGAGATAATAACTGGAAAACAGTGTGTGAAGTTACAAAGCGTGCCTCTTATAACTACGTAGTTGTACCTGTTACAAAATCCGCCTTTTAAGTTAACCTTTTACCCAACGTAACGGAGGAAAACGACCAGCGTTATTCACAAAAATTGCCATTCAATTTTCATTATGTCCCCATGTTTTGCCTCAAAAACGTAGCCTATGACCCCGCATTGGAACGAGCTCGTTCAAATGAGGGGTCATAGGCTAGTTTTTCGACACAAAAATGAAAATAGTTATTCAATTATTTTGGGTGCAAGTGTCGTCTGCATTTTATGTTTGGCAAAGGGTTAAAAAAATCTCTCCAATAAGACCAAGAAGATGACATAATGCGCCCAACGGTATAACGGTATTAATTACGTCATATCACCGGTATTTGAAGTCGGATTTTCAAAAATGTTTTCAGCTTTATATGCTAAATCGTGAGTACCAAAATATCACTTCAACCAAAATGAACAATTTATTTCAACTTTTTGGAGTGAAATTCTATCATTTAATTGTTGTCCCTTTCAGACATTCAGGCTGAATTAGCGTAACAGGTGTTAAATATTTGCGACAATTTAAATAAAAATTTTGACAGTCTACTAATTCAACTATTTGTTTTGCTGTGTGCTAATGTTTCACCGGAAATTTGTTGCAGTTTGTAGGGTTTGGGTGCTCACACAATGGGTTGGTAAATGTGAAGCGTAAAATCACGTTGAATCGTTGAAAATGACATATAGTGTAAAATATTTTCGGACAATCTGAAAAAAATTGGACAGTGCACCACTTCAGCTGTTCATTTAATTTAACTTTTTCCCACCAAGAATGCGTTACAGATATATGGTTTGGCCTCTCACAAACGGGGAGGGCAAAAGTAAAAAAGTAAAATGTTGTTAAAACGTCAAAAATGACATTGAATAACAAAAACCACCGTATTTCTATTATTGGACCTCTACAATATACAGTTAAAACTAGAAGTCCTGTTACGAACTGTGTGCTTATCTAGGCTTAATTGCGCGTAGGAATTGCGCGCAATTGTTATATCGAATGGCATCCAAAGCACGGCGGATTCTTCTGGTTACTCATAGCAAATACAGGCAATGTTTCTGCCAATGGACCTCCGGGTTACCCTGAGGTCCACTGGCTGAAACTTTGCCTGTGCACAGGTCATATGTACTGAATTTGATAGCCTTACTATGACCATAACGCGTAGATTAACGCGCAGATCGACGTGCTATTTGTGCGCATTTCATGACAGGACTTCTAGTTTTAACTGTACTAAAAGTTCATGAAAATCTGACCACTTTACTTTTTTGAACATTGACCTTCTATGACGTCATGGGTCAGTTCAGCAATAACCTCTGACAATATCCAAAGACAGAAATACATTTTTAGATATGGTTTTTCGCGGAGATTAAAAATCTTTAAGTCTTTAAAATCCCCGGAAATTAACAAATCTAGTTAAAAACATCAATTTGTCGTTTTTAGATAAAGGTGAAAAATCGAAACTCTAAAAACGTAGAACCCTCGCTCTAACGAGATGTCCGTTCTCTGGAAATTCCATCGCTCTCGGTGAACGGGAAGTACCTTGAACTCGAGCCTGAAGAAAAAGAAAAGAGGCTTACCATTTCTCTAACCTTACATTTCCTTGAATGGTATAATTGTTGACTTTATACTTTATTACAGTCACGATATCACCACAATTGCTGAAAGTAAATTTAAACACGTTTTATGAACAAATCCTAAATCAGTTACTGGTCATATGACAACTTCTTTCTGTAGATTTGCCTGTGGTATTCTGCCATCCACAAATTGTACAACCCAGAACTGAATAAAATATTAGGTTACACATGCAGACGTTAGAGAAGCTGTATTACAAGATTCGTGACACGTCTTGGATCCAAAAGATCCCTTTCGCCACAACTTCGGAAAGTAAACTGCTACTCAATAAATTTGTCGGGTAGGCCAATTTATATTTTCCACGAATAACCCAAATTCTACACCCTTAAAATAATAATGGGTCTACACTCCAAAAATGAATAGGGACTATTCATTTTTGACGCCATTGAACTAACATGGAAGATGCCATCAGTATCCAAAGGGTTTATGAGACCAACTAAGTGTAAAATCGAATATGAGTTTTGCTCTTAGATTGATTATTAACACTGCTTGTTCCTCCGTACCCAAGGAAAGCTACTTCATGCTCAGTGTCGAATCCAGACAATTGTTGAAGAGATGGCGGTTATAAAGAACTAAAGGTCAGAAGTTAAATGTATCGTTTTAACTGAAATATCCCTCTTTGACATGCACCAAGGCATACCAAGATAATCCCTGAAATTTTACCCCTGTTCTATATTTTTCAAATCCGTACGGAACACGTGTTCCATACGGATTTAGAATGGCGGACTATTTTTCCACCTGACGTGATGGATCTCTCAAAAGAACTAAACTTTGTCCATTTTCGTAAGAGGCCAATCGAAACGTCGCATTCTGACTTGCATCAATTCGGAAACTGTGGTGGCAGCAGACAAATAGAATGTCAATTGGAAAATTGCTCAAATTCACGGGCATTAATGAAATTAAACATATTAGGGTAATTGGTAGTATTTTTATAACACGCAAGTTTTTACTATGAAGCGAATATCACTCGGAGGCCAAGGCCTGTTTCTTAAGAATACTAAGAAATAACCTATTGGGACACACATTTCATTTGTATTTTTCTGTTTACGAATCGATCTGTCACACGTGTTTGCCAGTCACACCTAAGTTTTGTTTTTGTTTTCATTTCGAACAGACGTCAGAACTGTATCATGTTTAAATTTTTAAATTAATGGATTCCAGTTCATAGAGGCGTATAATGAACACAGAATGCCAAGATGTGTGAATGAGCTCGTCAATACGGCACTCATGCCATCGCGGAAGGATAGAAGTCGAGGCTGGCCTCTCCGCGCTGCCACTCGTGCCGCATTGACGAATGCATTCACACATCGTGACGTTCTGTGTATGTACCATGGTCTGTCATAGTAGATGTTCATAAGGGAAACTGTTGCGCAACAGTCAAGAGTTAAAACAGATGATCGCAACATATTAATGTCGGGACACGCTGGACGCCGCGAGGGCGTAGCAGATAGAGAGATGGGCCACTAGCTTAATTGTCCATCCTGCTTACATTCTGGAATATATGTTCTCAGCGTGGCAAGCCTCTACATTCTCCGAAAAAGAACACAAATAGCTTTACAGAACATAGGCTTTCTGTAACCTCAATTGCGTAAAACTATATGCAGTTATTTTATTCGACCAGAGAATGGGAGATCGCCCCGTCACCCCCCTTCTGGAACCAGCATTGTCCATGCTCGTCTGACCTTCATATATGTTATGGACAAGCCTGTCTGTATGCGTGTCTTACTTTTACAGCACTGTTGCAGTAACAAACTTCACAACGAGTCCAATAAATCAGATGAGTAAAAAACAAAATGTTGACTTTTTTCGTGACTTTCGCCGCCTGCAGTATCCGCGCCAAACCTGCTTATTGTGAAAGACGGGGATTATGTCTTTTATCCTCATCACTCTGCTATAATACCAACTCACGGAACCTCCCTGACAGGCGGTGGTGTAGACTGAACTTTCACAATATTCATTTCTTTAATATTGAGGCAATATGGACATGACATGTGAGAGAGTCGACGAAGAACTACTATATCGAGGCCTCAGACCACACCTGTGAAAATCTAAATGAATTATTAACATTTTAAAATGCATGGTCATTTACCTACCGGTAAAATGGCACGTCGTTCAAAACGGCTCATGATTCAATAGAGAGTAATCGCTTGACTGGACTGGTTACGTGAAATAATTCATGAGAGGTGTTTTACAATATAGTCCCTCGCCTCGAATGAATTATTTCACGTAACCAGTCCAATCAAGCGATTACTCTGTTTATTACTTTTCATTATTAACGATAATTATATTATTTAACCCTTTACCTAACGTAATTCTCAAACATCGTCAATTAATTTTCATTATTTTTTCATTTTTTGGTCTCTAAAAACATAGGTTATGACACCTCATTGGAACGGGCTCGTCGAGCTCGTTCCAATGGGGGGGGGGGGGGGGGGGGAGGGGGAGGTCATAACCTATGTTTTTGAGACAAAACATGAAAATAATAGTTATTCAAGAATTATTTTTGCAAGTGTCGTCTGCTTTTCATATTAGATGAAGTGTTAAAAAAAACACAAAAAAACAACGAAGTCCCAATTACATCCACGGCAAAGTTTTCGTTTGCGCGCACGGATACATGACCCAATTATTGATTGCATAATGCACTTGTGAAATTATCATTTATAATCAAACCCGGAAATCCCAGTGAATCACACTTTGGAAAGTAACAAATTTCCATCATCTCTATCGTTGTAGAGAGAAAATACAATTCTTGAGAATACAACTGTAACACTATTATAGGATTGGCTCCTGGGAGGAGAGCCGTGATCGAAGAGTATACTGGAGCGCAGGTTTCAGATATCTGTGGACATGTTAGGGAATAGAGAGAAGCCTGTGGCTGATGAGTATCTTGATGACACAATTGGGGGCCTCTAATGCTTAAATTGAGATTAAGCTCTCCACAGCTGATAGAGAAATTTGATACGGAATGGGGGTACGGTATACCAGATGTGTAGCATTGAGCTAATGGAGACCCAGGATGGGTGTGTCTAAGGGTATAATGAGAAAACCGGGACGGAAAAAAGAAAGATAAGTGGTTAAATGCATGTGTGTGTGTGTGCGTGTGTGTGTGTGGATGGGGTGCGGGAGAAAGCAGTTATTGTTACTGTAAAAATAGAAAGGGCAGCAGTACTAGACATCTTGAAATAGTTTATTTTGATTGCTAGAAGAGAGGTGGGTAGAGAGGAACAGCTGGTGAGACTCCGGCGTAATTAAGGCCCTAACTTCTGAAAATTGTTGCAAATCAACAACTGGCCGAAATGTTATTTTTATTATTAAAAGGAGAGCTCTTGGACCAATCAATCAGATACTTAACCTACAAGAAATTTCTATACAAAAGATTTTGCTTTTGAACGAAGCATATATGTCTAAATAACAACATTCTAACAATCTCCCAACCCAAAATCCCACAATGGGAAATTATGTTTTTGATGACTTATTTCTTCGCTAGAAAATAAAAATAGTCAAATTATACCCCAATCGCCAAGAAATTGCTATACATATGAAAAATCCTCATTAATCCCATCACGGGGAAAACGGTTATTTTGGGGTGAAAACATTGAAAAATTCAATAAAATCAGCGAAACATGGAATTTCCTGAATACTCATTTAACCCTTTACCCAACGCAGACAATATCAAAATTTATTATTTTAAATTTCATTTTTTCAAATTTTTCAAAAAATTTCAACAAAACCATATCATGTGACCCCCCGTTGGAACGAGCTCATCGAGGGGTCACATGATATGGTTTTGTTGAAAATTTTTGAAAAATAATATTTTTTCAACTGCTGAAAATTTTATTAGCTGTTCATCTAGACATTGCCCTAAGGTCACGTATGACATTTGAGACTGATCGGGTGAGAGCTGCGGCCTGTAAGATGTGCTCAAGGAATTGTGGACGGACACATTTATTTATTTATTGGTGTTTAAGGTCACATATATTTGCACAATGGCTAATCATGACCACGTGGACGGACAAAGAAACGTACGGACGTACAGACGGACGTATGGGTGGATGGACGGACGGACGGACGACGGATCGCAACTCACCCCAGTAGCTCATACTTGACGTTGTCAAGTTGAGCTAAAAATGTGATTTTGTGGATAAAAATGTTTTAAAAATTACCGTTATATATCAATGTCATTTATTAATAATAAATATAAAATCATAACTGCTGCAATGTTACTGCAGATAATCTAGACACCTGATAAATGGTTCTGCCGCTATGCGAAATCAGATTTCCAGATTATCTGCATTGACATTCCCGCAGTTATTATTTTCCTGGCATTTCTCACAAACTTTTGAACAGGAGAGTCTGTATTTTTTCAACTACACCTTGCCGTCTCATAACCTGTGGCACAATTACATCTTTTCATCTTTAGCAAGGACTTTGGTACCGGTTGGTCACTGGTTATTTCGATCTAATTACCACGGAAATGATTGTTGTTTGAAATATTTGAATGATTATTGAACAAATTTCAATTTTCACTGATTTTATTGATTTTTGCAATGTTTTCCCTCAATATAACCATTTACCCGTGTTGGTATTAATGGGGATTTTTAATATGTTATTTTGCATACTAATTCCCACCCCCGGAACAATACAAACATCTGTACAGCAATTTCTTGGGGATTATGGTATAATTTGACTTGATTAACTAGACTATCTGTGATTGTGAAAAAAATAGTTGCTTCGATTAGGGTTTAATCCCGGGAACATAAATTTTATGGTTATCGTTTTTGTCCCGGCATCAGGGCTGATTTTCAGAACCGATTACTTGGAGATTCCTATTGCGAGATTAAACCAAAGCTCCAACGGCGAAGCTGGTCTCGGAAGAAGACGATATTCAGTGTCACCTCATAAACTATAATGCGCTAACATTGATAGTATGGTCTATGAATTTTCAGGGTACCGTGATAGACTTTCAGAACCCGGAGCTGTAGCATCGTAAAATTCCCTTCCGGGGTTAAACCTTAGTTTTGATAAAACCAAGCATGGCAAAATACTAAACAGTTCTACTTTATAACAGTTTGTTCTCTTGCTAAGACCTTTCTTTATCAAATAACAGTTTAATCTTGAGCTTCGTGGGTGTTACGAACATTTTGCTTATTCTATTCGCTTACTGTCTAATTAATTCTGCAATTCTTGTTTACCACATCAATCACTGTTATGTTTTCGAATCCATTTGTTTCTCGTTGCATTTGTTTGAGCATTTGTTTTAAGTAGTGATTAATTTTCCACCCGCTGAATTATGAAGACTGACACGAGAGACGTGTGTGGATGTGGTGGATGTAACCGAAAGGCATGCCCCTGCACTACAACGTCTGACATTTTAGTCGCATGTTAACCTTTTGAAACCTAGTGGCATCTTGCGTGTCACTTTAATTGCAGCAATTCGAAGAGTCCATAATCATTATTTGGGGGGAGACCAATCAATATTTACAACCTGCAGCCTTGAGGCTACTCGCTCGATGAAAATATTGATAAGTGTACCCCACACATTCACAAAGCAGCCATCCTACTTAATGAGATTAAGACGTATCGTGTTCCCGCGCAGGCAAATTTGGCCTCTCGTGTTAGAAAGGGTTAAAAAGGGTTTCTCAAAATGAAATATTCTTTCATTACTACAATGGCAATGGAATTTCAGTTTCACCTCCGTTTTTACCTGGAGATGCTATCGTAAGCCTTCTTGATATTATCACAATAGTTTGTAAAGACGTTAATCTTTATAAAGTGAGGAAATTCTTGCGTAACAATTTCACAGGAGCTGGGCAGAGGACCGGTAATAATTTAAGCCTTTACCCAACGCAGACGATATCAAAATTTATTATTTTAAATGTCATTTTTTAAAATTTTTCAAAAAATTTCAAGAAAACCATATCATGTGACCCCTCATTGGAACGAGCTCGATGAGCTCGTTCCAAAGAGGGGTCACATGATATGGTTTGTTGAAAATGTTCGAAAAATAATATTTTTTCAGCTGCTGAATTTGCATATTACGCGGGCGGATGCGGGCGATTCGTTGGGTAAAGGGTTAAGCCTTCACCTTATGTAGTGACCATATCCAATCCGCGCAATTCACAAAAAAGTCTTTCGAATTTTATCTTTTTTTTAATTGTTGTCAACCTATGACCTCCTCATTGCGACAAACTCATGGAGGTTCGTTCCAGTAAGGAGTTATTACTATGCATTGGAGCCGAGCTCCTGAATTAGTTTTTTTGCATAAAATATTGTCATCACAATGCGGTCGATTTCACTTCGCATTTGCAGGCATTCGGTAAGAATTCAATCCTGCAGCTCTATGGTGCTGTTGGATTAAATTATCACTTTTTCTCCGATTTGTTGATCATTTTGTCTTATATTTATCGACTTTTTATTCACGCACATATTTATTCATATCGGGTTGAAAGAGTTAAGGGGGTAGAAAGAACACTGAAAACAAAGTCACTGGAATTCGGCAATAGGGTGGGTTGCGGTAAGCCCAAGGTCTAAACTGATGTTGTTACTGAATCTTTGACAGGGCGCGGTGACTCAGTGGTTAGAACATTGAATGCAATCCGAGAGGTCGATCGTTTGACCCTGACTAGCGGTAACTGCGTTGTGTTTTTTGGCAAGATACTTCATCCTGACTGCCCACGTGTGGACATGGTGACACTGTGTACTAAGGCGTACTACACACTGACGCCCTACAACCGCTGTTAACTCTGCTTGTGTAGAGTTAGTAATTTGGGAAGTCTGGCAGTGGCGCGCTGCTGCTCGTTGGTTCTCTTGGGTGCTCTGGCTTGCTCCACCCGTAAAATTGTCCGACACGATATGACCCTGGCTTTTGAAAGTATGTTAACCCAAGTAAAACAACACAAAATTGAATATTGGAAAAAATTCTGAAGACTTTTATCCTTAGGCTGTCAAAACATTGCTGTCGAATTCTGCGTTGTAACCCTTTCTGCCCACAATGCATGCATTTTTGCATAAAGAAAATTCAATCGTCTTTGAGCAAGCAACAAAGTAAACACCAGATTAAAAGGGAGGATTAAATTATTACTAAACTTCCATACAAATGCAAACCAGATGTGCTCATTTGTATATCGACAGTGGTGCAGAAGACAATGCCATTCAGAATGCCAGGTTTGAATGGACTAAGTCTGAAAACAATCAATGATGCGTGTTACCCCCAGTTCTGACGGACGCCGGAATTTTGGACGAATCTAATCTAATTGCATCAGAGGCGTCTCCAGTCGCACCTATTATCCGTTGATTCAGACGCACGCACTGTCGTCGAATCTAATTCAAACAACCGGAATACTTGCGATAGTCTCTTTGGGTTGTTAACTCTTTCTCTATTGAGCCCTCTTTGGACATTCCTGAAATAACCAAAATGAATCAATTGTAATTAGGATCCCCCAATTAGCATAAACAAATGATAATACCCGAACACAATCGAACGTCGGCGGAACATTAGATTAGATTCATCGCCAGTTTCGAGTGTCTGAATCAAACGATGCATCGAATCCAGTAGATGCATTAAATGCATAGCTCTCAGACGAAGATTCCTCTGAAATGCGACTAAAAGATTTATTTGATTCAGGCAGACAAATAATCGTCGCAAGTAATTCAGATAGAACCTAATATTAGGTTAGATTCGACCAAAAAGCGTTCGTCTAAACTGGATTTCACAGTGTGTTTTTGTGTTTGTTGAGGGTCTTATTATCTTCAAAAGTTTCGGATGACGGGATATGCCACGGCAGCATGAACGACGAGTGAATGCGTCAGTTTACTCCGACTCACAGATAAAATGTTTGAAGGACGGCAGAGCCAGGGGGTCTGTGGGAGTGGGAACTGAAGCTCTCGCTCTTTTTCAGATGTGTCATTTTTTAAAGTAATACAACCAACTTGGTCTTGAACTTTCATAATAATGCCAGTTAAGGTGGTAACAGTTGAAACCAAAGCAAAATGCCCACGTCGTCCAACCATATATGAAGTGTGACATTCCGTTTACCTGCCACATCTCGTGGTTTTATGCCTCGTCTCATACCAAGTGAAAATTGTCAACTTGAATAAACATGTGAGTGGAATGTTTAAACAACTGTGTACTACCGTTGCTACTAAGGTACAAAGGTAAACATTTCACTTGTACGTTAAAATAAAAATCACACCGAGGCTCACACCACCCTCGCTCTCCTGCACAACACACACATACAAACAATCAAGCCTTAGATTCAGTCAGCCTCCTCCACTTTTAAAATCATTCCCTTCTGATTGTTCCCGATAGTTAATCTTAAAATAGGTTTCCTTCTTTTTTCTGTTTCTTTTTATCTTCCCGTAGACTAATTGTATTGTACAATTGATGGCTTGATCTGCAATCAATTATGGGCAATTAAACATCACACGAGGTAATCGAAACCGAAAATGAGAATTCCGGATATTTACCAGTTTCCAAAGACAGGAGTAGTTAACAATTATCGATGAATGCTGGTTTTAAAAACAGTCTGACATTTAATGATGTTAGTATAACTATGTATTAAGGTTGAATGAACAGTTAGGAATCATTCTCAAGACTTTCTAAAGCGGGCCGACAATCGATATCGGTACGTTCGTTGTGTAAATAGACGTAGCGACGATAGGTACTGAATTACAAATAGGCATCGCCAATTGCCACGCATCAATTTATTGGTTTCTTGACGACATATCCTTGTTATTTGCTCTAGGAAGTCAGAATTTAATTTGAAAAGCTAATGTAGTTTTTGCTGATGTCATGGTTGTCAAGTTATCATTTTAGCGCCTCAGAGTCAGGATCATCAACAATAGATTCCCAGTTTTCTATTCAACCCTTTCCCGTGGATCGTATCAACAGGATATTTTTTTTTGAGTTCAGTGCCATAATCAAGTTTTGTATTAATGGCTGGAGTATCCCACACACCTTTTAGTTCATATATATCGCCTCCACCTCCCCACACACAGATTTTTAATGAACGAAGAATTTGCCATGGATGTTTTAAATCAACATTTGGTAACTATTATTTTAAACTTTTCATCAAACGAATAGCAGACGACACGTTCCCCAAAAGCCCGGAATATCGCAAAAAATCATTTTAATGCCCCATAAGCAAGCTCGTTTTAATGTGGTGCCTTAAGGTAAGTTTTGGAGGGAAATATTGGAAAAAAATAAAAAAAATATTAATAATTTAATAAAAAAAACCTAAACAAAACACAAATATACAGAAAAATCAGCCCAACTTCCCCCAAAACAGCAACGGAAAAAAGAGTAAAAATTAAAATAAAAAAACTCTCAAAAGGCCAAAACCCCCAAAACAAATTACAACAAAAAACCCAAAACAAGTATATCTCCTCTGAAGCGGGATAAACAAGGGACTGCAGGATGAACATGCAGCAGAAACAGAGGCAGCAGCAGCAGCAGCTGCATCAGCAGCACCAGTAACAGCAGCAACAGCAGCAGCACCGATGGCACCAATAGTAGTAACAGCAGAGCGACGAGGACAACAGTACAGCAATGTTCAGCATGAACAGCATGACGCCCAAAGACTGCATTACTTGCAACATTAATAACCCACCGTGAACTGGGGAACTATATCCGACTATACTACTTTATAAAAATACCCTTGAAACCTACCAGCGCCATCATCACCATCAGTATCAATAGCAACAACAACAGCAGCAATAGCAACAACCGTAGCAACAGCATAGCAGCCATAACAACAGTAGCACCAACAGCACGACATTATCTTCAACATCAATATCCCACTTGATCAACTGCGAATGCGAACGTTATGCCCGACTTTATTAAAGGACTCTGAAAAACTTTAATTATCGTCATTATCATTATTATTATTATTATAAGTAAGAGCCACAACAGAAGCTATGATCATCAACAGCGTCGGAAGATAATTGGCAGCCTATTTACAACTCTTGCATTAAACTGCACTGCACCGTACTCCCAGCATTACCCAGTGGGTAATTTATTGCATTCATCACACCAGACGTGCAGAACAACTGCTATGCACGCACTTGTCAATCTCAATTGCATTGTGATGGATGATGGGCACCACGTGTTTCAAACACGTCTCATTTATCCTTGCTTTCACTCTTGAATTTCCTGAAACAGACGATGGAGATTAAAACAGGATAAACCGATACGTGGTGTTTATACCTTAAATATTAACATTCCTTCACCCTGTATACCTCCACTCCCTAGGTGTAGAAACCTCAACCAATGGTTGTTATCCGATATCACGAAACGAACATATCCCGAGTTAACCCTTTACCCAACGTAACGGCCAAAACCGGCCAGCGCTGTTCTCAAAAATCGCCAATTAATTTTCAAAATATTTTCATTTTTTGTCTCAGAAACATAGGTTATGACCCCTCGTTGGAACGAGCTCGTCGAGCTCGTTCCAATGAGGGGTCATAACCTATGTTTTTGAGATAAAAAATTAGTTATTCAAGATTTTTTTTGCAAGTGTCGTCTGCTTTTCAGGTTCGGTAAAGGGTTAACACAAATATCGGCAATATCTAGTTACAAACTTTTTTTTTCTCAAAATATAGCGTCAGTCACTGATCTCCATTCAATTGGATTGCTTGAACGTCGGCAAAAAACGTCACAACTGACCCCCCCCCCCCCCCCCACACACACACACACAGTCCTTTTCAAGATTGCGTAGTCAATCAACGTGTGTAACTCCTCTCATTTGTGAATTCTGATGACGTTAAAGCCGTTAATCTGTGACTGAAGTCACGACGTAACAGCTACTACACCGAGCAAACAAAAACATAGCACCTAAGCTAGCAACACGGGATCAACTAACCTCTAACGTTCCCCGCTACCCGATGGCACTTCTAGCTTCATAGAAAAAAATAGCACTGGACATCGTGGTACTCAAGCTTTCAGGACACAAGTCAAGTTGATTGTGAACAGCCGCTAATAAAATGGCTTCTGCTAATCACCACTGGAGAGCCGACAATATTAACGTACCTCAAAATCAAAACCATGTCACACATACACTGCAACTAAATTATGACCCTTATAGCCAGTAACATGCAATAACTTTATCCATAATCCTCTACCCCATAAATTACGACGGCCTTTTCTTCCTCGTGTCCAGCTGTGCCCAATACTATAAAACTTTTACAATCGTATTTTCTAGTTATGACTTTGAAAGGGCTAAAATGAACCATTAACATTTTCAAAGATCTGGCAATTTGTCAACTGCCAAACTGCCATATCGTTTACTAATGATTCATTTTAGTCAGTTATATTAATAGGTAGAAAATACAATTCTAGAAAATATAATTGTAAAAGTTTTATAGTATTGGCCACTTAGTTAAATCTGATTTAGCAAAGTGTCACTGTATAAGTAACGAGTAATGATACGCGTTTTACCTTCCAAAACAGTATCTAAACATGATGGTGATCTAAATACCATACCCATTTTTCCTACCCCTTCGAGAGATGTACTAATTACAGAAAAAATATGGAAAACTTACTGAGAACCGGCTACTGGTACTAACACTATTTTACGGTAACAGTTGTTAATGCTTAACATGCAATACACTTATGATAGAGAAGTGTGCGCATTCAGTAGACCAAATTGTTTTTTCAAAACGAAACGTTCCACTCCTTCGTTTCCGCTTTTGCAAATGACATCGACCGTGTCGAAACAACATGACTTGTCTTTAGCGCCCATTCTTAACCCTCTGAACTATCAAGACCGATTTTTCGATCCAAGGCATAATTTCGTCTCATGTTTGTCTTATTGTAAGAGATCTATACATAAGAGGTATCTACACGGGGCCTTGATGATAAAATAATAACAGCAGTCTGGAGCCGGACGATTGCAGACTGCAGTTATTATTTTATCCTCCCTGAGTATTCATATTGGACTGACCCATCCCAATCTAAGTGTACATACAATAAAGGTGATACCATTTCAGAAAACGAGGGTTTTAAAGGGTTAAAGTAGACTAATTAATATTTTAGCCTACAACCATATGGCCGAATGACTGCAGGGTTGAGGGCGCGGTGGCGTCGCGGTAACCGGTTCTCGTCAGATCACCGAAGTTAAGCAACGTCGAGCGCGGTTAGTAGTTGGATGGGTGACCATTTCAGCGACCGATTCGCGCTCACGCGTTGTGCCCTTGGACAAGTCACTTAACCCCGATTGCCTACATGGGGGCACGATGACGCTGTGTACTAAGGCGTACTGCATGTCGACGGTGCGCAGGTCTTCAACCAATCTAACCCTGTCTGTGCCGCAGTGCTGAGTTCAGAGTTACGATGTTGGAGAGCTGATAGCTGCTCGTCGTTGTTCGGTGGTTCTCTCCGGTGCTCCGGCTTCCTCCACCCGTAAAACTGTCACCGACATGATATGACCCTGGCTGTTAATGTGTCGTTAAACCCTAATAAATGAATAGATAAATAAATAAATAAATAAATAACTGTAGAGTTAAAAATATGTGGTCCATCCTCACGACTATTTTGTAACCTCCTAGTTGAACAAAGGAAAACCTGATAACCTATTTCTTCGTTCTGCTCGAAGATTGAACAAAAAAGCAATTATTGCCAAAATTACGGGAGGGTTACCATAAAAGTCACGGTAATATGTTGGCAACTGATTACCCTTTTTCTACCACCTCGAAGCTGCACGTTGAAAATATCGATTGTCCCATTCACTGAGCAGGCATTTACTTTATAAAACTTGAACATATCAGGATAGAAAAAGAGGTCTTTCGGGTTCTATTTGGTTAAAATGCGAAACAACAATTTCGTTTTTTTCCGACGCGAAGACTGTTCACCCCTTGTTCGTTTACACTTCATGAACCTGGCAACGATAATTTTGTTTGTCTCTCAGGTGCGAACTGTAGTACACCCAGGGACGTAGCTAGAGGCCTTTTAATGGGGGGGGGGGGGGGGGGGGGTAGATCCTTTGAAATTCTAACTGGGAATCCCGACACATGAGCAACGTAGGATGGTAGGCGCGAAACTGCGAGCGCCAAAGGCGCGAATCTTTAGCAGGGGGTCTGGAGTCCTCCCCTACAAAATTTTGAAAAATTGATGTGCTCAGATGCGTTTTCATGGGTTCTGGTAATAGTCATAAGGCTAATTTTCAGTTCCAAATTCAGTGATTTTTTTTGTAGGGAAACATTTTTCGAGTTGGATACAAATTTTCAATATCTTGCTTTGCCCGAATTGTCCCTAGTGGCTCGTACGCCTCCTGTCTGACGGACAAATCAAATTTGAAACATCGCCTTTTGGAAAGTGGGAGTTTTGTGTTTCTAGAGCATTTCACAGGCACTTGACATGACAACAAGTACTTTTTTATTAACCCTTTGAACCCGTAAGACCGCTTTTCCGGTCCAGGATCATGACACACCATACATTTAAAAAGTAGAATGGCTGCTCAGTGAATTTGTAGGGTACACCAATCGATATTTTCAACGTGCAGCCCAAAGGCTGCACGTTGAGAATATGGATTGGTCTACCCCAAATGGTGATTATGGACTCTTCTAACTGATGTCATTCAGACTGCAGGCCGCGCGGAGTCGGAATTCTTTGACCCGATTTTCATCCCAAAGTCTCGGTAGTCGGAATATTTCCTTATTATGGTCCTCCAGTCGCAAAAATAGGTTTGTTAGTGAATTATACCGTATATTCAGTAGTTTTTAAATTTCTAACTGTTGATATTTTTGCCCTCCGAATTTCCAACTATTGAGGTTTTGACAAATATTGGGGGGGGGGGGGAGACCCCCCCACCCCCAACCCCCTGTCGCGACGTCCCTGAGTACACCCAAGGAAAGTTCTTATTCCAAAGAAACAAAATATCATCAGCCATTGTTCTCGAAAAAGAAGACTCATCTAGCGAAAACACATGTGCCCCAACCGTAGAAATCTTACTCACAAAGGTTGAGATAGGGAAAAGACACGACCCAAGACCACAAACCATTAGCGTGTCAATATAGACGTGTCAGAACCCTTTCAAACATTGCTTTACATCTTACCATTAACATAAAAACACATCGCGATTCAAATTAGATTGTCAGTGCCCTAAAATGAAACCTGTGGCGTTCTGCATGAGTGCGTATCGACGTGCATTTGTATCTATTTTATTGTACTCTTCTGTTGTCTGATCTGTTTTACATTAACCCTTTGAACACGAGTGGTATCTTCCATGCCAGTTCAATGGCAGCAATTAGAAGAATCCATATTAATTTTTTGGGGTAGACCAATCAATATTTTCAACTTGCAGCCTCGGGACATTTACTGAACAGTCATCCTATTTAATGACGTTATGACGTATCATGTTCCTGGCCGGAAAAGCGGCCTCTCAAAGTTCAAAGGGTTAACTTCAACATATTTTCATGAATATATGACGGGATAAAGCTTGCACTTATCAAACGTACAGTACACACAAAGTAGTTTGGACCTTGAACCACCCCTCAGACGGGAGAACACAACCCATATTCTTAGTTATGAATCCCGAATAACAGAAGTATCCCTAAGAGTGAGTTCGCAGTTCACTGACCATCATGTAGTCTACACGGTTGCGTGGGACTGTAAATGTGCTTGTCGCTGCATCGTAGTCCAACAGGGTAAAGGAAAGGCATTTCGTCAAATGTCTAACTCTTGGGTAGTCCGATATTAATCGCCATGTTCGTATTGCAGAGTCTAGCAAAACGGTTGTTGCTCAATATTTGAAACTGACATAGTTAGAAAATCATAACTCTTTCAAACGCGAGTTTCTGAACAACATCGCACAACAGGATACTTGCAATAATATGGTGTATTTTATATTGTCTTTGGTTGGAGATTCTGGGGTGTGGGATTAAATTATTACTAATCCTTCTCACGATTTGTCGTTTGTTGTGGTACCCCCGCCCCCCCCCCCCCCCCACCCCTTCCCAACAGTGAACGGCAGAGTTTGCTTTCCGCAAAAAATATGGGTATCCGTTTGAAAGGGTTAATACATTATAAAGTGGGAGCAGTGTATGGTTGTTGAAAAAAAGAAAGTTACAAATTTACCTTGCATAATGGTTTAACAGAAGTGGAATACTTTAGTGAAGCATCTAATTAGCACTAAACAACTTATCACCTTGTAGTTAATTGGATTTATTGGTCGAACCCGTTCATCTCTATTCTTTTTGGACTGTACTTTATAGGTATCGATGTTTTCAGTTACACGATGATGAGAGACAAAGCTAGGGAGGTTTATCAGGCTTGTGGGTATGTCAAAAATAACTACACTCGCATACCACGTGGCGCAATGCACCCACCGAGAGCCAAGTCTAAAGAATTCGACTATGTTCTGTGATATTTGTCATTACGAGATTTTACTGTAACTCCACTGGAAAAGTCCATCTCTCTGCTTACCAGTATTTTTCTACGTTTAATTCCTGCTATTAGAATTTAATCAAATAGCACAAGTGAACTCTTTCGAAGTTCTCTCTCATTTTCAAACCGGGGAAATGTTTCGGCATTTTAGTGAAGAAAAAATATATATTACATAGATAGGTTTTTGTTATTAAACTGAATTTCTTATTTCGAGCCTGAATCTACGACATTCCGCGCTTATGTTGATAGAGAGAATTCAGGGCGAGGAGAGATGGGACAAAAATCCACGAGGGTTCAAAGAATTCTCCAAAATATAAATCGGCTGAATTATTTCTGGTCTTCACAATTTGTTCACAGGTCTTGCCTTGCTACAATTATGGAAGAGTGGCTCTCATATAAATTGTGATAAGGCAAGTCCGTTAAAATAGAATAATTTCTCTTCAAAGACAATATGACGTATATACACCCACAGGACATGAAGCCTTCACGTTACGATACCTGTTCTTCTGAATGGAGTGCCAATACAGGCTTCCAGCACTCAAGCATTTAATTCTTAGAAGCCGGGGAATCAGAATGTATTTATTGAACATGACATACCGCGAAAAATTTATAGTAAAGCAGGTGCTTCTAGTCAAGTGTCGTCTGCCTATTCAGGCAGACGACACTTGACTAGAAGCACCCGCGCAGTGTTTAATCTCCCCAGCCCAAAGATAGCAGAACCGTCACGGCCAGATTACCTGCCGTATTACATCAAAGGCAAGAAAACTCGACTCCCGTCTTTAAGAGTTAAGACCAATTTATTCTGTAATCTCTGTCTTGTAATATCTTGCTTACAGTAAACAAATATATAAAAGTTTGCCGAGAGGTCTGTAGATACTTATATTTTTTAACTGACACTATTTGAAATACATATGCATCATAGGCCGAGAGTAGTGCGTTGAAGGTCTTGGAAAAAAGCGAGTTACAAATCTACCTTGCGTAATTAGTGAGTACAAGTGGAATAGTTATGTGAAGTATCTAATTAGACGTAAACAACTTATCACCTTGTAGTTAATTGAATTTATTGCTCGAACCCATTCACACTAATTCTTCTTTGAGGCCGTTGTCGGTGTGGTTGTATAAAGATACCCGAGGTTGCCGTGCAAATCGTGTCTAGGTTGACTGTACATTTAAGGCAAAATTAAGACCTTCAAGTCTGTATAGAAGGAGAAACAGCTGGCATAGTATATAAAGGAAGGTGCCCACCGCGCCCTCTATCTGTCAGATAAACAGTGTTGACGTTTACTTTCTGCTGATGAAATCCCAGTTAAATTGCATACAGGAAATGATGACTCTAAATGGTTACACGGTCACAGCGTCAACAGGGGAGTTTATTTCCTACTCTAAAGTGAGAGGTGAAGGTGTTATTTCGGGTATTTTTTTCGGGTATTTTTTGTCAATTATTGTTGTTTATGTACTTCATTTTTCCCATCCGTCGCAGCTTAAGGAGCCCAAAAATCCCGTTACAGTAAGCATCATCAGCTATGTTTTAAGGAAAATATTGACAACTTTAACTTACTTAAAACGTCTGTTTTGAAGTGTCGCCGTCTACTGGTGTTAGGTAGACGACTGACGCTTAACCCTTTACCTAAAACGAATGACAGACAATACTTACACTTTCAAAAACATTCTTTAATAACTTTTTTTTTCATTTTTTTGCGTCAAAAACATAGATTATGGCCCCTTATTGAATGAGGGGTCATAAGCTAAGTTTTTGAGATAAAAAATATGAAAACTGAATTATCATTTTTGCGAATAGCGCTGGTCGGTTTTGGTCGTTACGTTTGATAAAGGGTTAACTCAGAAAATGATTTGAAAAGTGGGTATCTACAAGGCACAATTTCCTTTATTATCAACATAGATGAGATAAATCGCCAAATTCTTGGAAAAATCAAAGTTAGTGAGTACGTCTCCGCCCCACGCCCTATATCAAGTACGCCTCTGGTATTATATTCCTTCAGTTAAAAAGACTATTAATGTGAAGCAATCTCATATATTGTATTTTTGCGAAACAATCTGTTGTAGTCATCACATCTCACTAAACGATCGTATTATTTCATGTATAAATACCGCCAGCAAAATCTTGATCCACCCCTAACCTTTATATAATAAATGAAAAGTCTAATTCGTTATATGTTACTATTCATCATTGCAAATGAATTAAAAATCTTTCTATCAAAAACTCGTTTGATTTATTAGTTTTATTTCGGAATTATACTCATCTGCTATTTTCTTTTCTGAAATGTCAAAATGTATTAAAATAACATCTACGAATGATAACTACCACAAAAAATGTATTCACCTTCTTGTTATGTAATTTTTGATGAGGTTAGGATTTTATCGTGTATAATGGTAACCACATACGTTGTGTAGCAGTGCGATTTCTGCTCACATTTCTCTTGGGTGATTGGGTGACTAAAACTTTATTTTTTGTAATGGCTTTAGAATTTGTGACAAGTAAAAGCCCAAGGGTTCTGTGTTATCTAAAACGTTACCGGTTTGTATTACCAACCAGCAGACAATAATATATCAACTTTAACCCTTTCTCTATCGTACCGCCCAAAAAATCTCTCAGAACTATTCAGAAAAGTTATCATTCAAGTTTTAATACCTCTTTATTTTTGGGCTCCAGAACAGGGTCTGGGCGGAAAAAGTAAATAGTTTGGTTCAGGTCATACACAGTAGAAAAATAGGGTTGTTCGGTTTAGATTAAAGCAAATTAGTATTTCATTTTCTCATACAGTCACCCACCGTAGCAGCAAAAAAACGTCCTGTGCTATCGACAAAATTCGCCAGTCAAATTTGATTATTTTTTCATTTTGTATCTACAATATATAGCATTTTACTCCTCGTTGGAGCGAGCTCGTTGAGCTCCTTCCAATGAGATTTCGTAAATTATATTTATGAGTCAAAAAACGGAAAATTGAAACTTATTCAAGAAATGCTTTATTATGTGTCATCTGCTCCCCGGATTAGATGAAGGGTCAAGATGTATTCGCGATGTGAATGTATTTGACGCCAGGCCGTAAGCATCTTCAGATATCGTTTTAAATAGATATAACGTTTTTGCCAAGAACTCATGCGAAAAATTTGGGTCGAGCATGAAAATTATTTTTCACAGTCTTATGATACTTCACTGAAACAAGAACTTTGAGATAAGCCATTGTTTATACTAGGCTCTCCACTTCAGAGGACTTCCACCCCAGGCAATAGTTACCGGATTGTAATTTACCAGTGAAACAGAACTTGTTACCGCACTAAAGAATCACTGGCCCACTTCCAGGGACACCCGTGGGGTGTTATAATATGGACGAGGTGCTCAGACTTTCAGATTTCCTGAGAGATCTGGTAGAATAATTGCATGTTTGATATATTTTCGCGTGGAGTTATTAGAATTTTTCTAGAAAGTCGCTCATAATCCAGCACGTTGGTATTTTGTCACTGTCATGGGCGTCGCGAAGATAACAGAGCAGGGGTATAAACCCAATCTGTCCCGACTGATGAAATATTCCAAATGCACCATCAAGGCATGCCTTTTTGGAAGTCATGAATTGATGATGTAGTTGGGATATTTGTCAATGGGGATTATTGTTTAAAGATTCAGGAAATTCGTTTGTGGATATATACATGTAGCAGTCGCGATGCATAGGCATCCCTACTTCTTATTCAATTCATCTCACCCGAGACTCAAAATCGGTCATGCTGGGACCGCAACATCCGCATACCCCATTTGCATGTGACCGACTGCGTGTGAGGCATGAGTCCAAGAAACAAAACTAGTCCAGCAAGAAAGTACATGATTACCAGCAAGAGCGATTCGATATTTAAGACTCGAATCCAGATGAAAATGCATCGATTGGAAATTTATTGAAGGATGTCACACCCCTACAACCCCATTGTTACTCCTCTAGTTACTACTCTGAACCTTCCGTTGTATTGAAAGCCTAACTCTGTATGTTTTCTGACAGTTATTCAGAACATATTCCTCCCAGAGGGGATACAATGGGGTGGGTGTCAAAACACGATGCAAAAAATGTATGTTTCGTGGATGAGGGCTCAAATTAGTAAAAACAAAAAAAAACCCCAAAAAACACGATGTGTCTGAAATTTATTTCCAGCCTCATCCTCCACAACCTTTCTAAATACAGTTAAAACTAGAAGTCCTGTCACGAACTGTGCTCTTTTCTAGACTTGATTGCGCGTAGGAATTGCGCGCCTTTGCCATATCGAATGATATCCAAAGCACGGCAGATTCTCCTGCTTACTCATAGCAAACACAGGCAATGTTTCTGCCAAAGGATCTCCGGGTTACTCGGAGGTCCATTGACTGAATCATTGCTTGTGCACAGGCCATATGTACATAATTTGATAGCCTTTCGATGGTCATAACACGTAGATTAACGCGCAGATTGACGTGCTATTTGTGCGTATTTCATTACAGGACTTCTAGTTTTAACTGTACAACACAGAGCTTGGTGGGAATTATGTGATGTAATCAATTAAGTGATCAAGACTGAGTTATTACAATGATCTGGTGCAAGGTTCGATGAGATGAGAACACTTGAGCATGAAACGGATCGAGGTTCGATGAATAACACACGATATTATTCCCAGCACCTAAATTTGTTGTTGTACGCCATAATTGTTATTCAGAATGTTTTCCACGCGCTTACCAGCACTCACCTTCTTCCGGTTAAATGTGTAATGTAGCTATTAGATTTGAGTAACGTGGGCACTGAAGAGTTTCGAACAGGATATGTGTTTGGATCCACCTGTTATGCAACCTGGAATTTTAAGTTGTGTATTGTAAATTAACATTTTTGTAAGTTTGTTATTGTCTCTTCAAATGTAACTTTATCTGTATCGTTAGATTTGAAATTCAATTAGACAGCAAAAACAAACATGCGAAAGCCTTTTGGCTCTGTTACAAAATTCATCTATCTTTTTAAGAAGTCTGAGAAGACTTGTTGAGTTTCTTTCAAAACATCGTCGATGTACGGTGAGATGCTATTCTTGCAGCAATTAGCATCTTATTGATCTGGCTCCATTAATGGGAGGAATGCAGACATGTTTGTAAAGAAATGATGTGGCGGGCGAGACTTGTCGAGTTTTCTATAAAATATATATGCTGTTCAACCTCGAGATGGCAATGACAAAGGAAAAGGGCCACGTGAAGCTTCGAAGTTCGATTCGGTTCGAAGTCGACCCGATGATTCGATTCGACTCGACTGGAGTCGCACGCGCCGATTCGGAAATTTTTGAATCGTCAAGATGTTCTCAAATCTCAACCAAGCGTCTCCACTTGAACTACTCTTTTATCATCATGTCTCCTGTACAGGAGACCTGATGATAGAAGAAATGTTCAAAGGGTTTCTACTTCGAGAAACGACTTCGATTCCTTTCTGGGATATTCCGTCTTTTTCATTGATTTGCAAAACAGACTCGTCGTCACTGCATCCAATACTTGAACGGAGACTTGAAATATCTACAGCCCGAAGAGCGTTGAGATTCAATTCAGATTCGAAATCCGATCCACGATTCGATTCTAAAGTTTACACGACTCTAAATTTGTAATTCCCAGGGCTCAAAGGACATAGCATACGCGTATGCACTGCAAAAAATACAGGTTCTCTTTAGAACCAGAACTGGTTCTAATCTTGTCCCTGAGATGGAACCAGTTCTGTTTAAACACTATTTATTTCAAATCAAATAAATTTACCAAGATTAGCATTCAATTTTAACAGAATATTAAATGAACTGAAGTAGTTTCAGCAGTAAACTTGGAGCTTGTTCATCGCAGTCGCCAAACATTTTGAAACAAAGGAGATATGAACAGTTGGCATATCGAATCAGTTTTGGTTCTGAAGAGAACCAAAACTGGTTCGATATGCCAACTGTTCATATCTCCTTTGCTTAATAATGATTTGAGACAACCTCGTATAAGCTCTAAACTTAAGGCTGAAACCCCCTCAATTTATGTTTAATTCTGTTAATATTTAATGTTAGTCTTTATAAATTTATTTGATTTGAAATAAATACTGTTTAAACAGAACTGGTTCCATCTCAGGGACAAGATTAGAACCAGTTTTGGTTCTAAAGAGAACCTATATTTTTTGCAGTGTGGGGCCAGATTCCCCAAAATATATATACTAATTGCACATTTTTATCGACATAGAACATAATCCCCCAGACATTTCGTGACTACCACTGTCAACATATTGGTGCCGGGGTTCATTGCACATAACACAATACGCTATCGATTGTACTTATAAGTAATAATACACGTCAAATCTTGGACAACCGGAAATCGAACTCTGCTTCGCTCTACTGAACAACATCCACACCCAGATATGTCAGCTTAGCAATGTCCCGTGATAAAAATTATAATTGAATAGTATAGTTTACTGAAGCAATAATAACACCTACAGAGAGGCAGATTGCATATAACAAGAAACGAAATAATCAATATTTTAGTAAATAAATAAAACACATAAAACAAAGTAAAATATCAGTAGAGGCCGTCTAAATCACAGATCTGATTACCTGACCGACTTGGCATTTAAGGTTGCTTTCTTCCCAAGGAACAGCCGATTGAGTGACATAATGAAGGTGTATTATTTTTCATGATAAATTCAAATTGATGCTATTTACTTGCATTTAGAAAGTCCACACTGTCTCGATTAATTACAACAAACAACTAACTTCTGGTGTTTTTATTGGCTTCGCAGTTCATGACAAAATGCATCTCAGGTTCCATCTGGCTGGTTTGCCTACAAACATAAAAAGCATTGCAAATCCCATTTCGTACAGGAATAGTTGGCTTTGAATGTCTTCCCTTTTCATTTACCAAGTCATGGTTACTAATTCATAACCTTGTAAACGTACTCCGTGCCTCATTCGTTTTTGAATACGCTTAGTATGGCTTAAAGCTTACATCATATATGAAGGTAGTATAGTTACATAATTTGTTTTTACTGTTCTTCATATTATCATTACAGAGGCATACAGTGAAATAAAGTGTGTACCGGAAGTATTTTTTTAAACTTTCATTTTTATATGTGACACTGAAAAGCAATAAACAGTTATGCCTCTGGACAAAACAAGCCACACGACTGTCGTACATTGACCGATCTACGCCTATATGTTGCGGAATAAAAGGCGAAGCAACACAGTTTTGACAATATGCATTCTCATTTTGCCATAAAACGTCTTATGTTGAACGGTATAATACGCCGCGAAATTAAATTAAACAATTTTATTACTTTCCGAAGTGTGATTTACTGGAATTTCCGGGTTTGATTATAAAGGATAACTTCACAAGTGAATTATGCAATCAACAACTGAGTCATGTATCCGTGCGCGCAAACGAAGACGCTTTGCCGTGCGTGTAATGGGGACTTCATTGTTTTTTATTTTTTTAACCCTTTACCTAACATGAAAAGCAGACGACACTTACAAAAAAAATCTTGAATAACTATTATTTTCATTTTTTGTCTCAAAAACATAGGTTATGACCCCTCATTGGAACGAGCTCGTTCCCATGAGGGGTCATAACCTATGTTTTAGAGACAAAAAAATGAAAAAATAATGGAAATTAATTGGCGATTTTTGAGAATAGCGCTGGACGGTTTTGGCCGTTACGTTAGGTAAAGGGTAAAATAATATAATTATCGTTAATAATGAAAAGTAATAAACAGAGTAATCGCTTGACTGGACCGGTTACGTGAAATATTCATTCGAGGCGAGGGACTATATTGTAAAACACTCGTGAGCATTCGCGCACTCGTGTTTGTACAACGTCCCTCACCTCTCATGAATTATTTCACGTAACCAGTCCAGTCAAGCGATTACTCTCTATTTATTATACGCTCAACTATAGATTGTAGAAAAGATCGCGGGAAAATAATAATCGTATCACCCGCAATGAAGATACAGACAATAGTTCACTGCTGAGATTCGAGTAAGATTTTTGTCCTCGAGTGGTGCGGGCGGGGTACTATTTCATAAGGCGTTAGCTGAGTGAAATAACCCGCGCGGCCCACGAGAGGATAAAATCGCACTCGAATCCGAGCAGTGAACTTTTGCATTTATATTATTTTCTCCTTATTGTCTCTCAAAAACAGCCCTTTATAACTTATTCAACTCAACCGATTTATAAACAATAAAAAAAAAATAAAAGAAATAAGCAGTCCGTCATCGCTGAAAGTGGTATGCGATGCTGGGAGTGGAATACCATTTTCAGCGAGTGTGAGTGGGAGTACGAATTGTTTTGGGGGAAGAAAAACGAATGGAAATAAAATAAATAGAAAGTTTCACTTTCACTGCATCGAGAAGGTTGCGAAATCACTTGTTTATAAATAATGAAATATATTAACTGTTATTATTACCGTTACATCAAAAAAAAATTTATGTTAAAATTTGTTACATTTGTGAGGTATACCAAGGAGAGTATATGGGAACTACATTTTATCACTGCGGACTATTAATGAGAAGAAGGGCAACAAACAACTGTGATTGGCGCCTGATCAAGGTGAATACCGCCGATTTATAGCAGAAAACTACCAACTTCTTTTAAAATGCGTATAATAAAAGGAAAATCTAGAGTTTTTGAGTGGATACCGGGGAACTATCTCATTCGTAAGCGCGATAAATGTTTATTTTTCGCTCATGGCAAGCCACTTACGAAAAATAAAAAAATTGTAACTCGTGAGATAATTTTCGGCATCCACTTATATCCTCTGTCTTGTTTTGTTTATTTATTTATTGGAGTTTAACGACACTTTCAACAGCCAGTGTCATATCACGTAGCACATTTTTTCGTATAGTGGGAGCCGGAGTACCCCCAAAGAACCACCGAGCAGTGGCTTGTAACTGTCGGACTGTCCAATTTACCAAATCTGCACTGAGCATCGGCTAAAGGCCTGTGCATCATCGGCGTGCACTATGCCATACAGTACAGTAGACTGGTCGTAATCCACGCGTGGGCAGTGATGTCCACGTATGCGTTTACCAAGCAATGAAAATCATCATAAAATTTTAATTAATTAAATATTTGATGATTATTCATATAATTATTGTTTGGAATCTAATATTATTGCGTCCGTGGAAATATTGCCCACCCGTGGAAAGTGTCCAGCCCACGGCGGCCGTACTGTACATCACTGTACAACTGTGTTCCCACTGGGATATTGGTATTAAGTGTCAGGTCCAATTACACGGGTCAGGATAGAAACAACGAACTTTCAATCCGGACTGCAGAGCTTTAACTAATGAGCCACTGCGTCCTCAGTTCTCATTCAACTGATACACAGAGCATCTCTAACGAGTTTCCTGTTTATAAGGACATTTACGGAACTAATTCGGTAAAACAGGTCTGTATCGAGCCCTTGGTAAATTTCACTAGAAACAAGTTTTATCACGCGATCCAAACCCCAATGAAACATGCATAAATGGACTTAGAAACGACTGTCCTGCGATTATCCGAAAAATGAGTCGACTCTCTAATCAGTTCTGCGAATGCAAATGGTTTTCCATTCTGGGACAGCGAATAATATTGAATCCTTTCATAGGCGTGTTTATCATAGCTCAGAATGGTGTGCGGTGGCGTATTATTGCCATGGGCACGCACAGTATTTTGCCGGTGCATGAAACCAATCGACTCAATGCGACTCCAACGGTCACTGCGTGAAAAATCTGAAGGGTTAATTGATAAATTGGAATGGGGAATGGGCTGCGCGTTTTCAGAACCGAGCCATATTTATTGTTTCAATATAGGCCGGCATACCAAGTTTTGCATTTCCCCAGAAATAATGACCGGAATTTCGGTTGATGCAAAAGTTGCACTGCAGGCCAACAGGAAATAGTAAATACGGTTCGGTTTCACCAACAGCCGTCAAAAAGTAACAGGCACCAAATTATAGTGCTGAAAGCTATGCAGAGTGTCAACGCTAAACAATAGTCTCAAATGGCATAAATATTTTAAGCTTTCAATGGCATTTTTGAAGTAACGATTCAAAACCCATTAAATAAGGTCATTGGACGTGTTTTTATTTCATTCTTCATCTTCTTAGTCACTATCGACGATTGTCCGGCAATGTTTTATTGTTGTTCTAGAAATGAACGTGAAAAAGTGACCATCATAAACATTTCCGGAAGTTTAACGCATCGCACTCCGTATGGTTCAATTGATATGAAGTATTTTTCACGAGTTTCAAGGTTGTCTCTACATTTCTTGGAACAATTGTTGCATTCAAGAGACGATTACAACTGTGCACGCGGGTCTGCTTCCAAAACGTTTCTGACCGATCGTGTTTCACGGCATTTGAACTACGAGTTAAACTGGTCAAATGCAATACAGCCAAACTTTCCACTGCAAATGGATTCTTTCGCTTTGCACAAAACTCATCGCCTTTCAAATTAATTTTGTTTGTTCAGCTTTGTCCCCAAAACATTGCTTACACACTAAAATCAGTTGGGCTAAAAGTCAACCCAAATAAACTGGGTTGAGTAAATATGAACCTAGCTGGTTTCATATTTACTCAACCCAGTTGATTTGGGTTGATTTTTAACCCAAACTGATTTTAGAGAGCTGGGTTCATATTTATTCAATCCAGATTATTTGGGTTGATTTTGATTTTTAATCCAACTGAGTGTATGAGAGTGTGAGCTCTCATTGAAAAGAGCGGGCCGTGCTCGTTCCAATGACAGGGCATAAGCTATGTTTTGAGGCAAGAAACACAAATGCTTTAATTATTCGAGACATTTTCTATGCATGCTTCTCGTTCTGTAGTATAAAGGAGTAAGGGTGACAAAAACGAAATTTACGCCAATCTGGCAAATTCTTTTAACATTTACAGTATCATATTATTTGACATCATTGTATCAACTCGCGTGATTTTGAACGAGAAGAAATTGTGTGATACGATAGATTCGAATGATCTCATGGAACGAAGCCTACGTTTTTAAAGGATGTATCAGTGAAACTCAGGAAAATTATTTCCAGCACTGAGAGGTGGATTAAATGGTATACATTTTGTCGAATTGCGAAACAGGAACTTTGGCTAAAACCCTTTGGTTTCTATGCAAATGGATTGCTAGAACGTCAGCGAGAAACGTCATAACTCAATCTGGCCATGAGTGCGTTAGGTCAATCAATACGGTAAACTCCTACCAGCGGTGACGTATGATGACGTGAAAGCTGTTAAGCTGTAACTCCAGTCACAACGTAACTGCTTTCACTTCATGAAACGCATGGTGCTAACCTAACATTAAAACTACTAACACAGTAGCAACTTTTTAATTTATTTATTTATTGGGGTTTTAACGACACGTTCGACAGGTGGAGGAAGCCAGAGTACTCGGAGAGAACCACCGTGCAACGGCGAGCAACTGTCAGACTCCCCAACGTACTAACTCCACACAAGCAGAGCGACTGATTTATTCTTGGCATCTGTGTTTCTAAATATTAACTAAAATGTGTTGTAAAAGTATTATTGCCTCGAAAAAATGCACATCATCAACATATTAATTTTCGCAGACATCAATGTATATTCTTTAAGCCTTTACCTAACGAATCGCCCGCATCCGCCCGCATCTGCCCGCATCCGTCCGCGTAATTTACAAATTGCGCAGTTGAAAAAAATAAATTTTAAAAAATATTTCAACAAAACTATATCATGTGACCCCTCATTGGAACGAGCTCATCGAGCTCGTTCCAATGAGTGGTCACATGATATGGTTTTGTTGTAATTTTTTTGAAAAATTAAAAAAAAATATTAATTAAAATAATAAATTTTGATATTCTCTGTGTTGGGTAAAGGGTTAAAAGGCGATCTGCGATTACAAGCGTCGTAAAATTGAAAATCTTCGGGTTTTGTTTTGTTGTTGAGCATTGTTTATTTATAATAACAATCGTATCCCCACCCCTCCACTATGTCGACAGGTCAGACACTTTTCTATATGCGGCGAATTTGGGTCCCAGCAATCCAATGGTTTAGAATTAAGTGCTAAAAATTCAGTTCATATCAAATCTATATTTAGCAACATGCTCTTACCACTCTTGACTTCAACATAAATTGGGAGACTGAAAAAGCAATTTATATTGTTGTCAGACGTACTTAATTTAGATGTCGATGTGGTTTAATGGGGTGATATCATTCGACTAAGACTAATAAGTTGATTAGTTGTAGCCCAATGCATTACCGGCAAGTTATTACAATGCAACAAACCAACGCAATAAAACTAACATCAATAACAATTTATATCAAAACAGCACACAAAGATTAACGATGTTTCGGGAAGACTCTAACAAGATTTTATCTTATTAGTTCATGTATCCAATGACGCTGAACAATTGTGCATAAAATAATCTTCGCTCATTTTATTGGACGCACCCTTTTAAACCAATCAGGATGTTGAATTTGACTAGCAATGTTCTTCTGTCAAGGAAAACATTTGGTGGCAAGAAGTTAAGCTGAATTGTCTTGCATATGCTCACAGCTAGATGTGATTACAAAAATAATCACAGCATCAAACTCTAATCTTTTTTCCAGAAGGTACTTTGCTATTTACCACAGCTACAGTAGAGCCGCCGTGGACCGCTCATTTTCCTCGGGTGGGCAATATTTACACGGACGCAACGATATAATTAGATTCCAAACACTAATTATAGGAATAATCATCAATAATTTAATTAATAAAGCACCGGGTACAACCCGGTGCTTCATTAATTAAAATTTTGCTGCTGATGATTTTTTTAGCTGGTAAACGCATGCGTGGACATCACTGCCCACGCGTAGATTACGACCATTCCACGAAGAGTGTACTGTATAGAACATCTTGTGTGGATTTCAGGCCATAAAATTGTTATTATCCTTAGTAGTAGTTGTATTATATATGCTATTATTTCGGTATTAGTATATACATGATAAATTCTTTTATTTCCAAATGAAACAAAATACTGCATTTTGATTGGCTGAGAGGTACGGTGTAACTTGCAATCCACAGTGCCTTTTTTTACAAAGTGGTTAACCACGGTGTAAAAAAAAGAATATACAAGAGCAAGCTATATGGCTAAAAAAGTACCCATTTTTAATTATTAATTCATACCTTCTGCTCAGTTATGTTAGAACAAAAATAAAAATACAGGAAATTTAATATTTATGTGCAATAAAATATTACAGATATGGATGTTGTTGGAACTGGCTCATTGAGCCAGTTCCAGTGACATCCATATTTGTCTGGTTTTATTTATTAAGAAACTTACAAAGTACAAATTTTCTGCAATTTTTGCCCACAATGTAGGTTAAAGTATTAAGTGCACCAAAATTCTTGGAAATAAATCCGTTATCCTAGTGTTTTTCAGCGTGTATGGGTATTTACACCGATTTGGGAACTCATACACCCTTCGGCTGTATGAGTTCCCAAACCGGTGTAAATTCCCATACACCCTGGCAAACACAAGGATAACTAATAGTATACTGACTTTCCACTCTACCATTTTCTGTTTGTTGACAAAATTCAAACACCAAGTTCCCAAGCCACTAGTAGAATCCTGTAAGGAATTCAGCGCTGTTTTGGCCCTTAAAGACCCATCGCCTATGTTTAGATTCAATCGTCTGAAATATTTCAGTTGATCGGAAATGCGAACCTACGTTTGCTTTTTCGACCAACTGAAATATTCCATCTGGCTGAATATAAAAACAATTCCATGAAACATTCATTTTCTTGAATCAACGCATGAAATGTTTCTCAGTGGAGACTTGATTTGACGAATCTTCAATAACTTTACGAATTCTATGAAACATGTTTGTTACTAAATGATGGATGACGACTCACCACATCTATAGTTTTATAACATGCCGCGAAGTTCCACTAATTCTTTTAATATCTTCATGTTTTCAAGGTTGATTAAATACTTTCTGATTAGAGGATCTATAACTAGGTTAAGAAATAATACCTGCATATCTTTGTGAGTAAACGAACATCAAATTACATCAACGATAGTCTGTGAGCAAACGTCACAAAAATTAAGTAAACAAATGTCCATAACAACGTCGGATTCCTTACAGAATTTGACGGTTGACCTGAGAGTTTGGTAAAACACACGCTATTTAAATCGCAAGGGGTTGAAATAACCCATATCGTCCAGTCCCATAAACCACCTTCTAGTTCCGTCTATTTCTGTTACGCTGAGTTTGAAATAAAAGGGACTTCGAACCGTAAGATGTTATAAAGAAAACATGTTTTTTTTTCAAGAAATCTTGGCCGGAATAAAGAATGGGGAATTATTACATCACTGCCCACGCGTGGATTACGACCATTTCACGACGACTGTAGTGTACAGAACACCTTGTGTGAATTTCATGCCATAAAATTGTTATTATCCGAATGGAATGGTTTCACGAGCCGAAGGCGCGCAGGGACGGTATGGGGAACAAGCCCCTTTCGACCCTCAAAGCCCCTTTCGACCCTCAATTACCCTTAGTAGTAGGTGTATTATATATGCTAATATTATACCTCACATGACTTCCTTGCATTCTGATTGGCTGAAAGGTGATACCCTATTTCGTGTGGTTGTCCAGCCAGAGCTGAAGGGTCACTACATGCGGGCACTATATGTTTTATATTTTTAGCACGGGCACTATATGCATTTTCTGGTTATAAAAACGTACAAAGCAACGATTTATCCAAAATGGGGGCAGAAAATCCCGGCCACCAATTAGACAATTCGATTTACATAACAAATATACACTTCGTTTTTTCAGTGTCTCAAGAATAGCCGCAAAGTTTTCCGAGGTGATACGTTCCGATAAATAGAGATTATTACCATTATGTGGATGTACAAAATATGCATCCGAGTCGAGCTCCGGGTTCTAAGGGCAGATCACGACGAGTCGAAGACGAGTCGTGATCTCCCCTTAGACCCCGGAGTGAGACATTGGCAGAGGCGAGGAATAGTATCCTTGTATCGAACAATTATCAATATCCACACATTATTCTCATTTCTTTTTTATTGTTTAAAATAAAAACATCATTACATGTTTACAATATGGATTGTAGATTATTTGGTTAATTTGCATTTTCCGGTTGTTCGATATAATATAAGGACATGTGCATGGTTTGTCGTTGACTACGCCCATAGCGTCAGGAACTACATCACCTCACTGGGCACTATATGGGCGTAGTCAACTCCAAGCCATGCACTATTCCTTAATTATTCCGGTATTAGTACATACATGATAAATTCTTGTACACTGACTTTCCCCTCTACCCTTTTCTGTTTGTTGACAAAATTCAAAAATCAAGTTCCCAAGCCTTGTTGTGTTAATATTTCTACAGCACTGCGGACGCGAGGTCAGACCACAAAATGTAGATGTAAGACCGTTTCCTTATGCAGAACGCCTTGAAATGAATTTCGTGTGCGCTATTTTGAAGTTGAATAACACCTCTAATCTTTTATGTTTTCCACTCGCGGACACTTGTCACATCATATCGACGAATTTGGAGGAAAGCAGTTAATTACAAGTAGCAATGACACGGAAGCAGATCTCCACACAGGTACTTGCAGAAAACTACATTCTTCGTATGATGCTATTAATTTATTATTCAACAAAAATAATAATTCTGACGCATTGAATAAAAGGTCATATTTGACAACATATAACAAGAAACTATTTCGCCCAAGAATCTTTGATTGTGTTGAAATGTTATAACATTAGACATGCAGTCTAAATAAAGAGTTGATGAAATATGGATATAATACGAGGAATAAAAGAAAGTAGTGAAAACAGTGATAAGAAAATGAAACCAGTTGTTTAAAGAATATTGTGCGAATCAACCTGTGGAATAGATATGAATAGATAAGTTTAAAAGAACAAAAAGTGTTCACAATTTATTAAAAAGGTTAATTGCTTTAAGAAATGATAGAAGTTTGTGTGGGCTGGCATGATAAAATAAAATAGAGATCCTACAGTGAAATACTGCCCTCTGATATGATCACCATCAGTGCAGTGTAAAAGAATGTTCTCCACTATCAACACCTGTTAGAAAGGAACACACTCAGGTCACATATTACCCTCTAACAAAAAGGAATGTTTAAGTTTCGTATGAGCAATATGACACCTTATCAAAATTACATATAGAGAAATCATTTGACTGAAATGGTTACGTGAAATAATTCATGAGAGGTGAGGGACGTTGTACAAACACGAGTGCACGAACGCGCACAAGTGTTTTGCAATATAGTCCCTCGCCTCGAATGAATTATTTCACGTAACCAGTCCAGTCAAGCGATTACTCTGTTTATTACTTTTCATTATTAACGATAATTATATTATTTAACCCTTTACTTAACGTAACGGCAAAAACGGCCAGCGCTATTCTCAAAACTCGCCAATTAATTTTCATTATTTTTTCATTCTATATCTCTAAAACATAGGTTATGACCACTCATTGGAACGAGCTCGCCGAGCTCGTTCCAATGAGGGATCATAACCTAGGTTTTTGGGATAAAAAATGCAAATAAATAGTTATTCAAGAATTGTTTTTGCAGGTGTCGTCTGCAATGAAGCAATGAAACAATGAAGTCCCCATTACACCCACAGCAAAGCGTCTTCGTTTGCGCGCACGGATACATGACACAATTGTTGATTGCATAATTCACTTGTGAAGTTATCGTTTATAATCAAACCCGGAAATCCCATTAAATCACACTTTGGAAAGTAATAAATGATCTTTTCTGCAAAGGTTACTAAACGAGTAAAAATTTTAAAAATCTCGTCGGAAGCGATGGAGCTTGTTGTTAGGTGTTCCATCCTGTCGTTGCACAGTCATGCAAGATACCAGCAGGATTCAAAGAATCAATATTACATGTTTGTCATCTCTTTTAATTTTACCGTTTATTGCCAGCACTGGAACTTCTTACTACTAACAATACCCATGCCTCACTTTTAACTGCAGACGTGCGGACTAGTGGCAGAACTGCAATGGTCTAGTTGAAGTTAAAAAATGGAAATAAAACTGTATTGCCAGGTTTCGTTTCGAAATTGACAGGGCTCTGAAAATCCGTTTCCCTTCAAACTTGTCACCTGACGAGCAGTTTAAATAACTTGGTGTATATCTTCAGTTAAGATAAATAAGTCCGTCACATTTTGACTGTAAAGGCAAACACATACCCCATCCATTTTTTATCATATCAAAACTAGACTACTGTAAGTCTTTACTGACTGACCTGTCCCCAAAACAAATAAATCAACATCAAAAGATACAAAACCATGCATCGAACAGGGTGGGGGGGGGGGGGGGGGGGTGGGGGGCACCAAAAATTTGCAAGACGTGACGTAGAGGTGGATGGGTCTCTTGAGTGCGCCAAAAATGTGCATTTCCAACTTGTGCAATTTTTTGAATTTTTTTAAAAATATATCAATATATCGGCTAATATATACCATCATTTGTGTTTGTACATCACACTCTTAACATCAATACAACATCAGGAGGCTTTATATGTGAGAATATTGGGCTTAATCTGGGAAAATGTCAAACGATAGTAGGGGGTGGGTGTCTTGTTCGAAATGTAGAAAATGTGCAGACAATATTTTGGGAAAATTCTCTCTGATGCACTGAATCCAACCCAAGTTATTTATTTATTAATAGAATTTGTATGGATAGAAGAGGGAAGTAGCAAACACCTGAGAAGACTGACAAAACAATTCAAATGAAAATTTGTTCCCGTATATGTACACCTGCTCTGGCCAAGCCTGATAATGAACAGCTTGTCATTTGTAGATTGGGGCCCACAGCAGCCCACCGAGGTTTAAATTGGTGGTACCAGTTTAAGAACATTATGAAACCCCACTAAAAATAGATGTGCCTACTAAGTTTATAAGTTTATTTTGGATTTTAATGGGAGAGTGGGGATGGTTGTCTGGGAACGCTAGTAGAAAATTTGCACGTAGGGGTGGGTGGGTGTAAAAAGGAGCTGAATAAAAAATAGGACGTCACGTCTTGCAAATTTTTAGTGCACCCACCACCCCCCCCCCCCCCCCCCTCTGCATCGAAGTTAATTTTTGTGGATCCAAAATAGACCATGTAAAGCCTTTGTTGAAAACACTCCATTGTCTTCAAGCAAAAGCTGGAATTAAAAACAAAATTATTGCTCTTCTGATGTTCAAACGCGACAAAGGAAATCTTCTACCTGATCTTTTGGCATGCCTCAACTTGTCGAAATATAGGTTCCTGCTAATGCTGGGCTCGAGTGTTGTTTGTAGAAATCTTGAATGCCGAAAAAGGAACTTTGTTTCCCGGTGTAAAAGGAATGGAAGTCCGTAGAAACGTTAGTCCCTCTGGACTATTATTCCTCGGAATTATAGTCCTAGGTCTAACATTTCTAGGAATAGTAGTCCGGCGGACTACTATTCCTAGAAATGTTAGACCTAGGACTATAATTCCGCGGAATAATAGTCCAGAGGGACTAATTTTCCTACGGACTTCCATTCCTGTCGCACCGGCTCCAAAAAGCTGGAATGGCATGCCGTTCTTTACCATACACTGTAAAGCAATTAAATTTTACAAATTACAAAACTCATTGATGAACTATATTATTAACAGTTCTTAAGAGAGTTCTCACTTGAAGCCCATCTTAAATTGGGGAAAATGGCAATACAAATATAATTATTATTATCTCCTGCAACTACTTGTGATCTTCAAGTTTTAAACAAGACACATCACAGCTCGCAAGACGCTGAAGAATTTATGTCAAAGTATTTATGAAATTATGGACGAAAGGACATTTCTTTGACATCCACTAATAAGAAACGATTTGTCACTGTGAATTTGTAGTGGTTGTAAAAAAATGACATTCTTTTGACAGGTTCAGTTGATAAATGTGATATATAGACGGATTCCACATTATTACTCTGTCTGATAGATACATTCGCATTAAGGTGAGATGAGTATCAAAATGAATTAGATTTGTCTATGCAAATTCAATAGTATTGCGAATGGCTGATTGGTATTGGAATTCTCGTGTTATTCCGAGTCATTGAGAGGGGTACGCGGACATTTCTTCAGTGGACGTTTCCCTAATGGACATTAACCCATACAAAGTGGACGGGCATTTCCCCGGCGTACATTTTCTCAAGCTTCTTTTCAGTAAAACGAACAATTCTTCAGGATATTCTCATTATAATTTAATTTATTCTGGGTTATTTTTTTCGTTTTTGTTTGTTTTGTTTTTATGTTGCTGAGATTAGAATTGCTTGTATTTGTGTACATTCGACATTGATTTTTTGACAAAAATGCATACGGTATAGCTAAACATGTTGAAGCGTAAACCCCAAGAAAAACTTGAAACGATTATTTTTTCTGTGTTCATCAAACCAGGTCCTGGTATCATTTCTTGGAACGCTCTTTAAGAGAGCGTTCCAAGAAATTATACCACGACATGGTTTAATCAACACAGAAAAATAAAAATGCAAATCGTTCCAAGTTGTTGAAACCAAGTTGCATGATTCAATAATCGACAAAAGCCACATATGAGTTATAACACCGACAAACGCAGCTATCCTTCGAGGTGGACAACACAAATATGGAACTTTCTTGGCCTTCACACGTCTGTGCAAAACTATGAGATAGACGAACGTTGTGCCAAGCATTAGTTTCAATTTTATAGCCTCACGATAAGTAATTGCTTCAGATTTATATACTGACTACCTTCCGATCTGTTTGCGTCCGCTTAATTCTTGCCCGAAATTTCCCAAGCGGCAAACGTCAAGCTTAACTCGAATAAACATCATTACAACTGGAATGGCCATGCCCTCTGAGGCTTGTAATCGTCGCTTTTACAAGTGAAGATAAGTGTCGTTATCAACACTAACTGAATTCTAATTGCAGGTTACCCTTCAATATGAAGAGATTGGCTTGGACGGCATTTGTGTATTGTCATAATCAATTTGGCACAAAAGAATTCACGGATAGAAAAGATCCTAAAATTATCTTTTGATGTCGCGATATATATATTTCCATTGCAATTTGACTTTAATGTTATCTGACATATCCTGATTGTGTTATTTCCAATATATTTAGTGCCCCATAAATAATCTGTACCGTCTACGAACAACAAGTCGAAGAAGCAGAGAAAGAGGCAGAGGGGACAACCGCCACTTCGCCACCTTTCTCCACAGTTCAACCCATTACACCGACAGCTCATGCGAAGAATTCGGCACATGTGAAAAGTCATAGGGGGACAGAAATGAATATTGAAGTTGCCTTCTCCTATCTCCGACTCTTCACTCACCGCTTCCTGACGGTTTGAGGGACTTTGGAACTCTTTTAGGTGAACAACAGCTTGGGTTACTCCCGAGGGGACTACAAGTGTGCAACAGAAACGCATTCTCTTAATGGACGAAACCAAAAAAGTACTGAATGAATATTAAAAGCTGACGGGAGCCCGGAAACAATGTCGAATGCCATCACTACAACTACCGAATCCGAGGCTACAACATCGAAGCCTCTGTAAACGAAATGGCATAAGCCTCACTAATAACCCCATTTCCTTCATCCTCTCCTCCTCAGCAGCGGTCTGAAATAATTCAGCAAAACAATTCTATAGTCAAAACAGCCGAAAGGGGTAACCCTGTCCTGCACCTGTCCTACACCGTCCCTTAGACGCACTGAATCCATTATTTCGTCCATACAGAAAGTCAGTCTTGCATTGACTGAAGGGAGGAAGAGCTTGGGTTGACTACCTTTCTTTTCAAGAGAGATTTTCGAACCCTGTTTCGAAATGTCCAAGTCTACAGCAAAGTGGGCTCTAATTACAGTTTGAACACCTGCAAAACTCGGATATTCAGTGTGGCAACAAACAGAGGGTAAAAGTTTTCATTTTTCGATTTAGTGCTCATGTTTACGAGGTGAATGCCCGCCCCCAAAAATCCTCTATGAAGCAATTTTACACGTATTTTGTATTCTCTTCTATTCAGTGCGAAACTGTTTTAATAAACTTGCGGGTATTCACATCAAGTTGAGATTCTTTGAATCTTTTCATCCCTCGTGTTGCCATCCAGGTTCACAGTCAGGCCTGAAAATAAGCAGTCTGACATTTGCGGAATGAGGTCACCAGAGGGTGAATTTGATTGTGCTATCCCATACAGTGGGACAATTTATCCTTTGGGCACCTCTTTCTGTTTAGTTTTGAGACCCTGATTCAGATTGGGGTTCACAGAGGGTAAATTTAGTGATTCTACCCTGCCGTGCAGGGAAGCATCACTAAATTCACCCTCGGGGGACCTCATTTTGCAGATGATTGCCTGCTTATTTTCTGGCTTGTTCACAGTGGGTACCATGTGATAATATTAGATGATATTTGATGAATTTTCCGGGTAGACCAACAAATATTTCCAAACTATTGCTTTAGGGCTGCAGGTTGAAAATATTAATAGGATTACCTTGCAATTTAAATATGAACTCTGCCAGTGCATGTCGGTAAACTAGTATGGGATATTCCATATTATAATGTGAGGGCTGATAAGGTAAACTACTTCAGTGTCGCAATCTGTTCACACTTAATGACATCAACTAGGATTATCAGAAATTCACCAGATAGTATACAGTTGGGTGTTTACTGTTGGAGAAAAGGTGCGCAGAAAGATGGAAATGAATGTCCAGTGTTATTTCTACTGTCGGGCTCATAACTTACCACTATATAGCTGAGTTTATTCCACCCTAGATCCTAAATGAGATCGTTGTATACTTTACTGTCTGCAGCAAATTGGACGAATCCATTGTACATTTACGGAGAGACTCTGTAATGATTTCATATTACAGCAATACAGCAGGAAATCATCAAATGCTCATACTTCCCGTTGGTTCGTTCTTCATACATTCATGTTCAAATTACAAATTGCAGCTAACTGATTTAGCTTACCATTACTTATTCTGAAAGCTCTTTTGTCACGTCACCATTTCTGATTTTTTAAAATAACAAATGGGCAAAATAAGACTGATATGTTTACCAGCCACAGCACGAAGGCTGAGGTGGGCAACTGCGTACACCACAAATTCATTTCCGAGTTTCTTTCTCTAAACAAATGTTATTATGTGAGGTAATAAACCGTCGAAAAGGGCTCAGAGCATATTACCTTACAGCCTTTTTGTTTCGAAACTCAAAGCAACACTAATGTTAACCATTCGATCGAGGAAAACCTTGGTTTTGGAGGTACCAACCGCTTTACAACAAGGTTAATGAAATAAACCGTTTTGTTGTTATTCATCTAAGGCTGAGGGGCGAGGAATAGATCGTTCCATTTCCTTTTTGGAAAATCATTGGGGGAATGAAGTTCGCCTAGTTTTTTACAGGTCAGCATTGTGTTGTCTTTTCACCAAAACTCAACTTTTATTTTACACAAAATTTAATTACTCCTGCATTTCAATGGTTACTGAGATTAATTTGGTCTGAATATTTGAGACCGCATGAGTTGGCCTTTTATCCAGAACATAGATTACGCTTGCAATTTACGCTTTTATTGGAAAAAGGGCGATGAAAGTTCTATTCAACTCTGGTCATACAAAAATCGTTTAATTGGTCCTAAATGAAAACGTCATAAATTATGTCTGAAACAAGAATTTCGTTTCTGCAGAAATATTTATTGTTCTATTACGGCCGATGTCTAGACTAAGAGTTAATGTACTCTTTGATAATTATGTGTTATGAATTGTAAGTGAATAATATATTTATTTCTTCATTCATAAAATTGTTTGAATCCCTCCTAGTCCTATATTAATTAATTAATTAATTAATTAATTAATTAATTAATTAATTAATTAATTAATTAATTAATTAATTAATTAATTGAATATCAACAAAACATCCCGACCGACCTTCCCTCGTACTATACGTCGATGTTGGTGCCGATCTTCCCTCGCACTATACATCGATGGAGAACTTGCCTTCGACCAGAGTTAGTACGTTGGGAAGTCTGACAGGTATTCGCCATTGTTCGGTGGTTCTCATAGGGTAGTTTGGCTTCCTCTACCCGTAAAACTGTCGATCGCCCTTGCTGTTGAAAGGACTAACCGGGCTCGACGTTGCTTAACTTCGGTGATCTGACGAGAACCGGTTACCGCAAAGCCATCGCGCCCCTCATTAAGCCGATGATAATGCATGCATTTCGGGCATGGCATAAAAAGTTCAGTGTACCGTTTACTGTGTTGTGTGCCACAAAAACAATTCATGAATAAAGGAAAAGATCATTTAGACCCCACAAAGTAGATCTTCTGGTTCTCATGCCATTTTTCGTAAAATTGCAACTTTTTTTTTAATTTTATTTTTTATTTTTGTCATTATTTCTTTGCCATCAAAAGTTCATATTCTTGGTTTGTGTTGGGTTTTAGGCCTCACAATCTACAGAATAGCATGGGTGGCGGTGTATTTCGTCCCTTGAGTGCAAGAAGGCATTGCAATGCTAAAGCATTGCAACGCCTTATTGCACTTAAGGGACAAATTTATCAATTTTATTAACTTGGGTAAAATATCATACAAAACCATTTAATTTTTATTTCTTTAAGTTTGCATTGGTTATAAAGAGACAGCACGCGGCAGCCAAAAAAGACCATGTGGGAGGGCCTGAGAAACAGATTTTTAACTTCTAAAGGCCTTGCGTATTTATTTTTCTGTTAAAGGAGGAAATGCAATCTACCCCCCTCCCCCCCCCCCCTCCCAGGAAAAAAATTATGATGAAAAACAATCTCAGATCCTAATTTGATTGCAACACAGTCCCAACCGCAGATTGTGATTTCATAAATTAACCACGAAATCGAGACCAAATAATGGAAAAGATAGCATCAGAGCTTCAATGATCTTTCATTTCTTTGATGACATGTGAAATTCTATAGTGTTATGGGAAGGGAGGTGGATAAACAAATTTTACCGGGTCTCGATCGAGTGGCGATGCCCGCGAAATTCTCTGTCCATTTTTGTGATTACAATGATGTACAAGAAAAAACAAACAAAACGAAAACTGTCCCGCTGACCATGTTTTTTCAACGATAGGCGTCGGTTCGTTTTTTTTCCTTGTCCATTTCTGCATACTGCCCAGGAAATTAAAGGCAACTAACGAGAGTTGAAAACTGACACGATTCATTGAGCCCACACATATACATTTCCCACTGAGGCGGCCGCCTACTTTTACGATACGTTGTTCCAATGTGAGGCTTTCTGAAAGCCGCCATCATTTTCTGCCCCAGCATTTTGTATTTTTTATAGAAATACCACTCCCAGAACGCGTTCCTGTGGGAAAGCAGATCGGATTGTAGGACAAAAATGATGCCTGACCGTCCCACAAAATACAGAACACGATTTGACAAATGTTCTGGAAATAATATTCTATACTATTCTGGAGTTCTGTGCTGAACGTATTTCTCCGGCATTTGTTTATGCGTTTGGATAATTAAAGAGCAGGAGTGCTGCAGTCATTCTTGCCAACAATTCAATACCTGAAGTCAATGGGTTTTCATGCGCAGTATTTAGAGACGTATCGGATGCTCACGTGGACGTCAAAACCGTCATCGAAATCCACAAACGAAGAACTTCAAACTCATCATGTTGTTCAAAATCACAAGGAGTTTAAAATTTTCTGCCATTGCCTTTCTCAGTTCCGTTTAAAAATCTTAGGATTTCTATTTCAGTACCACTTGAACTTGTTTCTTCCCGCAGTGTATGAACACTGACACACCAATATTGCGAATTTTCTATAAAAATTTCAACACAATCTCTTTGTTACAACATTTTATTAAAACATGATTTCCTTCCGCCATATGTTAAAAGCGGATATCAATATTTTGTATATTTTTTCTTTCTGTTGAAATGTTCAGGACGGTTTATTTTCTCACAATGAAGGCACACAACTGGTCCTACCGATTTTTTATTTTTCAAACCTCGCTTTCAAACATATACTTTGGTTTGAGTGAGTACATTGAATAGCAACTGTCATTGCTGATCTCTTAGTTATACATATATTTACAATGCAAAAGACTGCCTGATGTGGCTTAACGCTTTACCTAACATGAAAAGCAGACGACTCTTACAAACAAAAACTCTTGAATAACTAATGTTTTTCATTTTTTGTCTTAAAAACATAGGTTATACCCCTCGTTGGAACGAGCTCGATGAGCTCGTTCCAACGAGGGGTCATAACCTATGTTTTGAGACAAAAAAATGAAAAAATAATGAAAATTAATAGGCGATTTTTGAGAATAGCGCTGGCCGGTTTGGGCCGTTACGTTGGGTAAAGGGTTAAATGGGCTCAGCAACTGGTACCATTATTTGGATGAATGTGTCCTCGCGAAATGTGAATCATTTGTTGTGTCAAGTACGTTTGGTTGATAGCAGTCCGGCTGAAGAGCTTGACCCAAATTACACGTCGAATTTGGAACTCTGATCGGAACTGTTGCACGAGTGGCAGGCATGTCTTTTATGGCCAGCGAAAACAGAGCAGAAAAGGTTGGTGTCGCGCACTGCCCAATTTTCTTTGGTGCCCTGGACCATCCAAGCAGCAGCTTTCGCAGAGAATGCCAGATGATAGGAATAAAAGGCGTCCCCATATTGAGCCGAAATAGATAACACATCATTTAGGCAACTGGAAAGTTCGTCACGACGATGTGGTTAAACCTCACAAATAATCGTTTTGTATTTACCAAAAGCCTAAACAAATTCTGGAACCGACAAGTGTTTGGACAGGCGACCGTCATATTTCTCCGTTGGTTTGAAAGGGTCAAGCGGGGGCATAATGAGCCGGGCTAGATTAAGGCCAAAATATCCTGTCGGAGAGAAGGGGAGATGCTGGGATCGAGACGAGACAGAGGAACTCCAACTGAAGTCAAGATGGGAATGGGGAGGGAAAGCACCGTATCTAAGGAAGCCATACACGAAGTAATGAAATGTGAAGCTGCCCCACCGTGGTCGACATGACAAGAGAGAGCAATATCCAGACCGGCATGTGGGGGAGCAATTGATGGAAAGCTACCAAGTGAACCTTGTGCTAAATGAGCCGAGGTACCACAAAGTTTAGCAATTAGAGTCTCATTCTGCTTTAGCATTTACAGTTTGTTGTCTTGCGAGCTCGTGTTGCATGGAGTGAACAGAGTTTGGTTGTGCTGCATATAATGACGCACTACGGGAATCAGTCAGTAGCATCTGGAAAGGGCACTGCAGTCCCGGTAGGTGTTATATGAAAAGTATCTCCAAGTGAACGAATCGGCACTGTCGAGTCATTATGTGATGATTTCACCATGGAGTGAACGGAGTTTGATTGCGCTGATAAAAGGATGCACTACGGAAATTAGGCATCAAGAGTGAGTCAGAGGTCTCTGGAAAAGGAACTGAAGGCCCTGAGACTGCGGGTGTGTGTTGAAAAGTAGCTACGTGTGAACCAATAGGCAGAGTCATATCCTGGGATGATGCTCATGGATGAGAAAAAGACAACCACGAACGATCCTGAGAAGGCGAAGCAGTGCCGGGAGGAATGGAAAAATTTGACTGTGACGACAGGTCAAACCGTACCCCGCTTAAACTGTTCACGGACGAACACGGCCTGACCGAACTAGTAGGCGAAACTGTTTTTGAAAGTCTTCTCCTAGTTGTCTCATAATAATTGGCTGACGAAAATTAGTTAGTTATCAAGCTTGCAAAAATAGCAGATGCATGCCGACCGAGTTGCGCAGTCCATTACAAGAGCAAGTCGCGGATAACTTTCCCGTAACATCAAACGAAGAAAATGCAGAGTTCTGGAAATGACAATACAAGGTCATCAGGAATGTCGAAAAAGTCTTTAACAATAAGACAAAGTATCTACCGTCCCGGCAAGGAATCGTAATTCCGCTCCACAGAAGAAAACGCAGCGGACGTGCACACAAATAAAGCACTATTAGCAAAGTAATATAAAACTGCAAAATTATGAAAACTTGTCAGAATGCGAGCTGTACATGTGCTAGATGAATGAAGACTGAAGCAGAAACTGACGTAGAGTCCTCGTTCTGATTGAATGGAACCGATTTTGGTAATGAAGAGACGTGCTGAATTTGGCAATTATTTAACATTGGACAGTACGGAGCGGACATCTAGAAACTGCCCCTGCAAAACTCTCCTAACAGACAAACAATGCGTGTCTGTTCTTTAAATGAATAGGTGTCTGTCCTTCAGATGACTTGGTTATCTTGAGACTTCCAGTTCTTCTGGAATGCAGTTCATAAGATCACGATAGTTCCCCTCTAAGCCGAACTGTGTCATGTGGTGATCTAAAGACTGCGCGGGTTGCTGCCAACAACCAGCTCGGCGATTTAACGGTTTATTTAGGCTCCTAATGTCATTAACCCCCGCGTCGATATTCTGAGTACATAAACTGCAGGAAATGGTACCATTTCCCTACAGGAATTAACTGTTGACGATGTCGGTCTCTCCTTGGTCAGAACAGACTAAAAGCTTCACCAAGTTCATACGAAAAAACTTGTTTCACATCTGAAGATATACCATCTTCTCAATCATTTCAACCCGGCATGCATTAACAATTCATGAAGAAAAATTGGAGGCGGACGAGCAGACGACACAATGAGCAATACATTTATGACCGTGGGGAATAACTGTCGGTGTCTCTTGTGTAACTCTGGATTTCAACTGATGACTCGGAGACAAATTAAAGATGATAACAATTTAATATTGAATCTGGTATTCCAAATGTCTAACAGCGGCAAACATTTAACAACTGGATTAAAGTAAGCTTTCACTGGGTCTTAATGATATGCCTTCTTAACTTAGTGAATAGAGCTTAAATAAACAATGGAGGAAAACAATGAATAGAGGCAACTTGTTAACAGCTTCTATAAGAGAGGCTTGCTGTCACACGACGATGAAGAAATATGCCAAGTTTGAAACAAATGAAATTGAATTGAACAAAATGCGAACAGTAGATTGTGAATGCAGTATAATAATAGTAAATTTGTCTTTTTGATTCGAAAGTTCATCATGGCCTGTACACGCTCCGGTGATACATTGGTAGAGGGCCAGTAAAAACATAATTCTGCAGCTCTGTAGAGCTATAGGATTAACCCCTTGAACCCCTTGGTATCTTCCATGACAGTTCACTGACAACAATTGGAAGAGTCAATATTCATTATTTGGGTGTAGATCAATAAATATTTTTAACGTGCAGCCGTGGCGCTGCACATGAAAAATATTGATTGGTCTACGGTACAGATTGGCGGAATGGCTATCCAACTTAATGAAGTCACTACGTATCATGTTCCTGGACCGGAAAAGCGGCCTTCCGTGTTCTAAGGGTTAAAGTTTTACTGAACCCCTCTACAAATATAGAGTTGAATCGTCCATTTCTTTTATTGCAGCATCGTATGAGACGATATCGTTCAGGGCGCCAGTGTTGGATGGCTTTTTATTAATTGAGAATGAATCTGCCAGTTCACACCGACTGCGCGCGATAGACTAATTCTATTTGCTATTTTTAATGCAAATATATTGAATTCAATTAGTCACTATCATTGTACCCTGCATGTAAGTGCAGATCGGTTCAAATCTGTACTTCATTGAAGCTCTTGTGTTTTTTTTTACACATGTATCTTTTACTGTGACACAAACTTTTACCGTGGTGCAAACATATGAAATATTACTAACAGGTCTATTGACCAGGGTGTCTTCCCACTGGACCAATTCCCTTCATACCAACTCCCACTAGGCCAATTCCCAAAAGACCAATTCCCCTTAGACCAACTATTTATTGTTATTGATTAACCCTTTACCTAACATGAAAAGCAGACGACACTTGCAAAAAAAATTCTTGAATAACTAATTTTTTCAGTTTTTGTCTCAAAAACATAGGTTTTGACCCCTCATTGGAACGAGCTCGATGAGCTCGTTCCAAAGAGGGGTCATAACCTATGTTTTTGAGACAAAAAATGAAAAAATACTGAAAATGAATTGGCGATTTTTGTGAATAGCGCTGGCCGGTTTTGGCCGTTACGTTGGGTAAAGGGTTAAGGGTAATTAGAAAAACATATATTTAATACGTACATAGCAGCTTTTATTTTGGAAAGAGGAGAAATTATGTTAAAGTCGAACATCTCAGTTGGTCTAAGGAGAATTGGTCTTTTGGGAATTGACCTAGTAGGAGTTGGTCTAGTGGGAATGAACCTTGACCAGTGATTGAATAATATGCAGAGGATCTCTCAGGATTTGCGATTCCATACAATATTTCTCTACCAATTTCACTAAAATCGACCTGAGCTGAAATTTATCGAGGTTTATATCGATTTAAGTGAACGAGGTTCGGGCATTTAATATCAAGTAGTGACGAACTTGAATAGCTAAAGTAACTCCTAAAGCAGACTGACGCTGTTCACAAAAATGGCCAGCGCACTTTTTAAATTTTTTTAATTTTTGCCTCAAAAACATAGCTTACAACCCTCACTGGAACGAGCTCGATGAGGGTGTTCCATTGAGAGGTCATAAACTATGTTTACGAGACAAAAAAAGAAAATATTTGGTTATTCAGGAAATGTTTTCTGCAAATGTCATCTGCTATTTGCATGAGGTAGACAGTAAATGAAAAATAAAGGAAGATTAATTCAATTCAACTTCCAAAACCAACTCACTGACAATGTTGACTTCTGACGTCATTCCCCTATGTGATGTGCTGTGAACGATATGTTCCGTAACGAGCTATTTGATGGTGATTATGCGATAAACAATGCTACAAAGTTTTTGGTGTGAATGGTTTTCTTTTGAAGTGAGAATTTTACTGCCGGAAAATTTCGAGAACAAGTTTTCAAGCTATTAAAAAATCACATGAGTGCGTACTATGTGCGGCGTTCGTTTTGGAAGCATCGACAGTTTTACCGGCTGTGACAGAATGTTAGTAATATTTTTTTGAATATTTAAAAACATTGGTAACCTACTGCGCACTGTTGTTAACCCTTTACCCAACACAGACGATATCAAAATTTATTATTTTAAATATAATTTTTTGAAATTTTTCCAAATATTTCAACAAAACCATATCATGTGACCCCTCGTTGGAACGAGCTCGTTGAGCTCGTTCCAACGAGGGGTCACATGATATGGTTTTGTTGAAATTTGTTTGAAAAATAATATTTTTTCAACTGCTGAATTTGCATATTACGCGGGCGGATACGGGTGATTCGTTGGGTAATGGGTTAAAATTTAATCTTACTGGTTAGAGCACTGGGCATCAGATCGGAAAATCGTTAGTTCGACCATGAAGCACTCCATCTGCGTTGATTCCTTGGGTAAGACAGAAAATATCAGTTGCTTAAATCTGACCATGGCAGTGCAGTTTGGGTACTGCGTGTTGATGGTACACTTGTATTCAACCATTGCCTACCCTTTTTGTAAGGGATTAATGTGATGAAGAGTCTGGCAGTTGCTGCACGTTTGTTCTCTCCAGGTAGCTCGCCCCCCTCCACCCGCTCTACCTGGCTGTTGAAAAGTGTCGATAAATCTAAAAATCCTCGTATAACTAAAAATTCATTTTTTTTTGCTTCCAAAACATTGGGTTATGACCCCCATTGGAACGAACGCGTTCGTTCCAATGAGGGATCATAACCTATGTTTTAGAAGCAAAAAATGAAAATATAAAAAAAATTGAATGCCTGTTTTCGTGTACAGCGCTGGCCGGTTCCTTCTCAGCTGATTTCTGCGCTTCCCACAACTATTCCCTGGCGATCAAGATTTCATTCACACCATTCAGAGGTTCAATGTCAATTGGATTACAGCTGGACTCCAGTATTTACAAGGGGAGATAACTTTCCCAAGCGTCAATATCTATGACGGTAAAAGTTGAGGATGACTGTAGTGAACATGACAAAAATTGTTGAAAAATATTATTTTAAATAACGCAGCCATAAATTTCGTATCAGCATTGCCCGTCTGCATATGGGAAATATTTAGTACCAGGGCTGGGAGGAGTTAAAATTACCCTTAACACGTTAACGTTTTAAGTATTTTAGCGTTAACGTGTTAAATGACGTTAAATGTTAAAAGGAACAAAATTGTAGTACAACAGACCAATTCCGGCCATTTTTGCTGATTTGATCTTGAATATGATCGAACTTATGTACACTATTAATCCTTTTAACTCCAGTGGTATCTCCCATCCCAGTTCAATGGCAGCAATTAGAAGAGTCCATATTCATTATTTGGGGTGGACCAATCAATATTTTCAACGTGCAGCCTTGGGGCTGCACGTTGAAAATACTGATTGGTCTACTTCGCACATTTACTGAACAGCCATCCTATAATATAATGACGTTATGAAGTGTCATGTTCTTGGCCGGGAGAGCGGCCGCCTGGATTCAAAAGGTTAATATAGATCTCTCGACAATGCGGCACAGTTTCAATTAACTGAGTGAGACGAAAAAATAGATGACCTATACATATACATTAGATGAGTCACGATGAGTACAAAATCATTCCTGGTGCACCCTAACAAACTTCAAAGTTAAACGTTAATAACTTAGTTAAAATATTTCTAACTTTGTTAAAATAATTTAACACGTTAACGTTTGAAACGTTAACTGCTCCCAGCCCTGTTTAGTACTGTTAGACCAAAACGTACAATGATCCTTGTATTTTGCTTCCGTGAAATACCCCACCCAACATTTATAGTATAATATAAAAGTTTAATAAATTGCAAACAGAAAAATAATTCTATTCGGTGGAAGCTTTCAGTTGAGCACTTCTGTTTTAACCAGAAACTGACACTAATCCTCGTGTTTTACACTAGTGTAACAAAGTACAACGAACTCGAAACATTTAACACTTTGCCCGCTGAATATTTTCAAGACAGTTTTATCAAATCTAGTCATGGCTGTTATGAATGAAAATATTATCTAAATTTAAAATAAGAAATCATTGATGATAAAACCATTTAATTTTCAGGGGAAAAATCTGATCATAATGTCCATATTATACTTATTGGAAGAGAAATCCTGTGCTGGACAAGAATATTCACCAGCAGCTTGCAAGGAGTTAATGAAGACGCTACATGAAGACACTATTCCATAATAGCTCTACCGTACCGTTACCCAACGCTGTATTTATCTTCTAAAATATAAATATTGCCACGGTTTCTACAAACATTTTTCAACCTTTTCAGCTCATTTAACACGACTTTCGGTTGCAATATCTTTTTTTTTAACGACCATCCGTGCATGGAAAACATTTTTATGTCATCGAAAGTTACTTCTTGTTTTCGATCCATTGGAGGTGGAATACGTGTTGCTTTGGAAGACCACCCATTGATGTAGGCTCCGTGGTATATACTGAGTTATCTCGCCACAAAAACTATCGTACGTTTTCACACTCTGCTCATCAAATATCAAAATTTCACCCTGTTATTTTCCCTTATGTAATAAAAGGCCGCCCGGCCACAAGTCCCCCGAAAAAGTGTGCAATTCGAGGTATTTGAAAAAAATGAATTTTTCGAAGTTGAATAAGGGACATAACTCTGAAAAAATTGTCGGACCACACCTCGATTCGAACTTGACCTGTATTTTATGTTGATACACTTGCATACCAAATTTCATTTGATTTGGCCAACTATAACCGAAGTTATAATCGGGAACCCCCCCCCCCCCCCAAAATGATTTTTTTTAAGTCGAAAAAGGGTCATACCTCTGGAAAAATTGTCAGACCACAACCGGATTCGAACTTGACCTGTATTGTATGTTGATACACCTACATGCCAAATTTCATTTGATTTGGCCAACGGCAACTGAAGTTATCATCGGGAAACCAAAATAAAAATGAATTTTTGAAGTCGAAAAAGGGGCTTAACTCTGGCAAAAATTGTCTGACCACACCCCAATTCGAATTTAACTTGTATTTTATGTAGATACACCTACAAACCAAGTTTCATTTCATTTGGCCAACTATAACTAAAGTTATCATCGGGAAACCAGAGTGGGACGGACGCAGGGGCGCATGGACGAACGCTCGCACGGATGGACACCTGGTTATTTTAACAGTCCCCCGAAAAAATTTTTTCGGGGGACAACTAGGAATTTAACCAATTCAATCTTCGTTGACAGTGTTCACTGATCCTCTGTCAAGGAAGATCGAGTTGGTTAAATTCCTAGTTGCATTGTGGGAAAATGTGCTGTTTAAAATTTCTGTACGTTGACATCAGTGTAGTAGGGTTAATAAATGTCTCCACACCTTTACACTAGCAATCACAATACCTTATCTCTTAAGGGTAGTATTAGGGCCATCGTATTGAAGCCATCGTCTTTTAATAGTTTCCAGAAAAGCATCGGCTGCTTGTCAGCCCATTCCTAAAAATAAAAGCGAGGTCTCACTGTGCACCAAATATCATTTCGAACATTAACATGTAATTTAACCTATAAAGTATAGAACTGTGATCACAAAAACGGAATATTTTGGCCGGATCACGACCCAGGCAGCAAACACTCCAACAAGTGTCGTTGATTTCTTTCCCTCGCACTCTACTCGAGTTGTGTTCCGGATTTATAGCACAATTCAAATTGATTTAACCCTTTGAATTCAGCGAGCCGTTTTTTCCGGCCCGTGAACATTATACGTCATAATTTCATAAAGTAGGATGGTTGTAAGTGAATGTTTATAGGTGTTTAAGGTCACATACTTATGCACAGTGGCTCATCGTGACCGTGACAGTTTTACGGGAGGAGGAAACCGGAGTACCTGGAGAGAACCACCGAGCATAGACGAGCAACTATCAGCTAGTCAACATTCTAACCCTGTTCAAACTCCGTTCAAGCAGGGTTACAGCGGTTGAAGACCTGTGCACCATCGACGAGGATTACGTCTTAGTACACGGCGTCATCGTGCCCCCATGTAGGCAACCGGGATAAAGTGCCTTGCCCAAGGACACAACGCGGGTCGACCCGGACGGGGATCGAACTCGGGACCTCTAGCAGAGAAGTCCAACCGTCTACCACTGAGCCACCGCGTTCCCCATGCGTGGGATAGACCATCAATATTTTCAACGTGCAGCCTCAAGGCTGCACGTTGAAAATATTAATTGGTCAACCCTCAAATAACGAATATGGACTCTTCCAACTTCTACCATTGAAGTGACATGCAAGGTGCCACCAGTGTTCAAAGGGTTAAATGAATGATGCTGATATTTTTAAAGAAAAATATCACATTTGGCCGTCTCTTTACCCTCTTGCCTGACACTGTGTTATGTCGAACCATTTCATTCACGTCATAACATCTCTCAGATTCGTAACTACCATTCAGCTGCATTCTTGCATGACGTAGGCCGGATTCCACGTGTAGTGTACGTAGCACATTTCTAAATGTCCGTATTGTACCTGGTAACGATGACTGCACACAGTAATCGCGGAATAAATAAATCTTATTTTGTTCGTCCCTTGCCTTTTTGCCAAGATGAAAAGATCAACAAGTCTTCTGAGCAAGATGATCACATTGAAGTTGCCTTCGTGTGGGTGCCATCGTATGGGTGCCTATCCAGGCTCTAGTACGTTCGCTCCACAATCGAACACATCTGGGTACGCGGTGTTTTCCTGAAAGATCTCAACGACTCTGATTTATTGAATTCATGGTATTTGAACAATACATCCACGGAGTTTATTTGCCTAGTAGCTAGCTGTATTGTTGGACGGTCTTAAAATGTGGGCTAGGTCAGATTTCAGGTTTACACACTTTTTTGTCCACGTTTATGATTGCTTTGTTTGGCATTTAACAGGTTCCAGTATATTTCAAAACACGGGAATGGTCGCAACTGGTACAAGAAAACGAAAAGAAAGATCAATTGATGTTTATTAATCGCTGGCTTAGATAAACTTTTCGTTGATAAATGGCCTAATATTATTTTTAATTAACCGGCGTATAACAGCCTATTACCATGTTATCTGTTATGGTACGTGGGAATGACTTGTTGATAGAACACAGGCGTAGTGACGTTTCAAAATTTATGTTCTTTGAAAAAGCATAAATGCAAAAGCAAAATTTCAACCAAACCATAATTCCATGGACTGTCAGGAACTTCTTTCCCTTTACTACTGGCTGAGCGAGGTTTATGAGTGGAAAGTCCACTCCGTGAGTGTTCAAATGTTAAGTTATGCATATTGTGTAGTCGTGTCCTGACAGCTATATATTCATAACGAACTTGTTTTTTCGGTGTAAATTCGGCATTTGAACCATGCATAAATGCGTATTAATTATAAACAATAAATAGATTATTTTTAATCAGGGAACGTTGACAGAATTAGATAATTTTCAGTACAGCTAACGCATTAACTGGTTGAGTGCTAGAAGCCACTATCAGGACTTTAACAAAAATGAGGGCACCAGAGCAAAAGTCGACGTTTTCCTTGCTAATGTTTCATATTCAGTCAAACGCAAAAATTATTTTGTTAAACCTTTACCCAACGTAACGGCCAAAACCGTTCAGCGCTATTCTCAAAAATCGCATATTAATTTTCAAAATATTTTAATTTTTTGTCTCAAAAACATAGGTTATGACCCCTCGTTGGAACGAGCTCGTCGAGCTCGTTCCAACGAGGGGTCATAACCTATGTTTTTGAGACAAAAAATGAAAAAAATTAGTTATTCAAGAATTTTTTTTGCAAGTGTCGTCTGCTTTTCATGTTAGGTAAAGGGTTAATATACATTTATTTTATGACAAATTATAGGAGAGTGCTTGTGTGCACTTTCCAATTTTTTGTAATAACATAAATTCTGAATAACAAATTCAGACCAACAATAATAATTTAGCCCTCAACCAGTTAAAAAAAAGAAATCAAGTCGCCAGTTGAATTCAATTTATTCACCCATCGCCCCCTTATTTGGGAATATGGGGTCCAAATTAACATATACAAAAGAACAGATGTCCAACGAGTCTATAGTATACATAGAGTAACTTTCAACATAACTACCTGTCAAGTTGCTTTACCCACATCAGCTGTCCCAACACCCTCCCTCCCCGCTAGCCTAGGTTAGATGCATTAATCACTGTATTTTGTCACATGTAGTTTACTCTAGGTCATTACAGCATCTTCCTAACTACTTTGCACTCATCATCAGCTAGATCATTTAATAGGTAAAACGATTGACGACTTCAATCTGTATCCCAGGCTTTCAGAATGGAGACATAAATTGTTCCAGACTTTTAAAAAATAGGCCATAGCACAAATTCACGTGGAACAAAAAATATTTTCTCCCTTGTGATCCAAAGCCTGGATCAAGAACCATCAGAAGGCAACCCATGAATCACTATCGCATCACTCCCAGAATTGACGTGGGAGTGAGTCATATTCTGCCTCCCTAACCCATCCACATTCATCAGTTGCTATTGGTAATTGGAATTTACTTCAACCCTTTAACCAACGTAACGGCCAAAAACGGCCAGAGCCATTCTCAAAAATCGCCAATTAATTTTCATTATTTTTTCATTTTTTATCTCAAAAACATAGGTTATGACCCTTCGTTGGGACGAGCTCGTCGAGATCGTTCCAACGAGGGGTCATAACCTATGTTTTTGAGACAAAAAATTTAAAAAAATAGTTGTTCAAGAATTTTTTTTTTCAAGGGTCGTCTTCTTTCCATGTTAGGTAAAGGGTTAATGTTACTTACCATGGTTTTATTTCGCTATCTGATTTATCCATTTTAACTACATAATTTACATAAGGTTTCTTCAGTACAGTCATTCATTAAAGTTTGAAATTTAAAACTCTAGGCCGTGTATGGTAAAGGGTTTTAAGAAATTTCCTTCGAAAACCCAACACTCCTTTACATTCCATAATATAATGGAATTAGTCCCCAACCTTATTTTCATCACATTCACCACAAACACGATCCTCTTTCGGCGTTCTGGTCCATCCACCGACTTAAGCTGGGGACGATGGTTGAACAGTCTAAATCTCGAGAGCTGGACTCGAGTTTTATAATCTAAGGTGCCGAAATATTTATCCCTACCAAATGCATTCTGCAGTCCCAAAACGTGAGCATCAAATCGATTACACGTAATTCCATACCCTTGACTGTTTGGTGCTTACAAAAATACCTCATTTGTTTTCTTTTGGTTCCCTTGCTCTCGACATTTCATGTTGCCTTCAGGATAAAAACCTTCGGCGAACGCGACTTGCCCTGATCGAAGACTACATCACCATGTATCATATACACATTCATGTCATATTTCCCTCGCAATAAAACCTTTGAGGAACATGACAGGCCCCGAACGAAGAACACATTCTCCACGTATAATCCGTTCAAGTGCAACAGCTGTATTCTAGTTCATGTACATGACACGCTGGTTACGCTGATACGTCATGCGCCTCCGAGTTTTTATTAACCGTGACATATAATTAGATAACTAATGTTATCTCAAACTATTTAAACGCCCATTTGGGCCGAATCAGTTCACATAGCTGAATACGCAGACAGGCCGATTACGTCTGCAAAACGTGATCCGATTGTGTCCGGGGACACAATCAGCTTGCTTTTTGCAGACGTTATTGGACTCCGGTCTACCCCGAGAGACAATCGAAAGTAATCGCCTTCCGGTCTGATTGTGGACAGAATCAGCTTGCATTTTGTGGGCATAATCAGCCTGCTGACATAACCGACTTTGTGGACGTATTCTGTAAAAACAAACGTTCATAAAAATTCAGTGAACACTTTACGCAACAACGATCGTTACTAAAATCTCCGATGTTTAACAAATACGTCAGACTATTACTAAAATTACAAGAAAACACATCTATGGAATTAATAAAGTATTGGCGTGTTTGCGCAGCTTATGGTCTCTTAGGATATTGTAACAAGCGTGGTGTGTATCTCCCATTTATAGAAAACATCAAACAATCCATACGAATACATTAGAATATTTTCCGGATATCTGTTGCTTTACCATTCCCATCTGATTTGAATCTGTATTTGCCTATCAGTCGAAAAATACAGCAGTGGTCAGATTGTGATGTATTTCATAACTGAAGTGTTTAGTGGTCAAATAATAGTTAAAAATGCTTCAAGGGACATAAAACAGCGATCAATGTATGCCATATTGTTTGATTGCATGCCTCCATGTTAACCTCTTCTCAACCACACGTACAACCAGACTTGTATTCCGAAATAGAATTTGATCTACTGAGGAAGGGACAAATTTAATCGGCGACATGCAAGGCTTGAAAAGTGATTCGTGTGATTAGCATACAAACTAGAGGAATCCAGTAACATTTCTCCATATTGACATTTCTTCGCTCCTTCTGGGCGCTCGAGGTAAAAACATTGGCCCGTTTGACAATCTCTAAACAAACGAACAATAAACGTTGCATGCTCGTCTTTCTCTCTACTAACTAAAAGAAATTAAGTTTTTCAGCGGCTCACCGAAAAAGAGACCTCTCAGCATAGACTATCCAGGTATGTTTCGACCAAATAGGTCAGCAAGGTCGATTGTGATTTGCAAGCGTATTACGTCCGCGAAACATCACACGTCGCACATCGGTTCGTCCTTAAGCGTTACCTCGTCTGTATGACCGACGCCACTGTTTTGTCAAATAGTTCCCAGTTTTTTATATTTAGCTTTCAATTAACAAAGGCAAACAGTAAGTATGCTGATTTACACATGGAACGGATACACATTTTCTACTCTGCTGGGTCAAAAAATGGAAGTCTCCAGTTCGGTTTAAAAAGAGGGGCTGCAGACCAAAACCCCACTTAAATTAAATTTTTAAATTCGAAGCGAGACAGAAGATGTTTCTTCACTTCGCTAGTCGGTTCAACTGGCAAGTTTTGCAAAATTCGACGTTCACATACACTTTCACAGTAGATGGCATCAACTGTCGCACCTTCATTGACAGTGAACATACCTTTCCGCAGAAACCTGAATCGAAATACTTTATGCATTACCACATTAAACAAAGTTTCAACAAGTTTAATTCGACCTTTTGAATTTTCGTGACACCTTACTCTAGGGGCAATGGACGGTGACGATAACGATTACTTTGGCTCACATTCAAACAAAATGCCCGAATGAAATGAAATACAGAGTAATCGTTTGACTGGACTGGTTACGTGAAATGATTCATGAGAGGTGAGGGACGTTGTACAAACACGAGTGCGCTAATGCGCACGAGTGTTTTACAATATAGTCCCTCGCCTCGAATGAATTATTTCACGTAACCAGTCCAGTCAAGCGATTACTCTGTTTATTACTTTTCATTATTAACGATAATTATATTATTTAACCCTTTACCTAACGTAACTGCCAAAACGGCCAGCGTTATTCTCAAAACTCGCCAATTAATTTTCATTATTTTTTCATTTTTTGTCTCTAAAACATAGATTATAAAACATAGGTTATAGCTCGTTCCAATGAGGGGTCATAACCTATGTTTTTGAGACAAAAAATGAAAATAATAGTTATTCAAGAATTCTTTTTGTAAGTGTCGTCTGCTTTTCATGTTAGGTAAAGGGTTAAACAAACAAAAAACAATGAAGTACCCATTACACCAATGGCAAAGTGTCTTCGTTTGCGCTCACGGATACATGACCCAATTGTTGATCGCATAATTCACTTGTTAAGTTATCGTTTATAATCAAACCAGGAATCCCAGTAAATCACACTTTGGAAAGTAATAAAAAGTTGTAACGCGCTAAGGTCTCAATAAAATGTTGAAATGCACACCTTTAATGCAAGAACTGAGTGTCAATTTAAAATCACAGGAGAGCGACTAACGACCTTCTAGAAAAAGGTTCATTGTATAAAAGTCTTTTTACAATGATGAGAAACCCTGTTCCATAGGTTTTTATACAATCCATTGGGAGCGGGTAACCCACAAATTTCAAAATACGACTTTGACAAACTTTATGGTTTCAGGACAGATACTTTAACATACAATTAAAAGGGGTTCCGCGGACTATAGTCAAGTTACCTTTGCAGTAGCTAGCTTCTAGTGAAGTCTTAACTGCCTCTAGATGCAGCTAAGGCTTGGCTGTGTACCACTGCTCAGCCACTACCCTCACAGGGTGTGGCGTGTAGGTAAACTTCTGGAAATTACCATACCCATTAAGTAAGTAAAGTAAAGAATATCCTATGCAATTCCAAACTCTCGACCGAATTCTGAGAAGTGGCGGATGCGCTCCCTATGTTTTAGCTACTAACAAAGAAAAACGCCTCTGATAGGCCTGACAAATTCTAGCAATAGCTGTATTACTAAACAACTCATACAACACTGCTGTTTATCCACAGTAATATATTCTAAAATTGGTTGCTTTTTGCCTTGCATCCTTTGATTATTTCTTCATAGAATAACCTGTTGATAAAAGCAGAATAATATGTTTGTTGGCTCTGAAAATATCTGCATCGAATTTACTGCAGCACTGACATTGATTTAGAGATCAAATGATAAGGCTTGGTTCCAATCACATTAATTAAACCCAAACCACCGAGCACTCACAAGATAAGTAGAGGTGCACCGCATCCGGTGTATTAAAAGCCCCGAGAAAAAAAAAACCCATAGATTATCAGCTGAATTTTAATCCATTTGCTACGAAATACCATTTGAAAATATAGACTCACGAAGTAACTGGACTAACTTAACCCTTTGAACCTTAATAGTCTGTAATGTCAGAGATACCGAATCGATCTGGTCTGATATTTGGCCAGAAAAGTTCTAGAAATGTCCGAACACTCTCTGGCTACATCAATGGGACTGGTGCTGTGATAATGTAGCTTTCCATCGGGTGGGGACTATTATGATCCCCGATGAGTCTGGAGGTGGGATGGGGAAATCTCACCCGAGGGGCAAGATAATTGAACCAGACCCGAGGCTTGCCGAGGGTCTGGTTCAAATATCTTGCCCCGAGGGTGAGATTTCCCCACTTCCACCTTCAGACTCATCGCGGATGATTTTTCTCCCCACACACGAGGATTACGTCATGATAGATAATTGGCTGTCACGTGCTGACATACCCAATTTATCAAGTCGTAGTCCTTTCGAAAGACGAACAATTTCATCAGAAAGATCGTACAAAAGTTAGGTATATACCATAGGTATATACTACAAAATTGATTTGTAACACTGTCTGTTAAGGGGTAAATGAATTTGCGCGTGTCAAACTCTAATGTAAAGGGCGATCGATCGATAAATTCGCGCAATGATATTATTAAATCTGCAGAGAAACATGGGGTTGAAACAAATCGAGTTTAATATTTGAATAATAATTAAATATTGAGTCTATATCAACAAGGAACAGAATGATAAATAGGTAATAAACGAACACAATTTAAGAAGCTTTTTTGTGCAGACGATGATGAAATAGTTCCGGCGACCTAATAAAATATGCAAATGAGTATATCACTTGGGGTGGGTGGGATAGAAATATGCCACCCTGCTGTCTCACCCGGGACACGCGTATGTTTCACGTATAGTGGAGGGAGAAATAAAATGAATGTCCTCTATCTGGAGAAACATGCTTCACAAAGGGTACAGATACCTTTGAGATCTCTATTTGAGAAGTGCGAGGCCAAGACGTACCCGAAACGAAGGTCATCCCACATTTTGTGCCACAGAGAGACGTTAATTTGCTCGTCAATCCTATACAATTAATAAGCCTAAAAAGAAACCCCATGTCAGTTCAATGACATCGGTTGAAAGAGGCTATTTTCGTTATCTGAGCTAAACCAATTAATATTTTTGAACGTGCAGCCCTGAGCCCTGGGGCTGCACGTTGAACTTATTTATTGCTCCGCCGCGCGAATTCACGAAACAACCGCTTATTTTATGCAGTTAGGACGTATGCGATACAGAAAAAACGGGTTTTCTGTTTCAAAGGGCTAAAGGTAATGGAAGTAATAGTAATTGCCAGCATAAATGTCCAGGACACCTACATAGCTGTCCCGAATTCCAATCTTTTCTGAGAACGCTCCAAGTTGATTGTTGCCTGAATTGTACGTTACATATGCTTGTATGTTTTTAACCCTTTACCTAACATGAAAAGCAGACGACACTTGCAAAAAAAATTCTTGAATAACTAAATTTTTTCATTTTTTGTCTCAAAAACATAGGTTATGACCCCTCGTTGGAACGAGCTCGACGAGCTCGTTCCAACGAGGGGTCATAACCTATGTTTTTGAGACAAAAAATGAAAATATTTTGAAAATTAATTGGCGATTTTTGAGAATAGCGCTGGCCGGTTTTGGCCGTTACGTTGGGTAAAGGGTTAAAGGAGTGTATGGATACTTTCACCAGCCCGGGCTATATCGTGTTGGGAAGATTTACATGTTTAGAAAGCAGGAGAAGAAACGGCGAGTAACTGCCTAGCCCCCCCCCCCCCCAAACTTATTAACCCGGAAGAAACTGGGTAAGCAGTGGTTGAAGGCAAGCGTATTGCTGTAGTACACAACGCCGTAGGCAGTCGGGACGAAATGTCTTGCACAAGGACACAACGCAGATGACGCCGGTCAGGATCGAGCCGTCGAGGCGTCGACCTCAAGTGCATTGCTATTACCAATGAGTCAACCGTCTCCCTACATTAGATGCGATTACTGTTTGCCGTTCTGCATACACAGAAATCACTACGCGGGCAGGGGGCAGACTGTGTGACAGACGGCAACCCCACGGTAGAAGCAAGACAGGTGACGGTAGGAGAAATCCAACAAATCGCCCGCATCCGCCCGCGTAATATGCAAATTCAGCAGCTGAAAAAATATTAAAATATCCAAAGAGGGGTCACATGATAAGGTTTTTTTGAAATTTTTTGAAAAGATTTAAAAAATGATATTTAAAATAATAAATTTGGAAATCGTCTGCGTTGGGTAAAGGGTTAATCCAACGGGAAGGGATTGATACAAACTGTCGTGGCGACTCATCAATCCATGAAACATAACGAAAAATGAGGAATGTGCATGTTAGGTGTGCTATTGAAATATTTCATAAAATAATTTACTACAGCTACAACAAACACGAACTGATTTGACAAACAGCACCTTACAAATGGAACTCAGGACATAATCGATACATGATTTACAATTCCGCAAAATGGAAAAGCAAAAGCTTCGTATGTTTATGCCTTTACTTAACAAATTAGACGCATCCTCCCACTTAATTTACAAATTAAGGAGTTGATAAAATAGATTTAAAAAAAATAAATCTACAAAACCATATCATTTGCCCCCCTCGTTGGAACATACAGTTCTCTTTTCCAACCAACTGAAACATTCCAGACTATTGAGTTTAAACATAGCCGATGGACTATTTAGTGGATAGACTGGTTCTAGGCTATAGCAGCGTCAAATTCCTTGTAGAAGTTGACTGGTGGCTTGAGAGGTTGATGTACAACCTAAACACTTCGTTTTGCATGGAAAAACATATTTTCGATCCGTGAAACACCGTCAGCGCGACAACACTTTACCTAACGTAAATTGTAGTACCTTCGCAAAAACAATATGTAAGTTTATATTGCAGGCTTTCCCCTCTGGAAAAGACTATTGTTTTTCTGCGGATTATTATTTAGGCTATTCCCTCTGGAAAAGGATCTTGTTCTTGTACGGATTATAAGGTTTTTCCCTCTGGAAAAGACTATTGTTTTTCTACGGATTATTATTATTTCTTTTTTTTTTGAGGGGGTGGGGGGTCCACACATTTTGTCCCTACTATTCAGAAGCCATTTTTGAACCGATTGTCACACAATTTTGCACACGCATAGAGGGACACAAAATCTAAAAATATACCCAAGCGGAATTTCGATTTAACCCTTATTTTGCCAGAATTGCCAAAAAAACTGTCAAAATTAGGGTTTATTGGCACTTTCCTAAAACGCGTCTTTTAGATTTTTTTAAAAACATTCATCATTGTTAGACCTGATTGTGATACCATTATTGCTATACAAGAAATATTGGGCAATGCATTTGTTAACCCTCCACAGACTGCCAAACATCGAAATTTTGTTGAAATGGGCTTTTTTTGGACCCGCACATCACCCAAAGAATACACGAGAGATAAAAATAACTTCCTTTATGATATTTAGGATAATATTTGTAAGTAATAAGGGTATTCAAAAAACCAAGCGTTTACCCATTTTGGGCTAGTTAAACCGCAATAACCCGCAAAAGCTAAAAAAATCAAGTTTTTTGTGGATTTCTCAAAACGAGTCTTGTAGATTTTCAGGAAAAATGACCCACTCGCAGGTGTTAGTGTAACATTACAAGTTTGCATGGACAAAAATATTCCGGTAACCCTCTGCGGGCTGCTAAACGTCAAAATTGTGATAAAATGGGCTGTTTCTGGACATCAACAGAACCCAATGGGTATGCCACAAAGAAAAGTATCTTCTTTTATCGGATGCAAAATTTATATGGAAACACTTTTGTAAGTAATAAGGGTATTCATAAGTCGAAGTCTTAACCCATTTGGGGCAGGTTAAAGAGAGATACCCCTTAAAAGCTGTCGATTCCTCTAAGAACATCTTGTAGGTTTTCAAGAAAAAGTGGCTATTGGCAGGACTTTGTGTGACATTAGAAGTTGCATAGACAAAATATTCCAGTGAGTATTTATTAACCCTCTGCACGCTGCCAAGCATTGTAATTTTGTTGAAATGGACTGTTCAGGGGCTCCCGCAGCACCCAAAGGATACACCAGAGAAAAACATAACTTCCTTTATTGAAAGTGGGATTCACCGAGGATCATTTTTGTAAGTAACAAGGGTATTCAAAAAACCAAGTGTTAACCCGTTTTGGACTGGTTAAGTGGCGATACCCCATAAATACTTAAACATTCATGTTTTACGTAGATTTCTCTAAAAATGCCGTGTAGATTTTCAAGAAAAAACTGGTCATTCGCAGATTATGGTGCGACATTACAAGTTGCAAGAAAAAAATATTCTTATAAGCCTCCACAGGCTCTCAAACAGCAAAACTTTGATAAAAATACGCTGTTTGTAGCCACCCACAGCACCCAAGGTGGGAAGTGTAAGTTACCGTGGATGGTTTTTGTAATAATAAGGATATTCAAAAAACCAAGCCTTAACCCATTTTGGGCTGGTTAAACAGCGATACCCATCAAAAGCTAAAATGTTCATGTTTTCCCTGGATTTCTTTAAAAACACCATGTAGCTTTCAAGAAAAATTATACATTCACAGGTCTGAGTGTGACATTACAAGTTACATGGACAAAATATTACGTAAGCATTTGTTAACCCTCCACGGGCTGCTAAACATCAAACTTTTGAAAAATGGGCTGTTTTCGAACACCAACATCATCTAATGGATATGTAACAGAGAAACATGACTTCTTTTATCAAACACCAAATTTCTAGGGAAAATTGTTTGTATGTAATAAGGGTATTCACAAATCCAAGTCTTAACCCATTTTTTGTTTGGTTAAAGAGAGATACCCCTTAAAAACGTAAAATTCCCATTTTCTGTGGATTTCTCCAAACGCTTCTTCCAGACTTTGGAGAAAAAATGACCATTAGCAGGTCTTTGTCTGACCTTACATTTTGCATAGACGAAATATTCCGTTAAGCGTTTGTTAACCCTCCACGGGCTACTAAACATCAACATTTTGATAAAATGGACTGTTTTCTGGCACCAATAGCACCCAATAGCCAGATTAAAGACAGACAACCCTTAAGAACTTAACGTTCACATTTTCTGTGGACTTCTTCAAGTGGCTCTTACAGATTTTCAAGAACAAATAGACTCTCTTGAGAAGAATTATTCTCACAAGCGTTCATTAACCCTCTACAAACTGCCAAGCATCAAAATTTTAGATAAATTTGAGATATAATGGGCTGTTTGCAAATAGCCACAACACTTAATGGGTATGTGGCAAACAAACATAACTTCTTTTGTCGGACGCAGACTTCTCGAACGCTGATATTAATAACCCTCTCCAACAACAATGATGATTTTTAACCTAAACTTTCTTTTATCAAACTGGGTCTTTTGAGATCATTATACCCACTTTTCTCAAGGCATCAATAAAGATACTTTAGTGATACAGTTAAAAGCAATTCAACAGACACTCTGGGGTCATCAAAAATCATAGAATCTCATTTTTTTCCACACATTTTGTCCGTGGGATTCAGAAGCCATTTTTGAACCGATTTTCACACAATTTTGCACCCGCATGGAGAGGTACAAAATATAAAAATGCACCGAAGCGGAAATTTAGGTTTAACCCTTATTTTGCCAGAAATGGCAAAAAACTGTCAAAATTAGGGTTTATCGGCACTTTCTCCAAGTGCGTCTTGTAGATTTTAAACATTCATCACTGTCAAACCTGACTGTGACACGACTATTGATATACAAGAGATGTTGGGCAGTGCATTTGTTAACCCTCTACAGACTGCCAAACAACGGAATTTTGATGAAATTTTGTCCGTACGATTCAGAAGTAATTTTCAAAATGATTTTCACATAATTTGCACACGCATAAAAAACAAGCTTTAACCCCGTTTTAACGGATTAAAGACATACAGCCCTTAAGAACTTAAAGTTCACATTTTTAGGCTGCTAATCGTAAAAAAAAATTGATAAAATGGGCTGTTTTCGAACACCAACAGCACCCAATGGGTATGCAAAAGAGAAAAATAACTTCTTTTATTAGACACAAAATTGATAGTGAAAAAGTTTTTTATGTAGCAAACATCTTCTTTTAAAAAACATGGAATCTTGTCTGGAAAAGCCATGATTCTCCAGAATCATAAAGTCTGGTTATTATTTGCGTTGCAGTGTTTTAAATATAATTAAGAGATGTTTCGGTTGCAATTAAATCACTCAGCTCTACAACTGGAATAACCCAAAACGTCATAATAACAACGGAGGCGTTTTTTGACATTACGTGGCTTTTTAATGTGATCTACACCTCCACATGCGGCTGAACTTGTCTGATGTGTGGCGATGTGCACGATATTGTATACTTTTATGCGCATTTAAATCCGTGTCTACGGCGTTGATCCCTCAATATAAGTTTTGACCCTTGTTTTGAGTGTTGTATATTACCAATGCTTTGTTTGGACAATCGATGTTCAAGAAGAGCTTTAGAAATTGAATATTCCAATCCCTTATGGATTTTTGGTTGAATGCGGTTGAAAAATTGGTATTAAATTGAACTGGATTGAGATCTATACATCAGAGAATGGAGCGTCTAATAATTTATTATTTCTCTGTTTATCAAACAGTTAAATCGATGACGAGATGAGATTTCGCACATGAAGATAAATAACAGATCAGGCTCCTGACTTTTCACAGTTTGTTAGACTTCGATTTTTTCTACGCTGCATTGGAAGATTTTGAAGAGGATTGTGCACAGTTAGATTTTGGTGCCAACATTTGATTATAAGCGTTTATGTAAAACAGTGTTAGTTACAAAGTGAGTTAGCGATCTACTATGGTATACCAGGCGTCGGTTGATTCCGTAGTGGGCGAGGGCAAAACCCGTGCCCAATACGGAATTAACTGCCGCCACACATGCCAGAGTAAATAACTATCAAACCAAGTGACGAATATATCCTACCTCCTACAAGTATCTGGGAATTTCATTGGTTCAAAGACGTCACGTGCAGACTGCATGTAAAACCGTATACTGCCTGTCAACATCAATATACGCTGACAGCTATGGGTAATCTCCTCTTTGTTCATTGATTATTCAAAATGGCGGCAGCCGATAAATGCTTCAAGTTGAACGATTGAATGTTGGAAGCCCATATTTGGTCTGAAGTGCAGGTTAGGCAACTTAAAAAGGCTTCATATTCTGTGGAAGTGTGTAATGTGACCATCGAAATGAAACTGTTTGGTATGTATGAATTTGCCTTGTTACAATTTATGGGAGAGTGCCTGTACCACCATAAATTGTAACAAGGCAAAGACACGTAAACACATTGTGAGAATTCTCTCATTTAATTTTGATCGCTCTTGTTATTAGATCTGTGCGTCGATGCAGCAGTCGGTAAGATATATTCTTTACACAGTTTGTTGGTGGCCTAATATGGTATATATGGTGTCAGTTAATTCCATATTGGACTCGAGCGAAACTGTGTACCTAATAATATCTTACCGCCAACTTGTTCTATATATTGAACTAGCAACATCGGTGGATAATAAATGGCAGAATTCTTACTTTTTAAAACGTGAAGCAGCTATGGTTTGTCGATATTTTTGAAAGATGAAGGAACAAAGGGGGAAATCACTTTGAATGTCGGTCCCAGAAAGATTTCGACATACGGTATATAGTTTATACTCAGCTGGTATTGAAATATTAAAGTAAGATTTATGACACTGTCTCATATAAGGATTTTATCTTAGTCCGACAAATCCAATGCAAGTTCGCGAAGAGACCCAACAAATCGCCAATACAGTTTTCAAGATTCCGTCGAAAGGTGAGCAGCTCATGAAGCGCTGGTGTCTGTTTGTTCGTTTGTTATCTCGTTGTCCTTTCTTAATCAAATGATTTTTGTGGAATATTAACACAGTCTATGGAAGGTAATTTGCAACATTAACCCAACTGTTGAAGCTTCTCGACATTTGCACCACGACTTATTTTCCTGTATCGGAACGATCACACTGAACTCGTTCCATTGACGGATTATAAGCTAGGTAACGTGCTCAGACAACCAGTCTAATTCTGTAAGAAATTCGAGGTTGTTATGGCCTGTCACCAACTGATATCTTCCGGACGATTGAATCGAAAATCTGAAAAAAATCACAAAGATTCATTTTCCTTTAAAAAATCTAAAAATATTAGTCAATCGAAACTTGATTTGGTTGACATTTTGATTACATTACAATCTGAAAACAAGACTCACCATAGGCGTAGATTTATGATTTACGTTGGAAAGTTGCACAAATTATGTGTTAATGTCTTAACGGAGAATTAAATACTTATTCACTGGAGTATTTATAATAGGGATAGGAAACATTACATGTAAATATTTGAAAGTAAAGACATATCACATCACACCAACTGTCGTCTGTGCACACATTTTCACAGAAAGTGGGTAATCAAACAACCCATAACTGTGTTAAGAACAGAATTACATTGGTGGCCTGAGAGCTTAAAGTTAGGTTTGGGAGTGAGATGATTTTTAGTTTTTAGTTATTTGAGAGAATATATTTGCCAGACTATACCTCTCGACATATCCCAAGCCAATATTATAATGTGAAGAAATAAAATATAAATTCAAACAACAAAACATTCACTTTTGATCGAGTTGAACCGATTAAGTCAACGGTCAAGTGATTGCTACCGAAATAAGAATTCACACCAACTCACTGAAGTAAAAATTTCAAAGTTGCAATCGAATTTGTTTCCACAATGCAACTGGCAATATAGCCAATTCCGCCATGTTTGAGCTTAAATTTCTAGTTGCATTTTGGGAAAAAATTGCTGCAATCAATTATGGAAGCTTGACATCCGGGTGCAGAGGGTTAAGTTACAGTTCGATTTTTTATCGTAATTTTGGTTGTATTAACTTCTTATAGCAATAATACTTAATAGAAAAAAATATTTATTTACATACAAGCGTTCAGGCCACCACTCTAATTCTTTAAGGAATACGAAACCCTTATGATCTATTTGTTTATCCACTTTTCAAAACTATCACTTTGATTGCGGCACTACCAAAATGAATTTCCACATTTTCTGTTATTAATGTTCTACTGCTGATAACTGATGACTCACGTCAGCAGTTATCGTAGCAACGCAACTAACAATGGGACTAGATTCAAACGAGAAATTACCAGATATCATCAAGGTGGATGAACAAAAAGCCATATATCACCCCTTGAGTGGAACAAGGCGCCATCTGCAATGCTTTAACATTGCAGGTAGCGCCTTGTTCCACCTCAAGGAGTGAAATATTTGCAAACTGTATGCAATGAGTTGCCATCTTTAGAGTTACCAGGTATCATCAAGGTGGATGAACAAAAAGCCATATATTGCCCCTTGCGTAGAAGAAGGCGTCATCTGCAATGCTTTAGCATTGCAGATAGCGCCTTGTTCCACCTCAAGGGGTGATATATTTGCAAACTGCGTGGAATGAGTTTCCATCTTTAGAATGTCGACAATACAGAAATGTATGATATCCAAAACTTTCAGGGACTCGAATTCTTCCGAATAATTCAGATGGTTTCGAATCGAATCGAATCGAATCAGTGAAAAGATTCAATACTGAATCGAATTTTGAAGGTTCGCCTGGCTCTAACCTTAATGTCTGTAGCAAATGAATATGTTGGTGATGTGCACAGTGTTCACGACATACAAATTGATTATGTACCGCGTGTTTTAGTTGTTATTGACAGAAACTGGTGCCGATGTTAGATACCGCGTTACTAGATTTCGCTGTGGGCTCGATATCACAGCGTACCAGCTCTCACATCATCAAACTTCATCTGCGGGAGGAGTTACAGCGTTGATTAACTTGACGGCGTGTTGCGGAGTCGGATGGGGTGGAACACTGATCTCTTTTGAACTGAATTACGCTTTTTGGTCACAAATAGAAAAGTGTCTCCACTACCGCCATCCTAGGGGTAGGGGGCTTAAGTTACTATAAACAAACAATGCTCAACAACAACAACAAAAATTCTTGAAGGTTTTCAGCTTTGCGACGTCTCGCAATCGCCGCTCATTTTTAAAGGGTGTTGATTGATTCTTTACAAAATATTTTAGTTATTATTGACAAAAATAAGAGAGCCAAGATTGAAATGTTGATATAGTGTTCTTAAGTTTCGTTCTTGGTAAACGCCATGACGTCAGATGAAGTGAAAGTTGTTACACTGTGTCTGCAGTCACAACGTAATGACTTTTACGTCATCAAACGATTGCATTGGGAGGAGTTACCGCGTTGATGACTTGACGCCATCTTGGAATGGGAAGCAGTTTGAATTGTGACGTTTTTCACTGACTTTCCAGCAATCGAGTTATATATAGATAAGTGGGGTTGGGAGGGGTGGGGGCAGATTGAGTTGCGACGTTTTTATCTGACGCTTCAGGAACCCAGTTGTACAGTAAAAACTAGAAGTCATGTCACGAACTGTGCGCTTATCTAGGCTTCATTGCTCGTAGGAATTGCGCGCAATTGTCATATTGAATGGGATCCAAAGCACGGCAGGTTCTCCTGGTTACTCATAGCAAACACAGGCAATGTTTCTGCCAATGGACCTCCGGATTACCCGGAGGTCCATTGGCTCAAACATTGCTTGTGCACAGGCCATATGTACAGAATTTGATAGCCTCTCTATGGGCATATTGCGTGGATAAACGCGCAGATCGACGCGCTATTTGTGCGCATTTCATGACAGGACTTTTATAGTTTTAACTGTATGGAGATCAGTGACAATAACCGTCACCGACGAGTCTCTCTGATTCTCATTTCGTTGAAGATAAAAGTGAATTGTGAAAATTTTGTATTGGCAACATTTCTCTATATCACTGGTGAACGCACTCTAAATGAGGAAAGGAAACACCACACGCAAAGTTCATATGAACTGTTGACTTCAAATCGTTTTGGAGCAGTTGCCTTTGCATTTGCATAATGTGGCAACGGCGTGTGTTCAATGAATCTAAATCGAGGAAATGCTGTATAAATATAGATCGGACGTGACGATGGACTATTGATGAAAAGGTTAACCTAACCTTCAATATTTTTGAAGGAATCCCTGGTGATCGAATATCGAAAATAATCTTCTGTTACTTCAGATAACCCTTATCATCTCTATCTCAATTATGCAATATTAGATTTTCAAGTCACACAGCCAGTTATAAATAGGAATAATTCCAATTATATATTAACTTCGATTATCTTATACGGATCCCTCGAGAATCGGATGAAAGTGCAACATCACCTCACGCTCTTTGGGTTCGGTTATTCTTAGAGAAATTAATGCGGGAATTGTGCATCAGTCAACCTTTTGGGTGTGTATTAATTTAATTTCAAAGCAGTAAATTGCATGTGATATGCTGAAGGTTATTGGTCTCCATGTGAGTTACAGTGCTGTGAACTCAATATCTCTGGAAATCGATCAAGAAACTTTGTCCGGGTTGCTTTTACAAGAAATGGGCACATGAATAATTATTTTAGCCAACAGTACCTGGAGTCTGCCTTACTTCGACAACGCACATTATAGAGCTATGACCTTGAAAATGTTCTCTTACTCGATCAGATCGCGAAAGTTTGCAAAGTGTGTTTGATTTTCGACACACCAGAGCGAGGGTGCAGTATGGAGGCCTAGAATCAACGATTCAAGTTGGAGTTTTTCCTTATTTCACGAGCGCAAAGGCGCGCGTGAAATAAGGAAAAACTCCAACAATGGTCGTTGATTCCTGCCCCAGTACCCTTCCTGAGTTGTATTTTGTATTTATACCACGTTTAACCTTAAATTAAGCGAACGAAGTCGATATTCTTTAAGAATAAAATCACCTTCGACGGTCTGTTTTCGCTCTTGCTTGACGCTGCTTTCTGTCGAAGCATTTTGTTCAAGTCACAACGTCAGTCGCATGCGTAACAACCAATCAGATGCTTTCTTACTTCCACTCATAGGGCATCGAGCACATTTTCCAATGCTCGTATTGTTTCGTGTAAAGAATACACACAGTAACAGTGGTAACAATACTTGAATGTTGATTGAGAGCGGCTATGGGTAATGTTTTGACATCAAAAGCACGTATGGAGTGGAGGGGGATGTGGGGGAGGTAGAGTAAAGTATATGATCACCAAATGTGAGTATGCAATTTCCTCGAATATCAATACTCTAATTTAAATTTTATTTGTAGAAAACCCTTCGCACTACCACCACTCCGCCCAAATCTGCAAACAAATTCTCAAAAATTATCGTATCTATGTCTAATGTTCTTTTAGGGAGATGACGCACATAAGTTCCTAGCTTCCTGTCAAATCCCTCCTTCAATTAGCACTTTGTTTAGTGTTAAATATATGTTATATATATGCGGTGCCTTGTGCTGTTACTTTTTTGTTGTTGTTCAGTTTTGTAGTATATAGCATTTTGTTTGAATAAATATTGTTTGAACTAATGTTCCTTGTATCAGTTAAAATGTGCTAGAGTGCTCGTAATCATATGGTCATACTTTGTCTGTACAATTACCAAGCACTTACTTGCCGGAAGATCTCACGACATTTTATGTCGTGTTCCAGTGCAAATTTTACATTGTTCACCGCTCACTGATACTTACATTCCGATAAACATTCAAGAGAAAAATGTTAGAGTTACTAGTAGATCTTGGAAATTACGATTAAGTTTTCTTGTCAAGTGTTCAAAAACACGAAGTAATCAGCAGCGTTTGATTAGCGACACGAGGAAACGTTACAGCTTCCGATAGACATTAATTTTTCACTACAGCTTTTTCATCACAAACGTCTTAGAAAGAATGGGCGCGCCGCCACGCTATTAAAGAATCCAGAAGTAACGAATTTAGAACTGATCTCACTCATTTACTCCTTTTACTAACTACAAATTTCATTTTTTTAAATCAAAATCACAATTTATGACTCTTCCCCGAACGAGCTCAATAACGATCATAAACTATGTTTTTGAGGCTAAATTTAAACAAAGTTTGGATGGCGAGTTTTATTAATCAATGCTTGCCGGTTTTTGGTCATTTCGTTAACCCTTTACCCAACGTAACGAGAAAAAACGGTCAGCGCTATTTTCAAAAATCGCCAATTAATTTTCGTTATATTTTCATTTTTTTTGTCTCAAAAACATAGGTTATGTCCCCTCATTGGATCTAGCTCGTCGAGATCGTTCCAATGAGGGGTCATAACCTATGTTTTTGAGACAAAAAATGAAAAACATTAGTTACCCGATATTCAAGAATTTTTTTGGTAAGTGTCGTCTGCTTTTCATGTTAGGTAAAAGGTTAAGTGAAAGGTTAACCCCGCACTACACGATTATAAGATGGCAAATGTAAATTTACTTCCCGACTAACTGAGTATTTTAATTTTTGCTTTCAGAAACATAGTTTCTGAACTCTCATTGGCACGAACTCGACGACCCCGTTTCAACAAGGGGTCGCACTCAGTGTTTTCACTTTAAAACTATCGACAAAAAATAAAATTTAAATGCCGATTTCTGTATATCTTACCTCCTACAAGTACATGGGAATTTCATTGATTCAAAGACGTCACATGCAGACTGCATACAAAGCCATATACTGCCTGTCAACATCAATATACGCTGACAGCTATGGGTAATCTCCCCTTTGTTCATTGATTATTCAAAATGGCGGCAGCCGATAAACGCTTCAAGTTGAAAGATTGAGTGTTGGAATCCCATATTTGGTCTGAAGTGCAGGTTAGGCAACTTAAAAGGCTTCATATTCTGTGGATGTGTGTCATGTTATCTTCGAAAAGAAACTGTTTGGTATGTATGAATTTGCCTTGTTACAATTTATAAATTGTGACAAGGCAAAGACACGTGAACACATTGTGAGAATTCTCTCATTTAATTTTGATCGCAGTTGGTATTAGTTCTGTGCATCGATGCAGCAGTCGGTAAGATATATTCGTTACACAGTTTGTTGGTGGCCTAATATGGTATATATGGTGTCAGTTAATTACATATTGGACTCGAGCTTCGCTCTCTTCCAATATAAAATTAACTGACACCATATATACCACATTAGGCCACCAACAAACTGTGCAACTAATAGTATAACGCAGGTGGAATTTGGTTATTACGTTAGGTAACAAGGTAAAGAGGACATTCAGTGTGTACAGTACATTCGTCACGATCTGGTCGTAATCCACGCGTGGGCAGTATATATACGTTTACCCGGTGCTTCATTAATTAAAGTTTTGATAACTATTCCAAAAATAAGTATCAGATCACATCAGATTATTTCAGATTCTTTATTCACGGTATACATATATGTAAACTGGTTAACAAAAATAAACATATTATACAAGTATAATAAATAGCATACTGTGAGAAGTGGCACAGCCAGATTGGTTGTCCACCTGCCACCCCTAAAGGAAAGAGAAATCGCGATCCGACTGCGACCAAATGGATAAACTTGGAGCGATTCATCTGATGTATGGTGGGATGTCGGTTTTTCGTTTCTTGGGCCAAAGATATGATCCAGTATAAAAGCCAGCGGAAGGACGGTGTTTCAGGGTTGGCAGAGAGAGAACAAACTGCTTGCCGAACTACCTACATTACTCTGCGTAATGTTCGAGAACCACAACAGGTCCCATCCTGTGGTTAGTCTCGTTTAGACTTCGACAAGGACATAATCTTTACGATTGGTCGAGGGGTCTATGTCGGCCTGCGCACAATGGGGCGCCGAATACAGTAAATTAATCCACTCCAGTAAGGTGTGGGCTAATTCTTCATCACATGCGACTCCCCATGGTTAGCCAACCGACATGACCCAGCAGTGACCTTGCTCAAATACGTGTTCCAGACTGCTAATCTATTGCTCAAGCGTGTTGTTTGCAGCTTCGTAATTGCGTGTGGCTCTACGAGAGGTTTGTGGGGGCATCTAGAGAAAAACGCAGCAGGTTGCACTGTACGAGGATGCCGATTAAGACACAAGGCACGACAAGTGTGTTTCTAATGCGGGTCTGTTTAGATTATTAATGGTCTACTATCCTTGATTACTTTAATAGTTACTAAGTGCAATCTGAGCAGTAGGCATTATCGCAACGGACATAAATCGAATATGACGAAATGAATGTAGAAGTGATTTTTTTCTTAAACATTGCCCTATTACTAATATTTCGAACTGTATATTCTAAAGCGCTGCATAGTTTCCGGATGGTGTTTGGAGGAAGTTTATCTAGGGTTCGTGTACGTGTTTTTTCTATGTTCAGGAGTTCAGATTCCCGGGTTGTCCTACTAAATGGATTGTTATTTACCCTAAATATATCGTTAAAAGAAGCGGTAATCTGCCATTTTGCCAGTCATGCGCCAACAGTAGTGCATGTGTTTGAGGTATCGCTGAACTAAATATTTGAATTAGAGTTAGCCGCCTTGAAATGTTTCACTCGGAAATGATGCAATCTCTAAAATAAACAGCCTTGGGAAAATATATTGTTTCAATAAGCATTTTAAACATTCTATTGACATCTTGCATTATTGTTGAATATTCCTGATAAAAAGAGGGTGATTTGATGACATTTGGACCTAAAAAATACAGTTTACTTTTTGTTGTGTTTTTGTAGGGAATTCCCTGAAAAATATGTGCACGTGGCCGGTACTTCCTTTCGTGTCATTTTTTCTCTCTTATTTGTTGCATGACTCCCCGTTTTCGAGGCAGAAAAAGTTGACTGAAGGGCTATACTGGACGAAGATATTTGAATGCCAAAATTAATGTTATGAGATCATATTTTTTTTCGCCTGAACGTTATAATAGTGGCCTATGGCAAAATATTTAATTCTGTGATACCAAAAAAAATATGGTTTTTGGCTTCCAAACCAGATTTTGGGGGATTATTTCACATTTAAATGTTTATTGGGGGACCACACACCTAACAAAACTATTTATTGTTTTGAAAAGTTACATTTTTGTCACAGTCAGCAATAAAGGCTATATTCTGCCAAAACTAAGGCTGTCAGTGCAAACAAATTCATATTTTGAGCAAGTGTATTTCCCAGTAGCACACTATAACATCTGGCAGCTGCTAACTAACAGCATACCTTACCATATTAACACATTTATTTAAACCATGGTTCCCACTCATAGTACAAGGGGAAGGGAGGATTCCAATCTTCCATCCCCTCCCTAATCACCATTCAAACAAAGCCAGAAAAACCTATACTGCACTTCTATTCACTGGTATTTTTCTCTTCTATATTATGCTTTTTAGAATGTTGGAAAACAATTCCTTCATTGAAAGAGTATTTTGGAACACAAATGTGGGGAGGGGAGGAGGCTGCAGTGAAAAAAAAATAACATAATAAAATGACAAATATGAATGAATGGCATTTGTGCATAGTTACCAATACAGCAGTCTAGCACTAATACTGTCATGGCTCCCATGATAAGCACAAATTTACAGTGACATTTGTGAAATATTGCTCTCTCCTTAAGCCAAGCCCCCCTCCCACACATACTTAACCCTTCTGCTGATGATAAACATTTGGAAAGACTGTACAGCATGTTTTAAGAGGCTGAAGTTAATATCATACACTTTCCGTTTCTTATGATTTACTTTGAGACTGCAGCACTCATGGTCCACTGAGTTATTTTTCTATTTGACATTCTTGACATGGCTCTTTCACTATATTTTTCATTGTATGTCATTCAGTACTCTCATATAGACTTCCTAAATGTGTGACCGCAAGCATATCTGTCTGCCTGTCTGTCTGTCTGTTTCTTCATCAGACAAGGTGTTTCTTTGCTTTTCATTTGCCTGGATCTACATTTTCAATAATTGGCAGCTGACTATCTTTCACCCTCACCCCCTCCCCCCTCCACACACACAAATATATTAAACATCAAAGACCACTATATTCTTGAAGAAAATGTCTGATTCGTCCTCTTTGGCAACATATTTTATACAATTTCACTCTTTATGTCAGAATGGGTGTCTGTGGGAATTGAAACCAAAGTTGTGAAAGTGCACTTTTGGGTACTTGCAGCACAAGCATAGCACTATAGAATCAATATTTGATGGCACTAGGCATTTTAACAATGTTACGAGATACCACCGTAGCAGGTACTGGTCATCGTTTGGAAAAAAACACTGTTTTATGTCTTGTCTGTGCCATACCAATGACTGAGGCTTTTTCTTTACAGAAATTGCAAAAAATTCACCAAACTCAATGTGAAATGTCTTCAGAAGCGAGAATGTGATTTAAAAACTATCACAAATGAGAAATTTAATATCACAGTAGATTAGTTTTTGGTCAATATCAATTAATTTATGAATTATATCATAGACTTTGATGAAAAGAGGCATACCGGGGTTCCTATTCAGGGCTATGTTTTACCACATCAGTAGGTTGAAGACAATTTGACATCAGTTGTTAGGATAAAATGGCAGAGTCCTTTTACATTGGTGAAATATATAGCTGCATCCCCAGTTTTTGAAACAAAATTGACATTCATATTGTTTCGTGAAGGTTTAATATGGTTAAATGGGACAGATGTTTTCCAAAAATATTGTGTGTTGATGCAGATTTTAGTTTGATTTTGGGATCAGGGTAGTTTTTAAAGAGAGCTATAAATTCTCATCCCTCTCAGCTAATTTATTAGGTAACAGGCAAGAAAAATCTTTTGGGGGCATTAACAGTTTTTAAGCCCATTTGACAAAGTTTGGATCTTTTTCCTTAAAAGAACAAATTTCCCATGTTTTTGACTCAGCAGAAGCCAAAAGTTGGATTCTAATGCAAAAATGACTCTTTTATCTCATAGAAGTGGTAAAATGTCTCTTTGGTAGGGTTGGGGATAATTATAGGTATCGCTGAACAAAATCTTTGAAATAGAGTTACCCACCTTGAAATGTTGCACTCGGAAATGATGCAATCTCTAAAAATAAACAGCCTTCGGAAAATATATTGTTTCAATAAACATTTCATTGAAACATTCTATTGACATCTTGCATTATTGTTGAATATTCCTGATAAAAAAGAGGGTGATTTGATCACTTTTGGACCTAAAAAATACAATTTAGTTTTTGAGTGTTTGTAGGGAATTCCCTGAAAAATATGTGCACGTGACCGGTACTTCCCTTCGTGTCATTTTCTCTCTCTTATTTGTTGCATGACCCCCTGTTTTCGGGAAGAAAAAGTTGGCTGAAGGGCTAAACTTGACAAAGATATTTGAATGCCAAAATTAAAGTTATGCAATCATATTTTTTTCGCCTGAACGTTATAATGGGAAAATATTTAGTTCTATGATACCTTAACTGGTAGAGTTCTGAATTATTTTTAGCCATCAAACCTTGTACTCATGTCTTTGCCTTGTTACAATTTATGGGAGAGTGCCTATAGGCACTCTCCATAAATTGTAACAAAGCAATCCCATATAGACCAAGTAATATCACTTCAAAGATAATACAACGCACAGGCACTGAATATGAGCCTTCAAGTTGGGGTCCCTGCACTAAAGAATAAAGCCCTAATATGGGCTTCCAGCACTCTACCAGTTAAACAAATCATCTACTTCGAGTATTTCGTTTTTCTTAAATAAGGGGTCTGTATGGGAATTGTACTTTGTTGTTTACTATTCAGAATGAACGCATTTGCATGATAGCCAGTTTATTAATTGCTCTTGAATTGCCCCATGCTAAGATCCCGTATACCAAATGGCTATGAACCAGGGAGTAGTACCATGACTCGGAGTGGGAGAATATTCTTTACTTTGTTGAGACTATAATTTGCGTGCGCTATTTTCGAGCATAACCGGGAATATGTGCTTTGTAGGTTAAGTGTTCATCAATGCTTATTCACAGAAATTTTAAACATTTTTCTGTCTCACTTCCCCAGATTTTGCTTATGTTTTGGTTATTTATTTTAACATCTTAACAGAAACTATTATACCTACTTTTATTTGGATGAAGCATAATATACGAGCATTTTTTGGCATTCAACATTAGTTGGTTCACCGAGCACCATTCGTATATTTTTTGAATTTCATCATTGAAATATGGTGTTATGGAGTTACTGCCAGAGCCCGGGGAGTGTACATTAGTAGCATCCGCAAACGATAATACATTGAGTGATGTTGCGTTACTTGTATCATTGTGTTTGGAATCTAATTTTATTACACGCCTGTTCTATGAAATCCCCATCTACAGCAACACTAAACCGTGCGAAAAATAAAAATCTGTTCCGCACATATGTGCGGAACGGAAATCGTTGAGGGACTATTTTTAAATAGAAGCCAAATTTCACTGGAATATTTTACAAACTGTGCAACGCAATCACAATTTTAATCGCTAGCGATAGATGAAAATCGTCCCCTCAGTTGCAATATGTTCTATGTGCCTACTGGCACAGAACCCGTGTTAATATTTCGTCCCCTGAGATGCAATGTGTTCTATGTGCCTACTGGCACATAGAACACATTGGAACTCAGGGGACGAAATATTAACACGGGTTCCCCTCGCAAATTTGGCTGGCGACAAAACGTGTTGTCTGTGTTAATAGTTGTCAAATGAATTGCTGAGTGTCCTTCTAATAATTGTTTATAGACGAGAAAGCGTGTAATAACCACAGAACGACACACGCGTGTGAATGGGTGTGAATGGGTTAATCGATATGCCACTCGAGCCATCTCTCGTTCTATCCTTCCGCGCTGGCACTCGTGCCATACCGATTTACCCATTCACAAACGTGTGTCGTTCTGTGTATTTATTGCGTTCGTAGAAATATTGCCTGACCGATGGGAAGTGACCAGTCCACGGCTGCTGCACTGTACGCCTCTTCGAACTGGCTAGGATGCAAGCATTATGCTGTTTCGGGATGAAGACGTACAATACTCTTGCTATCAGAGCATTCAATCGAGAATTCGTTTAATTTAAGTTTTTACCTAATACGACTGGTATAGGGATGCACAAAATGGATGCACAAACCCCACGTTAAGCTCGTCCACATGTTATCCAAAATTTTCTAGTATAAACCTTTCTCGCTCCGCTGAAATCACCCGGTTCAAATTAGAGTTTCAGATAAATTTATCATAAACTATTTCCAACTGTTGATTCTTTCTTTCTATATTTTGTGGGTTTAATATTTATTGCTTGTCAAAAGACGATTACTCTGAATTTAAGGGATTATGTTTTCACGTGCCTTACAGTCGGTGTATTTTGAAAATCCAAGTTATAGACATGATCAGTTACATACTTGGCCACTGACGGCTGAAGAGGTAGGTGGTGGAGACACCACAATAAATTCGATGAAAGATGATCAACTCAACAATGATAAAGATAGATATTTTATTTTTGTGATCATTAGCTGAAGTGCAGGTGCCACAACTTGATGGTTCCATATTCTGTGGACGGGCTTCATATTATCTTTGAAGTGTAATTATCAAGTCTGTGTGGATTTGCCTTGTCACGCGTTTTGGGAGAGTGCCTTTAGGCACTATCCCATAAATTGTAACAAGTCAGAGTCAAGTGAGCAAATTTTGAGGGCCAATAATTCAGTACTCGACTGGGTAAAAAAAAGCACCGACAAAAGAGAGCGCCCTTGATTGGATTATCTTGGCTAAAGGGTTATTCAAATTCCTTTTTCCATTACCTTAGTGAGGTTATCTTAAATTTTCAATTTGTGTATCCCAACTGGTAGTGGGATGACTCAATGGTTACGGCCTTAGACTTCGTGGTGAAGTGGTGTTAACCGCGCGCTAAGGGCTCGCGGTTAACACCACTTCACCACTCGTGGTGAACATTTGGTACACCAAGCTGCTATGGTTATATTCTATATTTTCACCATTATTTATGTACATTGCGACGCCAAAGATGGACTGATACCAATATATATTCCAGTGAAAAGATTCGAAGGGAGACGAATCTGGCAGCCGATTTCGAATTGAATCGAATACCAACATAAGATTCGACAGCTTCACATGACCTAGTCGTTACGTTAGTTGAAATGTAAAAGTTATTCCCCGAAAGGCAGATATTGACACAAACAAATTTTTGTGAATGTCGATCAACTTGTTTGGAAATATTGTTATCCTCGAGTGGAGTGGGGTTTGGGATGGGAAATTAACCTGAACATGAGGCATGCCGAGTGTCTGGGCCCAATAGCTTTCCCCGATGGTGAGCTTTTCCATCCAAGCCTACCACTCGAAGATGATTTTTCGCTCATCGCACTCTCACATAATGTCACCAAGATCAAAATACTGCTCTTACGATGGAAACTTGCTGTTCTATCGACTGATCGTGGAGTAAAATGAATTACATATTCGAAAAGAGCATCGAGAAGTTCCGTGTGTACCATTGTATATACCAAGAAAACAAGCCTTAGCACCCGGCGGCACGAGTTAATATTATAAATTATTAGATGTCACGTGACTTCCCCGCGTTCTGATTGGTTGAACAGAAACAACCTATTTTCCGATAGTTCGTCAGCGAAATCGCACAGACCTACTATCATTTTTGAAAAAAGAATAGTGCACGGTAATAGAGCACGGTTATAAATAGTAATATTCGAATTCGCTTAGAAAATTCCATTGAAGCGTAAATACTTTACAAGACATCTCGTCCCATATACATTATTACATTTAGTTTGGAGAAATAAAAATATGTGTATCGAAAGTGGTGTTTGTAGTAGTGTTGGGGCGGGGTGGGGGTTAATGGAATAATGGTATTGTGTTTCTTGGGGTTTTGGTTCTCTACCTCTCTATTCCAGAACTATGAGTGGCAGAATTAACTTAGTTTACCTGTTTAAACCCTGAACCATTTTCTTTTCTCTTTGGCTGTGAACAAGAATATTATCTTGCATATATGACCGATGAAGAACCCCCCCCCCCCCCCAACACACACACACATCTAATATAATAAATATAGCATGACTTTTCGTTGACTATGCCAGAATAGTGGTCATCGAGGTGAGAATAGTCCCTCCGCTACGCGTCGGGACTATCCTCTCCTCGAAGACCACTATTTTGGCACAGTCAACTCAAAGCCATGCTATATTTATTAATTATTGTGATGAATTGACGGTAACATGGTCTGAGGTTTGCGGCTCGGAGCTTATGTTCAACCGAGACTCGAAGCGTCGACGTTGAATATACGCTCCGAGCCGCAAACCTCAGACTATGTTTCCGTCAACTCATCACAATAACGTATATGTTCCAATACGACACTACCCATAGCCCAAAACCTACATCGTGAAACACCAGAGGCTAATTTACTAAACTTGTGACCGTTCAAAAGTTGCCTTGTTCAAGGTTACTCTTAACGATGACAGGCTTATTATTTAACCTCTCGTGTACCCTACGACGGCACTGGATGAATAATCAATAAACCAGATAAACTCATTCCATCTCAATTGAAATCGTAAATCGGTTTGTAATTTAAACAACACTTTATGCGGAACACCGTCTGCTACACGTGTGAAAAATCCAGAAAAAATGAAGCGGCTTGCCATTCACTCCGTTGATGAAGCAATTACGAAACGGGCGACGTCATTTCAAATATTTCACGTGGTGACTTCAGACGGTAACATTTGCTACTGGAGCCGTAAACATAACAGAAACTACGCCAGCTCTCATCTAATCCTAGGACGAGGATTTTACTCTTATTGAAACATGCTGGATCGAGTTGAAACGTTTGACACTCGGGTGAGGTGACTTTCGAATTGATTGATTTCGATGACGTCATGTGGCGCGGTGTGAGAAAAAAATCATTCTCGTGTGGTGTGAGAGTGGGAAGATCGCAGTATCAATTCTGTTCATGTTTTTTTTTTAGAAAATACAGATAATGATTAACTATTCAAATGAGAATGGTCACGTGAGGTGGGTAGGGTATACCTGGCTCATGCTGGTATCTGGTATCAATAGGCAGGTGGTGGGAGAAATTGTTGATTAACAGAAACTGCTGTGAATAAAGTAGTTTACCTTGTGAGTACTGCAACTTGAGTCATCATCTAACTTTTTCTCCTTTGATATAGTACTCTATGTGAATTCATTTGGACACCGCCCTATCGTAGCCGCACCATAAAGAGAACGTTAGAGTTGCTTTTGTGGACATTGATGACACTAATTGTATCAAATACAAACCGTGCGTATTTTAATCAGATGTATGTGATGAAAGGTTTGGCACGCTGTCCCCACAGAGGAGGATCAGCATACTGTTGCCCCTTTGCCCTGGGGGTAGGGGGCAAGGGTCTCAGACAGTGTGTGTTCTTTTTCGTCAGAAGTGCACTAGTGGAAAAAAACTTTACTTTCCGAGAACTGTAACTCAAAAACTCTCGGATATTCGTTTCTAATTAGGGAATGCGGTTAATACATATGCCACAGCAAACACTGATGTCTGGAAGAGAATCTATTCAGCAGTTCTATGCCCGTGCGTCGCACCAAATTTACACCCCTATATTACCACTGGTACATATCTCAAACAATAACGACTGACGAAAACACGGAAACAAAACGAAAACATATTGAATGTAAAATGTTACATTCAGAATATTAACCCTTTACCTAACGTAACGGCCAAAACCGGCCGGCGCTATTCTCAAAAATCGCCAATTAATTTTCATTATTTTTTTCATTTTTTGTCTCAAAAACATAGGTTATGACCCCTCGTTGGAACGAGCTCGTCGAGCTCGTTCCAACGAAGGGTCATAACCTATGTTTTTGAGACAAAAAATGAAAAAAATTAATTATTCAAGAATTATTTTTGCAAGTGTCGTCTGCTTTTCAGGTTAGGTAAAGGGTTAACCCATTATAAAACCGAGATGATAAGTAATAGTTGATATTATTTCTGAAGTCATCCTCGGTACAGGGTACTTTTACCAGAGATATCTAGACGATGAATTAGAACCAGAGGTTCGTACAAAATGCCATATGCATTTTTGCTGATCAGAACACCAGCTTTCAAATTGTAAACACAACACCGTTAATAGTGAGATCCAACAGAGTTCACCAATCAACGCATCAAACGTAATATATCAAGGGATTTAAATCATGTACACATGCCCGTTTATTTAAGTATTTCACCACCATCAACACAGACTATATGCTGTAATGGAGCATGTGGCAGAATAGTATTAACCCATTCAGTGTTAAAGACGTTTTTTTGCAATGTAGAAGAATAGTGCTGAAGATTTGGTTTATCAAACTATGAGTTTGTGAATCGCCTCCGTGCTGTAGTCTGAAAAACACCTGTTATTTTGAATTCACGCCTCATTTTCGAAAAATGGTACAAAATTAATTTATCAGGGACTAAGGAGCGTCTTTTGAAAGTGAAGTGTAAGCGGACGTTAAGGTAACTTTTTCTAAAAAATCATTGAAAAAGACATGTTGCCTAAGAAGCAATATGGGTGATTTTAGGTAATTTGTGGACAGCCACACCGAGAGTCCACAAAATCATGTGCCGGTAAACGACTAAATCCCTATAATAACCTTGATCACAGAATAGGCCTACGTTGTGTACTGTAGACTACTGGGGTTGCCGCTACTTCGCCACCGACCCCGACTCGGGTATTCGCCACTGAAAAATAAGTGTATTCGTAATAACCCTTTACCTAACATGAAAAGCAGACGACACTTTCCCAAAGATTTCTTGAATAACTTTTTTTTTTCATTTTTTTGTCTCAAAAACATAGGCTATGACCCCTCATTGGAACGAGCTCGACGAGCTCGTTCCAATGAGGGGTCATAACCTATGTTTTTGAGACAAAAAATGAAAAAATAATGAAAATTAATTGGCGATTTTTGAGAATAGCACTGGCCGGTTTTGGCCGTTACGTTGGGTAAAGGGTTAAAGATACCAAGTCGAATAATAATCAGTTAAGCTAATTTTGTTTACTATTTCAAATATTTTGGTGATTGTTAGTCAAAAAGTGTTTTGATTTTTATCTTCATTCTGCTTCCGGTTCTTTGGTAGACTAAAATTTCCCTCAACTATACCCACTGTAACCTGGGAGCAAATTATAACTGAAAACCTGCGTTGTGTATCTTTATCTGAAAACTGTTTACGAACTCAGAAACAAACGCTCTACGTTGACAAAATCAAAATTATTTTTATGATTAAAAAAACTTGAAAATAGTTGACGGAAAAGAAACTACGAATATACTCTAGGAAGAAAAAACATCAACCGAAGTGTCCTCATGTCATAAAACAACTCTCCCTGCACATCGAAAAAGTCCACCATTGACGCTCAAAGAACTATCATAGTCTACTTATCAATAGTGTTGCTTCGGTTTCTCCTTGATAAGTAAGACATGTTATTACTTTCCAAAGTGTGATTTACTGGGGTTTCCGGGTTTGATTATAAACGATAACTTCACAAGTGAATTATGCAATCAACAATTGGGTCATGTATCCGTGCGCGCAAACGAAGACGTTTTGCCGTGGGTGTAATGGGGACTTCATTGCTTTTGTTTTTTTAACCCTTTACCTGACATGAAAAGCAGACGACACTTGCAAAAAAATTTCTTGAATAACTATTATTTTAATTTTTTTGTCTCAAAAACATAGTTATGACCCCTCATTGAAACGAGCTCGACGAGCTCGTTCCAATGAGGGGTCATAACCTATATTTTAGAGACAAAAAATGAAAAAATAATGAAAATTAATTGACGATTTTTGAGAACAGCGCTGGTCGGTTTTGACCGTTACGTTAGGTAAAGGGTTAAATAGTATAATTATCGTTAATAATGAAAAGTGATAAACAGAATAATCGCTTGACTGGACTAGTTACCTGAAATAATTCATTCGAGGCGAGGGACTATATTGTAAAATACTCGTGCGCATTCGCGCACTCGTGTTTGTACAACGTCCCCCACCTCTCATGAATTATTTCACGTAACCAGTCCAGTCAAAGGATTACTCTCTATATAAACTTTAGATTATAACTATATCTATTCGCTAATTACGAATATTTTCGAACTCCCACATCACTAAAATGTGCTCCCACAACAACAGAGCTAAACCCCAAGACTCTGCCTCCAAAACGTCGTACACTCACATTTTGGTTCGGATAACAAATCTCACCTCCACACGATACGTCTATCACTTCCACGAGTGAAGCACTAAACGGTCGATTCCTCCGGAAGTCCTCATTATTATCATGCTTCTTCATACATAAAAGCATCAAACAGCCTTTATAAATGTCAGCCATTTTCATATCACAAGTTTACGGAGTGGCAAAGGTTGATCATTTTACGACAGTGTTAAATACAGATCATTACAACGGGAGCATAGTGGCTCAGTGGTTAGAGTATTGGACCTCAAACAGAAAGGTAAATTGTTCGATCTTGATCAGCTGTAGCTGAGTTGGGTCCTTAGACGAGACACTTCATCTCGATTGTCCACGGCGGTGCTGTGTACGGACAGGCGTACTGCACGTCGATGGTACACTTACCTTCTACCAATGATAACTCTTTATTTACTAACATTGTGATCGTTAAAAGTTGCCTTGTTCATTTCACGATGTGGGTTAGGGCTTTGGGTAGCGTCTTATTGGAACATATACGTTGTGATGAATTGATGATTGATATACGTTGTGATGAATTGATGATACCATGGTCTGAGGTCTGCGGCTCGGAGTGTATGTTCAGTCTCGACGCTCCGCATCTCCGTTGAATATAAGCTCCGAGCGGCAAACCTCAGACTATGTTACCGTCAATTCACCACAATAATTTATAATTAAACTTTTTTTTCGGTTCATGCGTTTTCAGATAAAACTATTGGCTCACACGATTCTGTTTTTTTCTTTTCATAACTCAATGAACCGAAAAAAACACAATTAGGTCCGACCCCAGCCACGCCCCTATAATACCAGTCTTCGGAGTTGCAACATGGTATCAAATCAATAGAAGTTAGAACACTGGCACGTTCTAAATGTGAAAAAGAAAAATAAATTTATATTACTAATTTATCACCATGAAATTATTTATAAAATATTTATATGACCGTGGTGGGTCAATTTTTCTTTTTCTTCACAACTGTATTTATTGACTTTTCAATTTTTACGCACACTGGGTGATCGTCCGCGTTCATCGTTTTACCCAAATCGATTGTAAACAATGGCTGGTCACGACGAATACGGCAATTTTGACATTGCAAATTTGAATACGGCAATGTCATCTGGCTTTATATCTAACTCCACTTTTACAAACTGTGTTTTTCAGTTCTCGGGAAACAGTCAAAACCAAAATACAATGTAATACTGATGGCCTACTTCCACCTACCACGGAACGTAACTTTCACGTGAAGTGAGCAGTTGAATGAAGTTTGAGGGAGGCTTATGACGTTGTCTTTGCATTACGTAATTCTTTGGTCAATAAAAAAATTAATGACATAAGTGCATTTGACTTGGAAAGTGTGTCAATTGCTACCTGCATTTCAATAATATGCGCCCTCTTTTATGCCAGAAAAATAATATGTCTACCAGTTTTAGTTTTTAAGTCTTTGTTCGCTGAAGTAGAGGACGACTACCACTATTTATTTATTTGGGTCGCGAACGTTTAATTATAAGGAATGATCGTTTCTTTTTGTCTATTTCTTGAGTTATGAACACCAAAAAACAAAGTCCAAACTGTGTTTGGACTTTGTTTTTTGGGGTTCATAACTCAAGAAATAGACAAAAAGAAACGATCATTCCTTAAATGTTATTATTATGTACTTTGAGAGGGTTATTATTATTGTGCTTTGAGAAGTTGCGTAAACGGAAATGTTTATACAGGAGATGATTTATTTTTGTATTAATGAGTTCAACATATGCTGTTCGATATATGTCCAACACATACACTGTTTATTATACTTTATCCCGCAGACCTAACACTTTTGTGAGTGATACGTGCAAAATATTATCATTTCACTGTAAACAATTGAGAACATGAAACGCTTGGTCGTAAACACATGTCTAAGATTAAGGAAAATAACCTAAAATCTTGTAAACAACCAGCGCGATATCGTTAAGTTTGGAATCCGGGGGAAAATCCCGAAGAACGTGACTGGGAGATTATGAGTTGGTAAAAAAAGTTTTCTATATCCGTGGGTTAGCGAATCTCGACTGGTGCAAGTATGGAACCTTTCGTCCCAGAAGCTGCTTTTAGTGAAGTGTCATGTGACTATTCCAGCAGACAACATTTCACCACAAACGACAGCTATTTATCCACAAACAACTATTATCGGAACCGCCAGTGCCGGGACACATGTTCTACAGAATAGAAGGCGAGAGGTCTCCATAATTGACTTCCAGGTTTTATGTTAATTTAATTTAACCAGTGTACTGATCGATGAATCCATCACACCTCCAGTTCATTATAGCGTCTCTTGCTAACTACTTCGATGTCACTATTAACGTTAATCATATTTTGAAATGTTGCCTAAATTAGTTTTATCCTTGACCTTCGCGAGTCTCATTGTTGAGACATTTCCTCAATATTTAATGTGATTAGTTTTCAAAAGTAATTTATAGGGGAGTGAGAAATGGAAACAAGGATGGCAAATATTTAGTTGCATCTTGACCTGCTTCAAACATTATAGTTGCCATTTCACATGCGTATGCGCGTTTATTTACGTACATAAACACCAGGTGTGTCATGTTCCGCGAAACTGGGCTGGAATTACCATGTTGTCCAGCTCACACCGGAGGTTTGACGTTATCTAGAAAACAACCATCGATTGGAGTATTGGAACCAGGAAAGGTGGCTCCCTTCACACTCCGCAATGTTTCTGCCACTATGCTGACTGAGCTGCAGCGCACCCTCCAGAAAGACTGGAGCTAACCCATTATATTTGTGGGTTCTTATTCACAACCCGCACGCTGACGGAATCTTATATCCAATAGATTACATAGAGAGTAATCGCTTGACTGGAGTGGTTACGTGAAATAATTCATGAGAGGTGAGGGACGTTGTACAAACACGAGTGCGCGAATGCGCACGAGTGTTTTACAATATAGTCCCTCGCCTCGAATGAATTATTTCACGTAACCAGTCCAGTCAAGCGATTACTCCGTTTATTACTTTTCATTATTAACGATAATTATATTATTTAACCCTTTACCTAACGTAACGGCCAAAACCGGGCAGCGCTATTCTACAACATCACCAATTAATTTTCATTATTTTTTTATTTTTTTGTCTCTAAAACATAGGTTATGACCCCTCATTGGAAGAAGCTTGTCGAGCTCGTTTCAATGAGGGGTCATAACCTATGTTTTTGAGACAAAACATGAAAATAATAGTTATTCAAGAATTTTGTTTGCAAGTGTCGTCTGCTTTTCATGTTAGCTAAAGGGTTAAAAAAACAATGAAGTCCCCATTACACCCACGGCAAAGCGCACGGGTACATGACAATTGTTGATTGCATAATTCACTTGTGAAGTTATCGTTTATAATCAAACCCGGAAATCCCAGTAAATCACACTTTGGAAAGTAATACAAGGTAAAAATGATCACTCGGCTCTATACGCTCTTTCATTTTGCCTAAAAAACATAGACTGTAACGCCATATTGGAACTCGTAGCTTATTCCAGTGAGGAATCGAAAGGTATGTTTTGGAGGCAAAAAAAAAATGAAAAACAAAATACAATTTGACTGTCAATCTTTGTAAATAGTGCTGGCCGCTTACGGCCGATCCGCTAAATACAGGGCGGAATCGCGAACAAGGCTGGACATAAAAGGGAGCAACATTATCAGTTGAATTTTGCTTAGTTGGTGGGTGTCATGAGGCATAGTAAAAACAATATTGAGCGAGGCGGTATACCGAGCCTAATATTGTTTTTGCCGAGCCTCAGATGATACTGTGTCTGCCTGCTGCGCACACCATAATACATTTGTTTTACCAGGCGCCCGATTCACTTTCACAAGAACGTATTTGCAGGTCCAATCGTTCGATTTTGTTGTGTTTTCAGAGTGTGCGTTCCTCTTTCTCTCCGCTACGTGTTATTCCGACGAACTTCCGAAAATTTCATGGCGCATCTGACCGACTTTTAAATATGTGTTTTTGTTTAGAACCTCTGCTTGGGGTGATGCACGGGCGCTAAATCAGTTTTCACTTCAGTGATAAATTATAGATAAATTACCTCAAGACTTATGAAGCGGTGAGATATTTTGGCCTCGCATTCCTGACGACGTGGTTTTATTGGAAGCGAGGTGAGAATATTTATCAGGAATCCAAAATGGCGAATACTCACCCCATGTGGCTCCATATGGGGTGACTTCAGCCACGAGGTGACATTATTTGGCTTAGACACGAGTAACTAACACTTCACGCTGATTGGTTAAAGAAGTTTGCAGGTAAAATATAAATCATATGTGATTACCAGAGTTGTTGGACTTAAGGTGCTATATAAATAACGAAAATTAGTGAACATCGGCGCACTCCAAATGATATTGTCTCAATAACACCATGACTACGAGGAAATCCCTTGGTCTGAAAATAAGAAAAAGCGCAATCCAGGATCTTCACGAAAATGTGAGTGAAATAGCAACATTAATCAAGAAGGAGGACTTTGATATGCTTGACCTAAATAACTAAATGAGTTATGGTTTAGATAGAACATAAATGGGTGTGTGATGATAACAGAAGGAGTGGGCTTGCGTGCTGACCCTTTAAACACTAAAGGTCGATTTTTCCTCATGGAACATGATACTTCATAATTTTACCGAGTAGGACAACTGCTCAGCAAATGTGTGGAGTGACCATTCAATATTTTCAACGTGCAGCCAAAAGGCTGCACGTTGAAACTATTTAATAGTCTACTCCCAGGTAATTAATAAGGACAGCCATTAGTGCTGTCGGATATGACAGAAGTAAATACCCCGGGCCATGTCACGAAACAAATAGTACGGGTAAACGTTAAGTTAAAAAAAAAATTATCGCTGTTTGGGTCGCGTATTTGGCATCTGAGAGAAGGAAGCCTGAGTGGGATAATTCAATATATACAGATATATTAGATCTAATACCACGGAATTGGTAAACAAGGGATTCAATATAGTTCTAATGGGAGGCTTCTTTAGTGGACACTTTAATGGACACGTTAATGGACGCATAGGTGACAAAAATAATTTCTAGGTCGAAAAAGTGCCATAACTCTTGGACAGAACCCGTTCCTTATTTGCAGATCCGTGTCCACATGCAGGTCTATCAGCTTATAAAACGACATACAAATCCGAGGATTGGCTTTGAAATTACAATGCAAAACGTTTGTACCGACATAACAGGCGGACAGACGGGCGACAGTTAAAAAAGATAGAAGATGAAGAAGAGAGAAGATATTCATGGCGTTGTTCTGAAGACGAGAGATCATAGGTCGCACAAAAGTGTTATCAGCATAAACCTATTCAAGAATTCCTGTAGCTATCCATAAAGAATGAAGCCGAGCATTTCTGCATCTTAAATGATACTCACCTTTTATAACTATGCCACCTTGCCCGATCAGTTTATTCGGGTAACCATATATGTAACGAATAGATCCTACCAAATTAGTTAACATTATGGGGTTAACCAAGCGACAATCCTTGGTATGGTTTGATACTAAAATTATCACCTGGCGTCGGAACAGTTAAAAGATTAATGTAGACACGCTCTCGTGAAATAGACATATTACTTTAATTTCAAGATCTCATCTTTAATTACACTCAGAAAGATAGTTTTATTACACTTGAACATGTTCTGTTATCTCAACAACTTCATTGATTATAATGTCGAGGCGAATAAATTTCAAAATAAAAACTAGTCTATTTATAGATTCTCTGACGTCAGTAGTCGAAATGGGTAAATATTTCTTAACTCTTCGCCCCTTTCAGCACAATGCGGACGGAGTTCGGGGAACTGGAATCAACAACTCGAGGAGAATTTTTGTTGTATTTTTCATTGATTCATGTCTCCCGTCCTCTAGCCGACTTGTGTTCTGTATTTATTCCACGATTAACCCTTTACCCAACGAATCGGCCGCATCCGCCCGCGTAATATGCAAATTCAGTAGTTGAAAAAATATTATTTTTTCAAAAAATTTCAAGAAAACCATATCATGTGACCCCCTCGTTGGAACGAGCTCGTTCCAACGAGGGGTCACATGATATGGTTTTGTTAAAATATTTTGAAAAATTTGAAAAAAAATGATATTTAAAATAATAAATTTTGATAACGTCCGCGTTGGGTAAAGGGGTAACATTACTTAAGTGAATGGAGCCAATATATTTACAGAAAATTCCACCTTCGGCTGTTTGATGACTTTTTTGATTGATACTGTTGTGTGTCAAAGCATTTCATTCACGTTATAACGTCACTCAAACGTGTAACGTCCAAACAGATGCGTTCTTACATGTCGTTTTTACGGGTAATTCGGATTCCACGCGTTGTGTATCTGTAATATATCCTGTTTACAAACTGTTTGTAAACAGCTAATTCTGGGGGATACCGAGTAATTTCGTATGGACTGTGCCAGTTCCATGGACGCTCGACCTGCTAGCATGCCTTTTATGGGGCTTGGCGGTAGCCGAGTGATCTATGGCGCTGGTCCAGTTTCGCTAGGCGATTGGTGCCGCAGAAATGTACTTTCGTCAAGGCAGTGGTTCGATCCTCATCGGCGTCAGAGTCTTTCATCCTGGAATATATCCTGATGTTTGTATTGTATCTCGTAACGTTGAATACGCACAGCATACAGAGAATGGATAATAAAAAGTCGACTCCGTTCTGGTAAAGCCTAGAAATGTTACTTAAAACGACCGTTGTTAAGGTTGTGACAATCGATGGGAGATTATTCTGAAGCGATCCACCAAGTGATCCGGCAAGTGCCGCAATAAACTGAAGACCATACTATACGGACATGTGCAAACCCTCGACTCTCTGTACCACATCCTGCCAGTAATACGCGTAATGTAATAACCCAAAGTCATTCCTCTGTCAGTGTGATTCGAGACAGGTTTCTTTATTATGCATTCCAAAAAGGTCCATCGTTTCGGTCATGCCTTGTTTCTTTGATTCACTGTTTTGATGCTTTCAACTTCTATAGAATAGGAAAAAATTAGCTTGTGCAGTCAAAAGTCAAAAACAGAAACATGCGAAGAATTTCAAACCTGGGGGAGTGTGGGGGGGGGGGGTCATACAAAGCCATCTACACACTAGTCTATCAATCGAGTCGGTCCCATGTGGTGTAATGACATGCTAGGACTACAATACACAAAGCTACTTTGGGACTCACGCACCTCTACATTGAAAATAATGCATATTTTTGTTCCATATTTAACAAATATTCCCATATCGGAAAATTTGAGAAATATGGAGCCAAAAATGGGCATTCTTCTCGACTTTCAACGAAAGAATCTTTGGTCACATCTTAAGAGTAAAGAGTTTATGCATCCTTTTTCCTACTAATTTCCAATAAGACTGTAATGAAGGGTTGATAAAGGCAATGTTGGCATAAACTCTCTCTCTCTCGCTCAACTCTTCCTAAAAAGTTGGGTTTCGTTCGTTTCTACGTCTCTGGCCGAAACACTGTCCGAGACCTTTCCAGCATTTTACCACTTTATGGCATCGCATTGAATTAACCCTTTACCAATCACACATAAAACACATCTCTTGAGCAAAAAATTCTTGAATAACTGAACACTTCATTTTTACCTCAAACACATAGTGCCTGACCTGTCATTGGAACGAGTTCCCGAGTTAAGTGTATTCTGGCGTTCACTTTAGCCAGTTCGTTTAGCAGATCAATGTCCAATTTTCTTTCTCACATGTTCAGGTTTCAGAAAGTTTAGGAAGGTATAATTACATTGTTTATGTTGTTATACGTTTTGGGTCCAAATACTCAATTCCCCTTGGTCAGCTGGATGAAAACGTCATGACCAAATGTAATTCATTTTCCAATGAATACATTTGGTCGAACTTTGACCCGCATTTACGGTAGAGCGCAGTTGACAGAATGTAATTCGGTCGGTGTTTGAGCGGGTTTTTAACTTTTAGCGCCTCTCGCAGTGATCAACTCCGCTGCTGTTTCTTTGATGACATTTCCCAACTGTGGCATAAAGCCCGTTAAAATTGTTTTGAACATTCCAAGTTTCGTTGCAAAAGACGGTAATTTGACAAATTTGGGTCAATGCCGAAAAACAGCGCTCAACTCAGAGTTGTGCGCTTTGTCTTTTGTGTAAGGGTGGTTTTTCGCCTCGTTCGTTCGTACATGTTTTATTTCGTCTTTCTGCTTTGTTGTTTGGTAAAAAGTAGTTTTAGCAGCTACGGAATGTAATTATAAGGATTGTTTTATAATCTTTATTGGATTATGAACGTGTGGGAATGGGTACAAATTGTATGAATCCCTTCGGGATTCATACATAATTTGTACCCATTCCCACACGTTCATACTCCAATAAAGATTATAAAAAATGCATTCAATTCTTAAGTAAACTCAAAAACATATCCTCAGAAATCATTCAGTGATGTTTATCTGTTTAATAATAATAACACTTTGGCCAGCCGCTGATTTGTCGCGGTTCTCGGACGAGAAGGCCATGGTTACCCCTGTACTCCCAACTGTCTCCCTATTCCCACGCTTCTCCTCTCCTCCCAACACTCAGAGACGAACTGCTTGATGATATCCCTTGTCCCATTCTTCCCAATCTCTCCTATTAGCATATTAACCCTCTCCTTTGAGTCTCCCCCTAACCACATGTCCTTCATTCTCCCATCCCACTTCCCCATTATACTCCCAGTGAATCTCATTCTTTTAGGCTGATACTTTGGGCATTCTAGAAGAAAGTGTTCCAGGGTCTCCACCATGTCCAAGTTACACATCTGGCACACCCTTTCACCGTCTTTCCCAATTTTCCCCCTCAGCTCCAAGAATCGCGACCTCAGCTTGAACAACAGTGACCCCCCAAAGGTGCCATCAAGGTACTCTTCAAAACCTGGCTTCTCTTTATCACGCAGGCCACCCAAAGACCTCTTTGATTTGACCCCTTTGATTTGTTTTCTATGTGCTAACAGATAATCTGCGTTCCACGGCTTACCCTGTAGTTAGCACATTCACTTGGGAGTGGAGCACTGGTTTCCAAAGCATTTTTTTCCGAGAGTTTTTTCTTTATATGTGGTTCTTTCTGGCCTACTATATCAGCGTTACTGGGGAGACTTTTTGTTAGGCTGAAATTGCAAATGATTGTGTATTTTTTCATGTGCTTAACCCTTTACCCAACGTAACGGCCAAAACCGGCCAGCGCTATTCTCAAAAATCGCCAATTAATTTTCACTATTTTTTTCATTTTTTGTCTCAAAAACATAGGTTATGACCCCTCGTTGGAACGAGCTCGCCGAGCTCGTTCCAACGAGGGGTCATAACCTATGTTTTTGAGACAAAAAATGAAAAAAATTAGTTATTCAAGATTTTTTTTTGCAATTGTCGTCTGCTTTTCACGTTGGGTAAAGGGTTAATAAACCTGCTAGCCACAGTCTGACGATTTGCAAAATATTGCACGTTTTTCGTGTTGATAAAGAAGCGTAGACGATACGATTCAGGGCGTCACGACAGGAACGGTTAATCTCGCCAATTTCAAATTTATATCTTTTAACTCTTTGAACCCTGGTGGTTTCGTCCGTTAAATGATAGCAACTTGAAGAGTCCATGTTCATTATTTAGGGGTAGACCCGCGTTGTGTCCTTGGGCAAGGCAGTTAACCCCGATTGTCCACATGGGGGCACGATGACGTGTAATAAGGCGTATTGTACCTTGATGGTGCGCATGTCTTCAACCAATCTATCCCTCCCTGTGCTGCAGTGCGGAGTTATGATGTTGAGGAGCTAGCAGCTGCTCGACATTGCTCGGTGGTTCTCTCCGTGTACTCCGGTCTCCTCCACCCGTAAAACTGTCACCGACACGATATGACCCTGGTTGTTAATGTGTCGTTAAACCTTAATAATAAATAAATAAATAAATAAATAAATAAATAAATAAATAAATAAATAAATAAATAAATAAATAGGGGTAGACCAATTACTATTTTCAACGTACAGCCTTGGGACTGCACGTTTAAAATATTGATTGGTCTACCACACACTTGCACTTAGCATCCATCCTATTTAATGAAGTTATGACGTATCGTGTTCCTGGACGTAAAAGTGCCGCTCTTCTTCAAAGGGTTAATATAAAAAAGTGAGAGTCACCGCCCAAGTGAGAGAGATAAGTAACCGCTTGACAGTTTTTAGCATTTTGGCTGTGTTCCGTTCGTACAGTGAAGTGATAAATGTCCAGAAATACGAGCATTACATCTGTAGTCTTAACCAATTATCTCATCCGTATCAAGTATATCATTTTAAGGGTAATGAAACATTTATAATGACGGTGTACAACTTTATCATGGTCGAGAAATTCAGAATTTTTTTGGAGCGAGATATTCAGTGAATGTTTGTTAGTCGATAACATCAGCTTTTTCAAATGAACTTTTCGAACGAAAACCAAGTATACTCGATCATTTTGGTTCCTCCTGGACCCGAATGTGCAAAAATTAATTAAAGATAATTTGTTTAAAAAATGTCTTTAATATTTATGGTACGCGAGTTAGATTACTCATTATAATGGGTCGTTCTCACATGTCTGGTCGCACATGAAGACCTACAATTTGTTTTCGAAAAAATGGCATTTTTCACTTTGTGTGTTTTGTGTCAGCTGAAGTTTCAGCTTGGACCGATCAAAATATATTTTCTGTAAAAGCTCTTCTAGTATGAATCATGGTATGTTGTACGTAAAAATGAAATAGCATTTGATTTGCTGACAAACAACGACCGTAATGGTAATTTTGTAACAATAATTGGTAAAGAATTAATACTTTCGTCGGATTAAATAATTACCGAAATGATGCTTGCCATAAATTTTAAGTGCAATAGACATATCGACCATTAAGAGAAAGAAGGTGCCGTCCACAATGGTAAAACATTCCAGATGACGCTTGGTTGCACTCAACTGACGACATTAACATTTCCAATGGGTTGTGGCTAGAGCATTGAAGTTTAAAATGAAAGGCTGATGGATCGATTCTGACCATCGGTAACTCTCTGCACAAACATTCTAAACGCCTTTTTGTGTCAATACAATCACTTGAAAAAACCTAAGCCGTTTTTAAATCAGCGTTTCCATTTTTCTCGAAAAGCTTACAATTTGAGTTTTATTCGTTTCTGTATTAACCCCTTCAACACTGACGATCGGAATGGTATCGGTTTATGTTCCGAAGTGGGGCTCAGTATGGACTGATAAAGATAGATTTTCCGCAGAGCTCTTCCATTAGGAAATAATAGTGTGCTGTGCTTAAAAATGATATAGCATTTGATTTGCAGACTAACAACGACCAAAACGTTAATTTTGTAACGATGATTGGTAAAAATTAATATTTTCGTCGTAATAAATAATTACTGAAATAGTGTTCCCCGTAAATTTCAATTGCAATGGACATATCGACCATTGAGTGAAACAGGGTTCCACTGCGCACTTTATTAGATATCGCTTAATTGAATATCCCATTTAATTGCTTTTGTTTCAAAACACCAAAACATTTACCATACCTTCAATACAAATTTGACCTGTTAATTGCATGTAAATGTTGGAATAAATCCCTGTCCATTGAAATAAAAATCTTATAATTTGTTGAAGAATTCTTTGATAATCACATTCATAAATATTTATGGACACAATACATCCAATAGGGGGATTTTATCATTTATAGTTGACAGAGCAAGATATACTCGAATACATGCTCAGTTTACCCTATTGGACAGAAAAATGATCCATTCCCTGTTAGTTATATACTCCTGTAAGTTGAATACTTTTCACTGGCTAACTGGCTATTCAATTACCCCTTTGAACCCCAGAGGCCGCCTTTCCGACCCAGTACCATTATACTTTATAATTTCATTAAGTAGGCTGACTTTTCAGTGAAGGTGTGGAGTAGACCAATCAATATTTTCAACGTGCAGCCCCAAGGCTACACATTGAAAATATTAATTGGTCTACCCCCAAATAAAGAATATGGACTCATCCTGTTGCTGCCATTGAACTGGTATGGAATATACCACTAGGGTTCAAAGGGTCAACATGGCTACACTACACTGTCGACAGGGCAATATGTAAGTCTTATTTGTTTTTGGGGAGCTGTGGTATGATTTAATCCTCCAGTGTATCAGGGATTAAAATTATTACAGATATTCTCTTTCAATTTGGAATTTATTTTGTTGCCGTCTCGTGAACAAACACGTGTTCCTTTACGCAGAAACCTTTGCTATGCGTAACGTTCGAAAGAGTTAAAGGCTATAGCAGTTTAATCCATATGGGAATTTGTCTGCATGAGATTTTAGCCTATGGAGTTTGTTCGCTAACCAGCATTTCAAAGCTCTCCACGGTATAAGCGTTACTGCAATCAGTCTGTCTGTTGGCTACAGAGAAGTTAATAGAATTAAAGTAGGTAAACATTTTACACTTTTAATTACACCCCAAGATTGCGAGGGTCTATTCGGCAACACTGTTAAATTAGCTATATTTAGAGCAGTTAATTAGCTGACTTGAAAGACGAAAGGTGTGTGGTGGTTTACGAATTGATCTAATGATTTTGATAATTCGCAACAGGAACTTGAAATAACCAGTATCGCTGTGATACATAAGCTGCAATCCAAAGTAGATTATAAATACCGTTAACCCCTTGAAGTCAACACTTCTTTTTGGCCTGCAACAGAGAAGACTTTAACCTTTTTCATTGTTGTTCCTAAATGGGGTCGTCGTAATTTATACTGCCGCCCCCATCTTGTGATTCAGGATTCCTAAAAAAGTTCTATAGTAAATCTATCCGAAAAGGCTAAGGGGCCATTGAAATAAACGGTTACCCACCCACTTTTCCAATTTGATTCTCCCTGCTTTGCCTGTTGATGGGCTGCCCAACCTCTATATCTATCCGAATGAAAGGCTAAACTATTCTGAACCTGAACATCCGATTTCCCAGGACATGATTATGACACGTCGTCCTTGCATAAAGCAAATGAGTGCTCAGTGCAGGTGTGGGGTGTAAACAGAACAATATTTTCAACGTGCAGCCCCACAAGGGCCCTGCGAATCACACTTTTTCAACTCGAAACGAATCTCGAATCGAATCGGGTCTTGTATTCGAACTAGAATTAAACCTCGAATCGAATCAGGGGTGTCTTGACAATCGCTGGGTTTTGCTGTAAACCTTACTTGTTCCAACTGTGATGTTTCAAGTCCCGAATGATAAATTATTATGCCAGTAAATTGTTTATCCAATCAAATGAAGTTACTAAGAGACATAGACTGCGCAATATTAGGTTCAGGATGGCTGAAAAGCACCCAATATTAATTTAATATTAGGTACCCGTCAGCCATTTTGTTTTATCATTACATCCACACGCCTCAGCTTTTAATTTACACGTACGTACATGCTGCAGCGCAGTCGTACAGAAGACCCACCATATAAAATAGCCCCGTCGTATAAACATTGCATTCGATTCGATTGAATGAAACTGTTATAATAAAATGTCAAACCAGACCAAAACATTGGCGGTTATAGAACAAGTCACGAGTGATTTATTAGAATGCGGAAGTAAAATTACTCCCCTTGTTGCGTATGTAAACATCGTCTGCTTTGTTTACATTTTTCGAGAAGTACGCATCATTTAACTATTCGTTGAGTTAACTTCCCCAATGACATTTTAGCATGCCGTGCATAATAAATACGTTACAGGGCGTTTAGTTGGCAGATACAGTGTCATATACGGCTCAGAGAAAACAATATTAGGTTAGGCTTCGTCTCACCTAATATTGTTTTCTCTTCGCCGTATATGACACTGTACCTGCCAACTAAACGCCCTGTAACTTATAATATTCAAACAACATCATCAAGACATGCCTTCGTCGAAGGCATGCCTTGATGATGCAGTTGGAATATTACTTTGAAATGGTTATAGTTCAAAAACAGGAATGGGTGTGAGAAATACCAATACCTAGCACTTGACAGGGCAACCCGCCAGCAAAGGCTCATCGCCGACATTGTTTTTAAACTTTCAACAGTGGTAGTGGCTAGTAAGATTGGAATTAGCATGGGTGGCGGCATGGTGCAGTTGATATTTATGTCAACATAGCGTAAATTACACTCAGTCGCTATTTCTGAACAAACAATTTTCTTCTGAACTACACGCATTGCATTCATGTGAAATGATTCGAAAGAAAACGAATCGGGCAGCAGATTTCGAATCGAAACGAATAACAACCTACGATTCGAAATAGAATCGAATCTCGAAGCTTCGCGAGGCCCTTTGCCCCACGGTCTAAGCCATTGAACTGACACGGAAGATGCCGTCAATAATCAACTGGTTATTGCTATAAAATTAAATGACAGCCTAATGAATTTGGAAAGTGCACCATTTAATGTTTTGAGTCTTTTTTCTTTTGTGTGTGGAAAACTCTATCATCATATGATAAAACATTTCAATAAACAACAAATGGTTTGGAAGACAAGCAGTTATTAAATCCTAGACCTTATAGGCCTGTAGGGATAGAGTATTATATAACGACACAACACAGGTCCGCCAATTCCTCGTTAATAGAATTCCACAGTTTCGTACAAATCATAAACTCAGTTTTGAAAAAAGTTAACCCACTGGCACATCATAAAGGTGGGTTCTGAATATCACATGATTATAGCTTCCACATTAACCCTTCAATCCTGGCGCTCTGAATGGTAGAGTCTTATTGGATGCTAGTGTTTATAGCAAAATTGCCAAGTCTTTCTTTTATTTGTGTAGAAATTTACTAATGATTTAATCTTTCACCCCAGTAGGCATGTATAACATTAAGTTATCACTGATCTTCTTCTGTTCAGTTGTATGTTTCCTATACACGGACTTCTAGTCTTTCCTCTGGCCAACATTTATGCATACCAAGATACCGTTTTGAAAGAGTTAACTCTTCACGCCGATGCCATTGTTGATTCATGGAATAGAACATTATTTAAAATTAGGCTTCAAATGATTAACATTGCATTTATGACACAGAGAAAATAGAGTTACTTATTCCAGTACCGTCCATCGCCGTTGGAAGTAATCCCGTGTGATGTTGCTTCGTAAGGCAATGTTCCCAAACTGTCAGCCGAGAGGACCATGTTCCAATATGACTAAAATTCACTTCCTCTAGTTGGACGAGAGGTCATCTAGTGTTTTGTATATTTACGACTTCAGTGGCATATGTTACCGCCTGACGTCACCAAGTGAAATACTTGAAAAGATGATAACAATGGGAGGAGACTGGAAGTGCATACTGCCTATTAAATTGTAGTTTTCAAAGCCAGTGATTAGTCTTTAAATGTATACCCACCGCCCACTTATAAAATGGCAGAAGTTACTCCATCCCAAATCAAACCATGAACTTGTTCATGATTTGAATAGAGATGGTGTAACTTCGACCTTTATCACACTACTAAATATTTTCCCATAGGCGACCATTATAACGTTCAGGCAATACAAATATGATCGAATCATTTTAATTTTGGCATTCATTTCTCTTGGTCAAGTAGAGACCTTCAGACAACTTTTTCTGACCAGAAAACAGGGAGTCATGCAACAAATAAGAGAGAAAAACTGTCAGGAAGGGAAGTACGGGTCACGTGCACGTTTGTTTTCAGGGAAATCCCAACAAAAACACACTAATAGTCAATTGCATGTTTTATGTCCAAAAAATCATTAAATCACCTCTTTATTTATCTGGAATTCAACAATAATGCAAGATGTCAGTAGAATGTTTAAAATGTTTATTGAAACAATAATTTTCCCAAGGCTCCTTAGTTTTTTGCATCATTTCAAGGCGGGTAACTCTTATTCAGATGTTTAATACAATCACAGCATGTGGTATACTGAAACACTTCCATTAACCCTTTACCTAACCTGAAAAGCAGACGACACTTGCAAAAATAATTCTTGAATAACTAATTTGTTTCATTTTTTGTCTCAAAAACATAGGTTATGACCCCTCGTTGGAACGAGCTCGACGAGCTCGTTCCAATGAGGGGTCATAACCTATGTTTTTGAGACAAAAAATGAAAAAAATAATGAAAATTAATTGGCGATTTTTGATAATAGCGCTGGCCGGTTTTGGCCGTTACGTTAGGTAAAGGGTTAAATTGCGTGCTACATGTGACTGATAGTCATATATTTGAACTCATTCTTTGTTTACTGTTTACACTTTAAAAACATGTTGTTCAGGTTAGTTATCGTGAACGTCAGAGAAAAAAGGTTCAACAAAATGAAGTATAATTGAAACAGTGTGTCGCTCTTGCATCAGTCATGTTTTGGGTTCTACTTTGACACCATCTTTGAATGAACGTAACCTTCTGTAACATTACCTCAATAGCAGCTTTTGTAAGTCCTAACTTGACATAACCGCCTTCACGGTCCAACGATATTCATAAAAATCGCAATTAAAATTTTAGTTTTCAATTTACCCCTCAAAACATCGGTTATGCCTCCCTCATTGGAAAAAGATCGTAAAACGGAGGGGGAATGAGTCATGTTGTTCAAGACCTTTTTTGCAAGTATCCTTTGCTGTTCTTGTCATGTGGCAGTGCTTTACTGCAGTGTCTCTTAGAAACTTGCTTTCCAACACAAACGCTCATCAAATTCTATCGTTTTTCAAGGAAACAACCATTTAAATAAATTTTAAATTGTTTTTATTCTTTTAAACTCTCATATGTTCATATTTATTCAGCAGGTCGATTCACACTGTATTCTTTAAATAACTGATTTCATTGTCTCATTATGGCTTTCACTACTCATTTTTATTCGACATGTTTTTTCCAAATTTCATCAACCCTTTTTTAATTCATGGAAAAATAATGACCTCTTTGTAATTTATATTTTGCATCGCCATGATGTAGCATTAGATGCCGATGTGGCGTTAAGTACCAATAAATAAATAAATAAATAAATAAATAAATAAATAAATAAATAAATAAATAAATAAATCATGTTCTTGTCAAGCATAATGTACAGGAGCGTAGGGCTTTGCGAAGCTTCGAAATTCGATTCGATTTGAAATAGTCTCGATGATTCGATTCGATTCAAGTTGAGCTGATTCGGAAATTTTCGAATCGTCGAGATGTTCAGAAAATCCTACCAAGTGTCTCCTCTGAAACACTTCTCCTATCATCAGATCTCCTGAAGAGGAGATCTGATGATAGAAGAAGAGTTCGAGGAGATGCCGCTTCTGAAATTACTTTGATTCCGTTCAAGAATATTCAACTTTTCTGACTGACCTTCCCAAACAGACGAATTGCCGTTGTATGCTATACTCAAGGGGAAGCTGGCGAAGGTGCGCAATTTACATTTCGATTAGCCGTTAGATTCGATTCAAGATTCGATTCAAATCGAAATCACCTGCCCAATTCGAATCGGTATTTACTTCGAACCGAATTTGAGATTCGCAGGGCTTTACTTCACGATTTGCTTTATGTTAGCACAGATTGATCCTGTTATAAATGGACATCCAGAAGACAGCCACACCTACCCTTTTTCATCAACAGCTATAAATTGTGTTTTGGGTTTTTTTCCAAAGTAGGAAACTTCATTCTCCTTGGTTATTCCGTCTTGTTTCCTCCTTTATTTTTTATTTTTCCCTTTCAGTTTACTAGCAATCAACAAACTATTTTTCGAATACATGGTCAGCCCATTTGCCTTCCGACTAGAAAATGTGTAACGACATGGCCCATTCGACACTTTCGAAGATGAGGCTTGCAGTGTTGGTCGGAAGGTTAAGTTCACACTTTCTGATATTGTTGGCATCGAGTCTGAAATATCACTGTTGATTACAAGCAGGCATGGAAGTTATTTTTATTCAACCTTTCGGAAATAACAATAATTGAAAAAAACACTTCCGTTTGTAAACGTTAATTGAATACGCATCATTCGAAAACTAAGTGCGTGTTACTGAGCTATTAAAAGCATGTGTGTAAGTTCTGGGTTTAACATGTATCCAATTCAAATGGATAGATACAGTTGGAGTGAGTTCAAAGTTCAGTGCACATTGTAGATGGGAGAAAAGAAAATATTTAAGTATCGAGGCTGATTTCAGTGAATGGATGAATGAATTTATTTCCATAAAACAAAACACTGAAGGTATAAGACAAAACAAATAAACAGTAGTAACCCTTCGAAACTGTGTTGTATCTTCCATGTCAGTTCCATGTGGTTATAGCATTGGGCGCCAAATCAAAAGGCCCGCGCTTCGATTGCCTCCAGGGGTAACTTGCGTCCTTGGGCAATGCACTTATTTTCGATTGCCCACGTAGGAGAACGCTTTCGGCGTGTACTAAGACGTTCTGCACATAGTTGGTGCACTTGTCTTCAGTCAGTGCTAACCCTACTTGTGTGGAGTTGGTACCTTTGGGAGTCTGGTAGTTGCTCGGCGCTGCTTGGTGGTTCTCTCTGAGTACTCCGGCTTCCTTCACTCGTAAAGCTGTCTGACACGATCCATGGCAGTCAAAAGTGTCGTTTAACTCCAATAAATAAATGAATAGACAGAACAGCATACGCGTTCGAACTGTCATCTTTTATCGCACCAGATCGATTTGGGCGGAGAGATAATATGGAATGAGAAGCCTTCGGCTTCTCGTTCAATATTATCCTTCCACCAAACTCGATAGTTTACTAAAGAAATTATTAATCGATTTTGGTGGAGGGATAGTATTGAACTTGAAGCCTTCGGCTTCTTGTTCAATATTATCCCTCCACCGAAATCGATCTCGTCCGGTCAGAAATGACAGTTCGAATGCGTATGCTGTTCTGCACGCTGTTTATTGCACGCCTAAAGTTTACTAAAAAATAGTAAAAAATAAAATTATTGCCAAAAATAACCCAAACGAAAAACAAGAAATAGTTAAACAGTCTGCGCACGTGGTCCGTATTGTTCAAGGACAATACACAAATTGTTTTTGTTCGCTTCTGTTTTTGCAAAAAAAAATGTATTTTATGAAAATAAAAGCATAGGCGTGCAATAAATAAATTTATCGTATGACTCGTCCGTTCTGTTCACTTTAAAACATTTGATATTTTGTTTTCATATTAATCAGTGATAAATAAAACCTTCCGTCAATTTCATTGGTCAGTTTCAAAACTACACAATTTGATTGGCTGAACAAAATACAACTGGGCCACCTTTTCATAATTTGCATAATTAGAGTTGGGAGCTTTCATTGGTCAATTTCAAAACTGGACAATTTGATTGGCTAAACAAAATACAACTGGGTCACATTTGCATAAGTTCAGTAGGGAGAATTTACGTTATCTGTCCTATTTAGGGTGGGTTATATTGTATTAATCTTTTACCTAACGTAACGACAAAAACCGTCTCGCGCAATACAAGAAAAAACGCCATTCATTTTTTTTATATTTTCACTTTTTGCTTCCAAAACATAGGTTATGACCCCTATTGGAACTAGCGTGTCGCGCTCGTTCCAATGAGGGGTCGTAACCTATGTTTTGGAAGCAAAAAATGAATTTTTTTAGTTATACGAATATGTTTTTTTCCAAGTGCCGTCTGCAACTCAAGTTAGGCGATGGATTAAAAAGTCATACTAAGTGGCTAAATTGTGCGTGTGTGTCATATGATAAATATAATATGAAATGAGTGTTTTTCTCATATAATATTTATGAAACTCGTCCGAATTTTCCGTTTGAGCGCGCCAGAGGCTCGCCCAAACGGAAAATTCTTAGACTCGTTTCATAAATATTATATGAGAAAAACACTCATTCCATATCCTCTATTAATGTAACGAGGCGAATCCTTACACAAGAAATAATATCTCTTCAAAGATAATATGAATCACATCAACAGAATATGAAGCCTGTGAATTGTGGTATCTGCAGTTCAAAATGAATAACAAAAATGGGCTTCAAGTACTCCACCAGTCCAACGAAGCACTAATCGTATCCGTTATATGGGCATATTACTACTGGGTTCTTGCTCAAATAAGACATCTGTGTAAAACATTGTGAGATGTTGTCCTGAGCCAGCCTAACTTGGAATTTGTGTATACGTCTGTGAAATATATACACAGAACGACACATGCATGTAAATGGGTAAATAGATACGGCAGGAGTGCCAGTGCGGAAGGATAAAACGCGAGGCCACAGGCCATATCGATTAACCCATTCGCATGTGTCATTCTGTGTTTATTACACGACTTCACGTCTGTAAAAGCAATTATTAGAAGGGCACTCAGCAATTCATTTGACAACTAGTCCACTGAGTTCCAATGTGTTCTATGTGCCAGATGGCACATAGAACACATTGGAACTCAGGGGACGAATTATCAACAAAAAGAACACATTTTATCGCCAACAAAATTGGCGGGAGGAACCCGTATTACTATTTTTAGCTATCACTAGCTATCACTAGCGATTCATATTGTAATTGCGGTGCACGATTTGTAGAAAATTCCAGTGAAATTTCGCTTATATTTGAAACAGTCCGTCAACGATTTCCGTTCGGCACATATGTGCGGAACTGATTTTCATTTCCCGCATGGTTTAGCGTTGCTGTAGATGGAGATTTCATGGAGCAGGTGTGTAATAAAAACTATCTCTAGAATTCAACCCTTTATCGTCACGTTAGTAAATAATCTCGATTTAACATTACCCTTGGTAAATGGTTATGAAGAATTAATTCTGGCAGGTGATAGGCAATTTAGGAAGCTTTCAATATATTCAGCCACATGAACCTTGGATGGAACAAGAAATGGCTGATTGAAATGCCACGTGATCAGTGAAGTCCTCATTACAGTACGTCCGCGTATTACTTTTTGTATTATTGCACATGTAATCCGAAATAAATTTATTTTAACTAATCGCATTTACTACATAATCACCGTCAAGAAGCTAATTATAAAATATCGCATACGATAGTCTAATAAACGCGTGACGTCAGAAGTAAACGTCAAAGTTGTAACGTCGAGAGTGAGTTGAATTCGGGAGTGGAATTTAATTAATCTTCTTTCAGGTACGAATAGGAGACGACATATTGAAAAACAATATTCCATAATAACTAAAACTTTACTTTCTCGTCTCGAAAACATAGCTTATGACCCATTCTTGGAACGAGCTTGATGAGTCTTTCCAATGAGGTGCCGTAAGCTCTGTTTTCGAAGCAAAGATTGAAAAAAACATTGGTTGGGGATTTTGTAAACAGCACTGGCCAGTTTTAGCAGTTAAGTTCAGTAAAGGGTTAAAATACACATTATCTGACAAAAAGAAATCTTAAATTTGTCTTAATTTTACAAGAAATTTCTGAATCGCTTCACTAAACTCGATCTGAATCTCAGTGAACCTCGGTCAGGCAGATTTTAATGAAGTCGGTTATTAAATTTCATATCATGACTCATTGGAGATCCTTTATTTATCAACCGACAAAATTTAAATTAAGATATTATTGGCACTCAGAGTGGCAAATTTAAGGTTGGATCCGATTTCTCTCTCCCCACCTTTATTTTGTTTGTCTCGAAATTACAGTACGTTGAGAGTGTATTATAACTAAATCACACATGGAGTGGAGATTCCCAAGCAATAATTGCAAATTTGTTGCAAAGCATAACAAGCATGAGTAAAGTTCCAGCCAATGGACCTCAGGGCTAAACCCGGAGGTCCATTGCCTGAAATATTGCTTGTGTTTTTTGTCCATATGCACAAAATTTTGAAAGTTATACTTTGGGTGAAAACTCCACTCCACGGGTGATTTAGTTACAATCCACTGTCTACACACTGTATCTGTGCGCTTCCTTCCTCACAACGTACAGAATAATACCAATCTAAAAAGTCGAGAACACTAAATTTCGTTTAGTTTTCGTTTGTTTTTTCTTTCAATCTGTCATAATTTCGCAGTATTTCATTTATGACTTCATCTTCTACTGGGGTGGGTATCTCGTGAACAGATCGTGATCTGCCCGAGGAGGAGATCACTTTTATATACAATATAACTGTACAAAGTAAAAACTGAACCATTTCACATTTTTTTTACGGAGACAGAACAGGAATTCTCTCCACCAAAAATACTGAAGTATGCTAACTGACACGAGGGAAAAGGTAACAGAATCCACCGCCTTGAAATGTTACGGAATGTTCAAATGCCAAAAGCTTTTTGAGAGAACAGACATCCGCTCACGTCCAGCTGGTAGTACAATCCGTAAGCTGGTGACATGCGAATGCGTAAAGGTTCAGGCCATCCAAAGACGTTCTGGATAAAATCGCAGATGCACCTCTGCAAATCGATTTTATTCGCACTGTAACGTTTTTGATAAAATTCATTAGCGTTCATGTTCAGCCGAAAAAGATGAATTCGATACTATACATGGAGAGATTTCTTTGATAAATGCAGATTACTGCGAATAGCTTGGTATGAGATGTCGTAATATTCCGTTGAATTGACCGGAACAGATCGGTCAAATCAAACAGAACGCCGTTGGCGTCGTGTTTCACCTACTGAATATGATCTGGTGGACGAGACTGAATTTAACAACCCACGTGGGCGTTTTTCAAGAAATTGCTCAACATGTGCTGTATTCCAAATTTATCCCAAACAGCTCTGAGGCCACTCGGCATCAGACCAGGTATAACGAAGGAAAGTGAACATTTCACGCATATTGGACCAGTACTTGTCGGATCACTTGAACCACTTTCGGCGCCCGGTGTACATGACAGGTGAATTTAGGGGAGACAACTTGCCCCTTCTTTTCGGCTTTGTATTCAAAGAGTAAAATATTACCCTGGCCGCTAATATGGGCCAAGAGAGCGAGAGAGAGAGAGAGAGAGAGAGAGAGAGAGAGAGAGAGATAGATAGAGAGAGAGAGAGAGAGAGAGAGAGAGAGAGAGAGAGAGAGAGAGAGAGAGAGAGAGAGAGACTGTTATAATAAGCTTCAACTTGTTTGCCTTATTATAATTTCAGATCACAAATTATCGACGAATTGAGAAAGCAAGACTCAACTCTATTAATTCCTCCGAGCTACGACCAGGGTAAGTAACACATATGTTAAACAGATTATGGTTTGGCAGTGTCGCAGGACGAAGGCTAAAAGGTTTTCTGTATAATTTTTTCTCGAAATACTGTGGTGCACCATTATATTGGCACAAAATACATTGGTCATACCATATTTATGAAACTCGTCTACGAACTTGCCGTTTTGCCTCGCAAGAGGCATGGCAAAACGGAGAATTCTTGGCCTCGTTTCATAAATATCGAGTGACCAAAAGACTCATTTCATATCCTCTGTTTATCGATGTTCCAATATCGCCACTGGTTTTTGGTCAGTAGGAACTAAAATATGTTGTAAATGCACATGTGCATTGCCACGAAACCTCTGCATTCCATCAACATATTCACTTTTCGAAGACACAACGGAGAAAAAGAGACGTTGGAAAACTGAAAACTTTCGAGAATTTTTTTTTGTTTATTAGTTTCCAAAGTGTGATTTACTGGGATTTCCGGGTTTGATTATAAATGATAACTTCACAAATGCATTATGCAATCAACAATTGGGTCATGTATCCGTGCGCGCAAACGAACACGCTTTGCCGTGGGTGTAATGGGGACTTCATTGTTTTTTGTTTTTTTTAACCTTCTACCTACCATGAAAAAGGACGACACTTGAGAAAAATTCTTGAATAACTATTATTTTCATTTTTTGTCTCTAAACATAGGTTATGACCCCTCATTGGAACGAGCTCGTCGAGCTCGTTCCAATGAGGGGTCATAACCTAAGTTTTAGAGATAAAAAATGAAAAAATAATGAAAATTAATTGGCGATTTTTGAGAACAGCGCTGGCCGTTACGTTAGGTAAAGGGTTAAATAATATAATTATCGTTAATAATGAAAAGTAATAAATAGAGTAATCGCTTCACTGGACTGGTTACGTGAAATAATTCATTCGAGGCGAGGGACTATATTGTAAAACACTCGTGCGCATTCGCGCACTCGTGTTTGTACAACGTCCCTCACCTCTCATGAATTATTTCACGTAACCAGTCCAGTCAAGCGATTACTCTCTATTCATTTATAGCAAAGCTCCCCCCCCCCTTAAGATAGCAGCGACTGAGACACTTTTCTATATGTGCCCAATGAGCGTTCCAACAATCAAGTTGTATATAGAGGTGACCCTGGCTGTCGAACGTGTCGCAAAACCCTAGTTGAAAAAGTTGTGTGGCGGTCAGTAGTTATCACACAATGCATCCATTTGAGAAAAACAACGAGTTTTAAACTTTTTATCGTTAACCCTTGTAAAAAGAACCATGGTACACTATGGCATTGACCTCTAACAGCCTAAAATAGCACAGTATTGCATGGGATGCCAGTGTTCTTTGGGACAATACCTCGGTGTACTATGGCACATTTTTATAAGTCAAAGTAGCGTGTTTTGATCCAGCGGCAATACAAGACCTTATGGTGAAAGTGAAAATAATTCGTGGTATTCCCACCATTTGGTTTAAACAATATTTTTATTTTAAAAATCCTGTTATATGTATACATCGTGTAGAACAAGACTTTCTGACTTTCAAATACAAGTCTAACGAAAATACCGTGGGGAGTTGGGGGGGGGGGGGGGGGTACACTTCATCATGCCGTGAAAAACAAAGCTCGGAAACTATGACAGAACCGAAATAACATCGAGATACATCATACACGTAATGGTTGAATGGCATTCGATGTCCTTCGTTGAATGACATCTCGAGATATACAGTGCAGTCTCAAATATGCTTCTGGATGTAGGTATTGCACAGCATTTGCGTTCAGACAAAAGACAATCCAGTATTTATCTTTTATCTAAACAGCATACTTCTTAAGTATTTGGCAGCTCAGTAACTGCAAAATAATACAATTAGCTTAAGTTTATAACAGCATATATGTACATGTAATTTGATAGAATCCATGTGCACAAGAGAGAGAGCCACAAATATCCTAGATAAATGATGGACTGTCTGACACATGTAGTTTTTCCTCTAGTCTGAATAAACATTATGTTGTGTACATGCAATGGTAGTTAACTGGATAGCAGAGTATTAAGTTGTTCAATATCTGATAACTATTACTATTTGCTCAAGTATACAGTACGTGGAGAGTGAATTGTAACTAAATCACCCGCGGAATGGAGTTATCACCCAAGCTATAACTTTCAAATTTTGTACACATTGACAAAAACACAAGCAATGTTTAAGCCAATGGACCTCCGGGTTTCACCCGGAGGTCCATTGGCTTGAACTTTGCTGGTGCTGGTTATGCTTTGCAACAAATCTGCAATTATTGCTCGGGTGGAATCTGCACTCTGCGGGTAATTCACTCTCCACGTACTGTACATGTAATCTGATAGAATTCACGAGTACAGGATAGAGCCTCAAGGATCCTAGACAAATCAGGACCTGTCTGACACACATGATCTTTTTTTCTTTTTCCTCTCGTTTGAATGAATATTGAGTGTGTACATGCACTGACACGTAACAGGATAAAAGAGTATTATGCAGCTCAATGTCTGAAATATCTTATCACTAGCTCAAGTATACATGAAATCTCATAAAAATCATGGGTGCAAGAAAGAGCCCCAAGTATCCTAGATAAATGAGGTTCTGTCTAACACACATTATTTTTTCCCTTTCCTCTAACCTTGGTAGATATTTTGTGTGTTCATGCAATGAGAGGTAACGGGATAATAGAGTATCGGGCAGCCCAATATCTGAAAAATAATACCATTAGCTCAAGAGTGTACATGCAATCTGATAGAATTCATGAGTACAAGAAAAAGCACCAAGTGTCACAGATAAACGAGCATTTGTCTGATGCACATGTTGTTTTTCCTCTAGTCTGAATGAGTTTCCTGTTGTGTAAATGCAATGATAGGTAACAGGGTAACTGAATGTAAGACACCTCAATATCTGCAAAATACTACCATTAGCTCAAGTTTATCACAGCATAATAAACATTTAATTTTAAAGAATCTATGTGTACAAGAAAGAGCCCCAGGTATCCTAGATAAATGAGGATCTGTCAGACACACATGATCTTTGTTCTTTTTCCCCTTGCCTGGGTGAATATTTTGTGTGTACATGCAATGATAGGTAACAGGACAATAGAGTATTGGGCAGCCCAATATCTGAAAAATATTGCCATTAGTTCAAATATACATGTAATCTGATAGAAGTCATGAGTACACACATGATCTTTGTTCTTTTATCTCTGTCCTGGGTGAATATTTTGTGTGTACATGTAGTGATAGGTAACAGGATATAGAGGATATGGAATGAGTGTTTTTCTCATATAATATTTATGAAACGAGTCTAAGAATTTTCCGTTTTGGCGAGCCTCTGGCGAGCCCAAACGGAAAATTCGGACGAGTTTCATAAATATTATATGACAAAAACACTCATTTCATATTCTATTTATCATATAACACACACACGTACAAATTAGCCACTCAGTATGATTTTTTAACCCATCACCTAACTTGAGTTGCAGACGGTTCTTGGAAAAAACATTATCATATAACTAAAAAATTTCATTTCTTTGCTTCCAAAACATAGGTTATGACCCCTCATTGGAACGAGCTCGTCGAGCTCGTTCCAATGAGGGGTCATAACCTATGTTTTGGAAACAAAAAGTGAAAATATAAAAAAACAATGAATGGCGTTTTTCTTGTAGGTAAAAGATTAATACAATATAACCCACTCTATATAGGACAGATAACGTAAATTCTCCCTACTGAAATTATGCAAATGTGACCCAGTTGTATTTTGTTTAGCCAATCAAATTGTCCAGTTTTGAAATTGACAATGAAAGCTCCCAACTCTAATTATGCAAATTATGAAAATGGGGCCCAGTTGTATTTTGTTCAGCCAATCAAATTGTCTAGTTTTGAAATTGACCAATGAAATTGACGGAAGGCTTTATTTATCACTGATTAATATGAAAACAAAATATCAAATGTTTTAAAGTGAACAAAACGGACGAGTCATATGATAAAATAGAATATTAGCCAGGCCAATATCTGAAAATATTTCCATTAGCTCAAGTGCACATGTAATCTGATAGAATTCATGAGTACAAGATAGAGCCTCAAGGATCATAGACAAATGAGGATCTGTATGACACACATGATATTTTCTTTCCTCCAATCTGAATGAATATTGTGTGTGTGCATGCAATGATGGGTAACATGATAATAGAGTATTAATTTTCGGGCTCGGTTTCGCATTACTTATAGAGTGCCTGTGTGTGTGTTGGCAGGTGTACTTGTTAATGTGCATGTTCAAGGCGTATGTGTGAAAGGGAGAAGGGGAGAAAGCGACAGGAAAATGTTAGAGAGTGGGTATGGGTTTGTGAGTTTGTATATGTATAATTGAGAGGCGGTGAGTATGGAAAATAGAGAAGGGTAAGGATAAGCAGCTACTGCATATTAAATGATTATTTTCTTATTAAGCCCGTTACTCGATAGTATAGGATAACAATAAATTTAATAAATAAAGCTAAATACTTAATTGTCCCATTGTGTATTCAATGACATGCTCGATTATCTCCGTAGAAACATGCTCATACTTCTGTTCTTCGGTCATGCGTGAATTATGCCAAAAATATAATCGATTTCTTAAAATGCCGATGTATAGTTTTTTTTAGGTTTTCCACTGTGATACAGTTTATAGACCAACCAGCATGTGGATTTCGTGGAGTAAATAAATCCAAATTAAACTATTAACGCGACCGACGTCGCCATAATTATTCATCATGGCATTAAGGCGTATGCGATCTTGCAATTTACGAATCAGTGTCTTTAACCGGGATATCTTACATTGACCGCGGTGAAAGGATATAGCAAAATACACCGTTCGTCCGTCCGTTCGTCCGCGCTATAATAGGAAAGTTACGAGTTTTTTTTTGTCCGGACAGACATTATGAGCTTACCGAAATATTATGAGCTTATTTGATATATTATGAGCATAATTACTAAGATATGAGACTTATGAGGCAAAATGCGAATTTTCGGGGTTTATATTAAGGGTTAGGGTCCGTTCAGGGTAGGGGTTAGCGTTAGTTTCACTTCAGGAATAGTGTTGGGGGATGTAACCGTTTCTATGACCTCCGAAATTTGGGACCGACCGTCCGTCCATCCGTCCGTCCGTCCGCCCGTGCTTGCATTTACACATCCGCAACCTCCAAATATGTGTTTTCTAATCATTTTGAATATAATTTTCTTTATCCCTATTTTGTCTGCACCTGCACTAAAAAGTAGATGTAAATATATGCATATAGAATTTATCTATAATACAGACCCGAAGGTCCTGTTTCCATCGACGGCATTGTATTTTTGTTTGTAAACTACGACAATGGGGGTTGATTTAACATCCTACCGCATAAGTATTGGTCTCTTTAATGGTGGAAGGATGGCGTCCCCGTCTCATACCGATGTTCAATTAGGTAACTTGGTTTACATGGTTTGCTGCTTTGGTTTTTTTGGTTTATGTCTTACAGTGTTTCTTTTACTCTTACTGTGCGAAGATATCGAACTTAACCCTAGAGAGAAACCTGATATGTCAATTGTCCATATAAATGTTTGTGGCCTCCATCAGAAAGTTGATTTACCGTGGAACTCAGCGACTATGACGTCATTGCTGTGACCGAATTTAAACTCAGTAGCGAAGTAGACAGCGCACGTATTTCTATTCCAGGATACAACTATCCTCCGATAAAAAAGGATCGTAGCAACGATTAATGATAGGGGGTATAGTTATCTACATTAAACTTAAACTTTATTATAAAAGTCGTACTGATTTAGATGTTCCGGGACTTGAGTCATCTTGGACAGAAATTCGCCACACCAATAAAAAAACTTTTACTTGGAAGTATTTATCGGCAACCGTCTGTGCTAAACCTTTACTGGGATCTTATTGATGAATCTCTATTATTGGCTAGAAAAGATTTATCAATGAAATGAGTAGTAATGGGTGATTTTAATGCAGACTGTCTAAACACTACACACCCCAAAATCACACATCTAGAAAATATCCATGGTCTAACACATTTAATAACTTCACCCACCCTTGTTGCAGAACCTACAAAGTCGCTACTAGATTTGCTTTTAGTTTCCTGTCCTTTACTAGTGACGCAGTGTGATGTTATACGACTCTTTTGTAGCGATCATCATGCCTCGATCGTACACCTAAAATCTGAAAGATCACTCTATAAATCATACCAGCGGCAGATTTATAATTACAAAGAAACTGATTTTAATAGAATGAATGAATTGTTTGCTAATACAAACTGGGATGATTTATTTGAACCTGCAGAGTTAGACACTGTGGTTGCTAATATTACAACTTATATCACAGAAACGACCAGGGGGTTTACACCTTCAAAACTGCTTCCAATAAGGCCTAATGATAAACCTTGGATGAAAAAACAAAATATGAAAACTAATGAGAAAGCGCGACCGGATCCACAGAATAGCCAAAGACAGAAACCGACCCCAGGATTGGGAACATTTTCGTAAAGTACGACATGAGACAATTACCGCTGTCAGGTCAGCAAAAAGGAATATGATATTAAAATGCATAATTATGTGTCAAACAACCGATTAGTCCCCAGACAGTGGTGGAAAGTTGTAAAAGAAATTTCCAAACAACAGAGCAATTCAGATATTCTATTTCCGCCATTGTTTGAGGGCGGAACTGTTGCCTACGGCCCAAAAGAAATTGCTAATATTTTGAACGAACACTTCATAAATTGGTGTGATACAGTCAAAGATATTCCATTGCCACCGATACCTGTAAATGAACTATCCATTGAACAACTGGTAATTACCGCGGAGAATGTTAAGTCTATTCTGTGTAAATTGGACATAAATAAGGCAAGTGGTCCTGACCTAATAAATAATACCATACTAAAATACTGTTCATCACAGCTAGCATACCCATTCACTCGGATTTTAACCTGTCTTTGTCAATGGAGTATTTTCCACCTGCTTGGAATCAAGCTCAGGTGCAACCAATTCATAAAAATGATTCAATAAATGATAAGAAAAATTATAGACCGGTATCCCTGACAAGTTGTGTCAGCAAGATATTTGGAATAGTTGTGTTTAATCATGTTTTTAATTTTCTAAAAAAAAAATCGTCTGCTGACAGATTTGCAGTCTGGGTTTATTCCCAGTGATTCGACCATGTATCAATTGATTGATATTGATAATTCTATAAATATAGCTCTGGCTCAGCATAATGATGACCGCCTGGTTTTCTGCGATATTAATAAGGAATACGATAGGATTTGGTTTAAAGGTCTGGTACACAAATTACACGGCATTGGCATAAGAGGCAGTTCACTGTCGTGGTTTCAAAACTGTCTTCAAAATAGAGCACAGCAGGTGGTGATTAATGGGAAAAGACACGAGTAAAATATATTCCCTCAGGACCGCCACAAGTGTCCGTGTTAGGACCTTTGCTTTTTAATATTTATATCAATGACACTGTTAATGAATCAAGTTTTCAATCTCACGCCATATCCACTGAGATCAATAGATTCCTTTCGTGAAATATTAGTCATTATTGTTCATTTAAGTCTCGAGGTTCTGTATCTGTTTACATACTGAATTCTGTGTTAGAGGTATATCAACCATCTCCCTTTGCTCCTGCTGCTTATTATGTCTTCCCTTCCCAGAAGGGAGACATATTGTTTTAGTGCATATTCTTCTTCTTCTTCTTCTTCTTCTTCTTCTCATACAAACTTTGTCCAGGACATAACTTTTTTGTCTTTTGACCTACACCTTGGATACTTGGCATGTGGATGTATCACCATGAACCGGTATGCAGTGTACCATAGTGACCTTTATGTGACTTTGATCTTTTGACCTGAAGGTCAGATTTATGCGCTTTTTTAAGGGAAACTGTCTGGACCAGAACTTTTTTGTATTTCGAGTCAGGCTTTAGATATTTGGCATGTGGATGTATCACCATGACCCAGTGTGTAGCGTTCCATTGCGACCTTCATGTGACCTTGACCTTTGATCTGAAGGTCAGACTTGTGCTTTTTTCAAGGAAACTTTGTCCGGACCAAAACTTGTTTGTCTTTTAAGCCAGGACTTAGATATTTGGCAGATGGATGTATACCATTATGACCTTCATGTGACCTTGACCTCAAGGTCAAATTTATGTACTTCAAATAAGGAGTAATTGTCCAGACCAAAATTTTTTTGTTTTTTGACCTAGGACTTGGTTATTTGACATGTGGATGTGTCACCATGAGACCGCATGTCGGCTACCTCGATGACCTTCATGCGACCTTGACCTCTGACCTTAAGGTCAAATTTATGTACTTCAAATAGGGAATAATTCTCCAGACCAGAACTTTTTTGTTTTTTGACCTAGGACTTAGATATTTGACATGTGGATGTATCACAAGGAGACCACATGTCATCATGACCTTCATGTGACCTTGACCTCAAGGTCAAATTTATGTACTTTAAATAGGGAGTAATTGTCCAGACCAAAATTTTTTTGGTTTTTTGACCTAGGACTTGGTTATTTGACATGTGGATGTGTCACCATGAGACCGCATGTCGGCTATCTCGATGACCTTCATGCGACCTTGACCTCTGACCTTAAGGTCAAATTTATATACTTCAAATAGGGAATAATTCTCCAGACCAGAACTTTTTTGTTTTTTGACCTAGGACTTAGATATTTGACATGTGGATGTATCACAATGAGACCACATGTCATCATGACCTTCATATGACCTTGACCTCAAGGTCAAATTTATGTACTTTAAATAGGGAGTAATTGTCCAGACCAGAATTTTTTTTTTTTGACATGTGGATGTGTCAGCATGAAACCGCATGTCCGCTACCTTGATGAACTGCATGTGACCTTGACCTCTGACCTCAAGGTCAAATTTATGTACTTCAAATAGGGAATAATTGTCCAGATCAGAACTTTTTTTGTTTTTTTACCTAGGATTTAGATGATTGACATGTGGATGTATCACAATGAGACCACATGTCATCATGACCTTCATGTGACCTTGACCTCAAGGTCAAATTTATGTACTTTAAATAGGGAGTAATTGTCCAGACCAGAATTTGTTGTTTTTTGACATGTGGATGTTGAGCTAGATCATAGATATTTATAACCCCGCTCCCCAAAGGGGAAGTTGGGACATACTTGTGTCTCTTTTGAGCTAGACCATAGATATTTGGAATGATTGTCAATATTATTCATGTATATATAATTTGCAGTGCATTAAATAGAAAGGAAGGGGAGACATATGTTGTAGTGTGCTAAAACAGTTTCTAGTTATTACTGAATTATGTATTTATGTAGAGTGAGGCTACTTATAGCCATAGCCAAACCCTTTTCTATTTAAAGAAATAAAATATGTATTAAAAAAATACTTCTAAGTAGAATTGGGACACCTTAAGGTGTCGTTCAACAAAACTTTGGGAAAATTTTTGAAATTTTCACCAGTGCCCAAAATAGTGATAAAAGAATTAAACAAAGTCATATTTTATATCAAAATGATGACCAGAGTACAAGGAAATGGAATATATGCATGTTTTTACGAAACATTTTTAAATGATTTTGACTACAGGCAAGTAACGAATCGCAAAAATCAACGAATAGATCGTTATTCCAATGACAGGGCTTCAAATAAATGACTTCGAACTCCAGACTCGGAGAAGGCACATTTTACCATTTCGTCTCCATTGTGTTACAAACGCCTTAAATAAAAATGCACGAAAAACAAATAAGCTTGCATTAGAAAATCATGTGGGGAATTCGGTCACATGACGGCTTTTAACTAAAAAAGGCACATCGTGAACTTGGGCAATATATTGTTGTCAAAGTTCTGGGAATTGCAGAAACGGCCGTATTCTCCACAAACCTGCAAGGTGATGCAATTGAAAACGCTCAATACATTCACGGGGGAAAGTTACATTGACAATCCCTTATTGCGAAAAAAAATTCTAAATTGTAGGACTTTTCAATTTCCTTATGCAGGGATGCCATTTTTAGAAATGGATCTCTACACCCCTGTATCGTAATATTAAAAGTTGGTTGTTACGATGCGTAAAATATTAAACTGGATAAATGGGATTCAAAACAAAAATATATTCACACTAACATTAATATTAATCGTCCAACTTGTGTTTATACGACAATATCATTTGACTGAAGGCTGCACTATACTTATCACAACTTCCTGTTTCCATTTCCATGTTTGCCTGCTATCCAAATGATTTCGAAATAAAGAGAACAACGACGTTTCAGCTGTCCACCTTCAGCGAAATTTGGGAATATCGTAACTTTTACTTTCTTTGCCAAGCAATTACATTTAGTGTCAAATCGATCTACACCAATCTCATCGCTTAAGCATTGTAATATGAAATTGGTGCTACCGAAAAGGCTTGTCAGCAGACAACACTCCCTCGTGGCGAGAACCGCTTCGCAAATTACAGAAATGAGGCCCAAACAAAAATTACAGATAAATGAAATCATTAACCGAAATTTTCGTGGTTTTGTTCACGTCTTTCATTGCCTGCCTATCAGATTGGATTAATCAACAAATAGGCAATTATGGTTGTAAAATCGGCTGGTTGTAATGACGACCAACCTTCCAACAAACGTAATACAGGAGGACGTTAACGTTAACATTCTTTGCCACTAAAATACATTTAGTGTCAAATCGATCTACACCGATCTTATCGCTTAAGCATTGTAATATAAAATTGGTGCTACCGAAAAGGCTTGTCAACAGACAACATTCCATCGTGACGAGAACCGCTACGCAGATTACTGAAATGAGGCCCGAACACTTAAGAAAATTACAGATAAATGAAATCATTACCCGAAATATTCGTAGTTTTGTTCACGTCTTTCAATGATTGCCTATCAGTTTGGATTCAATCAACAACTAGGCATTTTTTATTGTTGTAAAATCGGATGGTTCTAATGACTGCCCACCTTCCAACAAACATACTACAGGAGTTTGCAAACAAATTATGCAAATTGAAGCGTAGAATGAACAGTCACACACTCTAAACCAAGTCTGTTGGTCGATACATTTTTTTTAATGTGGACCTATTAATATTGATTGTTGTTCCAATCCTTGTTGCCGTAGTTCATTTTATTTATATATTATTTAAAAGGCAGTTGTCATAAATAAACACCAGAAATGACACACATGTCATAATAGCAAAAAAAATAAAATAAATAGGGGTATTTTATATCCCTAGTTTATCAATGAAATCATTTTTGCCAATTTGCCAAGAATATTAAACCATCTTCAACTATGAGGTATATGAGGAATAATTACTACAAAGTGTTCCCATTGCGCAGTTTTAATTTTTCCTTCATGAAGTCACTTGTGCCTCCATACCTGTTGCTCAGGACGGTATGGGGTCGACCCCTGATGAACTTTCTTAATCAAAACAAACAACAAAACAATATGGCAGCATTTGGGAAATGTGATACCTTGGTCTGGAATTAGTTTTACTGCTCATTTTTCTCATGAATGAGGAAAAGATTTCTCCGAGTCAGTACTAAAAGGATTACAAAATAGTACCATTGAGTTTTTTTAGGGTAGTTTATTGTTAAAACCTTGTTCTCTTACTTATGCCATAGCAGACTTTCAGGCAGTGCTATCTACCACATGGCAGCAGTTCCATGACAAATGTCAGTTCCCACATATTCCATGTTTCTTGCCAAACATTTTGGTAAAAAATTTACTGGGGTTATTTCTTTCTAGCCATTTTTGGACTTTGGAGAAAATTTCCTGATATTTGACCAAACCTGGGATGGACGTCCCCTTAAATACTCGAATACGAATACAATACTTTATTTTGCAGCATAATAATATAACAGTATACAATTATTTAAACAAAATGAACTCTATTATACTGCGGGGAGACAGCATAGTCACAAGGACTGTCTTCCTGTCGTCCCCACATAACGGCTAAATGGAATCTTCACAGCAGATTGAGCCAACATTTTGATTCACTGGAACATATCTATACGCCTGGAACTTAATTAAGCATCCCTGAAGTGTTTCATGACAGTGATGTTGCTGTTACTGATTATTGTGTTTTAATGATTGCTATGTCCTGCAGTACATTTCATGCCGTGAAACATGATGTTTATGGTTGATAGCGTACCCCAACACATCCGCTCGTCTGTGTGCTGCATGCTACCCACGAATGGCACCCAAAAATACTATCATCCACATGCGATATCTGGGTATAAAACCAGAGAATTTGTCACTTCTCTTAATGATAAATGTTGACATGACAAGGATGAGACCGTCAGAGGCACTAAGATGGCAAATCGTTGGCATGCATGCAACTGCCATGTCATTCAAAGCTATTGGAAGGCAACTTGGCTATAGTCATTCTGCCATCAGTAGACTTGTCCGAAAAAAATCAGCAAACCAACGATGTTAAGGACCGACCAAGGCCTGGACAACCCCGAAAATATGTTTCTTTGGAATATCGGAGTCTGGCACGCCTCGTTAGGCGTAAACCCTTTGGTTCAAGTGGGACTTTGTAACGCCTTTGGCTCCCCAACAGACGTTTGTGCAACAGCTCTGCCCGATCAGCATCAAAGACGACGTTTGGAGTGGTGTCTGGCACGACAACATTGGAATCTCAGGACATGGAGGGGAGTCCAATTGGTCTGACGAGACTAGGTTCCTGCTTCGCGTCACAGATGGTCGCATGAGAGTTTCGAGGCATAGAAATACTGCTTACGTGCCCAGGAACATCAGACCTACTGTTCCTTATTGTGGAGGACAGTAATGATCTGGGGATGCCTCTCTCATGATTGTAAACTTGATATGGTGACTGTACGTGGGAATCTCAATGGTCATCAGTACATCCGGGTCATTCTAAATCCGGTTCTCGTGCCTCATTTTGACAACCACCCGCTGGCTACTCGCCCTGTATTCATGTACGACAACGCAAGGCCACATCGTTCCCATGCTGTGAGAGCATTCCTTCAGACCAACACTATTACAACACCACCTTGGCCTGCAATGAGCCCCAATTTGAATTCCTTAGAACACATCTCGGACTTTCTTGGACGTCGTGTGCAAGCAAGGGATCCGCTTGAACAGAATTTAGCCGATTTGGAAGCAGCATTGCACGAGGAGTGGCAGCAGTTGCCTCTGGTCCGTATCAGAAGGCTCACTAGTAGCATAAGGAGGAGGGGTCAGGCTGCCATCCAGGCACGTGGTGGATACACTCGCTACTACGTCAGACACTGCTATTGTGTTCGGGAGATCACAAGTTACATTTTTTTGTCAGTAATTACCGGAATTGTTTCATCATGGACCGTTCCAGCACCATACTTGTCGAGAGAACATTTTTCCATCAAAAACATTAGTGACAGATATGTGTAATTAGCGCCATTAAAATACTGCATATTTTCAACATTGTATTGTCTTTCATTTGACAATAGACCATTCTTTCCACAAACAATCACTTTTGGCCATCTTAAAGATAGCATGAAAGTAATGACAGTTTCTATTAACACCACTGGAGAAAAACAGGGCGTGCTTAATTAAGTTCTTGGTGTAAATGTTAACCACCATCTAGTTGAAAACAACAACATATGTAAAGTCAGTCCTTATTGAGAGCTCTCCCGAGAAGATCCCACGGTCCACAACGAGACCGCCCCGCTGTACCATGTGAATACAGAGTAGACCGAGACAGCACCATGGTCCACCTTGTTACCTAATATTGAGGTATCTCAATTTAACACTGGGCGAGGTAACAGAACATTAATGACTTGAACGATGATTACTTTGGTCATTACTAGAATCCGGACATGCAGGGTTACTACAGACGACATTAAGGGAGTATGAGCTAGGCATTTGTTTGTAAGAATTCTTTTACCTTCAGATCTGGTGAAAGCTTGAACCAGTGGTTCAATTTTATTCTCCATTCTTGGAAAAGTGTGGAATGGAAGATTAGCTGTAAACTGAATACGAGGTTCGAGAACGTATATCTTGCCTGATTGTCTTGGATTTGTATAAAGTTTGAATGTACTTTAGAAACTCACAGGCAGTCTATTATGGAACCAGTCATACATAAAGAGAACGGCATAAAGTTTGTATAGATGTTTGAATTTCAGAATTTTAAATTTTCAAAACAGGGGATCGGTGTGTGAATTGTATTTTTTTGTTGTTGTCTATAATTCATATTGCTTTTTCTGCAAATTTGGGATTTGGGACGCTAAAGATGAGTGACCCCAAACTTAGATGACGTAAAGAATATGACAGTGTAACGTTTTTAGGACATCCCTCGGAAGAATATTTTTGGCTTTGTTAATGCATTATATAGCTCTTGACATTTTTGAACAAACAACAAGTATATGTTGTTTGGAGGCCAAATTTTCGTCAACTGTTTCGTTGTAATATTTGTATCGTTTGTGGAGATAATTCTGTTCTCTATATGATATAATTCACTATGACTATAATTTTTGTTAGGAACTGGAGTAATCCTAGTAGGGAAAGCCCGGTCAAAGGCGTTTTTGAAGCAATCCAAAAACATATTATATGTACCATCAGGGTAATTCATATTACAGACACATAAGAAGTTGTAATTAGACAACAAGTTTTTAAAAGTATTGATATTTCGTGTATTAAATGATCTTTTTCAAGTTTTGGCAATCTGCAAAAGTTTTTTGCTAGAGACGTCAGTGCAGAATGTGGCTAAATGATAGCTTACCTCTGCATCAATAATTCCAGATGCTGTAAGGTTAAGGTCGTTGCAAAAGATATGGTCAATCAATATTGCGGAATGATCACTGTGTCTTGTCGGTTTCGTAATAACAGGCACTAAACACAGAGTCTGTGAACGAGTTTGTTTTGAAATGATTACCAAAGTTGAGTAAGTCAATATTGAAATCGCCCATTATATAAGCTTTTTATTTTCATTATTTACTTTTTCCAGTATTTGAGAAAGGGTTGTTAAGAAGGGGTCAGCCTCTGCATTAGGTGCCGTATTATGTATATGATACCAATAATACATTTTTCTTTGACAGTTATTTCTATGAATAGAGAGACTCAAGTACATATGGAATGAGCGTGGTTAGGTCGTGGCGCACTTTGTATGGTGTGTCTTCGGTAATGAACATCCCCACACCTCCTCTACATCATCAGAGCTGGGGCGCTGTCTGGTAATTAAGGGATGGTAGCCTTCAAGTTCGTAATTGATATTTTCCTTAATATTAAAAAATTATATTAATCCTATTATATCAAAGAAATTGGAATCATGTTGAAGTTAACAAAGAAGGTTTTTTTCAATTTTTCCCAGTTCGAGTTCAGAGTTCTACAATTTAGGTTAAATAGGGAAAAGTACTTGTTTTCCTTGGAGACTATATTATGAAGATATTCTGGTGTGCAGTATTCACACTTATGGAAAGAATTGGGTTGGGATCCGCGCCTGTGTTTCTGGCAATTATGTTGTTATATTTATTTATAAAGTCAAAGTTTTCATGGTTTTGTATCTCTCCAAGAGTGACGACGTTAGCCATGATCTCTGCTGATGGTGATTACTTTGAGGCCAATGTACTGGATGGAAACTTTAACTGAATGAACCATTTTGTTATAAATCTACTGCGAAGAGAGAAAGTAAAAAGATACAAATGTGTCAACATGACGAAGTACAAATACATGCAGTGCGGCAAGGCACTGTGCATAGAGGTGGTCATGGTGAAGCTGATTTTGCTTGGTGTTTTCGGCTTGGCATAAATCCTGGTTACCAATTGCTGGTTACTACCTCTCTTTTAAACCGTTTTAAAACAGGTGTTGACATTTATCAGGGAATTATGCAGGGAGTAGTGTGAGTCTCAGGTCACTGCAAAGGATTCAACGTTTATACGAAGAGTTTGGACAACACTACAATTATCCCTTTGGTATTGGATTGTAGTGTAAGCTCCTTTCATCGACACGAGTAACCACCGCAAAGACATGCACGTACCGCGGTCGCTTTATATATATATATATAAAATTCAAATCAAAGAAAATGTACTTGAATTAACTGGCTTCCTCAAACATGATGTGCCTCTGGTTGTTGAAAATGTCTTTAAACCCAACGAGTGTATAACTAATAAATATATTAACTGGCTTACCTGAAATATTAAAAAAAACTGTCATAGTCTTTTATGAGATTATTGCCTATCAAGATATTTTATCCATTGTTCGAATGGATTCTGGCATCCATATGGAAAATAGTGTCGGTTTTAAACTGCGTTATGAATTATCCATCTTTATCTCGCAAGTGTATTGGTCAATATTGGTGGAAATTCTTTCATCACATTCTCCATCAACTATTGATCGCATCATACACCGACTCCAAACACAACTTCAGACTGGCCTTGGCATATCTCTCAAAGGTTAATATTAGAGCCAGATAGTTAACACAGAGAACAAGAAGTATATACCGGTGGAGACTGTAACCCCTTCAAAGCGGTATGCATGTTTGTTCTTAAAACAAAAGTTGTGAGTCAGTGAGGTAACATTCATAATTTAATCCTACAGCCCTATGAGGCTGTAGGATTACGTTTTCACTGAACCACCCATCAAATGCAATATTCGTCGATTTCGCTGTATGCGAAGTGTGTAAGACGATACTATTCCCAGCGACAGCGTGAAATGCGTTAATATTGATCTCTACTCAAAATCTTCCCCATCAGCCAAAACATTATTCTTTTGATCTATTGTTCAGTCAGGATTTCCTAACATATATTACAAAATCAACGAGAGTAACTGACAATTCAACCTCCCTTATTGGGCATATTTATAAACAAATTTAATACGCAGTGGTAAAGCAGGAATACTGATCACAGATTTGGCTGATCATTTTGGCACTACATTTTTACACATGTTCAATGTTTAAGTGTACACATAGAATACATTATGCAATAATTTCTTCAGACTACATGTTGAATTAATTTTCAAATTCATGAGCCTTAGCAAACAGGTGAGATAAAAAAATTATTTGGACGCCCTGTGCATTTCTTTTAATCGCCCCATAACGTTTTCCTAATGTATCAGGGCACTGATCTCTACAGAACTGGATTGCTTGCACGTCAGCGAAAAAACGTCACCACTCAGTCTCCCTCATCCCTACATAATGGCGGCAAGTCAGTCAACGCGATAAATCCCCCCAATCGATGACGTTTGATATTTGGCAAAGTGAAAGCTGTTATGCTGTGACTACAGACACAGCATAACAGCTTTCACTTTGTCAAATGTCCTGATGTTTACCTAGCACGAAAACTTGTTACACATTATAAACTTTCTAATCGCTGCACTTATTTTTTCTCAATAATAACTCACATTATATTGTAATAATCAATTTTAATTGCCGCGAAAAATGTGCCTATCATCAACATATTAATTGTTTACAGACATTAAAAAGTACTCTTGAAAAGAGATCGACGATTTCAAGGCGGTGGCAAATTGAAAACCTTCAAGAATTTTTTTGTTGAGAATTGCTTATTTTCAGGAACCCCGTCCCTCCACCCATAAGATGGCGGCGGTGGAAACACTTTTCTATATGTGACTAACGAACGTGCCAGCAATCCAGTTATATAGAAATCAGTTTATCATATGACTTCTCCGTTTTCTCGGCTAATTGCCGTTTCATATTTTCAATAAATATTAATTGTTGCTTCATAACACCTTCAGTTGATTTGATTGGTCAATTTCAAAATAACGCTTTCTGATTGGTTATCACCGAAAAGATCCGTGTCAAATTAATGCGGTTATGACATATGACTACGTGCGGCTGTGACGCGAGACAATCGAATGCATGACATTCGAGGTGAAATTCCATTCTCTAACCCTTCTTTTCTATCTAAAAGATGTCTTTTGGTAACCGTAGTGTCTTATGATGATCAGAATATGAAATTTGTGTTTTGGTCACGCGATATTTAAGAAAATCGTCTACGAATTTCCAGTTTTGTCTCGCCAGAGGCTCGGCAAAACGGAAAGTTCTTATACTCGTGTCATAAATATCGTGTGACCAAAACGCTCATTCCATGTCCTCTATATCTCAGGGTCAAATGAATCAAAGAGAAGGATTACAAAGTTTAAGACTTATTGTTTTTCACTATTATAGAAGCACTGCGTAATAAGTTTTTGGGAAGAGTAGTGACGGTTGTAACGCCATATCTAGTATAGGTATAAAATATTCTATGTTAAACATACAGAGAAAATTCGAGTGCACGATTGAAGCTAAAAAAACCCTTGCTTGTTATGTATATAACAGACAGGCAGAAACGGGATAAAATGAAATTACAGGTGTTTTTATTGACTGTTATTATTTTCCAGTAATAAAGCGGTTGAACAGCCGTATTATTCATAATATGTACGTGTGCTTACGGCGATATTTATTTTTTGCCTTTCAGATACCCGTGCGACAGTTTTCGTGGACCTGTTTGTGGATAGCGTTGATTCTTTAAATGAAGCTTCAATGGTAAAGTTTTTCAAATACGCTACTTTTAAAATGCAAGATTACATGGCAGCTACAATTAGCAAGAGCCAATACTACAGAGCCGTTATAACTGCTTTTTCAGAATTGTATTTTTTGTCAAACACAAAAAATGGTTGAAACAAATCATTAACTCTTTAATTCCTGGAGATGGGCATGCATTTTTGCTGCACTTTGGCAGTCTACATCCTGTTGCTTTGCAATACTTTCTTGGCAAGTACTGGATGCCTATATTTGGCATCCAAGACGTGTCCAGAAATGTATGCCGAGATACATGGGATATAACTTGACACTTTACCCAGAGCTTGAATCAGGCCACCTGTTCTGTGGCATTAAAAGGTGATCAAAGTCGGAATTCGGCATTTAAGGGTAAATTAATTGTGATGTCTTCAAAATTCTGACGCTTTATTTCAGTCATTTATGTTCAAAGTTAAAACACTGAATGACGAAAAATACAGTTACACAAGAGCCCTAATCTTAGCAATCACCACCCATGTCGGCGATATAGCACAGACGTTTCTGCAATACTTTAGAAAGCCTTTTTACAGATCATTAAACTTTCCAACTCGGTGTTCCAGAAACTAATCGTCTTATATCGTCTTTCCTTTCGAGAATCGTCAAATCCATTTTGCTTTTGCCTGGAGTACCGTGTTAATTTATCCCTGTCCAGGCGGATAGGTCAGATTTGGCAGTCGAAACACGGGGACTGTTCGAGAGATGTTTCTCCTCCCTTTACTCCAACATATTTAGAAACTTGGAAAAGAAACATATTTCAATATAATAGCTTTCGATGAATTTGATTCGAATTTTCAACACATGTTAGAGAATGGTGGCCGAGTGGATAAGTTCGCTGGTCTCTGACGCCAGAGGTTTCTGTATCGCTTCTCGGTCGGAGAAAGTTCTGGTGGTGTTCAAACAAACACTCTCTGCCAGCATCAATTGTGGGCTTGATGCTGTCACAGCATACATCCTATCGGGTGAGGACGTAAAATGGCTATCCGCTGTGCTGAGAGAGACACACTCCGTGGAGGCTAAATATCCCTTCGTAGTATTCCAGAAAAGGGAGGTCACAAAGTTGCCACTACGAATGTCATCCGACACACTTGCGCCATTTGGAGAGGCGTTAATATAAGTTGTAAAACCTGCTCGCCAATCCTTGTAAAACAAATAAGCTTAACACAAAACAAACAAACAAACAATCCACGTAAACCGTCTCAGATTTAATTATATATGATTTTTTACCCTTTCAGGTGAGTTGCATTATTGTGCCATATCATATTAAACAACAAAATGGTAAATCTATTTTCTATTTAAAAAAAAAATGCAAGCAATTATTTATTCCCACATCCCCATAGAGCTGGAGGATCAAATTATTGCTAAATCTCGTCACAATTTCGCGTTATCGTTTTTCGCAAAAATATCAGTGTCGTGTTGAGAGGATTAATTTTTTATTGGTTCATCCCCAAGCGGATTGTTAAATTTCTTTCCACTCCAATTTATGAAAACTGTTGACCCGCTTTATCACTTGAACGTGGAAGACCCAGTACCTTGTCTGTGACCAGGGCATTCATAACATGGTTAATTCTTTTTGTTATTGGACTATCAAAGCTAGCCACGTGTAATTGCATTTGGTTTGTTCTACATATTTACGGGGAAGTCCCAGACTGTGCAAACACGTTTTTGCCTCCGACAAACTCAGCAAATACGTGGTTGCAAAATGCCGATGTAGCGTGGTAAATTGACATTTTTTAACACTAACGCTGCTGCTCGCGACTATTGATGTTCTGCACATCCCAGAAGACGCAGCTTCGTCTGATTAATTGTTGGAAATGCTGATAGCCCTTCCAACAATTAATGAGATGCTAGAGCTACAAATTTTATTAACAGTCCTCACATGCAGACATATATACAGGTTCTGTGTATATTGTAAACCTGGGCGTGGCAGTAGCCCGAGTTGTACTCTCCACCCGTCGAAAGGATTATTTAATTCTTACGTCTTCTTAGCCATCTACTGGCGCACCTCTATAAAAGCGACGCAGACTGACATTTCTTTAACTGGTAGAGTGCTGGAAGCCCATATTTGGGCTTTACTCTGATGTGCAGGGACTGTAATATAAGGGCCTCATACTCAGTGGATATGCTTCATGTTATCTTCGAAGTGAAATTATTTAGTCTGTGTAGATTTGTCTTGTTACAATTTATGGGGGAGTGCCTACAGGCACTCTCCCATAAATTGTAACAAGGCAAAGACATGTGAAAAATTTTGATGGTCAAAAATAATTCAGAAATCTACCAGTTAATTGCCAGATCTTTGAAAAAAACCAATGATTCATTTTAGCCATTTGAAGTCATAACCAGAAAATACAGTTCTCGAAAATACTATTGTAGAAATTTTATAGTATTGTTAGCTATGTCTTATTTGAGTTGCTAAATCGCAAGAAGAAGTAACTATTTTGTCTCTTTATAGATTTTAAACAGGCGTTTGATACCGTCTGCCGAGAGGGGCTCTGGCAAAAATTACAATGTTTGGGAATATGGGGGCAAATGCCTAACGTTTATTAGAAATATCCATTCTGGTATTAAAAAGAAAGTGTGCGCGAATGGTAAAGTTTCTTAATATTTCCCGTGTTTAGCTGGTACTCGTCAGGGGGAATATTTGTCACCCTTTCTCTTTTGCATCTATTTAAACGATCTGGAAAATTACTTGCTTTGTCGAAATATAAATGGTATCGAATCCTGAGCTACATATATATCTCAGACTACTCGTACTACAATACGCAGATGATACTGTCCTCATGTCAGAAAGTATCAACGATATGCAGGTTATGGTAGATAACTTTGCGGATTACAGCGATCAGTGGAAGCTTACTGTTAATCGGTCAAAAACGAAGCTATTTGTGTGGAGAAGGGGACGGGTGCTAACTGTGACTTGGAAATGAAAGAGGAATCTATTGAGCAAGTTACGGAATTCAATTATTTGGGAATTATTTTTTCAAGGGAAGGTTCCTTCATAAAAACGAAACTGAGGCGATGTATAGTGTTCTTAGTATGCCAATTGGATCTCACTGATAAGTTGGCCGTGCCTATTTTACTTTATGGTTCTGAAATTTGGGGTTTAGATGATAGACAATGATAGAACGTTTACATCTGAAATTTCTAAAATACATTCTAGGGCTTAAAAGTAGTGCGCATAATTTTATGCTATACGGAGAAACTGTTAGATATCCGTTGATTATCGATGCTAAAGTGAGATAACTGAACTACTTGGCGAAACTGATCCAGTCAAATACGAATAAATTAGGTTCGCATTGTATAACTACTCGTTAAACATATACAGGAGTAGGAAAATGCATGGTTAAAATCGGTTTAGATGATACGGAATGAGATAGGTAACCCTTGTAAATGGGACCATCAAATAGTCGACGACACCAATACTCTACAATCATTCGTAAGAAACTTTTTGCAACTGGTGTATGAATAAGAATGGCATAATACTTTAATAAATTCTTCTAAAAGGGTATCGTATAAATTTTACATTGGGAAGGGAGAAATATTTAGGCATCTTAGATTATAATATCCGAGTCCAGCTATCGAGATTTAGACTGTCCAACCATCGTCTCCCACTCGAAGTCAGCGGTTGAACCACAACGCCGAGAGAGGATCGTGTTTGTGGTGTATGTGATGGAAATAAGACTGGAGATGCATACCATTATATTATGGAATGTAAAGGGATGTTGGTTTCTCGAAGGAAATTTCTTAAAACTCCTTACCATACACAGCCTAGTGTTTTCAAATTTCAAACTTTAATGAGTGAATGTACTGAAGAAACGATACATAAAGTATGTAGATTTATAAAACAGATATCGAAATAACTGTATGGTAGGAAACAGTAAACTAAATTCCAATTACCGCTAGCAACTGGTGAATGTGAATAGGTTAGGGAGGTGGAATATGACACACTCCTATGTCACTTCTGGGAGTGATGTGGTAGTGACTCATGGGTCGCCTCCTAATAGTCCTTGGCCCTGGCTTTAGAACACAGAGGAGATTTTTTGTTCCACGCCAATTTGTGCTATGGTCTATTTTCATATGTACAGGGGGTGGCCATTTTTACTTTAAGGTGGGGAACATTTGATGTCTCCAGCCTGAAGCCTGGGCTACAGATTGGAGACGTCAGCTGCTCTACCTATTACATTATCTGGCTGATGATGAGCGTAAAGTTGTTGGGAAGATGCTGCAAAGACGTACGGGGGAATGATCTAGAGTATAATATATGTGAAAAAATACAGAGGTTGGTGCATCGGCAGCCTGACCTAGACTGGCGCAGGAAAATCAACTTGACAGAGGTTATGTTGAAAATTATCTTATGTATACTATAGACTCGTTGTACATGTTATTTTGAATGTTTTAATTTGGATCCTATATTCCGGTATAAGGGGACAATGGGTGAATAAATTGAAAATTGTTCATTGCTTTCATGATTCCGACAAAACTTCCTCAAATTCCAAAGCCTTCACGTTTTCGCCCCACCCCCTCCCTCCATATTCTATCGTATGCTTTTTTCACATCTAGGTCAGCTGTCTAGGTCAGCTGTCTAGGTGTGGCTTTTTGAAAAGCACGACTTGTCGCACCGTGTTATCCATCACTGAAACAACCGCGTCTCGTATATTGAGAAGAGTAAGATAGACCAGTTAAACAACACACTGCGCCTGTCTGGATTTGGCTATACAGAGAGTTAGCTCTTCCTTGCGGTTCTGCGAAATGGCCGCGTGACGGGATTGGTGATGGGGGTGTAATTTGTCCCCATTGGGATATTTATTTCAAGTACAACCGCATCTGGCATGCATTCGTCGAAGGCATGCCTTGTTAATATAAATGGATTATTTCGAACAAAAAGTTAAAAAGCTCAAGATTTGGGGGAATGCACTTGTCGAGAAATAATATATGCATGTAATAGTCGTGACGAAACTTATTATTTAATTACCATGTACCCTACTCCAAAGTGGGCATGCTGGGTCCCAACCACCCGCATCGGCAGTTCATTTGCATGACCGACTGAGTGTGTGTGATGTAGACAAGGTCTCAAATCTTGTCTCTGCATAAATTATATAATTAACAATAAGAGCGGATCAATATTTTAGCCTCCAGCCCAGACTAAAATGCTCCAAGTAGGAAAAGTATTGAAGACGGGGGTTTAACATCCTACTATCCACCCTTTCTCCACACACCTGATTCTTCGAACTCTGGTTATTATTTATTTATTGACCCTGAATAATAAAGATATCAAATACAAATGAGTGGCCCCATTTACGATTTAAGGGAGCTATTAGTGATATTCTAATACTACTGTTACAAAATAGCGTTGTCCTGGACTGAGGGGCGAAAAACGTGAAGCACAGAGAGGATGCGTAACTCTATGGAACTCTTTACTGTTTGTGTGAACCATTGAGAGTGGGAAATAAGTTGCAGGTAAACTAGAGCTAAGAGAATCACGATTATGCGCTCGAATCGAATCAGGGAAACTTCGAAACCGAGTCGAATCACTTTCCAACTGTTACGATACAACGGCTAACTTACTAGCGCTGTGTGTCTTCTATGTGCATCCAGTATTAATAAGCGTACTGGTAAGACTACTTCGCACCATCGAAACTGCAAGTACAAGTAGATGGACCTCTCACTTGTTTCTGAAAGGTTAGGTAATTTATTACTTTCCAAAGTGTGTTTTACTGGGATTTCCGGGAAAAAATTCTTGAATAACTATTATTTTCATTTTTTGTCTCAAAAACATAGGTTATGGCCCCTCATTGGAACGAGCTCGATGAGTGGTCATAACCTATGTTTTAGGGACAAAAAATGAAAAAACAATGAAAATTAATTGGCGATTTTTGAGAATAGCGCTGACCGTTTTGGACCGTTACGTTAGGTAAAGGGTTAAATAAATATAATAAATATAATTACCGTTAATAATGAAAAGTAATAAACAGAGTAATCGCTTGACTGGACTGGTTACGTGAAATAATTCACGAGGGGTGAGGGACGTTGTACAACCACGAGTGCGCGAATGCGCCCGAGTGTTTTACAATATAGTCCCTCGCATAGAATGGGGTCAAAACCTATATTTTTGAGACAAAAAATGAAAATAATAGTTATTCAAGAATTATTTGTGCAAGTGTGGTCTGCTTTTCATGTTAGGTAAAGGGTTACTCTCTATTTATTCATGTGGTAACCAAATTTCCACATGGACCAATACATAAACCCCATGTGCACCGTACTTCCATTAAAGCTTTGAAATTCTAATCACTCAAAACTATCACTATCAAAACGAGTTGGAAATGTATGAAATCCAAAACTTTCCGGATTTCGAATTCTTTCGAATAATCGAGATGGTTTCAAATCGAATCGAATCAGTGAAATGTTTCGGAACCGAATCAAATCTCGAAAGTTCACCGGGTTCTACGGTTAACAGTCAGAAATGTGGTGCGAACGTCACAAGGAGTCATTTCAACAACAAAAAATCTCACATTTAACTTGCACGGTTCGTGATGTTCGTTTTTCGTCGGGGTATATTTGTTTTCTTAATACTGTTAAGGTGCCACCCGAGTACGATTAGCCGATTATAATCGATTATCTCGGTCGATTAATCGACTAGTAAATTCAGTAATCGTGATATCCCTCATTTCACCCCTTTCACCAAGAGAGAGAATTAGACATCGGGGAAATGCGGAAATGCAGATCTTCTATTTATTGGTGTTCAAGATTACATATTTTTGCACAATGGCTAAACCTGCGGGAGTCTTCGAATGTCTTTGAATAGTTAAACAACATAATGTTTCCGGTCAGTGCTCTGAGACACAGGCTCAGGATACGTAATATCTGAGTACATCATGGGGTTGTGTAACCCCCCCCCCCCCCCGAGACCTGTTCAATAAATTTCTCGTACTGTAAAGTTATTGTAATCACTTATTAAATCATTATTACAAAATGTTCGAAGTGAAGATATTTTGTAATCTGAATCTCCTTCCTTTACTGCTTCCAATAGAAAATAATCAAGTACCTAGTAAGTTCACTCTTTTGAATACAATTCAAAGACTGTGTCCTTCTTTCTGTCACACGAACATGCACGAAAAGGTTCACGCGCAAAGTTCTTCTTTTAATTTTAGTTAACAATAATTTCGTTCAGAGGGTTTGTCTGTATGGTTCGCAAATCTGTTCATGCCTACATGACTATTTACATTTCAAAGAACACGTGTAATTATACTCTCAGCTTCAATTGCCAAATGACATTCAACCCCCTTGGCACCGTCAAACGCCGGCTTTTATGTGCTCGGCAGAATAACCAATCACAACAGTTTATTTTAAGTATGATAAAATAGCAATGAACGTTTTGTGTGTGTGTTTGTAGCAATTGAAATTGCTTTTCTTACATTGGGTGATTGTGGCAATTGAAATTCCCTCACTCCAGAGATTAAGACACTTTCCAACATGTACAGTCCTTATCTATCCAATTTTACACACGTTACATACCTGGTTTTCAAGAAACAGTTTTTTTCTCTTAAAATAGATTATGACCACTCATTGGAACCAGGGTACCGACCAAAGGTGGGTGCACATCAAGCTGCGAACAGTGTCAACGTCTTATCCGTAGAAGTTTGATAAGGAACGAGATCTAAATTATTTTTTTGTCTTCAAAATTCTCCAAAAATACTGTGGAGCACATTGATAAAATATGAAGCCTTCAAGTTGAGGTGCCTGCATTTCAACCGACCGACCGACCGCAAAACCCACCCAATACCCACCTACCCAAATCCCACTTACCCACCCACCCAGTCCTGTAATCAGAACTGTACGTCATCATGAAATCTTCGTGGTACGGATATTCCCCTTCCCTTCCCTTCACAATAAATTAAACTGAACCGTGGGCACTGACAAAAAAGATGATCTTCTATTTTCAGGACTTTACTGTAAATATTATGCTGATACTGAGATGGGAAAATCCGTCGATTTTACAGGGCATCGGTTTCAAAAACACTGCGTACGTGGAGTTGGACTCCAAGATAGTAGAGAAGTTCTGGACACCAGACTTGTACTTTCCGAACGAGAAGAAAGCTAACTATCACGACATAATGTTCCCTAATAAAATGCTGAAGATATACCAAAATGGAACAATAGATTATATATCAAGGTACGGAATAAAAATGACGTAACAGGCTACTTTTTACTTACAGTTTTCTTTGAAATCAACTTTTTTTTAATATTGTATAGTCTAGTTGCATACTAAGTAATGCCTGCCGTAATGATGCAGATGTGTTATGATGGAGGATAGAATGATTCCCCCAATCATTTTCTTCCCTCCACCTCTCAATCCGTATCTAACATGGAACGCTGGTAAACTTGGTACGCAAATAGGTAGACACATAATAATCAATAGCTTTATACGTGTTATTACAGGTAATTGAACGGGGTGGTATTTATCTTTCTAACAGGACTGTAGCCGATCCGTTAGTAAGGGGGTTATGCACTGAGCTATGATGGAGATAGGAAATCCCAATGATGCCGTTTATATTAACTTTATTACTTTAGCTCATTGAGTAACACAACATTTGTATTGACAGGGTGTGTATAAAACTGTGGTCCAACATAGGTAGGACTAATTCTTGCAAACTTCAGTTGAAGGAGGAGTTAATCTTGGAATGAGAGGTGACTTCGCAATTTGGGTATGGCTGGTTGTATAATAATAGTTATGACAGCATTTTACGCACACCAACCATTATTCTATTCTATTAGTATGATATTTTTTAACTCCTTGCATGCTAATGGCAGATATTCCTGTCAAGGACAGGATTTCTCTTGCCACTGAAATAAGTATAATTGGGGCACTTGTGGTCCAATTGTCTCCCTGTAAATTGAGCGAATTATTTCATCACTGATTTCTTGGGTTAAATTTGGAAGAAGTTTTCATCAAATCTAGTCATGGCTGCTTCAGAGCATCCATGACTAGATTTGATGAAAAATATCTTTAAAATACTCAGCGTGTTAAGAGTTAAAGGTTGATCATATGGCCAACATATTCACATTTAAGACTTTTTTGTGTCATTTTGTGACGAAAAAGGTGTTAGGAGCGATAATTATCCTAAAAAATGTATCCACCTAAAATGTATCCCCCAATAGGCATCCTCCAGTATGTATCCTCCAAGAGATATCCTCCAATAAAACATGAGCATGTCATAGGTATCCTCCAATACCCAGATGGACATAAGCGTCGTACGTGGAGTCATTCATTCGAGTAATTACTCGATCACTTATTTCCTCGATTAGATTCGAGTCGTTCGAGTAATGCCTGTTCAATTTATTACTCGATAGCTTATTTGCTCGATAAGATTCGAGCTGTTAGAGCAAACAGGCTGTTTTCAACTGCGAGTAGTAGTGGAAGCCAAGTATGATAGTGGTATGGACCGGGACCCGCAGTAGTTGTTTTGTAGTGATACAGATGCTGAGAGCCAAGGTAGTCAGTAATAAGTGTGGGAGACTCTAGCACAGGACATACGTGGTACCTAGACAATTGCAGTGTTACAGACCAGTAGTAGTGGAAGTAAAAGAGTGGAAGCTAATCATAGGGTAGACGACGGCGACAATGAACAAATCAGCAGTAGTGGCCTTGGAGCTATGAAGAATTGAGGTGGACTAGATGTCAGGAACAGAACAGAACATTCTTCAGATCGATATCCTTCGAGAAGTATCCTCCAAAATGTATCATAGAAAATATATCTTTCAAAAGAACATCACCATTTTATAGGTATCCTTCAGTAACCAAATGAGCATAAGAGTGGTATGTTGTGTTGGGTCATTCGTTCGTGCGATTGCTCTGTAGTTCATCTGCTCGATAAGTTTCGAGTCATTAGAGCAATACATGTTCCTGCTCGATTAACTCTTTACCTTAGAAATCACATTGGACTTCGTTATACACAGGAGAGATAACTCTGCATGGGTGGGTACAGATTACGGGAAATAATGGTAATTATAAAACTTAGACGAAGGCAGAGATCATGTCTAGATCGACTGCTAGGATAGACAGAATAGGGCCTGTAATAGGTAGAAAACGAGGTTTCTTCAAGAATCTGAGCCGGCGCCTTATAACACTACGTGCTACTCTTATTCTCCAGGATGTCGCACAAAAATGTAATTTGATGTTCTGGGGTCCTTAGATTGTCGGGGTTTTCGTAGTAACCGAAGATTCTGGGAAACTCTTATAAGTAGGATTCTGCTGAAATCCGAACAAAATTGGTTTTGGGTGGTTTGGTGATTTGTGATATTTCTCCGATCTATTTGGGTATTCAGATTTACTCCTATTCAGTCGCACTCACCCCTGAACATACTTCCGTCCAATTGCAGTTTATTCGGTCACATAGCAAACACGTGTCGTCATAGATACCAAGATTGCTGCCTACAGTATTCAAAATGGGCGGCGGAAACACGTATCACCCTAACTATTCGGTCACATAGCAAACACGTGCCGTCATAGATACCAAGATTGCTGCCTACAGTATTCAAAATGGACGGCGGAAACACGTATCACCCTAACAACACGCGCTGGGTACGCGCACTGACACCACGTATTGATATGGAGATGACGTCACAACATGGCGATTTACGCGTGCTACAATGACAACTAAACATGACGTAACTGGGACACGCGTTAATGATGTCACTCCCTAGATTCCCCCACTAGCTTCCCCTGAATTGGAACGATCTCCACATCTCCTACTATTTATAATATTCCGCATTCAGACCCTTCACCCAACACAGGCGATATTAGAATTTATTATTTTAAATTTCATTTTTTTCTATTTTTTCCAAAAGTTTAACAAAACCATATCATGTGACCCCTCAATGGGGTCTTATGATATGGTGGTGTTGAAAGTTTTTGAAACATAATATTTTTTCAGCTGCTGAATTTGCATATTACGCGGTCGGATACTGCCGATTCGTTAGTTAAAGGGTTAATTGATTTGTCAAAACACACGAGTCGCCGTTGCACAAAACACTTGAGTTGAGACCGAAACATATACGGATGTAAGAAGGTGCAATATCTACAACTCGAGATTCGATTCGTTTTAAAATCTTCTGCCTCATTTGATGCGAGATTCAATTGGAAATTTGAGATTTGCAGGGCCCTAATATTTTGGAGTGACACTTTAGCACTAAAACAATTAATCTTCTCAGTTCTTCAGGACCTTTTGACTGTTCAATCATCAAAACGGAATCTCCGCTCATCCACACAGCTCAGACTTCTTGTTCCTTATTCCAGTTCCACCTTGGTGAATACCAGGGGCTTTTCCTTCGTAGGTCCGCGACTCAATTCATTGCCAGTGCATATCCGGGCTTCCATAAGCGACTTCAAAACAAAACACAAGTCCCATCTCTTCCGAGAGGCCTTCGACATTTCGGCTGCCTAATTTGATCAGGTTTTCTTTACTTCAGCGCTTTTAGTACGCAGCTCAAATATGTATTTATTTTCCATGTAAAGCATTTTAGAGCACAACCATGTGATTTTACGCTTTATAAAAACTGTGACGACTTATTATTATTATTATTATTATTATTATTATTATTATTATTATTATTATTATTATTATTATTATTGATTTCTTGTGGCCAAATGATTTCTGTACAACATGCCGAGCTAACATATCAGGTTTCAATGGCTAAACCTAGTTATGAAATCCTATGCGGAAGCACGCCTGTTGCACGCACAAAATAGTGTGATATCAAATGGGCGTCGTGAAGATGAACGATCCAGGAGGGGAAAGGGTGGACACAAGATTTTATCCGAATGTGGTGGCTTAAGCGGACTATTATTTCAACTACATCATCAAGGTATGCTTGGCGGTATGCTTAACGAAGGCATGCCTTGATGAAGACGTTGTTGGAATATTGGTCAGTCGTGATTACAATTGAAAACTGAAGACTTTGGCCATAATTAAAAAATGTATCTATTAGTCGTGATGCAATTTTTTATTTAATTAACACGTAATGTACTCCGAATTGCACTCCAAATTGGCCACGCAGAGCTCCCAACTGTAGAATTGGTATCATAGATGTCCATTTGTATGGTACACTGTGTATGAGACATAAGTGGAAGTATTGAATGTAGATCGAGTCTCGTCAGAATGTACATGATTACTAGCAAAAGCGAGTCGATATCTGAGACTCCAATCCAGACGAAAAAGTCCCGAGCGGAAACATTAATGGACAGGAGTGTCACCCTTCCCCATACCACCTTCACGTCGACCTTGGTGCCAAACCGCGAATGCACGTCTCGTGTATTGCTTGGGGTCGTTGAGCATCCTGTAAAGATATTACATGGATATAAGACGTAAGATTGTCCCGAAGCGTACAGATAGTGGATAAAGGAAATGGCGATGCAAGATTGGAAACCGTTACCCAATCAGTCTATTTGACGGATCATACCTCCAGACAAAGACGTCAGAAATAGGACCGGTTACCGCAAACTTGGCGCAACCACTGACCTTAAAAATAGAGCTGTTTTGGCGACAAGCGTTTGTCTTCAGTGTTGGTTTGAGACACAACTGAGGCTATTTCCGCAGGGCACCAACAAGAACTGCCATGACACTGTCAAATCAGTTGAATGTCTTCTTTTTTCACAATTATAACTGCGTATGTGACATCACTGTTTCAACACTGGCGCCCTGGATGGTGTCATCTCATACAATACTGCCGACGGCGAAATGGTCAAATCCAATCATCATTGATAGGGAGGTCCGTCCGCCTTTTTTCAATATAACTTCATTGTTGTAATTTGTCACAATCTATTTTTAATTCTCTTCCAGGCTATCACTTACGCTGAATTGCCTAATGACTCTAATGGACTACCCATTCGACAAGCAAAATTGCAGTATCCAAATTATGAGCTGTAAGTGGATTCGATATTGTCTTCTATTCTTTCATTAATATCTTAAGGCAGAAGATTCAAGTACGTCGTTCTAGTAAATATAAAGTGTTCCGTGCTGAAACTGGTCAATGAGCATTAATAAGGGGAGTCACAGCTTTTTTAATGTTTTTCCATGTCGGCAATTACCATCTTGGGTGCGTTTGTTCTTTGATATGATGTATCGAAGTCGAGACCTCATCACTGTGCAAATATCGACGAGCCAATTTCCCATAGTGGTAATAATCATTTTATTTTATAATATCTCTTCCAAAAAGTGGCCATCCCATCCTTTAAACAAGGAATTATTTTATTGTGCGCGAACCAAACCACAGTGCTAATATCATGAATGATGCGCTGGATTAAAAACAACGAAAAGAAATTCCCGTTTCTTTGAACTTCAAACAACTAATGTTGGAGGGTACGTGACATTGGTATGCATACTAACTCAGATGGTCTTATTGATAAGTACTCCAAAGGCAGTGACCTCAACGTATGTCAAAAAGGAACTATTTGTTTACTTTTGTGAGCGAGTGCGGTTTCGAAAATTTACCTTCCTTATTTCGTTCGTGCGAGGAGTGTTGCTACCCTCAATACAGAGTTTTGGTTCGTCAAGACGTTTGTACTTGTATTTTTACTATTTGTGGAGGAAATAAGTGCTTGATATTAAATAAATTATAAGATTGAGCGTCAGTAATTGGAAACCTATAATTGCCCTCCCCCCTCTTATCTGAATAGACACACGGAACACATGGCTAGAAGAAATAACTTCTTGGTCAAGATTTTTGAAAATATTTATTGATTGCCCCTACTACTACTACTACTACTAACCCCACATCGTTTTTGAGCGCCTTCGGTGAGCAAAAACCATTGGACTACTACTACTACTACTACTAGTACTACTACTACTACTGTTTGTGTAGTAGTAGTAGTAGTGCTAGTAGTCCAATGTTTTTTGCTCACCGAAGGCGCTCAAAAACGATGTGGGGTTTGCTAACCCCTATCGAACCAATAAAACTACACTGGTAGATCTATCACACGCAATGCCCATACCCCAAATGGTCGAAGAATAAAATGATCCAAGGAGGCCACCGAGACCGCATGCACAGCCCCCCCCCCCCCCCCCCATCCCTGGGCGATCTATCGGAGTTTGTTTGTTGTTAATCGCCAGGCATGTGTAATCTGCCACTCTTGATGTTATTCTCGAACGAGGTGACGCACGGTCCTCATTGGCAAGATAGTCTGTCTCCAGTTGTGTTAATCCCACTTGTAGTTTTGGGGAGGGAATCTTTTGCTGGTCTTCAGGAATGTGTAATCTACCACTCTGGTGATACGATCGCAACCATTGCTGACAGGACTGTTACAGTCTGTCTCCAGTTCGGCCACGTGTGTCACTGAAGGCATATCTTTATGATGTAGTTGGAATATTAGGCTGTTGGGATTCTAGTTAAAATCTCAAGACTTCTTGGATATTTATTAGTGAATAAATATAATATACATGTTACGCAACTTCTTATTTAATTAACCGATAATGCACCGTTACTCTAAACTGGTCATGTAGGGTCCCAATAGCTCGAAAGTTGTTTTACGGAGTTCCATTTGAAAAACCGACTATGTGTGTGACAAAATTCCAAGAATCAAATCTCGTATTTTAACCCTTTACCTAACATAAAAAGCAGACGACACTTGCAAACAAAATTCTTGAATAACTATTTTTTTCATTTTTTGGCTCAAAAACATAGGTTATGACCCCACTTTGGAACGAGCTCGAAGAGGGGTCAAAACCTATGTTTTCGAGACAAAAAATGAAAAAAATAATTAAAATTAATTGGCGACTCGTGTGAATAACGCAGGCCGGTTTTGGCCGTTACGTTGGGTAAAGGGTTAAGAAAGTACATGATTACTAGCAAGAGTGAATTGATATCTTAGACTCCAGTCCTGACGAAAATGTCCAGACTGGAACAAGTATCAGAGCGTCCCTAAACATTCCTTAGTATGCTTCACGTTTGTAACATCAGCCGTGATTGGTCAATTTGCCACCTTCCAAAAGTCATAGTACTGGAGTTTTGGGGCAAAAAAGGGTACTACCGGAACGTTCTTCCCTGGAGACAGGAGAGTGTAGAAAATGTAAGCTCCACTTCCATTGATCGGCGTCGATTGGGATTTCTCAGCACCAAACGCTGGCTCCGTGTCCGTTTAACTTTTTTCGTCACCGGTAGAACCAAACTTACCAACTAATATATCATCTTCAGTGGGTGTGTTTTCAATTTTAACTGCAAACAATGAATTCAAAAGAATCAGAGATATTAAAAACTCAAGTGTTGTTCACCACTTCAGTGAATCCTGAATATGAGTTATGACTTCAATCAATTATATTTCCACAAGTTTTGTACTCCTCGACATCACTGAGCCTCCGCCTCAAGTTCAAAATAAATTGTTTCACTCCGCTTAATTCTATCAACTATCGTCGTCCGAGAAACATGAATTTGTTTTCCATTAATTTATACCACTTATCACACAAGCATTAACAACGAATTATAGCATGAACAGCAGGATGCAGTTGTAAACACTGGCATTTGGTGATGCAGAAACTCCCAAAGCGACGGCACTTGTGACAAGTCATTCGAAGAGACGTCATTCCTTCGAAATGACGTCATGTTTTTGGATTCGACTACATTGGTTTTGCAAGATTGATGACACGTTGCAGTTAACGCTTATCAATGAAAGTTATTTTCTGTTCGGCCTAATAAAATAATTAGAACGTTTCTTTTCATGTTCTATCGGTCGATAGTGCCTGAGTTGGTGTGATTTCTGAAATAAAACCTGAAACAGCGAAGCTGCTTCAGGTTTTATTTCAGAAATCACACAAATTCAGGTACTATCGATCGATAGAACATGAAAAGAAACGTTCTAATATTATATTATTACCGCCCTTGGATGAAGCCAAAACTTGAATAGAAACCATTACCATGTCCATTCAAATATTGTCCACACGGCCTCTTCTCGATTATATGTTAAAGTACCTGTTCTGAGATCACAATGTTTGTCATAATTTGATCAAGACTTTGAGTACAGGTAAACCGTCCCCTGCATATAGTTTTGAAAGAAAGCCGATTGTGCCAGGTTTCCTATAGCAGAAAGGGGGCTATCGCTATTCTGAACCTATTCTAAGGAAGGCGTTAATCGCTCTCCTTTTATTGTCAAAACTACAGACCTTTGTCAAACTTGATAGCATTTCACCAAGAAGAGAGCTATGTTATAAACTTGTAGTTAGTAATGTATAAAAAGTTGCGAGAAAAAATAACTTTTCATCCAAACAATAGGTTGGTTTGTCCTAACGTTATGCACAGAGCTGTTGTTTCGAGGCGGACGTTGACACCGCCCTCTCTTACTCAGCTGATTTACAGGCGGCAAATGTCCACCTAGTCAATTTGATGAACTACGGAAGTCTAACATTCGGGAAAAAAACAGGTTTAAAAATTTTCCCATTTTTTCAATGAAACGACGAAAGAGCGCTCTTAGCGAAGGAAAGATTCTTCATAGATAAGTTCAGGCCCAGTTTAAATCGAGACTAAAAGGAATTGCTCTGTCAACTACAAAAACACTCACAGCCACCCACGATCATGTGCCGAACCGAATTCAGGCCCGCTTGTGGCCCTGATGCATAATAACCTCTATCTACGGTAAAACTGGGCGGTATTACGCCCCGGCGAGACTTGGATAATATCCAAGGCTGCCTGCATCGCGCTACGCACGTAAACGATCAAATAAACAAAACCAATACAGCCCCATAACGCGACTAATGTAAATTAGAATTCATTTGTTTGGGAGGCTGAACTGTTGCCTTTCGTAGGACAAATTTCGACTTATCTTGTGCCAGCTCAGTCTTACCTACGCATAAAATCGACTAACCTAAATTAGAATTCATTCGTTTTGGAGGAGAACCTCAAGCATGTGTGTATGTGTGTGTGTGTGTGGGGGGGGGGGGGGGGGGGGGGGGTCAGTAATAGGGGAGACAAGCCTGGAGTTACCTTGTTTATACAAGCAATTCCTACCTTACAATTACTCATTTAATACCTTGATATCTCCTGGGTTTCTCCGAGCTGGCAACCCCTAATTATGAAAACACACAACTTGTAGATTGTTTTATTTTTGAAGAGATGTATATATCGAAATATATTAAGTGAAAATTGGGCAGAGGTTAGATTTAGAAAACAAATATGGTGCGGTTCAAGTACTGCTCGTCAGTCAAGAATAATATAATGGACACAACATTATACATAATAAGTCCTCTATGTGCCGACGGTTTGAGACACTTAGGTTATTTAGGTTATTGGTGTGGCAACCCCTACCGTGGAGTGTAACAGCCAGGACAGTATGGGTTGTCACACTGATAGCTTTCTCGATATGAGGACAGAAGTTAGTTCTTAATTTCTCTTTAAATTCTTTTCTATTTTCTATGTCTCGCAACTCAGGGTCCAGTTAGTTCCAGATTTTCGGAAGGGCATATGAGGGCAGTCTATCTAATGCATCTGTTCGGGTTCTGTTGATACATACCAGTCCTGATTGCCCTGTACTCATGTGTGATTAACCCTTTACCCAACGAATCGGCCGCATCCGCCCGCGAAATATGCAAATTCAGCAGCTGAAAAAATATTATTTTTCAAAAAATTTCAACAAAACCATATCATGTGACCCCTCTTTGGAACGAGCTCGTCGAGCTCGTTCCAATGTGGGGTCACATGATATGGTTTTGTTGAAGTTTTTTGAAAATTTAAAAAAAATGATATTTAAAATAATAAATTTTGATATCGTCTGCGTTGGGTAAAGGGTTAAGGGATTGGGGAAGTAAAATAATGTTTGAAAGATTCTGGAAGTTTTCCATTTTTCCAATCAAACATAAATAGACAGGCATGTAGTTTGTACAAATCGGTGATCTTCAGTATTTTATCTTTTATGAATAATGGGTCTGTATGGGAATTATAATTTTTGTTGTTTAATATTCGAAGTGAACGTTTCTGTATTTTAGTAATTTATTGATTCCTCTTGAATTCCCCCATATTTGAATACCATATAATAAGTGACAGTGGGCCAAAGAGTAATAGAGCATCTTCATGACATGTTGAGGTAGTAGTTTTTTTTGCTTTATTCAAAGTATAATTTGTCCATCCAATCTGAGAACAAACTTTCGACATGTCACTTTGATAAGATATGTGTTCATCAATGTGGATACCTAAAAAAATCAGAGATTTATCTTCTTCATTTGAACCCACCCTTTTTAATTTTTTACTATTCATGAAAATGTCAGGATGAATGCAACTATTAGCTTGCTTTATGATTTGGGTTAATAATAAAGTATTTTGTTTTGTTGACGTTTAGGACGAGTTGATTTGTTGAGCACCACTCATATAGATTATTGAATTCATTATTAAAATGGGTATCTATGGGACTGGTATTGGGGACTGAGTCATGAGCAGTTGTGTCATCCGCAAATGACAAGCGTTTAAGAGTTGCAGAACGACTGATGTCATTTATATATAACAGTAATAAGGCCGTTCCAAGAACAGGGCCCTGTGTGACCCCACATGTTAGTTCGGTGAGCTCAGACTATTGTTCGCCATATGGAACATACTGCAATCTATTGGAAAGATAACTTTTAAACCAAGTATTACTGACGCCTCTGAATCCACATTTTTCCATTTTAGTTATCAATATATTGTGGTTTATTGTGTCGAATGCCCTGGAGATGTCAGGAAATGTTGCTAGTGTGTGGTGTGTTTACTTTCCTTGTTATTTTCAGAACCTATAGTTTTCAGCAGTTGCATTACTAAATGTATGGTAGAATGATTTTTCCCAAATGCGTATTGATGGTGATGTAAGATATGAAACATTTCGAGGTATTTTATGATTCTGTTCCACACGAGCTTTTCTGATACCTTAGAGAAAAGACTGGTAAAATACTTATCGGCCTATAATTATTAAATGCGTGCTGATCGCCACTTATAAAAATCGGAATAACTCTTGCTATCTTCATCCTATCATGGTAAATACCGTAGATAAAGGACATATTAATGATGTGGGCAAGAGGGGAAGCTATTATATTAATTGAGTGTTTGAGGAGGTTTGTATTGATGCCGTCACAATTCTCACTATTTTTAGACTTTAGATAATTAATAACAGAAAATACCTCGTATTCAGTTGTTGGCATTATGAAGAAACTGTTTGGTTGATCACTGTCCATGAAGTCTGGAAAGTTTTTCTGGGATACATTTATTTGTTCGTTTATACGTTTCCCTATGCTCGCGACAATCGTTGAATTCTTATGCTATTTCAGCTGGATCATTTATTTCTTTATTATTTTCTATTACGAACGATTGAGGCAAAGTGACGGCTTTGTTCTAAGTAGGGCACCATTTATAATTTGCCATGTTCTGCGTAAATTGCCTTTATTTTCTGATAGTATGTTAGAACAGTACATTGCTTTACTTTGTTTTTTAATTTTGTTAAATATCTTACAGTAGTTTTTATATTTTCTAATATTCTGCTCAGTTGAGTATCTCAGTTTTTTGTTATAAAATTTAGATTGATTATTTGATGAGGTTAGGAGCCCCTTCGTCATCCAGGAATTTCGTTTTACGAATTTTTTTCTTAACCGAATATTTTTCAGCGCAAAGGCATTCTCGAAAGCGGATTGGTATATGTCCATAAAAAGATTTTTTGTAACATTCGGACAGTTTGATTCGAATACAGGGGAAAAGTCACTTGAATCAAAATTGTTTTAAAGTTAGCTATACTGTCTGGATTAAATTTACGCTTTGCGGTTGTTGGAAGAGTGTCATAAGTTTTCTGGCCTCTTAGTATATTTTGAATTGTGAGAATAAAACGTTTGTTAAAAATGATTGTTACACTGTGGAGACAGTAGCCATGCAGAATATTTTCCCAGAAAGGAGTTACATTCTAAAATCAGTTGTGTTAAAAATCAACCCAAATTAACTGGGTTGAGTAAATATGAACCCATTTGGGTTCATATTCATTCAACCCTATTGATTCGTGTTGATTGTTAACCCAACTGATTTTAGGGTGTAGTAGCTGTTCTGTAATTTCCAAAAATGACAGGACAAGCTTTTATATATAAAAATCGAATTTCTTTTTTAATTATATATTTCCAAGCATCTTATGCCCTCCACTAGTCCATCTTATCAAACCCTTTGAACGTGCGCCCACAAAATATGATTTAAAAGAACTAAGAAATTTCTTAGTTGTCTGGGAACATATTGATGCTGTGGTCCGAAACTTGCGCTTGACAACGGCTTAATGGATGTTCCCAAACTGATCTGAAAAACGAGAAGAAACTTATCCCTTTGAAACCTGGTGCATCTGCCATGTCAGTTCAATGGAGCAATCGGAAGAGCCCATATTCATTATACGGGGGAAGATCAGTTGATATTTACCCCACACATTCACTCAGCAGCCATCATACTTAATGAAATTATGAGGTATTAATTATAATCCGGGGCCTGAAATGCGACCTCTCGGGTTCAAAGGGTTAATACATCCTTTACGTTTAACTATATAATGTCGCATAACTGCCAGTGCTCCAATACCAAACGCACATGGTATCAACATTTATTATTTTAATATATTTTTCAATATCTTTTTCAAAACATTTTCCATAAACCCATATCATGTGACCCCTTCATTAGAAAGTGCTCGACGAGGGATTGATATTTTACTGACCACCCAAACCCCAACCTCGCCATCCTCCGTCAAAGAATGGGAACATGTCGATTGCAAATCAATGGAGAAAATCAAACCGCAATTGAATAGAATTAACTTATGAGTGTTTTGATCACATTCTCTCCCTTTGCCCCTCATGTATGCAAAACCCAACCCCCAGTGAAACTCGCTGGACTCAGATAAGTACACGTGACAAGTTTCATGGAGATCATTGGTCAACAAATAAACTTTTCACAAATTATAGTACCGCTTCTTTCTTTTCATTTTTGTCTAAGAAATATTATATAGAATATGACGCCGAATTCGTTCCAATAAACATACATGAGCAAAGTTTCTGAGGCGAAGTGTTTATTTTTTAATTGGGACGATTCCACTTGGGCGAAAGGTTTTCACCATGGGTTGAACGTTTCTGCCTCGGATGACAATTTTCCACTTGAGTGAAAACATTTCATATGAACTAGAAACTTTCAACCTCAGATAAAAATATTTCGGACCAGAAAACTTTACACCCAAGGTAGAAAGTTTCCTTCTGAGGAAGCGAAAAAATATGAGATAATAAATAGAAGAAAATAAAAAAGGACTAATTAAATGGAAAATTCTAACAAAATATATGTCTGTTCGATGCTTCCGTGCATATGAGGCCCAGTGTTCTATTTCATTATCAACAGGGGACATTCTAGTATCGAGGGAAAGAAAGCGCAAAGAGAATTGCAGCGAAACTACGACGCTGTGGTGATCTGTTCGAATTTCAGTAGCCACCTTGTGATCACTATACGGTATATGCTACTATTTTATTAAAAGTCCAACAGATTTGAATTTGCGATGTATTTTCCCTGGAGAATCTAAATTTATTATTTCATTCTACTTTTATCTTACAGTCAACATGTATTTTTCTGTATTAACTCCGCAACTGTCGTGTATCCGACCCCCTGATACAGATGTTTGTATCAGGGGGTCGGATACAAGCACGTTCCTTTCGCGTGAGTTCCATTTTTTTTCTTCTTGTTCATCCGTACGAATAAATAGTTCGTTATATATTCGTCTACATTCCTGACTTATCCCCAATATATTGTAAGATAAAATGATTATTACCATTATGTGGATGTACAAAATATGTATCCGAGTCTCGATCCGGGTTCTAAGGGTAGATCACGACTCGTCTTCGACCCGTCGTGATCTGCCCTTAGAAGCCGGAGCTCGACTCGGATACATATTTTGGTCATCCACATAATGGTAATAATCTCTATACACCACGCAGAGGGCGCGGTGGCTCAGTGGTTATGGAATAGGACTTCAAACCGAAAGGTCCACGGTTCGATCCCTGCGTTGTGTCCTTGGGCAAGGCACTTAATCCCGATTGCCCACGTGGGGGCACGGTGACGCTGTGTACTAAGGTGTACTGCTGATCGATGGTGCACTTGTCTTCAACCAATGCTAACTCTGCTTGTGTGGAGTCAGAACATTGGAGAGTATGACAATTGCTCGCCGTTACTCAGTGTTTTTTTCCGGGTACTCCGACTTCCTCCACCCGTAAAACTGTCCCACACGAGGTGATCAAGGCTGTCGAAAGTGTCATTAAACCCCAATAAATAAATATGAATAAATATAAACAAATACTTACATCACGGAAATTAATACCAGGCTATCCGAGAGCAAAGAGGGCGTTGAATCTACTTACCGCCTAACGCTATATCGCACTTTGAAATAAACAGGACGTGTTAAACGGTCACGAGCTTTATATGACTTACGGTCACTTCCACGGAAACCATCACAAGGGTGTCTCCAAACCCGGTAATCACAATGTCTTCCCAACGATTATTTAAACAAGTCCCTGTCTAAGAACGAATCGATTGTTTGTTGCCGGTGAGGGAGGGGTGATTATTCGTGTACTCCATCTATACTACGTCTTGTTCATATAGGTTTGGTTAAAAGTTATTGGAGGTGATGTAAAACTATTCCCCAACATAGTTTGACATAAGGACACCTAATACTTTGATCTCAGGTAGGGCCCTGCGAATCACATATTTTCGATTCGTATCGAATCTCGAATCGAATTAAGTATATTATTCGAAATAGAATCGAACCTCGAATCAAATAGAGACGTGTTGAAGTCTCGTCTGATAACACATTCCAACTGAATCATCCAGACATGCCCTCGTCGAAGGTGATGAAGTTGGAATATTACCCACTAAGGATTTTTGTTCAAAAACAGAAACAGGTGCGAGTAAATCTGCACTGGGTACTGCACGGAGTTAACCGCTAGCAACCATGATCTCATCAGTAGTATGTCCCAGGCTTTTCAGGTCTAGGTGGCCGGACCCCTGTGCCGGACCCCGGAAGTGACGTCATGTCACGTGACTCAGTGGCGCCATGTTGTGTTATCATGGTGACCCGCGTGAGCGGCCATATTGTGACGTCATCCCCATGGTGGTTTTAGTGCGCATGCACAACACGTGTTAGTTTAAACATATTTTATTTGCCATAAATTTGCAAAAACGATTGGAGTACAAGCAAAACAACTTATGTTAACTCCTCTCCATAAATACAACAGAAAAACAATACATAGATGCGGCTACAAGATATATAGATTGTTTCACAAATGAATAGGGATTTACACTATTTACAATTGAAATGTAAGTTGTTGAAACAAGCAGCCATGTACGTAACAGGGTCTCGACTCAGGGAATACATAGGGCTGGACACTGTTGACTTTCTCTACGAACGCTCTTGAATGGCAAGATAAAATAAAGGGGGGGGGGGGGATGTGACGTTTATAGTACGTCTCGTCTAGTGTAAGAGAGAGGCTAGTCGAGAATATAATGACTCAATTGACGCGGCCACTAGCTAGGATGAACGTGTTGTTAAGGCTATACGAGTTTCCGTCGTCCATTTTGTATACTGAAGGCCGCCATTTTGTTTCTATGGTAGCACGTGGTTGCTATGTTACCCAAAGTCCTACAATAAGACGGGGGTATGTTCGGAGGATGTGTTTGATTGAATAGGAGTAATTTTCTGATTCGCAGAATTACCCAAATAAACCCGACAACCCCTCCAAATCACCAAAATCCACCCAAACTACCGAAATTGACTTTATTTTGTACGGATTTCCCCCAGAATATTTTGTAGTAGAGCAGCACGTAGTGCTATAGTATCTATGGGGACCCAGTGGTAAGATCGATTGAATTAGAATAGTTTTTCTGGTTCTGATTCCACCCAGAATACCTTTTGTGACTTCTTTGTTCTATTTATTCTGACTTCCCTAAACATGTTTATGTTCTATTGTACACATTACAGGTAGCACATGGGCACATGTTGGATGTGCCAATATGTGCTTATGTGAAAAGGCACAATGTGACACAATGTACACTAGCACATATGCATATGCTGGATGTGTCGATATGTGCTTATGAGAAAAGGCACAATGATCCCCGTCCGGGACGACCCGCGTTGTGTCCTTGGGCAAGGCACTTTATCCCGGTTGCCTACATGGGGGCACGATGACGCCGTGTACTAAGGCGTACTGCACGTCGATGGTGCACATGTCTTCAACCGCTGTAACCCTGCTTGACCGACCGGTGATTGAACAGAGTTAGATTGTTGAGGAGCTGACAGTTGCTCGTCGTTGCTCGGTGGTTCTCTCCGGGTACTCCGGCTTCCTCCACCCGTAAAACTGTCGCGGTCATGATTAGCCATTGTATGTGACCTTAAACCATAATAAATTGAATGTTTAACTCTTATTCTCTGTTGATACACATTTAGATAGACGGAAATACAGACACTGTCTTTTCCATTAATATAAAAATCTTGGAGGTGACATGCGCCAATTTGTTTCCTGGGAAGCAAACTATCATAAAACACAGTCGCTAAACATGGAGCCAAAGTGGACTTTTTGGTGTTGGTAGGTGAAATACTGATAGATACCGAAAATACTGATGGATATTATTAATGACAGATTATATGTAAATTGGTTGATTGTAATTAGCTTGCCATAAAAAGCCAAGTTTCCCTTTCGTCACCTTTTAATAAACAAAACAACAGGCGAGACATATAATACACTGCCTTTTCCATTAACCCTTTACCTAACATGAAAAGCAGACGACACTTGAAAAAAAAATTCTTGAATAACTAATCTTTTTCATTTTTTATCTCAAAAACATAGGTTATGACCCCTCATTGGAACGAGCTCAACGAGCTCGTTCCAATGAGGGGTCATAACCTATGTTTTTGAGACAAAAAATAAAAAAAATAATGAAAATTAATTGGCGATTTTTGAGAATAGCGCTGTCCGGTTTTGGCCGTTACGTTGGGTAAAGGGTTAATATAAAAATCTAGCAAGTGATATTTGCTATTTTTTTTCATGCGAAGATAAAAACCTGCAGATACTTTGAAACTCATTCGCTAAAAAAGGAGCCAAAGTGGACGCTTTAGTGTTGGTAATTGAAAGACCACTAGATACTGAAAATACTGATATATATTATTAATGTCGGATTATCTGTGAACTGGTTGCTTCTAATCAGCTTGCCATTAAAAGCCCAAGTTTTCCTTTAGTCACTTTTAATAAACGAAAACAACAGACAGCTCCGAGAGCTGTCTCTTGTTTAAATTAATTAAAAGTAACAGAAGGAAGCTTGGCTTTATTTTCTACTGTTGTCAAATGTGTTTTCTTAACAATTAATTGCTTCTTAATTGGATTTTCTCGTCGCGCCTTCAATAATGTCAAGGGAAATAACTTTATCGAATGTCAATTTTCCTGACGATATAATTCAGCGGGTGATGACCATTAAGCTAAGTAATGGCCTATTAAATGGTGAACAGCAGTTCGGGGACTTCGCACAAGCTCTAGGATGAAATTTCTGGAACCTAATCATTTATACTATGTGCCAATACCAACTACGTGAGTAATACTGCTTGTTTCAATTTAATTATAGTTAGCTACACGAGTGATGTTATTGAGTTGTTGTGGGACGACCTAGATGTAAATACAAATATTGAACTGCCACAGTTTAAGTTGAGAAATCACCACAAAGCATATTGCAACAACCAAACCAGAAAACAAGGTTAGTATTTCATTACATCTCCAAATTTTAAGGCATTGCGGATGACGTCCTGTTTTCTCTCAGTGGACGACCTACATTCTAATTGCCTGTTCTGTGGAATTCTACCGATAGAAATGGGTTGTTATATGACACCTACGAGAGTATTTATGGGACTGTGTAAGCGAACATATGCCAAGGGAAAGAATAATATAAAGGGCGTATGGAGGTATCTAAATATGAAATTCTTTCAGATGTTTGTGCATGAGTGAAGAAATATACCCTAATCCGCACAGGCCCTTTAACGTGTATTCCGGAATAGAATCGTTTACAAACCATTCTATTTAAAACCATTGAACAGGATTTGAAATGGTAAGAGGGATAGTAGCAACACAATCCTACATGCAGTTAGTACGTCAAAGAATATTACAGATCATTGATTGGTTAGGTGGAAACATTCTTGTCAGTTTAGTATCCTTCTCGCTTGACGACGGCAATATACTACCTAATGTCAGGACCATAGTGACGTAGTATCATTTCAAGAAGGACTATGCCTGCAAACTGTGACGGTAAGTTACGATCTCAGTACTTTTCGACAGCCAGTTCTGCTAGCCAAGCTGACGAACACGGTTTTTCGACCAATTTCAAAATGCGATGTTTGCATGTCGATGGTACATAAGCCTCTAACCCATGCTAACGTTGTTTCGCACCGACTAGTTATTTGCCACTGTTCGGTGTTTCTCTCTTGGTACTCCGGTTTCATCCAACACTATAACCTAAAGAATATTACTCTGGCAGTTGAAAGATTCGTTAAACCCGAATAGATAACACACAGTCTTCTCTCTCAGGAACGCCATTGGCCCATTGCTGAATACACGCATGTTGAAATAAATTTCTTGAACGCCAGAGTATTGACATCTTACAAATTTTACTGAAGGATGAGGATTCAATAGCATACGTTTCAGACGCGTAGCCAGGATTTTTATTATGGAGGTGCACTAAGTGGCGATCGAAAAAAATTTGAAAATGAGTTTTCATGGCTAAAGAAAATTAATCTTTTGATTCTCAGGCACCGGCGCATTCGTTTTTTCGGCCCGCGTTCGTCATATTTATTTTGGAGGCAAAATTCAAAATGTATAAAACTTATCATAGGGTGTGATTTTGGCGGTATCACATCGCGACTTGCGATGCAATATGTCGTATACACTGATACAGTATTGTTATTCCTAACTGTATGTACAAAATAAATATTTATTCAACTGGTTGAGAGTTAGATTAGTTTTAGTGGTCTAAATTTGTTCATCAAAAATGTTTTATTGCAAATTATTGGAGAGTGCCTGTTGTCCAATAATTTGTAATAGAACAAATTTGTATAAACAAACTATTATTTACGTTTGACTGAATACGAAACATGGGTAAGGAAAATGTTGGCTTTTGCACTGGTTCCCTCATTTTTTGGAAGACCGAATTGTGGCTTCTAGCACTCAACCAGTTCAAAAACTCCTTATTATTTTTTGTCTCCATTTTAGTTGTTCTATATTGATTTTGGGTTGTATGATCACTGTTACAAAAAATCTATCAGTGAAATCAATATGGAAGCTCTAGTATTTAATTTTAGGCTCTCACAACTGAATTTTAGGTATCGGCGACGATTCCATAAGGTATAAAAAATAAAAATAAGAACCGCCCCCCCCCCCCCCCCCCCTCATTCATTTAAAAAAAATGCCTGAGAGTCAATTATTTAATTTTGTTTGGCCCAATGGAGCTCAGTGGCAGCATCTGGAAAAATATTATGTGAAATATTTAGAATATAAAATATAAGCACTTTTGCATTGTTGTATGTGAAAGATCACAAACAAAATAGATCGACAATGTTGTTCGTCACATTTAATTTTCCAGATATATTATAACTATAAATGTAATTCTGTTAATATGTGATTAAAGCAGCGTTAAGTTCGGTTTAAAATTTAGGTAACACGAGGACCGTGCAACTAGTTTCTATGAAACGTCTAGCCACTTTAATACTCTTTTATCGCCAAGACTATAAAAAAAGTATCAAAGTAGTGCCAGGGCGTTTCACAGAAACTGCATACAAACGAGAACATTTATGTTTTAAAGCAACTTTACCCTGATACATCCTACTCTCTGTGGGTTAGCCACTAAGAGTACGATGTATCGGAGAAAGTGAGGTCGCCCCATTTTATCAGAAGTCTCAAATCACAAATGGGAGATATAGAGGATCTCAAACGAGTGATGTTTGGATATAAGATTTTTTGAAACTCGTTTGATGAATTCGATTCACAACTCGCCTTTTAGGCGAGTTGTGAATCGAATTCATCAAACGAGTTTCAAAAAATCTTATATCCAAACATCACGAGTTAAAGATTCTGTATATCACAGGAAGTTTCGAATGTTTTTTACACTTTTTATTTAATTCATTGTCGCTAAATTCTACCAAAACAACCGACAATCAGTTCGTTGGCTCAGACGCTTCACACCATGACGTAATGAATGCGCTTTACTTGCACCTGTAGTCGTAATTGACGTCATGTCAACTACGCACAGAAATACAATGCTGCTGCTATGGGACCACGCGACGATTAGACACTAGTTGATAATCAGGAAATAAGACATGGGTTGTTACGTCGAACTTAACGACGTTTCATGTGATATATAGGATATAGTCCCTCAAGTGGAACTCCAATTTTGTGGAGAGGTGCGTTCGCACTCGTCGCACATCCCCTGGCTACAATCCTACTTCCGTAGCTCAATATGATATTTATGTTCAGCCTTTTCGGTTCCAATAGCTGGAAAAGGTTAATAAGTCAACAATGATACAGTAACTTCTATTCAGTAAAAGTATTTTTCGACGGAAGCTATAAACGTCATATTCTCAATCGTCATTCGGAATAATGTGTTGTCTTTTTTTCACGGCAAGGCACGAAACCATACTTCAGCCAAACTATTCTGTTTTTTTTTCCAGATCATCGCAGTTGTCTCCGCGCAGATTTCATATTTGTGAGGAACATCGGATACTACATTGTGCAGATGTACATTCCATGTATACTGGTTGTTACGTTATCCTGGATATCTTTTTGGCTGAATGTTAGTTCGGTGCCGGGACGTATATCTCTAGGTGTGTTGACCGTGCTGACAATAACAACACAGTCATCAACAATAAACGCTTCATTGCCGCGTGTCTCTTACACGAAGGCTATAGACATCTATTTATCTACCTGCTTAGTATTCGTATTCTCTGCGTTGATAGAGTTTGCTGTAGCCAACGTGTTGAGCCGTAATGAAGTATTCAACGGATCTGGTATGAAAAGATTCTTTAAGAAGAAAAAGGAAAAGGAAGGAAGAAAAAATGGTAACTTTGCAAGCGATGTAAGTTTATGAAATAATTCCTCTTTATTTACAGGGGTTCGCATTATCCACTAGCTCCTACGACCCAAAGCCACTCAGATTTATCATGTTCCTCGGCGAACTTTGTGTGAGTTTTGTTGAAATAAAAACAAGTTAAATATTTAATGTCACATTTTACGATAGTATACACCAGTTTAACTGACCCGCAAGTTCTTCGTAACTGTTTGTTAGCCAGTCAATGTCCAAAGATTTAAGTCATTATTTTCTTACACGTGGGTAATATACACATGAATGGGGAGGGACGATTTAATAAGACACTTTATAGAACGTCATAAGTTCCCATAGAATCCCAGTGCCGCCAAGGGAATCCAACAGAACGACAGAAACACATGCCACATTGACAACGCGCGTTGTGCATATGAAGCAACACCCATATCACCACGGTTATAACATCACAAGATGACCACTCTGTCGAATTTACCAAGCTGACCCGTGTAACACCCATTATGAACTGCGGCCTTGGATCACCTCAGGGGCTCCTCGCCCACCCGAATGAAGCGTGATGTTGGGTGGGCATGCGGTATGATCACGGAGAAAAGCAATGAAGTCCCAGACTAAAAACGAGGGGTCGGTGGCATGCTGGGGAGAAAATTTGGAAGTCGAGAGGTAATTATTTTGTATCCTCTTACATGACAACTTGCAAACTAATTTTATCTTTTTACATTTTTTTAAACTGTGGAAATTCCAAATTTATCTTTTCATACGAAACAAACTGGTGTTATTTATTTTGTAAAGCTTGATTTAATCTCAATGCTTTCTGGGTACTTATTGTAAGGAAAAAGAAACATAGCTGAATTGTACGCGGGTGATGACAAAGACGATGAAGGCATTTCGTAGCAGAGTTTCTCATCGTAGCTGCCTGACCCTGGTTTTTCTCAATTCTCCCTTTCGGCGCTGCCATACTACGGTTCACCCAATGGGACGGTTCCTACAATATGTTAACTTTATTTTCAATGAAAGTTGGAGACAACGAAATGTTTTTCGTATGTTTTGAAACTCGTAAAGTTCATCAATGTTTTTAACACAAACTGAAGCTTATGTGCCCCATATTGACGAGCTAATTTTATTGTAGGGTGAGGAGGAAGGGGATATTTACATTTAAAATGGAGAAATACAAATTATAATGACAAATTCCGAGTACATTCCCCTCGGAAATTTAGTTGACGATAAAATGTTTTCTTTTTGATGATAGTTCGTCCACTGAGCTGAGTTCCAATGTGTTCTTTGTGCCTACTGGCACATAGAACACATTGGAGCTCTGGAGACGAGTTGTCAAATGAATTGTCCTTCTAATAATTGCTTTTATAGACATGAAGGCGTGTAATAAACACCGAACGACACACGCGTATGAATGGGTTAATCGATATGGCAATTGTGCCATCGCTGATGGATAAAACTCGAGACCTGTAGCCTCTCGTTTTATCCTTCCGCACTGGCACTCGTGTCATATCGATTAACCCATTCACGCGCGTGTGTCGTTCTGTGTATATCTGTAAATTCTATATGCATTAAGATATATTTGACCAATAAATGTCGTCCTCAGTGGGTTCGGTCTTCTTCTAGTTGATCAATCTTCCCCTGTTTCAAAGGTGTAGTATATTAATCGACCTCACGCACAATTACACATACATACGCACGTGAACAATTTACCGCTTTCCGTCGCCCCCATCAAGACCCGAGAATCGAAGAAATGAAAACTAAGTGCATTCATTTTTCCAACTTTTACTATACCAGGCCGAACCGTGGTTCACCCAATGCAACTTTCACATCTCTGCCCTCCGCTGTTATGGACTAATCGTTGAAATGTATTTCATGGAGTCTGCGCGCAGACTACCGTTAGTTTAATGTGACGTCCCTTTACTCACGAAGCTGTACAAATATTTTTTTCCGGCTTATGTGATAGATATTTTCCAATCAATAAGCATTTAGTTTTCCTCGAAAACATCAACATATTACCACAATTAGTGAAATTACACGGCGCAATCGTAAACGTTCAGAGGTCTTGAGTCTTTATTCAGATTCATTCAGAAAACAAAAGTGTCTATCAATATTGGCAATGCCGTCAAAGATTCTTTCGAATCAAGTCGCGATTGAAAAAAACATCATATTTTGCTTTTCTTAGAGACGATGAATGTTTATGGTATTTTAGGCTCAATCGGATAGGAAATTTCAGATACTTGAAAAAGCGAACCGTAGGTTCACTTTTCCGACCAACTGCAATATTCCTGCAGATTTACTCCAAGAATAGGCGATGGACTATTTAGAGCTAGACTGGTTCCCGACCATAACAGGTAGATTCATTTAAGAATTTGTCTGGAGGCTTGAGGGGATGGATCCCATTATGTGAGAAAAAGAAACGTTTCTGCCTGTGTAAATAATCTCTGATCCACTTCTCAGTGTTCCAACAGAGAGAATTCGACGAAGGTAAATTGACAAAAAGGTTAAAAAATATATCAAAACTTTTTTCAACACAGCGTAGATTTTTATAATAATAACAAAACTTATTGGGCGGGTCTAGTTTGATTACCTTTCTACTGATTCTGTTTCATGGGTTTTTTTGTTCTCGTTGTGCGCTTGTGGACTGGAGGTTAATACACACTGACCTCACTCAATGCGAGCGTTGCGAGTGATGCTTAAGAACAGTTATCAACGATGTTTCTTGTCACTGCCAGTTTTGATACCGTGTGATTCGCAAAATTTCATCCGTGCTGAAAAGCAAACATACATATTGATAAAAGAGGAAACTGAAACAGATTGAAATACAAAAAAATCACTTAGGCCACACAAAATAAATTGATTCTCGGGTATTTGTTTTTTTCTCACATCAATGAGGGAGGGAGGAAGTGGTTCATTTTATTTTTTATTTTAATTGTCCATATAATGGACATGTATTGACAAGCTTTCTCTTGTATTTCCAAACAGAATATATAAAAAGTGCATAATTATACAAATTAACTTATTTAATTTTAATCCTAATTTATTTATTTATTTATTGGTGGTTAAGGTCACATACTTATGCATAATGGCTAATCATGACCGTGACAGTTTTACGGTGGAGGAAGCCGGAGTACCAGGAGAAAACCACCGAGCAACGACGAGCAACTGCCAGCTCCCCAGCATCGTAGCTCCGCACTGCAGCACAGGCAGGGTTAGATTGGTTGAAGACATGCGCACCATCGACGTGCAGTACGCTTTAGTACACGGCGTCATCGTGCCCCCATGTGGACAATCGGGGTTAAGTGCCTTGCCCAAGAACACAACGCAGGAGTCCGAATCGATCGCTCAGACGGTCACCCATCCGAGGACTAACCGGGATCGACGTTGCTTAACTTCGGTGATCTGACGAGAACCGGTTCCCGCAACGCCACCGCGCCCCCAATTTTAATCCTAATTCCGACTTTTATCACTGTTTACTGCAACAGGTACCCCAATATGCTGTCTGTGGAAAAAGTTGCTAGTTACATTCTAAGTGCCTTGGCAGTCAGTTCTTAGCAAGTCATGGCTATCTATACAGACAGTTAAGACTTGGCTAGAAACAAATTCAGAGCCACAGGATGTAGTAGACTGTCTTTTGTTGTGTTCTACGGAATTTCATTTCCCATACAAATTTAGGGATCTGCGAATCACAATTTTTCTTCGAATCGAATCTCTAATCGAATCGTGTCTCTGATATCGATATCGAATCGAATCTCGAATCGAATCTTAAAAGACAAGTTATTTCATACTGCACCAAACGGAAGTTACGGAACACTGTGACGACCCTTACAAGACTGAGTGAACACCTTCAAGCCCAATAAATAAATACTCTCTGTAGCACCGTAGCTGAAACAGCTGTCCTCTTATCCATAGTTTTAGTTTTCGAAGGCTTAACTTGTTACTATTCAGGTTCTTAAGAACGTGAATAGTAACAAGTTAAGCCTTCAAAAACTAAAACTATAGATAATGTTCTGGGCAAAATTCACTACTTTCATAACAATTAAACATAGTCAGTTACTCAATTAAATAGAAATTGAGCCCACATGAATGAATTGTCTAATGACAATTTTATCCAATTTTTGTTGGAAATGTAACAAACTGAAGTTAGTACGAGAGATTCGAAAAAATCGAATCTTGAGACTGATTCTGAATCGATCTCGAAGCATATGTATGGTATCGATATCGAATCGAATCTTGAATATTCGCAGGACCCTAACATATATGTACGTCAATCAATCAACAAACGTAAACAGTTTCGAGTCTCTCGATTTTATAGTAATATTGGAAGACACTACAAGGCAACAAATACGTCCAATGAAGGGGTTCTATTTCACTGTGGAATTGCCTGAGAATCGAAATATTTTGTTTTAGGCCTTAATTCTGAAGCAAGGATCCAAAGTGAATCGCAATCACTGCGATATATATAATTCTGATGCAACGATCCATTGCGTCAAAATTATCTTCAGTGACGGGGGCGCGGTGGCTCAGTTGGTAGAGGTGCAGGCTGCAAGCCGAGAGGTCCTCGGTTCGAATCCCACCTGCGGCAACCGCGTTGTGTCCTTGGGCAAGACACTTCATCCCCATTGCCCACGTGGGGGCACGGTGACGCTGTGTACTAAGGCGTGCTGCACGTCGATGGTGCACCTGACTTCAGCCAATGCTACCCCTGCTTGTGTGGAGTTAGTATGTTTGGGGAGCTGACAGGTTCTCTCCGGGTACTCCGGCTTCCCCCACCCGTAAAACTGTCGTGGTCATGATTAGCCATTTGTGCAGAAATATGTGACCTTAAACACCAATAAATAATAAATAATAAATATATTCAGTGACATGGATTACACCGTGACAGGGATTACACCGTGGGTCATCGTAGTTTTTCACCGTGGGTCATCGTGGTTTACATAGTGCAAACGCATGGGCAAAAGCAGCCGCAACACAGTTTTGAATGATGTTTTAACATAGAAGGCACATCTCAAGGTGAGAAATTGGATAACAATTCCAAGATAACCAACCATTATTGATTCCAGCCCTATCACACGAAACATTGCAATACCCATGCTATCCAAAGGCGGAATAAAGATGTGCATACCTGTTACCGCTGACAGATAAGAAATTTTGATAAAAAATTGTCAAAAATATGAAATATTTCCTTTATCTTGAGAGTTATATTCCAGCAAAAGAGTATGAGTATAGAATATGCACCCCACTGTGTTGGAAATTCTATAGTGATTACTTTTTCGCATCGCGCGCAATACGTATGTCGCATGTAGATTGTAAAAATCTTTACACATTTTTGCAAGAATATTTGCACTACTGACGGAAATCTGCACAATAATGTGGTCTTCCAGTGATGTAATATTTTCTTTACATTAACACGGCCTCCATCTTGCTTCTAATTTCAGAGTTTTGTAAGGGTCGATGGAGAAGTTACATTGGACATGCCGCAAGACAACAAAGCTACAGGAACAAAAAGTTCAAAGGGAGGAAAGGAGTATGCATCATATTTGGATATCGGATCACGTGTCTTCTTCCCTGCTACTTTTATAATTTTTAACCTGGTGTATTGGTTTAATTACATAGAATTTGAATAGACTTGTAAACAAAAAGCATGTATTGTGATCTAGTGTCAATTCAGGAAGTCTTGTGGCTTGTCTAGCTGGTTTTCGTTCCTGGATGATACACGAAAAAAAATTCCATTTTGAAAACAAAGCCCATGGCTTGAAGATTTTCCATAAGACTTGATATGTGAGTGAATATCTTGTGTACAGGAGTTCGGCCATTTATATGTGCAAAAAGGCTATCGACATTTATCTTTATATCTTTTTCAAGTTAAAGTTTCATGGTCTGTTTTTTAAAATCTTTTTGAACACTCCTCAAAATATAGTTATGTGCAACAAACTACTGCTGTGCCTTTGCTAGCGATTACATTTCATATCGAGTTTTTAGCGTAGACGAACTAAGCTTCAAAGGGAGTGCATTTGTCTTATTCGTATGTATTCGTAAATTTGAGTATGTTTGTTCTATTTTGTGGAATTTTGTTGAACAGAATCAGTGCACAGCTATTGTAAATCGTGTGGATGGTGGAGGAAGGCGCTGTAGGATCATTTGAATCCTTGACTTAACACGACTAAAAGACAACGCTTGCAAAAAGTGTTCTTGAAAAAGCTTTTTTGGCAATTGGCATAGCCGGAGGGGGGTGGGGGTGGGGTGGGGGAGGTGTAAACCAACGCTTAGAGAGTTTCCTTCGATATAAACGCCTGGCTAAAATATACTAAGCCTCCCACACCACTAGGCACATTTCGACCCTAGGACGTCATTATGTAACAGAACATGTTGTAAAACTTTCAGAAACTGAATTCCAAAGACATTAGAGTTCATGTCCATGCTATTTGTCTTGGGTTTGGTAATTTAGGCGAACGAGAAACGTTTGCTTTGCAGCTGAGTATTGTTTTTCAGTTGAGAATACGAGGGGTCTGGTGGTGTTCGTGGTTTAGTGTAGTTTCGCTAGGCGTTTTGTGCCGAAGTAAATTCCCTCGATGTGTGTTCCAACATCCACTTTTCCAGTTGTAATAAATTCAAATTCCTATCTTGATTCTATGGAACTCGGAAATTAGAAAATGAGATGTTCTTAATGGATTCGAGTGAAGTGTAGCATGTTTAATTTAGTGATGCATTCTTCTGATGCAACTTTTAAAAAAATTTTCTCGTCTAAAACGTAACTCACTAACCCTCTGCGGGCTCATCCATTGAGGTATCATTATGTGTATTGGAAGGAAAAAATGAACAGAAGCGTCGAATGGAAAATAATCTTGTGAATAGCACTACTAAAGGTTTAAAAGTAATAGGGTTGGAGTACCCGAGGTTCGAAACGTGTCATGTGTAGGATTGTCCGAATTCATTCTCCTCTGATAAAATATTTAACTTTTAGGCTTCCTTCTAACACCATTTGGCGATATTCCAAGACCTTTTCTCTCACACACAAAATGCAATTTTCTCACTTCGTTTCATACGCTGTATATACGGTAAAAAATACCGTTAAAATATGTTAAACGTACTAGCAACCAGCTGCCGTTCATACGCTATATATACGGTAAAAATTACCGTTAAAATTTGTTTAACGTACTAGCAACCAGCTGCCGGTGCATCTACGGTAAAAATAATACGATGAAAATATCATATTAAACTACTTTTGGCATTAACCATTTACCCAACGCAGACGATATCAAAATTTATTATTTTAAATATCATTTTTTGAAATTTTTCAAAAAATTTCAACAAAACCATATCATGTGAAACCCTCGTTGGAACGAGCGCGTCGAGTTCGTTCCAACTAGGGGGTCACATGAAATGGTTTTGTTGAAATGTTTTGAAAAATAATATTTTTTCAGCTGCTGAATTTGCATATTATGCGGGCGGATTTCGCCGATTCGTTGGGTAAAGGGTTAACGACCAAACGTTTGGGCTCGATCTTGGAACAAAGACGATGAACTGATATTTGGTTTCTTTGATTATTCGAGAAAGTTGTTGATTTGTCATACAGAGTAGACCAATAACATTGTAATATCTTTAACCTGCATCTGTATGGTTACAAGGTTAAAGATATTATTTAGTTAAATAAGGTCAAAGGTTATTGTGTTGCTAAGTCGAGCTTTGCTGAGCCAAACTATACCATTCAAAAAAGTAGGGGATATTTGATAAAAGTGAGATATATGAAGAAATATATTTATATTTTCATCAAAAAGACAGTTGAGGCATTGCAATGTGACATCTAGTGAATGATTTCAGCAATAGTTGGGTGTCTGACAAGCACACATTCCACGCACTGAGCTGTAGAAGATATGGACGGTCAGTCAGAGAATTTACCACATTCAGGCCAAGACCTCAATACCCTGTAAAGCCTCCTCGGTTCCGAGACAAGCGCGGATTTGATATGGCATGCTCCTCAAACGTCCAATATCAGCTTGACTGATGTTATTCCATTCTTCAGGCAGTGCAACGGCGCGTTCCTGGATATCGGTAGGGGGCTGTTGGTGTTGTCGTAGGCGCCCGCCAAGCATATCCCAGACGTGCTAGATTGGTGAAAGGTCTGGCCATGGCAGTGTAATGATACTCTGCTCCTGGAGGAACTCTATAGCGTAGCGACACGGGTCCTGTGTGCTCCTGCATTGTCATCTTGGAAAATGAATCGACGGCCGTGACGTCGCGTAAATGGAACCACATGAGCTGCTAACATGTTGTCACTGTAGTACTGCCCTGTGACACGCCCTTGGATGACATGTAATGCTGTTCTGCTTGTCATGGTTATGCCTCCCCACACCATAACCGATCCACCACCAAAACGTTCGTGCTGCCTAACGGTTACGTCATGGTATCGTTCGTTCCGCCGCCGCCTCACTCTATTTCGTCTGTCGTGGACGTCGAGAGTGAACCTCAATTCATCGGAAAACATGACTTTGCTCCACCGACGATTGTCCTAGCGCTGTCGTGCTCCACACCAATTACGCTTTGCTGCGATGTGACGTTCAGTAAAACGTGGAATTATTCGAGGTCGTCGAGCGTACAAATTCCAGCTGTGTAGGCGATTTCGGATAGTTTGACCACTGCCTCGCATATCTGTCACTCGATGCAGCTGCTGTCCAATTTCTGACGCCCTTTGATGGCGGTTACGTAATGCTGTGTTTCGGATGAAACGATCCTGGTTATCAGTAGTCGCCCTTGGCCGACCTGATCGACGTCTGCCATCAACATTACCTGTCTGACGGTAGTTTTCGTGGGCCGGTGAAATTCATGATCCACACAAAACTTGGTAACACATTGATGTGTTCAATCACGCGTATCCAATACCATTTTCCGAATATATCAACATCAGTTTGGATATCCCCTACTTTTTTTTGAATAGTATAGTTTCGAACTGTGTCGTTCTTCTTCAGTGGCATGAAAGCCAGATTCCCTTTTATACCTCCACAAGAGGGTTCATACCCCGGTCAAGTGAGGGTAACGTGGTGGGTGCAGCCGTCTAGGGTGGCTGCATCCCCTCCGGGTCAAAAGGTCAAATTGCCTCTCCGCCTGGGGGTGGGGGTGGGGGTGGGGGTGGGGGGTGGGCTCTTGTTGAACTAATGATCCATGACCTCTGTGTCGTTGGTCATGGGAGGGGTGAGCCCCTACTGTGGCGTTTGCCTGGCCTTGTTACTAGGACCGTTTGGGTCGGAGGTAATGTGTACTGTGGGGGTGTTTCCGGTATTAAGTAGCCTACCTCTTTAGTCCCGAACACATTTGCGTTGAATACCAGCAGTGAGGGCTTCTGTGAACGGTGATGTTGTCGGGCCATCGTCGGTACAAGTGGACGCTTTCTCGATAGTCTGAGTCCCGGCGTCCACTATGGTAATTGTGCAAGAAGCCTGAGGTTTTTCAGGCATTCCTTGCGTACGAATTGTTTGTGGCAATTCGAACAAGATACCCGACCCGCATCCGTATGGGTTGTGCGTATATGCCTCTCCAGGTTCTGCCGATATGCATAAGCCTTGGAGCAAAGGTTGCAGACAAACTCCATTTTTTGGAATGTATGTGCACGCGCTGGAAACGTGAATAGTAACGTTAAGAGCGGAGTTACCTCCTTTGCGACTGTTATTCCTCTAAGAGGTCACGTCCGGCAAAGTGTGGTAGGAGTTGCCTCCCCTCTTATTGTGACCAGGAGTGTGGTGCTTGGTTGTCGCGCCTGCTAGTGTGTGTGTAGGTCACCAGGGTCTCACTCTCTCTCGCGAGAGTAAATAGTAATAGGGTAATTTTTTTAGGTATCAGGGACTTCATTCATTTGAATATGTGATCACTGCATAGCATAGTTGTATTAATTCTCCTGTGTTTGGTAACGTTTGTCGCGGCTGATGAGAATTGTGTTGGTCGACGGGGTACGTTCCCCGTGGCCAGAGGCTAAGGGTGTGACTCGGTTACGAAAATATTGTTTATCGTCAACTATCACCCTGACAGTTACACCTTATTCAATGAAATAAAGAAACTCCGGCGCATTCGCCAACTCTCCGATACGTGCAGTGAACTTTTTCCGGTCTTGCCACTATAGGCGTTCCGTAGAAATCCAAAGCTACGTGACATTCTAGTTCAGTCAAAAATAGAGTATCCGCCCCCTCGACCACAAATCAGTGGACGGAACATTCTCAGTCCTTTCCGACTTTACGACATCACCAATTGCCTAATCTGCCCCAGGTTACCCAACAGCAATTGGTTCCAAGATTCGAACACCAAGCAGAAGTTAAGTCAAAAGGCAGACACAACTGCCAAAGCACCTTTTGCTGTAACAAATGCAAAATACAATATGTTGGTGAGACTAAACGCGCATTTCGCGTCCGTATCTTTTAACATTTGAGGGATATCAGAAACAAACTTGATAAACCCGTCAGCAAACATTATAATGAACCGGACGACCACTCGTCCGGCAATTTGGAGTTCCGTTTTATTGACGTACGAGGGACCCTGACCTCAACCAAAACACACAAATCAGGAGTGATAAGGAACTGCATTGGATCTTTATCTTGAAAACCATACATCCTCATAGTTTCAACAGGCTTGACTTTTAGTCTTTATATTGTGAGTAAAGTGATTAATTAGTCTACCTAAAAATCGCCTCCTCGAAAACAAGGTAACTTTCGAAATTGATGATGCCATTATGCCAAAACATGAATTAAAGGGTTGCCTGCTCCACTGTACACAAACATTCCTCTATAAGTTTTATAATGATGAAACATTTAACCCTTTACCTAACGTGAAAAGCAGACGACACTAGCAAAAAAAATTCTTGAATAACTGATTTTTTTCATTTTTTGTCTCAAAAACATAGGTTATGACCCCTCGTTGGAACGAGCTCGACGAGCTCGTTCCAACGAGGGGTCATAACCTATGTTTTTGAGACAAAAAATGAAAAAAATAGTGAAAATTAATTGGCGATTTTTGAGAATAGCGCTGGCCGGTTTTGGCCGTTACGTTGGGTAAAGGGTTAAAGTAACACTCGTTACCGTAATATTGGAGGTAGAAGTGACGGCTAATGGGGTTTTTAACGGAAATATTTTAAAATATAGAAGCCGATCGTAACCCATACCGCATGAGGTAAGGTGAGAATAGTTAATTTTATTTGAAAGGATAGCCCTTGAAATGTCTCCAAATGGACATTAGAATTAATTAGACACCAACATGTCGTTTGTTCAAAGCATTACCATGTAAATTCACCCGATTTCTATTGCAGTGTCGTCTGCGTTGTTTCCTTGGACAATACACTTGGTGCCAAATGCACTATTGGGAAGACGGAAGTGCAGTGCACTAAGGCGTTTAGCACATTTTCGGGTGCACATGCCTTTCGACCTATTCTAACCATGCTCTTCCCAGGTTGGTAAGTTGAAGAGTTTGATAGTTTCTTGCGGCTACTCAGTGAGTGGTTTCCTCCGAGTAGACCGACTTCCTCGGCGGTAACACTGTTCAACATGATATGATCTTGGCTGTTCAGTGTGTCGTTGAACCGCAATATAATAAATACTACAGTGAGAAATCAAACATGGATCGAAATGTTTAAGACTATCTGCCAAAATCAGTTTGAATTGACTACATCGAATAAGGTAATAAGCTACAGAATTAGTGGGAGGTCATTTTAGTCTTAGGGCAGATGCCGGTAACAGTTATGCACCCTTTCTTTGGGAGAAATGGAAACAATCATAGACCTGTGTCTCTCAGGCTATAAATCGCAAAGCTTCCGTGTAGCTACTCACCTATTCACAGAGCTGGCGTCAATACTTAACCAAAGTGTCTAAGGCAATAACCAAACAACAACATTATAAGTTATTGTGATAAATTGACGGTAACAATATCTGAGATTTGCGGCTCAGGGTTTATGTTCAACCGAGACGCGGAGCATTGAGGTTGAAGATAAGCTCCGAACCGCAAACCCCAGAGCATGTTACAGTTAATTCATCGCAATAACGTATGTCCCAAGAAGACCCTACCCGCGGCCAAGAAACACATCGTGAAATGAACAAGTCACCTTTTAAGGATAACAAGTTTAATAAATACACATCTCGTGTCCCCCACGACGTCACTGGACGAATAATCAATAAGTAATAAAGGTCGGACGTCACTCCACCTTACTTCAAGTCGTAAGCTGATTTGTAAATCAAACAACTCTTCAATCGGAACATCGTCTGCTGCATGTGTGCAACATCTAGAAAAATGAATCGGTTTGCAAGTCACTTCATTGATGAAATAATGATAAAACGAGCAACGTCATTTCAAATATTTCGCGTGGTGGTGTCAGACGGTAACGTATGCTCCTGGAGCCATAAACATAGAAGAAACTCGTCAAGCTCTCGCCCAATCAGGGGGCGAGGATAGTAGTCTGAATGGAAAATTTAACCTTTCGCTGTGCGTTCAAAGAAATTGTTCTTTCCGCCTTCAATCATTTGGAAAAGTAGCAACAAGATTCAAGTGGTAGGTCTGAGCCCTACTAAATCTTCAAGTCTTTGTGTCGCGTTAGTACATCTTATACTTCAGAATGAAAGTCGAGCTGAATAGCTATAGGAAGCAGTTGGTCTTGGGGTATCTTTCATCTTATTGATGACGAGCTTATTGGGTGCCTTTCCATGGTATCTTAATAAACACTGTATCGCCAAATGTAAAGTGAACGGACCATGAAAGTACTGTGAAGGGGCGCGGTGGCTCAGTGGTTGCGCCGTTTGACTTCAAACCAAAAGGTTCACCGTTCAATCCCCACCAGGGCAAGGCACTTAATCCCGATTGCCCACGCAGGGACACAGTGGAGCTGTGTACTAAGGCGTACTGCTCGTCGATGGTGTACTTGTCCTCAACCCGTGCTAACCCTGTCTGTGTAGAGTTAGCACGTCGGGGAGTCTGACTGTTGCTCATTACTGCTTGGTGGCTCTCTCCGGGTTCTCCGGCTTCCTCTACCCGTGAAACTGTCTGACACGAGGTGATCATGGTTGTCGAAAGTGACGTTAAAACCTCAATAATACAAATAAAACAAAATGAAATCCTGTGATGGAACACACTATTGGAGAGTTTTCGTTAAGATTTTTCTAATATTGTATTCCATCACGCGATACCACCGCATAAGAAATAAGACGTTAAAATAAGCTACAGAAAGCTAAGGACAGGTGCCGATAAACATATTTCACGAGTTTTTCTTGCATGAGAAAATGATATATAGAGGATATGGAATGAGTGTTTTTCTCATTTAATATTTATGAAACGAGACTAAGAATTTTCCGTTTGGGCGATCCTCTGGCGAGCCCAAACGGAAAATTCGGACGAGTTTCATAAATATTATATGAGAAAACACTCATTTCATATTCCATTTATCATATGACACACACACACACGCACAAATTAGCCACTTAGTATGACTTTTTAACCCATCACCTAACTTGAGTTGCAGACGGCACTTGGAAGTTGGAAGGAGTAGGTATTGGTTGAATAACTGTCAGAATAACTAAAAATTTTCATTTTTTGCTTCCAAAACATGGGTTAAGCCCCCTCATTGCAACGAGTGCGACACGCTAGATCCAAGATCCAATGAGGGGTCATAACCTATGTCTTGGAAGCAAAATGTGAAAATATAAAAAAAAATGAATGGCGTTTTTCTTGTATTCCGTTACGTTAGGTAAAAGATTAATACAATATAACCCACCCTAAATAGGACAGATAACGTAAATTCTCCCTACTGAAATTATGCAAATGAGACCCCAGTTGTATTTTGTTTAGCCAATCAAATTGTCCAGTTTTGAAATTGACCAATGAAAGCTCCCAACTCTAATTATGCAAATTATGAAAATGTGGCCCAGTTGTATTTTGTTCAGCCAATCAAATTGTCTAGTTTTGAAATTGACCAATGAAATTGACGGAAGGCTTTATTTATCATGTTAATATGAAAACAAAATATCAAATGTTTTAAAGTGAACAAAACGGACGAGTCATATGATAAATAGTGATATCCAAAACAGGCTTTCCTGAAAACATTCAAGATAACTTTTTCTCAGTTTGTCGTTATTGTTAACTCCCTTCACTCTGATGTCAAAATACCAAAATTTCAGGAAGCTGTTTTTTCCCATAATGCATCTAGAAATTTAACCAATTCAATATCGTTTGACAGAGCTCAATGAGCTCTGTCAAACGAGACTGAATTGGTTAAATTTTTACTTGCATTATGGGATTTTTTTTCTGCCTGAAATTTAGGTATTTTGACATTAGTGTGCAAGGGGTTAATCTATGCAGGCCTGGCTAAATTATACAGTACGGCCGACGTGGACGCACTTTCCACAGTGGGCAATATTCCCACGGACGCAATAGTATTAGATTCCAAACACTAATTATAGGATTAACCCGGTACTTCATTAATTAACATTTTGTTGATAATGATTTTTATCACCTGGTAAACGCATTTTTAAAAAATTTATATGTTTTACGACGATTGGCGAACAAGTTATGCAACTTATATTAACGCCTCTCCTTGGCACAGTGGTGCAGGTGTGTGGGATGACCATCGCAGCGGCAGCTTCGTGGCCTCGCTCTTCTCGAATACTGCGAAGGGATCTTTAGCCTACACGGAGTGTGTCTCTCTCACCACAGAGGGCAGTCATTTTACGTCCCCATCCGATGCTGACTGAAAGTGTTCGGACATCTCGAGAACCTTTCCCGACCGGGTATCGATTCAGGGATCACTGCCATAAGAGGCCAGCTCACTTATTCATCGCTGCGCACGCGTGGATTACGACCAGCACACGGCGATTGTACTGTACTTATAGTTTCAGTATTTATTCTGAATGGGTCTTGACACGGAATCTGTTCATTCACTCGGTGAATAACTCCACGGTAATTCGTTACCAGACTTCGAAGGCACGAGTTGATGACAACATGTCCCCAGGGACGTAAGTAGACGAGGGGTGTGGAGGGGTGTCTCCCCCACCCCAGTTATCTCCTAAATTTTCAAAAGGTGGAAATTAGTGATGTAATAATATCAATTTAATAGGCTCCTGTCATATTTTGTCGGTTAGAGCCAAAATGATTTTGAAATTTCCGATCAAATTGTCAGACTTTTCCAATCATCCGACAAAATCTTCCGAAATGCCGACTCGAATCTGTGACCAGATCGTTTTTTCGAATTCTTTGTTCCGTTTCCCTTACGCTGACCAGGCTACACAAGGACTACAGACTGACAGCTATTCTGCAAATACATACTCCTTCCAGCTGACTGCCAGTCAGTTGGAAGGAGTAGGTATTGGTTGAATAACTGTCAGTCTATAATCCTTGTATAGCCTGGTCAGGGTAAGGGAAACCTCATGTATCTACAGGGGGAAATGCATTTTTCTTGCGGATACAATGAGGGGAATGCATTTTTCTTGAGGATAAAATGACTAGATGTATGCCATAGAGAGGCATCAGAATCAATCTCGGGGGTTCAAATATCGAACATTTTTCTCAGCGGAAGCCCCCCCCCCCCCAACCCCGCCCCAACCCCCAGCGGCCCCGCGGGACATAACTATGGTATGTCCTGGTGGACTCCAATCCCCAGTTTGAAATCTAACTGATCACACCCCCACCCGAACACCCTTTAACTGCGTCCCTGCGTATCTCCAAGTCAAATTAAACATCCAATGAAGTAGCCTGTTTCGCAACAGTAAAGGACCCTAACACTGAAATGTTAGGGGAGATTCAAAACTTGTTTTTGTGTTGTATTTATCACTGATGCTCAAGGCTGAATCCTTCAGTTTCAACTTGAAATTAATTCCAAAAATGATTATACACTCATGCTGCGTTGAGTTAATTGTATGTGAAGAAGGTGTATTCTGGTGGTAGCGAAGTTACTCCCACCTGCAACAAAAACACCGGGGATCTTCATTCGATGGGTGTATGGGGATCGAGTGTCATTGCTGAACAAACTCATCAGCGAAAACATTCAAAAGGAGGAACAGGTTTCGTAAATCAAGTTGTGCAAAGGACGTTTGTTTGGTATCTGATCTGATCCTTAGACATCTAACTTCGGAAATATGGAGAAATAAACGAACGTAACGCTGATATAAATCTCGTGAGTTTTATCCTCTTCGAGACACATCGCTGAGCAGTAATGGACATGAGATTTGGCTACATATTTTAACCCTTTGAACTCTAGTGGTACATTCCATGCCAGTTCAATGCCGGCAATTAGAAGAGTCCATATTCATTATTTGGGGGAGACCAATCTATATTTTCAACGTGCAGCCTCGGGGTTGCACGTTGAAAATATTGATTGGTCTACCCCACACATTTTACTGAACAGCCATCCTATTTAATGACGTTATGACGTATCATGATTCTGGCCGGAAAAACGGCCGCTAGGGTCCAAAGGCTTAAGAGGCACGTTTTGTGTTGTGTGTTGATTTGCTTGGTAAACAGCAAGTACAATGATTAACTGTATTAAATTGTATCCATTGCCAATAATTATGCTAATTATGCTGTTGTGCTGTTTTGCTTTTCAATAACAAAACTATCCAAGAGATTGTACAGTGTAAATATTTGTAAATATTTGTCCCTGATATTCGCTTCTCTGGGAGAGATGCATTGCTTTTTTCAGAATGGTCTCAGGAAACTTCAGAAGACAAGGAGGAAGCAGAAATTTCCTTGAACAGTTTCTCACAACTAAAGGATAATAAGCCCAACGTGCTTAGTTTCCGGGAAAGAAATATATTTGATTACATAACAAGCAAATTGACTGTACATAACTCAGATTAAATCATACGCGAACTAGGAAGACCATTCTTTTGGCTCGAACAGATTGTCGATCTCATCTTTAACCCAACAGTGGTGTGTTGCTTAATGTCATTAGTACAGCACAGTTAATAGCACATGGGTGTCTGAAGGCAATTACGATTGGTCTTGCTGCCAAGAGACCGAAATGGGTTTCTATGGGGTCGAGAACAGGCATTCCTCATAAAATCGGAGAAGATCTTTGAATTATGTCTTTATAGGGAAACGTTTGAGTTGAACACGGTTATATTTGCCTCTTTGAACCCGCGAGGCCGCTTTTCGAGTCCAGGAACGCAATACTTCCGCGATTCCACCAATTAATGTGTGGCGTTCACAAATCAGTATTTACAGCATGCAGTCTCGAGGCTGCACGTCGAAAATATGAATTACTCGACCACCAAATAATGAATATGGAATCCTCTAATTGCCGCCATTGACCTGACATAGAAGATACCATCCAGTTTCAAAGGGTTAACCACTTTAACCCTTTACCTAACATGAAAAGCAGACGACATTTGTAAAAAAGAACTCTTGAATAATTATTTTTTTTCATTTTTTGTCTCAAAAACATAGGTTTTGACCCCTCATTGGAACGAGCCCGACGAGCTCGTTCCAATGAGGGGTCATAACTTAGGTTTTCGAGACAAAAAATAAAAAAAATAATGAAAATTAATTGCCGATTTTTGAGAACAGCGCTGGTCGGTTTTGGTCGTTACGTTGAGTAAAGGGTTAATAAATGTTCCAACAAATCGGCCATATCGGCACTGATGCATATGATTCAGTGTACCCGACACTTCTCTTTCATTTTCTCTGTAAATAACGAGAAAGAACAGCACAAATATTTGAATGGGTTAATGTTTATCTCACGAGTTTGGCTGGGCCCAAGAATACCACGAGAGGCGAAGCGTCGAGTGGTATTCTGCGCCTAACCAAACAAGTGCGATAAACATTAACCCATTCAAACACTTGTGCGGTTCTGTATTTATTACTCACGTCTGCAAATTTCTTAAGCAGATCATTTGCTGTATGCATTACAAATTAAGAATTAACCAATCCTTCGAGACGTTATGGAAATAAAATGAGAGAAAATTCCAAATTAATCTTCAGAAGTAGGGGACCAGGCTTATTGTTATTTGGAACGCTGTTAGAACTTTCATTCATAGTTTCTCCTTGCAGAGCGTCACCACTTCGATCGATGAAAAAGTGGGAAACTGAAATGCAACTTACATCCTTTTATGTCTCAATTTTAAAGCACGGTTTCTGAGTGGTTAATGTGGTCCCCACCAAAAAATGACAGTACTTTCATAACAAACAACAGATCTAATTTCGGAAAAAATACTTCAATGAGAAATAATAAAAATTCAAATGTTATCTGACTTCGCGTGGCTGTTGTTATTGAACTGATTGACAGGTTAAGATTTTGGTCAATATCATTATGGTTGACATTGTCGATTCATTCCACGTAAATTAAATTTATATGCTTATTGTCCAGAAAGGATTGAACTGTAACACTGTACCCCCCCCCCCCCCCCCCGCCACACTAATAATTTATTAAAGTCCGCGTCATAGAGTGTAACATAACCAAAGGTACAGAAGCCATTCCAATGAATATTAGCATACAGTTGTTCGACACACACTCTGTTTTGTATTTCGATTTTGGTAACATAAAACCTTTCTCGCGTGACGTTATTCATGAAGTGGCGTCACTCCAGGACGCTTTCAGATTCTGTCTAGACTGTTCTTAGTTTTAAGTGTATGTCTGTCGTTACCATGTCATATTTAACTCATGTAGTCGTTCAATCAATATTCAATATATTTCTTCTGATACTCGGTCGATGAACAGTACCCGAGTTTCTACGGAAATAACAGAAACCCAGATACCGTAGACTGCAAACAGCCATATTACATCGTCAAAACAAAGAGTCCATTGTATCGGAATGGGTCCAGGTATCCTCAGAAATATAACTGGTTCCATTTTGATATTGAAGACGTGCAAAAACCTGTATCACACACGTGAGCGGTACTACTTCATTTTTATCACACAGTTTTAGAATGTCGTGAACAAACTTTAATTTTAGATGGCTGTGTAATAAAATTTACGAACGCAAATACTACAAAGTCTCCCCCGAAAGACCTCCAAAAACATTAAATGAAATTTTACTTTAGCTTCTTTATAATTTTTTACGAATTTGTTTTATCTATGTGCCGCTCCTTCACATGAGTGTTTTTTGTCTGCGTTGTATATTCTTTAGCTGCACTGTATATGAAACTTTTTACAAAATTCATTTTAGCCCTGTAACCACGCAGAAACATTTCAGGCCTTCCACAAAATACAAGTTAAGGTATTTTGGTTCGGCAGCATCTGAGACAAACAGACCGTGTCCAAAGCAGCTCGGGTGAATGCTACGTTGTGGTTTGTTCTCGAGAAAACATACCGCATACTGATCCAAACAGTACAAATGTCTATACATGAACTCATGGGCACACCTTGAGTATGCATTATTGTGTTCTGTTACAGTGCACTTGGGCATTGATTTTAGAGGATGGAGAGGGAGGGAGGGAGGGAGGGATGGAGAGGGGGAGGGCAAGGGTAGATTTCCTTTGAATATATGCTTTTGAAACAAGATGGTATTTACTAGGAAGTTCCCAAATGTTCATGTTCAGTGTGAATTTTCTTTCTTCACCTAACCCCTAATCAAGGAAATAGCGGGCGGCAATAGTTTTCTGAAATAATTATTTAATCCAAAATGAAAGTGATTTCCTACAGTACGGCCGCCTTGGACTGTTGATAGTGATTTTTATGACCTGGTAAACGCATACGTGGACATCACTGCCAACGCGTGGATTGCGACCAGTCCACGGCGACTGTACTGTACATATAGAATATACTCATAGTAGCTTGGTGTGCCAAATGTTCACCACGAGTGGTGAAGTGGTGTTAACCGCGAGCCTTCGGCGCGCGGTTAACACCACTTCAGCACGATTGGTGAACATTTGGTACACCAAGCTACTTTGGGTATATTTTATGTATACCATGGTCGTCAGATTATTAAGAGTCGCTATTATTTTTTCTCGATTTTACTAAGCGCCAGACGTGCATACGAGCGAATCTGTTTTTGTCTACACGAGCATAGGTCGGCGGTGCTTCCGCTGTCAATTTTATCGCCGAAACGAAATGAAAAAAAAGAAGCTGAGCCTTTTTCGTTTTAGTAACCTAATAACATACTATTTCGAGTTATGCATGCTTTATTAACATGAGACAATGCATGTTTGTTAATTGTTGGCATCTTATGAGGTAAACACATTTAAAAACATAATAAATAATTGCCACCTCCACTTCACTCTTCGCGTGGCGACGTGCGATAAATTTAGACAAGCTTGCATTCAGGTCGACGTCACCAAAGGCCAACGGGATGTAGTTCTACTGTAGGTGTAAATTTTTACTATTGAAATCCCATTGATGGCGTGTTCACCACGGTTGGTATGTAAAGCTAAAATTTATGTCATTGGCTTTTCATATATAGTAGAATAGGTTATCATGGTATAAAATGGTTTCAGTCGATAAAGACATCTGAATGATTCATTAATTTGATACCTAGAACTTCTTTGACCTCCTTTGTACAATCAAGCCCCTGTATTACCGGTACACGAGTTATGATGGACAACAGAGGAGTTTGAGGAGAGTTACTGTGGCAAGATGATGGGATGTGGATTCATTTCCGGCAGATGGAGGCACAAAAGAACCAGGCCTTTAGCTTGTTCTGCATCGAAAGGTTTACCGTTCACCACGATGGACGCACTCATCATCACGCCATTTTTCTTATCACGCTGCGAGGGTTTCTTTCCACCGCAAATCCATCTTCGTTCTCTGTCTATTCATTTCCCTTACTTTTGTCCTCCACACGAACTTGCCTGTACCACATTAGCCTCCATCTTTATCATTTCTTTGTAAAATAGTTTAAAACCTCTCAATGGAACGGACGGAATGCGCTCGTTACAATAAGGAATAATACACTTTGCATTAGAAGCAGAGGTTAACACTTGAACTGCATTGTCTGGGAAGACTTTGTGTGGATATAATCGTTGCATTAGGTGAAGGGGCAATTTCCAGCCAACGCGTCAACAAATGTATCGACGTGATCAACCCAAGACTATGCAAGAATTATCTTACAGATCCTTATTTTATAGCTTATCGCGCCTCAACGAAATAATAATATCGTTTACAATCAGGAGTCTTTAGCTTTGTTTTGTGCTTGAAATAAAGTTTCGACAGAAAGTGGTATAGTCCCGTTTAGTACACAATTGAATATTGGAGTCAACGTTTGAGTTTTCTGTTGGCAATTTTCAGTGAAAATCTCTCAGAAAACTTGGTCCGAAATTTACTCTTTTTCTAGTTCAGCTATCCGAATGCCCCGGTTTTTCCAACTGGGGAAGCCGCAACGTTAGAATAGCCATCCCTTCTCTCAGTTCGACAAATTCCATTTGCGACTCTGAATCTTCGTTTTGCGTTGAATTTTTCTGTACAGTTCTCTTCTTTTTTCTCTTCATTCACCAATTCTTTACTTATTGTCATCATTAATTCCTCACAACTCAAAAACTCAGCTTCAAACCACTCCATCATGCCTGGTATCGCCCATTCCCTGATTGCATTCGAAAATGTAAAGAAACGCACCTAGTGACGTACGAAGAGGGACAACTCTGGCTCGGTTCATATCGGCCGATATCGGCGCCATATCAACCGAATTTGAAGCCATATCTGCCGAGCTTAATAATGGGAAATTCAGGGAAAGAAAATCATATCTAATAAAAATACTTTATTTCAGCTTGTATAAATCTATTTATAAAATAGTCTATGTAAATTGATGTTCTTGTATGTAGAACTTTAACAATATTATAAGAACTGTAAGTAATTGTAATTTTAAACCTTTTTATCGTTACAATGTGTAAACTGTGTCACGAATATTATGTATATAACCTTGTTAACCTTCTTTCATATTATTTATTGTACATCTTATAGTCAAAATAAATTCAAAATGTCCAGTATCCTTTGAAAAAAATACATTTCGGATAAAAGTACTGTTACTACTATTAAGCCCGTGTGTGGGTTGACAACGAATGCGAGTGAAGAGGTATAGGACGAATTCAAGGGAAATAACTCAAATCTTGGACAGAGAACTTTTAAAATGTAGGTGGCCACCAAACCAATACCCTGGGTAGCATTTTTTTCTGGCTGTGCGATGAAGCCAAAACAGACGCGTCTAAGCTTTACAAACCTTCCCAGACAGCAGCCCTGTTAGTCCGCATTGTATAATGAAAGCTCATTGTGTAAATTCTCCCGCATTGCGTAACAAATATCACCCTGTCATTGTGTTTATAACGACGTTTTATGAAAGAAAAACAAACACCGCGGTGTGAAATGACATATTGTGTAATGAAAACGCATTTGGCAGTAACTCACTTTTTATTTATTTATTGGTTCTTAACGTCACTTCAGCATCGAGGATATAAATGGAGATAAAAGGTTAAATCGATTATCTTTTTGGAAGTAAAATATTAAAATAATAACCCTTTGAACGAAATTTAGGTTCATAAGTATAAAATTATTGGCTTCCCCTTATATAAGTTAAATTGTGAAGCAATGTGTTAGTCTGTTGAACACATGATGCGGTTGATAAATGCACATAACGACACGCGTGTATCGTGCTGTGTTTATTACAGGCCTTCACGTCTACACAAAAGCAACTATTAGAGGAACACTCAGCAATTCATTTGACAACTCGCCCCCTGAGGTCCAGTGTGTTCTATGTGCCAGTAGGCACATAGAACATATTGGAACTCAGGGCACGAACTATCACCAAAAAGAACACACTTCGCCAGCCAAATTTTCGAGGGGAACCCGTTTTCCAATTTTTAGCGATAATTGCGATGCACGATTTGTCGAAAATTCCAGTGAAATTTCGCTTCTATTTAAAAATAGCCCGCCAACGATTTCAGTATGTGCGGAAAGGATTTTCATTTTCCGCGTGGTTTAGTGTAGCTGTAGATGGGGTTTTCATAGAACGGGCGTGGAATAAAATTCGAATTATCGCAGCATATAAAATTACTGATTCTATTTAAAGATGTTCTGACATTAAATATTACCCGTATAGAAATGTGTTGAACTGGGGGAAGGGAAGAAACCTTGATCTGTGCGTCTACTCCCCTTACACCCCTCCACAAAGATGAATCACTTCTTTTGTATAATGGTACTGGTCTTAACCCGTTGAAGCCGAAAAGCCTTTTTTGTTCGATCCTAGATCGTGATACAAGCTGAATTCATAAGTAGGTAGTCGCTCAGTGAATTTATGAGGTTGACCAATCAATATTTTTAACGTGCAGCCTTATTGGTATTCCCCCAAGTAACGAATATGGACTCTACCAGCTGATGTCTCTGAACCGGCATGGGAAATACCACCCGGATCCAAAGGGTTCAGAGTAAAATCATACCACACTAACAGTGAACAAAGTAGTGAAGGCAATATTGAGTAATGATGCAAATGTTTCAGTGAATAATATGCAAATCAACCTGTTGAAAAAGAAACATTTGAAGATGGTATCTAGTTAAAATAATTAAAAAACAATAAAAACATCTTTTAAAGGTTGATTTCCTTAAGGAATGAGATAAGCTGATGATAATTCATCTTGTAAAATAGTTCTCCCATTAACATAACATTATAATGTCTCCGTTTGATATCATTAGAAACAGAATGAGTGGTGGCCGAGTGGATAAGTACACTCATCTCTCATGCCAGAGGTCCCGGAATCGATCCACGGTCGGGGAAAGTTCTCGAGGTATCCAAACACTCTCTGTTAGCATCAATTATGGGGTTGATGCTGTCACAGCCTACTGTCCTATCGGGTGGTGACGTAAAATGTCTGTACCATGTGCGGTGAGAGACACACTCTGTACGGACTAGAAGTACTCGAGAAGAGCGAGACCACGAAGCAGCCGTTACGAAGGTCACCCCATACACCTGCGTCATTGAGTTAAGGAGAGGCGTTGATATAAGATTCACAAATCTCCGATATTTGTAAAGTGAATAAGACCCCCAAAAAATAAAATCTGTACAATCCTCATCATTTACTAAAAATAAAAGAAAATTCTCCTTCAGTCGTTAGTAATGTGATTGACAAGCTCTAGTTTGGGAAACCATTGGTGCTACTTTTTGAAAACCAGCACCATTTAAACAATCCTCTAAAAGGTATTGTTCCAGTGTTTTTGGTGTTGATATGACGTAAGTTCATGGAACCCCATTGTTCTGAATGTGGGTTTAATGCCATTTGAAATGGATGATTTTTAGAGTACGAATAGTTCAGAGTTATTGAAATCCCCCTATTTCGAAGTGTCCTGGTACGTATAGACGTACGCATAGGCGATGTCATTGCATTCAAACCACAGTGTCGGTAATGATACCGAAAGATCTTAACTGGAGTTTAATTCGAGATCCGAAATTCCTGGTTGCAATACTAAAAATGCGCCTTCCATTGTCATCGGCAATAAGGGCAGAACAGAAGAGATGAGTACCGAAGATCATAACTAGGATTTTATTCGAGACCACGAATTCCTGGCTCCAATACAAAACAAGAGCTCACGTTATCGCTGAAGCAATACAATGTCCCCTACCGGACTAATGAGCATTAGTAATTATACAAATGTTATAACCTAGATGTGATCAGCATGAATTCCGTTGAAGCGTTTCCAAAAAAAGTCCGGAAAACTGATATTTTGGAGTTTTTCCATATTTCCAAGGGCCATAACTCACACAAGAATACTGCAATCAGAATGAAACTCAAACTTGATCTGTAAGTCATCGTTCTATAGTAGGTTACCAAAAATGAAATCATTCGGTTGAAGCGTTTCCAAAACAAGTCCGGAAAACTAAAGAGTGACTGACAGATTGACTCACAGACTGACGGATGGACAGAGTGCAAATAAAACTTGACCTGTAAGTCATCGTTCTATAGTAGGTTACCAAAACTGAAATCATTCCGTTGAAACGTTTCCAAAAAATGTCCGGAAAACTGATATTTTGGCGCTTTTCCATATTTCCAAGGGCCATAACTCACACAATAATATGTAATCAGCATGAAACTCGAACTGGATCTGTAAGTCATCGTTCTATAGTAGGTTACCAAAAATGAAATCATTCGGTTGAAGCATTTCCAAAAAAAAAGCCCGGAAAACTAAAGGGTGACTGACAGACTGACTGACAGACTGACGGATGGACAGAGTTCAAATAAAGCTTGATCTGTAAGTCATCGTTCTATAGTAGGTTACCAAAAATGAAATCATTCCGTTGAAGCGTTTCCAAAAAAGTCCGGAAAACTGATATTTTGGCGTTTTTGCATATTTCCAAGGGTCATAACTCACACAAGAATAATGCAATCAGCATGAAACTCAAACTTGATCTGTAATTCATCCTTCTACAGTAGGTTACCAAAACAAAAATGAAATCATTCCATTGAAGCGTTTCCAAAAAATGTCCGGAAAACTGATATTTTGGCGCTTTTCCATATTTCCAAGGGCCATAACTCACACCAGAATAAGGCAATCAGCATGAAACTCAAACTTTATCTGTAAGTCATCGTTCTATAGTAGGTTACCAAAAATGAAATCATTCGTTTGAAGCATTTCCCCAAAAAGTTCGGAAAACTAAAGTGTGACTGACAGACTGACTGACAGACTGACGGATGGACAGAGTGCAAATAAAACTTGATCTGCAAGTCATCGTTCTATAGTAGGGTACCAAAAATGAAATCATTCCGTTGAAGCGTTTCCCCCCAAAAGTGCGGAAAACTGATATTTTGGCGCTTTTCCATATTTCCAAGGGCCATAACTCACATAAGAATAATGCAATCAGCATGGAACTCTAGCTTGATCTGTAAGTCATCGTTCTATAGTAGGTTACCAAAAATATAATCATTCCGTTGAAGCGTTTCCAAAAAAAGTCCGGAAAACTGATATTTTGGTGCTTTTCCATATTTGCAAGGGCCATAACTCACACAAGAATAATGCAATCAGCGTGAAACTCGAACTTGATCTGTAAGACATCGTTCTATAGTAGGTAACCGAAAATGAAATTATTCGGTTGAAGCGTTTTCAAAAAAAGTCCGGAAAACTAAATTGTGACTGACATTTTCCTTATTTCCAAGGGCCATAACTCACACAAGAATAATGCAATCAGCATGAAACTCAAACTTGATCTGTAAGTCATCGTTCTATAGTAGGTTACCAAACATGAAATCATTCGGTTGAAGCATTTCCAAAAAGTCCGGAAAACCAAAGTGTGACTGACAGACTGACGGATGGACAGAGTGCAAACCTATAGTCCCCTTCGGCGAAGCCGTTAGGGGACTAAAAATGTGCGTTCTTCATTACAGGAAATAAGGACCGAACGGAAGATGCAATGACGCTCTTATCGGCCAGGTGATGGCAGTGTTTTCTCGAAAACTTCCTATGATTTTTTTCACATTTCGTGGCTCCTCGATATCTCTCTCAAAGCCCAATCTATATTCTAATTTCTATGTTCCCAACACAACTACGCCGTGTTCCAACAAGTGAAACTGCCAACGTGATAATTGGTAATTAGAATTGCGTGCGCCCAAAATAGCTTGTTCTACTCTATACTTGCTGCCAACCACTGTACCAACCGGAAAATTCTCGCTTTCGTAAATTTGAATGATAATTCCGACCAGCAGGATGGTGGTCGTAATTATCTTTAACATTTATGAAAGCGAGAATTTCTGTTTAATAAATCCAGTTCCGGTTCCATGAAAACCAGAGAATATATTACACCCTAAGCACAGTGGCGTAGCGGAAAATCTTGTCCCCCCCCCCCCCCCACGCGAGATAGAGACGGGGGACCTTTCATGATGGTGGTTGTCTTTAAAACGGGAGCAAATTTAGTGTTGTTACCGTGCACAGCACACAGGATTTCACGTAGTACATACGCCATAAATTAAATGAAGGTATAGCCTATAGGATCGATACTAAAAGTATTGCTCTGTAGATTTGTTCATGACATGTTTTAAGTTTCACCCCCACCATCCAACGATACACACATGCACGCCCAACATGTGTGACTTGAGAGGCATCATGTATGTATATTGTTCATTTCTCACCCCTATCAGTGACAATGATGTAGCGTTCACTTAACACTTTACCTAACCTGAAAAGCAGACGACACTTGCAAAAATAATTCTTGAATAACTAATTTTTTAAATTTTTGTCTCAAAAACATAGGTTATAACCCCTCGTTGGAACGAGCTCGACGAGCTCGTTCCAACGAGGGGTCATAACCTATGTTTTTGTGACAAAAAATGAAAAAATAATGAACATTAATTGGCGATTTTTGAGAATCGCGCTGGCCGGTTTTGGCCGTTACGTTAGGTAAAGGGTTAAAAGAATAATACATAGACTACAAAGAGTACGTCGTGTGGAAGTGAGAGCTTGAAATTATGTGTATTTGGTACACAGTCTCGCTCTCTCTCTCCATTTCCCTCTTTCTTCCAGCGTTGGGACGTCCTTCAAGACGGGGGCTCCACTTTCTAGCCCCCCCCCCTCCCCGCAATACGGGCCATGTGGACCCATCCCCTACGCCACCGCCTAAGCATAACCATGGTGGGTTTTGTTTCCTAAATTATGTATAATTAAATATCCAAAAAAGCCTATAGAACATGTCCTTGTTACTAGCGTTAGTAAGGACAAAAAAGATATTTTCACTGATTTTCAACAGTAAGTATGTTATTACACAAAACGTTGGCTTACAGGATGAGCCAGTAATTAAACAATACTGTTTTATTACACAATGTCGCCCAATAATTTCCATTTAATTGGTGTATATGATAAGTAACATACCTGCTCAGAAAACAACCCATCAAGTTGCGAAAGATGACAGATCAAAAGGAGCAAGGGACAAATATTCAATAATTTGGGTGGTGGAAGACAAAGGAAACGCCAGAAATTTAATGTAAGGTTATACATATTCATCTTTAATAAAGGCAAAGAGAAACAAAATGCAAATGCGGTACAAAGAGGTTGGATACATACCCTTCAGAAGGACAACCAACTGGAATGAACATTGAAATGATCACAGTGGACATCGAAGGAAGTTGCCAACGTCTAAGACGTTGCTTGGGCGAACTATTTCACGAAAATTTTTGTTGCTGCAAACATTAAGGCAAGGCGTTTATAGATATTCACCAGGGGGGTGGCTGGGGGGGGGGGGGGTGGCGTTATGTGTGCGTTTGGGTTGCGGTGGGTAGGAAAAATTTCCCCAACAGACCAAAAGAACGCGTCGACAGATTTCAGACCAGGTGTGACAGGAATGATAGTCCGTAGGAACGTTAGTCCCTCTGGACTATTATTCCGCGGAATTATAGTCCTAGGTCTACCATTTCTAGGAATAGCAGTCCGCCGGACTACTATTCCTAGAAATGGTAGACCTAGGACTATAATTCCGCGGAATAACAGTCCAGAGGGACTAATTTTCCTACGGACTATCATTCCTGTCACACCGGCAGCCACATGTCTAACGTTTTAGAATCCAAAACCGGATCAAGCATAAAAAATTCAAAAACATTTTTTGAGCCCAAATAGCAATCATTTTCCTTCTATTGTGTGTTATTTTGTCCACAAAAAACTGACAATTTTCCCGACAAGCCGAAAATTTTGCGACAAAATATTTGGTGGTGGTAGTGGGATGGATCTGTCGCATTAGTCTTTGCAATTGTATTCTATAGCTTAATAAAAATGCATATCACAAGATGGGCAATCTCTGGTAGATAGATCTCAGAAATGTGCTAACCCCACAGCTGGACGCCTGTGGGAAGTTAATGCTAAATCCCACCCGAAAAGTCTGGGAAATACGACAAGATTAGGTACGCACTAAACTACAGATAAACAAATAGTGATGAAACACAAGCGAAAAGCATTTTGCAGTGCACTGATGATCAGCTCTGCACCTACCGAATTGGAAAGATTTTCTGTTGATAACAATTCTTATTTTCAAATGCAACAAATACTGCATTTTGATTGGCTTAGAGGTACGGTGTAACTTGCAATCCATGGTTGCTTTTTTACACCGTGGTTAACCACGGTGTAAAAACAAGAATACATAATAGCAAGGTATGGCTAAAAAACTGCCCATTTTTAATTATTAATTCATATCTTCTGCTCGGTTATGTTAGAACAAAAATAAAAATTCAGGAAATTTAATATTTATGTGCAATAAAATATTACAGATATGGATGTCATTGGAACTGGCTCATTGAGTCATATTTGTCTGGTTTTATTAAGAAACTTACAAAGTACAAATTTTCTGTCAGTTTTTCCCACAATTTCGGTTAAAGTATTAAGTACAACAAAATTCTTGGAAATAAATCCGTTATCCTTGTGTTTTCCAGGGTTTATGGGAATTTACACCGGTCTGGGAACTCATACACCCTTCGGTGTAAATTCCCATAAACCTGGAAAACACAAGGATAACTAATAATATTCAAATTTGGTTCTCCGTGTTTTTCTTTCTCGTTGTCGTCATAACCTTAGTAGTATATCAGCGATGATTAGGGCCATGTTACACAGAGCTTTGTGGGTGCAATAGTGTTAAATGCCCATAGGAACCGGAACTTTTTGCCGCTTTTGTACCGGTGTAACCTTTCCCAGTGCGTAGTAGTATGTCAGGGGCTGGGCTGGCCACTTTTATTTTTTTCTTGGGGAGGGGGGGGGGGGGGGTGGGTGGACCAAAGAAGGAAAAGATCAAGGGAGAAGGGAAGTAGTATGTCAGAGGCTGGGTGGGCTATTATTGGGGACCTCGCATGTTACTAGGGTGATACGTGTCTCCGTCGTCCATTTTGTATTTTGTAGGCTGCCATCTTAGTTTCTATAATAGCACATGGCTGCTATGTGACCCAAATCCCTCTAGTAGGACAGGGGTGTGTTTGATGAAATGGGAGTAAATCTAATTACACAAATAAACCCGACAATCCCTCCAAAATCACAAAAAAACTGTCTAAAATCACAAAAACAGAATTGGAGAAGGCCCATCTTGGGTTTATAAGAGCAGCACGTAGTGCTATAAAGTCGTTATATCACTTTTTTCGAATGGGTTCCCACAGAATCCTTCTTTCTTCCACTAATGGCTGTGTTCCTTTGTATAAGAGCAACTTTATTGGCTCGGATTTTCCCCAAATCCTTGGTTTCTACCTGTTATTCGGATTCTTTCAGAATCCTCTGCTTCTATATATGAAACTATAAGCTATGCTATGGTTTTTGTCTATCCAACCCTGTTCGTTTGTTCTGGAGTATACTCCATTTGAGTAGAAGAGCCTTCCAGTTGAATAAGTTTTGCTTATTGGTACTATAAATTTAGCTTTTCTGCTCTGTTCAGACTAGCTATTCCGGATGCTCTTGCTCTTGTTTCGAATAGCATATGTTTCATTTGTCCAGACCGTCCAATCATTTAACTTTACTGCAAACAACAAACCAATCAGAACACTCCTTTCGTCTAAAGCCCACCCACTGTCACATCGTTCTCTAATACAAGGATTCTTAAGTCCAAGAGTCAATCAAGCAGTAACTGGGCCTGTTATTGCTCGGACGACTCGAATGTCACCGAATAAATTAGCTATCGAGCATTTGCTCGATCGAGTGATTCCACATACTGTTCTACGACTCATCTCGGTATTTGAGCATACATACTACACGGCTCCTATACAGCTTCGAGTTGCTATATGGTTCCGAGCTCATATACAGCGCCTTGTAGTCTTACCATCGGGTCCCACCTTGTCTTGAACTATCCGGCATTTGATTAGCCTCTTACATGTAAGGTATCCTACAGGGTTAAGGAACTGTGTTGACTAATACGGGATAAATAATTGGTCTGGTCGATGAAGGGGCCTATAGAGAATCAGGGATAGCTGATAATCCTGTAGTAGTGTTACAGGTCAGTATTGTAGATAATAGATAGATAGATATTTATTCGCTCAGTAACATACAGGAATTACAATGGTTACAATCACATAGTTCAATTAATATATAACATTTTGTATACTACTGGGAGATGACATAGCCAGATTGGCTGTCTTCCAGTCATCTCCCTAAAGAATGTTTTGTAATACTGTTTACGGGCCCAGACTGTCGACGTTATTATAAAAATCATCTCATCGGTTATAGAGAATTTACTAAGTAAGGGTTGTGCTAGACTTGGCAGTTAACGTGCTTTCTTGTGGATGACTTTCAGTTTGGGACCTTCTGACTGTGCTCTACAAATGAAGCGACCTAAATTGAGCAGTTCGAGTAAAAGAGATATAGAAATTTGCTTCAATCCTTTATTTATCTTGAGAGCGGCCCACAGCTGTAAGACATCCCCAGTCGAGGTCATTTAACGCGGACAGGGTGGGTAAAGCTACTTGGAGGACAGGATGTCTTTTCGTCTGGTCAATTAATTTGTTCATATATAGATAAAGTAAAGCAGGAAGACGTGTTATGACGGTGTCCAAATCAGCAACAGCACACCCCCTCCCAATCGGGGGGGGGGGGGGTGCGAAATGGTAGTACTACCGCTGATGTAATCGCCGCCGCTACGATGTCTTATATAGTACAATCCGGACAATAAGGATTGCTACATTCAACATTGTCTGAATAAAGTGCTAGAAGCCTGGACAACAGCTTCTTTTTAAATACGTTTCTATTGTTCATCGTACGTAGATCTCTATCTAGCGCATTCCAAATTCTCGGATACAGGTTAGTGGGAAGGCGGTCCAGGGCTTTTGTCCTTTTTCTAGTTATTTGGAGAAGATCACGCTGTCTAGTGGTTCTGACAGGCATACTAGCTACTCTGAAGAAGTTATCAAATGACTGGGGAAGATTGTCATTTTCCAATCAAAGACGAAGAGGGGTACATGGAATTTATACAGGTCAGTCACCTTGAGTATTTTGTCCCTTTTGAAGAGTGGTTCTGTGTGGGCATTATACTTTTTGTTATTAATTATGCGCAGCGCTCGTTTTTGAAAAGTTAGAATTTTATTGATAAATCTCGAATTTCCCCGTGCTTGGATTCCATATACTAAGTGACTATGTATCAGAGCGAAGTATAGTGTTCTCATAGCTTCATGGGGAAGGATTGCCTTTACCTTGTTAAGGGCAAAGTTTGCGCGTGCAATATTGGAACAAAGTGGAGCTATGTGGACGTTATATGATAGGCAATTGTCAATGGATATACCTAGAAATTTCAGTGATTTTTCAGTTTTATTTGGTCCAACCTTATTTATTATTTGGTTGTTGACGAAAATATTATTGTGAGAGAGCGCTTGCCTCGAATGTCACCGAGTAAATTAGCTATCGAGCATTTGCTCGATCGAGTGAAAACCACATACTGTTCTACGACCCATCTCGGTATTTGATCATACATACTACACGGCTCCTATACAGCTTCGAGGTCCTGTATGGTTCCGAGCTCCTATACAGCTCCTGATAGTCTTACCATCGGCTTCCGCCTTGTCTTGAACTATCCGTTAATTGATTAGCCTCTTACGTTAAGGGTTAAGGAACTGTGTTGACTAATACGGGATAAATAATTAGTCTGGGCGACGAAGGGGCCAAAAGAGAATCAGAGATAGCTAAGAATCCTGTAGTTGTGTTACAGGTCAGTATTGTACACAACTATATGGGTGGTAAAAGACAATGGTATTGAGGAAATACACCTATCACAGAACGGATGGTAGTGACTACGGACAAGTCAGCAATGATGGTTTAAGACCTATGAAGGGTGAGCGAGTGGTCTCGAAGCAAGGAGCTGGACAGGTACTAGGAGCGATAACTATCCTTAGACAGATATCCTCAGATAAGTATCCCCAAAAGATGCCCTGAAAGGCTATCCTCAAATGAAAGATCGCCATGTCATAGGTATCCGTAAATACCCAGATGAGGCGTAGAGTCGTATGTGGAGTCAATTGATCGAGCAATTGACATGGCTCATTTGCTCGTTAAGATTCGAATCGTTCGTGCAATCAAAGATAGTTAGCAAGCTGTAGTAATGCTACAAGTCAGTAGTAATTGTACAATTCTATAAGGAGGTTTAGAAGACTATAGTATTGAATAACTACACTAGGAGTTGATCATAAGACAGATAGTTGAAGACAAGATGGAAGCAGATGTTAAAACAACCAGGAGCTGTTTTGATGCTTGTAATCTCACTTACGTAATCCCACTTATAGAATCCCTTTATAGAATTCCCATAGAATCACTTTTTACCGAAATGAGTCGAAGAGCAGTATGTGGGGTCACTCGTTCGAGCAATTGCTCGATAGCACATTAGCTCAACGGGATTCGAGTCGTTCGAGCATTTGCTCATGGAGCAGCTGCTCAAAAGCTCATTTGCTCGATGGGATCGAGCCGTTCCAGCACTGACTTTCAGTTGTAGGTATGTTGTAGGTATTCTCAAAAACCGAAATGGGCCGTAGAGCAGTATGTGGAGACACTCGTTCGAGCAAATGCTCGATAGCTCATTTGCTCGATGACATTTTATTCGTCCGAGCAATTCCTGGCCCAGTTACTGCTTGATTGTCTCTTGGATTTAGGAATCCATGTATCAGAGAACAATGTGACAGTGGGCGTCAGTGGGTGGGCTTTAGATGAATGAGCTGATCTGATTGGTCAGTTGGTTGTAGTGAAGGGAACTGATTGGGCGATCTGGATAAATGAAACATATGCTGGTCGAAACGAGAACAAGAGTTCCCGGAATGGGGCTAGAGCTAGCCTGAACGGAGCAGAAGGCGGACTATAGTAGCAATGAGCAACACTGTTCCAGCTGGTCGGCTCTTCTACTCTACTGGAGTATACTCCAGAAATCAGAACTAAATAACATAATTTGGGGTAATTTTGGTAATGTGGGGTCTAGCGGGGACTAGATTAGTCTGGCGGGGACTATATGGGACTGGTGGGGACTAAGAGACTAATTGTCGTAAAACCTGTGGTTTATACAACCGGGAATCCTACTACTTCCCTTCTCCCTTTACATTTCCCTTCCTCGATTCCCATCCCCCCAATATGGTCCATACAGCCCCTGACATCCTACTTCCATTCTCCCTTCACGTTCCCCATCCTTGGTCCCAATTACCTCTCCCTGAAATAGCCCGTCCAGCCCCTGACATACCACTTTCCTTCTCCCTTCTCCTTTCCCTTCCTTGGTCCCCATGTCCTCTTCCCGAAATAGTCCGTCCAGCCCCTGACATACTACTTTCCTTCTCCCTTCACCCTTTCCTTCCTTGTTCTCCATTCCCTCTCCCAAAATGACCCGTCCAGCCCGTGACATACTAATACGCACCGGGAAAGGTTGCACAGGTAAAAACGCAGCAAAAAAGCTCCTGTTCCGATGGGAATTTAAATCTGTTCCACTGGCAAAGCTTCGGGTAATAGTACCCCAATCGTCCCTGCTATACTACTAACCTTCATTCAAATAAGCTCGCAAATGAAAAATGAGCTGTGGGTGTGTGAGTGTGTGTGTGTGTGTGTGTGGGGGGGGGGGGGGGGGGGTATTCACATGCTGCACTTTTAATCCTTCCCACACACTTCTTTAAAATGATTTTATCCCACAACATAACTAGCTATTCTAGACCTTTCAGTTTGTCTTTCCTACGGCAGTCTATCAGGTTCATAACGGAATTCCAAGCTGGTTTGAGAAAGTCACCAACGTTCTTACTGCTAACTACTGGTTTAGTTTAAACAATATTTATTCAAAAAGAAATATGATATAATACATACAAGTAACTATTAATATCACAGTAGCTGTACAGAGGATATAATACCGAAGTATGCACTATGGCAAAACAAACAGAAGTAAACGCCGGTGAAAATGGAAAGGATTCGGCAGAAAGCTTTGAGCATGTACTTCCAGAGTATATCAGACAATTACAAAATATATCGGTGGTTGGAAATACTGAGTGAAATATTGTTTAAACTAATTACCAATGGCAGATAGGAAGTAAGAAATGAGAGATATAGAATGAAATAAGAAAGAGAAAAGCTGCAGATGAAACCAACTTGAAAGCAATGATTCTTACCAGCAACAGACCCACGAGCGCAGCCTGTATGTCCCCACTGATAAGAGCATCATCGTAGACCGACCCAAATCCGCAAGTGGATCGTTTCTACTGCGGATGCAGCTCGCAGGTATCCAGTAATAGGCCGACAAGGCAGTATTATTGCTGAGAGACAGCCCACGCGAAGACATCGGGCAGCCCACGGGAATGAATTGTGGCTTGGAAAGCTGTTGTCCAAGATACGAATAGTGACCGTATTATGGATGCATTTACACTTAGTATATTTGGCAGTTTAGTAGCTGACGCATTTGTTAAGAGGTCCCACAATTACTGAGTATAAAACCACGAATAAAGTAAGTTAGGACCCAGAGATACATTTTTACTTTATTCTAGACCAGTCAGTTTGTCTTTCCTACGGCAGTCTATCAGGTTCGTAACGGAATTCCAAGCTGGATTGAGAAAGCCACCAGCATTCTTACTGCTAAACCATTACTACTGGTTTCTACCACTGCTAGCTCTCCTCGCCCATGCATCCTAGTATTCATGTCATCATCTTTTACATCCAGACAACTGCAACAGTCTTCCCTGATTACAACTAGCTTCGTCGAGTGCTGCAGCCCTCTCGACCTGCTGCTGCCACTGCTCAACATATTTTTACGGGTCAGGGTAGTTACGCCCCCGGGAAGTTTCGTCCCCTTGTTAGTGGGAAGTTTCGCCCCCGGGAAGTTTCGTCCTCTATAGAGGACGAAACTTCCCACTTGAATGGTAAATTATATAGAATTCTGACATATATTTAATAAAAAATTAATCAAGGACCTGTGCGTATCATGTTCATATATGTTATGTATGCGTGGAATGTTACTCTTTTGACTTTATTTTTCCCTATTAATATAAATATGTTTGCATAATTCTTTTGATGTAAATACACTCGGTTGGATCTTATGGCGTGGCTTTATCTGGGGTATATTAAGGCGTGCAACTGTATTTAATATACGAGGAGTTGGTTCACGCGAGCCCATTGATTTTTATTTTGTGACAGTCTATTGGTGAATGGCCATGGGCATTCACTAATAAATTGTCACAAAATAAATTTCATGGAGGCATGAAAAATTAATAATATTGTAGTCTTTGCAATCACAGTAGGCGCTATTTTTGTCCGTACATTCGCCACTGTATTTAATATACGAGGAGTTGGTTCACGCAAGCCCATTGATTTTTTTTGTGACAAATAATTGTTTTTTTTTTTTACCAGTTTTTGACCTGTAAACCATTGAGTAAAAATTGAATAAAATGTGATTAACCAAGATACTATTACTTGTCCATGTACCTTACAATCCCACGCCAGCCCTAAGCTTATGATTATTTAACAAGTACTGAGGACGAAACTTCCCGGGGACGAAACTTCCCACTAACTGGGGACGAATCTTCCCGGGGACGAAACTTCCCGAGGACGAATCTTCCCGGGGACGAAACTTCCCGATCCCATTTTTACCCTGCCTTCGTGGACTCTAGCATTTTGTCTAGTTCTAGGTGTTCCCAACCCTTGCCTCCAAACATGAAATTGCTTCTTGTTTCATTTATGTACCCCCTCCCCCCGATTTTAGTTCAAACATTCACCTCCCTTGGTCTAGCTTTTGCTTTCCAAGTATATATGTATGAAGTTGTGGAACTGACAATATAACAGGGCCGTTTTGACGGTCATACATTAACATCTGAGTTACTAATTTAAAGTTTAGATATTGTTTTTGCCAAAAAGAACTGAAGATCGGATATGTGGGATTGAAATATTAAAGATAGTACCTCAGAAAGAAGAATTATAGGGAAACTATCATACAGAAAGGAAGGATATGAAGAAATGGTTTATAGTGAATGCCAATATTTCGCACACTTTTTGCTGGTCACAAGTCGTTTGCCAAGTTTTAACTTCACTTCAGTTAGTGATTAGAACGTCTGGTGTATACAACACGATAATATAACCAATCTGGAAGGAGCATACAACAATTGTCAAGGCTATTTCAGCACAAAGTTGGCGCTGGTAAGGCTGCCATTGTGATATTGCTCATAGTCGTGATGGATTGTGACTTGATGATGGTAATATTTTGAGATAAAAACAACAATGAAAAATGTAATAAGAATATACAGAGAACGACACGCACGTGTGAATGGGTTAATCGACATGGCACAAGCGCCAGCGTGAATGGATAGAACAAGAGGCCACAGGCCTCGAGTTTTATCCTTCCGCGATGGCACAAGTGCGATAGTGATTAACCATTCACGCACGTGTGTCGTTCTGTGTTTATTACACACCTTCACGTCTATAAAAAACAATTATTAGAAAAACAGGTATTATGGCGATTTGGCATGGCACCTGTTTTTGTACCCTAGTTCCACAAACCCCAAATTTAACCCTTTACCCAACGAAACGGCCAAAACCGGCCAGCGCTATTCCCAAAAATCGCCAATTAATTTTCATTATTTTTTCATTTTTTTATCTCAAAAACGCAGGTTATGACCCCTCGTTGGAACGAGCTCGTCGAGCTCGTTCCAACGAGCGGTCATAACCTATATTTTTGAGACAAAAAATGAAAAAAATTAGTTATTCAATAAACTTTTTTGCAAGTGTCGTCTGCTTTTCATGTCAGGTAAAGGGTTAAGTATAACTCACAACAGAGACGCAATGTGTGTCGTCCAGAGATTGTGTGGAAAGTTTCTGGTATCAGACTAAAAACTCTCACAATGTAATTAACTCTGCCCTCTGCACAGAAGTATCATCTCTATCTCTATGGTGTTTGCATAATTGTATCTCCCGGCCAAATTTGGCCTATTTCCCCTGAAGGGGTGGGGGTGGGGATGGGAGAGATGATGGTGGTCAGTCCCCTCTTTGGCACCCGCAGCCCACTGAATCACTGGCTTGCAAGGCATTTTGTTTTTTTCAATAATATATTATGCTTTCCTGTAAAATTAGTTAGTATGTTAGTTAGACAAAAAAAATATAGTTAGTAGTGAAAGATATAAATACAATAAACATGTAATCTGTTAAACTCATTTTTATCATACAAGAAGGATTATTTATTAGTGTACAAGCCTTGGAGAGTGGACTAAATAATTAAATCTTTGCGTGGGATACAAAAAATATTTTCACACACACAGCACAGAACGACACATGCGTGTGAACTGGTTAATCGATATGGCCCGAGTGCCAATGCGGAAGGATAAAATGAGAGGCCTCGGTCCTCGGGTTTTATCCTTCTGCGATGGCACAAGTGCCATATGTATTAACCCATTCACACTCGTGTCGTTCTGTGTTTATTACACGCCTTCACATCAATAAAAACAATTATTAGAAGGACACTCAGCAATTCATCTGACAACTATCAACTAAAAGAACACATTTTATCGTCAAACAAATTTGCTAGGGGAACCCGTGTTACTATTTCGTTCTCTGAGTTCCAATATGTTCTATGTGCCTAATGGCACTATTTCTAGCTATCGCTGGCGTCTCAAATTGTAATTGCGGTGCACGATTTGTAGAAATTCCAGTGAAATTTCACTTCAATTTAAAAATAGTCTGTTAACGATTTCCGTTCCGGACATGTATCATTTTCCGATTGGTTTAGTGTTGCTAAAAATGGGAATTTCATATAATAGGTGTGAAATAAAACACTTTCCGTGTTGGCCGCAATCGGCGAGCTTGGGGTCATGGGTTAATTTTTTTTTTTTTTTTTTTTTTTGTCCCGTGATTTGCCCTCTCGTACATTGGTAGCATTTCTCTCACAAACCGTTTACTATCCACCATAATATTATTCCAAAAGAGGTTCTATCACTAAACCAATGATAGAAACTATAGCCCTTGCAGTATAGCCCTTACCGTATAGCCCTTACTGAATTGTTGCTTAGTGTATTACTTATTGTTGCTTAGTGTATTACTTATTGTATTAATTATCGTACTAAACAAAAAAGTCGTATCTTTTGTCTACATCCTTGTAGAGTGGTGAGGGAGGACGGTACAGAGGTATCAGTGGTGAATTCTCCACCCGACAGGTTTCTTATAACTGGCGAATATAGGCCACGGGAACTGGCGATGGGTTTTCGGTCGTGGGGGTTGGTCATATCCAACGGTTCGCGGACCGACGGCTCATCGGCGCTTTTTGTATTCTATGTTCGAGGGGTTGATATGCCCACACCTACATTGGTAGCGTTTCTCTCACAAACTGTTTACTATACTCCATAGTATCTTTCCAAGAAGAGGTTCCATCACTAAACCTAATGAGCCATCAACACAAATCTTGTTGTCAAGAATATACGTTTCGTCAAAAGGGAATGGCAGGAAGACAGCCTCTCAGGCTATGCCATTTCCTTGCAGCGCGTTCAACTATAACCTGTTTTATTGTTATCTTGTATACTCTTATGCTGCAAAATCAATCAATCAATCAATCTATCCGTTCTTCAAACAAAAACAGTATGAACAAAATATAATTAATACTAGCGGTAAAAATGATAATAATAATAGCAATATTAGTGATTATAATTATGATGATGGTAAAGTCTGATATCAAAACCTCGAAATGGCCATGACAATGGTTTGTGGGACCTGTGAAGCTTCAAGATTCGATTTCGAAATCGGCTGCCCAATTCGTTTCCTTTCCAATCTTTTAACAGAAATAAATCTTAGTATCAGTCATCTACGTGATCTCACAAAGTGTATAGGTCATAAGGAAATTGTCCATAAATAATGCTGAAAATAGCCACTGAATATATTAACATAAGTAACAACTGTACCCATGTCACCAACCATGTTAGTTCCAGCCTTACTAGTCACTACCACTAAAAAGCAAAGTTAAAGTTCCATTCAATGTCGACAATATTCCATTGCAGGCGATTTCCTCCGTGCAGTGCCTTATATCGGTAATTCTGTACTCGTTCCTGTTTTTTAACTACAATCCTTTCTGGCAATATTCCAACTACATCATCAAGGCATGCCTTCGATGAAGGCATGCCTTGATGATGTAGTTGGGGTATTTTATCGGTCGAGACAGTTGGAAGAAACGAGGTTTACAGCACCCTCCCTCCGTAATCGATAATCTTCAAGACGCCCTGGTCAATTTTGATACTTTCATTTTCGCTCTAGTTACTTATATTAGTTTGTGGTTAGTATGAACCGCCTTGTCTACGATTCGCGGGATGCGTGATTGGCTTACACACTTTTGTGTTAATGAATGTTCAACATCAGTCTTGCCAAGCTATTATTCAAAAGCGATGTTCTTGGGCCATAATGTTAATTTTTAAATATTTGAACGGCATATCATGTCCTGATTTTACCTTTTCTTAGTGACATCAGCTATTGAACTTGGAAGTAGCGTCATTACACGTTTGTATTGGGTAACCGCCACTACCTCTTCATGCGACGTCATTTCTCTTCACCATTTGTTCCAATGTGAAACCAATCGTTAGATGCGATATGATGGATGCGAAATAATTGGAGGGGAATCATGATAGAAGTCACGTTTGTCTATGTGCTAGCGAACGAGCCCAATCGCACACAAGGAACCACTTTTATGGAACCCCAGTCTAAGATTTATATGCCTTTTAGCGGTCCATCCTCCCCATCATGAGTCGTTTTGTCGTACGAGCAGCCAGCGAAACCTAGCACAGCACATTCGAATAGTTTACTGGTCTGGCCCAGGGTAGAGAAGTCTGCACAGGAATCCATAGACTGCCAAGGCACTAGGAGTCGCACGGAAGCCACGGACGATCTGGGGGCTAAGAATACGTAAATAGCAGCAACCGGAAAACAATACACGGGCTGTCGCGGAGTGCCGATACAGGCATGAAGGAACAGAAAACTGTAGTTCATATGAGCGGAAAGCCATCCTCGGGGAGTAACGAACTATGGATATATGGTTGGTAAGTGCCATATTGATCTTGTGATAATTATCCTTCGATAGTACACTACTATATCCAATGACTTTCAGAATTCCCAGGTGAGGTGACGAGTCGTACAAATAGTCACTCTTATCATGCGCTGCTCTAATGTCTCATTTCAATTTTCTAACTTAATACTCCACCCCGCAAGGTTTTTAACTGGTAGAGTGCTGGAAGTCCATATTTGGGCTTTCCCATGAAGTGCAGGTAGTGTAACAGAAAGGCTTCGTATTCACTGGATATGCTTCATATTATCTTTGAAGTGAAATTATTTAGTCTGTACAGATTTGCCTTGTTACAATTTATGTGAGAGTGCCTGCAGGCCCTCTCTCATAAACTGAAACAAAGCAGACATGTGAAATAATTTGGGTGTCGAAAAAAAATTAGCACTCTACCAGTTAAGAAGAGTAGAATGATCGCTGGTGTGGAAGAACCGAGGTACCCCTAAAGTAAACGTAACCACGAACGGATACAGACAAACTGAACTACAACACAACACGTCGAATACAACATTTAGGGCAGAGACACAAGGGCACAAAGATATCGACATTACTCCTACAACACTTGAATTTTTTGACAAGCGACATATACGCAAACATACCTGTAGTTGTGCGAGATAACCACGTCTACTTCAATACCGACATGAGATTTGATCTTTTGATTTAATTGGTCTATAGGAGAGGGGAGGCAGCAGATCTAGTAGTATGCGGAATATTGGTAGGGGTAGACGGGTTATACTAAAAGTCTTCCGCGTCAGCGGAACCCAACACCCAACAGCAGAAAGATCTCGGGACATTAACAGATATAATTGGTGTTTCAGAGGATAAAATAGACCGAACTGGGCTGAGGTAGTCACCAACTATGCTACTACACTTCATTTAACCCTTTAACCAACGAATCGACTGCATCCACCCGCGTAATATGCAAATTCAGCAGTTGAACAAATATTATTTTTCAAAAAATTTCAACAAAACCATATCATGTGACCCCTCGTTGGAACGAGCTCGCCCGCCTCGTCCCAACGAGGGGGTCACAAAATATGGTTTTGTTAAAAAGTTTTGAAAACAAATTTAAAAAATGATATTTAAAATAATAAATTTTGATATGGTCTGCGTTAGGTAACGGGCTAAATCGCATACAAACAAACACACAAACCGTGTATGCATGTTTGCCGCGCTATGCATGCCCTATAACAACCCCGCGACACACGTTCTGCACACAACACTAACACGGTGTATCTACCTGACAATGACGCGAGATCAAGGTCGAACACGTTCGCCAATATAGCAAATTACATTATCCCCCGCAGCAAAGGATGACATGGTGTTGCTACCTAGGTCTAGACAACGTCACCAACAAAAGGAAAGGTCGGTACATGATATTGTACCCTGAGTGCAAAAAGACCCATCTCCCATACTAATACTTTTCAGATGTCGATGTGTAACGTATTGGACTGCGTGTGTATTCCGTCATCAAAACACTCGACAACACAGCATGCATATTACATCAAAACATTTGTCTATTGTCACAGGACATAATGCGTCAGGGCAAAGTTGAAGGTCTGAAATCAGCGGAACAGGAATCACTGAACAGCTGGGCCTTGCATGTTCAGGCTGATAAGTGAATATACATATCTTTGGTTGATGAGCCCTGAAGTATGCATTTAAAAATGCGATGAATGTCATTGCAGCAAATTATTATAGAATATTTACATCAGTCTAAGGGAGGCAATCCTCAGATTTCAATCCCCAATTGTGACCAAGAATATATAAGTCACTAGATGTTGGGTTGTATGTCCTTGGTCGTGTAGTTGTTCATGTAAAGTTGGCATACGTCTCAAATCCCTGAAGATAAGTTTGAACAACTTCATGACAGTATTTGTATTGCTCCTGAAAAAAAGACAATAACATTAACCCATTGAAAATCTCATTCTTCGGTATTAAACATTCTGTGACATTAACCCTTTAACATTAAAGGCCTCTTTCACCAAATAGGATGCCTGCTCTGAGTGCATATGTGGGGTGACCAATCAAAAATTTTAACCTGCAGCCCGGAGAATGCACGTTGAAAATTGTGAAGGGTCTTCCCCCCGGTGATGAATACGGACTTTTCCAACTGCTGCCATTGAACTGACTGAGAATACACCATCATGTTTTAAAGGGTTAACTGCTAGAGTTCGTATTTAACATGTGCGTTCTATCAGTTAATTACACGAAGCAGGGTGGATAAGATACAACGAAAATGACGGGAGTAGAGTTTTGACAGAGGTAGTCTGTTAACCATCATTTCAACTCGGAATGAGGCCATTTTCTTATCAGCTGTCGTATATTTCGGATCGTTCTGTTCTAATCTATCGGATAAAATGACTGACGTAGTTTCAGCTGCACGGACAGTGAATCTTTCTGAATTAGTAAGATCTACATGTAGAAAACTGAGAAGTCAATGAACATTAGATACCGTGAGCAATAGATTGATTGAAAAGATCGGTAATAAATTAGTTCCCCATCCTCAACGAATCACTACAAATCCTCCCGTTAGGTAAAAAATAGATTCTCCAGATTCGCAGTGGGAAGTCTTTGTCAATACATTTAAGCTATAAGGTCAAAATTGTTGAAAATTCAAAGTTTTAGTAATAGTAGGAGGTGGGGAGTGGGGGTGGGGGTGACCGATATTACATCCATAACAAATCCTTGAGGGCACACTGCAGTTGAACTCACCAGCTGAAGGGCTCTCCGAGTCCTTAATAAAAAAAGTAAAATTGTACATACAGACTGTTATAATAGTCAGTTGATCCTGGTCGTGGGATTCCCCCGAGTTGATGAGAACAGATCAACCAAATGAAACAAGACTTCGTAATCGTCGTGTTTGATCTGGCTGGTCTGATTTAGTCAAAAGTGTTGGAATATGACAACCCAGATTAGATGACTATTGTAATAATTTGTTTATGATATGGTAACAGGACTTTAAAAGTTGAACACAAAACCTGGAAGACAAGGTACTCGAGTTGTTATTTCGCGCTTGTAAAATATAGTGGCGTCGAAAATTGCCGAACGTCAATGAAGTTACGAGAGGCTTTTTGATAGACATTTTTCTCAATGTAGCGGTGCGTGAGTCTCACACCAACACTCTTAAAAATCAACCCAAATCAACTGGGTTGAGTGAATATGAACGCTACATTGAGAAAAATGTCTATCAAAAACACTTTTGACTAAATCAGACCAGCCAGATGCGTGAGTCTCACACCAACACTCTAAAATCAGTTGGGTTAAAAATCAACCCAAATCAACTGGGTTGAGTGAAAATGAACCCAAATTGGGTTCATATTCACTCAACTCAGTTGATTTGGGTTGATTTTTAACCCAACTGATTTTAGAGTGTAGCTTTGTGTATTGTTCTCCTACCGTTCCACGAAGACACATGGACCACCACTGATATGCATCAAGGTGTGTTTACCCTCGGATGACCGTGCATCCCCCACCCAAGTTCTAAATGCTGCCTATATCCCTGGTACTATTTAATATGACAGTTTAATTTCGACAATTTGAATTTGGAAGAGTTTTTCGTTCCAATTGAACCTCAAATCGAATCTCAAAAAGGATATCGAATCGAACCGCATCCCGATTCACAAGGTGGAGAAACCAACGAAAGGTAACCGTAAAAACCTTATGCACGCCATGCTAACTTATCTTGTGATAACAAAGATGGAACGTATGGCTTCGAACGCAAGCATGAGTAGACTAGAAGTATCACGCTCCGAGGTTACCACAATACTGAATTTCCATTTTACCGAAAACTCGATCGTAACATCATTGTGTACGTTGGCAAATATGATTTGCGTGTAGAAAACAGAAAATTCGAAGTAGAAGTATGTCGTTGCTGGGGGAAATAGATTCACGCCGCGTATTCATTCAAAACTCAAAGAGTGTCGCCTGAATCCGTGCGTGAACATATGACTCGCCGAGTCGAACCCACTTATTTCGTTTTTGTTGGGGTGGTTCTGAAGGAGTCAATGACTTTTCCTCAAAAGCATAAATCAACAGGAGTTCACTGAAAACAACAATTTTAATACATTTATATAAGATTAAATGTGATAATATGTTACTGACATGAAATCCAATGAATCAGAAAATCAAAATGTCAGTCACACCCCACCCACACTGTTTTTGAGTCACTTACGGGCCCGCATTCTCTGTTGTCGCTGAGTTCCCTTCCTTGCCGCTAGTGTTTGGAATTTGGTCGCCATTTCACTTCACCCTTTACTGTCGTCGAACGGCCACTACTAACGTGTTGTCACTTTATCGGGCGTGTTTGCTCTAACGTGTGACGGAATGTCACTCTACCAGTGTCGTCGCACGGCCACTAATGTATTGTCACTTTACTATATCGCCTCCCCTCTAGCAAGTGACGGAATGTCACTCTACCACTTCCATCGCACGGCCACTAGCGTATCATCACTTTACTGGACTCTTTTCACCTAAGCAGTCGCAAATAATAGGATTAAACGCTCCCCTCCATTTATCTCAGAATAATGTGTATACAGGCAAAGCCTACTATGCCAACGTATGGCGTGCCTTCTATAATACAGTACGTGGAGAGTGGACTGTAACCAAATCACCCGGGGAGTGGAGTTATCACTCGAAGTATCACTTTCAAATTCTGTACATGTGGACAAAAAACATAAGCAATGTTTCAGCCAATGGACCTCCGGGAATAACCCGGAGGTCCATTGGGTGGAACTTTGCTCATGCTTGTTATATTTTGCAACAAATTTGCAATTATTGCGTGGGTGGAATCTCCACTCTGTGGGTGATTCAGTGACAATACACTCTCCACGTACTGTAGGTATGCCGTCTTTCTAAATACCAAGCTCGTGAGCTCAAGGGGCTCGTACTACGACTCCTACACTCGTATATGGCCACCAATTGGGCCGCGACCGACGGTTCCTACTATACGTTTTTTATTTTATTTTGATAGCCAGAACATAAATTCTCATCTTAATTGCTCTTTTGAATTTGGCCGCTCTAGGTCTGTCTTAATTTAAAATTCTCTTTCAAATTCTTTTAAGTTTGCTATACTTTGACATTTCTGACATTCCACTGTCAAAAAGTGATGCTACCAGGCGTACCACGTGCGTTAATATAATTAGGAGACTATATACACTAATGACCAGATAATTAGATGACTGATAACTTCGAATGGCTAAACGAGCGTCCTATGTTTGAATCTTATAAGACAAGATGTTGTTTCACACCAGATACACGCTATTTGGCGTCACAGATTCCTATTGATATTCCTCTCCATTAAAATTATCACTTTTATTTGCCTTCACTGATTTATTTACATAGTGTTTGGAATTACTTGACAAACAGTTTTTACGGGATCCGTCATATACCTGTCTTTGGCTTTTACACCGAAGGAGAAAAATTATAAAAATGATATACACCTTTTAAACCACAAAATCGTAAATTTAAGCTATCATCTTGTCGAGTATGAAGAGAGCTTCCGTTTTCCATAAACATTCTATCTAGGCTTTGCTTCTCCATCACGCCTACTATTGCTATGTAGTTCCATATGCTCATATATGACATATATTGACGAATGCGTCAACAGAATCACAGAAACATAAATGCTACGTGCAACACGCACAAAGTCGTTGATGTCTAGGCTGCTTAAGCACAAAAGTTACCAAATAATAACTTGACAAAACACTCTCAGATGTCACAGACTGCATTTAGACATATGTCTTTCTACTAGCCCACTCACCACCCTACGACGACATGACATGTTATCGCATGGTACACATCACCTTGATTGTGAACACGGTTGTTCACTCATCCCCTACCGAGATTCGAAACTCTCGAATCCCCGAGAATCGAATCAATTCGAATCGAATTTCCGTGACGATATCGATTCGAATTGAATATCAAACCTAGGGCCCTATGGAAGAGTATGTATTCATTATTTGGGAATAGACCAATGAATATTTTCAACGTACAGCCCCTGGGCTGCACGTTGAAAATGTTTATTGACTCAGTTCCACAAATTCACCGAAGAGTAATTCACTTTTGTGAATTGCGATTCATTATGTTATGAAAAGGTAAGGTAGTAATATAACTAAATGTAATTGCTATCCATCCCATATCTTTCAACCCAATCCGTAGATCTTTCAACCCAACTTGTGCAAGAAATACTAAAATGTGACAGGCACCATTTTGATATAGGTCCTTTATAAGTCGTTTAGCTGAATTTCATATGCGAGTTACGAATTCTCGAGATAAAGACATAAATCAACGATATGTGCGAACTTACAATCTTTGCGTTATTTCAGATAGTTAAAAAGGATTTGAACTACTTTCAGAGTTTTATTCCAGAACTGTTTATTGAGTTGTCGCATCACAGGCATATATCACAAAATACAGAAGTGATAGTCGAAGGTCATATACTTACATTGCTTTTCTTACACGCCCACTAGCTTTCTTCCAGTTCCAAATGTACAAATGCGTATGGAACACGTCTTCCAACGGATTTCCATTGACGGACTATTGTTCCACCTGACTCACTGGGACAATCAATAGAACTAAACTCCGCCCATTTTCGTAATCGGCTAATAGAAACATTGTGATATGACCTATATCAATTCGGAAGCTGCGGTGGCAACCAATAAATCGAATTCAGTTGGAAAATGTTTTCGTTCAAATTTTGCAAAATTAACGAAATTGAAGAAAGAACAAGAGAAAAGAAATTATCATCACTCTGATACAAAACATCGTTGAGTCAGATCTCTGGTAGAAAAACATTTATTTCCTGACAGACTGTAATCTAGCAATTTGATTGGCTGACAGGTACGATGTATTTAATATCCTAACTCACTTGAAATATTTACACATTGGTTTAGCCCAGTGTAAAAACACGAATATGCAGGCAATTTGATTTCTTCAAAATCAATAAAAATAGTTTACGGCATATGTATTAAAATTAAAAGTGTTGTCCATTGAAAAAATAATCAAAATAATACCCTTAATGTTGTGTTATTCATGAGAAAAAATCAGAACACTGATGGAAGTATATTTTAATGTGGAGTTTTCAGTTCTCTTTTTTCTCTTTCAAAATGTCATTTGGACAGTATTGGTTGGACTTCTTCTGTTTTGTCACACTGTAAAAATCTGAGCATCTATTTATATCTCATCAGTGTCAAGGTACTCACTGATTATTCTGAAGAACATATTATTGACCGATTCATTTATCTTTGATACATACATCTCATCATGAAAATAACTATAGATATAACCAATTATATTTTGTTTGCCAGAGCTCGTAGAGCTCTGGCAAACTAAATATAATAGGTTATTTTCCTTTTCTACAGAATTATAATTTTTCTTCAATGTGAAGGAACTGGGTGTGAAAATAAATTTGTTATCCATGTATATTCCATGGCGTATGGAAATTTACACTGGTTTAAAAACTAATACACCATTCGGCTACGCCTCAGGGTGTATCATTTTTCGAACCAATGTAAGTTTCCATACACCCTGGAATATACATAGATAACTAATAACACTAAACCTACATAACAAACAGAGAAAACATGTTACTACTCTTGCATCCGCCATATCGCCCGAGTCGAGTGATGTGTGCATCAGCCTTTTAGACGAAACAAAATTATTCACACGGTCTGTTGATTCCAAATCGGGAAAGGTTAAACCTCGAAGTTGTGCCTCTTGTGCTGTCCTTCCGCACTGGTACTCGTCCCGTATTGACGAACACACTCACACATCGTGACGTTCTGTGTATTGATGAACAACGCTGAGCATATTCTTCCGTTATTTTCGATAATCTCTTGCTTGGAACGATGAGAGGTAAACAGTGTACTTACCATGGAGTTAACTATCTGTTCTCTGATTGTCCGCATGTATATAATCTCCGGTGCGATACCGACGTCATGGTCAACTTTGATTTGGCCTATCACATTTCGCAGAACACAGTAAAGACCTGATTTGTGAGCACCATTCCTATAAAACATATATCAGTTTCAAAAGAAGGAATGGCATTGGACTTTCATGTATAATCAAACCGCGTGTTACAATTTGCAGAATAAAGTAAAAAAAAATGTCCTCTTCGCACATCGCTCGAAAAAAATCCTTACGTTAGTGATGAATTATTTCAACGTCATTATTTCATAAATGATTTATAACAAAAGAGTTAGATGGCCTGTCCCGTTTACTTCAGCCCATTTTATGATGGTAAGGTTACCATGGAGACATGGAATTAGTTACAGTTGTAATATGGGAATGGCAGGAAACGGCCCTCAGAGCTATGCTGTTACATCCGCTTTTGTAATAACGGAGGAGTTTGGTTACAGTTAACATTTTTGTAATAAAAAATGGCAGCTTTTTCATAGCTTACCACTTTTTGCGTTCACCAGTTGTGTAATAAAATCGACAGGCTATATCATAGAAATATTTCAACTTTTGTTATGGTAATCAACAGGTTTTGTAAGACATTACATTTTCCACTCGCATCAAAAAAACTGTTAGCCCTTAGTTCAACTAACCCACCGTTATACCACTGTGATGTGTCATGGTTAATGTGCAATTCTAGGTCATATGATAGTGTTAGGTGCATGTGGCTGTCAGGCATGGTAGTATAATATGGACGGTACACCCAGTTGATGTACTGTTAACCCTTAGTGTTACTCACCTTACGTCTTTTACCATAGCCTGGCTGATATGGGCATTACGAGATGGTACGTTAAGTGGTGCTGTGAGGTATGCTAGATCGTCTAATATAGCACCATAGTATTGGAGATTTTTACCCATTCTGATCATTTTAGCCTTGGGATATCCATTAGTCTATTTACAGCTGTATACGGTTCCACCCTACGGGTGTTATGATATTTCTTCCGGACATTGCCCCAGTAGCGTAGATGAACCTTCACGATTCCAAGCTCCTATATGGCTTCGAGCGGCTATACGCTCCTAGTACATAGCTTTCAATGTCATTATAGTTCCTAGACTATAAACTCCATGACAGTAGTATGTGAATTGGTTTTGGGGCCTGTTCTACCAGATCCCAGGGTGTGGCCTGGATGTAGCCTGGGTGGATGACGTCATGTAATTAAAAAGTTACGTAAGGTAATTAACATGACGTCACTGAATGAATATTTTTTTAATCACTTTAATTAATAACCGTTGCTTAATTAATTTTAATTAATGATTGTTGCATAATTAATGTAATTAATGAGTGTAATTAGGGTTAATTATAATAATTAGTATATTAATAAATGAATTAATAATGTTTATGTCGATTAGTACATATTTTTTTTTTAAAGTCATAATTTGGGATAGATATTATTAGATAAAAAATAATATATTTAAAAATAATATTGACGTATATATATATATGAATGCTATCGACTGACTCTGACCTGGACACGTGCTAAGGTAAACGCTGCATTGCGTCTGCGTCTCGTTAAATCGATTTTTTTTTTCAAATGCGAACTACGGCATTCGAGTGACAGATGTTGAGGTAATAAATTCCTATTGTTCAAAAGTTATTGGTGTAATAAAAACCTCATTAAATTAGCGATCAACACGCAACCTTCTTCCAGACTCTGAGATTCAAATTTTCAAATTCATCGATTTTTTAACGGTCCGATTTCTGCATTTTGACTGGTTCTAAAAAAATCAATCAGTCAATTTTGAAACAACGACAGTCAGTCATAGCTAAATTTGTCATTTGTTTCGCAAACACGTTGTTGGCAATTCGAGTTTTATTCACATCGTATCTACTACGTTGTAAGTATTCGAAATGGAAAACAAAACCTTTATCCGTGGAATTTGTGAGAAAGGATTTTCATCCAACGACCACAAAAATCACCTCGAGGCTACTGTACACGGGGGAGAGGATGTACATGGCTATACTTTATGCCCCAAGACTTTCAAGAGATGAGTTAACGGATCATCTGAAAAGCCACCAAGAAGGTGCTTTGAACTGTCAATTTTGTGTTTCAATAGCAAATTCAACAAAAGAGAGGCAGCGTATATCGTACAGACGGTGATGTCAAGGAGTTCCAGGGCATGTTTTGTCTGAAGTCCTATAGAAGGAAAGACACATTAGAAAAACAAATGGAGAAATGTCAAATCTCGACATTTAACTGCGCGGCTTGCGAGGACAGCTGATTCAACTTAACCGTACTTAACAAGTAGCAGAGATGCAAAACTCGATTGACTGGTGGAGCCGCTCCTCATCAAATAAGGGTGGTCAAATGAGGTTATGAGGAGGGGTGAAGGAGACAAGTGTGCGGTCATATGTTTACAAATTTAATAACCCTAATTGCTATGATGTAGTCCCCCTAATAAATAGCGTATATTCATTTAATATAATATATTAATAATTTTCGTTAAATATTTCATTTTTTATTCCACAAGACACTTCTCGAAAAAACAAAATGGCGGATTAGTTTGACAGAAATACATGTATCGATTTATTCATGACTGTCTGACGGATATCAAAACAGCCCTTAGGTGTTTAACAGTTAATTGTGGCCCAGTGCATTTAAAAATGCCAAATTCAAGTAATGTCCGGCCATCATTTTCTCAAAGTTGCTGATAATAATCGCTTGTAACTCAAGTGAAAATGGAAAAAAATTGGGTGATAACACTACGGCCTGTGTTTAATCATAGAAAAATCACACTCACGCTATCGTGTTTTACTAACCCGTATGTTTTATTTTTGAACGTTTACTGAAGAATAACCCACCCATCTAAGTAAAAGCATGAAACAGCTACCATTATCTAATTACCCATGCCGGGGAGGGGGTGGGGCGGTAGCATTGAGCTCTATCACTGTAATTTCCCACAATGCACTGTGTGAGGATTTGAAGTAACCAAAGATCAACAGGTGGGGTAGAACCCACCTTATCTTGGTATATAATTACCCAATCAGCGATTGATAGGTTGGGGTGGGACTCATCCTATTCATACATATAAATGGAAGAGTATTGGAACAGTATTGCCACTCTATTAACTCGCTTCTGAAAAAGGATGAATTCACACTACATCTATGAATTGTGTCAAAAATCTTACTCTCATAAAACTCATTATTATCGACTAAACCTACCACTAAACCTACATCCTCAACCAACTACTACTACACCATTTAGAGCAACATCATATATCAATTTTATTATGCTAGTAATTGTTATTAACCAATCAGCTTCAATATCTATTGACCGTATATGAGACTGTGTATCATCGAGCTGACCGTATATAGAGCTTATATACGGTTAGTTCCGACATTTTGGTTTTGACATCCAACGCTCTCTTCGATGTTTTTCCTAATTTCGCGTGTTCAACAAACACCAAATAATTTCGCGTGTGTGTCTGTTGAGCAACCTACAACTATAATACGTTTCTTCCAGTCTTTGAGAAATTTTAATAAACAACTGTAAATAAATACAATAAATAAACCACTAAAACGACATGTTTAGAAGCCAACGGGAACTGTCTGAGACGAACTCAAGCGAGAATCCTTACCCGAATAATCTGCCCTTCTCAGTTCATGCAAATATTTTCGTGTTACTCCCCCTGGATTGTAAATTTTATCGTCTGCTTTGTTTTGATTTGAATGATTGAACTTGAAGGTTGATCGATATCGAACATAAATTACATTTATGGTTGTGTCTCTTTCAAAACACTGGCATAATAAATACGTTATGGGGCTTTTAGGGGCGGATATGGTGTGATATAATGCTCAGCGAGATCAATATTAGGCTCGGTCTTCGGCCACGCCTAATATTGATCTCACTTCGCCTTATATCAAAGGCCGAGCCTAATATTGATCTCGCTGAGCCTTATATCACACCATATCCGCCCCCCGAAATCCCCATAACCTATAATACTGATCTATACAACACCAACAACAAATACAGTAACAACTCCTGTACCGGTACGAAAACTCTCAATTACAACAACTACTACATCAAAACTACACCAGCTACTGCTATCACCTGCCGTTACACCCCGAAAACCATACCCCCCCCAAAAAAAAACCCCAAACAACTTCTATTACATTAAAATGTATTAGACTACCCACCCATACTATGCAACTAATCCAGATAACCATGCATACCCCACAACGCGACATGACATGCTATTACGTACTACCCATAGCAACAGAGGGTAGTAGAAGGTTTAAGGTGATTAAGTAGTACCAAGGGTCAACAGTGCACCGACAGGAGTAAATAATACCGTACATACTGCTTTATCATAACAGATAACCACACGCACGCACGCACGCACGCACGCACGCACGCACGCACGCACGCACGCACGCACGCACGCACGCACGCACGCACGCACGCACGCACGCACGCACGCACGCACGCACGCACGCACGCACGCACGCCAGGCGGTGTTGACGAGGGTTCGAATCCCGGCGGGGGATCAGAAACCAACATTCAAAATTCTTCTAAAACATGATTGCGTCATTTAAAAAAAACACACACAAGCCCGTGCCAGTCTTCGTCTGAGGCCATCCACAGCACTTTCTTCGTACTGTAGCCAGCGCGTTCCACACTTTCATGCTTCTGTCGAAAGGAAGATGAACCAAGTAATCACGAGGACTTCATCTAAAAAGCTAGATTCCACCATCGTTTTTTGACGCTGTGCAATGGTCTAGTGGTTTAGACGCTGGACTCCTGATTGCCAGGCGGTGTTGCCGAGGGTTCGAATCCCGGCGAGGGATCAGAAACCAACATTCAAAATTCCTCTAAAACATGATTGTGTCATTTGAAAAAACACACACAAGCCCGTGCCAGTCTTCGTCTGAGGCCATCCACAGCACTTTCGTCGTACTGTAGCCAGCGCGTTCCACACTTTCATGCTGCTGCCGAAAGGAAGATGAACCAAGTACTCACGAGGACTTCATATAAAAAGCTAGATTCCAGCCATCGTTTTTTGACGGTGTGCAATGGTCTAGTGGTTTAAACGCTGGGCTCCTGATTGCCAGGCGGTGTTGCCGAGGTTTCGAATCCCGGCGGGGGTCAGAAACCAACATTCAAAATTCCTCTAAAACATGATTGTGTCATTTGAAAACACACACACACACACACACACAATAACATCAATAATCGCTTATTACCGGTGGCAACAATACGATAGTGTTAGACATTAACACTTTACTCAACGTAACCGTCAAAACCGGCCAGCGCTATTTACAAAAATCGCCATTCAATTTTCATTATTTTTTTATTTTTTGTCTCAAAAACATAGCCTATGACGCCTCATTGGAACGAGCTCGATGAGCTCGTTCCAATGAGGGGTTATTAGCTATGTTTTTTGAGGTTAGTTGTATCAAGACTGAACTGCCACTGATGAGAGTGAAAGATAGTAATGTCTAACAAAACCTGTTGATTTCTGTGACAAAAATAGTGAGCTGACAAATGAGGATTTTTATGACAAAACCTATCGCTTTTTTCAGGTTGATGACAAAACATGGTGATATTATTACAAAAGTGGTAGACTATGAGAGAACCTGGCAATTTTAGTACAACAGTGGGAGCTGTGACAACACTCGTCAGATTTTACAAAAGTGGGCGTATCACTATGCTGTTTCCATGCAGTGTATCTTTATCTTTTCGATACATTTCTGTAAATTGTTTATTATATACGTGTAAAGCTATACTGCAATTAAAGTTTCTTTCATTCGTTCGTTCGTTCGTTCGTTCCGTCCTTCCTTCCTTCCTTCCTTCCTTCCTTCCTTCCTTCCTTCCTTCCTTCCTTCCTTCCTTCCTTCCTTCCTTCCTTCCTTCCTTCCTTCCTTCCTTCCTTCATTCATTCATTTCCACACCCGTGTGTTTCCACTGACGAAACACACAAAAATAAAAACAAATTTAAACCAACGACCACAAATATCCGTGACAGCTCATGGGAACTTATATCTAAATAAGGTTATCAGGTCTCTTCTGTCCATCAGCTTCACAAATCACACACCACCCTGGACAAGAACTACCCGGTGAGTAATGTTTGGCTTCTAAACCCCCAAAACGCCCGTCCACGTAATGCCACCCAGACCAAAAACACTACTTAGACCTGTATACTTGTATATCAATACTATGTCAATATCAAATTTGCCCAGTTTCTGTGAATATTTAGGAGGCCATTATTCAAGGGCCAAGAGTAAACTCCCATAAGTGCCAACAATATCATTTTAGCAGGAAGGGTTTACTGTTCCAGGTAGTTAGGCATGTTTAAAACGCGCACTGACTTGATTTGGACAAAGGCTCGGACAACTGTGATAAGTTATGGGCCGTCTTACTTACTGTTCGAGAAAAAAGTTTAGTCAATTGGTGTCCCATTGATTTGAGCTTCAGCCCTTTGAACCCTGGTGGTATCTCCCATGTAGGTTTAAAGGGAGCAACTGGGAAAGTCCTTATTCATTATTTCGGGGTATCTTCTTCTCCAATCAGTTATGTTAACGAGTGCAAGTAGATGTCCACACTCGCACATTTGGTGACTATGTGCCACTTCAGTATCAAAGAGAACTTGAAAACGAGATTCAGACGACGAGTGAAATGAAATGACAGATCATTAACTTCAATTACTTACACTATATCTCCAGTCATGAGTGCACGTCGAGGAAGGAACAAGGTGGCAAACGTTCATAATAAATTATTTTTTTTTAAATCTTATTTGTTTTACAAGGATTAGTGAACAGGTTATGCAACTTATATTAACACCTCTTTTGCCCAATGACGCAGATGTGTGGGATGACCTTCGTAGCGGCAACTTCATGCCCTCGCTCTTCTCGAATACTATGAAGGGACCTTTAGCCTGCACGGAGTGTGTATCTCTCCGCATAGAGGACAGCCATGTTACGTTTCCACCCAATAGGACGGAACGCTGTGACAGCAGCAACCCCATAATTGATGCTGACAGGCAGTATTCGGACACCTCGAGAACTTTCCTCGACGGGGATCGATCCCGTGACCTCTGGCATGAGAGAGCAGCGCGCTTATACACTAGGCCACCACTCTCTAATAAATTACTCGGCGTTCGGTTGGAGAATACGATGTCACATGAGGCGACGGGAGAACAGCATACCCGCCAACTAAACGTCCCATGATTTATTCTTTTGCACTAACCTTTTTTTCTCCTAAACTTCATCACCACTTGTGTTTGCAAACAGCTTCGTGTTTTCATTAAATTTTCCTATCGACATTCATTTGTTTACAAAAAGCAGACTAGTAGTGATGCATTGCAAGGGGGGAGGGGCGAGGGGTGGGGGGGGGGGGGGGGGCTGAGGCAAAATCCAACTTCTCATTGATCGACAAGTGAATTATTAATTTATTACCTCTGACTTTTTTGGCTGCATCTACAATTTCGCCTGCTTTGCGACGCTTTTAACTGACAAAAACACTCAAACTTTCTTAAGTGCCAATTGGCCGAATTCAGACGGCGATTTTAGCGATAAAAACAAAATGGCAGACGGTGGTAATTAATATACAGGTAGTGTCGATATAATGAATTAATATAGGGTCACTGTTCAACATTATTGCTGATGTATTCCCCAGTCCTCGGTCAATAGTTATGACTTCATTGGTTAATCTATCAGACTGGCGTAATAAACGGATATATTATTACTGAATTCAAGGTCCATCTTCCATTGTCAAAAGTGAACATAGTGTTTTCGATAGATACTCAAATTTGTAAACAGCTGAGTGCGATATCCTATTTCTACAATACAGTTGTTTAAACATTGTATGTAGGTCCAGGAAAAAAAATACTTCTCTTTTCTGAAATTTGAATAACCATTATACATCCGGTGACGAGACTGCCTTGCTCTTCAGGAATAATCGCTGTTAGCCTTTGGTTGCGGATGATGTTTTGTGTGTTAGAAACTAGCTATTTTCCAATATACATTGCCGAGAAACAAACAATGATACGCAAACTCCCAATAAATATTTTGCACATATTCTATGATACGTTACATGCAGTGCACGAGTAATCTTCCATTTACAACAGCTGCTTGTGCTCTCTCCGTTTCTTCAAGTAACGTCAGGAAGGAACTTGCCGATGCTGGCACTTCTTGATTCTTTGGCCAAAAACTGAAAACAATCTGGTTTACGATAAACGGCTCATCCCCGACCTGAAGAAAATGAATACAGAAACGAGTATACAACATAATGGTAAGTGTAGGGCCCTGTGAAGTTTCGAGATAGGATTCGATTTCGAATCATAAGCTACTACTTGGTTCGATTCGAAATCAGCTGTCCGATTCGTTTCCTGTCGAATAATTTCACATGAGTAGCTTGGTATGGGTAATCTACGTTATTTCACAATGCGCATAGTTCAGATTGATATAGAATATACCCATAGCACCTTGATGTACCAAATGTTCACCACGAGTGGTGAAGTGGTGTTAACCGTGAGTCTTCGGCCCGCCGTTAACACCACTGCACCACGAGTGGTGAACATTTGGTATACCAAGCTACTTTGGGTATATTTTATCTATACCACGATCGTCAGATTATTAAGAGACGCTATTATTTTTTCGCGATTTTACTGAGCACCAGACGTACACACATGTCACTCTGTTTTTGTTTACACAAGCATCGGTGGGCGGTACTTTCGCTGTCAATTTTATCGCCGAAACGAAATGAAACGGTGCCTTTTTGATTTTAATAGCATAATAACATACCATTTCGAGTTATGGGTGCTTTATTGACATGAGACAATGCATGTCTGTTAAGTTTTGGTGTCTTATGGTGTAAACTCATTTAAAAACGTAATAAATAATTGTCACTCCCATTTCACTCTTCGCGAGGCGACGGGTGGTAACTTTAGACAAGTTCGTATTCAGGTCGACGTCTCCAAAGGTCAACTTGGATGTAGTTCCACTGTAAGTGTAAATTTTAACTACTGAAATCCCATTGCTGGCGTGTTCACCACGGTTGGTGTATAAAGCTAAAATTTATGTCATAGGCGTTTCATATATAGTAGAATAGGTGTCGACGATGAGCCTTTGATGACGGTTTGCAGTGCCTGATACTGGTAATTCTCACACACGTTCCTATTTTTGAACTATAATCATTCATGCTTAATATTCCGACTACATTATCATGGCACGCTTTCGAAGAGATCATGTCTTGCTAATGTAGTTGGAATAGTTTATCAGTCGGGACTTGAACCATCATAGTTGGAACAAGTGAGGCATACAACAACAACCAATCGGTTATCAAGGAACTCCTGATTCGATTGGAGGTTCAATTCGATTTCGAATACCAGACCCGATTCGACTCGAGATTCGTTTCGAATTGAAAATGTGGGTAAGTACTAATTATCATAAAAAATAATAATGATCAGATACCCGAAAAGGGGCATGGATGAGTTGATGAGTGAACTAGTTTCTCGAACTGAGCATCGGACTTTCACTTTTTGTGTTGGTTGAAACGTTTTTCAAAAAGAACATATTCCTATAACCGTAGTCATTTCCGGTACTAATTATTTTCAGATGTCACCTTTACTGCTATTTCCGTTCGTGACTTATTCTAGAAAAATCGCGACATCGACGCCGTAGCTGCGATGGGTGGTGCAATCTCACAAAATTCTAAGTTCATCAAGGGCCATAACTCCAAGAAAAATATTTGGAACAACACATGCATTGAACAGTGGCTAGACATCAATAAGATACACTTACATGCCAAATATAAAGTCATTCCATAAAGTATTTCAAAAGTTATTGAGTTTTGAAACTCGTTGGTCACAGACAGACCGACAGACCGACCGACCGACCGACCGACCGACAGAACTCCAAGAAAAATATTTGGAACAACACATGCATTGAACAGTGGCTAGACATCAATAAGATACACTTACATGCCAAATATAAAGTCATTCCATCAAGTATTTCAAAAGTTATTGAGCTTTGAAACTCGTTGGTCACAGACAGACCGACCGACAGACCGACCGACAGACAGACCGAAAGCAGACCGACATTGCCACTTATAGAGCTGCTAGTCGCAACTAAAAATATTGGCGTGTCCCAAGTTCTGCCCGATCTGAAAAGATTTCGCGGTAGGAGGATATTCTTTATTAATATTTGAAATTTTATTGATGCTATCGGATCGACGAGCGATGATATATCTCGATCATGATAGTCATCTGCTGGATAAGGACACTACGACTAAATGACAAAGCACAATGGTATGTTAATCCCTTACCTAACAATCCACCTAATCCGACGGCGCCATACATAAAGCATGGCTTTGTTTTTTTAAAACGTTTGCTTGCATAACATATAGCTTGTGTTCCTTCATTGGAACGAACGTAGTCCTCAATGGCCAAATCCGGAGATCGTTATTTACAAAATCGTTATCTACATATTACTTTTTCTATTTTGGCTTCAAAAACATAGCTTATGGTCCTTCGCAGAAACGAGCTCATCGAGCGCTAGTACATGATGGATTTACATTTTAGGCCCTAAAATGTACAACCAACAAACTGAATAGAGGTTAACTGGTCAAGTGCTGGAAGCCCATATTTGGGCTTTATACTGAAGTGCGCATACTGCACCTTAAACACTTCATATTCTGTGGATGTGCTTCACATTATCTTTGAAGTGACATTATTTAATCTGTATAGATTTGCCTTGTCATAATTTATGGGAGAGTGCCTCGAGGCACTCTCTCATAAATTGAAACAATGCAAAGACATGTGGAGAAATTTTGAAAACCAAAAATAATTTAGCACTCTACCAGTTAAAGTGATCATCGTTAATTAAACATTAGAATATGTTTGACTGATATTCAGAAGGGAGGATTAACCCGCCGGGAAACCAAACACAGACTCGTGAAGTTTTTAGAACCATTTTGATTTACCAATATCGTTCGTGTCTAGTAAGAGAAAGTCGTAACCCGTAAAGGCCTCTTTCCGTCTTTGACAAAATTTGTGACCTCATAGCAAATATGCCACCCCTGCATGAAACACCGTGTGTGTCATTCAGACAAGACATAGCTTATCACAGCTGAAGTTTCTTATCCGGCCTTGACTGTCTATATACAGGTAGCCAAGTGCTGACTAGACATCACCGCCTTATTACTAGATTTGCCGTTTGTGGGGTGATTGGAATTCTGAAAAACTTCCAATTCCCTTAAACCATTCATTGTAGTGTTCAATCCTAGAACGTAAACGGAATATTTGTCCACAATAACCCGTTCACGTACACGCATTTTAGTTTATGAATATTCTTACATACCGAGTTCAGCTTCATCAACATTGTTACCAAAGGCGCGTTATTACATACACGTGTAGCATTACACACGGAGTAAACCCCAAGAAGGGGCCGCATGCAGATATACTTTTGCATCTAAAATAATAATTAATTTAGGTTATGTGAAGGTATAGTAATTATTGTGCATGTGAATTTCTTTTAGCACATCCTGGTTATTCATAATGCAAAGGCGATCGTATTTCCATTCATAACAGCAGACAACGGAATCAGTCGGAGTCAAATCGTCAAGAAACTATAAGTGAAAACGCATGATTTCGCTTAATCACCAAATCCTAAAAACATGACATCGAAATATATTTTGAAACATTAGAACTTTCTAAACGTTTCTTCTGATATATATATATATATATATATATATATATATATATATATATATATTTTAATTTGGGTTTAACGACACATTAACAGCCAGGGTCATATCATGTCGGTGACAGTTTTACGGGTGGAGGAAGCCGGAGTACCCGGAGAGAACCACCGAGCAACGACGAGCAGCTGTCAGCTCCCCAACATCGTAACTCTGAACCCTGCACCGCGGCACAGGCAGGGTTAGATTGGTTGAAGACATGTGCACCATCGACGTGCAGTACGCCTTAGTACACAGAGTCATCGTGCCCCCATGTAGGCAAGCGGGGTGAAGTGTCTTGCCCAAGGACACAACGCGGTTGCCGCAGGTCGGATTCGAACCGAGGACCTCTACCTACTGAGCCACCGCGCCCCCTTCTGATCTATATCACAGAAGAAACGATAATGTACAGAAATGGACATGGTGTGAATTGTTGATGATCCTATTTCCAGTTTATGTTCAGTTACGTGGGAATATTTGCTCTTGAGCGAATTTTCATAACGCAGTGGAGCCCACATATAGAGGATATCTAGTGTTTTTGAGTGGATGCCGAAAAGTATCTCATGAGTGACCGAGACAAATGTTTATTTCAAGCGAAAATGACCTTTTGTCTCGGTACAAGTGAGATAATTTTCGGTATCTACTCAAAAACACTAGATTTTTATTTTATTATACGATTTTTATAAGAATCTGATAATTCCTCTCGTTTCAGCCTTGAATTTATACATGAAAGTAAACAGCGCATTGAATCGCATTGAATCATTGATACGCGGAAGTGATTTGATAGATATTCGGAACAGATAGCGTCTAGCAACCTGATTCAGCTGGCGGGTTTCTTGTCCAAACATGGCCGGAAAGTCCGTAATACAAGTTTTTGGTTTGGTACGTCCTTTGAAAGGACGTACCAAACCAAAAACTTATATTACGGACTTTCGGGCCATGTTTGGACAAGTGGGTTTTATGCATCAATTCAAGGTGAATGCGTGTTGAATTATTGCTGGAAATGATCGGTATCAACTCAAAAACACTAGATTTACTTTTAATTATACGTTTTTAGAACAAATTGATCATTTTCGTCGATAATTTAACTCGTATTCACCTTGAAGTGATGCTTTGAAAGCCGCCATTTTGATTGATAAGTTGAAAATGAAAAATTCTATATCTTCACAGTGGGGGATACGATTTCTATCTTTCCGCAATTTCTTCGATAATCTATCGTTTAGCGTATAATAAAATTGAATATCTCTTAATGGAATTAGCCTATTGAATGAATACAATTTCCAAAAACAAAAACACTTACTATACCATCAGGACACCTTTTGACCTGTTAATTGCATATAGGTTATAGAGTAAACTACGGACGTGGCAACCGTTCCGTATACCCAGTTCTTTATTAGACATTCGTTATCAACCGATAATTTCGATTGGTAGTGAATGTCAAATAAGGAACTGGTATTAAGTAAAGACTGTCACATCCCCAGTAATATGTTAAGAAATTAGGTGTGGCGTGTGGGGCTCATTCTAAAGTCTTACCTTTCTGGTAGGACGGGTCGTAACAGGGTCGGATTCGTCCAGCTGGTTGCCCATTTACTCTGGCGTTCCTCAAGGCTCAATATTGGGCCCACTGTTGTTTTTAATTTACTGAAACTCTAGTTAGCAGCATACGATCATTCCCTGACGATACGTCACTTTATATAATTGTTGAAAACCCACAACTTGCCTCCGAACTGCTTAACCGCGACTCATCCACAATTGAACAATGAGTTCAAACATGGTTAGTGGAATTTAACCCACAGAAAACCGAAACCATGCTAATATCACGTAAAACTAAACCTATTGTACACCCTCCTCTATATTTAGCTAGTATTCAAATAAGTGAAGTGAGCGAACATAAACATCTAGGTCTAATTTTCAACAATCATTGTACTTGGAATAATAATATCGAACACATCAGGTCTAAAGCGTGGTCAAGAATCGACATGATGAAAAAACATAAATACTCCCTTAACCGTCAGGTATTGGATAAAATTTATTTTGCATTTGTTAGGCCTCTCCTTGAATATTCGGACACTGTGTGGGATAACTGCACGGAAGATAACATTGCAGACTTAGAAAAAATTCAAATCGCTGCAGCGAGATTAGTTACGGGTGCGACTACTGGTGCTAGTAAAGCCAGTTTATACACTGAAACCTGTTGGGAAACTCTCCAATGTAGACACAAAAAACAAAAACTTGTTCAAAACATCTACATGGACCACCATGACGCCTCCGTATCTTGCCAACAAGGTCCCCCATTAATATCGACCGTCAGCCAGTCCTACCAACTTCGTAAGAATACAAAACACCGTGCCCCGTTCTGTAACACTCGATTATACCAGGCATCCTTCATTCCTAAAGTCACGAGTGACTGGAATAATATTCCATCAGAGGTACGTAATAATAACTCTGAGTAGGTAATAAATGAGAGTTCGTGCCCACCTGTACATGTACGTGTACGTGTACTTGTACATCTCCATAGGATTTAGTGTTAAAATCGTGTACGTGTACAAGATTTTAACGGTTTTTTAGGGTGAGCTCGAATTTTTTTAACACTGAATTGTATCCTGGACGCGCGTAGTTTTACGTACACGTACATGTACCGTTTTGATTGAAATCTGCGGATGAGTTTTCCCCATAGGATTCAGTGTTAAATTGCGAGCAAAAAACCGTTTTGAGAGTTCGAGCTCATCGTCTTGTCGATTCTAACAATCCGCATCCGTACACGATTTTAACACTGAAACCCTATGGAGAGTGTTAAATTGCGAGCAAAAAAAAGTTATGAGAGTTCGAACTCATCATCTTGCCGATTCTAACGATCCGTGTCCGCACGCGATTTTAACGCTAAAACCCCGTGGTGAGTGTTAAATTGCGGGCAAAAAAACGTTTTGAGAGTTCGAACTCATCACCATCTTGCCGATTTCTAACGTTCCGCGTCCGTACACGATTTTAACACTGAATCCTATGGGAGGAAACTCGCTTGCGGATTTTTTAGGTCTGAAATCGACTGGCGTGAAGAGGTGATGTTTGAATCCGCAAACCCATCATTGTTGTAGCGTTTCTCGAAGTGAGACTGGCGCACGTTATTGCGAGGTGGGGGTCCTCGACGAGCACTCGATGGAAAAATGTTTTGAAACGAAGAGTGTTGTCGTTGTCGGTGTGTTGGAAATTTGCGAACCCAGTCACGTCTTCCTGAAGTAAAAAAACTAACACATGTTATCGTAATGAGTGAATGAGGTTTTTTGTTCAAAAAGAGTCGATTATGAATATAGTCTGTATTATAGACATTGATGTTTTCTGTTGATGGGACGGATAGAAATTGATTTTGAGGGATTTTTTGTTCGAAGAGGATTTGATCTGTAATAGATATTTGTGTTTTGCCTTAATTGAGAGATTGACTGTTAAGCGTTTGTTTAAAACACTTATCGGAATGTTTAAAACGCATTTTCCGCTCAATTAGTTTTTGAGTGGTAAAATTTTTAATATATTCATGATAGCAATCGCAGTCATCAAAAAGGATTCTCTCTTAATTCGACACTCGGTGAATTGATGTGTGAATGAATGAAGATCTTTTGACAAAATGTAAACACTACTGTCAAAATGCGTTAAATCAGAAACCGGTTTGTCATGTACTGTTTAAACGTATTTTTTTAAACTTCAATTAACACAGTCAGTTTGAGATGTGAATATTTTCAGATTATTATATATTATATTAAGACGGAAAGAGTTTTTTTTTATTACTTAAAACACAAAAACATAAAAATATAATTAAACATTTAATTTTGAAAAATAAATAAAAACAATTAAAACGAAAGATGTTTTTCCAGATGGATCCTAGACGCCGAGATCGAATTTTAGCCGAGTATGAACGTTCTAAGAAGAACATTCAGGCTGCTGAGAGAAACAGACGTCTCGGTGAGATGGAACTCAGACGCGAAGCCACAAAAATATTTAAACCCGTGACGGAGGGTCAAGAGCGAAGCAGGAAGGAGATAGTCGAAGAATTGAGACCCATAAAGGAGAGTTCTTTGAGAATGGGTTCGTTGCCTCCTAGTTTTGGAAATCGGTATTCCGTTCAATCTACACCGGATTACGTTCCCACGGGAATTCAAACAGATATGAGCGAGTCTGATGATACGGCTTCGACTATCACCATTAGTAGCGTCGCATCGTCCGATGATGATGGCGATAAGGGAGATCAGTCGTATGGAATTTATAAGGATTCTGAGGGTAGAACTTTTGTAGGTGATACGTTGGTGGAAATGGACGATGACGAATTGATCGTGGGTTCGAATAAATATAAAGTAACCGATGGTCTGCGGAGATTGCTCCTTTACGACAAGCCTGGAGATTTCACGGAACAGGATTTCGACAATTACGACGACATTCTAGTTCAGACCCACGCCATGAATAGAAATAACAATGCCAGAGAGACGAGACCCAAAGCCAACAGATGTTACAAGTGGACGAAAATAGTGAAGCCCATATGGGAGATGAACAAGAAGTTCCTCGAATCGGTGACCGGCAAAGGGGTGAAAACCGCTATTTTTCTTCCGAGCGATCCCGACGATCTGTCTCAGAGATTGAGTTTCTTGATGGCGAGCAGACGGGCTGGTAACACGGGATTAGATAATCAGATATTTGCCGTATCTGATGAATTGTTGAGACAGAAGGTTTTGAATAAAAACCAGTATAAAAGGCTGATGAACGAATTGAAGGATTGATGTGTATATAATAATAAGTAGAGAGAAAGAAACAAACAAACAAACAAATAAAAATAAAACAGTAAATTCTTACACTAGAATAATAAAAGTATTTAAACGGCAAAACGATTTACCAGTGAAAAAAAAACAACACAAAATATATCATAAAAAATAAAAATATGTTGGTGATAAAGAACAGGGGATACGTCAGGACTTACGTTCAAGGCGGTTCTGGCATCGTCGATTCTATAATGCGAGCGTTCACGAGCAATGCGGGTAGAAAACTCGCATCTACCGCGTTTGAGGTCGGTAAGAAGACGGCTTTGGATGCTGGTAAGAAAGCCGCTTCCGAAGCCAGTGGTAGGATAACTTCTGTGGCTGGCAAGAGGGCAGCCGACGCGTTGATCGACAAGTTTATCAGTCCGCCGGCGAAGCGAGCTGCGTTAGAGCGAACGCCGAAAAATTGGAAAGATTTAAAGGATGTCGTGGTGCGCATACAAGATTTAGTCAAAATGACGAGTGGATCCGGATTGAAGAGAACTCGCGACGGTGCGATATAAATAAATAATAATAATAATAACATAAAAAACAGAGTTTGAAAAACATAACAAAAATTTGTGTTTGAAAAGAATCTAAAATAACAAACAAACAAAAATAAAACAAAGATGAACATTAAAGATATGTCTTGGAACGACGCCGCGACCAAGAGGTCGAATAACGAGTTCTTTCCCAAGAGCATAAGAGGTTTGATAGTGGGAAAATCGAATTGTGGAAAGACCAATCTGTTGATGAATCTGTTGTCCCGACCCGACTGGTTGGATTACGACAGATTGTTCGTGTTTGGCAAGAGCTTGTTTCAACCCGAATACAGATTGCTTCGAGAGTGCATGGATCGCAGATTGCCCAAGGACGTCATAGCCAGAATCTTTGACAGTAGGGAGGAATTCAACAAATGTGGAGCTCCGCTCTCGACCATTTTGGACGGCGCGGCGACGGAGCTGATGAAGAGAAATGCATCTTCGAACGTCGAGTGTCGATTTTATGAGAACGCTAGCGACGTTCCGGATCCTAGAGAACTGAAATCGGAAGATAAGAATCTCATGATTTTCGACGATCTGCTTTTGGAGAGACAGAACCGATGCGAATCGTATTACGTTAGGGGTCGACACAGCAACGTGGACTGTTTCTACCTGTCGCAGAATTATTTTCGATTGCCCAGACAGACGATAAGGGAGAACGCTAATTTTCTATGTCTCTTTCGCTAAGATCTCAAGAATCTCAATCACATCTACGACGATCACGTCGCAAACGACACGAGCGCTGCGGAATTCAGGAGATTCTGCAAGAGGGTTTGGGATGGTGGACTTTACAATTTCGTCGTGATCGATTTGACGAGGGAATTTAATCGCGGAAAATATCGGTGCGGATTCGACGAGTTTTATGTTAACGATGGTAATAATAATAAGATAGAGCGTGAAAATAAAAATTAGAAAAATAATAAATCTTCAAATAATTAGTTTTGAATAAAAAAAATAAAATTAAAATATAATGTTCGAACATGGAGAATTGTTAGAACGGATAGCCGAGAATACGGCTGCGAAACAATCCATTCAAATCGTGGTGAGTGGCGATTCGACTCGATTCGCTACGAAATTCGAACCTTCCATCGAATTGAATAGAGAGAAAAGTTACGAGATGGCGATGGTGAATCTGGAGACTTATTATTCCTTTCCCAACGTCACCGAAAAGAATAACTCGTTCAAGTATTCCGACGGAGTGGATTGGTTGGACATTCGAATTCCCAAAGAGAGTTACGACATAGACGATATGAACCATTACATTCAGACGCGAATGAACACGGATGGAAAGGGAAGCAACAAGATCAGACTCGCTCCCAATCCTAATACCTTACAGACGATGTTGGATTTGGAAGATAATTTTCGTGTGGATTTCAACACGGTCGATTCTATAGGCAAGATGTTGGGATTCGATCGAAAGATGTATCGAGGCCACGCGGCATCTGAAAATACGGTCGACATTCTCGCTGTCAATAGCATTCTGGTGAACGTGGACGTGATTGCTGGAAGCTACGTGAATGGTAGCACTCAACTGACGATCTATTCCTTCTTTCCAAACGTGTCGCCGGGTTAGAAGATCGTGGAGCGACCTCGAAATTTAGTTTATCTACCAGTGATTTTAGACAGGTTGTATAGTCTCAAAACCACGTTGACGGATCAAAATGGTGAACTGTTAGATCTTCGCGGAGAGAGAGTGACGATACGATTTCACATAAGAGAAATATAAAAGCAAAAAAAAAAAAAAAAAATTATATATATAGATAACAAAAATAAAATAAACGGTAATATTAATTTTTACAAAATTATTTTAATATAATTATTAAACAAGAAACAATTGAAGTAAATACATTTAAAAAAAAAACAAACAGAATTATGACAGAATACGTGGTTAAAAACGTGAACATATCCGCAGGACAGAGGAATAAACTTAAGAGAGCATTAACAACTCGAGGCGAGGCGGTGAGATTCAAATTCACTCACGAAGATCTGACGAGAGGCGGTCAGGATGCGATCGCCTGGACCAGAAGTCAAATCAAAAGGATGGAGAAAGCGATTCGCGGTGGAAGAGGGTTGACGGTGAGAATGAGTCCCGCTCAATTGAGATACAATTTGAGAATAAAAGGTGGTTTCCTACCGCTATTGGCAGGAATAGCCGCAAAAGCATTACCCTTCGCCACAAAGGCGCTACCCTTTCTCGGAAAGACTCTCGGCATGGGAGCTCTCACGGGACTCGCTAGTTCGGGAGTTGAGAAATTAATGGGTGGCGGCGGACTGTTTTTGAAGAAGGGAGGAGCCGTGTGTCGCGTTCACGTAGACGACAGCGGTAAAGGATTGTATCTAGAACCCGTTAGAGGTGGCAACTCTCTGAGAGGAAACGGTCTCTATCTGAAGAGTGGACGGAACATCAAGCGACTCGGCAAGGGTTTGTTGCTCGGTGAGAATTCGCCGTTTAAGAACATACCGATTTTGAATATGTTATTATAAATATAAAATTATATAAAATATATAAAATCATAGAAAGTATAAAATAATATATTTAAAATTAGTAAAAAGGTGGAGAAATAATTTTATCATCAGGATGACAAGGTGGAGAATTTATCACCTGGATGAATTTGACGATAATGACAAACATCGCGAGACAGAGAGCGAAGAAATAAAAAAAATGGTTAGACGCTAATGATGGATATCTAAGGAAAGAAATAATGAAAGTGCAGGATATATGGTTGAGAATGAGACGATGCTTTCCACGGTCACCACTATCTTCTGAAGAGAATGGTAATGATGCGAGTGTTACCAAGAGATGCACAACATTCGTTCATAATTATGATTCGGATAAAGAAAAATGTTGCCATAAACGTATCACATCACAAAGAAAAAGAAAAAAAGAAAAAGAAAAAGAATCGACACTGAAAACTGAGAGAAAAGGAAACGTTATTATAATATATTATGATGATAGTGAAGAAGAAGGAAAACAAAAAAAAAAAAAAAAGTAAATGAGATCTAAAGATGATCTCATTACTTTTTTTTTTTCGTTTTACTTCGCTAAAAATCAATCACTCTAGTGTTTATATTTCCAAGTCCGTTATTAGCATGTTGATGCTCGTGTCTTCTTCTTTTTCGAAAACGTGTTGAATGTTTATCTTTATTCTTTTGAGTTTTTTTACATCAGTCAACTCGCTCTCACCACCCAATTTCTTCACGAGTTCGAAAGAGATGTTTGGAAATATGTAATTTCCATAGGACAACGACAAATCGTCCTTGTCGAATTCTCTATCTTCGACAATGACGATGTTCTGCAGATCGCTTTGGTACTCGTAAATCAAATCAAGCACGGCTTCGTCCAATTTCAGAGGCATCTTATATTTCTCGTATTTGTGCTCTAAGCCCTTCGTCTCGACATCGTTCAATTTGATGGGATCGTGTCATTGTAATCTATAGATTTTATGACCGAATTTCTTATACGTTTCGACTCGTTTCAATTTCAATTCGCATCTTTTAGGTGTTGTTGTCTTCATGATCGATTATTTGTTTTTTTTGTTTTTTACGAATTCTTGCAAATAATGTATATTTTAAATTTTGTATTTAAATAATAATTTGTTAAAAAAAGTTTGTTATTTTATTTTGCTCTTTATATATATAAAAAAGTTGTTTTTTTAATTTTTAATTTTCTTTAAAATAAAAATTTTTTTAGTAAAAGTTTTTTTTTCTCTTTATATATATATATATATATAAAAAGTTAAATTTTTAATTTCAATCTCTCTGTTGTTTATATTTCCAAGTCCGTTATTAGCAAGTTGACATTCGTCATTTTTCCACATACGAAAATGGTGTGAATGTTCATCTTTACTCTTTTGAGTTTTTTTTCATAGGCGAATGTGCTCTCACCACCCGATTTCTTCACGAGTTCGGGTGAGATTATTGGATATATGTAACCTCCATAGGACAACAATAAATCACCCCTGTCGAATTCTCTGTCTTTGGCGACGATGATATTAATCAGCAGTTCACTGTGGTACTCATAAAACAAATCGAGCGCGGCTTCATCCCCTTTCAAACACATTCGATATTTGTGGTAGTAGCGCTCTAAGTCCACCATCTCGACCTCATTCAATTCGATGGGATCGTGTGGTTGTAATATATAGATATTAAAACTGGATTTCTCATACCTTTCGTCTCGTTTGAATTTCAATTCGTATCTTTTAGGTGTTGTTGTCATGATCGATTATTTGGTTTTTTATAAATTCTTACAAATAATGTTTATTTTAAATTTTGTATTAAAAAATTGAATTTTAAAATTTAACTTTTTTTTTTTTTCTATTATATATATATAAAAAGAGTAAAAAAGCAAAACTTTTTTAACAAATTATTTAATACAAAATTCCCCCCCAAAAAAATATTCTTACAAAATGAACAAATAGATAAAAAAAAATTGGAAAATTTAAATGAGAAAACCATACCTCAGTTAAACGAGATTTGTAAACTATTAAAAATTTCACATTTCAGAAATCATAGAACTAAATCAAAAATGATTGAAGTCATACAGAAACATTTGTGAAACGATGGAAAGGCAAACAAAATGCCGATAGCAATGACGTCAAAAAATGCATCGGTTGTGAAAAATGAGAAAAAGAAGAAAAAGATAGTAAAAGGAATCAAAAGGCCAACGTCGAAAAAAACCAAAAACGTTTCGATTGTGAAAAATAAGAAGATGACTAAACGAAAAGCCGTTGAAGAAGAACTTCAAGTTTCCAAAGAAAAGAAAAGAGAAACGAAAACGAGTGATGCACATCAGATTCTAGGCAAACGAGATATATCGAGCGAACTTCAACGAGCAATAGACGAAGGGAAAGGAGAAAAATATCTAGCGCGACTCACCGCAGAACTATTTCAATCGAAGTCCATGGAATGGGAGAGTGCGATCAAAGGCATTTTTAAAACTTTCGACGTGGTTCCCTTGTTGAAGAAAATCGATCCGAAATTGTTCATGGAACGGGTGAAGAAAAAGGTATTGGATTTGTTTCGCAAATACATGAACGTGGGACTAAAAATTAAGATGATACTCCATTGCGTGATGAATAAAATCGACGTGAAGTCCGGCGAGAGCATTGTGAAAAATGCATATTTCAGATCTAATGTCGAACCCGTATTTCGAGGTTCAGATTTAGCGGACGTTTTTGAAAAGATGAAAGACAAGATGTTGACGTCTCTTGCGAATTATCAACATGAAGGTAGTAATTGGACGTTCGATGAGATGTTGAAACTCGAAATTCACATAACTAAAAACGATTTGTTGAAAGGGTCTTCCTACGTGAAATTACCGTATTTCCTCACTAAGAAATACGCCGTGATCAACGTGAAAAATAACGATGATCAGTGTTTTAAATGGGCAGTCACATCCGCTTTATACCCTGTCAAAATAAACTCCAATAGAGTTTCTCAGTACGAGGAAACTTCTAAAAATCTCGATTGGACCGGAGTGACTTTTCCAACGCAGTTAAAACACATCAAATGTTTCGAGGCTCAAAATCCCACCGTTGCGGTGAACGTCTTGGGATACAACAACGAAAAACGGAAGATCCATCCTCTCAGACTGACTTCGTATCTCGGAAGAGAAAAGACGATTATTTTATTATTGATTTCGAATGGTGACAATCGTCATTATTGTTGGGTTAAACATCCGAGTCGATTACTGTCGAAACAAAATAATAATCATAACGGAAAGATATCTTTATGTTACAATTGCATGAACGTGTTTCACAGCGAAGACTCGTTGGCGAAACATCAGGAATATTGCAACGAAAATCAAGGTGTCGCCGTCGAAATGCCCAAACCCAACACCATCGTGAAGTTTGAAAATCACAATAGAAGGTTAAAAGTACCATTCGTCGTGTACGCCGATTTCGAATGTTTCACCGCGAAAATGAGTTCCTGTCAACCCAACACTCTTCAAAGTTACGTTGAAAGATATCAAAAACACATACCTTCAGGCTCTTGCATTTACGTGAAATGCGCTTTCGACTCGCAACACGACATGGGTCCCTTCACCTACACGAAACAGTGCGAAGACGATGACGTGGCTCAAAGGTTCGTTGAAGAGTTAGAATGGAAACTTCAAATGTTATACGACAAATTCAAAACTCCGGCAAAAATGATCATCACGCGAGAGCAGCAGGACGAAAATAACAGAGCCACTGAATGTCACATATGCAGACAATCGTTCGGCGAGAATTCGATGGAAAATAGGAAGGTCAGAGACCACGATCATTACACGGGTCTGTATCGCAGTCCGGCTCACAGCAAGTGTAATTTAAAATATCGAGATGCCGCTTTCTATCCGGTGATGTTTCACAATCTCTCGGGTTACGACAGTCATCTGTTCGTGAAACATCTCGGCACCTCACACGAAGAATTAAATTGCATCGCGAACAGCGAAGAAAGATACATTTCCTTCACGAAATGGAAGCTCATGGAGGAGAAAAGAGTAATCAACGGAGAGACGTTGGAAGAAAAAACGAAATTCATTCGTAGAGCCATATGTTTCATCGACAGTTTTAAATTCATGTCGACCGCTCTGGAAAAATTAGTCGATAACATGAGCAAGGATAAATTTAAAATGACGAGCGAACATTTTGAAGAACGAGTAGACGTCATGTTGAGGAAAGGAGTCTATCCTTACGATTACATGAACGATCTAAAGAGATTTGAAGACACCGCACTACCTTCGAAAGAAGATTTTTATTCGAAATTATACGAATCCAACATTTCTGACGAGAATTACGAACATGCTAAAAACGTGTGTAAATCATTTGATATGAAAACCATGAGAGATTATCACGATCTCTATCTGAAGACCGACGTTCTACTCTTGGCAGACGTGTTCGAAAATTTTCGAGACGTCTGTTGTCGACATTACGATCTGGATCCCGCTTGGTATTTCACTGCACCCGGTTTGGCGTGGGACGCTCTGTTGAAGACCACCAAAGTCCAATTGGAATTATTATCCGACGTGGACATGTTGCTCATGTTCGAAAGGGCTGCGAGAGGTGGCATATCGATGATCTCCCACAGACATTCTGAAGCTAACAATCCCTACATGAAAGAAGGTTTCAATTCGAAACGGTCGACTAAATACATACAGCATTGGGATGCTAATAATCTGTATCGTTTTGCTATGAGTCATCCTTTACCGATTGGAAATTTCGAATGGGTGAAGGAACCGGAAGAGATGCAAAAATGGAGAGACTATCCTTGCATTTTAGAAATCGATTTGAACTATCCGAAAGAATTACACGATCTACACAATGATTATCTGCTGGCTCCCGAACGAATGGAACCGAACGAGGGAGACGAGGAAAAACTCATTCCCAATTTATTTAACAAGCATAACTACGTCGTCTACAGCGAGAATTTGAAACAGTACGTCGATTACGGGATGAAATTAGTCGACATACATCGCATCATTTGATTCGACGAAGAGCCTTGGATGAAAAAATACATTGATCTCAACACGAATCTCAGAACTCGAGCCGAGAACGATTTCGAAAAAGATTTCTTCAAACTCATGAACAACTGTGTGTACAGTAAATCGATGGAAAACATCAGGAAGAGAACCGACGTTCGACTCCTCACGTCTGAGAAAAGAGCTAAAACATTAGTGGCGAAACCCAATTACAAACACTGAACCATATTCGACGAAAATCTAGTGGCCGTTCACATGCAAAAGACGCACCTGAAGTTCGACAAACTGTATTATCTCAGACCGATCATCTTAGATATCAGCAAGCGATTGATGTACGAGTTTAACTACGATTACGTCAAATGAAAATTTAGCGACAAAGCCAAACTACTGTTCACCGACACGGACAGTTTAGTTTATGAGATAGAGATGAAAGACGTCTACTGAGATATATCTCTGGACGTGGCCGATTTGTTCGACACGAGCAATTATCCCGTCGATCACCCGTCCAACATTCAATCGAACGACAACAAGAAGGTGGTGGGTAAATTTAAGGACGAGAGCGGCGGTAAACAGATCGTCAAATTCGTGGGCATGAGACCCAAACTCTATGCTTATCGTCTAGAAGATGATGAAGAGATCAAGAAGTGCAAAGGAGTTAAAGCGTGCGTGGTGAAGAAAAACATCTCTTTCCAAGAGTATAAAGATTGTCTGTTAGGAAGTGGTCCGGTGTATAAGACTATGAAATCGATTCGAAGCGAAAATCACGACTTGTATACCGAAATAGTCAACAAGATTTCGCTGACGGCCGACGACGACAAGAGATTCATATTAGACGATAAAATAAGCACTTTGGCACTCGGACATTGGACTGCGGAACTAACTATAGATGATATGAATGTGGATGATTGGATTCCAGAAAATCAAGAGGAATTAGACGAATTCAAAATTATTGAAATCGATAGTGACATCGAGAAAGTTAGTTTAAAAAGAAAAAGAAAAAAATAGAAAAAAAATAACATCACTTTTAGTAAATTATAATAAAATAAATAAAAAAATATATATACTTATTTATGAATAAGAAAATAAAGATATCCGTAGAAGGTGTCGTCTTACCCAATGAACCCCTATCCAACATCGATCTGTTGAATGCGGCAAAAGATTTGAAAATGGAAGATTTTCTAGGAGTGTTTTCCAGAGATGTCTTGCTGAAGAGAAGACCTCGACAATCGGAATGCGGAATTTTAAATCTAGACGATTCATCAGGTGAAGGCACTCACTGGGTGACGTGGTTCAAGAACGGGGAGAAGAAGAATTATTATTTCGACAGCTACGGAATCTCACCGCTGAAAGAAATAAAGAACTATTTCAACAAATCGATGGTTCATTACAACACGGAATGAGTGCAATCACCAGATCAAGTGTTTTGCGGTCACCTGTGTCTCTACGTTCTCAAGATGGTCTGAAGGAGATCAATTTCAAGACATTCTCAATGATTTACATTAGAGAGAGATTTTTTTTTTATAGTATATATAAAGATAAAAAAATTAGTTTAAAAAAATTTTAATTGAATAAAAACGAAAAATAAAATAACATAGTTCATTTTTAATAAACTGCGTTTGAACATATTTTTTCTAAAAAACAAAAAAAATCCCACAACAACATGCCAGTCGATAAATTTGGTAGAAGTGACAACGAAAAAAAAGTCAACCCGAGAAAGAAGAGGAAGACGTTCGAAGTCGACGATGGTTACGACGTTGCCAACTTGGGCGAACGTTACGTTCGGAGATACGAACCTCGAGAAGAACCTTTGAACATGAACGATAAGAAGCTCTACAATCTTCCTGAGCCGATAGATCTCGCAGATGCTGCAACTAAAAAATACGTTGACGGGGGAACGCCGATTTCGAACGAATCCTGCTGGATACTGACGTGGATAAAACCATGACCGACGATCTAGCTCTGAAATCCAAACGTTTGGTGAACGTCGCGAATCCCGTAGATCCCACTGATGCCGTGACCAAGAAATACGCGGACGACTCTCACGCGAGATTCAGCGAACACCTGAGAAAAAAATACGTTACGAAAATGATGCACTCGGAATTAAACGCCAATTATAACAAGATAACGAACGTGGCCGCTCCCACGAATCCCAAGGACGTGGCGACCAAACACTACGTAGATCTGGAACAGAGAAAGTCTGACAGATGAGAAATGAAATCGGATCTGAATGCGGGATTCCACAAGATATTGAATCTGTCAAAGATCGACGACGTGGATGCGGACTCAACCGCGGTCAACAAGGGCTATGTGGATTCTGCCAGGATACAATCGCAAGAATACCTAGAATCACAAGTGGACGATCTCTACCTGAACAAAGAATCTGGCAGAACCATGGAGGGTGGCATCAACATGAACGGTCACAATTTATTCGGTCTCGATCACGATCCCGAATTCGATTCCAGCGCGGTAAGCAGGAAGTACGTGGACGACAACTCGGTCTGGAGAAAGGGTGACATCATGGAAGGTAAACTAGACATGGATGGACACGCGCTCACGAATCTACCGGATCCTGTGAACATGACGGATGCCTGCACCCTGATTTCGGTGGTGGAGAAAGTCAAATATGCTAGACAATTGATCACCGTGTGGGCCGAAGAGGCCGGCGCCTTAGATGAGGGAAAAGCCGAGTGGTCTTTCGGAAATGGAGGTAGCGGATTGAAACACGGTCAGGTGGGATATCCCATGCCGTTGGGAGGTGAAATCCTTCGAATGAGTCTGGCTTCCTCGGATTTGAATAACAGAGCGGTCGTCAATCTCATGGTGAATGGTGTGGAGAGCGATAAGAGATACAGCGTCGAAAAGACTGAGAATCAACACGCGAATGTTAGCACGTTCGGCACGCCTCTCAAAGTGAACGCCGGAGACAGGATTAATTTCGTCACGAAAACCAATAATCCCGAAGCTGCCACTTCCGTGGTGAGTCTACTGATCGAACTGGATCCTTTGAACAAACAGTGAACGCGTGGAAAATAATGAATTGAAAAAAAAATAATGTGTGATTATTAAAACACAAAAAAACAAAAAAAAAGTAATGAGATATAGAGAGATGTTCAATCTCTCTATATCTCATTACTTTTTTTTTTTTTTTTTTTTTAATTTTCTATCCATTTATGATTACAATTTATACACTTGGCGAATACGGTTGTTGGTTCATCACCAGATCTAGTTTGTTGAGATTCGAATTTTATTTGACGTTTCTTACATTTGCGACATTTTAAAATTGTATTTTTTATAATTTCTTCGTTAGATCTTATGAGATCAAACTCTTCTTTTTCTTTTAAACGATATTTGTTAAAATCACAACTATTCCATCCTTTTTTGTGTTACGTTCTTCATATTCAATTTGAATCCATTTTTCCAAGTATTTTATTTTAACGTCGTAGTAATCTGAAGTGAACAGATGATTTGTTGTTTTCGTGTCAAAAACATCCATTTTGTTTTCGAGATTTTAGTTTTTAATTAATCTTACATCCACATTTTTTTTTTCACACACTCGTCTCTCATCGAATGATCGACATCTTATTTCCATCCGATTCGAATTGTAATTCTCTGTCCGACAGGACCAGGGCGAAGGCTTCGGTTTTTCTCGGCACGTTCCTATCGAATTGCATCTTGATCTGAATGTCTAACACGCTACTCTTGAGTCGTTCACTCTGTTTACTGACGTCGAACACGAACATGGGATACATCGACTTGTATTCGCCGGGAGATATGTTGGGATTGCTCATCAATTCATCTAGACCATGATACTTCTTTCTAAAATCAGCGGCATCGCCGTACAGTCTGGAGAAATCGTTCTTGTAGAACGATGCGTTGTAATCGATTGCTGGATATCTCGTGGCGTTCACAAACACTTGCATGTTTCTCAAATGGCAGTGATCGAACAGCGATGCATTCTTTTCCTGAGCCCCGTCCCTATCAGTCTGAAACGCAACCACGATGAAACGCGGTCTCTCAGAAGCGGATTTCACCGTCAATGTCCAATCGAAGTGATTCATGGAGGGAGGAATGCTAGCCGTGTCGCACTGTCTCATTCTAAATCCCACGGGTAATTTACTCTTGGATTCTATGATCTTGTAGAGATGCGCTTTCTCATCGATCGAAGGCTCCACATGCAGATCGAACCACGATATCTTGTGTAGAGTTATCTTACCAGCATCGGTCGCGGTGAGTTTCACTATTGCATTGTCGTTTCCTTTTCGAATCAACGTCAGATTGTGTTTGAATCCGTACATGATCTTGTTGTAATCGTCCGCGAATCCGAAGATGTGTTTCAAAGGTATCCTGAACGAAAACGTTCCATTAGGTCTGGACGTCTTGACGACGTAGTCGAATATCGTGGTGGCGCCGGCGCTAGCAGGGCCGACGGTGTCTTTCACCCACAACTGATTAAGTCCTCTGGATTTCGAAAAATCATCAGGATACATCAAGAGTCCCAACATCGTGGTGGCCTGACCGGGATAAAAAACAGATTCTATCTCTTGTCCGGATAGCATGTATTTTATGTTACTGAATAGATGCATGATGCCATTATTGGCAAGAGTAACCGTGTCGTCGTCGGCGTAGTCGCTTCCATCTTCCTTGGTGAGACGTCCCTGCACCACTATGTAACTCTCGCTAGGATGTACGAATAGATCTTGAGTTTCGACGTTGATTCTTATCTCTCCCGCATTGTTCAAACTCGTTCCGGTTACCGGTTCGTATTCGTGAACCTCATATTCTTGAATACTTTCATCTTTCACTATGCTTTGTGCTATATCTAGTATATTTGTCATTTTAAAGGATTTTTAGGTTTTTTTTTTTTGTTTATTAATTCACTTGCTTTCTTTATCTAAAAAAATAGTTTTTAATTATTTTTTATTATTATTTTTTTTTTCTCTCTTATATATATATATATATATATGTGTGTAAACAAGAAAATGTCAAAGAGAGTAAATAAAAAAAAAAATTTTGTGTTCTTCATCAAAACTTCGTCTTCTGTAATTGTTGTTCGTAAAACTTTCTGATGATCTCTTCTCCATCCAAAGCTTCGATTTCGTAAGTCACCGGATCGGTGTGAAATATTTTGATGATCACGAAGATTTCCGAGGTCCATCGAGGAGTATAACCCTTTTCGAAGTGCTTTTTATAAGCGTAGATTCTTACTCGATCGCCGACCGCAAATTTCGGCGTTCTAGACTTCTTCCTGATCTTAGATCTCTCGGGATATAGATTCGCGTAGACCCGTTTTTCGTATCGAGGATTGCTAGCTTCCGCGGGAGTCATCTTGATCGATCTGTGTCGCGTGTTGTTGTAATCTTTGACCAGACCGTTCAGAGCGTATATGTATTTCTTGGTCGAATTCGCCGTGAAGTATCTGTGCATCTTCTCCTTCATCGTTCGATTCCAACGTTCCACCACGCTGGCTTTCTCTTCGTTTTCGATCGAGTAGAGGTCTATCAATCGACGAACGTCCTTGTTGTAGAAATCCTTTCCCTTGTCCACCCACAATTTAGTCGGTTTTCGATAAGACGAGTCGAACACGCTCTTCAGAGCCTCGGCGACGCAAGGTCCCGATTTATTCTTCAAAGCTCTGATCCAACCATATTTGGAAAACACGTCGATGACCGTCAATAGATATTTGACGCCCTCGTTCCACCTCGAAAACGATCTCATGTCGACCAAGTCGGCAGACCAAATGTCATCCAGACCCTTCACGAACACCCTTCTCTTTCGAAATTTACGCACTATGGGTTTGTGTAACTCCTCGGCCAATTTGCTTGTCAATAATCGTTTCTTCTTCTTCTTTTCAGATGCGCTTTTTTTTTGAACGCCCCATCCGAATCGACGTTTCGCACCGATCAGATTGCCGACCAGCGAACGTTCCATCTTCTCTCTCCTGGTCGTTTTCGATATGCCTCTCAATCTCCCCAACATGTTTTTGTCGCAGACGTCGTTGCGAGTCTTGGTGTCGGGATGTCCGGCGTAGCACAGATCGTGATCGTACGCGGCCGCGTCCACCCTATTCACGGGTTTGCTCCAAGATTTGGGAGTCAGATCGGCGTTGAGTCTCTTGTTCAATTTCGTTCCGGGTCCCGTGAAACTGTGACCGGGCAGATGCATTTCGAAAGGTAGATTGTTGATCATTTTATTCACGATGCCTTTACCTTTGCTCACGTTCTTTTGTTTGACGAATCGCGTCTTAACAGAACCACACACGTCGCAAATTCCGCGAAGCATCCGTCTGTCGTTTTTAGTTCGCACTTCTCTAGAATTACTCGTCTCGGTAACTCTCTTACACTTTACGCAATACATTTTTTTAAGAGTTATTTAAATTAATTTCGTTTTTTATTTTATATATAAATTTAATATTTTTTTTTTTTAAATTCTGTTCTTATTATATATATATATATATATATATATATTCAATCGCTGCTCTTGAGTTCTATCATCTTACTGAATTCCTCCCTGGCCTCTTTCCTCCCCTTTTCCACGAGAGAATCCTTCATCTCTTCCTTGATGATCTGATGAGTCTTGATTCTCACGGCTTCTTTCATGGCATCGTATTTCGTTTTCTCGCTCAATATCGCGAAGTATTCTCCGTCCGATATCCTACCGTCTTTCAACGCCATAGAGATCATTTCGGATATCGTGTCGATCTTGGAGTCGGCCAAGACGCGAATCTTGTCGTGTTTCCTCGCCTTCAGATATAATTTCCTACTCAAAAAGTTTCTGACCGTGCTAAACAATCCGGCGGCGAGAGCCACTCCTTCTATGGTCAGCACGATCGGAATGCCGACCGCGGTCGACAACAATCCGATGCCGGCCGCGTGTAAACTCATGGAAATCGTGATGAGTGTCGTGTCGATCGCGTTCACGAATTTCACGAAACGTGAATACTTCTTCTTGAGAGAATGACGAGAATCTCTCTCTCGAGTTAGATACTCTTGGATTCTACTGATTTGATGGATGCGATACCTCTCTCCTCTTTCTTTTTCTTCTAGCGACGGTGCCGTCGGCAAAGCCGTTCGGCTTCTCGTCCTCGTCGTCCACTAACGCCGGATACAATTTATTTCTGGTTCTCATTTTGTGTTTTTTTTTCTTTCTTTCTAATATTAGATAAAAAAAAAAATTTATGTGTGTATTTATTTTTTTTATTTTCTACTCTCCCTTATTTTATATCAACGAAAAAAACTTAGACGTATGCTTCGTTCAGCAATAATTTCTTGATGCATCCCTTGTCTTCTAAAGTCAAACTTCTACGCGCCAATTTCAGTTCTTCCGAATCTGTGGGCCTGTCTCGATTCTTACAGAAGACTAATCTCTTCCAAAACGTGATCACATCGTTGAATTTAACGCGTTCGAACGCCGGTTCGAAATACATGACGACCATATCTTCCCTTTCCATCGTCAGACACGAATGATCCTCGTGATCGAAGTCTAGATGATCCCGACATCCGACGCATCGTTCTAACAAGATGGGGCGTAGTTCTTCGTTCACATATATTGCGTATGCTCTCATCAGCATGTTTAAAAGAAACCTCGCTCTAATAGTCTGAGAATCGCTCATGATTTACGTATTTTTTTTATTATCTATTCGATTTGATATATTTAATTTTCTAAATAACTATTTATTTATATTTTTTTTTCTCCTCTATATATATATATCAATCAAAAACGTGACAGCGGGCTCGCGAATTTCCAACCACACCGACGACGACAACACTCTTCGTTTCAAAACATTTTCATTGAGATCACCTCGCAATAAAGTGCGTCAGTCTCACTTCGAGAAACGCTACAACAATGATGGGTTTGCGGATTCAAACATGACCTCTTCACGCCAGTCGATTTCAGACCTAAAAAATCCGCAAGCGAGTTTCCTCCCATAGGATTCAGTGTTAAAATCGTGTACGGACGCGGATCGTTAGAAATCGGCAAGATGATGATGAGTTCGAACTCTCAAAACGTTTTTTTGCTCGCAATTTAACACTCACCACGGGGTTTTAGCGTTAAAATCGCGTGCGGACACGGATTGTTAGAATCGACAAGACGATGAGCTCGAACTCTCAAAACGGTTTTTTGCTCGCAATTTAACACTGAATCCTATGGGGAAAACTCATCCGCAGATTTCAATCAAAACGGTACATGTACGTGTACGTAAAACTACGCGCGTCTAGGATACAATTCAGTGTTAAAAAAATTCGAGCTCACCCTAAAAAACCGTTAAACACTAAATCCTATGGAGATGTACATGTACATGTACACGTACATGTACAGGTGAGCTCGAACTCTCATTTATTACCTACTACTCTGTATATCAGTTTAAGATGTTTATAAACAAGGACAGGTGCCGACCGCCCTCCTTCTTTAGTGGAGCGAAATCACGCCGAGCTCAGATCTATCATTGTAGATTACGACTTGGATGTAGTTTACTTAATGCTCACCCGTTTAGTAATCACCTCTCCAATTCACCTCATTGCCGATGTGGGGAACTCGAGACTACAAGACATTTCTTATCGGTGTGCCCGTCGCTCTATGCTCTGATTCGTAACGGCACACTAGGTATGCTTCCCTAATCTGTAGACTTTGATGCTTTGTTATTTGCTTCCATGCGTCTTAATACAGAAGAGAACCACGTGGTCTTTGAAGCAGACAAAGAAATATCTTACAAGCTGGGCGTTTTACCACATAAGTTATCGTTATTGCCTCTGTTACTGGAAGATCACCTGTGAGAGAAAACATGCCACTTTCTTGGCCTATAAAGGTAGTCATAATCTGCTCGCTTGCTCAGTGATATAGATATTTAAGTGCAGCCCTCCGGACAAACCCGTGAATGTTTAGTGATAATCCTCTTTTGTCGACTCTTTCTCTCTTATCAGTCTATTATTAAGAATTTAGTTTGACGTGTATTTTTTCCATATCTTTCCTGTAATTAGTGTGTGTCGTCATCACACCAACATGTTACATGTAGAAGAGAATATGAACACACCTGATACCTGTGTATCATTCAACTATTTTTGTAATTGTATTGTATCTGGAAATGACCTCGAGAAAGCTTAAAGCTAACTGTCGGATCCAATTTATGTTCCGATGTGCATACTATACATATTTAATGGAAATAAATATTATTTAAACTAAGATAGCTTAACAATAACAAAATTGCCCTTGATTTTAAACCTTTTTAATATTTTGCTATGTGGCACACTTGAAAAGAATTCTCTGTGTCTTTTTCAACAGCATGTCAGATGACAGTGCATCGTCAGCTTAGTGTGAGATAAACTTCAACAAAATGTTGGGGTATAATTGTTTGTTCAGATTGGCATTAGCGATGAAACATTTAACAAATTAAATAGTTAACATCTATCCGACACGATATGACACTGACTGTGTAAATTGTTGTTACATCCTAACAAATAAATAAAGAGATAAATAATTTACCATCTTAGGATGAGAGAGACGAAATTTCCGGATGGTGTATTCTTTTTGAACATTTTCAGATATGCTTTGGATGACGAAGTTTCCGGATTCCGTCACGTTGTTCCCGCTAGGCCAATATACCCCAACAGTCTACAAATATGAAGAGGAAAACATGTTTTTCAATATTTTAATATTTGAAAACAAACACTAAAGTAATATACAAATACAAAATATTCAGAACTCCAAGAAAAAGAAAATATTTGTAAAGATAGCTTTTATTTGTGGATGTAATGTAAATTTCATTTGTTAATGGTCGATGCGGACAAAACCCTCCAACGAAAGACCTCGAGACAAAATCCCTTAGAACCAAAGTCGTCCGAAAGAAGGGTGGAGATAGCCATAAACCCTGAAGTAAGTTTTTTCATCTTTTAGAAGAAAATATATTTGACACTCGAATAACACATAAGCAAACTTTCATTTAATGTTTTTTTTTATTATTATTTCTAATTATTCTTGTCCATAATACACAATAAAAATCATAAACAACACAAAACTGAGAAACCCAAACATATGGCCTGCGAATCACACATTTTCAATTCGAAACGAATCTCGAATCGAATCAGTTTTAGTATTCGAAATCGAAATGAACCTCGACTCGAATCAAGGGTGTCTTGCCAATCGATTGATAATTTCTGTAAACCTCAGTTATTACGATCTACCAAGCGACCCATATTGATATATTAGTCGGGGAGATGAGCAATAGTTCAGTCCATATGGCCGTACAGTTAAAACGAGAAGTCCTGTCACGAACTGTGGTCTTATCTAGGCTTAACTGCGCGTAGGAATTGCGCGCAATTGCCATATCGAATGGCATCCAAAGCACGACAGATTCTCCTGGTTACTCACAGCAAACACAAGCAATGTTTGGTCAATGGACCTCCGGGTTGCCCGGAGGTCCATTGGCTGAGACATTGCTTGTGCACAGGCTATAAGTACAGAATTTGATAGCCTTACTATGGTCATAACGCATAGATTAACGCGCAGATCGAGGTGCTATTTGTGCGCATTTCATGACAGGACTTCTCGTTTTAACTGTAGAACCGGGCCCACGTCAGTCTCCCACTTACCCGTTTCGATAGTGGAGAAGCTAGTTCGACTGTTTATTTGCGACAGAACTATAATTTACAAGTCTGTATAAGCTGTAACAGTTGAAAGTGTATCTAACAAGGATAACCCTCTGGAGGAAGTGTTTGTCTCATTTTCTATCTGTAACAGTCATTAGAGTAAGCGTTCGGACAAGTAACAGAGCGTGTATATGTATATGACTCAACCCTCAACCATTTTTGTATTCAATACCCTCTTAAAGTAGTTTTATTTGATAATAGGTGCATCGAGTCTGATGTTTCAAGTTTAACTTTAAGGGAACTGAAAGGTATCGACTAATTTGGTCCTAGTTTCTCTTGTTTGCAATAAACCTCTCTGGTCTGATGTTTTTATTTATCTGGATGGTAATAAATGAGAAAGAACTATGACAGTTTGGTGGAAGTCGGTTGGAGTGCCAATCATACACAAAAAGAAAGTAGATAATGCAAGGGATAAAGTTAAGTACTTTTAGTAAGTGATCTTTGGGAAATTGTGGGTCTGTGAATTTTTTTTTATTATTGACGGTTCTTTTGAATCGGTGTTTGCCATGTGCTAATGAAACATTCAAGTTCAACAAAGACGAGTAAATGATAACTTGGTCCCTGACTCGGACTGTAGCTTGAGATCAATTCGATATCGTTACTTTTTATCACATGGTCAATCAATCCATCACTGGCAAGGTGATGTATGTCCCTATCTGGATGACATCTGAGTGTGACCTCGACTAATTGGCATCTCATTAGGTTGTTGGGCTCACGTGGCTTTAAATATGGGGACATGTATGAGTCGCTATCACCGATCCACGTGGTGTTTATCTGACTGTTCGTGTTATGCAGTATAATAGTTCGTAATCGCAAAATAGGCAAAATAGTGTTAACCCTTTACCCAACGTAACGGCCAAAACCGGCCAGCGCTATTCTCAAAAATCGCCAATTAATTTTCAAAATATTTTCAATTTTTGTCTCAAAAACATAGGTTATGACCCCTCGTTGGAACGAGCTCGTCGAGCTCGTTCCAACGAGGGGTCATAACCTATGTTTTTGAGACAAAAAATGAAAAAATTTAGTTATTCAAGAATTTTTTTTGCAAGTGTCGTCTGCTTTTCATGTTAGGTAAAGGGTTAATCGTCAATACCTCTCCACCATCTAAGGTTACACAACCACAAAATCGACCGCAATACAGCCATCGCAAAACAGGGAATTCACCAAAAATAATGAAGAAAAAGACATCCCTACATTCCTTCTTGTATATAAAATGTAATAAATAAGAGTATGTAAATTAAAATTTTACACCAAATTTAATTTCTTATTATACTTAACAAAATACCAGAAGTGCCTTAACTTTGTATAATTACTCCTATGAATATGGGCAGATTTTGCCGCATCTCTAAGAGTATAAGAGAAAACCCCCAAAGAGTATGTAAAGTCAAAAAGATAAAAAAAACCCCAGAACAACCCGTTCTGAACAGAAGCTAAAAGCCAATGGTTCACAAAACCAGGTGCCCTAAATTACTGGTTACCCATTGTCCAATACACGCCAGACATGCCCAGTCAATTTCCGAACATTAAAAGATGGCGTATGCATGTATATTAGTGAGCGTGGGTGAGGCTAGAATAACTATATTTCATTGCCTGGTGGGCAATATTTTTGAGTTACTTTGGTAAGTATAATAAGAAATAAAAGTTGGTATAAAATTTTAAATTCTTCGAAACTTACCAAAATGTCAAATGAACAATACACTGCAGTGTGTAGTCTAATATACATGCGTGTTTATAATAGAATATCACCAGAGGCCAGAGTCATAGCATGTCATGGTTTAACACTGTAATGTATATTTGTATAAGCAGATTCAACATTGTCGGAGGAGCAGACTTAGAATGAAAATGAAGAAATTGATAATATCAACATAATAATACGAACAAAAGAGAACATATAATACATTATGTATATGCGTTATTCAAGCCCACAGTAAGTAAGTTTACCCTCTTGAGCAATAAAGCATGACGAGCTCCTAAACCCCTCTTACGTACACCTTTCTAGAAGGGAGAGGGATTGGAAAGTAACATGAAAGGCGGGCGTCTTGGTAACTGCACCATGCTCTCGAGGATCAAAAGCAAAATTTGATTTTGCGTTATGATACGGACGAATAATGCAAATGAAGGGGCCTAGTTAACAAGGCCTACTGGGACATAAGCAAAGACCTATAACCTTTCCAACCTGCAAAATCGAGCGCCACCACCATCGCTTCGATTTTAAATGTCAAAAAATAAAAATACCCCACAGTCTTCCCGATTAAAAATGAATATACCACACTGAAGACAAACCAGTGAGAACAAGATCTGGAATGAAAAATAACACTTGATTACACAACAGCGCGCTTGAGTAAAGGAATGAAATTCCTGAGCCAGAGAGCAGAGATTTCAATACAGGAAATAATGGGAAAAGCTCACTAGACTTTCTGAAAATAAAGTCTTTTAACCTTACCATATGGAGGACGTAAAACCATAGAGAGAAATGGAATGTATTGCATTCACGCTCTTTGTCCTCCGAAAGTATAAGTCGGCAGCCTGAACTGAGGGACGTCTAACAGTGCACAAATGTGATAACGTCGTGTGAGAACCATAAGGTTCTATCTTCCACTGGAAGATAGAACCTTATGGTTCTCACGCGACGATAATACAAACCATAATCTCTGTCTACAGATCCATAAAAATTAGGGTAGAGAAAATAGAATAACTGCCCAAAGAGGATCACTTGAGTAAGATTTGGGTCCAAATAAATGATCCGAATGGACATCAAATCCACTAGAAGTGAAGTAGAAACGGCATGGTTGAAATTGGTGATCCATACATGTAAAGTAGGTACGATAGAGTTAGAGCAAACACTAGAGCAGGAAATTTGGTTCATGCTGATGGCAGCCCCCGTTTCAGCTAAATAAAAGTTAAGTGCGTAATAACTGAATACGGAGAAGGAACCAGCTGCCACAGACAAAAAGATATAATCTGATTCTATAACAATTCTATAAAGGACGGCCCTTTAACCTCCAAAAAATAGTAAAGAAAGGTCAAATGTAACTGAGGAATCACGCCAAAAAAAAAAAACGGATAAATCAGCTAATAAAATGACCATGTGACAATCAATAAACATTATCACGGAAATAACGCCTAAAGTAGTCGAAAGGATTTCGTCAAAAATGAGTAGACTATGAGTTGGCATGAAAAAAAAAAACAACAAAATATTTTCCATTCGTAGAAGTATGGAGGTACAAACGTATCGACTCAAAAATAGTTCCAAACGAATCTAAAGATTTCCCATATTGAATAAAAAGCAATTATACTGAGTCAAAAAAGAAAGTATAATAGAAACAAATGTGAAAAAATAGCATAAAGGATGAAATATAATATTTTTAATGTTGCATGTTTGTGGACAAGATGTCGTGCAAAGAGTTTAATGTCATGTTGTTGTTGTCCACCCAACCGTATACAATTTTGTTACGGATTTCAAAATAGCACGTGCCACCAGAGAATGTCAAATTGAATGGGTGACCGACGATTTTCTTTGTGTTATGTTGTGCTAGAGAGCCTGGGTTATTGAGAAAACACGCTAGTTTTTGTCTTCCGACATTTTAAAAAATGCCAAGGTTAACTGAAAATCAGAGGTTGCGTGCCATTGGTATGCATGAGGCTTGGATATCTCCAAATGAGTTCGCTGCTGAGTTCGGAGTCACTGTGGCCACTTTTTACCCTCTCATTGGAAGGTTAGAACCACTGGATGTACTGCCGAACGACCGCGTTCAGGTCGACCAAGAGTTACGACCCCTGCACAAGACCGACATATCAGGACGTCTCACTTGCGGGATCGCTTCCTTCCGGCGACGAGGACAGCAGCAATTACTCCTGGTAGAACTAACAATAGAAACTGTCCGCAACAGACTCGCTGAACACGGCATCCGAAGTAGGCGTCCATGCCACGGACCAATCCTTACGCAACGTCATCGTACCGTCAGAATGGAATGGGTACGTCAGCGTGTTCGCTGGACTCAGCAGTGTTGGAGCACAGTTCTTTTTAGTGATGAATCACGATTTTGTCTACGGCGCGCTGATGGTAGGGCAAGCGTGTATCACCCACAAGGAGGACGGTTTTCTGATGCTTGCATGTGGGAATGCGACCGTTTCGGCGGGGGTAGTGTAATGGTTTAGGCAGGAATTTCCTTGCACCATCCAACGCAGTTGATCTTCATCGATGGTAATCTGAATGGACAGCGATATAGGGACGAAATTCTTAACGCTGTTATTGTCCCGTTGTTCCATGCCAACGTCGGATTGCAGTTATTCCAGCAAGACAATGCCCGATGTCACGTGGCGCGCATCTGTCGCGACTCTCTTGAGGAACAGAGCATCGGACTTCTTCCATGGCCACCACTTATGCCAGATATGTCACCAATCGCGCATCTTTGGGATCAACTGGGCCGTCGGGTACGACTTCATGATCTTCAGACGTTAGGCGATTTACGTAATGTTCTAAGGCAGGAGTGGAACGCAATAGCACAGGTTGACATCAAGAGACTTATCAGGTCCATGTGCCGTCGATGTCTTGCTATCCGAGAGGCAAACGGTGGACATACACGCTATTGATTGCATGTGTGAACTTTTCATTTCACCCCATGTCTGAATTGCGACGTACTGACGTGACGCTGGCAACAGTAAGAACATGAAATTATGCAAATTCATACAGCTTGACTCGAAATATGAATTTACAATAATTTGTTTGGGATTAAAGTCGATAATACTAAAACAATTGTCCCTCGAAGTTTATTATACTTTCTTTTTTGACTCGGTATATATGTTAAAAATCAGAAAGCTCCAGCGCGAAAGAGTATGGGCAGTTAGCCGGCCAATGTAACAAATGGATGGCTGAGGTGCTCTGGAGAATAATGATAGTAACAGATCTCGAAAAGTATACCGAGAAGCCTGTGATAGGAGAAGACAAGAACTCACCAGAGCTATAATATCTCATAAACCCTTTAAAGGGAATTCTAACGACTTGTCTTGAAGAAAATGTGAAGTAACGTTTCCGGACGCATTGTTGTGGCATTAGTGTAGGATATGCAATCATAGTTTACGTTCTTATCAGACGTAGAGCGTACATTTAGAATAGGATACGTTAACGATATGTACGATATTTGAAGATGTAGCGCTTACGTTTATAGATGCTTGGTACGGTATGTTTATAGTCGCCTAAGAGTTAAGTCCTGTGAAGCCCTTGAGATTTAATAATTCTCCCGACTTCGTGAGCGCAGAACCACTGAAGAAGGACGTTTCCCCTTCGGATTCCGATCCAGTACCCACAATATATCTGTTCACCTACGAAAAAGAAGCTAAAATCTGTGAACCAATAGATTCTTGACTTGAAACGACAGAATTTTAGTTAATATCAACAACCCGGTGTAAAACCGGCCGAAGGAGCAAGGTCAATGGTAGAGACAAGTCCCGAGCACTCTTCTTGGCATTAGACTTAACAGTCTTCATGCTCTCAGGCCAGATGCCAACAAGGGTAATCTGGACAGATGGCATTTATCACGCTGAACCACAGAGCTTTATAATCACACCTATCTGAAAAAAAGACAGTGAAAATGTGAGTTTCATGTGATAGAGATTTTCGTGAGACTATGTTAACTGGACATAAAAATCATAATAATTATTAGAGTTTCCTAAAATAATTAGGATACTGTAATAAGGTAGTATTATGCCCGATAAAACAAAACAACAACTGATAAACTTATCACTTAAGTGTAAAAAACTTCCAGTTACGGGTGGTCTTTTAACTGAAACATCAACAAACCGGTAGTGGCTGGAAAATATTATTCATGCAGACCATATCGATAATGCGTATTAATATATAAATATATAAATAAATAGACAGTAATCAATTTGTTTTGAGCGTTACGGTAAATAATTTATCGAGAAACGGGACGTGAGTAAATCACGAGGGCGTAGCCCGAGTGATTTACGAAACAGTCCCGTCTCGAGATGAATTATTTACCGTAACGCTCAAAACAAATTGATTACTCTGTTTATTACATGACATTTGGAATAAAGAGGTCTTTTACTATAATAATTCAACCCAAACTATTGTCAGATATAATCCAATTTAGTGTAAACACGGAAACATTTCTAAAATTAGCAGGAAGGAAATACGAAATAGTCCTCTCTCGAGGCGAATTATATACCGTAACTTGCCGTAAGAATGGGTCACTCTCTTTAGTAAATGACATTTTGACCAAAATGTCTTTCATTAAAAATAATTCAACACAAAATATTCGCAAATGCAACCCTGAAATACTTCTGAAATTAGCGCGTATGAATACATCACTTTCTGTGTCAAATCTTCGATTGGAAATGGCCCAGTTTTATTTTTGTGACTTTCGTTCGATATTTTAGTATTTTATGTGGCGTTCCAGTCGCATTTGGGGAATGGCATTCAGCCATAAGATAAAACATTTCTATTTGGATTTTGTCAACTGTGCTAACGAACCTCTTCATAGAGGAAAGAAAGGATTTTTAAAAATATTCAGAAGGAAAATTCATTTTAATTAACTGATGTGGAAATGGAAAACAAAACATCAACAAATCGGTGGGGGCGTGGCTTATATGCGTCAGTCGTTCCAAAGTTACTATTGAAGTGACATAATTCACTCGCGACATTACCACTTTTAATCAACATTAAATTCAATGCAAAACGAACTGAGGAATGTAATAAATAATATAAATAATCAGTGAAAACCAAAGCTCTACCAACAGCTCCTTTATGGGAGGGGTTGGGAGTGTAGGTGTTACTAGTTACGTCCAAAAATGAATGCGAGGATTACCTATAAAGGCAGGAGCCAAACCTTCACGAGTCGCACTATCAGATGTGCATGAGCTGCGTTTTAGGCAGAACGACACAGTCTGGATGTCCTTCTATACTATCGTATTCTTGATAGGTTGAGGGGCAATGTAAAAACGGCCCACGACTGTAGATAAAAGTGAGGAAATTGACTGTACATGTCTACTGGTAACTGGACAAACGAATACAGTTCAAGCCAATAATTTAGGATACCAGGTTTATTAAAAACATTGATCTTGGCGGCTGCTCTGATCGCTTTGGTGTGTCTTCTGTCTTTTCTTTTCAGGCTCTCTTAGGTTTTTCTTTTAGAGATTCTGCAAAATCTGCCCATTTCCGTGGGAGTAATTATATGAGGGTAAATCACTTTTGTTACTTTGGTAAGTTTCAAAGAAAGTAATAGTTATGCCAAGTACAATGTATGATATAGGTGTTAGTGGTGCAACAGTTCACTTGGTCCTGGGGGTGGGGGGGTGACCATCCCCTACTAGGTGGGGCCTCAGGTGACGGATAAAGGACAGCCTGCTCAAGTGAGCAGGTTTGCTTATTTGTAATTAACGGGTTTGATCAACTGAGCAGGTTTGCTGCGGAATATCCAAATACGCAGCACCGGACCAAACTGGTTCTAGCCTGCCATTAACATGTTGCAAATACCTTCTTCTCCCGTAAGGTGCATTTCGAAGGCCCCGTATGGAGGAATCCTGGCAGTTGAGGACAGACAGTGGCTCCGGTTAAGGTAACCATCTTTATCATTTCCATTGTATACTCCTTCTCACGATTTCGGAAAATTGTTATATCTTTATTGCACTGTCTGGATTAATGAGCTGTCAGTGGAAATTTACATTCCACTGGTATTACAAAATAATGGGTTGAATGACCAGCTTCTTAAGACATGGCACCACCTACACTCGACGGGTCAATCCGTTATTGGTGTATGCGTATTCATTACAATGGTCGAGTATGCTTTCTGTGTATTCTCGGTGTCGTTTGCTGGATATCAGCAACGTAACCCCCTAAGTTGGGCTCGAAGTAAGGGTGGGAGGCACGGAATGAAGAAATAAAATAATAAAACGATAACGGCTACCCAAACCACTAAAACAAAAAAAAAAAAAAAAAAAAAAAAAAACGGTATGGAATGACAACTTTAGATAGCGTCTCCGACTCTGACAGTATTACTCAAATTAAAAAAAACAAATAGTGATTGGCCCAGATTCATCAATATCTCTGCAGCAGATCCAGAACGACGGGTCAATAACCTCAACATGTTTGTAATAGAAAAGTCAATAAAGAGTTCTGAGTATTGCTGGAACGGTAAAGGATATTAAGAAAAATGAGAACATGTGGACTTTTAATTGAAGTTGACATTAAAATTCAATCTTTGGCCATACTTAGAACAACCAATTTGTTCAATATAGAAGTACATGTATGCGCTCATAGGACCTATTATCAAAGCAGAGGTGTTATTCGAACCCGAGAATTGGCAAACATAGACGAACTTAGTATTCAGAAGGAATGGAATCACAGGGTGTTTCGACAGTAAGACGTATTACAATAAAAAAGAAGGCAAAATAGTACCAACAAATACATATATTTTCACATTCATCTCATCTTCGTGACCAAAATCTTTAAAAATTGGTCATTTAAACATCAATGTGAATTTGGTCATACCAAATCCACTTCAATGTTTCAAGTGTCAAAAGTTTGGGCACAGTAAAGTTGCATGCTGAGGCCATGCGATCTGCCACAAATGCGGTCAAAAACATAAAGAACTATGTTCAACAGCTAGGGCCATCGTATGTCATCTTCACGAGATTGCGGTGTACGGAACAGATGATACAAAAATAAAATCAGTTTCAAAGAGGCAAGAGATTTTGTATCATCAGCAACTGACATGAGCATTTCAATACCATCATATGCTTCAAAATAATCCCCAAAACTACCAACAATATTAGTAGAATGCCAGACAGAATATACCTGGCTAAAAGCTGCAATTCCACCATTAGTACAGGCATTTACCACAGATCAAATGGAACCAAAGTCAACCCAAACTGCTCAAACAAGAACATCAGAAGAAAAAGGAAATGAAGAAGAAAAACAAAAACTCAAGAAAGGTATCTAAAATCAGAAGAATACAAAGAACAAAATCGAAAACCACAACAGAGGAATGAGTTACATAAACCAAAACCAGATCAGAAAGCGGAGTCCCATCAATAAAATCTATGTCAGAGACGGAGACAAGGTAGAGATAAAAAATAAAGAAAAAGAAAAGCAGAAACTATCACCCGATAGATTATCAAAACGCCTTCAAAATTTTGCGACAAGCAACATGTTTGAAGGCATCGAGATCAAACAACGCCTGAATTCTTCGCAGGGCAGGTCCACATGTAAGCTTTCCCCAAAAAGAAACACGGGGCCAATTTCCCCAAGCGGCTACTATCAAAATCACCACCCAAACATAGATAATACAACAAAACAAAATGCAGTACAGTGAAACTGTCGAGGTTATAGGGCCAATTTTAACGAACTAGGTCCTCTAAGCCAAAACTATAAACCTGCGGCTTTTTGCCTGCAGGAAACCCTTTTAAAGAAACCTGAATTTCAAGATCGGTCATCTTTTAAGCATTATACTTCGTATAATGCCTGGGCAAACGACAATGATCTTCATGTTCGTGGAACGTCTGGCATGGTTAGAAAGGACATTATTCACAGTTCTGTACTTTTACAATCAAATTTACAGACTGTAGTGGAACCCCAACTTTAGACAAAACGGTCACATTATGCTCAATTTACGTGTCGCTAAAAAAACACATCAGCTGATTGATCTTGAGCAACTGATTCATCAGCTCCCAAATCCGTTCATTTTGCTTGGTGATTTTAATGCTAATAGTCCTCTTTGGGAAGATTCCTGCAACAAAGAAGACCTATAAGGCATAGCAGTAGAACTTATTACAAAATATGACTTGTGCTTGTTCAATGATGGGGTCGGACACTTGCCTGTACCCCGCATCTGGTTTTTACACTTCAATTGATTTTTCAATTGCATACCCTTCTGTCTTCCTCGATTTTACATGGAAGACAGAAAATGACTTGTGCTGGAGTGCTCACTTTCCGGTTATGTTGGAGAGCATGGTTCCAGAAGACGATGAGAGGGTGCCGCAGTGGAACTTAAAAAAAGGCTGACTGTCACACTTTCTCATTGCTTTGTTCTGAACGCCTCACACGGGAGACATGGGAGGAAAGTACTGACCAAAAAGAAAGAACATTTCACAAAAGTTTTGCTTGACATTGAAAACACAGTCATCCCTGAAACCGCGGCAAATCCGAAACATTTCAGCAAACCATGGTTTAATAATGATTGTAAACCGGCTACAAAGTACAGTAAGAAAACTGAACGGGAATTTAATAAGTAATCCACTAAAAAGCATTTGGACAAATTACGTATAGATCAAGCAAAACCAAGACGACTTCTAAATCAAAAAAAGAAAAGTTCTTGGAAAAATTATGTTTCAAAACTTAACCATCGACAAACTTTGGAAAATGATTAAATAGATAAAAGAAGGAACAAAATCAACCGTACAACACCTGGAAGTTAACAACACACGAATTACATCAAAAAGAAATTTCAAACAAATTGGCCTCCACATTTTCGAAACATTCGTCGTCTGAGAATTGTAATCCAGAATTTATCAAAATTAAAAAAAAAAAAAAACGATGAAAGTTATCTCCAATAATTTAGAACATTACAACGAACCTTTCTCTATGGAAGAATTAAGTAACTCTTTGTATAGAGCGAAAGATACTGCCACTGGGCCAGATGAAATACACTACAAACTTTTAAAACATCTACCACAATCATCACTTGAGCTTTTATTATGTATTTTTAATGCCATATGTGTGACTGACCAGTTACCACTTTCCTGGCGAAAAGCAACCATAATTCCAATCCCAAGGCCTAATGGAGATCACAGCAACCCAAATAAATACAGGCCTATCGCCTGTACCAGCTATCTGTGTAAAACCATCGAAAGTATGATCAATGAACGACTTTCCGATTTCTGAAATCGAAAAATCTACTTGAGAATGTACAGTGTGGAAGCTAGAAAAGTACTGTTGCTCATTCGGTTAGACTAGAAACGTTTTTGCCAGAAAAGAACACGTGGTCACTATCTTCTTTGACCTGGAAAAGGCATATGATACAACGTGGACGTATGGAATTTTAAAACATATTTTTAACATGGGTTGAGAGGGCATATGCCCCTTTTTATAGCAATTTTTTAAAGGACCGCAAATTTCAGGTTCCTATACTATACTATTCAAAAAAGTAGGGGATATTTGATAAAAGTGAGATATATGAAGAAACATATTTACATTTTTATCAAAGAGACAGTTGATACATTGCACTGTGACATCTGATGAATGATTTCAGCGATAGTTGGGTGTCTGACAAGCACACATTCCACACCCTGAGCTGTAGAAGACATGAACAGCCAGTCAGAGGATTTACCACATCCAGTCCAGGACCTCAGTACCTTGTAAATCCTCCTCGGTTTGCGAGTCAAGCGCGGATCCGACGTGGCACACTCCTTATCAAACGTCCAATGTCAGCTTGACTGATGTATTCCATTCTTCCTGCAGCGCAGCGGCAAGCGCCTGAACACTGATAGGAGGCTGTTGGCGTTGTCGTGGGGGGGGGGGGCTGCCTATCATATGCCAGACGTACTCGATTGGTTAAAGGTCTGGACTTAGTGCTGACCAAGGCAGTGTAGTGATGTTCTGCTCCTGGAGGAACTCTGTAGAGACACGGACCATGTGTGCTCTTGCATTGTCATCTTGAAAAAATGGCACCACATGAACAGCTAACATGTTGTCAAGGTATTACTGTCCTGTTACACGCCCTTGGGTGACATGTAATGCTGCTCTGCCTCCCCACACCATAACCGATCCACCACCAAAACGATCGTGCTGCCTAACGGTTACGCCATGGTATCGTTCGTTCCGCCGTCGCCACACTCTGTTTCGCCTGTCATGGAAGTCGAGAATGAACCTCGATTCATCGGAAAATATGACGTTGTTCCACCGACGATTATCCCATAGCTGTCGTGCTCCACACCAATTACGCCTTGCTGCGATGTGACGTTCCGTCAAACGTGGAATTATTCGAGGTTGTCGACCGTACAAATTCCAGCTGTGTAGGCGATGTCGGATAGTCTGACCACTGGCTCGCACATCTGTCGCTCGGTGCAGATGCTGTCCAATTTCTCAGGCACTTTGATGGCGGTTACGTAAGGCTGTGGTTCGGATGAAACGATCCTGGTTAGCAGTTGTCTCCTTTGGACGAACTGACCGACGTCTGCCATCAACATTGCTTGTCTGACGGTAGCGTGACCACAACCTGCTAATCACCCATTGAATAACGTTGAGAATTTGAGCCACTGAAGTCTGTTGCGAGCTTCCAACATGCCAACGGCACGTAAACGTTCGTCACGTGTCCGTCTTCGCATACCTCAACAGTTACATTTCGACCAGAAACTAGTGCAAATGAAAATTTCAAAACGTACCCCACAGACATTAACGCGGTACTCGTGCGAAAAAACTGCACGAAGTTTTCGTGGGCCGGTGACATTCACGATCCACACTAAACTTGGTAACATATTGATGTGTCCAATCACGCGTATCCAGTACCATTTTCCGAAAATATCAAATTCAGTTCGGATATTCCCTGCTGTTTTTAATAGTATATCAACTTTATCTGACCCTCATGAACAGGAATTGGGGGTTCTTCGGGATAGTATCTTATCTGTTACCCCGTTTTTCGGTGAACATTTTCAGCAAAAATAAGCAGTGCTTATCCACCCGGAACTGAAAATAAATGGAAGTACCAAACAAGTTGTTAAGGAAGTGAAATTATTAGGTTTGTTGTTTGACAACAAATTGAATTTCACTTCTCATTTAAAACAACTAAGAGTGAAATGTAAACAAAGCACGTGACCTCCTCAAGGTGGTTGGCAGCATTTATTGGAGCGCTGACCAAAAAACATTACTCCATCTTATAGATCACTTACTGGATCAAAATTAGATTACGGTTGTGCGGTTTACGGTTCTGCTAGAAAGCTGGGTCTCAAACCTCTTGATGCGATTCATAATAGTAGTATTAGAACCAGCCTGAGTACATTTAGAGCGTCAAGTTTTTTTTAATAGACACCAGAAACATATTCCTCCATTGGAAATTAGAATTAAACCCCATATGGAGTCCGCCACACCTGAATCTACTTCGATAAAAGAGAATCGTGAGCCACATATTCCTCCTTGGAATCTTAGAAAAGCTACAGCTCCTTTACACCGTGCTTCCAAAAAGTCCGAGACAAATTCGTCAGAGTTCAAACAAAAATATGCAGACATCAAGTCAAAGTATAGTGAATATATATAGAATATACCAATAGTAGCTCGGTGTACCAAATGTTCATCACGAGTGGTGTTAACCGCGAGCCATTGGCGCGCGGTTAACACAACCTTCACTACCTTCACCACGAGTGGTGAACATTTGGTACACCAAGCTACTTTGGGTATATTTTATTTATACCATCATCGTCAGATTATTGAGAGTCGCTATATTTTTCTCGATTTTACTGAGCACCAGACGTACATACGTGCGCATCTGTTTTTGTTTACACGAGCATCGGTGGGCGGTACTTCCGCTGTCAATTTTATCGCCGAAACGAAATGGAAAATGAAACGATGCCTTTTTCATTTTAATAGCATAATAACATACCATTTCGAATTATGGGTGCTTTATCAACATGAGGCAATGCATGTTTGTTAAGTTTTTGTGTCTTATGGGGTAAACTCATTTAAAACGTATTAAATAATTGTCACTTTCATTTCACTCTTCTTGAGGCGACGTGCGATAGATTTAGACAAGTTCGCATTCAGGTCGACGTCAGCAAAGGTCAACCTGGATGTAGTTCCACCGCAGGTGTCAATTTTAACTATTGAAATCCCATTGCTGGCGTCTTCACCACGGTTGGTGTATAAAGCAAAAATGTATGTCATAGGCTTTTCATATATAGTAGAACAGGTAGTCATGGTATAAAAAAGGATCTATGCAGATGGGTATAAAGATGGTAACAAAGTTTATTAAATGCCTTTTTAAAAGATAGCGAGAAATGTTTAACTGATATTTTTCTATATCTATCGTCACGATAGATATAAGGGAATATCCCTCTGTAGATTAATCGAATCACGCAAGAAAATTAGAATGAAATTACTCCGCCGGCGAACATACTTTTTATATGTCCAATACACGCAGTACCGGTAAATGTATATTTTAGCTCGCCTCAAAGTAACAAAGTTAGTGTTGCGAATAGTCCAAAAAGGAAGTACAAGAAAATCCGACTCATCGATAGTGACAGTGATTGACAAATATGCTAAAAACAATCTGAACATTTGAAAAATCCTCCTTCGTCCTTCATTGAACATTTTGTGAACCGTGTCATGTTTGTGTGCATCTGCGCAGTTCACTTTTGTTATTACTTTTGAATAAATGTGCAAACCATTGTTTTGGGGGGAATGTCATAAACCACTTTCACACGCGTTCATTGATTTTGTGTGCGTAACTGACAATATAGCCATTTTCTAAGGGAATTTATGTGGAACTCTATTGTTGTGTGGTAGTTTGATTTTGAAATCGGAGCCAATAAGTAAATGGGTCAGCTGCCTCAGCTGATTTTTGTTGACATTGTCATCATTTTTTCCACCTCCGGTTTTTGATTGCAATGAAAACATCACATTACCTCTTTTAATTGCACCAAAAACAACGGAACGCATATAATAAAAAGAATACCTACTGTTTTTGAGTTAGTATCGGAATTATCTCATTCGTGGCTGCAAAGGAATTTATTTTTTTCAACTGCTCAATTTGCATATTACGCGGGCGGATGCGGGCGATTCGTTAGGTAAAGGGTTAAGGTCACATACTTGTGCACAATGGCTAATCGTGACCGTTACAGTTTTATGAGTGGAGGAAGCCGGGGTACTCGGAGAGAACCACCGAGCAACGGCGAGCAGCTACCAGCTCCCCAACATCGTAACTCCGCACTGCTGCACAGACAGGGTTAGATTGATTGAAGACATGCGCACCATCGACGAGCAATACGCCTTAGTACACGGCGTCATCGAGTCCTCATGTGGACAATCGGGGTTAAGTAGCTTCCCCAAGGACATTTCGCAGGTGTCCGAATCGATCGCTCAGACGGTCACCCATCCAAGGACTAACAGGGCTTGACTTAACTTAACTTCGGTGATCTGACGAGAACCGGTTACTTCAACACCACCGCGCCTCTAGCTCTATAAGTAACACTTGAACACATCGAAAATGCACAAGAAAGGAATTCGATTATTTTTTCCCGACTCTCTTTCCTCTTTGCTAGCTTAACTCAACCCCAAGTGGAAGAATCCTCTCAGTTTTGAATTCCGTCAGAAGTTAACCACTCCCATGTCTAACGGATATGATATCGTGTTTTGTTGGTTACCTGCACATATTAGTATCTCCGGTAACACCAGGGCAGACGGTGCAGCAACACAGGCTTTAATAAAGCCTCTCATTGATTTTAAAATTCCTTTCAGTGATTTTAAACCACATATCAGTAAGTTCATTAAATCTGTATGGAAGCCGGAATGGGATGGAGCGACAAATAACAAGCCCCGTCGCTTCCCCAAACTACTATTACTGATAATTATCCGTCTAGTAACCTTTGTGGGAAAGATTACGTCATTCTGACGAGATGTCATATCGTCCATATCTGTCATACAAGACTTACACATTCCTTTTTGTTGGAGGGTAATATGCGATCAGAGTGTGTTCCTTGTCAGCAGGTGTTTACAGTGGAAGATATTGCACTGAACAGATTTTAATCTTGTCAGACGGCAGTATATTAATGTTGCGTCACTTCGAAACTTATTTTATAACACAATTGCCTATAAAATTCTGTTTTTCATGAAGGAAATCAATTTTTTAATAAATTTTAAATTGCTTTTATTCTTTTAAATTCTCATCAATTCATATCTATTTCACAGGTTGATTTCCACAACGTTTTTGAACAACTGGTCTTGTTTTCTCATTACTGTGTTCACTCCTTAATTTTATTCCTCATACTTCATATTTCATTGACTTTTTAAATTACTTCCTGGCAGATAATGATCTATTTTAAAATGCATACTTTTTATCGACACGATATGGCCTTATCTGCTGATGTAACGTAAAGCACCAATAAATAAATAAATAAATAAATAAATAAATAAATAAATAAATAAATAAATAAATAAATAAACAGTTTACTTGGTCCTGACTGATGGTTAAATATTTCGACCCCTGTCTAAAAATATCTGTGAAATCTGTTGCTGATGTGACTCTCAAAATTGTTCGATAGGCACGACGTACATTTCCTTAAAAACGCAATATAAGATGGTATATCTGCTTTCGTGTATCATCGGGCAATAAACGTACAGAAGCTTCCCAATATTTTACATTAATAAGGAACAATAAATACCTTCTCCAGTTCATTGTCACTGTCCAGCATCACTATGGTATGGCAAAATTGTTCGTAAAGCAATCGATAGAAATCGATTATTGTACTTGGTAGTGGCGTCTGTGTGATAATCATGTCATGTTTATCCACCAAAGACTGTAATAATGAAAAAAAAAATACCACGATACACATGCTCATGCTCTCTGGCACCAGTCTACTCCTGTAACGAACTCGACACTGTTATGCCTTGGAATCAGTTTAGACCATAAATAATCCATCGTCTATGTTTAACTCGTCTGACATATTTCTGCTGGACGGCGAAGCAAAACTATACGGTTCACGTTTCCGACTAAATATATTCCAGACGATTGTATCGAAAAATACACCAAACATTCATTTTTGTTTGAATCAACGCAAGAAATTTTGCTCAATCGAGACGTGAGTCGACCGAGTTTTTGATGATTTTCCATCAGAAGTGAATATCTTCCATAGCGGTGCCTTTATCACTACATCATGTATTTTGACAAATAGTGTTAATTTCTTCATGTTTTCGGGGCGAATTAAATACTTATTGATTGGAACATGTAGAATTTAAGCACAAATAATATCTGTATATCTTTGTAAATAAAGCTACGTCACATTAAATCAACGTAGGTGTGCACGCAAACTCAACGAAAAGTGGACAAACCAACTGTGTCAACTTCCTTACAGAATTAGGTTGATGACCTGAGAGGTTGACGAAAGAGAGAAAATGGCAATGTAATGCCGTGCGCAAAAAATGGTTGACATTCAGCATATTCCTGTAAATCGTTGATTGGCAATAATAACTAAAACCGCAGAGTTTTTGTGTCGGGTACAATGTTTTCTGGGGGAGGGGTGGGGGTGCCAACATTCCCAAGAAACCTATCTGAAGTTGCGTTCCACTTCCACTCAATGTTGAAGTGTTCGGTTTTCGATTGTCTCACAAAGGCCGGGGTCAAATGAATTAGCGCAGGTTGCAGCAATCGAGAAGGTTTGTATTTGGTGACTTTTTGAAATCCATCACGATTGATGGATTAGAATCGTTCCTCAGGTCTGATGGTTTTGGATTTGTAGTCTTCGTCGGTTCGTTTTGGGGTGGGGGTATGAAACTTCTAAAAGACCCGTCTTATTTTCCAAACGCTTCATAAAAAATGAGCGACATGTCCAACATATGCTGAGTAGAGGATGCGCTAGATCTGGGTTTCATAATTTGAATATCATAAAAAGCTAAAAGGAAGAACATTACAGATTGGTACAAAAAGACACTAGAATATTTCAACGATAAATCTTTTTAATATGTATGGTGTTTTTTTATGTCAATTCAATAACATGAATTGAAAGAATGAGTCCATTTTCATTATTTCTTCACTTGTATGTAACAAGGCACTATCTGCAATTCTAAAGTTGACGAATTTCATCTTTTGAACGTATAGCTTTGTATTGAAAGTATTGATTGATTTACTCAGCAGACTGACCGAGCTGCCATTTACTACGACGACTACACCAACAATAAAAACAGACAATCCCTAGCCCACCCAAAAGTTTGCAAAATCTAGTGTTTTAAGAGCGATTTTGAGGCATTTGAGGCTTGTAGCCTCGATATTGGAGGCCACTTTCTGGCTCTACGTTGTGTGAAACTTGCATTGGGCTAATGCTTTTTCTGAGGGGAACCAATTTTAGGGGGCGAATGTTCTTCCCAGCTTCCCCCTTCCCGTAGCTACGCCACTGGTTTCAAAGTGAATATACATTTTGTTTACATCTGATTTGGGGGATAAAATCTAAAGCGGGCGAACATTACTTTGCATTACTCTCTATATCAAATGGAAAAACTAAACCCAAGTTTAAGAAAATATCCTACAAAAACTTCGGTGGAAAGTTTGTCTCTCAGTTTCACGTTTCTTGTTATGCACACAGACTTTTCTCTTCAATATTGGTAAATACAATACAAATATGAGCCAATACTATAAAACCTTTAGAAGTGAATATTCTAGAATTGTATTTCTACATATTAATGTAACTGACTGAATAAATCATTAACATTTTAAAAGACTGACAAACTGCCACATCTTTGAAAATGCAAATGGTTCATTTAAACCAATTTAAAGTCATAACAAGAAAATACAATTCTAGAAAATTCAATTGTAAAGGTTTTATAGTACTGGCGCCTGGTCAAATATTTTCTGAACATTCATCGGTTCTTTTAAAAATTTTCCAGCTTTTTATCTAGTAGTTTTGTATTATTGTATCCTTTATTTTACATTGTACGTAGTGCATACGCAAATAACAGCCCGTTCAGTTTGAACTATAAACTAACTAAACTTAGCTTTACTTACTGGTACAAATACAGCGTTTATGTACCCATTTTCCAGATTCTCCAGTTGAGATAAAATTGGTCGGTGCTGCTCGACTGAATTTGAAAGCAAAAAAAAAAAAACACACCTTTAAGAAATATCAATATGAATATCTATATTACAATATGTCAGGCCGCTGCAATCAATGATGATGGTAAAATGCTAATCCATTGGTTATGGTGTTCTTCATTCAAATAATAACTTCTCCAGCTACATTTTCCGTTTGTTAATCACTGTTAGAAAACTTTCACTGACGTTATCCGTTGTTATTCATTGGTATAAAGTTTGACTATCCCACGCCATAGTTGTATATCCAACAGCTAACTGTTGGATATTTTACACCTATCATATGACTCGTCCGTTTTGTTCACTTTAAAACATTTGATATTTTGTTTTCATATTGATCAGTGATAAATAAAGCCTTCCGTCAATTTCATTGGTCAATTTCAAAACTAGACAATTTGATTGGCTGAACAAAATACATCTGGGCCACATTTTCGTAATTTGCATAATTAGAGTTGGGAGCTTTCATTGGTCAATTTCAAAACTGGACAATTTGATTGGCTAAACAAAATACAACTGGGTCATATTTGCATAATTTCAGTAGGGAGAATTTACGTTATCTGTCCTATATAGGGTGGGTTATATAGTATTAATCTTTTACCTACAAGAAAAACGCCATTCATTTTTTTCAGATTTTCACTTTTTGCTTCTAAAACATAGTTATGACCCCTCATTGGAACGTGCTCGACGAGCTTGTTCCAATGAGGGGTCATAACCTATGTTTTGGAAGCAAAAAATGAAATTTTTTAGTTATACGAGGATGTTTTTCCAAGTGCCGTCTGCAACTCAAGTTAGGTGATGGGTTAAAAAGTCATACTATGTGGCTAATTTGTGCGTGTGTGTGTCATATGATAAATAGAATATGAAATGAGTGTTTTTCTCATATAATATTTATGAAACTCGTCCGAAATTTCCGTTTGGGCTCGCCAGAGGCTCGCCCAAACGGAAAATTCTTAGACTCATTTCATAAATATTATATGAGTAAAACACTCATTCCATATCCTCTATCTATTGAACTATCCAACAAGAAAAAGTTTTTTAGTAGAATAAATAACTCGTTAATGTTGGATAGGCGAGAGAAAGCACCCCGTCTCGGGCCTAATGCCGCTCGACGGGGAGCTTTCTCTCGCCTATCCAACATCAACACGTTATTCATCCTCAACTTAAAAACTTTTGCAGACGTCATCCATTGTTATTCATTGGTATCTAGTTTGACAACTCAACGCTTAATAGTTGGATAGTTGTAGATCGAACAGCTAACTGTTGGATATTTTACATCTGTTGACAACAAACAACAGAAAGGTTTTTAGTAGGATAAATAAGTCGTTGATATTGGATAGGAGAGAGAAAGCACCCCGTCTCGGGCCTAACGGTGCAGTGCAGTTGATCGTTTCTGGAGGACTTCTCTGAAACAGGCAGGATAAAAAAATATGTACGTCGTATAGTTAATTCGAGACATGGCGTGGATCGGAGGACGACTGTAAGTTTTAGATAAATTCTGACTTTTTTTCGACGCACAATTGTGCAAGGAGGGCCACGGTAAGCCACTAATTTATTGTATAATGTTTACATACCATTTGTGCATCACAGTATATCAAAATAATGCATAAAGTCTGTTCTAATATGTGAAAACATTGCGAATTTCTCAGTTGAATGACAGCTTGTTGCCATTCCATTGAAAACAAACATCAGCGTTTGGTTGTGTGAGTACATTTTGATTCCTTGGAAATAAAATGTTGCAGTTTTGTACCGAAGATTGCACGAAGCGTTGGGAAAAGTATTTCGATGATTAATCTGAATTTTAATACCACGATCAATGATTTTAAAGTACTGAGATTCAGTTGAAACAGTATTTATTTCAAATGTTTGTGTGGAACAAAATTCAACAAATTGAGCATTGTGTATTCATCAGTAAGCTTTATATTGAGCTGCTTCCATGCAATAAACATAGCACAGGTACATTATGGATATGTCAGTAGTTGTAAGGCTGTGCGAGATAAAATGTGTTAAATAATACTATTATATAGTTTCGAAAAGAGTACAAGTACCATTCATGTGCGACACAGATTGCATAAATAAAGATTATTATACAAAAAAGAACTGAAAAATTGGGAAAAATATACAGAAGGAAATAGGCCGACATTGAATGGCTTTAACTGAATGACATTACGTGTATGCATGAAAGTTGGTGCAATTGGGTAGTCGTTCTCCTGCAATGCACATCGCTGCAATGCGCAGTTCATCCACGTTTGCATGCATTGTTCGTATTGCATAAATTCTGCTTTAACTCGTTAGCCAAAGCACAGTATATCAAAATTTACTGTTTTGAATATTAGTTTTTCAACACTTTTCAACAAAACCATATCATGTGACCTCTCATTGAAAACGATCTCGACGAGGGCTTTCCACTTAGGGGTCACATGATATGGTTTTGTTGAATTCCTTTGGAAAAAGAGTTTTTTTTCAACTGCTCAATTTGTAAAGTTCGCGGGCGGATGTGGCCACTTCGTTAGGATTAATAAGTGGAAATATTGCGAACTTCTTCTCAGTTCAGTGTCAACTTGTTGCCATTCGATTGAGGAATTCTTAATATTTGTTGAGTGAGAACACTTTGTCTCACTGATGGTGAATTGTGTGTAACTTAGCACTGAAGAATGCATATACCGCTTTCAAATAATTATTCGAATATTATTTAGTATTGTTAAGGTTATGGTAGTTAAATTCAATTAATATTTGCGACTGGGGTGATGCTTCATGGTCCTATATATAATTTTTTTTATTTAATGAATGAATCGCTGTGCGAATGTCAAATGTGACATTCGACCAGGGTTTCAATTGTTGAATAAATTCAGGGTGTAGCTGGTGTAAAAGTTGGTCAGGGTTTAGTTTCAACTGACAGAAATCAGATACGTATTGTTAAAATATTTAAATTATGTTTTAAATAGTCAGTTTGGCCAGTTTAACTAATAAATAGTTGCTTTCACATCTATTTTGTTATTTGTACTTATTTTTAAAATTTCATATTTTTTTGAGGGGTGGGGAACCTACCAATTTGGGAAGAATCCCAGAAAAGCTGACGGCTCCCTCCTTATAGCTCTATCAGAGTAAATATTTGATTTTGGGCTGGACACGATGACCTTACAATAATTAAAAACAATTTTTGTTTTGCCTAAAAACATAGCTTTTGATCCTTCATTTCAACGAGCTCATTGAGCCTGTTCCAATGAGTGAGTTATGAGCAATGTTTCTGAGACAAAAATTGAAAAATAATAAAATGTGTATGGGAATTTCTGTGAATAATGCTGGTGGGTTCGTACGTTCCGTCGTGCAAAGGGTTAAAGATGATCTCCCTATGCAAACAACAGATCTCGTCTGAGAAGGGAAACTCGCAATTTTTAACACAGAATAGCATTCCTTTAATTTGGCGAACACAATCCAATATAATAATAAACGCGCCTGAAGACACGATGACACGCATCTGACATACTTTAAATGCTGAGCATTTGCACGAAACCTCTGACTTGCCTGAACGATGTAACTAATAATTTCTACGTCTTACGCTCATATTGAGAAACACAACAGTTGTGTTATAAAGCAGTTTTACAGAAAATACACAACGAAACGAATTTATTTTTTTAGTGGGGGTTTAATGACACTTTCGACAGCCAGGGCCACCTTGTGTGGGACAGTTGTACGGGTGGAGAAAGCCGGAGTACCCGGAGAGAAACGCCGAGCAACGGCGAGCAACTGTTAGACTCCCCAGCCTACTAACTCCATGCAAGCAGGGTTAGCAGTGGTTGAAGACAAGTGTACCATCGACGTGCAGAACACCTTAGTACACAACGCCACCGTGCCCCCACGAAGGCAATCGAGATTAAGTGCCTTGCCCAAGGACGCAGTTACCCCTAGCGAAACGAATTCGATAACATTAGAATACAATATTGTAGAAAATGGAAACAACACTAACCGACACTTATAATTTTTAACGATCCTCATTTATAATTTAAAGCGCTCTGTAAAAGGTGCTGATGACGGTGCTTGAATTTATCGGACAGTAACAATATAAGGCTTGGAGTATACAAAACATTTGTATATTGTTTTGTATTTGACGCCATGATAGAACTTAACACATACCTGCTAGAATATCACGATATCTATTTTTATTCAAATTTTTCGGGTCACGTGACGTTTTAAAATCTCCTAACTCTCTCTGGTTTGTCATTTTGTTCACCATCTGTAAAAGCCGAAAAAATATCACAGATAACCTCGGATTTTAAAAACAAAATCTCGCCCGTAAAAAAATGAATAAATTATCTTATGTATGACATGGTTTTGTATGGAGATTAGGGAAATTCTATCTTTCCACCACTTCAGATTATGTATAAAAAAGAGCCGCTTTCGTTTTCTGAATATGTATTTTTCAGTCCGATGCTGAATAGACAGAGAGTCAAACGTATTGGTGCTATTATTTTGAGTGCAACTAATAACTGGCTGGGGTAGTTCCATCAGATCTCTACTCGTATGACTATGGTCAATTTTAAATTTCACAGGGTTTGCCGGTAATTGTGTGTTTACCATCTGTGAGTAATGTTGCGCTATGCGTCGGAGCATTTGGAAAAGGATTCAATATTTGTTTGATGCATTACTTAAACACATAAGAATATTACTTAATTTAATTTTGTTTTCCAGACGGGAAATTCAAAAGGAGGTAATCATCGATTGTTTCCTTGAAAAAGTACAGAATAATAATAATAATATTTTGGCCGGCCGCTGTTTTGTCGCTGCTCTCAGGTGAAAATGCATTGCTTAGGCAAATAGTTAACATAGCAGAATTTCATTAAGTCTATCCTGTCCTTAATCCTCCCCCACAAAAGTTCAGCCATTATTGCTTCTAGTGCTGCGGCATTACCCGACCCCGTTATCTACTGGCCTGCATCGTTCCTCAGGGTTTCAAAGCTCTTAAAAGCCATTTGGTTTAGAGGTATCATTTCCGTACCATATGTTCTATTTGGTACAACCACTATTTCCCAAATTGTTTCCCCGCGAAAACCTTGTTAATGTTGTTTCTCCCTATCAGCTTCATTTGATTAAGGATTCGCAACCCCCCCCCCCCCCCCTTCACAATTAGTTTATTCGCGTGGTTTCACCAGTTGCCTCTTCCCGTAATGTTTATAAGTATCCACTCAATACTCGTAGTCACATGTCTCGCCTACACTCAGAGGCTTGCTGCTACCTTCCGAAATACAAAACTCCCTCACTCTCCACTTTCGAATAAGTTCGGCTTTACGACCCACGGGTATAACCTTGCTTTTGCTTACTTGGGTTTTAGTCTTCATTTGTTCCCGTATCTTCCGAAAATTGTCAGCATTTCCTCTAGCCCCCTTCGCTTTCTGACACTAGTATCATATCGTCGAAAAATAACCATGGGATCTTCAGGCGTCCAACTGCTACCCCCTCGTCGCTATGCAGGAGGTCATCTCCCGAATCTTTGATGTACAATGCAAAAATAATTGGTAAAAGGATACGTCCCAGTTTTAGGCCTATTTCCATACTTACACATTTTGTTATTATGTTACCCAGGCTAATTTCACTTTCTACATCTTTATATAATGCCTTCGGAATTTCAACAAACTCGCCTCCCAGGCCCAAGGCCTCAAGTTTTCATCACATACCGACAATCCATACCTACCGTATGCCTTTTTACATCCAGAAAAGTCATAAACATCTTTTTCTTTTTGCTCTCGCAAATTCGGTCATTTGAGTCAGTGTGAAAATATGATCAGTGACTCTCCTTCCCTTCCTGAAGCTATTCTGGATTTCTCACCTAAATTCTGTCTTTTCGATCACATCTTCTATCCGCCCATACAGGAATTTGCAGAAAACTTTTTCAATGTTGCTACTGACAGAAACCCGAAAATTGTCCAATGCATCCTATTTTCCATTTTTGTACAAAAATGTAACCTTGCTTTCTCTCCGTCCTTTTGGAACCTCTTGTTTTCATTGCTAAATTGAATAGGGCCTTTAAGCTTTTACACAGCTCCTCTTACCATTTTTTAGGAACTCGTTAGAAATTGCATACGTCCCGCCCACTTTGCCGTTCCTTTATTTTGAGATCACTTCTCGGACCTCTCCACTTTCACTGCACACGCAGTCGATAAATTTTCCTCGACCTCATTTTGGCAGTTCGGTAAGTTCCCCAGGCCACATCGCTTATCATTTACCTTTTTCAAGTACTTGACCAGATCTGATGCGATTAGTTCTTGAGCGTCTGTATTTCTGCCCTCTACTTTGAAACTCTGTGGGTTACTTCCATTGTTTCTTTTATTCACCCATTTCAAAAATATGTTCCAAATCGACCACCATGTCATTCAGATCGTCCTAATAAGATTGCAGTTTCGTGCTTCCCGATTATCGTCTTCATTCTTATTCACTTTATTTCGTGCTTATTGGTATTCTTCTTTTGCTACCCTGGTCTCGTTACTTTCAACTGTTTCTGTTCCTGCCATACGAAGCACATTTGTCTTTTCTGCCCTTCGTGACCTTTTTCAAGTTCGTCATTAACTCAATACCCAAGTTCCTGTGTTGGCACCCTACTCTTTCTTATACTGTCCTTCCCTGCTTCCACTAGGCTCATAACTAAGGCAGCTGCCATTTTCTGGACACTGAACTCCCTGTGCAGCTTTGGTTTCAATTTTTCTTCAAACTTCAAACTTCGCCCAGTCAGTATCCTGTCTGAGTCCCCAAATCTCATTGAAGCTTCCCTTATTTCTTCCTGGGTTTTTGCGAGTGGTCACTAATCAACTCCCTTTTACCGTCACCATCCGCTTCTACTTCTATCACCTCCCTCCATAAATCTATATCTGTGAAACTATAGTCGATTATTTTCTTCTGTTGTTCCTCCTCCAGGTCCATTTCCTCTTCACCTCGCATTCCTGCTCAGAATCTCCAGACAGAACTCACTTGTGAAGTAAATAAGCTTCCTTCCAATCCTGTTGCCTTTCTTATTCCCGCTGTGGATGCCTTGTTCATTGTCACCTATAATAACAATAATAACACTTTGGCCGGCCGCTGATTTGTCGCGGTTTTCGTATGAGAAGGCCTTGGTTACCCATGTACTCCCAACTGCCTCCCTATTCCCACGCTTCTTCTCTCCTCCCAACACTCGGAGACGAACTGCTTGATGACATCCCTTGCCCCATTCTTCTCAATCTCTCCGATTAGCATATTAACTCTCTCCTTTGAGTCGCCCACTAACCACATGTCCTTCGTTCTCCCATCCCACTTCCCCATAATACTCCCAGTGAATCTTGTTCTTTTAGACTGGTATTTTGGGCTTTCTAGAAGAAAGTGTTCCAGGGTCTCCACCACGCCCAAATTACACATCTGGCACCCCTTTTCACTGTTTTCTCCAATTTTTCCTCCTCATCTCCAAGGACCGCGACCTCAGCATGAACAACAGTGACCCCCCAAAGGTGCCATCAAGGTACTCTTCAAAACCAGGCTTCTCTTTATCACGCAGGCCACCCAAAGACCTCTTTGATTTGGCCCCCTCTCACCAATTACGGTTACAATCCTCCATGACCCTTTCTCTGATGACTGTTTTATCCTGGTTTGCCCCAACGCCTAGGTCCGAGATCTCCAATGAGTAGTTCTCTATTGGCTCCCGCGCCTATGTGTTCATTAAAGTCTGCCATCAGAATTATACCGAGTATCCTGTTTCTAATTCCGTAATATTGGACTATTTATATTAACTCATCCTTGTTTCAAACCAACGATTACAGCTTTGCCTCAAAGAAATATTTGTAAATTTCATCTAAAGTGACCACCCAGCGCTTTAAATTTAAACAATACTTATTCTCAAGATTCAAAATATGGTATAAACATGGTACAATAGGCTGTGGATTCGGCAGTAAGCTTTCAAGTTTATTTTCAACCGTTATCAGAGAGTAAACAGAATTCTTAGAAAAATACATTATGAGGGCGATGTTGGACATGAGAGGTTGTGTGAGGAAAATTTAAATATATCACTGGAAGTAGAGATTACGGACAACTAACACTTTTCGCAGACATTACTATTCAATTTTTTAAAATATTTTTTTTCATTCTTTGCCTCAAAAGCATATCACATGACCCCTCATTAGAAGGAGCTCATTAAACTCATTCAGAGATTAGCTATGTTTTTGAAATCAAAAGAAAAAATAACACACTTTTAGTAATTCAATATTTATTTTTCACTTTTTTCTGCCAATGTCAGTAGTAATAGAATGGCACTTTGGATTGAAAGGGGTTATCAGAACTGACAGTTCAGAGCAAGCATGGTTCAAACAAGCTTGTGGAGAACCACGCTTGGCCTGAACCGGTAGTTCTAAAATACCTTTGCAGCCCAAAGGGTCTGTGTACTATACTCTTCAATCAGATGGGTTAAAATTTGACCCAAATCAACTGAGTTGTGTGAATATGAACCCACTTGAGTAAATATTCACTCAACCCAGTTGAGTAGGGTTGATTTTAGAGTGCTCTCCTATTGTCGTCTTCTCTTTTTGCAGGGCATAGGCTATTTTGTCAAAAGCATATACAGTGGAGCCCACTTAATTGGATATCTCTTAACTGAATAACCCAGTTAAATGAATATTATCTCCCAACCAAAACCATTTACCATACCGCCTGTACATATTTTACCTGTTAATTGAATATAGGTTATATAGTAAACTCCTGTTAATTGAATAAAAAATATTGTAACCTGTCAATAAATTACCCTGACTCTCCCCAATTTTCCTTTGTTCATTTGGCTTCAGTACATCCAATACAGGCATTTAATCTATTATATCTTGTTTGACAGATCTCATGGAGCTCATAGAATAAATGATAGGTTTATGTCTAGAATACAGGAGAGTGACACAATCCCTGTTAATTGAATACTCCTGTTAATTGAATAGGTTTCATTGCCAAAGTGCTTTTTCAATTAACAGGGTTCCACTGTAATGGATTTGTCGCCCGTAACTTGGTCAGTACAAATGATTATAATTTACGGCACGTACCTTAAACTGGTCTACCAGATCAGTATGGCCTGTTTTGGGGTTTGTTTTCAACAGGCTACCGAACACCTGTTTAAACGATTCAGCTCTTATTCTCAGTTTTTTGTAATATGTTCCCTCCAGAGCACATTCGTGAACCAGTTGGTATTGCTCCTGAAATATTTAAAAGCATGGAAATAACAAAACAATATGTAAAATATAATTTGTTCAGGCTGCGTGGTTGTTGGTATAGTTTCAACCCCACTTGAAGTGCTCAAGCTGCAATAGTCACGTCAGCGTATAAACTTATGGCTATATCAGAGCTAGTTTAGCATTCTACCTCTGAACTTCTATTGCTGACCGTGGACCCTTATAAATTCGAAAACTACGCATCTCAATGTATAGACGTTCCTCCAAAAGAGAGTATAAAAATCGCGAGTTTCTTCAATTTGAATATTTTGCTTAGAGATGCAAGCGAAATGTGAGCTCCGATTAAGTCAGGCAGAACACGAACAAGCTAAGGGGGATGAGTTGGGTGTGACACCGTCTAATAATTTTCCCAGTCAGGACATTTTCGTCGGAATTTTAACTAAGATATCGATTCTCTTTCATGCAAGTTATTTATTTATTATTTATTTATAGGGGTTTAACGATACTTTCGACAGACAGGGTCACGTCGTGTCCAACAGTTTTACGTGGAGGAAGCCGGAATACATGGAGAGAACCACCGATCGACGGCGAACAACTGTCAGACTCCCCAACATACTAACTCCTCACAAGCAGGGTAAGCATTGGCTGAAGACAAGCGTACCATCGACGTGCAGTACGCCTTAGTACACAACGCCACGTGGCAATTGGGATGAGGTGTCTTGTCCAAGGACACCATGCGTTTACCGTAGGTGGGATTCGAACCGAGGACCTCTCGGCTTGCAGCCTGCATCTCTACCTATTGAGCCACCGCGCTCCCGTTCATGCAAGTGATCGTGCACTTTCTTACCAGGATGCAATACTATAAAACCTTTACAGTTGTATTATAATTTTCTATTTATGGACAAAAACTAATTGAAATGAACCATTATCATTTTCAAAGATGTGGGAATTTGCCAATTGGTCCATTTCCGTCCATTTCCGTCATTTATATTCACTTGTAGAAAATACAATTCGGGAAAATACAATTGTAAAAATTTTCGAGTGATGGTCCCAGATTGAATTTGACACTTAGACTTGTGTCACACATACAGTCAGTCATACAACTGGAGGTTTGAAGTATCCGATTCGGGCTTTTGGGGATCAGCACAACCAATTTGAATTACAAGCGTAGCAGAGAACATGTTAATTAAACAAGAAGTTGATCAATTTGGAGGGTCGGTAAGTGTTAATTAACCCTTTACCAAACGCAACGGTCAAAAACCGGCCAGCGCTATTTACAAAAATCGCCAATTAATTTTCGTAATATTTTCATTTTTTGTCTCAAAAACATAGGCTATGACCCCTCTTTGGAACGAGCTCGTCGAGCTCGTTCCAAAGAGGGGTCATAACCTATGTGTTTGAGATAAAAAATGAAAAAAGTTTAGTTATTCAAGAATTTTGTTTGCAAGTGTCGTCTGCTTTTCATGTTAGGTAAACGGTTAAATAAGTTGCATCACAATTACTAAACGTTTATTTCAATTGTTCACTAACAAATTTCCAGGAAGTCTTAACTATAATCCGGACTGACTAATGTTCGAACCACACGAAGGCATGTCTTGGTGATGCAGATTTTGAATATCAGTCAGTCGAAACATAAGCAATAATAGTCCCGATAAAACAGGATTGCACCCCCAATCGGTCATCTTCACGACGCACCTAGCCACCTACAAACAAGAATTACATGGAGTGCCGTTTCCAATATTATACTGATTTCTCAAATGAACGAAATACGTCGATACTACAGAACATAACCTTTTATTCAGGAAAATATCTTCAGAACTATGACCATTTCAGTGATTAGCATTTTCTTTTATTCCACTTTTATTGTTACACTGGACAAATAAAATGCATTTAATTTAGAATGTAGCATTCTTACCCACGTCTGAACCATGTCAACCCTCTGCTCACGCAATCGTTGAACGCAGCTTTCTGGGTCTACCGTTCCAGTGTCTTCGCCTTGCTCTATCAAGTAGTCCATTGCAATAAACGCGCCAGTTCTTCCTATACCAGCACTGTAACATAATTTCATGGTTTCAAATATTTGCCAAAAGTGAATGCGTATAGACTACGAACAATAATAGTATATATAAAAAAAACACTCAGCTTACATATTTAGTAGAAATAGTAGATGTTGTTCTCACTTTGATGCTTTAGGGAAACTAAAGAGTTCGGCACATAATTTCCATTAAATACCTAAATAGATTGGCGACACTCATCAAAATGAAATAGCAAACGGAGACCAATACTATAAAACTTTTAAATTTTATTTTCTAGAATTGTATTTTCAGATTATTAATACAACTGACTAAAATGAATCATTACCATTTTAAAAGATATGGCAATTTGCCAGTTGGCAAATTCCACATCTTTGTAAACAGTAATGATTCATTTTCACCCCATTTAAAGTCGTAACTAGCAAATGCAATTCTAGAAAATACAATTTTAAACGTTTTATATTACTGGACTCTGATTTGTTCGAAAAAAATATTGAAACAGATTACTTTTGAGAAATGAACACTTCCTGCACCTTTCCATATATAAAAATAAAGAAGTTCTGTTGTGAAGAGATAATTATTACTTATAGGAATAGGTTCTAGTCTGTATTTTGTTTTATCTTGAGCGTATTAAAGTTGAGTGGCTCATCACTTACCTGTCTATAGACAAGTGCCTATCAATCATTCTAACACAATACCAAATTCAGTTAATAACTGTATTTGATTTTCTCAGCTTTTAAAAATCAACGTTAAAACACAATGAAAAATAAACACATCTATGCAGGTTAATGCGGTTAGGCGGCTAGCAAAACTGCAAACGTAGCGCCCATTTTCAAGAAGGGTGACAAGTCACACCCTGCCAATTATAGGCCCATATCCCTGACAAGTGTACTCTGCAAAACACTGGAACATATTGTCTCATCCCCAATCATCAAACATTTTACAAACCTTGGCATCCTATACCACCTACAGCACGGTTTCCGAGAAAAGAGATACTGTGTAACCCAACTAGTAATACTTGTAAATGACCTCCTCCTTCAGTATATAACAAAAAGCAAACTGACCTAATTTTACTAGACTTTAGTAGGGCCTTTGATAAAGTCAGCCATGAGAAAGTCCTACTGAAATTGCATAACTATGGAATACGCGGCCAAACCCTCAAATGGATTAAACGCTTCCTAGATAACCGTTCTCAATCCGTAATTCTAAACACGTTCGGAACCCATACCGGTCTCATCTGGAGTCCCCCCGGGGTCCGTGCTTGGACCACTGCTCTTTCTAGCATATATAAACGACCTTCCCCAAGACATCCAATCCAAAGTGCGCCTTTTTGCAGACGATACTGCTATATACTTGTCACTCACTTGCGTAAATCAGTCACAGACCCTTCAAAACGATCTGGCAATCTTAAAAAAATGGGAAATGGACTGGGACATGCAATTCAATCCTTCAAAATGCCAAGTTATACATGTCACTAGAAGGAAACATCCCATACCCTCCAAATAATTTTTACATAATACCCTGTTACAATCAACTTCATCGACTAAATACCTTGGCGTGGACATCTCAGACGATCTCTCCTGGGATACACACCTAAGCAGAGCAACAAAAAAGCAAATCAAACGCTTGGTTTTCTTCGCAGAAACTTAAAAGTAAAATCTGAGCCCCTTACATCCATGGCTTACCAAACTCTGATTCGACCTCTCAATTGGAATACAGCTCTGAAGTCTGGTCTCCCTACACCCAAACCCAAATCGACCAACTTGAAGCAATCCAAAGAATATCTGCGCGCTGGGCAAAGTCTGACTTCAGCCGCGCATCTAGTGTCACAGAAATGTTCCAGGCACTTAAATGGCGACGCCTGGACCTCCGGCGTATTGACTCTAGACTTCCCTCGTGTACAAAATAACACACAATCCAGTTGCTACCCCCCTTTGACGGCTATCTAACCCCAATAACAAGAAGATCTCGCCATAACCACCTATGGTGCAACAGACAAATTACAGCAACCACAGACTACTACAAGTACTCATTCTTCCCTAGGACTGTATATCATTGGAATCCTCCCCCCCCCCTCCACCTCATATTCTCTTCCTCCCTACTCGCGAGCAGTTCAATATGGCTGTTAGTTATATTGATCATGTCTCACCGTAGCCTTGCTTCCTCCAGCGTTTACTTTTCAACATTTTTTTTCTGATCTTATCTGTATATAGTTTTAGGCCTGTTACTATACTTCTCTAACATTCTTTGTGGCTGACGCGCCGAATGTCTATGTCTCCGCGAGGGGTTCGACATAACTGGAAGATAGATAGATAGCTGGCATGTGCTCTCTCTCTCTCTCCTAACATTTAGTCAAGCATTTCTAAAGAGGGGGTTACGATCAAGATAATTGTCCTAGCACGCTATAGTGAATTAGTCCTCCCCGCCCCTACATTACGTTTGATCGTGTCCCTTCTAATAAGATAACAAACTGGCAGTTTATTGATTATGTATCCAACGACCAAAATTTCTTGTGAATCACTAATCACTCTCAAATTTGGGGTTAAGAGGGGAGGAAAATGTGTGTCAGTTATCATTCGTCTTTGCTAGACATGTCTTCTCAGAATTCATTGACGGCACCAGGTTGTCGTTTTACGGAAGTTTTTGCTGGCAATTTCTTTAACACGGGCAACCTATTTTATGCAAGAACATAATTCTCACACCACTTGTGGCGCCGCCACTGTCGTCATCTTTCTTTTGAGACTAAAAACGTTAACATGGAAGGACATTCATTCCAAGCAATACACCAGTCGAATTTCAGAAAATAATTACCTAAAAAATAATCTTGTTAAATAAGAAACTTCACTGTATAACGTGACCACTTGAACCGAAATTCTGTATTTTAGATTCCGTTCAAAGGTCTGTTCTTCAAATATCACTACCAAGTTAACCAATGACGTATGTGGCATATACTCAAATACGAAATCTTTCACGATCGCTGTCGTTACAAAAATAATCGATAAATTGATGTTCTATTCAAGACAGGCACCTCTGCTCATCTTGGGTGAAAATGATAAAGAAACACACGCACAGTTCCAGCCGCTAACCAGTAAATAGATGATCTCTAATAAAGTCGCGATACCACATGAAATTTTTGTACCGAATTCATTAAAATCGATCTGAATCGAGGTTTACCGATGTTCAGATCGTTTTTAATGAACTCGGTACAGACATTTCATGTCAAATCGTGACTCTTTTTATCACAAAGTGTGTAATATAACCTCTGAGGTAACACAACGACTAAAGCTGACCATCGCTGCTCATAAAAACAGCCAAATTTTATTATTTTGTTCCCATTTTTCCCTCAAAAACATAGCGGATGATCGTACATTGTAACGAGCTCTTCGAGCACGTTCCCACTAGGTGTCATAAGCTATGTTTTCGAGACAAAAGATGAATAATATTTAGTTATTCAAGAAATGTTTTCTACAAATGTCGTCTGCTAATTGTATTGGGTGGACAGTTCATGAAAATAAGAGAAATTAATTCAATTTCACTTCTGAAACCCACTCACTCACAACGTCACCACGTCGATGTTGACGTCTGACGTTATTCCCATATTAGACGTGGTGTGAACCATATTTTCCGTAATGGGCCATTTTGTGGGCATTATGTGATAAATAGATTGCGTGGATATGTATTTCATCTGTCGCATCACTACGGTTGTTTAGGAGGAATTACTGCATTGCATAACCCTTTACCCAACGCAGACGATATCAAACTTTATTATTTTAAATCTCATTTTTTATATTGTTAAAAAAAAATTCAACAAAACCATATCATGTGACCCCTCGTCCCAACGAGGGGTCACATGATATGGTTTTGTTGAAATTTTTTGAAATATAATATTTTTTCAACTGCTGAATTTGCATATTACGCGGGCGGATGCGGGCGATTCGTTAGGTAAAGGGTTGAAAAACATAATTGATATTCCACATCTCCGTCTGAACAGGGAAATCTTCCGCAAACGACATATTTCAGTTTAATATCTTCTGATATCGTATGTCCAGAGTCTACTTAGAAACTTTCGAATCCCACCTGCGGCAACCGAGTTGTGTCCTTGGGCAAGACACCTCAGTTCCACTGCCCACGTGAGGGCACGGTGGCACTATGTACCAAGGCGTACTACACGTCGATGGTACACTTGTTTTTAACCAATGGTAACGTAATAACCCTGCTTTTGTGGAGTTAGTATGTTGGGGAGCCTGTCAGTTGCTCGTCGCTGCTTGGTAGTTCTCTCCGGGTACTCCGGGTTCCTCCACACGTAAAACTGTCAGACACGATGTGACCCTGGCTGTCGAAAGTATAGTTAAACCCAAAGATATCCCAAAAATAAATAAATACCCAGTCTTTTGTGAGATCTGTAATTTTGATCTTACGGCCTTGCCTGCACTTCTCATAATTATACATGATCCATATTTGTGAAATTTAGCACAGTACTGCCGCCGTGGATGGGTCGCTTTCCACGGGTATGAAATATTATTAGTTACACAGTTTGTTGGTGGCCTGATATGGTATATATGGTGTCAGTTAATTTTATATTGGACGAGAGCGATGCTCGAGTCCAATATGAAATTAACTGACACCATATACCATATTAGGCCACCAACAAACTGTATAACGAATATATCTTACCGACTGCAGCATCGATGCACAGAACTAATAACAACAGCGATCAAAATTAAATGAGAGAATTCTCACAATGTGTGCACGTGTCTTTGACTTGTTACAATTTATGGGAGAGTGACCCATAAATTGTAAATTTATGGCACTCTCCCATAAATTGCAACAAGGAAATTTATACATACCAAACAGTTTCATTTCGAAGGTAACATGACACACATCCACAGAATATGAAGCCTTTTAAATTGCCTAACCTGCACTTCATACCAAATATGGGCTTCCAACACTCAATCTTCCAACTTGAAGCGTTTATCGGCTGCCGCCATTTTGAATAACCAATGAACAAAGGGGAGATTACCCATAGCTGTCAGCGTATATTGATGTTGACAGGCAGTATATGGTTTTATATGCAGTCTGCATGTGACGTCTTTGAACCAATGTAATTCCGAGATACCTGTAGAAGGTAAGATATTTAATAATATGAGATTCCAAGCACTAAGTAAAGGAGTAATCATCAAACATTTAATTAATTTAACCTGATACTTCATTAATTAAAATTTTGCTGATGATGATTCTTATTACCTGGTAAACACATGCGTTGACATCACTGCCAACGCGTGGATTACTACTAGTGCACGGCGAATGTTCTGTAGGTCTCGTTTTTCTTTCAGTATAAATCACAGGTTGATGGAGACGTTCACAGAGACCATTTTGTCAATTTTGAATAGAAATTTACTATTACTGTTGCCGTTGTTGGTCTTCGTGTTGATTCTTTAGCTTTGTAAAATGGTATAAACCCTCTACTCACTGTAAATGGGCCACAAAAGTCGCCATTCAAATATTATTACTTTGTCGCCCTTTGTCACATAAAACATAACTTATTAGCCCTAATGCAATGAGCTCGTCCTTGCTATGGAAATTAAATATATTCTATCACCATTGTAATTTATTCAAATTATCTCCCGACGATAGGAATATTTAACTCACTGTATAAACATCCAAGCTGCACTTATAACTCTCACGCATGCAAAAACAGCTTCAGTGTGTGAGATGTAAATTCCCTCATAATTACACATGATCTATATATTTGGATTACCTGCAATGAACAAGGACAGGGTTACTGTTTTTTCTTTTGATTGAGTTTCGAAAGTTGACCAAAGGTACAGGTGTTCGAGGCACTCCTTTATCTGGCCATGACGTGAAGTGGAACTGATTCACAGTCTTTTTTTCCATACAGTCAATCTAAAAAACAAAGTATCACTAATCGTCAAGAGCGCAAGGTGTTTACTCCAAACAGACTAACTGAAAAAGGCGCAGACCAGAAGATTGTAGAAACACTTAATTTCTTGAGAGATATGGTTTATTTATTTATTGGTGTTTATGGTCACATATTTCTGCACAATGGCTAATCATGACCATGCCAGTTTTACGGGTGGAGGAAGCCGGAGTATCCGGAGAGAACCAACGACGAGCAACTGTCATCTCCCCAATATACTAACTCCACACAAGCAGTGTTAGCATTGGTTGAAGACAAGTGCACCATCGGCGTGCAGTACGTCCTAGAACATAACGTCGCCGTGCCCTCACGCGAGCAATGGGGGTGAAGTGTCTTGCTCAAGGACACAACGCGGTTGCCACAGGTGGGATTCGAATCGAGGACCTCTCGGCTTGCAGTCTGCACCTCTACCTACCGAGCCACCGCGCCCTAGATATGGTATGTGCCATATCTGGGGCGTGGTGGCTCGGTAAGTACTATTGCAAGCTCCAGGTATGTCGGCGTCTGACTGCTCAAAAATGGTGTTTCATGTTAAGCCCTTACTGCCGAACATTTATGGCAGACTATCTTTCCACAAATGCTGCGATGGAATCTGCAGCCTGCACCGGGACTTCCTCTCCCCAGACAGCCACTTTGCTTCTCCATCTGATAGGACGCTGCGCTGCAACAACCTCAACACCACAGGTGATCGTCAGAGAGTATTCGGACACCTCGTGAACTTTCGCGACGGACGACCAATCCTGGGACGTCTGTCATGGGAGAGCAGTACACATCTCAGGCCACCACGCACCGTAAAAACAAAAACAATCCTCAAAACAACCAGATCAACGCTTTGAGTTGCAATCTTCCGCGGGTGGTAATGAGAATGGGTCATTCCAATGTCATCCGGATACGTCGAAATCCCCCCCCCCCCCCCACCGCACACACACACCGATGGTGTGAAGTCAACCTCGCGATAATACCCCCCCCCCCCCCCAATCGATTAACTTTGATGAGGTGAAAGCTGTTACGCTGTAACTTAAGTCACATCAGCATCACAGTTTTTACTTCATCAGACGTCATCGCGTTTACTAGTAACACTGTATCAACTTTCTAATCTCGGTACTTGTCTTTCTATCAATAATGAATAAGGTATGTTGTAAATACTCAATTTGTATGGCTGCGGAAAGTGTGCACAGCATGAACACATTAAGTTTTTCCGGACCAAAAAAGTATATTCTTGAAAACGCGATCGGCGATTCAGAGGCGTCGGAAACTTGAAAACTTGAGAAAAGGTTTGCTGCTGAGCAGTGCTCTATTTATAGCTACGATTGGCCCCTACCCCTCTGTCGGGTTTCGGCAGATGAAAAGCCTCTCCGTCTGTAGCCAATGAGCGCCCCAGCAAGCCAGTAATATCGAGATCAGTGATCCACGCTTACATTCTCTTGAACCACAGAACGTGTTGAATGCGCTGAGACGATATTGAGTTTGTTACCCCTCTGTGACACTATTACCAGTACCGTGTTACTTTCCATTACACACAAAATCCAGAAGCCGAATAGAAGGAGAAGCAAAGGGGCCAAGGAGGCAGCCGATACCCAGTACACAGCCCCTCAATCGCAATCTTTCGACGTTTGCAATTGGTCTTTAGTCGTATATTTTTCCAAACCACAGCAAAGCATGACACACCTTTACAGAAATGAATGAAAATGTGTCGCGACTTTAGCCGCTCGGTAATTAGGAATACATCGTGATGGTATAGCCGCCGTTTAACATGTTAATGGAACGCTCGCCTTCAACCAATATGGTCTGAGTTCAAGTTCTGCCAGTGCGCACTTGCTGATTTGTATAGTGCAAGATGCTCAGCCCTTCTCTCTGGGGACATTGGGACTCAAAATCAAACCTTACGGGTCGTTACAATTCTCAGTTACTAACTGGGTATAAGCCCGAATTGAGAACCGGCCGAATTAATTGAACAATGTGTCCCTTCTGTTTGTTCCCGGTTGTAAAAGTATGGCGCGTGTCTCACTAATAGATAAAACAAGGGTGATAGGACAAGCGACACTTCATTCCTTTGTTATCCCTGTCGTGAAGAATGCACAAGCAAGAATGGACACATTGACTTCAAGATCCTAGTCTCATTAGCAACGAATATTGTGATGTTGGATAATTTGCAACATCCGTACCCATTCGTCTAAGAAAAATATCCATGTCAAAGAAATATCTTGAAAAAAAAACACCGTGAAAATTGATTACTCCGGGAATCAGTGAAGCAATGTAATCGTGTTAGAAGTGAAATTTATGTCGAAGAACTGGCCATAGATGTATCGATTCCACACTCACATTACTGTACATTTCACAAACTAGACATGCGCATCACAGTATTGTAATTACAAAAACGGAAAGAGAATATCGATCGACCTGGTCGCGACAGTGTCGCGATTTGGTCGAAATTCTCAGTCCACTCAACCCCCCCCCCCCCCCCCCCCCCCCCGATTTCACTGTGAAATCTCACCCACAACAAAAAGGAGAAAGATAGCATTGGATCTCAGAGCATATTTTCATTTTGCTTCTCTTCATCCGATCTTGATTTCGGAATATTTTATTTCATGGAATAACGACCCACTGGTTATGGTGTGTCGCCATCAGATCGAGGTTAGATCGCGAAAAAGTGATCGTGCTTGCGATCACGATACTATTTATTCAAAAAAGAGAAGATTTGTAAATTCCTTTAATATAATATAATAGTATAATGGTATTTGTATTTTCAGCCCCAGCGTAAGGAACTATAAAATAAATAATGAATAAGGTGAAGTATTTTTATTTTCAGTCCCAATTCACAATGTATGGAACTATAAAATGAATACTGAATAAGGTGAGAAAGGATCATTTGAAAGGTTAGAATACCTTTGTTGTTTGAAATCGACGTAAGGTGTAGTCAACAAATTTTGCTTCATCCACCATCTTCACCGTTATCTTGCCATAGATGGCTGTACTTGATACTTCCTTAGGCCAGTATTGGACACATTTTTCCTGAAAAGAACATGCTGGAGTATAAATGGCTTTGTTCGGGTATTAAACCAATGTACCAAAAATATTCTATAAAACTTTAAATGAACAGAGTGTAACAGTATCACTGGTCAGAGTATTTTGAAAAACATGACTTCAAGTCGCATCACAAGTAATTAGTTTTATTATTTGCTTATCATCTCCCCAGTTACTCGGGTTTTTCAGAGAAGTTCAGAGTGTGCTTTTGAATATTAACGATTTCATTGCCATCGGACGCACTTTCCGACAAATATACAGACGAACAACGCCTTAACATAAGACAAAAGGTGGATGCGCGAGGTGATGATTCCAACAAGGACCAGATAATATAATACCACTGATCTCTATACAACTGGACTGCTGGAATACGCGTGGACCAAATACAGAAAAATGTCGCACCTGCAGCCATCTTAGAAGAGGCAATCATCGCTATAAATAAACAAACAAACTTGTCTAATAATTTTTAATTTTCCGACGCCTCGCAATCGACATTCGCTGTTTAAATAATATACTTCGATGCCTGTGAGAAATGAATATCTTTTTCGTGGCAATAAAAAATGAATATTTATGACATATTTTGGTAATTATTGACAGAAAACAAGTGTCGTGGTCGAAGAAAATTTCTTTCGTGTCACCAGTTGCCGTGGTAGGTTTACATTTGATGTTTAATGATGTGGATGCTGTTTCGCTGTGGCTGCTGTCACAGCGTGCCAGCTTTCTCAGCATCAAACCTCAACGATGGGAGAAATTACCGCATTGGTTGTTTTGGCGCCACGTTTGGGGTGGGAGGGGGGCTGAGTGAGGGAGAACAGCTTGAGTTTCGACGTTTTTACTGACGTTACAGCAACCTAGTTGTATACAATTCGGCGCACAATATCCATTCCATGAGCTTGATACTCCAGAGAAATTATTTAAAACATGACGATCTGCACGTTAAAAACTAAAGTGTTAAAAACTACACTTGAAGTGCTGTATTTAACACTTACTAAGTGCTGAACTAGCACTTTGTTCAAGTGTAGATATCCCAGAACTTGACAGGTGTTACAATAATGCCACTTTACAAGTGTAATGTCGCGACACTTGGAAGAAAACAACGCAGTTGACGCGGATCAGGCTCGAACTCTCGAGCCTGATCTGCGTCATCTGCGTTGTGTCCTTTTAATTATGTACCCACCAAGTTCAAGTCAAATTATGGACGATTCTGGAAGAACCACTAATGCTAGACACATGGGAAGTGCCATCCATTCAAGTTTCAGATGTTTGACGATTGTAATGTCTAAGTGCTTAATGTATTGCACTTTGAGTGTTAAAATCAATCCCTAAGAGTTAGAATGGGTTTAACACCTTGAAAGTGTCAGTTTTAACACTTTAGTTTTTAGTGTGTGTAGTTTCCAGTATCGACACTTCTTTCGTGATAGAAGGATAGTAAAGGTTTATCCAGTACATTATTCACTATATGAAGAACTCACCCTGTCTTCCATCAGTTTCGTTAACATCACTATGATGGATACATCTTCCTGCCAGATCATTCTCCAGAAGTCATTTAGATTGTGGTTGGTAACACCTGGAAAATATGTTACTTGTCTATATCGAATCCTGTTTTGGTGGTGTTTCAAATAATAAAAATTGTAATTTCATCGGTGAATTGCCAGTGCGAGATATTGTTGAAAGCGAATTAGCTAGATATATTGCACGTAAATAATGCTCCCAAACCCAATACACACACGTCTGTGACAAAACTTTGTTTCCAGATGTTTTGAGTGAAAATTAAATTTGACCGTTGAACTAACGTATTGGAAAAATACCTCCCATTGCTTAGCGGAAACGGCATCCTTTCATTGTTTTTCAGTTTATACCTACAACTCGCGGTTTGTGGACACTCATTCGAATGAATTCGTCGATATGTGTGAAGCAAAATCTGAAACATCGGTTCCTTAAAAAAATTTTGAAAATACAAAAACATGTCGTGTTAGGTAAATGACTAACATTTTACATAATTCGTGTAACTTTGTAATGTCGACATTGTTGGGCAGATCTCAATAACTCCTTTCTGCCTCTGTAACCAAGTCAGGTTGGCGCTAATGCTGAAAGCTGGTGACGTATTTGAACCCTATAAACATAACACGATTTACAACCCAAGAAAATATGTACGAATGGTCGAATACCTAACTACACCACACTTGTTTTGCAGTTCAAAGTGTCATTAAGTCATATAAGGTCACTTGGTTAGGTTTTCAATTCCATCGAGCGATATAGCGTATGAGGTGTCAATTTTCGAGCTTTTATACGAACTGTACAGAAAATAAATTTTGGGAGTTTGTTTTGGAAACAGAACATGATTTATAATCATGCTGGTCACCCTGTAAAACCTGCACCGGGCAAATACCATGTGAAACCCGGCGCGGCACAGCCTTTTAGCAAAATGTCATGTGAGAACCACAAGGTTCTATCTTCCACTGGAAGATAAAACCTTATGGTTCTCACGTGACGAATAAAAGACGAGTCTGTTGTACGTGAAATTTGGTGATTAATAGTTTTGATTTGAAAAACATCCGAGTTAACATTATTGACTGATGAATTCAGCATCTACAGAATTTGAATAGTTTGTTGAAGAAGGTTCCATTTTGGTTCCAAAACTAAATGGATGGTGATAATAAGCATTCTGTTCATGATTCTCAATGCTGTGTGTTTTCGTCACGAAATAGAGCAATGTGTCACGGATTTAGAGAATTGGACAGCGCTCTATTGATAAAGACATTTTCGGAAACAAAATCTTACTTCATAATAAAATATGCCGTATTTAAGTAAAGGCATACCATCGATTTAATGTGACACTCCCCGCCGTTTTTGTAAAACCCGTGACGGTCACGACGCAGCCCGGTGCGTGGTTTACTGCATGCCCATTTCGGGGATTCCTTTATAATTTTCTGCGATATATGGTCAGAAAGACGTCTTTTCGGGTAACTATTTTGGGATTTGGATTGCTTCCTTTCGAAACTCACATACAGATTATTATTCAAAGACTCATTGGTCCATAATTGTCAATTTATAACCAATTAAACTAGAAAACTAAAACCCGACGCGGGCGTTACTGACGCCCGCAGCGGAGTTTTACTGCCCGCAGTGAGTAACACAGGATGGTCGGCGTGATAATGCACATAGTAAATTTACTCGATCTATGATGTAATGTAAACAGAATAATCACTGGCCTAGTTTGTGTTGAACTGCGTTAGCATTTATTGTACCCAATAGCCCGAATTCTCTCTTTTTCTATACATAATGGAAATGGTGGGAGTAAGAGCTGGAGGTATTTCTTGAATTTAAATAACCTGTTCCGTGCGTTGAACCACAACGAGCGGTGTGGCTCAACGCAGGCGAGATGTTTCAGCACGGGACAGGTTGTTCAAATTCATGAAATACTGACAGCGAGGTTGGTAACTAACTCTTACACTCTGTCTCTTCTGTCAGTTCGGGAGGGGATGGGGGTAGTAACGAATTTGAAATATCTGATACAACAATGGACCAAATGTTAAAGTGACGTCGCTTAAATGCATCTCGTTTGCAGTGCGTGCGTTTTAGTGATTGAACTAGGCAGGGTGTAAGGCAACTACCAACCTAGTTATCGGTATTCATGAATTATAACAACCTGTCAGCATGCTGTAATATCTCGCCGCTACGTCACCCGGCGTCACTCATCAAACGCTGTCATGTTATCCACGAATACCTCCAGCTAGGTAGGTAACCATCACACATCCTGTCACTTGTTCAATCAACAAAACACTCACGGACTCAAGTATACTCAGTAGAACAGAGGAATTAAAGTGACGTCACCTGAATACCAAGACTATTATTCCATCGGGTACTTCAAGTTGCTTGCATACCCCCAAAACACAATAGAGACAATATGAGTTACCTCGGGCAACATCCAGGGTACATGGAGATTTAATACCTGGATGTCGGTTTCAACCATGAGGCGCAAGCCGAATGGTTGAAAAGGAGACATCCAGGTAGTAAATCTCCATGTACCCTCGATGTTGCCTGAGATAACGATTTTCTCCCGCCTCCTAACACATAAATAATGCCGAGATGTAAAATATGATCCCACATTAAGACTCAGGCGTTGAAGTTTAAACCCCACGCTGAGCCTCAGGTTTTGAACCAAACAGCGAAACAAACGTCACAGCAAAACTATAAATAGACCGAGTTTATTTCTGAATCGTTGTTTATAAACCAGAACCAGGTTATACATGGAGAAGTTTTTCACTTTGGTGAATTTGAATTCGTTGAAAAAGTTTTAAAACTGTGTAAATTCAGCCTTCCAGAGTGTTTTGTATTTCCATGGAACAAGCTTCAGCATGTTAGATGTGTTGTGTTGTGTGTTTTATTTATGTCTTTGAGAGAATAGCTTAAATATTCAATTAAAACGACGCTGGACATGGAACATGGAAGGTGACATTTCGAATTTTGGGAACGATGTCTCACAATTTCAGACTCCACTTGGGTTTAAACTTCTAGATTTTGAATTGAGTCGTAGTCTTTGAATTTTGTACGAGGTAGGTGGTATTAATAGCATACATTTCTACGCTGACCATCGGAAACCGCAAAATAAATTATGAAGTGCGCCGAGATTTTATGCCTTGGTAATGTTAATTTGTTGTTAACACAAAGTGTTACACTGACTGTGATCGTATTTTTGCCCGCCGTGGATTTCCTACTTTTACCTCAGTTTGGCTCCAAAACCCTCACTGAAATTGTGACCCCTCATTGAAAAAATACTTTATGGTCGGGATTGAACCCGTTACAATTTATGGGATAGTGCTATACATGTCGGCATTCTCCCATGAATTGTAATTGGGCAAATCCGTATAATATTAATAATAATACTATCAAAGAACCCCCACTTTGGCCAGGAGCTGAATTGTTCTCATACATATGACGCAAGAATATTGCGGACACAAATAAGTATTCACCCCCCCCCCCCCACACACACACACACTCCCCCCCCCAAAAAAAAAATTTGAGTCTCCCAACTTGGTACTAAATTAATATTGAAAGACAGTGAAAGACAATAAACATATCCAATGTCCAATGATGAGTTTCACATTAAATGAGGGATTATCTGAGAAACAAAACACTTGTTTTTAGCCAAATAATTTATCGAGCGGTTTGAAATGGCCAGCGTGAATCATTTAATTATATTTTCAGTCTTAAGTTAAGTGTTCAAAGTTTTTTAATGCCTGTTATACTATTGCCAGAGCCTGTGTTTTTGCTCCTCCTAAAGTTTCCATATTTTATATCAATTTATCTCAACATAGATGTACCGGTACTCCATTTGTAGGTTATGACCTGTCATTGAAACTATAATTGATGACCCTCTCGTTGAAACAAGCCTGTGAAGCTCCTTCCAATGAGGAGGTTATAACCCTACATCGAGTTCAAGTCATTAACCTATATTTTTTTAGCCAAACTGGGGTAAAAGCTGGTAGGTTTGGGTTATTTAACATATGACAAGTATTTGCAAGCGCCGTCTATTTTAATAATATTTATGTTCATGTTAGGAAAAGGGATAAAGACAAGATTTAGGTCATAAACTTCAAAGTGTGCACTTTTATACCAATATTTCGAAGAAATTAATATAAAATAAACTCGTTTTATTCAGCGAGAAGGTAACAGTGTTTTACTAAATCTTAACTTCAAGGATAAACTGGAACAACTGATTTTTCAGTATCACTATTCACCATTCTTGTAAATGATAATGACAGCTCCAATTCTACAATTGTAGAATGCTGGAATCTGTGATGCCTTTGAAACAGTTTTTGCAGAAATATTAATTGTGTTTTGAGACTGCTGTACTGTCTCTGGAAGATCATCAAAATCTGTATTTAACAGTTCACTCAACATAGTGTCGTCAATCATCAAATCATCTTTAGTACAGGTTGCCTGTGAAAATGAAATAGCTGATGAATCAAGCTTAGCTCGCTTTGGTGGGTTTACTGTAAGTGGTCGGGTATCATCTGATTTGGGGATTGGAGCACTGTTCTCTGGGTTCGGACTGGCACTGCTTTTAGATTGCTCTGCCGCTGTCATTAGGCAAGACGATATTGTCTGTCACATTTCAATTTTTTCCCTGTCCGAAACCCTCTGGTAGACAGCAAGTGAAGAGACAGATTTGTGGCCTGTCACTGCCATTATCTGTGAAGAACTGTAATTGTTTTGTGACAGAATTGTTGCCCCTGTTGCTCTGATTCTGTGGTTTGTATAAATGGTGTCAAATTTAAGTTTCTGGCTGAGTTTTGTCATGTAGCGTGCGTGGGTATCCTTCCCAAATGGTTTCCTTGTGTACCATGTTTGGTCTAAATCACAGAAGGAAACGCGAGGATATTGCCACAGACTAATAACATTCTGGGTTCAGTTTTGACATGTATTTTTCCAAAGAAGCCACTGGGCAATAAAATAATTCCTTTTCCTGAGGCATAAATCCTCCGTATTTTTCTTTATCGCTCTCTCTGCGATTTTTAGTGAGTTCACCATGCATTTTGTAAACATACTTCAGTCCAGTCTGTTTATCTAATTTGATTTCAAAAGTGTTTTTGGTCATTTTTTCAATATTTTCCATACCCTGCCTGCAGAAAAATAGCCTATGATCAAACATGACCTTGTTATAGAGTCCCTGAGGTGTAATGGGATCCATAAACAGAGATGTGTACAACCGTCGTCTGTCAATTTCGTTTATTATTGGGTAATGCTGGGTCACACCTTTTCCATTTTTCTTCAATTCTGCCAAATCACTCTTAAAACTTAGATTTGATGTTATGAATTCGGTATCTTTTATTATGTCAAATGTCTTGTTGATAGGTGGGGCAGTAAGGTATCTGTTGAAGTCATACCTGAATCCTTCCAAAATATTCACCTTATACTGATTCCCGTCTTTTTTTCGAGCGTCAAAATAGAAGTGGGCCAGAGTTGTGTTCAGGAGAGCCGTGTCATGCAATTCAAATTCAATGTTAAAGTCTTTCTCTGACAAATACTCACTAAAAAGCCGTGCGGCAGTATTATTTGATTTGACGGTGGATTTAGGCGTGAGTTCCATTCGTTTGCAAACGATGCCTCCATCGGAGTGACAAGCGAAGCGAGAGACTGACATTTTGTATTCTGCTCTAGCGATATCGAAGATAAACAGATGAGTTACTCCGCTTGATGTTCTCACCCCGCAAAGCGCAAAAAGTGTATTTGCGAACCCGATTCAATCTGTTCAGTTCTCATCGAATACGACAGCCAACAAGTTCTTCTACTCATAGGGCTGCAACGATGTTTTTAATTTGTATTAGTATTCACTACAATACGACAATAAGTTGGATATAACTTAACAGTTCTAATAGGAGTTTCTGCAATCGATGTGACCCAGTCGGTGTCAAAGGTTATTTTTATCACCTGGATGTTTCTCGAGTGACAAACGGGGAACAACGGCGCGGGATAACCGATACCATCGCTATTTGTTTCGGTCACGTTGACCAATCAGAAGACGCGATGCATACTCATACAGGGACAAGGTGTTTTCTTGCGGATAACAGTGAAGGGTAAACAAGGGAGATTGTCGTCAATTGGGTTAAATTCCGTACAATAACTAAGTAACTTGTACACAGATTATGTTGTTTCTCTTTAAATTTGTGTTGTTAGCGGTTTTTATTTCAGGTAGCGCTCTAGGAGTTGTGATTGTGTAATTATCATTGTCTATGTAGCATTTTTGCTCACTGTGCTGCAGTGTAAAGTATCATCCTACTTGGCGGGTAAGTGGCCAAACAAAATAAGACTTGCTTACCTTGCGAGGCTATGTAGTGCTTGGTCTTCTTGTAGCCCTACAAAATAATAACACATCTTTTAGAATGAGGATCGACCGATTATTTAACAGTTCATCGTAAAATCTTTTATATAGTCTGGTATCAACTATGTTATCGCAAAAAGCCCTCATTGGTTAGAGCGACGGACTTCAGATCGAAAAGTCGTAAGTTCGATCCTTCACCACCTCATTTTCACTGTGTTCTTGGGTAACATGCGTCATCCCAATTGTCAAAGTGGGGGCGCGGTTGTACGGGGGTGCCGAGACGTACTACACGTTGATGATATGAATGCCTTCAAGCTATACTAGCCCTGCTTGTGAGGAATCAGTAAGTTGTACAGTTCAATGGTTACTTTCCTCTTTTCCGTGGTTATCTCTGGGTACTCATTCTTCTTTCACACGTAAAACAAGCTGACACGATACTGAAATCAACCCATATAATAGGGCTCCGCATAGCTTCGAGATTCGATTCGATTCTAAATCGTTCCGATATTTCGAATTGATTTGCGTCGCTCTGATTCGGAAATTTTCGAATCGTCGATTTGTTCTCAATTTTCTAATAAGAGTCTCCTCTTGACCTCATCCCCATCATAAGGCCCCCTGTACAGCAGATCTGATGGGAGATTAAGAATTCAAGGAAGTTCCACTTCAGAAACCACCTCGCTTCCGTTCTTTAAACAGAAAGGTCGACAGTTCCATCCTGACCAGTGGTTTTACGTTGTAACGTTGGTTGAGCAACACACTTAATCCAGATTGCCCACGTGAGATAATGGTGGCGATATGTACTGCGACGTACTGCACGTCGATGGTGCATTTGCCTTCGACTGCTGTTAACTCTGCTTTTACAACGTTTTTTGCTCAATAGAGGTGACGTGGGAGACACGAATGCTTCCCAATGAAGTGATGGCTTAGTGGCTACGAGCTCTCATAGTGGGTGTGGGTGTACTCGCAAGCGACGGAAGCCGGACAAGGCACAGAAAGATGTGTACTCGTCATAGAGTGACAGGAGTGAAGGAAACGTTCTCTGACGATGTGATGGGGAGCAGACTGCTGTTGGACACAGCGGATCTTGGTGTCGGCACCGGTTCAGGTTTAAAGTTTAGAAATTGTTTGTACTTTATAACATTTGTACTTTATAACAGGTGTGGTCACCACTACTTTCGTCGCCCGAATCGGTGTGTTCAGGAAAGGGATGAGCTTATCAGATTTCCACTGGCACAGTGATCTGCAGCTAGAGTTTTCGGCTCGCAGGTGGGGGGGGGGGGGGGTTGCTTATTATGACCTGTGGGTGGCCCCTAGTTCTGTGAACACTGATTTCACAAATGTCTCAAGTGGGTAAGGGGTGGCTGTAGATGAAGTCGAGATAGCTGTGGTTTGTTCCTCTCTGCAACACACTGCAACATTTGGATGTTCTTTTGGCCTCCAATGTGTGTGTGATGGTGATAGCTGTGCCGGGTGGGTTTGGGGTGTCCATTGCTCTTTTTATATTTCTACTGCGGGTGTTAGACAAAGTCTAAAAGAAGATACTCGCCTAAAAGGGCACGGCATAATCTAGTTACTGTATCTTTTTTTACGATACAGAATTAGTATTGTCCGGGAGAAACCACATCCCAGAGCATAATCGGGTCATTGCATCTGATTTGCGCGATATACATTTGTATTTCCTGTATTTACTACATGCTAGAGACCCCTGCCCCCACTCCCTCTTGTGGTTACACCATAAGAGTCTTGGATAATCGCTGAGGCCACCAGTTTAATACTTGTGGCCTGGAACGAGCCCAACCATCGCCTATGTTTAGATTCATTCGTCTGGAATATTATGATATAACACAAGGTTCAATTTAGATAATCTATCGTTTAGCGTATAATAAAGCTTGGTATCAGTAATCTCCGTCGTCTCACAAAACATACAGTTCTGATGGAAATGGTACATAAATAATATTGAAAATAAAGACTGCGTGTAATTTACGCTAGATTAGCATCAACAGCAACGGCACCCCATGCCACCAGCAATTCAGGTCTCACATGTCACTATAATTCTTAAAAGCAAAATTAAAGTTTCCAGGAAATGTCAACGGTGAGTTATTGCTAACCGCTGGTAAAGTGCCTAGTACCGATAATTCTCGCATCTATTTCTGGTTTTGAACTATAATCCTTACTGGATAATATTCCAGCTATGTCACAAAGGCATGCCCTCGACGAAGGCATGCCTTGATGATGTAGTTGGAATATTTTATCCATTGGAGCGTGATCACCACAGTCGGGACAAATCAGGTTTACAGCACCTTTTTTCCCAGTCGTCGGAGATCTTAACCCTTTACCCAACAAATCGCCCCCATCCGCCCGCGTAATATGCAAATTCAGCAGCTGAAAAAATATTATTTTTCGAAAATGTTCAATAAAACCATATCATGTGACCCCTCTTTGGAACGAGCTCGTCGAGCTCGTTCCAAAGAGGGGTCACATGATATGGTTCTGTTGAAATTTTTTGAAAAAATTTAAAAAATTATATTTCAAATAATAAATTTTGAAATAGTCTGCGTTGGGTAAAGGGTTAAAGACGTCCCTGATTCGATTCGAGGTTTGATTCGACTTTGAATAATAGAGCCGATTCGATTCGAATTGAAAACGTATGATTCGCAAGACCCAATAAAAGATTTACAAGATTTGTTAGAGACACTGATGCTGTTATCACATTAAAGTTTCAAGACAATGCTCCGAGTTGATTGTATTCATAAAATCTTCTTCTTAGCGCTTTCCGATCTGTGTGAGCTCGGTCACACGAGATTCAGTTAATTAAACTAATTTCCCAATCCACAGAAACAAATTTCCGGTTTATGTGATTCGTTTGTTGGACTTTTTTTGGCAAACTCCTTTGATTATTTCATTAACATGGGGCTTTTGCTTAGTCAACATTTTTACTTCTGTTGATATTCCACCAGGGATCATTTAGTTGCTTATTTTGAGGTGTTATTAGACTGGCTGGAATGCTACGGACACTTGAAATGAATTCAGCACGTTCCAAATATGAAAAAAAATTCTGCCTGACAACTTTTTTACAGAAATGGAGTTAGAATTTTTTTACGTGGGTTTTTCTGTTTTCCGACATGACTATGTGCTGCATCTGTCACATCTACTCACATCGATATAGCAGGCGTTGATATAATCTGTCTCATTCTCTAGAGGTTCTGCATCGATGGTCAGTACAACCCTCGAGTGGTCATCTGAAACACAAATCAAAAGACAAATACAAGAATGATTGTTACAGTACAGTCGCCGTGGACTGGCCGTAATTAATGCGCGAGCAGAGATGTCAATGCATGCATTTACCAGGTAATAAAAGTCATCTGTTTCAAAATGTTAATTAATGAAGCACCGGGTTTTACCCGGTGCTTCATTAATTAAATTTTTGATGATTATTCCTATAATCAGTGTTTGGAATATATTATTATTGCGTCTTTGAAAATATTGACCCCCCCCCCCCCACCCCCTTGGAAAGTGAGCAGTCTACGACGGGTGTACTGTAGTATTCTTACAATGGACTACACAACAAGACGACATTTTCACGTGTTCATCTAAATGGATGCTTATAGATTTTTGCTAATCATCTCAAAGACAATGTCGATTCTGTTTTGTTTTCTTGTGCTTATTATGCTTGCGTATTCACATAATATAAAACGTAATGCCATGGTGGAAATTCTACTCTTCTGGTGGGTGTTACCTGAAGATTTTTCTTGTGATTATTATGCTTAGCATAATTTAAAATGCATTGCCTTAACCAGAATTCAACCTCACGTGAGTCTAATAGCTAAAACGTTTTGTGTATATTGAGCTTCTTCGCAGAATTTGAAATACATTGCATTGGCGGACATTCCACTACATTGGTTGGAATTAGTCCATTAGCTAATGATTTGTAATTATATATTCTTTATCCCGGTTGCCTGCATGGGGGCACGACGACGCCGTGTACTGAGGCGCACTGCACGTCGATGGTGCACATGTCTTCAACTGCTGTAACCCTGCTTGAGCGGAGCTTGTACAGAGTTAGAATGTTGAGGAGCTGACAGGTGCTCGTCGAAGCTCGGTGGTTCTCTACAGGTACTCCGGCTAAAATTGTCACGGTCACGATTAGCCATTGTGTATAAGTATGTGACCTTAAACACCAATAAATAAATAAATAACTAAATAATAAATATTGTAATTATATTGTTTCTTCGCGATCATTATTTCATGCGAACTCCGCTTTATTTGGAGTTGTGTTCCACTCTGAACGTGTTGTACTTTACTCATTGAAGTGTCACAAACACAGTTTGTTTTTCGTTCTCATGCAATAATTAACTTTTATAGAACATACACTTTATAAACAACGATATTTTCAGTGCAGTTAAGAAAGCTATTTTTGACTGAAATTACAGTACAGTGGGATTTACATTTTAACCCTTTACCCAACGTAACCGCCAAAAACGGCCAGCGCTATTCTAAAAAATCTCCAACTAATTTTCATTATTTTTTTCATTTTTTGTCTCAAAAACATAGGTTATGACCCCTCGTTGGAACGTGTTCGTTGAAACAAAAAATGAAAAAAATTAGTTATTCAAGATTTTATTTTGCAAGTGTCGTCTGCTTTTCATGTTAGGTAAAGGGTTAAGGTGCATCAAAGATGTCGGTTGCAGTAAAAATTTATGTCTTCCTTTATGATGTTCTGTCGCCTTCATTTTACAAAGGAGACAACAAGAATGTCTCAAATAACACGGATTGAACAAATACATCTATTGTGTTGAGACATTCCGTAAATCCACAAAACCTACCATGAGAAGATATTTTACGCATTTCGTCCTGTACAAATATATATTTTTTATTTCATGTGAAAAATGTCGTGTTGGAAAATTGTCGTTCTGAATATAATATTACGCAATGGAAAAGTTTAACCATGCCATGAGTTCTTTTGATACGTTTATTTTCATCCCGTGTTCGCCTGTGATCTTTACAAGGCTAGCACCTCAACAATTATAGCGGGGAGGGGGTGTTTTATAACAATGCACAAGCGTAGTGGGTTTTTTAAAAAGTTTTAACCTATCACCTGACATGAATAGAAGACGACATGTGTAAAATATTTCTCGGATAACTAAAACAAAATGATTTTTATCCCCAAACATAGCTTGTTGCCTCATTGGAACGAAGAGGTGTCATAAGTATGCCTTGGCGGCAAAAATGTTTTGAAAAATGTTTGAATGATGATTTTCCTTAATATCTCTGACCGGACTTTGGGGCTATGTTAGGTTAAAAGTTAATGTGTAGATTGACTGTAACAACGTGGAAATGTCATAACGCGTGCAACCAGAGTTTTGGACGAAAGACATTCGGGCACAAACACGGGGATCTGTTGGCTCAAGCTTTGTTTTGCCTGGGAGAAGTTTGAGAGTTACTCTCTGGAGGAGAACGCTACTCGTCAATTTTCTATTTTTTTTTGTCATTCACTCTCAACGTACTGAATACTGCAAGGCGGCGATTCCAGACCCAAACTTTATTTTGCTGTTTTTTGTTTATTTTGACTTAACTTCACTTTCAACAGTTTGAGACATATCACATCTGGCAGTTTTATAGATGAAGGAAGCGTAGTAGCCGGAGAGAATCACCGAACAGCAGTGAGCAACTTTCAGACCGTCCAGTGTACTAACCTGGCCGGAACGAGTTAGCAGAGATGATGGCAAAAGCTCTATCGACATATAGATCGCATTAATATGGTGCACTGCCGTACCCCACGCCCACAAGCGGGAAGTGGGATTAAGCGTTTGGTCCAGAGATACCGCACAGATGGCGCGGGTTCAAACGGCACCAGTCAGCCTTTCGATCTAAAGTCCTGTGAACCACCACGCTCTCACATAAATTGCTCATACCTTTCCAGTTTTAAGAATGTTTCAGGTGTGAATAAGTTGCATTATCCTAAATGACAATTCAGGTTCTAACAGTTCCAAAATTCATCAATTCGTTAGAGCAGCTGAAAGTTGGGCAGCTCAAAGGTTATGCTTTTTGTTTGACCATCCTCTCTTCGTGGTCAAATCTCTGTTCGCGATCACATGCTCACCACCTTCGCAGCCGGATGTGTACTTCCTCAGAACGTACTATCGAACTCGTGCGCAAAACTTTAACATATTAATTCGAGTAAGCAGAACAGTCTGAATGCTATCTTTTGTCAAATTTGACACCTTTCAGACATCAGCATAATACATGACGGGTTGTGAGAAGTTTTCTTGTATTACACAAGCGGTTGTCTAAATAGAGGATATCTAATGTTTTCTTGTAAATACCGGGATTTATCTCATGAGTGAGTGAGAGAATTCGTATTTTCACTCGCAGCTTGCTGCGAGTGAAAATACAAATTCTCTCACTCACGAATGCGATTAATCCCGGTATTCACAAGAAAATGTTAGATTTTCTTTTTATTATACCCCTTTCATTTGAAGCTTCAACTGAAACTATCCAAACCGACGCCCATACCACGCAATAAATCTGTTTACACAATCAGCTGATCGCTGTTTCCGCTGACACAGATCACGTCTTGTTATACTCACTAGTGGAGCGAGAAAACGCTTGTTTTGCGCTTGTGAAAATTCATTTGTAAATTTCAAGTTCACACGAAATGTTAATCACCGAGGTGTTTGATCTCACTAGTGAGGGGCGAACGCATTTTATTTTTTACCGATTCCTATTATAATTAGACGCTAGGGGTGTAATAATAGAGTATACCTCTTTTGGAAAGTTCTTGGAATGTATCCCTATTTATTTATTTATTTATCCCCATACTTATGCACAATGGCTACTCATGACCGTGACAATTTTACGGGTGGAGGAACGCGGAGTATCCGGAAAGAACCACCGAGCGACGACGAGCAGCTGCCAGCTCCCCAACATCGTAACTATACACTGCAGCACAGGCACGGTTAGATTGGTTGAAGACATGCGCTCCATCGACGTGCAGTTCGCCTTAGTACACGGCGTCATCGTGCCCCCATGTGGACAATGGGGGTTAAGTGCTTTGCCCAAGGACACAGCGAGGAAGTCCGAATCGATCGCTCAGACGGTCACCCATCCGAGATCCAACCGGGCTCGACGTTGCTTAACTTCGGTGATCTGATGAGAACCGGCTACCACAACGCCACCGCGCTTCCAATGTACCCCTATTGTCACACAGAGTGTTCTTATATAACAGCCATTGCTCGATGTGACTTTGTCTTGCTTGAGAGTTTTTTTTTAACTTTTTACCCAACGTAACGGCTAAAACCCACCAGCGCCATTCACAAAAATACCATTCAATTTCCATTATTTTTTTTAATTTTGTGCCTCAAAAACACAGCTTATGACCCCTCATTGGAACAAGCTCGTCCCAAGGAGGGGTCATAAACTATGTTTTGGGCGCCAATAAAATGAAAAAAAATAGTTATTCAAAAATTTTACCTGCAAGTGTCGTCTTCTTTTCATGTTAGGTAAAGGGTTAATACATATTGACAGAGCTATTCAGCGATGCACAAAACTACAACAAGCTCTATACAATGAAAGCTAACCATAATATTTTTCAGCAATCGAAGAAGGAAAAACTAAACCTGATAAATGAAAGGCTGTTAGTGTGGACATTTTTATATACAAATACTATTATCACAAAACAAAACGAGGCAAAATTGCATCCTAAAATGTCATTTTAGTTTGTTTTTCTTTATTCGGCCTTGATTTTGCAATGTTTTATTTATGAAATCTCGATTCTGTAGCGTAAATGTGTCGTGACGACCTCGCGATTTGACCCAGAATGCGACCTCTTTTATGATTAACGAGTTTTATTACTTTCCAAAGTGTGATTCACTGGGATTTCCATGTTTGATTATAAACGACAACTTCACAAGTGAATTATGCAGTCAACAATTGTGTCATGTATCTGTGCGCGCAAACGAAAACGCTTTGCCGTGGGTGTAATTGGGACTTCATTGTTTTTTTGTTTTTTTTTAACCCTTTACCTAATATGAAAAGCAGACGGCACTCACAAAAAAAAAAAAATCTTGAAAAGCTATTATTTTAAATTTTTGTCTCAAAAACCTCGGTTATGACCCCTCATTGGAACGAGCTCGACGAACTAGTTCCATTGAGGGGTCATAACCTATGTTTTAGAGACAAAAAATGAAAAACTAATGAAAATTAATTGGCGATTTTTGAGAATAGCGCTTCTCGTTACGTTAGGTAAAGGGTTAAATAATATATTTATCGTCAATAATGAAAAGTAATAAACAAAGTAATTTCTTGACTGGACTGGTTACGTGAAATAATTCATTCGAGGCGAGGGACTATATGGTAAAACACTCGTGCGCATTCGCGCACTCGTGTTTGTACAACGTCCCTCACCTCTCAGATCAAATCAAATCAAATCAAATCTTTATTCACTCTCCTTGACCACATAAGCGGTATGAGAGGTATATATGTGTGTGTATATTAAAGTATATTGTATCGCAGTCAGTATAAATTGTTTTAAATTATTAAGTATAAATAGAAGTAGGATATGCCAAAAGGCAGCAAGACTCATCCCCAGTATAAAACCCACTCCAACAGAAATCGATAAAATATCAGAATATCTCCAGAAACTGAAACCTCTTCCAGCCTGAAACCACAGTTGCAGGATGGCACAGGAGTCGACTCACTGCGTTGACTCCAGTGGCACGACCACGTCCGCGTGTAGCTATTCAGCATTTCACTTCTCGACATAGCATCGCTTGGTCACTAGAGTGATCGATGTCCAACTGTGACATAGAACACTCTAGCCCCCATCCGACGATATGATGAGCCACAAGACTGTAGAGACCCCCAATGTACCTCTACTCGATTTAATATTCACCCTAAATTGATCATAACTTAGAGATACCTTATCGTTACCTATAATCTAACAACTGTCAGATTTAAACGTTAGTTTTAAATAGAACACCCCTCGCTCACTCACCCTTGGGAGAAGAAAATTAGACGAAAACAAGGATGCTTTAAAGGGCACCATGTTTAGCATATCACGAAAAGGTAGGTACGCAGGTACTATGTCTCATATACCCTATGTCCGCTGCAGACCGGGAAGAGAAAATTTGATATTCACAATTAACGTGTCCCCTTAGATTGAATTATTTCACGTAACCGGTCCAGTCAAGCGATTACTCTCTATGTAATATACCAGTGTATTATATGCTTGCACATACAGCGCTATGAAAGGAGGTAACATAATACTATGAGTGAGAGAAAATACCTAGTTTCTTGAATGTACAAGAATTTATCGTTTTATTTTCGGCTCAACCCTTTACCCAACGTGAGATCAAAACCGGCCAGCACTATTTACAAAAATCGTCATACAATTTTCATTATTTTTTCATTTTTGGTTCCAATGAGGTGTCATACGCTATGTTTTTGAGACAAAACATGAAAATATTTTATTGCAAGTGACGTCTGCTTTTCGTGTTAGGTAAAGCGTTACGATTCGTGTTACGATGTTTTATACTGTTTTGCCAAACAGTTTTATTAAATTTATGTATTAAATAGACAAGGCGTCGTCCATTAACTCGCCGAGGAACTATGTTTTATCAGCTGATTTAAATTATGTTTTGCGAGATAAATGCGCATGTATAACAATCAGCTATTTTTTTATATGAGGTCATGCCCATTACCAGCCAGTTTTCTTCAATAGCCAATAACAGAAAGAAACTCGTGAGGGCGTAAACGACTTCGCTTCACGACAATAGGTGATAGTATTGGTTCTCAATCATGAAATACCCAGAAAGGACAGAAATAGTCTTTTTATGTGACTTTTTAACGTGTTTTCTACTACACGAACGGCAGCAAAATAAATGTGCACAGGGCGAGTGAAGAACAATGAAAGTAGATGAGTACAAGGTTTGTACTACAAATGTCTAAGAGGCATTGGACCTACCATCGTTCGGCTTCAAAGGAAGAAAGTGGTAAATGGATCCACGGAAATTTAATTGTTTCTCAGGTCTTTACGAGTGAGATTGGATGTTTTAATAATTATGTGTGTGTGTGTGTGTGTGTGGTGTGGTGTGGTGTGGTGTGTGTGTGTGTGTGTGTGTGTGTGTGTGGGTTTGTCTTACCAACTTGACGAGGTAACTAGACAAAAGAGTTTGCGTGTTTCGCCTTACCGAGGTACAAAAGACAAAAGAAACCCTTTACCTCGGTTGTTTTCCCAGAACTGTACCGGCAAAACGAGGTTGAAACCGTAAGTCCACACAAAGGACAAACAATGGGGTACCTCGGTATGTAGGGAAAACAAGACTCTGTGTGTGTGTGTGTGTGTGTATGTGTGTGTGAATGGAGGGAGAATCGATAAATACACTGCCTCGTTTACTCAGCTGGCAGTGATAATCGTATGTCAGGAAATGTACGAATACCGGCTAATCTCTTTTTCTGGTCTGCGTGCCATGGTCTTACGATCATTCGGTCCAGTTGTTCTACTCCAGCCATCTTTCAACCCGGAGGCCAGCGATTGAAGTAGTAGAAACAGATGGCTGAGGTTGAAGATTGAAGTTTATTTACCACTCATATGGTTTCAACTTATTATAACTTGTGGATAAATGTAAAGGGACACGTGCCTCATGTTCCCTCATCGTCTAATGCCACCGCTTGTGGATGTGCATGTTGGGATGGTGCCAGAGAACGAGTCCATCTGGATTTACAGAAGTGGGCACTTTCCGAATAATAAGCTCGACAAGCATTGCTGAAAATAAAACGCGGTGGCGGGAAGGTATAATATATTTTGTACAAGGGAATGGATCTTCACAAGCGGACTGTAAGAATATATTACATGGATATATGTTCTTGTATCTGGTTTTCTGCCTGTTTTCTGGTTTTCTTGCTGCATTAAACGGATACTGCAAACCCGAGTTGAATGTCTGAAAAAAAAACAAAAAAACCTCTACAGTCGCAAAGTACAACACAAATGATGCGTTGAACTAATTTCGTTTCGTAATATACAGTTTATGTGTGAAAAATACGGGGCCGCTGCTCAACAATAAGTTACTGTCTGACTTTTCAGCATCTTAAAGACACCAAACAGAGTTTGAGTCCTAGTCGGCATCTAAACCAACGCAGTGTTTTTTCGACAGCCAATTGACCTTATGACAGTCACCGTCTTCTCACAGGAGTTGTTTTGGTTTTGTCCTTCCTCAATACGAGAAATTATTTTTTCATAACCAAGTGTCCCATAAAGCTGAAGTATCTCTTTTTTGAAATACTTTAAATCGCTTTATATATTAAAAGCGTTTCAGAACTATTGAAGATAGTTAAACTATATCTAAATCAATTTAGTTACAATCATGTCCAACCAAAAATCAAAATTTGGTAACGTTACTGGCGTAAACATCAAAAAATCAAGTTCAGCCGATTTCAAAGAAATTTTAGTATTTGACAGATCGCTGAAATATAAGAAGTAGGTAGTATATTCTTTTATGTTTTTCATCTGACATCCTTTAGCGACGTTTTGGTGTCAAAACGAAAATTTTCTATTTTTTGTCCAATTACAATATCTATATCCTAATTACCCTTGATATTCTTCTGAGGTTTTGGAAACTGATGAGCATTTTATACGTTTACTCTTTGTGACGTCATAAATGGACACGCCTTGAAAATGGTTTCAAGATCCCACTTTAAATACTGGAGATATGATGCCATTGACGTCAGGAGGACACCCACTATTTGAAGAGTACACGGTCATTTTCCGCCTTGCTCAAAATGGGCCCTAAAATCATTCAATTGCAAAAAACAACCAATCACTTATGCTATAATGTGATAAATGGAACACCCCTAAAAGCAACAAAATTAAATTTCATCGCACGAAATTCTGTAACCTGGAGTCATGTGGGGTCCCCAAAGATGTGTTTATAATTTGTTTCAAAATTCGACTTCAAATACGAGAGATATCATGTCACTGACGTGGGCATGGAGTGAAGAAGAAAACAGAACTGCTGGTGAAGAGCGGTATCCGATAAAAATGATTAATCTACAGTAAACAGTTCACAGACAGTTTCTGTAACGAACAAAATGGGTTCTAAAACCCTTTTCTTATTTTAATAGGTAATCAAACGTGCGCGCTATGTGAAGGCTAAAGTTTGGTACCACGGTAGTATTTATGATCCCAGCCAATGTTTTCACACAGTCTACAATGTCCAAAGGGGGGTCTTATATTTTTATTAACTGAAAAAACCAACCAAGTGTCTATGTTATAACGAAATAGATAGAAAGAAACGTCAAACAAAATTTTGTGTCCTGATGGCCTTTGAGGTACCAAAGGACGTGCTGAGAAAAATATAAATATCAGGCTTCAAATACGGGATGGGGTGGGGTACCCTGACAGTCTTTGATGATCAGAACACTGATTAATCCGAAGCCTCCATGTCACAGATAGTTTCTGTCCAAAGTGGGGGCCTTAAACCGATTTATTGCAACAGATAACCAAACGTGTAAGCTATGTATGACACAAAATATGGACAAATTCGGAAACATTAGATTAGATTTCATCGCAAAAGGCTGAAATTTTGAAACACGGTAGCATTTGAGGTCCCAAAATCCGACTTTATTTGCCGCAGATGTAGCGTGACTGACGTTACGAGTACCCAAGAGTGTTTGTAACGAGAAGTTCATTATATCAATGAATAATCTCAAGCCAACATTTTTCAGACCGTTTCGGCAATATCCGAGGTTGTGCATAAATTCCTTTATTACAATTAGCAACCTGAATGGCCACCCCACCAAGATTACACTTTATCGCACCATTATATCTCCAATTTACCGAATTTCCGTTTTATTTTTTATGTTTTATGTTAGGAGTACGTGCGCGCTCGGTGCACCCATTTTCAAACTTCCAAAATTCTTATACCCAGCCCTGTTACCTATTTAAATTCCCTCATTTGATATTTTGCACATTAGCACACACCTGTACCCTATAAAAGCTTCTACGTCAATAGTATTGACTCCAAATAAACGGTTGAAAATCGAAATGTTAGTAGCCTTTTCAAACATGGTGCTATCGCCTTAAAATTTACAATGTAGATATTCCGCATGACTTGCTGAAATTGTGTTTTTGATTTTGGATATCGCCCATCGTTTTTCAGTTACCGCGCTTGCAACTATTGTATCAAAATGCCATAAAAAGGAATTTTATGTACGCGCTAACTCCAAGACCACACACCCGTCGGGTCGGAGATTTACAGTTATGTTGAAAATTAGTATAGAGAAGTGCGTTTCTAAACAAAAACTCGTATTTACCTGTTCACCGCTTTATTGCAATGTCCGTTTAATGTTTTTATTTTTTTTACGATTTCTGTGCTACTGTTACTGTTGGAGCCTGAAAGTTCACAGTGTTTTACTACTTTATATTATTAACAGGGTGAATTGTAAGCTGTTTTACGTTTGTTAATTCGACAATTTATGAGCCATCATCGAAAACAGGGCCAAATGTAAAATCGTGCGACTTTGATGAAATTTGGTGTGTAGAAAGATCGCGAGTCTTCATTCAGTTAGGTACAATGTTTTTCAAATATCTCTTACCGTTTCCGATTTATGGCCACTTGAAATATAGGGGTTGCGACTTTCCGAAACGTGTCCCAGCTTCGCCCTCCCTAAATGGGTGCATATCAATGTCCGAATATCTGAAAATTTTGTACATACATAGATCTTCAAATGCCCTGAGTATATACTTTTGAATTTTGAATAAGCGTCATATCTGTAACCCTTTCCAAGATACTACAATAAGACGAAATGGTTGAATTACCTCCCTTTATACCATTAAAACAACCTCTTTCTCTTGTCTTCCTAATGCCCTCCGGAAATTCATGAGAAATAACCAATATTTCACCGCCTCCAAAATGGTATTTACTGGAATCCCTTTTATATCTATCACCGTTTGAGAAGGATGGACCCATGAAGTTCTACAGTAATCTCCATTGGGAAAATAAATTTCACATCACCAATCTTCAAAACGGTGACCTCATTGGCTGATTCTCATGACCTTGGGTGCAGTGCAAAACATATGCGTTTGCCGGGGATGTGGATCATGGGTTCAAAACGTGTGTCCTTGCATTCTGGGTCAAGTACGTGAATCTGTGGACTTCCTATTTTGATATACAGTACGTGGAGAGTGTATTATCACTAAACCACCCACAGAGCGGAGATTCCACCCAAGCAATAATTGCAAATTTGCTGCAAAGCATAACCAGCACAAGCAAAGTTTCAGCCAATGGACCTACGGGTTAAACCCGGAGGTCCATTGGATGAAACATTGCTTGTGTTTTTTGTCGATGTGTACACAATTTTTATATGTCTCAAACACAATGCAAATCTGCCAATAAAGTGCTAGTTATTTTTCATATGTGAATTCACTAAATTGAATGGAAGCTTTCTCGTTCATCCCAGAAAGTCAACAAAACATTGAAAGCAATTTAATATACTCACAACAAAGTAGAAGTGGCGTTTGTTCTTCATCAGTAACGATGGAAAATTTCATACAACGATTGTTGTTGTATTCAATGTGACTCAATGCAATGCAGACATTGAGAAATGTGATAAGTACAGTACAGGCCACCGTGGACTGGTCAATTTCCACTGGTGGGCAATATTTCCACGGACGCAATAATATATATGATTGGTCGTTAAACAACTGAATGACGTTATGAAGTGATTAAACTCATCGACACAAAATGATGCCAAGCAAGAATGTAAACAGACTGCCGAAGTCGATATTCTTCTTTAAAAATATCAGCTTCTTTCATTTAATTCAAGTTGACTCGTGGTATAAATACTGAACACAACTCGGGCGGAGGAACGGATAGGAATCAACGACCCGTTGAAAATGCTATTTTAACGCACAGATATTCATATTTTATCGTACATTGGCCCTTAACCAAACGTAACGGCAATATCCAGCCAGCGTAACCCCATATTTGCCTTCTGGAACTACAGGAAAACTCCAGCTCGGGTCGTTGATTCCAGTCCTCCATACTACACCTTCGTTGTGTTCTGCCTGAATATCTTATACTACTGGAGAGAAGATTTTTTAACGCACTGGTGTTCTCATATTAGGGTTCTTTAACCCGTTTACCCAATGTGACTGGGATATCCAGCCAACATTATCCACTTCATCTGGTATTCAAATTGTATAATTTTTTTCAGCTTTCACGTTGGCGTAATTAGCCTACGGGCGTATGGTGTTAATACGTTATATGATCAGACGTGTTTACTCTTCTACATGAGTGTGTATTTTACAGTTGCTTTAAGAGTCCAACTGGATGTGGTTTCACAAATGTTCCTTATATAAATACATTTGAATTATATGAAAGAACCTCATATTCCTTCTTGAATCCCTCTCCATTTTTCTTGTCCTGAATATAGTTCCACAAGTCCTCTACTCTAATAGCGGTTCCCACTGTTTCATTGTCATATACGTTTTCGTCTACATTCTCGTTCGGATTTTCGTAAACGGCCTGTGTTATATCTTCAGTGTGTAATTCTACAAAACAGTTTAAACAAAAAATGTGTAGCAAAAATCAAAACAGCCTCAGGACGCTCAAGAACGTAGTCCAAACTGTTCTCTAGAAGCCCCATTTCACAAACTCCTCGCTCTTGTCTACCATTCATTGGTTCGGCTAATTACGTCCCCTAATAATGGGCAGATCTCTCCAACGTTTAACCCATTACCCAACGAATCGCCGCATTCGCCCGCGTAATATGCAAAATCAGCAGCTGAAAAAATATTATTTTTCGAAAAATTTTCAAAAAAAACCATATCATGTGACCCCTCTTTGGATCGAGCTCGTCGAGCTCGTTCCAAAGACGGGTCATATGATATGGTTTTGCTGAAATTTTTTGAAAAAAAAATTCAAAAATAATATTTAAATTAATAAATTTTGAAATCGTCTGCGTTGGGTAAAGGGTAAAGAATTAGATTCATCCAGGGTACAAATTGCGATAAAGACTGACAGTTATTAGTAAGGCTAACTATCTGGTGGGCCGACGAACGGGCGACCGGACAGACAGTAAACATATATAAGAGTATATTTCTGAATGTCACGCTGCAGTATCATTTATTACCCACACAATTCATATTACTTACACAACATACGTTTTATATAGTAAGTCAAAGTTCATAAAATCTGATCCTCAAAGTGGCCCTTCATTTAGTTTAGGAGTGAATCGGTTAAATCTTCAATTTCATCATTCATACAGTGTCTGCTATATTTATGCTATTAATACGCATAAACCGCCCTCTTCCACTTGTTGTCCTTGAATTGACATGGATGGAACGTAATATCAGGGTGTAAAGGTTGCAACAAAACCATGTCATGTGCCCCTCGCTGGAACGAGTTGGATGAGGGGGCGCATGATATGGTTTTGTTGAAACCTTTTGAAAAATATATTTTTTTAACTCCTAAATTTGAAAATTACGCGGGCGGGTTCGACCGATTCGTTAGATAAAGGGTTAAGAGGCTCCCCGATGCATTCATGGACATTTTGATGCACAATAGATTACTGATCGCGTGAGATAAGAAACCAAGAACTTGCAAAAGTAACAATCACGATGAAAACTTGATTACGCACTTTATTGCACGAAGCAAAAGAATAAAAACCCGAATGAAGTTATTAGAAATTTTACGAACATAAACTGGGGGCGTACGCCGGATTCGCCCATGCATGCATGCTTCTGTGAATATATTTAGGAACTATTTGATGAACAACTTACACAAAACATATTAGCAATTACAAAAGCAGACGTCTGTTACGAACGCGCGGGAATATTTTCTTTTATGAATTCACATATGACGCAACAAAGTAGATCTTCTGTTTCTCAGGCCATTTTTGTAAAATTGTTTTATTTTATTTTTTAATTTTGTAATACTTGCTGTGCCGTCAGAAGTCCATGTTTTTAGTTTGTTTTATATTTCAAGCCACATAATCTACAGAATGGCAATTGTGGTGGTGTATTTCGTCCCTTGAGTGCAAGAAGCCTTAGCAATGCTAAAGCATTACAAAGCCTTGTTGTACTCAAGGGACAAATCTATCAATTTTATTAATTTGGGTAAAATACCAGACATAAACCATTCAATTTTTATTTTTTTAAGTTTGCATTGGTTATAAAAAAGAGCATGCGGCAGCCAAAAGCGCAATGTGAGAGGGCCTGAGAAACATAATTGTATCTCTTTTAGATCTAAGTATATCTATGTTAAAATTTAAATAAATATGTAAAGACTAAAACCGTTACGTATTATTATTATTACTTTAAATTTCATATCTCCGTATTTGAAATCCTTTTTATCCTCATTTTATGTTACGTAACAGATGTCTGCTTTTGTAATTGCTAATATGTTTTGTGTAAGTCGTTCATCAAATAGTTCCTAATAACAAAAACCTGATTAAGCATTTTTCCCCAAATGATGTGTTGCGTGAGATTAGTGAAATGAAAAATATGAGTCTAAATCGTTCTTTGTTGGATATTACGCTCATGGGGTGGAATCATATCATTTCTGCGTGTGGTTATTAAAAACATCACCATAATATATAATTGCATAACATACGAGATTTTTCCAGCAATTCTTCAAACAAGTCAATCGGAAACGGTCCGGTAGACTCTACAGCTGCCCTATCCGCACTCGTAAAATGCGTATTTTTCAGTTAACTCTGGGCTATTATTACTGCGTCGCCTGAGTGCTACAATGTTCTATGTCCCCTGTGGGACACAGAACATTCTAGCATCCAGGCGACGATCAGTCTGGTCTGTTTCTCAAATTACGCAGTGCAGAACTAAATGAGACAGATTTGAAATACAGTACTAGCGGGATGATTGCTTAGACAACTCTTACTTTCACCGAGATAATCGAATCCCAACGAAAGAAAAAGAAATAAAAAGTGCAAGCAAAATCTCGACTGGTAGACATTTTGTTTTTGAATGCAGTGCGCGAGATCGTCAGAAATTAACTTATATCACGATTTCTATGCATGTGTAGTCAACGATACAGATATTCGGGAATGTGTTAGGTACTCCAAGCGTGGAATTCGACATACGTGTACGAACGTCATGTATAACGCGTCTGGTTGGAAGTTCCGCATCGGATTGACGTTATGGCTTGAATGAAATGCCTCGACCCAAAATAGCGTCAGTAAAAAGTAAATAGACTACAGAAGATATTTTTCTTCACGAACCTATAATTCACTCACATAATTCAAGATTTATCGCGGTATGAATACAGAACTCTCAGTATGAGTATAGGGGACAGAAATCAATGACCCTTGTTGGAGTTTTCCTGTATTTCACGAGCGCCTGCAGCTCTCGTGAAATACTACAAAAACGCCAACTAGGGTAGTTGATTTCTGTTCCCCGTACCCCACTTTCGCTGTGTTCTGTCTAGTTGAATAAGGCAAGTCATCTTTCCAATAAGCCGCAATACCTTCATTTTCTCTGGACTTCGGCGTCCTCCTTTTCACTGCGATGGCCTTCTCACTGTCGTCTTTGCACTTGGACCTTCTTCTTTTTATTCTACAAAACGCCAGAGGGACCCTTATATTTCTACACACAACAGTTACTTCTGTACTACCAACAAGAATTTTGTTAGCTTTTATACTACATACTAATTTGATTCTTTGGAATGTTCAAGCCACTGAAACACAAGGCAGCTATGGGGAATCAATGTGTTACACAAGTTTTTCGTACGTATTACCCGGTGCTTTCGGCAAGTCACTTCAAACTCATGTAACTTCCAAGCGCCTAGGGGGGTTTGATCATCCCCTACTAGGCAGGCCCTCAGGTGACAGATAGAGGACGGCCTGCTCGATTGGGCAGGTTTACTAATTTCTAATTGGCAGGTTTGCTCAATTGAGCTGGTTCGCTGCGAAATACACAAATACGCAGCCCCGGATCAAAATGATCAATCCTGCTAATACCATCTGGCAGGCACCTTGTTCTCCCGTGAGGTGCGTCCCGAAGGCTCCGGAAGAAGGAATCCTGGCAGTTGAGGACTCGGGCCCCGGTTAGGGCAGTCTCCGGGATGGAACCCTGGTCTCCATGTCGGAGATAATGTTCAACACACTGCTTTGGCCCCAATTTCGGGAGTAGAAGGATGGCCGGATGGTCCGTTCTGGCCAATCGGGAGCCCCCACCCCAAAAGTACTGGGTGTCACGTCGGGGGGCATTTGGTGGCCATTCAATCAATCATTTCTTTTATTCACATAACATAATTGCCATTGTGTACTGTTTTTAAACACGTCATATTTTAATAGCCACTTAGTTTTGCAGCGCTGTCTGTTTCGGTTATGCAACCTTTTATTACAGTGTTTTATACAGTGATTGATTGGATGGTCGCCATCTGAAGACCTGGCACTTCCACACACGGGCCAATCAGTCAGTGGTATGTCTCGGCATCAACACTGACTGAGTATACTGCCCCATACCAGGTATGTGGGAATACCGGCAACCCGGTGGATTCACTGCATGACAGTAACCCTACCCCTTGTTGGACTCCGTGGTGGGTGGGAGCCGGGGCAGTGAACGCCTTAAAAATAAAATATGGATTCCACAAATAAAAAACAAAAACGAGGTCGGGACTTACTTTCTACTGACTCGGATTCTGACTCAGATTTTGAACCTATGACACATACTTGGCCAAAATTCATTATAATGCATGCAGCTGACGAAAATAAAAGACTATCAGATATGAAGCCATTTCTAATAGAAAAATCAATTAAAGGGATTGCTGGAACAGTTAAAGACGCCAAGAAATTTAGATCTGGCGCTTTATTGATAGAATGTCGAAGGGAAGCGCAAGCGACAAATTTACTAAAAACACAAAAACTAGCAGATATTGAGGTGAATACTTTTCCACATAAAATATTAAACAGCAGCAGAGGTGTAATAAGAACCAGAGAATTAAATGGCATTGATGTAATGGAAATAAAAAAAAAATTAGAACCCCAAGGAGCGACTGATGTTAAAAATATACAGATTAGAAAGGATAACGCAATAATTAAAACAAATACTTACATTTTGACATTCACTTCTACTCAACCGCCAAAAGTTGGATATATGAACATCAAAGTGGATTTGTATATTCCAAATCCACTTCGATGCTTCAAATGTCAGAAATATGGACATGACAGAACAATTATAGAGGTCAACAAATATGTTTCCGATGTGGCCTGCAACATCAAGAGCCATGCAGCAATCCCATCAAGTGTGTTAACTGTCAGGGCAATCACATGTCATCGTCCAAAGATTGCCCTGTCTGGAAACGGGAGAAAACTATTCAAAAAGCCAAATGTGAAAAACAAATAAGTTTTAAAGAAGCCAGGGAAATCGTGTCATCAATGCCAGGTATGTGTGCATCATCACCATCATATGCCACAAAATTATCCCCAAAATTACCAACTCAATCAGTAGCATGCCAAACACAATACACATGGCTCAAAGGTACAATACCATCTTCAGTACTGCCATTTACAATAGATCAATCAAAACCACCATCCACTCAAAAGAATACAGCTGCTCAAACAACAGAAAAAATAACAACAGACAAAAAGGAACAACACCCTAAAAATCCGCCTCAAGCAGAACAAAATAAAGAACCAAAACATAAACCTGAAAAGAATAAGTCAAATAAACCAACTCAAGACATACAACATAGCTCTCAACAAAATCTGATTCAGAGCAGGAAACAGTCACAAGACAAGTATAAAGAAAAGGAAAAGCAGAAACTAAAATCCAATAGAATATCTAAACGTCTTCAAAATGTTGTCACAAGCAACATGTTTGAAGGCATTGAGGCAATGTCAGTTGATGAGTGCCTCGATGACATGTTCTCAAACAAACCACCCCTCATTTCGTCTCAGGGAAAATCCCCACGTAAAACATCACCTAGAAGAAACACTGGGGCAATTTCGCCCACACGTCCACCTTCTAATTCATCACTCAAACATGGATAATACATCCAAACAAAATATTATACAGTGGAATTGTCGAGGTTTTAGAGCGAATTTTAATGAACTAGGCCTTTTGAGCCAAAAGTATAAACCTGCTGCTTTTTGCCTGCAGGAAACTCTTTTAAAGAAACCCGAGTCTCAAGATCATTCAGTCTTTAAGCATTATACTTCGTATAATGGCTGGGCAGATGAAACTGATCTTCATATTCGTGGAACATCCGTCTTAGTTAGAAACGACATTATTCACAGTTTTGTATCTTTGCAATCAAATTTACAGGCTGTAGCGGTACGCCTAACTTTAGACAAGACAATTACATTATGTTCTGTATATGTTTCACCAAGTAAAACCCTACAACTGAATGATATTGAGCTGTTAGTCCAACAGCTCCCAACCCCATACATTTTGTTGGGTGATTTTAATGCACATAGCCCCCTTTGGGGTAATTCCTGCAGTCTAGAGGATGCAAAAGGTAAAACTGTAGAAGAGTTCATGACAAAATATGATCTGTGTTTGTTTAATGATGGTTCAGACACTTATCTGCACCCCGCATCTGGTTCGTATACGTCGATTGATCTTTCAATTGCCCTTCTACCTTCCTCGATTTTTCTTGGAAGGTAGAAGATGACTTGTGCGGGAGCGACCACTTTCCAATTGTGTTGGAAAGTGTAGTTCCGGCGGGCTATGAGAGAGTGCCCCAGTGGAACTTTAAAAAGGCTGACTGGGACACCTTTTCATCGCTTTGTTCTGTGCGCCTCACACGGGGGAAATTTCAAGATAGTGCTGACGAAATAGAACATTTTACAAACGAGCTGCTTGACATTGCAAACACAGTCATCCCTAAAACCTCGGCAAATCCGAAACGTTTCACCAAACCATGGTTTGATAATGAATGTAAACAGGCTATAAAGGAACGTAAAAAACTGAACGGGAATTCAACAAATCACCAACCACAAATAATCTGGACAAACTACGTATCAATCGGGCAAAAACAAGACGGCTTATCAAACAAAAAAAGAAAAGTTCTTGGGAAACTTATGTTTCTAAGATTAACCAGAAAACACCCATCACTAAGATTTGGAAAATGATTAAAAAGATTAAGGGAAAAGAAACAAAATCAACTGTACAACAGCTGAAGGAAAACAACACCCTAATTACATCAAAAAAGGAAATTTCAAATACATTGGCCTCCACATTTTCGAAACATTCGTCGTCGGAAAATTGTAATCCTGAGTTTGTCAAAATTAAAAAAACAGCACGAAAAACAAAAGATTAAATTTACATCCAATAACTTAGAGGATTACAATGAACCTTTCTCTATGGAAGAGTTGAGTAAATCTTTGCATAGAGCAAAAGATATTGCCACTGGTCCCGTTTACATACACTACAAAACTTTAAAACATTTGCCACATTCCTCACTGGAACTTTTATTGTCAATTTTTAATGACTTTTGGGTGACTGGCCAGTTTCCACCTTCCTGGCGAAATGCTACAATTATTCCCATTCCAAAGCCTGATAAAGATCACGGCAACCCAAGTAATTACAGGCCTATCGCTTTAACAAGTTGTCTGTGTAAAACCATGGAAAGGATGATCAATGATCGACTTGTCTGGTTTCTGTAATCGAACAATCTACTTGTGAATGTTCAGTGTGGTTTCAGAAACCAGAGAAGTACTGTGGATCATTTGATTAGACTAGAAACGTTCATAAGAAATTCCTTTGCCAGAAAAGAACATGTGGTCGCAATTTTCTTTGACCTAGAAAAGGCATATGACACAACGTGGACGTATGGGATTTTAAAAGATCTTTTTAACATGGGGTTGAGAGGGCGTATGCCTCTTTTTATTGAAAATTTTTTGAGGGACCGCCGGTTTCGGGTTCGTATCGGATCAACGTTATCCGATCCGCACGAACGGGATTTGGGGGTTCCTCAGGGTAGTATCTTATCTGTTACCCTTTTTTCGGTGAAAATTAATAGCATCATCGAGACAATTGAGAATATGGTAGATTCTTCGTTGTATGTAGATGATTTTTAATCTGCTACAGCAGCAAGAAAATGAATGCTATAGAGCGCAAACTGCAGCTGTGCTTAAACAGAATTCAAAAATGGGCCACAGAAAATGGTTTTAAATTTTCAAAGATGAAAACAAATTGTGTTCATTTTTGTAAGCTTCGGAAGCATCACCTCGATCCGGAGTTACAAATTGATGGGAGTCCTATTAAAGTTGTTAAGGAATTGAAATTCTTAGGTTTGTTGTTTGACAACAAACTGAATTTCACTTCCCGCATAAAACAACTAAAGGTTAAATGTAAGAGAGCTCTGAACCTACTGAAGGTCGTTGGTAGCACTGATTGGGGTGCTGACCAAAAAACCCTGCTCCATCTGTATAGATCACTTGTTCGATCAAACTTAGATTACGGTTCTATAGTTTACGATTCTGCAAGGAAGTCATGCCTAAAACCACTTGATGCCATTCACAATAGTGGTATTATAATTAGTCTAGGGGGTTTTCGAACATCCCCTATAGACTCGATGCTTGTTGAAGCAGAGGAGCCTTCTCTTGAGAAGCGCAGAATTAAATTGTCTCTCCAATATGTGTCTAAACTTTTGGCCAATCCTTCAAATCCTGATTATAATTGTATTTCAGAACCTCAAATGTTGACTTTTTTAACCGACATCAGAAATGTATTCCTCCATTGGGAATTAGAGTTAAACCCCACATGGAGTCTGCAAAAATTCATTCTGAATCTATAAAAGAAAACCGTAAATCACACACTCCTCCTTGGCATCTTAAAAAACCTACAGTTATTTTAGACCTTGCTTTTACCAAAAAATCTGATACCAATTCCTTGCAGTTCAAACAAAAATATGCCGAAATAAAGTCCAAGTATAGTACGTATACAAGGATCTATACAGATGGATCTAAAGATAGTGACAAAGTATCATCAGCTGCTGTTACTGGTGATCATATTACCTCAATCAGAATACCGAATCAGAGTTCTATTTTCACAGCTGAAGTTAAAGCTTTACAACTCGCGCTTGAACACATCGACAATGTCCAGGAAAAGAGGTCTTTACTTGCTTTACTCAACCCCAGGTTGAAGAACCCTCTCATCATGGAACTTCGTGAGAAGTTATCAACTCTCATGTCTGACCAATATGATATCGTGTTTTGCTGGTTACCCGGACATGTAGGTATCGCTGGTAACACCAGAGCAGACAGTGCAGCAAAACAGGCTTTAACAAAGCCTCTCACTGATTTTAAGATCCCTTTCAGTGATTTTAAGCCTCATATTAGTAGTTTCATCAAATCTATGTGGCAGGCGGAATGGGATGGGGCGACAAATAACAAGCTCCATCGCTTCCGACCAATCATTTTTGATCACTACCCATCCAGTAACCGTTGTAGAAAAGATCATGTTATTCTGACACGATGTCATATTGGTCACACACGACTTACCCATTCCTTTCTGTTAGAGGGTAATATGCGACCAGAATGTGTTCCATGTCAACAGGTGTTGTCAGTGGAGCACATTCTCTTAAATTGTACTGATTTTAATCTTGTTAGAGGGCAGTACTTCACAGTTGGATCCCTCAGAGATCTATTTTACAACACGAGCCCACACAAAATTGTATCATTTTTGAAAGTAATCAGCCTTTTTAACAAATTTTAAAATTGTTTTTATTCTTTTAATCTAGACTCATTAAGCTCAGTTCCTCAGGTTGATTTAGAAATAGACATCTTTCACTTATCTCATTGCTCATTATTTTTTAAATTATTCTTGTTTTTGAAATATCTATTGTGATTATCCTTTGTTTTTATTCAATTTTTTACTTCATAATATTGACGTTTTACTTTTCTCTGATTTCTCGCCACGATATAGCCTTAGCTGCTGATGTGGCGTTAAGCACCAATAAATAAATAAATAAATAACTTCCGAGCGAATTGTTTTGGCCAATTAAAGTCGAGAACAGAGTCAATGAGTGCATTGTCTTTTGAAGACGAAGGGGAACACATGATACAGCTGAAATGGGGAGTTACTGAAAAGATTTTTATGAATTTGTCGTGCGAATCATTTGGCAGATTGATACAGACATCATCCAATAATGTACGAAACGAACCGATGAGATGACAAGTACAGGGATAGAGAGGCACACGCCATTGACGAACATGCCCAAGGATTATAGAAAACGTGTTAGTTCTAATATTTATTGTTATCTTCCGACCAAGATACACGCAACCGTTAGAATAAGTACATATACTGTGGCATATTAAATGGCATGTCAGCTGTACCATCTAACCATAATACATTTTTCAAAATGAGTATTTCAGAAAATTACGCTACTGTTGAATATTTATTGTTACACCACGATTGATGTGTGTGTGTATTCAATTGTGCCGAGCCAGAACAAATCATCAATGTCAATGTCAGTAATGACAGTCACAGCACTGTCAGTGAATCTAACTCATTTAACCCTTTGAACACTGGTAGTATCTTCCACGTCAGTTCAATAGTAGCAGTTGGAAGTGCCCATATTCATTATTTGAGGGTTGAATAATTAATACTTTCACCGTGCAGTGCTCAAGCTGCACGTTGACAATATTGATTGGTCTACCGCACATATTTACTTAGCAGCTAGCATATTTGATGAAATTATGAAGTACCATGTTCCCAAGCCAGAAAAGCTGCATCTCGCGTTCAAAGGGTTAAGTATTGAAATTGTAAATACGTTAATTATTCATCACATATTTTAATACAAGTTTCTATCAACGTTAAAGCCCTGTTACTTTTGGGAAAATGTCTCAAAAGATATATTTCGGTAATTGTGTGCTATTTTATTCGGTTTTCAGGAACACGTTGACATTATGTTCTCCCGTGTTATTTCTCTAGAAGAATATTTCACCCCATTTCGCCACTTTATATTTGAGCAATGTTTAACGTTTTAAGGCCTGGGGACTCATTTTAACACTTCCAAAGGTTTGTTTCGTCTCTCATTTTATCATCAAAGCGGTTTCTTGATAGAGTGGGAGTTGTCCTTTTTATGAATTCCCAAACCGGTGTAAATTCCCACACACCCTGGAAAACACAAGGATAACTAATATCATCAACATTTCAGAAGACGTGGTAATTTGGCACGTCTTTTGAAAGACTAATGATTAGTTGCAACCATTCATAAAAATGCAATTCTGAGAAATACCAAATTAAGAGCTTTATGGTATTTGCCCAGGTAATAAGTTCCTCTAATCGCTCAAAAAAAATTATGGAATCCATTGTTTATTTCTTGTCTAAAGTTTTATCCCCTCGTGTCTCTTTTTCGTTTAGAAAGTAGTACTGCCGTTATATTCCCGCTGGATTAAGAGTATAACGATGCTTTAAAGCAAAATGTATATTGGAAGTCGTAGTGGGATAACCACGCCACATAATTCATTTCATCAAACTTAGAGCAACTGTTTGGTATTTGGTATTGTACTCACCTGAAAAATATAAAAATTCCAACTGCCGACACTGCTAGGATTGAGAGTACCACTGGTAGAACAATTGGTAACACATTGGTAGACTCTTGAACTGACAAAACAATAAGAGTACAATTATACTTCCTGTTATATCCTAAAGATCTGATTCGTCAATTGGCGTTCAATAATTTCCGTGAGTACGCTCTTTGAAATCAAACTTTCCTTTGCAACACGCATTAATGTTTCCCAATATTACCCGCCAACTACGAACATAACCGCACACATCACCATTTGTGACTTTCAATGAACACTAAGTATAATCAAAATAAAGATACACTGACCTTTGTTTTTTATGTCTTGAGAATTATGACCCTCAGAAAAAATAACAATCACGATGTTAATATGTTTTTTTGAGAGTGATAATCTATTATAACACACAGAAACAAACGTCAGTATGTTTATATTAGATAACAATTTCCTTCATCTTTATTTTGCTGTTGTTTTGAGCTGTGTTGTGAGAGGATATACTGAACACTTAGGTCCAATATCACGAAAGTAGAAAACGAGAGATTCGGTATAATGCTGATGGAAGACTTTAATGGGAACATTGGTGGTAAGGAAGAAGGCATACAGGGCGAGTATAAGACAGCCAACAGGGATGGAAGGAAGCTGCTGGGCGTCAGAAATAAGCTCGGTCTGGAGAATCTGAACAGGGATGCGAGGTATAAGGGGAAATGGACCGCGGAAAAGAACGATAGAAGAACGATAATCGACTATATTCTCACATATACTGATTTATAGACAAGGATTATAGAGGTAGATGTGCACAACGTGGATAAAAGGAGTTGGATAGCGATCACAACTTGTTTACAGTTACGATCAGAGAAAAAAACAGTAAGAAGCAAACAAAGTAGTTTACGGAGATTTGAGAACTCAGAAAGGAAGCTGACTAGAAGCAGTTTGAAGGAAAATTAAAAGCAAAGCTTGAAAATGTACACAGGGAGGCCAATGTCCCGGAAATGGCAGCTGTCAGATTTGCCAGCCTCACGGAGGTACGGAACGAAAGTATAGGAAAAATTAGAGTGCCAACTCTGGAACAGGGTGAATAACCAATTGAAAAAAGACAGAAAGCTCAAATGTGCTTCGTACAGGAGGAATAGAAAACTCAAGACGGTGGAATGTAACGAGAACAGGGTATCAAAATAGGTATACCAAAAAGCACGGAATAAAGGAAATAAGAATAAAGATAAAGATGATAATCAGAGGGTGCGGAACTACAATCTTATTAGGGTGATAAGAATGACAGGGGAGTCGGATTCGAACGTATTTGGAAATGGTTAACCCTTTACCCAACGAATCGGCCACATCCGCCCGCGTAATATGCAAATTCAGCAGCTGAAAAAATATTGTTCAAAAAATTTCAACAAAACCATATCATGTGACCCCTCATTGGAACGAGCTCGTCGAGCTCGTTCCAATAGGGGGTCACATGTTATGGTTTTGCTGAAATATTTTGAAAATTTTTTTTAAAAATGATATTTAAAATAATAAATTTTGATATCGTCTGCGTTGGGTAAAGGGTTAAATAAAAGAAACAAAGGAAGTAATACACAAAATTTTGAAGAAGAGGGCAGAAATACAGACGATCAAGACGAAATCGCACCAGAACTAGAAAAGAAAATGTTTATGGCGTTTCTGAATGTTAAAAGATAATATGATAGAGTGTGGAGGTAAGGCAGGAGACGAAAGCTTAAGGTCGTCGCCATGAGAGGCGAGTTTTTGGAATTGTGAAAGCATTATATAAAGATGTACAAAGTAAAGGTAGACTGTGTAACATAACAACAAGATGTGTGCCCTGGAGATAGGCCTAACACAGGGGTGTATCCTTTTGACAATTCTTTTTGCATTGAACATAAACGATTCAGGAGGCGATTTAGGAAGCGAAAGGGAGGGATAACAGTTGAGGACCTGAAGACCCCAGGGCTATTTGTCGTAAATGACATACAAGTGTCAGAAAGTAAAGGGGGTGGGGTAGAGGAAAATGCTGGAAATTATTGGGAGATATGGGAAAAACGGAGACTCGAGCAATATGAAAACAAAAGTAAAGTTATATCCATGGGACGTGAAATGGAACCTACTGGAAGGTGGAGAGAGGGTGAGGTCTGTATATCTGAAGGAAGCATCAAACGTCTTAGTGTGGGGGATCCAGGTGACTAGGAATAGTTGGGGTAAATATAAACATCACTGGAAGAGGCATCCACCGAAACCACACGAATAAACTAACTGTGAAGGGGAAGCGTATTCTTAAATGAAACTTCTAGAGAGAAACAACTTCAATAAGGCTTTCGTGGAGAAAAACAAAACATTTGGGAAATTGTGGCTATAGCTAGAATAACATATGGTACGGATGTGATACCTCTAAACTAAACGGCTGTAAAGAGCTTGAAGACTCTGCAGATCGATGGATAACAGGACAGAGTAATGTCCCGCAGCAGAACAAGCAATCAAGGGTGAGCTTGGATGGATGAGGATCAAGGACAGGATAGACTTTATGATACTCTGTGGTCTTACTTATTTGTTAAATCTCCCTGACACCCGCTGGGTAAACTAATGTTCTAAAATATTTAGAATTCAAATACAAAGACAGGGTGGATTGAGCAAGTCAGAGAGTTGATTAGCCCTTTACCCAACGAATCGGCCGCATCCGCCCGCGTAATATGCAAATTCAGCAGTTGAAAAAATATTATTTTTCAAAATATTTCAACAAAACCATATCATGTGACCCCTCGTTGGAACGAGCTCAGCGAGCTCGTTCCAACTAGGGGTCACATGATATGGTTTTGTTGAAATTTTTTGAAAAGTTTGAAAAAATTATATTTAAAATAATAAATTTTGATATCGTCTGCGTTGGGTAAAGGGTTAAGAACTATTCGGTGGAGATCTCTGACTTGGAAGTGAGGACAACTCAGAGTAAAAAGCCGCCAGAGAAAGAGTTATGGGGGTTTGTGACCGAAATTACAGACAGGGGTCATAACAAAGAGGCCTTTGGTGGTCTGGGTGATAAAGAGAAGCCGGGTTTTCAAAATACCTGCTTTTTAATGCATTAAATATATTTTATTTTTAAAAACGAGTCATGTGACATCTATTATTGTGAAAGAATATTTTATAAGAAATACTGAAAAATGAGAAATTAAAACTCATCGACATTGTGTTTTAGACTTCAATCAAACTTTCCCTGCATATGGTTAATAAGTGTATAAATGTTCTTAGAAAGTATGGTAAAGGTTGCGCATGAAAATACATTACAATAATGGAGTCACGAAACGCCTGAAAGCATTCTTCAATTCGAATGATGAAAACAAATTCTATTTTTTTTTACAATCTGGATGAGTAAAATCGCGTCCATTCAAGAGGGAGCTGTTTATGACAGCATGCCTCGCCATGTCACATGTTTTGATCAGACAACCTATGACAACAGTTTAAACTGGAGAAGCATGCTGTCATAGACAATTCCCTCTTAAAAGGACTAAAAGGTAACGGACATTGTTGAAGTAATTAGAAGACAACTGCATCCTGTATGGAAATCCTAATATCTTCCCAGCCGCTGTATCATTTTACAATCTGACAAACTCAAATTATTATCAAGTGAATATCTTTTTGTGCTCTATGTTCTTCCCAAAATAAACAAAAAATAAATAAATAAATAAATAAATAAATAAATAAATAAATAAATAAATAAATAAATAAATAAATAAATAAATAGACCCCACTGCAGAATTAGGTAAAATATCAGTGAACAAAATATCGTACCTTCACTTACAAAAGGATTACTTATCCCAATGAGGTATTTATTTTGGTTTAACATTAACCACTGTTTACTCTTTTTCAGAATTTTTCGGTGTTTGTGAAACATTTGCATTCATTTTCTGTGTGAAACGAAATCTCTACGCGCGGGATCTGTACATGCTATTGGGTTTGCGTATAAGGGACCAACATCGACACTCATTGACAGACACACAAGCGGACAGTGAAAGGGGGGGGGGGAGCGGTGTGATTGCCCCTCATTTGACCATCAATGGGATTTTTATTTTTATTTGTTTCACGATCCACGGAATACCAAAGAGATCGTGGTCTGTCTCATCCGTGCCCAGTAGCGCGATCGGTCTTTCAATCGCCGCTCCGTTTGGCAGCAGCCCCTCAAAGATAAATCACCCACATTCACTACCAGGTTTTCACAACAGGCTTGCCAGATCTTTGAAAATGTCCTGAGTGTGAACAAACTTCATACTTACTGTCGGACAAGCGAAATATATAAAGCAGAGTTTATGTAGCACGTTACTGTTGCTTATCCACATCCACTTTTGGCGAGACTGTATGTGTGTGTGTTTGTAGCTGTCCCAGAGTCGATGTTGGCGGAGTGTTCGCGAGTGCAATTTGATTTTACAGTGTGATTCTTACGAGTCAAGCGATGTACGGCCAAGCTACGAGCAACACCCAGCAGCCATGCTGGAATCTTGTCTGGGTGTGAGGGACGGCGAACAGAGTTTATGCATGTGTAAAAGAGATAACTGAAAATACTATTTGTTATCCTTGTGTTTTCCAGGCGGTATGGGAATTTACCCCGGTTTGGTAACTCATACACCCTTCGGCTTCGCCGAAGGGTGTATGAGTTCCCAAACCGGTGTAAATTCCCATACCCCCTGGAAAACACAAGGACAATGGATTTATTTCAGAGAATTGTGGTGTACTTAATACTTCAACCTACATTGAGGGCAAAAACTGACAGAAAATTTGTACTTTGCAAGTTTCTTAAATAAAACCAGACAAATATCAACTAAGTTGATAATTTAATAATACGCCTACAAAAACCCAAACAATTAAACCCGAAACTCCCCTTCCACTTAATGATTATGCAAGTCCTCCGTCGACGGCGTTTTCTAGTCCACCTCACATTGTGTTTCGACAAATAAACGTCCTGTCTTTTCCTCACTGTTTGAAAATGACCACCACCCTTTCAACTTTCTGCTCCTCCCATAAAGAAAATAATGCTTTCTGACGGTTATCGAAATAAATATTATTAGAAAATATTGTTTGTAAATTATAAAAGTACCATAAAACTTTTCACTCCACCAAATTCAATTTCAAGTTTAATTTTCGATTTTATAGTTTCAAACGTGGCTTCCACAACTAACAAAGAATGGAGACTCCTCCACTCCCTTCCCCATTTCCCCCTATCCCCATCTTAATAAAAAATCTTTTGTGATTTTAAAGCCTTTTTTAAATTTTATTATCAGGTTTATTTTTTTTTCATGGTTCTTTATATGTTGGTGAATACGTTGAAAGGCAATATGCATCTATATATCCAAACATCTGACGGATAACTTTATCAACATATAGGCTCGTAAGTTAATCCTCTTACGACCCGTATTCAAAGTAATGATTAAACTTTGTGTTTGACCATTGATACACAAACAATAGAGTCCAGGCACATTAGACATAAAAATGAGAAAGTAAGGAAAAAAATCGGAGAAAGCTGATTTTTTATATGTTTCCGGGACACACATTGCGGATAAAGTGTGAAAAGTCTCCGCGAATCCGAGTTGAGCTTTTTTAGTTATAGCGTTTTTTTGATGAAAAAAAAAATTAAAAAAAAAATTCGACCCAGCTCCATATTTCTCATTCTTATTCGCCTTAGTAGGGTGAGAATCATAAATATCGTGCTGAATTATATTGAGAATACATGTCCCCAACAGAAAATGCCAACTTTGTACCAATCCTCACACCCAATGGTGAAATATTCACGAAAATGTACAAAATTACGAAAAAAAAATTATTGTTTTCATACACACAACGGTACACAACGTCCATTAAATCAAATCTACGACTACTTTGGGAGTTAACTTATATATCAAAAATTGCAGAAAAGCAGTGGCTTTATAATGATATATAACAATAATCATTTATTCCATAATGAACTGGTGAAAAGTGTGAAATATTAACCATACCCCCTAAACTCAAATTCAAACGGCATCGACTTTTCTCATTCAAATACCGTATTATAGCATCATTGTTTCAATTTCCATGTTCGATTAAATCACATAATGTGGTGTTCGCCTACACTCAAGATGCATTGGCATGTAATATGTTCACGCCTTTGATGTGTACTCATAAACAAATTTGTATTGTACAGACAACGCTCTTTAATTTGATGCAAAATAGCCTTGAACGACTTTCATCAGGAAACGCTGTTTAATTCCGCATTCCAGGTCTGTCCATTGCACAATTTGCTCTGTTCAGTATTGGACACTCCGCATTTGATGCCTAGATATTGAAACCAATGATCCCTTGATAGATATATATGTAATTTTGCCTGTTGTTGATTATTAGAGTCTTGTGTTATTTGTAGAACTGATCAGTTATGTTCTTGACATATCACTTAGCGTTACCTGTTGATACCTTACGGTGACAACGAAGCAGGTCCGCACATTGATATCTGTTCTGTGGTATTGTACTTGAGTTTATTGTGTCTATCATCTTTTTTCTGTTGTGACTTTGGCAATGGATAAATGTATCAAATGTAACGATGAGTTGACCGGCTCGTCCGGAATAACTACACTTGGTGAGCGGGGTATAGAAAAGTTGGTTGCTGTAAGCGTCGAACTTGGCGATAATCTTTTTGCCGGTTCGAAGAAACCCACAGTTGGTGAGAAAATTCACAAATTCTGCTACAAGAATTATACACGGGGAAGTTCTGTAAGAAAAAGTAAGAGAATGTCTCTAGATGCAGCTGAATCTGACGAAGCTGGTCCATCTATGACAAAAAAATTGCGCTCTGATCAAGATGCTTTCAATTTTAAACTCCATTGTCTGTTCTGTGGAGAATCCGCCGACAAACAAACTCATATACCCGTTCAACGTAGAAGAGAAGTCCACACCGTTGAAACAATGACTTTTGTTGATAGTATCAGAACCCGTTGTTTGAAACGTAGTGATGAATGGGGTGAGTCTGTACTTAATCGGATCGGTCGTGCTATCGATCTAGTGGCCGAGGAAGGTCGGTATCACCATGATTGCTGGACAGGATTTGTCAGAGATAAGCCTGAGCGAACTCTTTCACGGGGTAGGCCTGTTGCAGACAAGAAAGCACTTGCATTCCATGAATTGTGTACCTTTATGGAGAACAGCGATGAGTGTCAGTTTTCCTTGAGCGAATTGGCAGAGACGTTTGAATCGTATCTTGGTGACGAAGTCGGTTACACAATTAAACATCTTAAAACCAAACTGCTTGAGCATTTCGGTAGTAGAATCTCTATTACAACACTGAGGTCCCTAAAAAATGTTGTCACATTCAGAGATTCATCAGACAAAATACTATATGATTCGTGGTACTCAGACAAATGTACCAATGAAACTGATGAACGTATGCGCATCGTCAAGAAAGCATCGGCTATAGTCCGCGATGATATTCGGTCAGCCATTTACGAGGGTGACGTTTATCCCAAACCCGATTCGTTATCTGTATCTAGTGATCTACTACCCGATACATTCCAAACCTTGTTACAAGGGATTGTTGCTCCGTCGCAGCGTGGGCAAAACATCCAAGCCAACCAGAGACGCGTGACAGCCATAGGTCAGTCCCTAATAAGTTCTTGTCGGCCCCGTTCATTCTTGTCACCAGTATTATTGTCGGTAGCAGTTTACATACATAGGAAATTCGCATCTCGGGAATTGATCGACATTCTGAATGGACTAATGTTCTCTTCTAGCTACCGGGAAGTTCAACAATACGTTCATTCTGTCATGATAAGCAAAGGTCCGTCGCCTAGACTTGCGAACTTCACACAATTCTTTTTCGATAACGCCGATTGTAATGTGCGCACGCTAGATGGCAAGAATACTTTCCATAGTATGGGAGGCATCGCCTGTATAACTCCAAGCAGAGATCACACAGAAGAGTCTCCGATAAAACGACTAACTGGTGATCATTCGAATATTGGCTCTGGTGAATTCGGGTACATCCCTTTGAAAGGTTACAGTAAACCAAGCAAATCGGGTCTTGACGAAATTGTGATGAAGGATTTATCAACTTTGGGTGAATCTGATCCGAAAAATTTGAAACTCGCAAAAACAGTCGACAGTCTTTGGTCTTTGACGCATGTACTGAGAGTACCTTGCCCATTTTGGGCTGGATATATGCACATTGTCACATCATCAGATGATTATGAAACAAGTGATGTCGAGATACTTCCCTTCTCCTGATCTTATACGGGAGTAAAACTGTTTCCTCTCTCGACCAATATAGATATGTCACTTACAAGCGTTATGTAGCAAAATCTAAACTGAATAAACCCAATCGACCTAGCCTCACCCCCGCCAAGCAGCGATGCTGCACAACAACATGTCTACAGATGTTGTCTCCAGGTCCAACAATGGCTGGGCACTTCGCTTCCTCCGACGGATTGGGGGTGGTCGCTAGACAATGGACTTCTTGTACCGACTGCAGCCACAAAGCCATGTGCCCCCGATAACCTACTGAATCTGATCAGTTGTGGTTGCAAGAGTGCTTGTACAAAAAGGTGTGGGTGTAAGAAGGCAGGACTCTCTTGCTCAGGTTTGTGTAATTGCAGTTCGGATTCTTGTAACAACCACAGAAACACTGTCCTGTCGGAAATTTCTGAGTTCGATGAATAATATGTATATAGGTCATGTCATTTCTGTATATAGCGTTGATAGTAGTCAATGTAACTTAATCCATGTTGATTGATTTGTACATTCTGTAAATATTATTTATTGATTTTTGTACATTCTGTAAATATTATTTATTGATCTAATGCTGCCAGACACAGACGTGTCTGTTCGGTCCCAAGCCCGAAAATAGTTGAGTTCTCATGCTGACGAATTTTATGCCAAAAGGGGAACTCGGCCAGAAGCAGAGGGGGTCTTCCATAATGTCTATTTTGTAAGCAATGATAAAAGTCTTCAAATGGTGGTGGAATTTTTATCGTCTGTCCAACTAACATCCCGTTCTGTACTACGACCCTTTGGGCAAATCCGTTAGGAAAATCGTCATTTTTTGCGTAAATCCGATACTTTTTTGTGAATTTTCAATAATTTTTCGCAGAAATTGTCACAGAATGCACATTTTTCTCTAGGTAAATGTATATTAGACATTATGTAGCTCGAAATACGCGTAAACAAAAAATACAGTTGGATCAATTCGAGGTTACAAAGTTCGTGCGATTTTTTAAAATTTTTTTCAAACGCGTTTTCGAAAAAAGGCTGTAGAAAAAAAGCTCAACTGGGATTTTAGGGGACTTTTGTCTAATCGTTCAGTGACATGTACTCGACATTCCCTGAAAAAAAATCAGCTTTCTCCGATTTTTTTCCCTAGTGAAACCTAATGTTCTTGGGCTAATAAAGCGGTTACCCAAACAGATAAAGGAATAATCTACCTTACAAGTTTGCACTAAAAAAGTCAGCGAAAATTTGTGCAGCCATTATTGACAAAATTACCCTCACTGTGGTAGTTACTTGGCACTGTGCAGTGGTTCCTACTGGCACGACGGCAAGGTTGTATGCTATACCTCCAAATTCTGCACATTCAATGGATATCTAATAGACTTTAGCAAAAACAATAATTTATTGTCATTTATTACTTTCCAAAGTGTGATTTACTAGGATTTCCGGGTTTGATTATAAACGATAACTTCACAAGTGAATTATGCAATCAACAATTGTGCAATGTATACGTGCGCGCAAATGAAGACGCTTTGCCGTGGGTGTTATGGGGACTTCGTTGTTTTGTTTTTTTAACCTTTTACCTAACATGAAAAGCAGACGACACTTGCAAAAAAAAATTCTTGAATAACTGTTATTTTCATTTTTTATCTCACAAACATAGGTTACGACCCCTCATTGGAACGAGCTCGTTCCATTGAGGGGTCATAACCTATGTTTTAGAGACAAAAACTGAAAAAAATAATGAAAATTAATTGGCGAGTTTTGAGAATAGTGCTGGCCGTTTTTGGCCATTACGTTAGGTAAAGGGATAAATACTATAATTATCGTTAATAATGAAAAGTAATAAAACGAGTAATCGCTTCACCGGTCTGGTTACGTGAAATAATTCATTCGAGGCGAGGGACTATATTGTAAAACACTCGTGCGCATTCGCACACTCGTGTTTGCATAACGTCCCTCACCTCTCATGAATTATTTCACGTAACCAGTCCGATGAAGTGATTACTCTCTATATAGTTTTTATTTCACACATTTTACACAACAATTTTTCATTTCCAATACATTGTTCAGTGGAAGTAATGTCCACACATGCGGCTACAAGGTAATAAAGAGAGGGCGCGGTGGCTCAGTAGTAGGACATTGGACTTCACGGTTCTTCACGGCTCGTTGGGGAGAGGAATCCTATTTTACGACCTCTAGTGTTTGTGTCAAATCACGGAATCCCATTTCATTGAATCGGATAAGAATCCCACTTACGGAATCCCATTTTATGGGATGTCTGTGGTTGCAGAATCCCTTTTTCGTCATATGAGGGTATGAGGGGTTGTTTGTGCGGGTTTGTGAGGGTGTGAGCGGTTGTTTGTGAGGGTTTGTGAGGGTGTCTTGTGTATGTTGTTTCTATCTTTTTCATGTTCTACATGAATTCTATTTTTCTTTTTGGAAGACTGTGGTAGTTACTTGTCGTCGCGCAGTGGTTGTTTGCTGGCAAGGATGTATGCAACACCCTAAATTCTTCATATCCAATACATATCTAATAGTCTTTAACAAAAACAATAATTTATTGACATATATTTTTATTTCACACATTTTACTTTACAATTTTTCATTTTCAGTACAGTGTTCATTTTTCGTTGATTGGAACTCTATGTCCTTACTCTGAGCATCTATTTATTGATGGTTCAAACAGAGCTATCTGCCGTACTCTCCATTCTGCTCAGTTAACTTTGTTCCTTTTGACTCATGTACTTCGCTTCAATCTGGGTTGTGTGTGATCTTCGTTCTGTTCACTCCACCTCGAGCTTGTCTGTATCTGTTCTTTTTCATTCTGTTCCATCTTCTTCACTCTCTCCATTGTCATTTTAGTTGTTCTATATCATGACCGTTAATGGTTGTGAAGTTTTCATGTAGAATTCTCTGTATCTTTATAAGATCTGGTTGTACTGAAGAACCTTCTCGTCCTTGTTAAAGATTCGGGATTGTATGATCTGTGCCAACTTTCTATCCAGGTCCATTACGGCAAGCTCGTTTAGGTCTCTGTTTCGTGCATGTTGTCGTTCTTATAAACTTTCCAAAAGGGTTGGTTCAACCAAGACGTATTTTTTCCTTCTTTCTTCAGCGTCACTTGAACACAGTGGTGTGATGTTTTTTCTTCCAGTGTTCGATTATGCGGGTTGGGTGTTTCCACCAGTTCTTTACTCTCTATTAGGCGCATTGGTATCCGCGGGTTTCTGTTTGGTTCACGGTTATTTACCTAGTACGTTTGTGGTAGTTTCACCGGGTTCAAGTCGGCTATCTTCGGGTCTCTTCTGTATGATTGTTGTAGTTTTCTTGGTGAGTGGTGCAACTGATGTCTTCTTCGGTTGGTTGTTTCCGGATTTATGGGTAGTCTTCTTATGCCGATAAAGAATGCATTTCTTTATGAAAATTTTCTGTCACTCGTTGCTGGTGTGGTGTTGAGCCATCGCTGGTCAAACGTGAATTGATAAAGTTAGGGAGAGGAGTGTTTATGTCAAATCGCGGAATCCCATTTTATGGAGTCGGATAAGAATCCCACTTACGGAATCCTACTTAAGGAATCCCATTTTAGGATACGTTTATGGTTACATAATCCCTTTTTCGTCGCATGAGGGTGTGAGGGAAGAATATACCATAGTGGATTGATCTGAGGGAACCGGCGGTTTTGTGCCTACCAGTTTCGACTGTCAATCTCTGGGCGCTAATTCTGTTTGATGAAGGTCTGTTGAATGGCGCTGTTCTTTTCAGCTGTGAGATAATCTTCTGACAGGGAACTTTTGATATTACTGTAGAACGAAAATTTAGATGAATTTGCCAAATTAGTGTACCACCAGTCTGAATAGTTTTCTTGTAATTTCTTTTGACAGGGAGAATAATAATTTCCTTATGTTGAACGTATATTTATTTGACCGCATATGCTCAAAATGCAGATGATGAAAAAATATTCTCAGTAGCTTTTAATCAGGTAGATGATCCTCCAAGTACGCCACCTATGGTAAGTGTGCGGGGGTATTAAGTTACGCCGGGACGATGTGGGATTTTCAAATCCCTTGCGACCCAGTTAACCTTATTTTATTAAACTTGGATCACACAGGCCTAGCTTTCCTATTGCCTCAAATGGGGTCTGGTCAAACACAAAGTGTACTCATTACTTTTAATACCGGTCGTAAGAGGATTAACTTACCTGCCTATCTGTTGATAAAGTTATCCGTCACATGTTTGGATATATAGAAGCATACTGCCTTTCAACGTATTCATCAACATATAAAGAACCACGATAAAAAACAATTATACTTGATAATTGAATTTAACCTTTTACCCAACGTAATGTGAAAAACCGGCCAGCGCTATTCTCGAAAATCGCCAATTAATTTTCATTATTGTTTCATTTTTTTGTCTCAAAAACCTAGGTTATTACCCCTCGTTGGAACGAGCTCGACGAGCTCGGTGTTCCAATGAGGGGTCCAATGAGCTTGTTTCAATGAGGGGTCATAACCTATGTTTTTGAGGCAAAAAATTAAAAAAGTAGTTATTCAAGAATCTTTTTTGCAAATGTCGTCTGCTTTTCAAGTTAGGTAAAAGGTTAAAAACGGCTTTAAAATCACAAAAATGTTATTTAGATGGGGTGAGGGCGGAAATTGGGGGTTTGGGGTTTGGAGGAGTCTCCATTCTTTGTAAGTTGGGGGAAGCAATGTTGGAAATTTTTAAAATAAAAAATTACACTTGAAATTGAAATTGAAATTGAAAATGGTGGAGACTGGTGCTTGGTGGTACTTTTGTAATTTACAAACAATAATTTTTATTAATGTTTATTTCAGTAAAACACCGAGAAAGTGTTATTTTCTCTATGGCAGAATTAGAAAGTTGAAAGGGTAGGGGTTAATTTCAAACCCTGAAGAAACGACAGAACGTTTATTTCCTGAAAACAATGTGAGGTGGACAAGAAGGCGGTATACGAAGGACTCGCATAATCATTAAGTGGGAGTTTAGGTTCGGGTTTAATTATTTATTTTAAAGCGTATACTTAAAGTATCTACTGAGTGGCAGAGCACGAACAGAACAACTTGTGTTAAGGGGTTCATTTATTTTTTGGCTGAAAGGGAGCGGTGAGGTAATGTTTTCTTAAATGTTATAGTTACCACCATGCATCATATTAACTTGGTAATGGAGTCAAAACATGGCTGCCACGCATGGATAATAACATTGTTTTGATCACGACAGTACCCATCAAGCATCATATTACCTAAGGAATGACGTCACCAAATGGCTTCCAGGCATGTATAGTAGTTTTGTTTTCATCACGTGAGCACCCATTATATATCATATTGAAGTAATTAAACTGGAAATTTAAATTAAAAAGTAGGCTTTAAAATCAGAAAAGACTCTTATTTTGATGGGGTGGGGTTGGTGAGGGATTAGAGGGAGTCTCAGTTCTTTGTTCGTTGGAGGAAGCATTATGGAGATTATAAAATCAAAAATTAAACTTGAAATTGAAACTATTTGATCACGTGATTACCCATCATGCATCACATTGCCAGGAGATTGTCGTCAGTAGGTAATAAAGGCCGTTTCAGTATCACTTTGACCATGTACCGTACACGTACACGATGTGTTTACCATCGTAGGATTCAGTGTTAAATCGCCGATACGTTCGCAAAAAATGTCATTTTTTCATAGTGATCCAGAATCGGCTATTATTTTGAGACTCCTAGATCGCACTTTTAACGTTTTTTTTTTTTTTTTACTTGAAATTTTTGTCGACGTACCCATCGCGGATTAGACCATCGATCTATCGTGGGTGAACGCGAGCAAAAAACGTGTTGCCGTTTCTGTGTCATCATCAAAAAGTGGTTTGCCGATTCTGTCTCACCCGTGTCTGTACACGATTTTAACACTGAATCCCTATGGAGGCGTACACGGAAACCCATTTGTGGATCTACAACAGAAATCGACTTATGTACGACACGTGGAAAGAGGAGCTACTGAACCGGCAAACCCACTGCCACGATGAGAGTAAAAACTAACACTCATGTTTTTTGTTCTGGCGTGAATGAAGGTTTTCGTTTAAAAGAGTCGACTATAAACATGAATGTCAGTTTTTGTTTCTGGCGTGAATGAAAGGTTTTCGTTCAAAAGAGTCGACTATAAAGATGAGTGTCAGTTTTTGTTTTTGGTGTGAATGGAAGGTTTTCGTTCAAAAGAGTCGACTATAAAGATGAGTGTCAGTTTTTGTTTCTGGTGTGTGAATGAAAGGTTTTCCTTCAAAAGAGTCGACTATAAAAATGAGTGTCAGTTTTTGTTTTTGGTGTGAATGAAAGGTTTTCGTTCAAAAGAGTTGACTATAAAGATGAGCGTCAGTTTTTGTTTCTGGCGTGAATGAAAGGTTTTCGTTCAAAAGAGTCGACTATAAATATGAGTGTCAGTTTTTTGTTTCTAGCGTGAATGAAGGTTTTCGTTCAAAAGAGTCGACTATAAATATGAGTGTCAGTTTTTTTGTTTCTGGTGTGAATGAAAGGTTTTCGTTCAAAAGAGTCGACTATAAAGATGAGTGTTAGTTTTTGTTTCTGGCGTGAATGAAAGGTTTTCGTTCAAAAGAGTCGACTATAAAGATGAGTGTCAGTTTTCGTTTTTGGTGTGAATGAAAGGGTTTCGTTCAAAAGAGTCGACTATAAAGATGAGTGTCAGTTTTTGTTTCTGGTGTGTGAATGAAAGGTTTTCGTTCAAAAGAGTCGACTATAAAGATGAGTGTCAGTTTTCGTTTTTGGTGTGAATGAAAGGGTTTCGTTCAAAAGAGTCGACTATAAAGATAAGTGTCAGTTTTTGTTTCTGGTGTGTGAATGAAAGGTTTTCGTTCAAAAGAGTCGACTATAAAGATGAGTGACAGTTTTTGTTTCTGGCGCGAATGAAAGGTTTTCGTTCAAAAGAGTCGACTATAAAGATGAGTGACAGTTTTCGTTTTTGGTGTGAATGAAAGGTTTTCGTTCAAAAGAGTCGACTATAAAGATGAGTGTTAGTTTTTGTTTCTGGCGTGAATGAAAGGTTTTCGTTCAAAAGAGTCGACTATAAAGATGAGTGTCAGTTTTCGTTTTTGGTGTGAATGAAAGGGTTTCGTTCAAAAGAGTCGACTATAAAGATGAGTGTCAGTTTTTGTTTCTGGTGTGTGAATGAAAGGTTTTCGTTCAAAAGAGTCGACTATAAACATGAGTGTCAGTTTTTGTTTTTGGTGTTGTGAAGTAAATTTTAATAAAACACTTTACAGAATGTTTCATCAAATAAAAAAATAGTTCGTAATTGACACTCATGTTTTTGTTGTGGTGTGAATGAAGGTTTTTCGTTTTAATGGATCGTTTTAATAATAGATAATAAAACGCATTTTTTCCACTCAATTAGGTTTGAGTGGTAAATTTTTAATATATTCGTGATAATATTCGGAGGTGTGAATGAAATCCTTTTAACGTTAAATTAGAAACCGGTTTCTTTATGTGCTAAAATCTTTTAACCTTTTCAAAGTTTTCACAATTCAACATTGAGTGAATGGTTTGAGATATGAATGAAATTCCTTTTAACAAACGTAAATTATTCTCAAATGCGTTAAATCAGAAACCGGTTTGTCATGTGCTTAAACTTTCAAACTTTTCAAGTTTTTCCAGTTCAACACTGAGCTGAGATATGATTTTTTTTAGTTATTATATTAAAGACAGAAGATTTTTATTTACTTAAAACATAAAAAAATAATTATACATTTAATTTTGAAAATAATAAATAACTCACATTAGCATACTCAAAGGAACATTAATAATTTAAAAACGAAAAATGTTTTTACAGATGGATGCTAAACGTCGAGATCAAATTTTAAACGAATATGAACGTGCCAAGAAGAGCATTCAATCGGCTGACAGAAGCAGACGTCTCAGATAGATGGAACTCTGACGCGAAACCACAAAAATATTTAAACCCATGACGGATGTTCAAGAGCGAAGCAAGAAGGAGATAGTTGAAGAATTGAGACCCATAAAAGAGGGTTTTTTGAGAATGGGTTCGTTGCCCAGTAGTTTTACGAAACAGTTTTCCTTTCAATCTACACCGGATTACGTTCCCACAGGGATTCAAACCGACGTGAGCGACGATACAGCTTCGACTATCACCACTGATAGCGTCGCGTCGTCCGAGGATGGCGGTAAGAGAGATCTGTTGTATGGAATTTATAAGGATTCTGAGGGCAGAACTTTTGTAGGCGACACAGAAGTGGAAATGGATGATGAAGATTTAATTGTCGGTTCGAATAAGTATAAAATAACTGATGGACTGCGCAAATTGCTCCTTTTCGACAAGCCTGGAGATTACACGGAACAGGATTTTGACAATTACGGCGACATTCTGGTTCAGACCCACGCCATGCTGAGAAATAACGATGCCAGAGAGACTAGACCCAAAGCCAACAGAGGTTACAAGTGGACGAAAGTGGTGAAACCCATATGGGATATGAATAAGAAGTTCGTCGAATCGGTGACTGATAAAGGGGTGAAAACCACTTTTCTTCCGAGCGATTCTGACGCACTGTCTCAGAGATTGAGATTGTTGATGGCGAGTAGACGCGCTGGTAACACAGGATTACATAATGAGATAGTTAGCATATGTGACGAATTGTTAAGACAGAAGGTTTTGAATAAAAACCATTATAAAAGGCTGATGAACGAATTGAAGGATTGATGTATATAATAAGTAGAGAGAAACAAACAAACAAACACAAATATATAAAATAATAGAAACAGTAAATTTTTACACTAGAATAATAAAAGTATTTAAACAACAAACGATTTTACCAGTGAAAAAACAAAATATATTATAAAATAAAAATATGTTGGTGATAAAGAACAGGGGATACGTCAGAACTTACGTTCAAGGCGGTTCTGGCATCGTCGATTCTATAATGCGAGCGTTCACGAGCGATGCGGGTAGAAAACTCGCATCGACCGCGTTTGAGGTTGGTAAGAAGACGGCTTTGGATGCTGGTAAGAAAGCCGCTTCCGAAGCCAGTGGTAGGATAGCTTCTGTGGTAAGAGGGCAGCCGACGCGTTGATCGACAAGTTGATCAGTCCACCGGCGAAGCGAGCTGCGTTAGAGCGAACGCCGAAAAGTTGGAAAGATTTTAAGGATGCTGTGGTACCCCATACAAGATTTAGCCAAAATGACGAGTGGATCCAGATTGAAGAGAACTCGCGACGGTGTAATATAAATAAATAATAATATTGAAACAACTGAGTTTGAAAAAAACATAAAAAAATTGTGTTTGAAAGAATCTAAAATAACAAAAAAAATAAAATAAAACAAAGATGAACATTAAAGATATGTCTTGGAACGACGCCGCGACCAAGAGGTCGAATAACGAGTTCTTTCCCAAAAGCATAAGAGGCTTGATAGTGGGAAAATCGAATTGTGGAAAGACCAATCTGTTGATGAATCTGTTGTCCCGACCCGACTGGTTGGATTACGACAGATTGTTTGTGTTTGGCAAGAGCTTGTTTCAACCCGAATACAGATTGCTTCGAGAGTGCATGGATCATAGATTGCCCAAGGACGTCATAGCCAGAATCGTTGACAGTAGGGAGGAATTCGACAAAAGTGAAGCTCCTCTTTCGACCATTTTGGACGGTGCGGCGATGGAATTGATGAAGAGAAATGCATCTTCGAACGTCGAGTGTCGATTTTATGAGAATGCTAGCGACGTTCCGGATCCTAGAGAATTGAAATCGGAAGATAAGAATCTCATGATTTTCGACGATCTGCTTTTGGAGAGACAGAACCGATGCGAATCGTATTACGTTAGGGGTCGACACAGCAATGTGGACTTTTTCTACCTGTCGCAGAATTATTTTCGATTGCCCAGACAGACGATAAGGGAGAACGCTAATTTTCTATGCCTCTTTCGCCAAGATCTCAAGAATGTCAATCACATCTACGGCGATCACGTCGCAAACGACATGAGCGTGGCGGAATTCAGGAGATTCTGCAAGAGGGTTTGGGATGGAGAACTTTACAATTTCGTCGTGATCGATTTGACTAGCGAATTTAATCGCGGAAAATATCGGTGCGTATTCGACAAGTTTTATGTTTCTGATGATAATAAGATAGAGCATGAAAATAAAAAAAATTAGAAAATAATAAATCTTCAAATAATTAGTTTTGAAAAAATAAAAATAAAATTAAAATATAATGTTCGAACAAGTAGAATTGTTAGAACGGATAGCTGAGAATACGGCTGCAAAACAATCCATTCAAATCGTGGTGAGTGACGATTCGACTTGATTCGCGACTCGATTCGGACCTTCCATCGAACTGAATAGAGAGAAAAGATACGAGATGGCGTTGGTGAATCTGGAGACTTATTATTCCTTTCCCAACGTCACCGAAAAGAATAACTCATTCAAGTATTCAGACTGAGTGGATTGGTTGGAGATTCGAATTCCCAAAGGAAGTTACGACATAGACGATTTGAACAATTACATTCAGACGCGAATGAAGACGGATGGAAAGGGAAGTAACAAGATCAGACTCGCTCCCAATCCTAATACCTTACAGACGATGCTGGATTTGGAAGATACTTTTCGAGTGGATTTCAACACGGACGATTCTATAGGCAAGATGTTAGGATTCGATCGAAAGATGTATCGAGACCACGCGGCATCTGAAAATACGGTCGACATTCTCGCAGTCAATAGCATTTTGGTGAACGTGGATGTGATTGCTGGAAGCTACGTGAATGGTAGCGCTCAACGGACGATCTATTCCTTCTTTCTAAACGTGTCGCCGGGTTATAAGATCGTGGAGCGACCTCGAAATTTAGTTTATCTACCAGTGATTTTAGACACGTTGTATAGTCTCAAAACCACGTTGACGGATCAAAATGGTGAACTGTTAGATCTTCGCGGAGAGAGGGTGACGATACGATTTCACATAAGAGAAATATAAAAGCAAAAAAAAAAAATATTGTGTATATATATATAAATAACAAAAAGAAAATAATCGCAATATTAATTTTACAAAAATTATTTAATACATATAATTATCATTAAAACAAGAAAACAATTGAAGAAAATATATTTTAAAAAAAGAATTATGACAGAATACGTGATTAAAAACGTGAACATATCCGCAGGACAGAGGAAGAAACTTAAGAGAGCATTAACAACTCGAGGCGAGGCGGTGAGATTCAAATTCACTCACGAAGATCTGACGAGAGGCGGTCAGGATTCGATCGCCTGGACCAGAAGTCAAATCAAAAGGATGGAGAAAGCGATTCGTGATGGAAGAGGGTTGATGGTGAGATTGAGTCCCGCTCAATTAAGATACAATTTGAGAATGAAAGGTGGTTTCCTACCGCTATTGGCAGGAATCGCCGCAAAAGCATTACCCTTCGCCGCAAAAGCATTACCCATTCTCGGAAAGACTCTCGGCGTCGGAGCTCTCACGGGACTCGCGAGTTCGGCAGTTGAGAAATTAATGGGTGGCAGCGGACTGTTTTTGAAGAAGGGAGGAGCCGTGTGTCGCGTCCACGTAGACGACAGCGGTAAAGGATTGTATCTAGAACCCGTTAGAGGTGACAACTCTTTGAGTGGAAACGGTCTTTATCTGAAGAGTGGACGGAACGTTGAGCGACTCGGCAAGGGTTTGTTGTTTGGTGAGAATTCGCCATTTAAGAATATACCGATTTTGAATATGTTATTATAATATAAAAAAATTATATAATTATATAAAATATAAATCATAGAAAGTATAAAATAATATATAAAATGGATAAAAAGGTGGAAAAACAATTAGACGCTAAGGATGAATATCATAAGATAGTGTGGGAAACAGATGTGGAAAAACAATTAGACGCTAATGATGGGTATCTTAGGAAAGAACTGATAAAAGAGTTAAATAAAGATCGGGATAGATGGTTGAAATTGAAAAGAATGAGACGCTTTCCGCCGTCCCCACTACCTTCTGAAGAGAATGGTAATGATGCGAGTGTTACCGAGAGATGCACACCATTCGTTCATAATTATGATTCGGATAAACAAATGTGTTGTTATAAAAACGTAGCATATCACAAAAAAAAAGAAAAAAAGAAAAGAAGATCGACGCTGAAATTCAAGAAAAAAGGAAACGTTATTATAATATATGGGTAATAGTGAAGAAGGAAAACAAAAAAACAAAAAAAAAGTAATGAGATCTAAAGATGATCTCATCATTACTTTTTTTTTCCTTCTTCTTCGCCAAAAATCAATTTCTCTATTGTTTATATTTCCAAGTCCATTATTAACATGTTGACACTCGTTTCTTCTCCTTTTTCGAAAATGTGTTGCATGTTTATCTTTACTTTTTTGAGTTTTTTTACATCGGTGAACTCGCTCTTACCACCCGATTTGTTCACGAGTTCGAGAGAGATATTTGGATATATGTAACTTCCATAGAACAACATCAAATCATCCTTGTCGAATTCTCGATCTTTGGCGATGACGATTTTCTGTAGATAGCTTTGGTACTCGTAAAACAAATCGAGCGTGGCTTCGTCCAATTTCAAAGGCATGTGATATTTGTCATGTTTGTGCTCTAAGCCCTTCGTCTCGACCTCGTTCAGTTTGATGGGATCGTGTTGTTGTAATCTATAGATTTTAAAACCGAATTTCTTACATGTTTCGACTCGTTTCAATTTCAATTCGCATCTTTTAGGTGTTGTTGTCATGATCGATTATTTGTTTTTTTTTGTTTTATGAATTCTTGCAAATAATGTATATTTTAAATTTTGTATTTAAATAATAATTTGTTAAAAAAGTTGTTTTTTTTTGTTCTTTAAATATATATAAAAAAAAAGTTTTTTAATTTTCTTTAATGAGAAAATTTTTTTTTGTAAAAGTTTTTTTTCTCTTTATATATATAAATAAAAAGTTAAATTTAACATCTCAATTTTAAAACTTTTTAACAAATTATCATTAAATACAAAATTCGAAAAAAATATTCTTACAAACCCAATTTTGAGGTAAAAACAATGATCAAGTCTGAACATCCGAATTATAGTTTAGAACGTGCAAGACTTCAAACGTTTAAAAATTGGCCTTCGCATCTTGCTCAAAAATCCAAAGATTTAGCTGCTGCGGGTTTCATTTATGTGGGTAAAAGTGACAGAGTTAAATGTTTTTGTTGCAACATACATTTAATGAATTGGGAACCTCATGACAGACATTTGATAGAACACATAAATAATACTAAAGGTCATTGCGATTATTTGAAGAAGATCCAGACATTAGGATTGATTAAAATTGAAGATGAAGAATGGGAAAGAAATAAAAACGAGAGTTTATTAAGAGGTATTTTACAATCCGGATACACGAAGGAACAATTGTACAATACATTAAATTACGCAAATAAGACGTTATCTCAATTCTTGACTTTAGAAGATTTAATTCGATTCATGAAAGAAGCAGACGAGTTATCATCATCATCTATTGAGAAGGAATTGGGTGATAAGAACACCTGTCTGCTTTGCGAAAACAAATCCGCAAACGTTTTGTTTCTACCGTGTGCACATTTGTGTTATTGTAAGGAATGTTATTCTAGAGACGAGAAAACGTGTTTGTTTTGCAAACAAGAAATAAAAGCGATCATAAATTGTTTTGAATAAAAAAAACATTTTTCACACTAAAGAAAAAATTGAAATTAAAAAAAAATCTTTTTTATATATAAAGAGTAAAAAACAAAACTTTTTAACAAATTATTTTAATACAAAATTCGAAAAAAAAAAAAAAAAATCTTACAAATGGAGCAAACAGATAAAAAATGGAAATTTTAAATGAGAAAACCGTACCTCAGTTAACCGAGATTTGTAAACTATTAAAAATTCCACATTTCAGAAATCATAGAACTAAATCAAAAAAAATTGAAGTCATACAGGAATATTTGCGAAATGCTGAAAAGGCAAATGAAATGTCGATAGCAACGACGTCAAAAAAATGCATCGGCTGTGAAAAATGAGAAGAAGAAAAAGATAGTAAAAGGAATCGAAATGCCAACGTCGAAAAAAAACCAAAAACGTTTCGATTGTGAAAAATAAGAAGATGACTAAACGAAAAGCCATAGAAGAACTTCAAGTTTCAAAAGAAAAGAAAAGAAAAACTAAAACGAAAACGAGTGATGCACTTCAGATTCTAGACAAATGAGATATATCAAGCGAAATTTGACAAGCAATCGACGAAGGGAAAGGAGAAGAATATGTAGCATGACTCGTCACGGAACTATTCCAATCGAAGCCCGTAGAATGGGAGAGTGCGATGAAAGGCATTTTTAAAACTTTCAACGTGGTTCCCTCATTCAAGAAAATCGATCCGAAATTGTTCATGGAACGGGTGAAGAAAAAAGTATTGGATTTGTTTCGCAAACACATGAATGTGGGACTAAAAATTAAGATGATACTCCATTGTGTGATGAATAAAATCGACGTGAAGTCTGGCGAGAGCATCGTGAAAAATTCATATTTCAGATCTAACGTCGAACCCGTTTTTCGAGGTTCAGATTTATCGGACGTTTTTGAAAAGATGAAAGACAAGATGTTGATGTCTCTCGCAAATTATCGACATGAAGGTAGTAATTGGACTTTCGATGAGGTGTTGAAACTCGAAATTCATATAACTGAAAACGATTTGTTGAAAGGGTCTTCCTACGTGAAATTACCGTATTTCTTAGCTAAAAAACACTCTGTGGTCAATGTGAGAAATAAAGATGATCAGTGATTTAAATGGGCAGTCACCTCCACTTTATACCCTGTCAAAATGAATTCTGATAGAGATTCTTGTTACGTGGAGACTTCTAAAAATCTCGATTGGACTGGAGTGACTTTTCCAACAGAGTTAAAACACATCGAACGTTTCGAGGCTCAAAATCCCTCCGTAGCGGTGAATGTCTTGGGATACGATGATGAAAAAGGAACGATCTATACTCTCAGACAGACTTCGTATCTCGAAAGAGAAAAGACAATTATTTTTTTATTGATTTCGAATGGTGACAATCGTCATTATTGTTGGGTTAAACATCCGAGCCGATTACTGTCGAGACAAAATAATAAACATAAACATAAGATATGTTTATGTTGCAACTGCATGAACATTTTTCAGAGTGAAAAATCGTTAGCGAAACATCAAAAATATTGCAACGAAAATCAAGGTGTCGCCGTCAAAATGCCCAAACCCAACACCATCGTGAAGTTTGAAAATCACAATAGAAGGTTAAAAGTACCATTCGTCGTGTACGCCAATTTCGAATGTTTCACCGCGAAAATTAGTTCCTGTCAACCCAATGCTCTTCAAAGTTATGTCGAAGGATATCAAAAACACATACCTTTGGGCTATTGAATTTACGTGAAATGCACTTTCGACTCACAACACGACATGGGTCCCTTCACCTACACGAAACAGTGTGAAGATGATGACGTAGCCCAAAGGTTCGTGGAAGAATTAGAATCGAAAATTCAAATGTAACACGACAAATTCAAAACACCAGCGAAAATGATCATCACGCGAGAGCAGCAGGACAAAAATAACAGAACCACCGAATGTCACATATGCAGACAATCATTCGACGAGAATTTAGAGGAAAATAAGAAGGTCAGAGACCATGATCATTACACGGGTCTGTATCGTGGTCCGGCTCACAGCAAGTGTAATTTAAAATATCGAGACGCCGTTTTCTATCCGGTGATGTTTCCCAATCTCTCGGGTTACGACAGTCATCTGTTCATGAAAAATCTCGGCACTTCCCACAAAGAATTTAATTGCATCGCGAACAGCGAAGAAAGATACATTTCCTTCACGAAATGGAAGCTCATGGAGAAAAAAAGAGTAATCAATGGAGAGACGTTGAAAGAAAAAACGAAATCCATTCGTAGAAGCATACGTTTCATCGACAGTTTTAAATTCATGTCGACCGCTCTGGAAAAATTAGTCGATAACATGAGCAAGGATAAATTTAAAATCACGAGCGAACATTTCAGAAAAGGAGTAGACATCATGTTGAGGAAAGGAGTCTATCCTTACAATTACATGAACGATCTAAAGAGATTCGAAGACATTGCACTACCTTCGAAAGAAGATTTTTATTCGAAATTATACAAATCCGACATTTCCGACGGGAATTACGAACACGCCAAAAACGTGTGAAAATCATTCGATATGAAAACCATGAGAGATTATCACGATCTCTATCTGAAGACCGACGTTCTGCTTTTGGCAGACGTGTTCGAAAATTTTCGAGACGTCTGTCATCGAAATTACGATCTGGATCCCGCTTGGTATTTCACCGCACCCGGTCTGGCATGGGACGCTCTGTTGAAGACCTCCGATGTCCAATTGGAATTATTATCCGACATGAACATGTTGCTCATGTTCGAAAGGCCTGCGAGAGGTGGCGTCTTGATGATCTCTCACAGATATTCTGAAGCTAACAATCCCTACATGAAAGAAGGTTTTGATTCGAAATGGTCGAATAAATACATACAGTATTGGGACACTAATAATCTGTACGGTTGGGCTATGAGTCATCCTTTACCGATTGGAAATTTCGAATGGGTGACGGAACCGGAAGAGATGCAAAAATGGAGAGACTATCCTTGCATTTTAGAAGTCGATTTGAACTATCCGGAAGAATTACACGATCTACACAACGATTATCCGCTGGCACCCGAACGAATGGAACCGAACGAAGGAGACGAGGAAAAACTCATTCCCAGTTTATTTAATAAATGTAACTACGTCGTCTACAGTGAGAATTTGAAACAATACGTCGATTACGGGATGAAATTAGTCGATATACATCACATCATTCGATTCGACAAATAGCCTTGGATGAAAAAATACATCGATCTCAACACGAATCTCAGAATTCGAGCCGAGAACGATTTCAAAAAAGATTTCTTCAAACTCATGAACAACTGCATGTACGGTAAATCAATGGAAAACATCAGGAAGAGAACCGACGTTCGACTCGTCACGTCTGAGAAAAGAGCTAAAAAATTAGTGGCAAAACCCAATTACAAACACCAAACCATATTCGACGAAAATCTAGTGGCCGTTCACATGCAAAAGATGCACCTGAAGTTTGACAAACCGTATTATCTTGGACCGATCATCTTAGATATGAGCAAGCGATTGATGTACGAGTTTCACTACAATTACGTCAAACGAAAATTTGGTGATAAAGCCAAACTACTGTTCACCGACACGGACAGTTTAGTTTATGAGATAGAGATGAAAGACGTCTACCAAGATATATCCCCGGACGTGGCCGCGTGGTTCGACATGTGCAATTATCCCATTGATCACCCGTCCAACATTCAATCGAACGACAACAAGAAGGTGTTGGGTAAATTTAAGGACGAGAGCGGCGGTAAATAAATCGTCGAATTCGTGGGCTTGAGACCCAAACTGTATGCTAATCGTCTAGAAGATGAAGAGATCAAGAAGTGCAAAGGGGTTAAAGCATGTGTGGTGAAGAAAAACATCTCTTTCCAAGAGTATAAAGATTGTCTGTTAGGAAGTGGTCCGGTGTATAAGACTATGAAATCGATTCGAAGCGAAAATCACGACTTGTATACCGAAATAGTCAACAAGATTTCGCTGACGGCTGACGACGATAAGAGATTCATGTTAGATGATAAAATAAGCACTTTGGCATGTGGACATTGTATTGCGGATCTAATTAGAGACGATATGAATGTGGATGATAGGATTCCAGATATGAGTAAAGATGTTAGGATTCCAGATATGAGTAAGCATGATAGGATTCCAGAAAATCAAGAGGAATTAGACGGATTCGAGATTATGGAAATCGATAGAGACATCGAGGGAGTTAGTTTAAAGAGAAAAAGAAGGTGTCGTCTTACCTAACGAACCCCTATCCAACATCAATCTGTCGAATGTGGTGAAGGATTTGAAAATCAAAGATTATCTAGGCATGTTTTCCAGTGATGCCTTGCTGAAGAGAAGACCTTGACAATCGGAATGCGTAATTTTAAATCTAGATGATTTATCAGGTGAAGGCACTCACTGGGTGGCGTGGTTCAAGAATGGGAAGCAGAATTATTATTTCGACAGCTACGGAAGCTCGCCGCCGAAAGAAATAAAGAACTATTTCAACAAATCGATGGTTCGTTACAACACGGAACGAGTGCAATCACCAGATCAGGTGTTTTGCGGTCACCTGTGTCTCTACATTCTCAAGAGATGGTCTGAAGGAGATCGGTTTCAAGACATTCTCAATGAATTACATTAGACAGAGATTTTTTTTTTATAGTATATAAAGATGAAAAAATTATTTTAAAAAATTTTAATCGAATAAAAACGAAAAATAAAAATAAAATAATTCATTTTTTAATAAACTGCGTTTTGAAATATATTTTTAAACAAAAACAAAAATCTCAAAACAACATGCCAGTTGATAAATTTGGTAGAAGTGGCGACGAAAAAGTCAACCTAAGAAAGAAGAGGAAGAGGCTTGAAGTTGACGATGGTTACGACGTTGCCAACTTGGACGAACGTTACGTTCAGAGATACGAACCTCGAGAGGAACCTTTGAACATGAACGATAAGTAGCTCTGCAATCTTCCCGAGCCAATAGATCTCGCAGATGCTGTGACTAAAAAATACGTCGACAGGGGGAACGCCGATTTCGAACCAATCATGCTAGATAATTACGAGGATAAAACCATGACCGACAATCTCGATCTGAAATCTAAACGTTTGGTGAACTTCGCAAATCCCATAGATCCCACGGATGCCATGACCAAGAAATATGCGGACGACTCTCACGCGAGATTCATCGAACACCTGAGAAATAGATACATTCAGTAAACGATGCACTCGGAATTGAATGCCAATTCAAACAAGATAACGAACGTGGCCACTCCCACGAATCCCAAGGACGTGGCGACCAAACACTACGTGGATCTGGAACAGAGAAAGTCTGACAGACGAGAAATGAAATCGGATCTGAATGCGGGATTCAACAAGATATTGAATCTGTCGAAGGTCGATGACACGGATGCGGACTCAACCGCGGTCAACAAGGGCTATGTAGATTCTGCCATGATACGGTCACAAGAATACCTAGAATCGCAAGTGGACAATCTCTACCTGAACAAACAATCTGGCGGAACCATGGAGGGTGGTATCGACATGAACGGTTAGAATTTATTCGGACTCAGTCACGATCCAGAATTCGATTCCAGCGCAGTCAGCAGGAAGTACGTGGACGACAACTCGGTCTGGAGAAAGGGCGACATCATGGAAGGTAAACTAGACATGGGTGGACACGCGCTCACGAATCTACCGGATCCCGTGAACATGGCGGATGCCTGCACCCTGATTTTGGTGGTGGAGAAAGTCAAATATGTAAGACAATTGATCACCGTGTGGGCCAAGGAGGCCAGCACCTTAGATGAAGGAAAAGCTGAGTGGTCTTTCGGAAATGGAGGTAGTGCATCGAAACATGGTCAGGTGGGATATCCCATGCTGTTGGGAGGTGAAATCCTTCGAATGAGTCTGGCTTCCTCGGATTTGAATAACAGAGCGGTCGTCAATCTCATGGTGAATGGAGTAGAGAGCGATAAGAGATACAGCATCGAAAAGACTGAGAATCAACACGCGAATGTTAGCACGTTTGGCACACCTCTCAAAGTGAATGCCGGAGACAGGATTAATTTCGTTACAAAAACCAATAATCCCGAAGCCGCCACTTCCGTGGTGAGTCTACTGATCGAACTAGTTTCTTTCAACAAACAGTGAACGCGTGGAAAATAATGAATTAAAAAAAATAATGTGTGATTATTAAAAACAAAAAAAAAGTAATGAGATTTAAAAAGATGTTCAATCTCTCTAGATCTCATTACTTTATTTATTTTTTTTTGTTTTTTTGTTTTTAATAATTACTCATTACTTTTTTTTTTATTTTTGTTTTTAATTTTTTTCACACAGGTCTCTCATCGAATGATCGACATCTTATTTCCATCTGATTTGAATTGTAATTCTCTGTCCGACAGGACCAGGGTGAAGGCTTCGGTTTTTCTCGGCACGTTCCTATCAAATTGCATTTTGATCTGAATATCTAAGACGCTACTCTTGAGTTGTTCACTCTGTTTACTGACGTCGAATACGAACATGGGATACATCAACTTGTATTCGCCGGGAGATATGTTAGGGTTGCTCATCAATTCTTTTAGACCACGATACTTCTTTCTAAAATCAGCGGCGTCGCCGTACAGTCTGCAGAAATCGTTCTTGTCGAACGACGCTTGTAATCGATTGCTGGATATCTCGTGGCGTTCACAAACACTTGCATGTTTCTCAAATGGCAGTGATCGAACAGCGACGCATTCTTTTCCTGAGACCCGTCCCTATCGGTCTGAAACGCAACCACGATGAAACGCGGTCTCTCAGAAGCGGATTTCACCATCAATCTCCAATCGAAGTGATTCGTGGAGAGAGGAATGCTAGCCGTGTCGCACTGTCTCATTCTAAATCCCATGGGTAATTTACTCTTGGATTCTATGATCTTGTAGAGATGCACTTTTTCCACGATCGAAGGCTCCACGTGCGGAACGAACCACGATATCTTGTGTAGAGTTATCTTACCCGCATCGGTCGCAGTGAGTCTCACTATTGCGTCGTCGTTTCCTTTTCGAATCAACGTCAGAGTCTGTTTGAATCCGTACATGATCTTGTTGTAATCGTCCGCAAATCCGAAGATGTGTTTCAAAGGTATCCTGAACGAAAACATTCCTTCAGGTCTGGATGTCTTGACGACGTAGTCGAATATCGCAGCGGCGCCGGCGCTAGCAGGGCCTACGGTGTCTTTCACCCACAACTGATTAAGTCTTCTGGATTTCGAAAAATCATCAGGATACGTCAAGAGTCCGAACATCGTAGTGGCATGACCGGGATGAAACACAGATTCTATCTCTTGTCCAGATAGCATATATTTTATATTACTGAATAGATGCATGATGCCATTATTGGCTAGAGTAACCGTGTCGTCGTCGGCGTAGTCGCTCCCATCTTCCTTGGTGAGACGTCCCTGCACCACTATGTAACTCTCGCTAGGATGGACGAATAGATCTTGAGTTTTGATGTTGATTCTTATCTCTCCCGCATTGTTCAAACTCGTTCCGGTCACCGGTTCGTATTCGTGAACCTCATATTCTTGAATACTTTCATCCTTCACTATGCTTTGTGCTATATCTAGTATATTTGTCATTTTTAAAGGATTTTTAGGGGTTTTTTGTTTATTAATTAGCTTGCTTTTTTTTATCTAAAAATTGTTTTAATTATTTTTTTTATTATTATTTTTCTCTCCTATATATATATATATGTGTAAACAAGAAAATGTTAAAGAGTGTAAATAAAAGAAATTTGTTTTCTTTATCAAAACTTTGTCTTCTGTAATTGTTGTTTATAAAACTTTCCGATGATCTCTTCTCCATCCAAAGCTTCGATTTCGTAAGTCACCAGATCGGTGTGAAATATTTTGATTATCACGAAGATTTCCGAGGTCCATCGAGGAGTATAACACTTTTCGAAGTGCTTCTTATAAGCGTAGATTCTCACTCGATCACCGACCGCAAATTTCGGCGTTCTAGACTTCTTCCTAATCTTAGATCTTACAGGATATAGATTTGCGTAGACCTGTTTTTCATTTCGAGGATCGCTAGCTTCCACGGGTGTCATCTTGATCGATCTGTGTCACGTGTTGTTGTATTCTTTGACCAGACCGTTCAGAGCGTATATGTATTTCTTGGTCGAATTCGCAGTGAAGTATCTGTGCATCTTTTCCTTCATCGTTCGATTCCAACGTTCCACCACGCTGGCTTTCTCTTCGTTTTCGATCGAGTAGAGGTAGACCAATCGATGAACGTGCTTGTTGTAGAATTCCTTTCCCTTATCCACCCACAATTTACTCGGTTTTCGAGAAGACGAGTCGAACACGCTCTTCAGAGCCTCGGTGACGCAAGGTACCGATTTATTCTTCAAAGCTCTGATCCAACCGTATTTGGAAAATACGTCGATGACCGTCAATAGATATTTGACACCCTCGTTCCACCTCGAAAACGATCTCATGTCGACCAAGTCGGCAGACCAAATATCATCCAAACCCTTCACGAACACCCTTCTCTTTCGAAATTTACGCACGATGGGTTTGTGTAACTCCTCGGCCAATTCGCTCGTCAATAATCATTTCTTCTTCTTTTCAGATGCGCTTTTTTTTTGAACGCCTCATCCGAATCTACGTTTCGCACCGATCAGATTGCCGACCAGTGAACGTTCTATCTTCTCTCTCCTGGTCGGATTCGATCTGCCTCTCAATTTCCCCAACATGTTTTTATTGCAGACGTCGTTGCGAGTCTTGGTGTCGGGATGTCCGGCGTAGCACAGATCGTGATCATACGTGGCCGCGTCCACCCTATTCACAGGTTTGCTCCAAGATTTAGGAGTCAGATCGGCGTTGAGTCTTTTGTTCAATTTCGTTCCGGGTCCCGTGAAACTGTGACCAGGTAGATGCATTTCGAAAGGTAGATTATTGATAATTTTATTCACGATGCCTTTACCTTTGCTCGTGTTCTTTTTTTTAACGAATCGAGTCTTGATAGAACCACACACGTCGCAAATTCCACGAAGCATCTGTCTGTCGTTTTTAGTTCGTACTTCTCGAGAATTACTCGTCTCGGTAACTCTCTTACACTTTACACAATACATTTTTAAGAGTTATTTAAATTAATTTCGTTTTTATTTTATATATAAATTTAATATTTTTTTTTTTTAAAATTCTGTTCTTATTATATATATATTTTTTTTTCAATCGCTGCTCTTGAGTTCTATCATCTTACTGAATTCCTCCCTGGTCTCTTTCCTCCCCTTTTCCGTGAGAGAATCCTTCATCTGTTCTTTGGTGATCTGACGAGTCTTGATTCTTATGGCTTCTTTCATGGCTTCGTATTTCGTTTTCTCGCTCAATATCGCGAGGTATTCTCCGTCCGATATCCTACCGTCTTTCAATTCCATCGAGATCATTTTGAATATCGTGTCGATCTTGGAGTCGGCCAAGACGCGAATCTTGTCGTGTTTCCTAGCCTTCAGATATAATTTCCTACTCAAAAAGTTTCCGAGCGTGCTAAACAATCCGGCGGCGAGAGCCACTCCTTCTATGGTCAACATGATCGGAATGCCGACCGCGGTCGACAACAATCCGATGCCGGCCGCATGTAAACCTATGGAAATCGTGATGAGTGTCGTGTCGATCGCGTTGACGAATTTCACAAAACGCGAATACTTCTTCTTGAGAGAATGACGAGAATCTCTCTCTCGAGTTAGATACATTTGGATTCTACTGATTTGGTCGATGCGATACCTCTCTCCTCTTTCTTTTTCTTCTAGCGACAGTGCCGTCGGCTTCCCTTCCTCGTCGTCATCTAACGTCGGATACAATTTATTTCTTGTTCTCATTTTTGTGTTTTTTTTCTTTCTAATATTAGATAAAAAATTTATGTGTGTATTTATTTTTATTTTCTATTCTCCCTTATTTTTATATCAACGAGAAAACTTAGACGTATGCTTCATTGAACAATAATTTCATGATGCATCCCTTGCCTTCTAAAGTCAGACTTCTACGCGCCAATTTCAGTTCTTTCGAAACTGTGGGCTTGCTTCGATCCTTACAGAAGAGTAATCTCTTTCAAAACGCGATCACTTCGTCGATTTGAACGCGTTGGAACGCCGGTTCGAAATACGACTTTTCTTTCCATCGTCAGACACGAATGATTCTCGTGATCGAAGTCTAGGTGATCCCAACATCCGACGCATCGTTCTAACAAGAGGCAACCTATTTGTTCGTTCACGCACAATGCATAGGCTCTCATCAGCATTTTAAAAAGAAACCTTGATCTAATAGTCTGGGAAGCGCTCATGATTTACGTATCTTTTTTTTATTATCTATTCGATTTTATATATTTATTTTTAAATAACTATTTATTTATATTTTTTTTTTCTCTCCTATATATATCAATCACTTTTTTTATTTCCTCGGGAAACGTGGCAGTGGGTTTGCCGGTTCAGTAGCACCTCTTTCCACGTGTCGTACATAAGTCAATTTCTGATGTAGATCCACAAATGGGTTTCCGTGTATGCCTCCATAGGGATTCGGTGTTAAAATCGTGCACAGACACGGATGAGACACGGATGATACAGAATCGGCAAACCACTTTTTGATGATGATACAGAAACGGCAACACGTTTTTTGCTCGCGTTCACCAACGGTAGATCGATGGTCTAATCCGCGATGGGAACGTCGACAAAAATTTTACGTAAAAAAAAAAAAAAAAAAGTGAAAAATGTACAATTTCATACATTTTTCACTTTTTTGAAAACTTGTACATTCGACACGTTCGCCAACGGGTATTTGAACGTTAAAAGTGCGATCTAGGAGTCTCAAAATAATAGCCGATTCTGGATCACTATGAAAAAATGACATTTTTTGCGAACGTATCGGCGATTTAACACTGAATCCTACGATGGTAAACGCATCGTGTACGTGTATGTGTATGGTACATGGTCAAAGTGATACTGAAACGGCCTTTATTACCTACTGACTTCACAATATGGCCGTGGGGTTTTCTAAAAATCTAATTAAAACACAGAAACCAATTAAAAAGCAAATAATAAATTTAAAATCAAATTTTAAAAAATTATAAAAATTCAAAAAAGTTTTAAAAAAAATTAAATAAAAATAAAATGAGGAAAAAAATTACGTAATCGGCTACGATGGTTGCTCTTTTGGGAGAATAGGGATGTTCCGAGCTTACTTTCTACTCAGGGATTAGCCAGGATGTTTATCTAAATTATATCACCAGTACTTGAAAATATTGCCGCAACCGATGTGGGGCTCAAAAAAAAAAGAAAAAAAAAGGTTGCATTCTGTAGTGCTGCGTGAAACTAAATATTATCCTACGGCTCTTTTACATTTGTTCTGCATACAGATCAGTCAGATATAGATGCTTGTGAATTGTCTGCACATTTTAAAAGCCTTAGCAGTACCATATGGGGAAAGAATCACTGATGTAAGAACTATGAATGTTTATCTCGTTGCGAATTGTGCTTGCCACACAGAGCCGTAGGGCGAAGAGGAACTTCGCAGCAGGTGACACAGTAAGCTCTCTGGTCACCAGTCAATTTCTGTAAGGAATTCGACACACTGCTATGGGCTATTTATTTTCCTACTTTTTGTGGTGTTTCCATTGATGTAATGTGATATACCTTTATTCTCAAATATTTTTTCTTTCTCTAGTTATAGATATGCCAATCGATAAGTATTTAATGAACCTTATAGATGAAGATATTGACACAATTAGTAGAACTACGCGGTATAATCCTAAAACTACTGATGCGGCGAGCGTTCGTTCATCAGATTTAGTAAACAAACATGTCTAATAGTATTTGTGAGGTCATCAAATATTCAAACAAAACAAATTCGATTGATAAACATTTCTAGCGTTGATTTAACGAAAATAAATGTTGATGTCATTTTTAGGCTCATTCGGATGAAATAATTCAGTTGGTCGGAAAGGCAAACCGTCCCGGTTTACCTTTTTGCCCAACTGAAGTGTCCCACCCGACTGAATCTAAATATACGTGCAGTCTATTCATGGGCTACACTAGTACCGGGTCATAACAACGTCAGATTTGTTTAAGAATTTGAGTAGCGATCAGACAGCTTGGCGGCACAAGTGACAATAGTAGGTAATAAATGCCGATTCGGGACCACATGTACACGTACATCGATGTACACCTCCATAGGATTTAGTGTTAAAATCGTGTACAGGTACACGATTTGTCGTTTTTTATGGTGGTCCCGAATCAGCTTTGCCGATTCTACACCACTGGATTCTATATACACATCGCTCAAGAGTGAAAAAATGTATGAAATTTTAATGAAAAATAGGTGTATCGTCTGGTCCCGAATCGGCAAATGGGTTTCCCCCATAGGATTCAGTGTTAAAAATCGCGAGCAAAAACGTGTTGCCGTTTCTGGACCAGCGTCGAAAAGTGGTCTGCCGATTCTGGACCATCCCTGTCTGTACAGGATTTTAACACTGAATCCCTATGGAGGCATACACGGAAATCCATTTGTGGATTTTACGTCTGAAATCGACTCGTGTATGGTACACAGAAAAGAGGTGGTCCCAAACCGGCAAACCCACTGCCACGTTTCCTGAAGAAATAAAAAAAAGTGATGATATATATAGGAGAGAAAAAAAATATATAAATAGTTATTTAAAAAATAAATATATCAAATCGAATAGATAATAAAAAAAAAAATACGTAAATCATGAGCGCTTCCCAGATTATTAGACCAAGGTTTCTTTTAAAAATGCTGATGAGAGCCTACGCATTCTGCGTGAACAAACAACTAGGTCGTCTCTTGTTAGAACGATGCGTCGGATGTCGGGATCACCCAGACTTTGATCACGAAAATCATTCATGTCTGTCGATGGAAAGGGAAGATATGGTCGTCAAGTATTTCGAACCGGCGTTCGAACGTGTTCAAATCGACGAAGTGATCGCGTTTTGGAAGAGATGACTCTTCTGTAAGGATTGAAGCAAGCCCACAGTTTCGGAAGAACTGAAATTGGCGCGTAAAAGTCTGACTTTAGAAGACAAGGGATGCGTCATGAAATTATCGTTCAATGAAGCATACGTCTAAGTTTTCTCATTGATATAAAATAAGGGAGAATAGAAAAGAAAATAAATACACATATAAATTTTTTATCTAGTATTAGAAAGAAAAAAAAACATAAAAATGAGAACCAGAAATAAATTGTATCCAACGTTAGTGGACGACGAGGATGAGAATCTGAACGGCGTTTTGCCAACGGCACCGTCGCTAGAAGAAAAAGAAAGAGGAGAGAGGTATCGCATTGATCAAATCAGTAGAATCCAAGACTATCTAACTCGAGAGAGAGATTCTCGTCATTCTCTCAAGAAGAAGTATTCGCATTTCGTGAAATTCGTCAACACGATCGACACGACACTCATCCCGATTTCCATGGGTTTACACGCGGCCGGCATCGGATTGTTGTCGACCGCACTTGGTATTCCGATTGTGTTAACCATAGAAGGAGTGGCTCTCGCCGCCGGATTGTTTAGCATGCTCGGAAACTTTTTGAGTAGGAAATTATATCTGAAGGCGAAGAAACATGACAGGATTCGCGTCTTGGCCGACTCCAAGATCGACACGATATCCGAAATAATCTCGATGGCGTTGAAAGATGGTAGGATATCGGACGGAGAATACTTCGCGATATTGAGCGAGAAAACGAAATACGATGCCATGAAAGAAGCCGTGAGAATCAAGACTCGTCAGATCATCAAAGAAGAGATGAAGGATTCTCTCATGGAAAAGGGGCGGAAAGAGGCCAGGGAGGAATTCAGTAAGATGATAGAACTCAAGAGCAGCGATTGAAAAAAATATATATATATAATAAGAACAGAATTAATTAATTATTAAATTTATATATAAAATTAAAAGGGAAATTAATTTAAATAACTCTTAAAAAATGTATTGCGTAAAGTGTAAGAGAGTTACCGAGATGAGTAATTCTCGAGAAGTACGAACTAAAAACAATAGACAGATGCTTCGCAGAATTTGCGACGTGTGTGGTTCTATCAAGACTCGATTCGTCAAAAAAAAAGAATGCAAGCAAAGGTAAAGGCATCGTGAATAAAATGATCAATAATCTACCTTTTGAAATGCATCTGCCTGGTCACAGTTCCACGGGACCCGGAACGAAATTGAACAAGAGACTCAACGCCGATCTGACTCCTAAATCTTGGAGCAAACCTGTGAATAGGGTGGACGCTGCCGTGTATGATCACGATCTGTGCTACGCCGGACATCCCGACACCAAGACTCGCAACGACGTCTGCGATAAAAACATGTTGGGGAAATTGAGAGGCATATCGAATCCGACCAGGAGAGAGAAGATAGAACGTTCGCTGGTCGGCAATCTGATCGGTGCGAAACGTCGATTCGGATGGGGCGTTCAAAAAAAAAGTGCAGCGGAAAAGAAGAAGAAACGATTATTGACGAGTGAATTGGCCGAGGAGTTACACAAACCCATCGTGCGTAAATTTCAAAAGAGAAGGGTGTTCGTGAAGGGTTTGGATGATATTTGGTCTGCCGACTTGGTCGACATGAGATCGTTTTCGAGGTGGAACGAAGGCGTCAAATATCTATTGACGGTCATCGACGTGTTTTCCAAATACGGTTGGATCAGAGCTTTGAAGAATAAATCGGGACCTTGCGTAGCCGAGGCTCTGAAGAGCGTGTTCGACTCGTCTTTTCGAAAACCGAGTAAATTGTGGGTGGATAAGGGACAGGAATTCTACAACAAGCACGTTCATCGATTGGTCGACCTCTACTCAATCGAAAACGAAGAGAAAGCCAGCATGTTGGAACATTGGAATCGAACGATGAAGGAAAAGATGCACAGATACTTCATGGCGAATTCGACCAAGAAATACATATACGCTCTGAATGGTCTGGTCAAAGATTACAACAACATGCGACACAGATCGATCAAGATGACTCCCATGGAAGCTAGCGATCCTCAAAATGAAAAACAGATCTACACGAATCTATATCCTGAAACATCAAAGATTAGGAAGAAGTCTAGAACGCCGAAATTTGCGGTCGGTGATCGAGTGAGAAGAAAAGGGTTATACTCCTCGATGGACCTCGGAAATCTTCATGATAATCAAAATATTTCACACTGATCCGGTGACTTACGAAATCGAAGCTCTGGATGAAGAGATCATCGGAAAGTTTTACGAACAACAATTACAGAAGACAAAGTTTTGATAAGAAAACAAATTTCTTTTATTTACTCTCTTTAACATTTTCTTGTTTACACACACATATATATAAGAGAGAAAAATAATAATAAAAAAATACTTAAAAACTATTTTTAGATAAAAAAAAAGCAAGTTAATTAATAAACAATAAAAACAAAAATCCTTTAAAAATGACAAATATACTAGATATAGCACAAAGCATAATGAAAGATGAAAGTATTCAAGAATATGAGGTTCACGAATACGAATCGGTAACCGGAATGAGTTTGAACAATGCGGGAGAGATAAGAATCAACGTCGAAACTCAAGATCTATTCATACATCCTAGCGAGAGTTACATAGTGGTGCAGGGACGTCTCACCAAGGAAGATGGGAGCGACTACGCCGACGACGACATGGTTACTCTAGCCAATAATGGCATCATGCATCTATTCAGTAACATAAAATACATGCTATCTGGACAAGAGATAGAATCTGTGTTTCATCCCGGTCAGGCCACCACGATGTTCGGACTCTTGACGTATCCTGATGATTTTTCGAAATCCAGAGGACTTAATCAGTTGTGGGTGAAAGACACCATCGGCCCTGCTAGCGCCGGCGCCGCCTTGATATTCGACTACGTCGTCAAGACGTCCAGACCTAAAGGAACGTTTTCGTTCAGGATACCTTTGAAACACATCTTCGGATTTGCGGACGATTACAACAAGATCATGTACGGATTCAAACACAATCTGGCGTTGATTCGAAAAGGAGACGACGACACAGTAGTGAGAATCACTGTGACCAATGTGGGTAAGATAACTCTACACAAAATATCGTGGTTCGTTCCGCATGTGGAGCCTTCGATCGTGGAAAAAGCGCGTCTCTACAAGATCATAGAATCCAAGAGTAAATTACCCGTGGGATTTAGAATGAGACAGTGTGACACGGCTAGCATTCCTCTCTCCACGAATCACTTCGATTGGAGATTGACGGTGAAATCCGCTTCCGAGAGACCGCATTTCATCGTGGTTGCATTTCAGACTGATAGGGACGGGTCTCAGGAAAAGAATGCGTCACTGTTCGATCACTGCCATTTGAGAAACATGCAAGTGTTTCTGAACGCCACAAGATATCCAGCAATCGATTGCAACATGTCGTTCGACAAGAACAATTTCTGCAGACTGTATGGCGATGCCGCTGATTTTAGAAAGAAGTATCACAGTCTAGACGAATTGATGAGCAACCCTAACATATCTCCCGGCGAATACAAGTTGATGTATCCCATGTTCGTATTCGACGTTAGTAAACAGAGTGAACGACTCAAGAGTAGCGTCTTAGACATTCAGATCAAGATGCAATTCGATAGGAACGTGCCGAGAAAAACCGAAGCCTTCGCCCTAGTCCTGTCAGACAGAGAATTACAATTCGAATCAGATGGAAATAAGATGTCGATCATTCGATGAGAGACGTGTGTGAAAAAAAAATAAAAAACAAAAAAAATAAAAAAAGTAATGCGTAATTATTAAAAATGTGATCTAGAGAGATTGAACATCTTTCTAAATCTCATTACTTTTTTTTTTGTTTTTAATAAATCACACATTATTTTTTTTAATTCATTATTTTCCATGCGTTCACTGTTTGTTCAAAGGAACTAGTTCGATCAGTAGACTCACCACGGAAGTGGCGGCTTCAGGATAATTGGTTTTCATAACGAAATTAATCCTGTCTCTGGCGTTCACTTTGAGAGGCGTGCCGAACGTGCTAACATTCGCGTGTTGATTCTCAGTCTTTTCGACGCTGTATCTCTTATCGCTCTCTACTCCATTCACCATGAGATTGACGACTGCTCTGTTATTCAAATCCGAGGAAGCCAGACTCATTCGAAGGATTTCACCTCCCAGTGGCATGGGATATCCCACCTGACCATGTTTCGACCCGCTACCTCCATTTCCGAAAAACCATTCAGCTTTTCCCTCATCTAAGGTGCCGGCCTCCTCGGCCCACACGGTGATCAATTGTCTAGCATATTTGACTTTCTCCACCACCGAAATCAGGGTGCAGGCATCCGTCATGTTCACGGGATACGGTATATTCGTGAGCGCGTGTCCTCCCATGTCTAGTTTACCTTCCACGATGTCGCCCTTCCTCCAGACCAAGTTGTCGTCCAAGTACTTCCTGCTGACTGTGCTGGAATCAAATTCGGGATCGTGACTGAGTCCGAATAAATTCTCACCGTTCATGTCGATACCACCCTCCATGGTTCCGCCAGATCGTTTGTTCAGGTAGAGATCGTCCACTTGCAATTCTAGGTATTCTTGTGATCGTATCACGGCAGAATCTACATAGCCCTTGTTGAACGCGGTTGAGTCCGCATCCGTGTCGTCGACCTTGGACAGATTCAATATCTTGTTGAATCCTGTATTCAGATCCGATTTCATTTCTCATCTGTCAGACTTTCTCTGTTCCAGATCTACGTAGTGTTTGGTCGCCACCTCCTTGGAATTCGTGGGAGTGGCCACGTTCGTTATCTTGTTAGAATTGGCGTTCAATTCTGAGTGCATCATTTTCTGAACGTATCTATTTCTCAGGTGTTCACTGAATCTCGCGTGAGAGTCGTCCGCGTATTTCTTGGTCACGGCATCCGTGGGATCTATGGGATTCGCAACGTTCACCAAACGTTTGGATTTCAGATCGTCGGTCATGGTTTTATCCACGTAATTATCTAGCATGATTCGTTCGAAATCGGCGTTCCCCCTGTAGACGTATTTTTTAGTCGCAGCATCTGCGAGATCTATCAGCTCGGGAAGATTGTAGAGCTTCTTATCGTTCATGTTCAAAGGTTCCTCTCGAGTTTCGTATCTCTGAACGTAACATTCGTCCAAGTTGGCAACGTCGCAACCATCGTCGACTTCGAACGTCTTCCTCTTCTTTCTTAGGTTGACTTTTTCGTCGTCACTTCTACCAAATTTATCAACTGGCATGTTGTTTTTGAGATTTTTTTTGTTTTTTCAAAAAAATATATTTCAAAACGCAGTTTATTAAAAATGAATTATTTTGTTTTTATTTTTCGTTTTTATTCGATTAAAAATTCGATTAAAAATTTTTAAAATAATTTTTTTTATCTTTATATATACTATAAAAAAAAATCTCTCTCTAATGTAAATCATTGAGAATGTCTTGAAACCAATCTCCTTCAGACCTTCTCTTGAGAACGTAGAGACATAGGTGACCGCAAAACACTTGATCTGGTGATTGCACTCATTCCGTGTTGTAACGAACCATCAATTTGTTGAAATAGTTCTTTATTTCTTTCGGCGGCAAGATTCTGTAGCTGTCAAAATAATAATTCTTCTTCCCGTTCTTGAACCACGCCACCCAGTGAGTGCCTTCACCCGATAAATCATCTAGATTTAAAATTCCGCATTCCGATTGTCGAGGTCTTCTCTTCGGCAAGGCATCTCTGGAAAACACACCTAGAAAATCTTTGATTTTCAAATCCTTCGCCTCATTCGACAGATCAACGTTGGATAGGGGTTCGTTAGGTAAGACAACACCTTCTACGGATATCTCTATTTTCTTATTCATAAATGCGTATATATTTTTTTTTTTTTTTTTATTTATTTATTTTATTATAATTCACTAAAATGACGTTATTTTTTTAATTTTTTTATTTTTCTTTTTAAACTAACTCTCTCAATGTCTCTATCGATTTCTATAATTTCGAATCCATCTAATTCCTCTTGATTTTCTGGAATTCTATCATATCTGGAATCCTATCATCTACAATCATATCTGGAATCTTATCATCTACAATCATATCTGGAATCTTATCATCCACAATCATATCTGGAATCCAATCATCCACATTCATATCGTCTAAAATTAGATCCAAAATCCAATGTCCGAGTGCCAAAGTGCTTATTTTATCATCTGACACAAATCTCTTATCGTCGTCGGCCGTCAGCGAAATCTTGTTGACTATTTCGGTATACAAGTCATGATTTTCGCTTCGAATCGATTTCATAGTCTTATACACCGGACCACTTCCTAACAGACAATCTTTATACTCTTGGAAAGAGATGTTTTTCTTCACTACGCACGTTTTAACCCCTTTGCACTTCTTGATCTCTTCATCTTCTAGACGATATGCATACAGTTTAGGTCTCAACCCCATGAATTCGACGATTTGTTTACCGCCACTCTCGTCCTTAAATTTACCCAACACCTTCTTGTTGTCGTTCGATTGAATGTTGGACGGGTGATCGACGGGATAATTGCTCGTGTCGAACCACGCGGCCACGTCTGGAGATATATCTCAGTAGACGTCTTTCGTCTCTATTTTGTAAACTAAACTGTCCATGTCGGTGAACAGTAGTTTGGCTTTATCACCAAATTTTCGTTTGACGTAATCATAGTGAAACTCATACATCAATCGCTTGCTGATATCTAAGATGATCGGTCCGAGATAATACGGTTTGTCACACTTCAGGTGTGTCATTTCCATGTGAACGACCACTAGATTTTTGTCGAATATGGTTCGGTGTTTGTAATTGGGTTTCGCCACTAATTTTTTAGCTCTTTTCTCAGACATGACGAGTCAAACGTCAGTTCTCTTCCTGATGTTTTCCATCGATTTACCGTACACGCAGTTGTTCATGAGTTTGAAGAAATCTTTTTCGAAATCGTTCTCGGCTCGAATTCTGAGATTCGTGTTGAGATCGATGTATTTTTTCATCCAAGGCTCTTCGTCGAATCGAATGATGCGGTGTATGTTGACTAATTTCATCCCGTAATCGACGTATTGTTTCAAATTCTCACTGTAGACGATGTAGTTACGTTTGTTAAATAAATTGGGAATGAGGTTTTCCTCATCTCCTTCATTCGGTTCCATTTGTTCTGGAGCCAGCGGATAATCGTTGTGTAGATTGTGTAATTCTTCCGGATAGTTCAAATCGACTTCTAAAATGCAAGGATAGTCTCTCCATTTTTGCATCTCTTCCGGTTCCATCACCCATTCGAAATTTCCAATCAGTAAAGGATGACTCATAGCCCAACCTTACAGATTATTAGCGTCCCAATACTGTATGTATTTATTCGATCGTTTCAAATCGAAACCTTCTTTCATGTAGGGATTGTTAACTTCAGAATATCTGTGGGAGATCATCGAGATGCCACCTCTCACAGCCCTTTCGAACATGAGCAACATGTTCACGTCGGATAATAATTCCAATTGGACATCAGTGGTCTTCAACAGAGCGTCCCACGCCAGACCGGGTGCGGTGAAATACCAAGCGGGATCCAGATCGTAATTTCGATGACAGACGTCTCGAAAATTTTCGAACACGTCTGCTAAGAGCAGAACGTCGGTCTTCAGATAGAGATCATGATAATGTCTCATGGTTTTCATATCGAATGATTTCCACACGTTTTTGGCATGTTTGTAATTCTCGTCAGAAATGTCGGATTCATATAATTTCGAATAAAAATCTTCTTTTGAAGGTAGTGCGGTGTCTTTGAATCTCTTTAGATCATTCATGTAATTGTAAGGATAGACTCCTTTCCTCAACATGCCGTCTACTCATTCTCCGAAATGTTCACTCATGATTTTAAATTTATCCTTGCTCATGTTATCGACAAATTTTTCCAGAGCGGTCGACATGAATTTAAAACTGTCGATGAAACGTATGCTTCTACGAATGGATTTCGTTTTTTCTTTCAATGTCTCTCCATCGATTACTCTTTTTTTCTCCATGAGCTTCCATTTCATGAAGGAAATGTATCTTTCTTCGCTCTTCGCGATGCAATTTAATTCCTCGTGGGAGGTGCCAAGATTTTTCACAAACAGATGACTGTTGTAACCCGAGAGATTGTGAAATATCACCGGATAGAAAACGGCGTCTCGGTATTTTAAATTACACTTGCTGTGAGCCAGACCGCGATACAGACCCGTGTAATGATCTTGGTCTCTGAGCTTCTTATTTTCCTCCGAATTCTTGTCGAATGATTGTCTGCATATGTGACATTCGGTGGCTCTGTTATTTTCGTCCTGCTGCTCTTACGTGATGATCATTTTCGCCAGAGTTTTGAATTTGTCGTATAACATTTGAATTTTCGATTCTAACTCTTCCACGAACCTTTGAGCCACGTCGTCGTCTTTGCACTGTTTCGTGTAGGTGAAGGGACCCATGTCATGTTGCGAGTCGAAAGCGCATTTCACGTAAATGCAATAGCCCAAAGGTATGTGTTTTTGATATCTTTTGAAGTAACTTTGAAGAGTGTTGGGTTGACAGGAACTCATTTTCGCGGTGAAACATTCGAAATCGGCGTACACGATGAATGGTACTTTTAACCTTCTATTGTGATTTTCAAACTTCACGATGGTGTTGGGTTTGGGGATTTCGACGGCGACACCTTGATTTTCATTGCAATATTTCTGATGTTTTGCTAACGATTTTTCGTTGTGAAACGCGTTCATGCAGTTGCAACATAAACATACCTTATTTTCATGTTCATTATTTTGTCTCGACAGTAATCGGCTCGGATGTTTAACCCAACAATAATGACGATTGTCACCATTCGAAATCAATAATAAAATAATCGTCTTTTCTCTTTCGAGATATGAAGTCTGTCTGAGAGGATAGATCGTTCGTTTTTCATCGTCGTATCCCCAGACGTTCACCGCTACGTGGGATTTTGAGCCTCAAAACATTCGATGTGTTTTAATTCTGTTGGAAAAGTCACTCCGGTCCAATCGAGATTTTTAGAAGTCTCCTCGTAACAAGAAACTCTATTGGAGTGTATTTTAACAGGGTATAAAGCGGAGGTGATTGCCCATTTAAAACACTGATAATTTTTATTTTTCACGTTGATCACGAGTTGTTTTTTAGCTAAGAAATACGGTAATTTCACGTAGGAAGACCCTTTCAATGAATCGTTTTCAGTTATGTGAATTTCAAGTTTCAACACCTCATCGAACATCAAATTACTACCTTCATGTTGATAATTCGCGAGAGATGTTAACATCTTGTCTTTCATCTTTTCGAAAACAGCCGATAAATCTGAACCTCGAAATACGGGTTCGACGTTAGATCTGAAATATGCATTTTTCACGATGCTCTCGCCGGACTTCACGTTGATTTTATTCATCACACAATGGAGTATCATCTTAATTTTTAGTCCCATGTTCATGTGTTCGCGAAACAAATCCAATACTTTTTTCTTCACCTGTTCCATGAACAATTTCGGATCGATTTTCTTCAACGAGAGAACCACATCGAAAGTTTTAAAAATGCTTTGATCGCACTCTCCCATTCTACGGGTTTCGATTGGAATAGTTCCGCAACGAGTCATGCTACATATTCTTCTCCTTTCCCTTCGTCGATTGCTCGTCGAATTTTGCTCGATATATCTCGTTTGTCTAGAATCTGAAGTGCATCTCTCGTTTTCGTTTTAGTTTTTCTTTTCTTTTCTTTTGAAACTTGAAGTTCTTCAATGGCTTTTCGTTTAGTCGTCTTCTTATTTTTCACAATCGAAACGTTTTGGGTTTTTTTTCGATGTCGGCATTTCGATTCCTTTTACTATCTTTTTCTTCTTCTTCTTCTCATTTTTCACAACCGATGCATTTTTTGACGTCGTTGCTATCGACATTTTGTTTGCCTTTCCATCATTTCGCAAATATTTCTGTATGACTTCAATTTTTTTTTGATTTAGTTCTATTATTTCTGAAATGTGAAATTTTTAATAGTTTACAAATCTCGTTTAACTGAGGTACAGTTTTCTCATTTAAATTTTCCATTGTTTTATCTGTTTGCTCCATTTGTAAGAATTTTTTTTTTTCAAATTTTGTATTAAATAATTTGTTAAAAAGTTTTTTTTTTTTTTACTCTTTATATATATAAAAAGATTTCTTTTTTAATTCAAATTTTTTCTTTAATGTGAAATTTTTTTTTTTTTCATGAAATTATTCAATTTTTTTATGTTCCTTAATGTGAAAAAAATTGAATTAATACGAGAAAAAAAGGATGTTAAAATTTAACTTTTTATTTAAATATAAAGAGAAAACAAACTTTTTTAACAAATTATTATTTAAATACAAAATTTAAAATATACATTATTTGCAAGAATTCATAAAACAAAAAAACCCAAATAATCGACCATGACAACAACACCTAAAAGATGCAAATTGAAATTGAAACGAGTCAAAGCATGTAAGAGATTAGATTTTAAAATCTATATATTACAACAACACGATCCCATCGAATTGAACGAGGTTGAGAAGGAGGGCTTAGAGCGCTACTACAACAAATATCAAATGCATTTGAAATTGGATGAAGCCATGCTCGATTTGTTTTACGAGTACCAAAGCGATCTGGTGAATAATATCATCATTGCCGAAGACAGAGAATTCGACAAGGACGATTTGACGTTGTTCTATGGAAGTTACATATATCCAAACATCTCACTCGAACTCGTGGACAAATCGGGTGGTGAGAGCACGTTCACCGATGTAAAAAAAACTCAAAAGAGTAAAGATAAACATTCAAGACATTTTCGTAGATGGAAAAATGACGAATGTCAACATGCTAATAACGGACTTGGAAATATAAACAATAGAGAGATTGATTTTTAGCGAAGAAGAAGGAAAAAAAAGTAATGAGATCATCTTTACATCTCATTACTTTTTTTTTTGATAATTTGTTAAAAAGTTTTAAAATTGTTTATATATGTTTTAATTCCTTCAAAAAAAAAATTAAACAATTTTATGTTCTTAACGTGAAAAAAATTGAATTAATATGAGAAAAAAAGGATGTTAAATTTAATTTTTTATTTATATATATATAAAGAGAAAAAAAACTTTTTATAAAAAAATTTTCACATTAAAGAAAGTTAAAAATTAAAAACTTTTATATATATATATAAAGAGTAAAAAAAAAAAAAAACCTTTTTAAACAAATTATTAAAATACAAAATTTAAAATATACATTATTTGCAAGAATTCATAGAACAAAAAAAAACAAATAATCGATCATGACAGCAACACCTAAAAGATGCGAATTGAAATTGAAACGTGTTGAAACGAATAAGAAATTAGGTTTTATAATCTATAGATTACAACAACACGATCCCATCGAATTGAACGAGGTCGAGATGAAGGACTTAGAGTATAAATACGATAAATATAAGATGTCTTTGAAATTGGATGAAGCCATGCTCGATTTGTTTTACGAGTACCAAAGCGATCTGCAGAAAATCGTCATCGCTAAAGATAAAGAATTCAATAAGGACGATTTGATGTTGTTCTATGGAAGTTACATATATCCAAAAATCTCACTCAAACGCGTGGACAAATCGGGTGGTGAGAGTGCGTTCACCGATGTAAAAAAACTTAAAAAAGTAAAGATAAACATTCAACACATTTTCGAAAAAGGAGAAAACACGAGTGTCAACTTGCTAATAACGGACTTGGAAATATAAACAATAGAGAGATTGATTTGTTTAGCGAAGAAGAAGGAAAAAAAAAGTAATGAGATCATCTTTAGATCTCATTACTTTTCTTTTTTGTTTTCCTTCTTCACTATTACCCATATAATATAATAACGTTTCCTTTTTTCTTTAATATCAGCGCTGATTCTTCTTTTCTTTTCTTTCTTTTTGTGATATGTGACGTTTTTTATAACAACACATTTGTTTATCCGAATCATAATTATGAACGAATGGTGTGCATCTCTCAGTAACACTCGCATCATTACCATTCTCTTCAGAAGATAGTGGTGACGGTGGAAAACGTCTCATTCTTTTAAATTTCAACCGTCTATCCCGATCTTTATTTAACTCTTTTATCAGTTTTTTCCTTAGATATCCATCATTAGCGTCTAACCATTTTTCCACATCTTTTTCGCACTCTATCTCGCGATATTTATCATTATCGTCTAATTGTTTTTCCACCTTTTTATCCATTTTATATATTATTTTATACTTTCTATGATTTATATTTTATATAATTATATAATTTTTTTACATTATAATAACATATTCAAAATCGGTATATTCTTAAATGGCGAATTCTCACAAAACAACAAACCCTTGCCGAGTCACTCAACGTTCTGTCCACTCTTCAGTTAGAGACCGTTTCCACTCAAAGAGTTGTCACCTCTAATGGGTTGTAGATACAATCCTTTACCGATGTCATCTACGTGGACGCGACACACGGCTCCTCCCTTCTTCAAAAACAGTTCGCTGCCACCCATTAATTTCTCAACTGCGGAACTCGCGAGTCCCGTGAGAGCTCCCACACCGAGAGTCTTTCCGAGAAAGGGTAGTGCCTTTGCGGTGAAGGGTAATGCTTTTGTGGCGATTCCTGCCAATAGCAGTATGAAACCACCTTTCATTCTCAAATTGTATCTCAATTGAGCGGGACTCAATCTCACCGTCAACCCTCTTCCATCACGAATCGCTTTCTCCATCCTTTTGATTTGACTTTTGGTCTAAGCGATCGAATCCTGACCGCCTCTCATCAGATCTTTGTGAGTGAATTTGAATTTCACCGCCTCGCCTCGAGTTCTTAACGCTCTCTCAAGTTTCTTCCTCTATCCTGCGGATATGTTCACGTTTTTAGTCACGTATTCTGTCATAATTCTATTTTTTTTAAATATATTTTCTTCAATTGTTTTCTTGTTTTAATGATAATTATTTATATTAAATAATTTTTGTAAAATTAATATTGCGTTTATTTTATTTTTGTTATTTATATATATATACACAATATTTTTTTTTTGCTTTTATATTTCTCTTATGTGAAATCATATCGTTACCCTCTCTCCGCGAAGATCTAACAGTTCACCATTTTGATCCGTCAACGTGGTTTTGAGACAATACAACGTGTCTAAAATCACTGGTAGATAAACTAAATTTCGAGGTCGCTCCACGATCTTATAACCCAGCGACATGTTTGGAAAGAAGGAATAGATCGTCAGTTGAGCGCTACCATTCATGTAGCTTCCAGCAATCACATCCACGTTCACCAGAATGCTATTGACTGCGAGAATGTCGACCGTATTTTCAGATGCCGCGTTGTCTCGATACATCTTTCGATCGAATCCCAACATCTTGCCTATAGAATCATCCCTGTTGAAATCCACTCGAAAATTATCTTCCAAATCCAACACCGCCTGTAAGGTATTAGGATTGGGAGCGAGTCTGATCTTGTTGCTTCCCTTTCCATCCGTCTTCATTCGCGTCTGAATGTAATTGTTCAAATCGTCTATGTCATAACTTCCTTTGGGAATTCAAATCTCCAACCAATCCACTCCGTCGGAATACTTGAACGAGTTATTCTTTTCGGTGACGTTGTGAAAGGAATAATAAGTCTCCAGATTCACCGACGCCATCTCGTATCTTTTCTCTCTATTCAATTCGATGGAAGGTTCGAATTTCGTAGCGAATCGAGTCGAATCGCCACTGACCACAATTTGAATGGATTGTTTTGCAGCCGTATTCTCGGCTATCCGTTCTAACAATTCTCCTTGTTCGAACATTATATTTTAATTTTATTTTTTTTATTTTTTCAAAACTAATTATTTGAAGATTTATTATTTTCAAAATTTTTTTTTATTTTCACGCTCTATCTTATTATCATCAGAAACATAAAACTTGTCGAATCTGCACCGATATTTTCCGCGATTAAATTCGCTTGTCAAATCGATCACGACGAAATTGTAAAGTCCTCCATCCCAAACCCTCTTGCAGAATCTCCTGAATTCCGCCACGCTCATGTCGTTCGTGACGTGATCGCCGTAGATGTGATTGAGATTCTTGAGATCTTGGCGAAAGAGACATAGAAAATTAGCGTTCTCCCTTATCGTCTGTCTGGGCAATCGAAAATAATTCTGCGACAGGTAGAAACAATCCACGTTGCTGTGTCGACCCCTAACGTAATACGATTCGCATCGGTTCTGTCTCTCCAAAAGCAGATCGTCGAAAATCATGAGATTCTTATCTTCCGATTTCAATTCTCTAGGATCCGGAACGTCGCTAGTGTTCTCATGAAATCGACACTCGACGTTCGAAGATGCATTTCTCTTCATCAGTTCCATCGCCGTACCGTCCAAAATGGTTGAAAGAGGAGCTTCACTTTTGTCGAATTCCTCCCTACTGTCAAAGATTCAGGCTATGACGTCCTTGGGCTATCTACGATCCATGCACTCTCGACGCAATCTGTTTTCGGGCTGAAACAAGCTCTTGCCAAACACGAACAATCTGTCGTAATCCAACCAGTCGGATCGAGACAGCAGATTCATCAACAGATTGGTCTTTCCACAATTCGATTTTCCCACTATCAAGCCTCTTATGCTTTTGGGAAAGAACACGTTATTCGACTTCTTGGTCGCGGCGTCGTTCCAAGACATATATGTTTAATGTTCATCTTTGTTTTATTTTTTTGTTTGTTATTTTAGATTTTTTCAAACACAATTTTTTTTGTTTTTCAAACTCAGTTTTTAATATTATTATTTATTTATATTACACCGTCGCGATTTCTCTTCAATCCGGATCCACTCGTCAATTTGGCTAAATCTTGTATGGGTACCACAGCATCCTTAAAATCTTTCCAACTTTTCGGCGTTCGCTCTAACACACCTCGCTTCGCCGGTGGACTGATCAACTTGTCGATCAACGCGTCGGCTGCCCTCTTGCCAGCCACAAAAGCTATCCTACCACTGGCTTCTGAAGCGGCTTTCTTACCAGCATCCAAAGCCGTCTTCTTACCAACCTCAAACGCGGTCGATGCGAGTTTTCTACCCGCATCGCTCGTGAACGCTCGCATTATAGAATCAACGATGCTAGAACCGCCTTGAACGTAAGTTCTGACGTATCCCCTGTTCTTTATCACCAGCATATTTTTATTTTATAATATATTTTGTTTTTTCAGTGGTAAATCGTTTGTTGTTTAAATACTTTTATTATTCTAGTGTAAACATTTACTGTTTTTATTTTATATATTTTTGTTTGTTTGTTTCTCTCTACTTATTATATATACATCAATCCTTCAATTCATTCATCAGCCTTTTATAATGGTTTTTATTCAAAACCTTCTGTCTTAACAATTCGTCAGATATAGTAACTATTTCATTATCTAATCCTGTGTTACCAGCGCGTCTACTAGCCATCAACAATCTCAATCTCTGAGACAGAGCGTCAGAATCGCTCGAAAGAAAAGTGGTTTTCACCCCTTTGCCAGTCACCGATTCGACGAACTTCTTATTCATATCCCATATGGGTTTCACTATTTTCGTCCACTTGTAGCCTCTGTTGGCTTTGGGTCTCGTCTCTCTGGCATCGTTATTTCTCTTCATGGCGTGGGTCTGAACCAGAATGTCGCCGTAATTGTCGAAATCCTGTTCCGTGTAATCACTAGGCTTGTCGTAAAGGAGCAATTTGCGCAGTCCAGAAGTTAATTCGTACCTATTCGAGCCGACGGTTAATTCATCATCACCTATTTCCACTTCTGTATCGCCAACAAAAGTTCTATCGTCCGAATCCTTATAAAATCCATACAACAGATCTCTCTTACCGCCATCCTCGGACGACGCGACGCTATCAGTGGTGATAATTGAAGTTCCATCGTCGCTCACGTCTGTTTGAATTCCTGTGGGAACGTAATCCGGTGTAGATTGAAAGGAATATCGATTTCCAAAACTACCGGGCAACGAACCCATTCTCAAAGAACTCTCTTTTATAGGTCTCAATTCTTCGACGATCTCCTTCTTGCTTCGCTCTTGACCCTCCGTCATGGGTTTAAATATTTTTGTTGTCTCGCGTCTGAGATGCATCTCTCCGAGACATCTGCGTCTGTCAGCCAATTGAATGCCCTTCTTAGCACGTTCATACTCGTCTAAAATTTGATCTCGGCATCTAGAATCCATCTGTAAAAACATTTTTCGTTTTTTAATTGTTAATGTTCCTTTGAGTATGCTAATGTGAGTTTTTTTATTATTTTCAAAATAAATGTATAATTATTTTTATGTTTTATGTTTTAAGTAAATAAAAATATTCTGTCTTTAATATAATAAGTAAAACCAGTTGAGAAAAAAACATTTACAAAATGAAACCTCGATAAATAGTTAAAAATATTAAAATAGCGTCCGTTTCAAACGTGTTAAAAATCAGAAAGAACATGAATGATTATAATCTCGAATAAATCATGTCAGTAAATGTAACGCTTTACAAAAAAAAATATAACATCAATTAATCTTTTGAACTGTTTCTGCTTTCATCCATAGAATAGTTTTCCAGATAAACCATTTAACTGACAATTTGTCTCATTTGAATAAAAACCTGTAATACATCTCGAGCGTGACAAATAGCGTTCTCAGTAAGTGTTTATACAGTAAATGTCACTTTGACATGCAACCTGCTTGTCAGTTTTGATAAAAACAAACTGATGATTGTAGACTGACATCCGAATGAAATGGTTTAACACGCCGAAGGCGCGCAGGGACGGTATGGGGAACAAGCCCCTTTCAACCCTCAGTGACTGAACAATAAAATCCACAGCGCTTCCTTCGTGAATAATTATATTCACGTGTCAGAACGAGCTTCATCGCAGAGTAACTCGGTGTAATGATACACTTTATTTTTATAAAATTTATTATTATTTTACATTTGGATTCACGTAGATTTCTTCTCACCTTTTTTCGTGTGGCCGATACTGGAGGATCTTCGCTAATGATGATTTTGTAGCGCACAGGAGCTCTATTTATACTGTACAAGTGGAGATACCCATGGTGGGATTTTCCCAAAACTTAGTTTTTTTCTGTTGAGTTTTGGAAAATCCCACTATGGGTATTCCCCCCACTTACGTTAGAAATGGGAGCGTCCAATAGTGGTCTGTTAAGTTTTGGAAAAATCCACTATGGGTATTCCCCCACTATGGGTATTCCCCCCACTTACGTCAGAAATGGGAGCGTCCAATAGTAGTCTGTTAAGTTTTGGAAAAATCCACTATGGTGGGTTTGCCGGTTCGGGACCACCTTTTTTTCCGTGTACCGTACACGAGTCGATTTCTGACGTAAAATCCACAAATGGATTTCCGTGTACGCCTCCATAGGGATTCAGTGTTAAAATCGTGTACAGACAGGGATGGTCCAGAATCGGTAGACCACTTTTCGACGCTGGTCCAGAAACGGCAACACGTTTTTGCCCGCGATTTTTAACACTGAATCCTATGGGAGAAACCTATTTGCCGACTCTGTACCAGACGATACACCTATTTTTCCTTAAAATTTCATACATTTTTTCACTCTTGAGCGATGTGTATATAGAATCCAGTGGTGTAGAATCGGCAAAGCCGATTCGGGACCACCATAAAAAACGACAAATCGTGTACCTGTACACGATTTTAACACTAAATCCTATGGAGGTGTACATCGATGTACGTGTACATGTCTGAAATCTTGTACATGTGGTCCCGAATCGGCATTTATTACCTACTGACAATGCTGTTTTGGATTCACCTTGGTAACGGAGCTCACGCAAGTGACTGAAACAACTCTTATCTCAGATTGAATGAGTGGACGAGGCCTCTCTACCCAAACAAAACCACTCGTCGTCGGCACCCCTTCGGATGAGATCGAGCAGATTCAGTTAAAACGACACCGGTCTCGCACAGACTAACAGCGGGCGCGGTTTAGTCAATATTCAAATCGTGTAGCATATTAATGCTTAAAGATTTTCCCCCACAGCACAACACAGTCGACAGAAACAGCCGGTAGGAACGTCCTATCCATTTTGGAAATAGTTTTAGACTTAGAAAATAGGACCAGAGTTATGTTGGTTCTTAAAAACTTCTGATTGATAATATTCTAGACGAATTTGCTAATGTGATTTTAATTTACATGAGTTGCGAAATTAAACTGTTCAACTTACCTCTGTCACACATAGCTCCTTCAAAATCGCCTACACACCCTTGTAAGCATGATGCCTCTTCTCTGTGGCATACACCATTAAAGCAGTTTGAATTGCATGAAGAATTGCATTGCATTCCAAATTTTCCAGCAATACATCCTTGTACACATGTTGCCTCTTCTTGGTGACAAAAGCCATTTAAGCAGTTTGAACTGCATGTATAGTTACAGTCGTTTCCAAACTTTCCAGCTATACACCCCTCTGTACATATTCCTTTTTCTCTTCGGCAAATGTTCTTTAAGCAGTTTGAACTGCACGTAGAATTACAATGTTTACCAAATTTTCCAGCAGTGCACCCTATTGTGCATGTTCCTCCCCCGTTGCACATGCTGTTTAGGCAGTTAGAACTACAAGTAAAGTTACAATACGTTCCAAAGTACCCACCAATACACCCGTCTGAGCACGTTCCATTTTCCCTCTCACATACATTCTTTACGCAGTTTGGACTACACGTGGCAGTACAATACTTTCCAAATTTCCCAGCAATACAGTCTTCACATTCACCATCTGTAAGACATTCAGAAGACTGGTTCTTATTCTTAGCACAGAATTCACTACATGTTTTGTTACAAAACCACCCGTAATGTCCCGCTTCACAGCTCGAACATGTGCCATTGTGTTGCAGGCATCTCTTGTTTTCACAGTTTGGTGGACAAGGTTGATTACAATTGTATCCAAAATACCCATCCTTACAAGATGTGCAAAAACCGGAATTTCTATCACATTGTGCACAGTTATTGAAGAGGCATCTCTGCGAACAATCGCTTGCGTACCAGCCGTCATCACACCCTGACATGCAGTATCCATTATAGGGGCATGAATCAGTCCCATTCTTACAATGTCGATCTTCACATTTGTTTGTACATTCTGTCCGTGGATTGTAAAGTCCACTCTTGCAGTTAAGACATTTTCCGTTCGCTCTAGTGCATTTCGAGCACTGTACTTCAGGGCATGCTGAAGTGCAGTCCTCTGCGAACCAGCCATCCTGACAACCTGTCGAACACGAAGATGAATATGAATCATCGGAGCACTCATTAGTGCCACAGTTCCCCGTGCCATGACATGGGATGGACATTCTGTTGCATTTTCTTTGATCACATCTTTTCTGGCAGTCTATCCCATACCAGGTTTCGCCACAAACTTGCAAGAGAAGATATAAGACACAATTACTTGCAAGGAATGATAACATGCATTCGATATTCAAAATAGGAAAATAATTATACCGTAATGATTTATAATGTTTTTGTAATGAAAAAACTCTACATAAGTGTAAAGAGATCTCAGTAGGTTTTAATACGATAGTTTTCGTTGATAAATAGAGATTAGCCCTCTGCACGCAGATTTCGAAACACAAAAAAAATTCAAGTCGCAATGCTTTCCCTTATACAACCAAGAATTTTAGCAAATCAGTCTTGTCTGACAGAGCTCGTTGAGCTCTGTCAAACAAGACTGGATTGGTTAAATTCCTTGTTGCATTATGGGGAAATGCTGTTTGGAGTTTCGGTATTGTGACAACAGTGCGCAGCATATTAAATGAATTCGTATGTTATATGGAATTGATAAAGTGGGTTCAGTAAAGTCGATTTGAGTCGAAGTTTTCCCAAATAAAAAACTTCGTATAAAGGGAAGAAATTTTGAGATTGTCTCTTTTCACATGTTGTGAAACGACGAGAAAACAACTTAGAAGGACCAAATATTCAATGCGTCTCTACCAGATCCACCACCCCATGTTTCCCAATGCACTGGTAGTACACTGTACATTGCAGCAAAGTATACGCAGCTATGAAGTCGATAAAGGTGTCCAAGGCGTGCGGTCCAGATGAGATTCCAAAGAATGTAAATTATCTCTCTGCGAACCACTCTCAATTTTATTCAATATACTGCTGAATAATTCGTACTTTCCTTTATTATGGAAAAAAGCAAATGTCTCCCCAATCCTAAAAAAACAACCCTCAAACTTAGTCGCTAACTATCGCCCGATATCACTGATCAGCTGTGTTGGTAAAATACTCGAAAAATGTGTTTTCAAACGCTTGTGGCAATTTTTGAGTGAAAGCAAAGTTCTTAGTCAGTTTCAGTCAGGCTTTACACCTTATTCTGTAAGGTCATATACGGTAGACTAGAGGAAGTTATTGAAGAGAAAGGTTTTTTAGGAGAAATTCAAAATGGTTTCAGGAAAGGACGAAGAGTCACTGATCACCTATTTACACTCACCCAACTGATAGAATCAACAAAGGCTGAAAAGAAAAAGATGTTTCTGGCATTTCTAGATGTGAAAAAAGCGTACGACCGAGTGTGGAGGGAAGGTATGTGGCGAAAGCTCGAGGGCATCGGACTGGGGGGTGACTTTGTGGGAATCATGAAAGCACTGTATACAGATGTGCAAAGCCAACTCAGTCTAGGGAGTATTACTACAAAACGAGTCCCTATGGATATAGGCCTCAAGCAGGGGTGTATCTTTTCACCGATTTTGTTTGCATTGTATGTTAAAGATTTAGGGGACGAACTAATTCAGAGTGCGGAGGGGGTAAATGTTGGAGACATAAAGATACCAGGCTTATTCTTTGCGGACGACATGGTGTTAATGTCTAGAACTGAACAGGGGCTAGAGAAACTGCTGGAAATTGTTGGTAGATATGGGAACACTTGGCGGCTCGACCTAAATGAAAATAAAAGCAAGGTAATACCCGTTGGACGCAAGGTAGATATGACGAAGAGATGGAGAGTGGGGGAGTTCTCAATCCCCGAAGGGGAAAGCAAACAAATCACTGTAGGAGAAACGGGAGAGTATGAGTATCTAGGGGTAAGCATAAATATAACGGGAAGAGGGGTGTACAGAAATTACTCAGCCAAACTGATTCTGAAGGGGAAAAGAATTCTGAACCAACTAAAACTTTTAGGGAAAAATAGTTTCAACAAGGTCTTTGTGGGGAAAACACTGTGGGAGAGGGTGGGTTTACCAAGTATAACGTATGGCACGGACGTGATTCCATTAAACCAAACCGTTATTAAGAAGTTGGAAAATACTCAAAATGATGCCGGCAGATGGATAACAGGGTCGAGTAATGCTGCAGCTTTGGAAGCAGTAAGGGGGGAGCTTGGGTGGATGAAAATCAAGGACAGGGTAGATTTGGGAAAACTGTGTTACTTTAACTACTTGAGAAACCTGCCTGACAACCGGTGGTGCAAATTGATGTTCGATACCATTTGGAATTCTAATATAGAAACGGGGTGGTCAAAACATGTGAGGGAACTAATGGACAATTACTCTATAGAGGTCACAAACATAGAAGTAGGAATGAAAGAAGGCAAAAGGTTTGTCAAAGAGAGAGTCATGGAAGATTGCAATCGAAACTGGCGAGCAGGGGTTAGCGTGAAAAGATCACTGCAGGGGTTACAATATAAAGAAAAGCCAGCTTTTGAGAAGTACCTAGATGGCACCTTTGGAGGGTCACTGCTGTTCAAACTGAGATCAAGATCACTGGAGCTTCGGGGAAAAATTGGGAGAGATGGGGAAAAGGGATGCCAAATGTGCCACTCTGGAGTAGTGGAGACCCTGGAACATTTTCTCTTGGAATGCCCACAGTATATACCTCATAGAATAAAATTTACTGGAAGAATAATGCAGAAGTGGGGTGAAGAAACAAAGGATAGATGGCTGAAGGGGGACACGAGGGAGAGGGTAGGTATGGTTATTGAAGAAATTGAAAAAGAGGAAGTGAGGGACACTATTAAGCAGTTTATATCTGAATGCTGGGAGAAGAGGAGGGGAAGAGGGGGTGGGGTGCAGGGGGAATGATGGCCTTCTCTTATGAGGACCGCGACAAATCAGCGGCTGGCCAAAGAGTTATTATTATTACCTAGAGATTCAACTGTCCTCCAACTGACTGACATATATGATGAATTCTGTCGCTCACTTGACGAAGGCAAGGAAGTTAGGGTAGTCTTCTGTGACGTCAGTAAGGCTTTTGATAAAGTATGGCATGCTGGTCTTGTCCACAAATTGGAGAGTTTTGGCGTTTCAGGGGAGCTACTTATGTTTTTAACATCGTATCTTACGGATAGGTCACAGCGAGCTGTGGTAGCCTCTGAGTCATCTCCATGGAGGCCCATCAATGCCGGTGTGCCTCAGGGGTCTATACTCGGGCCGCTCTTGTTTCTGATATACATAAACGACATAACCAGTGACTTAGTGAGTAGTATGCGCCTCTTTTCAGATGACACTTCCTTATTTTTAATTATTGAAAACCCCGAGCAAGCCTCGACCATAATCAACCACGATTTGGCAACAATTGAGCACTGAGCTAAAACATGGTTGGTCGAGTTCAGTTCCAACAAAACAGAAAGTATGTGTATATCACGTAAAATCAATCCTAACCCCCATCCACCCTTATATTTAGGTGGCTCACAGACATCGGAAGTTTCTAACCATGAACACTTAGGAGTCATACTAAATAGCACATGTACATGGATGACCACATTGACCATATCTGCTCCAAAGCCTGGTTTCGTTTAGACTTGTTGAGGAGGCAAAACTTTAATCTCGATCGCAGTGTCCTAGAAAAAGTATATTTCGCTTTTATTAGGCCTCTTCTTGAATACGCGGATACTCTCTAGGATAATTGTTCCATGACCAATATTGCGGAACTTGAAAAAATACAGATTGCAGCAGCAAGAATCATTACTGGAGCAACAGTGAGTGCCAGAAAGTTCTTACTATATTCGGAGACACGATAGGATTCCTTGCAAGATAGACGCCGTAAACATAAACTACTTCAATTTTTCAAAATGTATCATCACATAGCACCTCCATACATCTCAAACAAAGTCCCCCAATCATCTCTTTGTCGAATTCATCACTTCGTCTCCGATCTGGTCAAAACCACCGAGTTCCCTTTTGCCGAACGCAATTGTATCAGTCTTCTTTTATCCCCAGCGTCACTGACCAATGGAATAAGTTGCCCTTATTTGTCCGTGAGAACTCATCATTGATAAATTTTAAAACATTTCTGAACGATGGTAACCAAAAAACCCCAAAGTTCTATAGTAACGCGAAATCTCGCAGAGCTCAAATATGCCATTGTAGGCTGCGGTTGCATTGTAGTAACCTTAATTCTCACCTATACGACAATCACCTGTCACCCAGTGCGTGCTGTCAGTGTGGTGAGTGCGAAACTACTGATCACTTTTTTTTTGTTGTCCATTGTTCTCCGACGCTCGTAATTATACGATTAATTTACTCCCATTTGTAGTAGACACATCCACACTTCTCTTTGGCACATAAGTCTTGAACAACGAGGACAACCGCCTTATTTCTGAAGTGGTGCACGACTTCATTCTATCAAGTAAGCGATTCCAATGAGCTGAAACTCAATACTATGCCCTCATCCCAACTCCTCGTGGGGAACGCGATACTGAATTAGTGATGGTTCACGGCAGTAAACATCTGCTCAGCTGATATAATTGGACCCTGTGACCAATGCCTTAAGTGGAATACCCCATTCACGCCTCCCAACGCTCAACACCACCAATATTTCCGATTTTTTCGTTATTTTAATTTTAATTTATTTGTGCCTAATCTCTTTTCAAAAAGAAATACAGAAAATGAAATTCTTTTGGGTGTTAAGTCAATGTACGATGCACTCAAGCGGATCATATTAGTTTCTTTCTTGTTTTTTTTTTCTTATCCGTGCTTCAGTTTTTTCTTCTTTTTCCTTTTTATTCTAATTCATCCTGAAGTTTAAACAATCTCGCATATCGTTGCTTGGCGGTCGATGCTGTTTTCCTGCACTCCGTATTCGAACTCTGCCAGGTATAAAGCCAGACTATATTCTGTGGGGGTGGAGGTAGACGAGGTTTGATAACTTTGCCCAACGTAGCGATCGTATGTTTTCATATGTTTGTCTCAAGGACATAGGTTTTGACCCTACATTGGAATGAGCTGGTTGAGCTTGTTCATATGAGGGGCCATGGACTGTGTTTTTGAGGCACAAAATGAAGAACTCTGTTTGCAGGTGACACCTGTTATCTCCGTTGGAAAAACAGTTAAAATACTGGGAAAATGACCGAAGGTCTTCCACTTTGTACACAAACGCTAGCAAAAAGGAACGAAAATTTTGGACGGAGGTTGTCATGGGGGTGATTCACCCCCGTACTCCCCCCCCCCCCCCCACCCGGCATCCCGGCTGGCGTCGGGCACGAATGAAATTGACATCTCACGCTTCTTTGTGTTGTGTTAGGTCTGGGGGCTTGAGTCTGATTGTGTAGGGGTAAGTGTGTAGTAAATGGTGAGAGGAAGTCTGCGGGAGAGAGTTGTGCGTGTGTGATAGAGATATATTGTGTGGCGGGTTGTAGGTGTGTTGTTGTCAACCTTTCTGATGTGTCGATTAACTTAACGGCCGTGTGTGATAGAGATATATTGTGTGGCGGGTTGTTGGTGTGTTGTTGTCAACCTTTCTGATGTGTCGCTTAACTTAACGGCCACTTGATCTACGATCGCAGTAAGTAAGTTCAACTTATATAAAAAATGGAAGGGTCTCGGCCTCCAAGCGACGACATACGACCTTCTCCGCTGTATTGCGCCACCTAAAGGAGTAATCTTATAAACTGCCCGGGAGACGACTCACAAAAAAACTTTAAGCTTTCTGTCGCATCCCTCCTTTAAACAGTAACAAATTTCCCTGTCTTTAGTTGTTTCATTATAATACTGTATTTTTTGTTGTTCATATTTTTGTTACACAACTATTGTTGTGAAATGTGTGCATTTATCAATTATTGAATAAATATTGTTTAAACTAAATATTCAATGGAAGAAATAATACTTGACTGAAACTTTCTCGACTCGCAGAAAAAAACGTCATGACATCATTACACGAAGATATAACACGGACAAATATTCCGGAATATACTTCAGAACTGGCTATCATACTAATCTTCCCACAATTAATGGGACTGAAAAAAATCATTCTTACGAGCGTGACTTATTTATTTATTTATTTATTTATTTATTTATTTATTTATTTATTTATTTATTTATTTATTTATTGGGATTCATCAATACTTTCAATAGCTAGTGTTATACCCTGCCGGACATTTTGATGGTTTGAGGAAAGAAGGCAACCGAACAACGGCCAGTAACTGTCCGACTCGCCAAATTACTGTCCCCGCAAAAGCAGTTTTAGCATCGTCTGAACGCATTATACCGTCTACAAAAAGTACGTCTCAATATTCGAAAGTCCAATGCTCTAACCAAAGAAACCGCGCTCGTTACAATGTTGCGGTACCAACTCACCCCCCCCCCCCCCCCCCCTCTCCCACGAACTCAAGATGAAACTATTATCCACTGAAGATAATGAAGTCTGAGGCTTTATCCTGAAGGTATTCACGTTGAATAGAATTTTGTGAAGGGAATATTCCAATTTTAACATTTACTGTTTTTGAAAATTTATGTGTAAAAAAATTTTGGCATGCGTGAAACTGCCATCAGCAATAAGTTATTTATTCGGATAGTTTAATTGTTCTAATACAGAAGAGACCAATGAGCATAAACAAATATGCAAAATAATATTTTGCGTTCGCTGAATACGAAGGTTATCTTCTGGAAGTCGAGAATGAAACAGAAATATATTCTGATGTACGATAATTTTCATTCAAACCGTGGTTATGTGTAGGAAATAATATTTCGTTCCAAGAATTACATTTGAGCTCGCTATGTTGATGTGCGTGTATATAATTTGTAGACACACGTTAGGCCCCACAAGGTAGCTCTTCGATTTGTCGGGCCATTTTTGTAAAATTGCATGTGGGCGGACGGTTATTTCATGTTTTATTTTTGTAATTATTTCTTTGCTATCAAATTTCTTGTTCTTGTTTGTTTTATGTTTTAGGCCTCATAATCTACAGAATAGAATGGGTGATTGTGTATTTCGTCTCTTGAGTGCAAGAAGGCAGGCCTTGCAGTGCTGAAGCATTACAAAGTCTTGTTGCGTTCAAGGGACAAATTTATCAATTTTATTAACTTGAGTAAAATATCAGACATAAACCATTTAATTTTTATTTTTTTAAAATTGGCACTGTTTATAAAAAGGGAGCACGTGGCAGCCAAGAAGACCATGCGGGGGGAGGTCTGAGAAACAGATTTTAATTTGTATAACAAAAGTAAATATCCATCATAAATATTACGCTTAACGAGCCCAGTTCATTTTTTACTGTAACAAGAGAACACCCCCATTTCTATTGGAGTTTAGCGACACTTTCGGCAGCCAGGGGGTTCACCTCATGTTGATAGTTTTACAAGTGCAGGAAACCTGACCATTCGAAGAGAACCACCGAACAGTACTAACTCCGCACAAGCAGGTTTTAGCATTGCTTGGATGCATTGCTTGGATGCAAGTGTACCATCGACGTGCAGTACGCCTTAATAAACCTTAATACACAGCGCCACCGTGCTCCCACAACACAGTTACCCCCGGTGAAGATCGAACCGTGGACCGAAGTAGCCTCAAAGTAGCCTCGATGTAGCCTCAATGTAGCCTCAAATACTCGTATGTGCTTATATGAGAATTCACAATGTGCTTTAAAACCGACGTGCATGTACTTAAAACCGATGTGCGCATGCACGTATTTGAGGATACTCTTCACTGTCTAAAAAATCGTGATGCCCACCCAGTTCTCATTTGTTCTCTGAGCGTTCAAAGAGTGAAGACATGCCTATACATTTTGTAGGAAAGCATTCTCAAGAGCCTTCACACGCAAAAGACACGAAGATGGTTACTGCCTCGAGAGGTTTGGGATGAAGGGTGAAGGCATTCAGTCCAACGAAGATTATAACTTGTCTGATTCTAACGAGAGTGCATATTCACAGTCAGACGATAGTGATACAACCACTGAAAGCGAATATTCAGAGGAGGAAGCTGACGAAAAGAGCCTAATAGGCACTTTAATCATAAGAACATATGAAGATAAAGCAGTTAAATTTCAGCGCTTGAAAGTGTCGTACACAGAAAATGTCTAGCCCAGAAACGAGGCCACCAAAGCGACCGGGAAAGCTCTTAAAGACAGCGTGAGAGCTTCCCTCTGTAAGAAATTATTTAAGGCGATGAATTGAGTACGGAAGTTCAGACAACATCCGGTCTATGGAAAAATCAGAGAAACTGTTCAGCGACTTCGAGCTGAGAAGGGTTACGGAATGAACGAAGCTGAAAAACCCGCAGTTGAGAAACGAAAATACCTTTTTGATCCATTATTATGAACATACACGTTTTTTGGATGTGCAGACAGATTGAAATGATAACTAGAGAAAGTCCAGAAAAACAACAGAAAAACCTGCCCTTCTCAGGGCCAAAAGACAGTTACTGAACATTTAAATATGATTATTGTGCGATTACCTGTATAATTATTGTAAAACTACTTATTGTCGTAAAAATTACTTATTGTGAAATTGTAAAATTACTTGTAAAAACTGATTGTAATTCCATTGTTACTACATGTAAAACTGATTTAATGTGAGTGTGTTTTTTTTTTGGAGGGGGGGAATGTAATAAAATTTAATAGAGTGAAAATTCAGAGTTGTTAATCTTTTTTCAGCTTTCACTATCAAACCATCATCAGGCAACTCTATAACCAACAGTTCTTTTGGCCAATCAGCGAACGCCTGCGTGGCATTATCTTACAACATGCTTATCTATTGGTCACATGGAAAATACGGACGTGTAGTATAATCCGATTCGATACCTGTTTGACCAATCAGACACCGTCTTGCTCTCTTTGGATACCTGTTTTGACCAATCGGATACTGCCTTTCTCTAACTGGATACATGTTTTGACCAATCAGACACTGTCGCGAAGTTAATGGGTTATGTTATCAAACACCTGCGACGTAACACTATCATATCTATGACATAATCAAACAGAGCACATGGTCTTTACCATCATAAGTCTTTTTATAAACAAAGGAGACCTTTATCATAATACCTTTATCTATGACATAATCAAACATGCCAGTTGTCCTTTATTACGAACAAAGACTGGGTGTTCTCTATCTTAATCCCTTTATGACATGTCTAAACAAAGGAAACAGGTCTTTATATCTAAACCCTTTTGTATGTACATAACATCAGATGTTCCAGTATGGGCTTTATCGTAATCCTCTTACATAACTGTTTAGTCACTCCAGGTAGCCTTCAAATTAATCTTTTTTGTTTGTATGTATTTACATGTACATGTCCTTAACAACGTTGTATCGTAGATACACTAACAGAGCTCGAAATTTACGTGGAGTACGGGAGGGGGAACTATTTGTTAGTACTCATAGGGACGTCTCCGTTTGGGGCCCCCAGCTTTAGGCTAGCCTTGAGAGGGCTTTGGTGGATAGATACAGCCCATACAAGGGCTTCGTGGGGAGGCACTGGGCTTTGGGGAGGGGAGCCCGCATACAGGGAAAGCCAAACAATGTGGAGAAAGCCTAATACATGTTGGGCTATACATAGCCTGTGCCCCTTTGAATGGGCTTTGGGGCTGAGCAGACATGGGCTTTTGGGAGGGATAGCCTACAAATAGGGTACATACACAGCGGGCAGGGGGAGGTGAGCCTAAAAGTACAGGGCGGGGAGGGGACGGGGATGCTTAACGGATTTGGGCGTCGAAGTCAATGACCCCGAGGTCGAGGTTGGATCTCGAGGTCCTGGTAAAAAGGGCAGATCTGTACATGCTATACTACTTGTATTAGCACTCTCCAAGAAAATGTAGCAAGATAAACATTGAAGCACGGACAACATAAATCAATATTGCACCTTGCCAGTTAGCTGAACAACTGATTTAAGCAAAGAGTATTGACAGTTATAAAAGACGGTAGTGTACTCCATTGAGCATCTGGAACAAATATTCTACAACAAAAATAATGTTACCTAGATCTGAATGAAATATGTCACTTACTATATATGTCACTTACTGTATATGTCACTTACTATATATTTCAAGTTCTCTGAAATTCAGATAATTTCTGTCGCCTAACCGAATCGTAACGTACATTCCATTCATGGGCTCAGAACATGTGATATCATATTCCGTATTTGCTTGATCATCCTTGGTTTCGGTATAACATATGTTCGCAGAGCCCAGTGTGTTGATATCTGGTGCTGATGAAACATAAATCGAAAATCCATCAATTCTATTCCTGTTTGGACCACCTGAGCAAATAAACAATACAATAGGTTTAAACCCTTGTTAAAATAATTATTCTGGCATATTGCGCAGTTGATATCGGTTGAAACACTTGTGTTATTGATAATGTTGTAAAGAAAATACTTATAATTAACTGGCGGTCGCACCCATCCCAGGACGGAAAGCCAAACCCACTAGACGGAACAATAGCTGATTGCATATCAAGGGAGATTATCAAAGCTGGAATTTCCAGGTGGACGGAATAACGGGACATAATTTTGACTTCTCATTTATATAATACATATCCTAAGAGGCAGTATCGTATGGGATAAGCTCAGTAATTTTGTCTTGTAACAATAAGATCTTTCACTGCGCATTTTGACACATTTGTTATCTGACAGACTTTTATCATCGGGTAGTCAAAATTGTTGGTTGCGCTAACCTTTTTGTTTCTGCAATCGATAATGCTACGATTGTCGCCCAGAGGCAGGGTTACTAAGGAGCACGATACACATGTGTCACCCACATAATGTTTCACAAACATGGTACTATAACGAGGATAGCTATAAAGGTGTAGCCCGGATATAAAATATATACAGCTCCCGAGCGATCAGCTGAAAATGAGCGGGATCTCTATGGTTGCTTGCTGAGAATTGAATCAAATAATAATGAATAGAGAGTAATCGCTCGAATGGACTGGTTACGTGAAATAATTCCTGAGAGGTGTTTTACAATATAGTCCATCGCCTCGAATGAATTATTCCAAGTAACCAGTCCAGTCAAGCGATTACTCAGTTTTTTACTTTTCATTATTAACGATAATTATATTATTTAACCCCTTACCTAACGTAACGTCCAGCGCTATTCTCAAAAATCGCCAATTAATTTTCATTTTTTCCATTTTTTGTCTCTAAAATGTAGGGTATGACCCCTCATTGGAACGAGCTCGTCGAGCTCGTTCCAATGAGGGTCATAACCTATGTTTTTTGAGATAAAAATGAAAATAATAGCTATTCAAGAATTTTTTTGCAAGGGTCGTCTGCTTTTCATATTAGGTAAAGGGTTAAAAAAAAAAAACAGTGAAGTCCCCATTACACCCACGGCAAAGCGTCTTCGTTTGCGCGCACAGATACATGACACAAGTGTTGATTGCATAATTCACTTGTGAAGTTATCGTTTTTAATCAAACCCAGAAATTCCATTAAATCATACGTTGGAAAGTAATGAACATTTTAACGTTAAAACAAAGAGAATTGGCAATTGGCTTGGGCTAAAGCAAACGCTTGTTGCAGCTAACTTGGTCATAACTAACCCCGTCGAAGTTCGCACATCAGCATAGTCAGCCTCGTCCAAACTAACTTTTGACGTACACATCAACACAACAGTAATAACACCATTCCGATAGTCCGGTCGTTACTTTTGCTACTTTGGACCAAAAAGGCGGCAACGTTTGTATTCTCCGGTAAATATCTACAGTATTCAAATGCATTCGACTTTATTGTGCTTAACTGTTTACCTCAGAGAATTTCGAAAAAGGCGGGCGAGGTTTGCTCTTCATTCAAAGGAATGAACATCAGTGCAGGCAAAGCAAACAGAATATTTTTCCACCCTGATGCTGCGCAGGGACTATGTGGGATAAACTAACCATTTACGACCAATTTAGCATTACAATAATACTATTCTTCCTAGTCCAGCAGCTACAAAGAAGAGCCTGGAAAGACATCCAACCCCAGACAACAACCCTAACATCAATGTTCTCCAAATCGCTGCGCATATAGTAGACGCAGATTACGTGACTATAACGCCGATTGAAACAAGTCACGCACTCAACTAATCGCATCAGCTGAAGTCCACATTTCTATATCTACCTGGCCAATCGCTTTTACAAATTTTCCACACCAATAATTCATAATTTACGATCTTGTTACAGAGCGTTTCGGATAAATGTTTTTTTGAATACTTTGCCATGTTACCCATGTCTAAAGAAAGAACAAACGCCCCCTGTCCAAGAATTCTAAACTTGACACTTTCAAACGATTTTGTTCTTTACTTATATTAGATTGGATATATAGAATATACCCATAGTAGCGTGGTGTACCAAATGTTCACCACGAGTGGTGAAGTGGTGTTAACCGCGAGCCTTTGGCGCGCGGTTAACACCACTTTACCACGAGTGGTGAACATTTGGTACACCAAGCTACTTTGGGTATATTTTATTTTTACCACGATCGTCAGATTATTAAGAGTCGACATTATTTTTTCTCAATTTTACTGAGCACCAGACGTACATACGTGCGAATCTGTTTTTGTTTACACGAGCATCGGTGGGCGGTACTTCCGCTGTCAGTTTTATCGTCGAAATAAAATGGAAAATGAAACGAGGCCTTTTTCATTTTAATAGCATAATAACATACCATTTCGAGTTATGGATGCTTTATTAACACGAGACAATGCCTGTTTGTTAAGGTTTGGTGCTTTATGGGGTAAATTCATTTAAAAACGTAATAAATAATTGTTACTTTCATTTCACTCTTCCTGAGGCGACGTGCGATAAATTTAGACAAGTTCACATTCAGTTAGTTCGATTAGTAGTGCCAATGGCTTTCGGGGGACCCACAGAGGTATACATGTATATCGTCCATAATATACTGCCGTTCTATACTGCCAGGCATTACCCCCACTCCTACTCCACAATACCACTTGACCTGCCATAACGTACTACCTATACCAGTCATACAATAATACAAAGCAATCGGTTGGTTAATAATACCGATGACTAACAGGGGGCCTACAGCGGTATATATAATGCATCCTATGCCCCAGTTCAAAACAAACGATTATAATACTGCCTGACCTTGCATTATGAACTACCAATACCAGCCACAAGATAATACAAATGATTCAGTAGGTCTATAGTACGAAGGGGTAATAGGCCAACAGACCATTCATCCTCAATCAGACCATGCATTGCCAATCTAATCCGCCAAGGACTATCTCGCAATACCACACTGGCCGACCATGCATTTTTTTTTTAAACAATATTTTATTTCTCGTAAGCAGAAATGGGTTTGGCGAACAGGCAGTGCCTATAAATGGCCTCACCCTACATTGTTGTAATATACAGTATTTGAAACAGAAAGAAAGATATGCGACAAAATACATGACCCCCATCCCCACAATACTTCTTGACCTAGCTATAGCAGACAGAGGATAATATGAAGGCTCAAGGGCTAATAGGAGACCAACATGGATATATACCGCTACTACCATATCACCCCGCCCCCCCCTCCCCCCCCAAAAATATAAAAAAAAAACAAAACGAGAAGCCTGACACCCTCGACGTTATGTCAGATTGTATAGTGGACAACTACAGTGGTCGTAATCTCTATGACGTCGCGTGCGCATCATGACGTCACGACGTCATAGCAACGTCAACTGTTTCGCGGGGAAAAACTTTCAAGAAAAGTCTCACCTTTACCATCAATTTTCCATCACATATCCATACTATATACCCATAGCCCAGTGTGTGCATATATCAATGTATATACCATAGCATACTATATATGCTGTACGTAGACTGCTTGCCGGATCTAGCTGGGTAGGGCCGAAGTTTTACACAGAAAAAAGTTGCTCCGGCGAACGGCTCCGGTTCCTATGGGAATCTAACACTAGCTACTCCAGCAAATCTCCGGGTAATGAGGGTCGAAAACCTCCTGCTATACTATTATGGTATAAATGTTTATCTTTGTTGTTTTTTATATAAAATATATATCGCCCTTCTCTCTCTCTCTCCCCACCTCTTTCTCTCTCTATTTCTCCCCACCCCTCTCTCTGTCTCTCACTCTCTCTCTCTCTCTCTACACACACAATGATATGTGGACTTGATTCAATTTTATATAAAAATAAAAAAAATTGTAGTCACCCAAATTGGTTGAAATGTACATATCCCTGGCCACCGTAGCTTCTGTCTATCCAGTCACAGTGTTAATATCCTTTATGGTCCTTTTTAACTTATAAATATTATTTTGAGTGCCATTATCTTTCATTGTGTTTTCTGTGCCGTCATTGCCTGATGAATCCGCCTCTCTCTAAAGTTTAAAGCCTTCTTCTTCGGACGGACACACTCTCGAACTTTGATAACCGCCTCAGGTTGTGCTGGTTTTCGAAAACACTCTTACCAGGAGCACTCAGGCGTGAAGTTTGGGCACTCTTTTGGGCTTTATCGACACGCGACATCACACTCATATGCATACATATACACCAGCCGTTTTGTTCAACCTTCTTTCTATGAGCATGTTGTTTTTTCTTTTGTTCTCGGTGATAAACAATGGCAACCAAGTCCCCACAAAATCCGGAAGACAAACCTCAACTCTTCGTTCTCTTTGCGAGGACTCGGTTGAGACAAAGGAAATGTTTATGGGAAACCAAACACTAATGTCTACCTTGTTACAAAATTGGCAAGACAGACCCCCCCCCCCCCCTCCTCATACACACACCATCCAAGACACACACGCGTCAGACCAACACACCTACATTGGCACACACTTGGTAGCATGTAGTCCAGCACTGATATTGGTTAAATATGTAAAAAACACCTTTGAAAAATATGCTGGTGCAAAGCGCCCAGATGAACAAATTTTATATCTGTTAAAAGATTATGACCTCCACTTCAAACAGAGAAAATTATTTAATAAATAATGGGCTATCCAATAGGTAAAAGATTTGGTACTACGTTTACAAGGAGTTTCGTAGCAGAATGAGGAAAAATACCTTAAGCAAACGTACAAAGCATCCTCTCGTCCACCTCAGATATTTAGATGCCATTTTTATTTTTTTAAAATAAGATTATGATGAACTGTCAGAAATAATCATGATCAATCAAATAAATTTGGTTAATTGTCTTGACATGACCGTGTATAAAGGCAAATAATTCCAAGTATTAAATTTTTAGGTGTATTGCATTAAGAATTGAATGCAATTTTTTAATCTTTATTGGTGTATGAACGTGTGGGAATGGGTACAAATTATGTATGAATCCCGAAGGGATTCAAACAATATGTACCCATTCCCACACGCTCACACTCCAATAAAGATTATAAAAATCGCATTCAATTCTTATAATTACATTCCGTAACTGTTTAAACTACTTTTTACCAAACAACAAAGCAGAAAGACGAAATAAAACATGTACGACCGAACGAGGCGAAAAAACATCCTCACACAAAAGAAAAGCGCACAACTCTTGAGTTGAGCGCCGGTTTTCGGCATTGATCCAAATTTGTCAAATTGCCGTCTTTCGCAACGAAACTTCGAATGTTCAAAACAATTTATTTAACATATCAGTAAACTATAATCACCAATGAAACGACAAGTTCAAGAATAAAATCACTGAAATAATTTCACACTGTCGATTGACATTTCTTGTTAGTTGTTTGAGATATCACAAATTATTAACTTGAACGTAAATGCTGGTCAAAGTTCGACCAAATGTATTCATTGGAAAATGAATTACATTTGGTCATGACGTTTTTATCCAGCTGACCAATGGGAATTGAATACTTGGACCCAAAACGTATAACTACATCAACAATGTAATTATAGCCAACTGAATGATAATATTTGTAGTATGCAAAATCATTTCATCTGCCACACACATTTAAAGGAATCAACAAATAACGCCACGTTGGCTGATCTGGTCTTATCAACAAGAGGGAACTTGACAGTCTTTGACAGTCCAGATTAACAGGTCATTGTAATACTTTGTTCATCATATGACAACAGGTCTTTAAAAATTGAGTTTACACCGGAGATGTGAAGGAGAAGGAAAAATATGGATGCTTGCCTGGAAGTGTTCAGCGCCAAGGCACTAGAGTTTTTTTTACGTTTGTAAAATTGTCTGTTCAAATAATCTTCCAACGTCAGTGACGTCACGAAAGGCTGGTTGAGACAGGCGTGATGCGGATTTGGAAAAATCAGTATTCTCCTTTTCTGACGAGCCAGTACTGATGAGCAACGAACTGTTTCAATGAGGGAATATTCGTGGTCGTCAGATAATAAATAACGATATTATACAGAACCATGAACAACGTCCTTATACTATTGTTTCCTCTTGCAAACTGGTCCCCTTAGTTATTTGTCAAATGCCAAAAGTGGTGACTGCCATCCAACTTTCATGTCCACAATGGCTGCTCAGGAATAGCAAAATCATTCTATTGTCTCCCTGCTCAGAATTTTACCTGTACAATGAACTCACTATTATTCACGTTTATTTACAATGTCAAGTATTATTGCATTCGGGCACATTGTTCACTGTGGGCAAGGTCGAACTACCCTCGCCTAATAGATCAACCGAAACGACCGTACATACTCTGATTTGAGTCGTATTATCACGTCGGGTTGATGTCGGAAATCACTTCACTGGCCTGATAGTAGATTTATTATATGGCCATATTGTGCACCACATGCCATCAACCCACTGCCGGATCACTTCACTGAAGCGAAATGCTGTCAACCACATGCCTTGCCGAAAATATGTTAAATACTGTTTAAATCGTTCAGTCCCTTTCGGTGGCCTAGTTTTATACCATACAGATACCGATGTCAAACAGTGCCGATGCGGTTCTGGGTGATCAGACACAGAGTTCCAACATCGAGGATTTTATCGGAAAACAAGAGTGGTATTTTTTGGAAAAAATTGATAGTTATATAATAAGAAAATTAACGACCTCATATCATATGTTGCCTTGTAAAAAAGTCTATCAAAATAAAACATTTCCGTTAAAAGTGTGTTATGCTTACTGTCATCACGGTTGTACAGTTTCATTTGCCATAAATTATAATGGATTGTAAGGTTTGTTTGCCACCATGATCGATAGTCCTCTTGCGTATGAACACCTCTGCCACCACGGTCTGGAGCTTTCGGACTTCCCCAATCCAGATATCCATCAACACCCTGCTCACTTGAGAAGCCTGAACCAACATTGGACGATGCAGTGGTCGTTTTATGAAGTGCTACGTTCACTGGAAAACAAACAAATTGAAATGAAACATTATCATCCTTTAACTGGCGGAGGGATATATTATTTTTGGTGGTCTGAATTTCTTATTCAAAATTTGTTTTAATACAACTTACTGGAGAGTGCCCATAGGCACTCTCCAATAATTTGTAATAAAATAAATTTATATGAACACAATATTATTTGCACTTGACTGAAAATGAAACATGAGCAAGGAAAATGTTGGATTTTGCCCTGGTACGCTTATTTTTTGAAAGTGCTGGTAGTGGCTTCAAGCACTCAACCAGTTAATACCAAGTAATTTGTAGTGAGTGTACATTGCCCGTGGATATGAATTATATTTGTGAAGCGCACAATTGTGCAGACCAGATACCAAAGTCGAGGTTGAAGTTTCCTCCACAATACTAAATTGCAAAAGTGGACAATGGATTGTAGTACTGAGATAGCAAAAATGGTCTTTTTCTCGATCGGATCACGATTTGATCGAGATGTGGTCGGTATACACATATACCAAATAGTTGTGAATTTCGAAAAAGAATATTTCGAAATCAAGAAAAAACAAACGCAATGGCAAGTGAGATGTCACGTTGTTGTGGACAGGAAAGCTAGGGCCCGGCGAAAAAGATATTTCCGATTGTAATCGAATCTCGAATTGAGTCTGTTATTCGAAATCGAATCGAACATCAAATCGAATACAGGTGTTTTGTAGTCCCGACTGATAAAATATTCCAACTACATCATCAAGGCATGCCTTTGTCGAAGGCATGCCTTGATGATGTAGTTGAAATATTACCCAGTGAGGATTTTTTTTTTCAAAATCCGAAACGGGTGCGAGAACTCGGTACTGGATACTGCACGGAGCTAGTCGCTTGCAACCTTAGGCCCGTCGTCAAGACTGCTTTGGAACCTTAACTCTGCTTTCAGCATTGTTAGAGACTAGTGAAACTGGAATTAGCATGGGTGGTATGGGTACAGATGTTTTTTCTGTTAATATAGCGGAAATTACATTCAATTATTTTCGACATAATTAGGCTTTTCCCTCTGGAAAAGACTATTGTTTTTCTACGGATTATTATTTTTTTTTTTTTTTTTTTTTTTTTTTAGGTTTTTCCCTCTGGAAAAGACTATTGTTTTTCTACGGATTATTATTTTTTTTGGTTTTTTTTTGTTTTTTTTTGGGGGGGGTGGGGGGGGGGGGGGGTCCACACATTTTGTCCGCACGATTCCGAAGCCATTTTCGAACCGATTTTCACAAAATTTTGCACACTCATAGAGGGGCACAAAATCTAAAAATGTACTGAAGCGGAATTTTCGATTTAACCCTTATTTCCTCAGAAATGGCAAAAAACTATCAAAATTGAGGTTTATCGGCACTTTCTCGAAACACGTCTTGTAGATTTTTTTTAAACATTCATGATTTCTAGATCTGCCTGTGACACGACCTTTGATACATACGAGATATTCGGCGATGCATATGGTAACCCTCCACAGGCTGCCAAACATCGAAATTTTGATGAAATGGGTCGGTTTCAGGCCCCCACTGCATCCAAACAATACATGAGAGATAAACATAACTTCCTTTATTGGAAGTGGAATTCACCGAGGATCATTTTTGTCAATAATAAGGGTGTTCATAAAACCAAGCATTAACCCGTTTTGGACTGGTTAAACAGCAATACCAACATAAAGCTAAAAAATTCATGTTTTCCGTGGATTTCTTCTCTAAACGTCTTGTAGATTTTCAAGAAAAATTTGTTACTCCCAGGTCTTGGTGTGACAATAGAAGTTGCATGGACAAAATACTAAGGGGAGCATTTGTTAACCCTCCATGGGCTGCTGAAAGTCAAAATTGTGATAAAATGGGCTGTTTTTGGACGCCAACGGCACCCAATGGGTACGCCACAAAGAAAAGTGCGTTCTTTTATCGAGCCCACACTCTATACGGAAACATTTTTGTAAGTAGTAAGGATATTCAAAAGTTGAAGTCTTAACCTTTTTGGACAGGCTAAAGAGAGAGACCCCTTAAAATCTTAAAATTCGAATTTTCTGTGGATTTCTCTAAAAACATCTTGTAGGTTTTCAAGAAACATTGACTACTCGCAGGTCTTTGTGCGACATTACAAGTGGCATGGACAAAATATTCCGGTGAGCGTTTATTAACCCTCCACAGGCTGCCAAGCTTTGTAATTTTGTTGAAATGGGCTGTTTTCGGACGCACACAGCACCCAATGTGTGCCTGAGAAATAAACATAATCTCCTTCGTTGGGAGTGGAATTCACCGGGGACCATTTTTGTAAGTAATAAGGGTATTCAAAAAACCAAGTGTTAACCCATTTTGGATGGTTTAAGAGTGATTCCCCCAAAAGCTTAAACAATCATGCTTTACGTGGATTTCTCTAAAAATGTCAAGTAGATTTTCAAGAAAAAACTGGTCCGTCGCAGATCGTGGTGTAACATTATAAACTGCAAGGACAAAATATTCTGATAAGCATTTGTTAACCCTCCACAGCCTCTCAAATATCAACACTTTGATAAAATAGGCTGTTTTCAGCCCCCCACAGCACCCAACCTGTAGCTGGGAAATAAACATAACTTCCCCTCTTGGAAGTGGAAATCACCGAGGATAATTTTTGTAAGTAATAAGGGTATTCAAAAAACCAAGCCTTAACCCGTTTTGGGCTGGTTAAACAGCGATACCCATCAAAGGCTTAAAAATTCAAGTTTTCCCTGGATTTCTTTAAAAACATCTTGTAAATTTCAAGAAAAAATGGTCATTCATAGGTCTTAGTGTGCCATTACATGTTGCATGGACAAAATATTCCGGTCAGAATTTGTTAGCTCTACACCAGCATCTGAACATCAAAAGTTTGATAAAATGAGCTGCTTTGAGACACCTACAGCACCCAATGGGTATGTAAAGGCTAAACAAAACTTCTTTTACTGCGCGTAGAATTCACAGAAGATCAGTTTTGTATGTAGTAAGGGTATTTAAAATAATGAAGCTTAACGCATTTTGGACTGGATAAGGAGAGATACCCCTTAGAAGCATAAAATTTACATTTTCCGTGGAGTTCGCCAACTGCTTGTTGGCGATTTTCAAGAACAATTGGATATTGCAGGTCTTGGTTGGTATTACAAGTTGCATGGATAGAATATTCCGCTAATAATTTGCTAACCCCTCTACAGACTGCTAAATGTTATAATTTTGATAAAATTGGCTGTTATCGGGCTCCAAATGCGTATGTAATAGATAAACATATCCTCTTTTATGCCATGTATGCTGCCTACATTACGTGTAAAATCGAGACCCCCATTAAATCTACAGCGAGGTGGGGTGTCAGACCCGACCACCTGACCTCATTAGATAACATTCCTTCGTCACATTTAGCAGCATGGATTTCCCCAAGAAGCAATACGTCATCGGAAAATAATAGCAATTGTTTTATTTAGTGTGTATTTTGTCCGTATACAAAATTTCTCACCCACATATACCTAAAAAAGATTCAATGATACGATTAGACATGTTTCTCTCATAAAACATGCATAAAACGTGAAAAAAGGCTTGATTTATTGCATTTTAGGATTGCACATGTATATTTTTAGAAGATTCTCTGTCTGTTTTTAATCTTCGGCGTCAGTCTTTGATCTCGTTTGGGACGATCAGTTATTAACACCTTTTCGACAAGAGCCATCGAAATTTAAAATTAAAAAAAAAATGAAATTTCACTAAAGCTTTTTGCAGAATCGAGTTTTTCAGAAATCTCTGTCGCGATTGCGTGTGTCATTTTCAAAATTCCGATCAGAAATAATGAAATTATAAATATGTAGTTAGCAATAACAAAATTGAAAGCATGTCGGCCAAACTCGCATGACGTCAGAACTCCATTCGGGTGAAATACTGCAGTGATGCACTGAAAGGTTGAGAATAAGGGACGCTGATATCGAAGTAGGCTTCAAACTGTCCATGGAATGGTCCTAAAATCAAGTTCATGTTTGCAGCGTTGCTGCAAATAGGTTTCCCGTATTTCTTGTTAAAATGTTTTGGACCGCCTCACTTCATATTCCACACTGCACTGCATGATATTATTTATTTATTGGTGTTTAAGGTTTGTAAGTAGTAAGGGTATTTAAAAGAATGAAACTTAACCCATTTTGGACTGGATAAGGAGAGATGCCCCTTAAACGCTTAAAATTTACAGTTTCCGTGGATTTCGCTAACTGCTTGTTGGGGATTTTCAAGAACAATTTGACATTGGCAGGTCTTACAAATTGCATAGATAGAATATTCCGCTAGTCGTTTGTTAATCCCTCCACAGGCTGCTAAACGTAAAAATTTTAATAAAATCGGCTGTTTTCGGGCAGCAAATGGGTATGCAATAGATAAACATGACCTCTCTTATCAGACTTAGAATTCCTGAGGGATAATGTATGATAGTAATAAGGGTATTCAGGGGAGCGCGGTGGCTCAGTGGTAGACTGTTGTACTTCTATGCTAGAGGTCCCGACTTCGATCCCCGTCCGGGACGACTCACGTTGTGTCCTTGGGCAAGGCACTTTGGCCCGGTTGCCGACATGGGGCACGATGCCCCCGTGTACTAAGACATACTGCACGTCGATGGTACACATGTCTTCAACCTCTGTAACCCTGCCTGAGCAGAGCCTGAACAGAGTTAAAATGTTGAGGAGCTGACAGTTGCTCGTCGATGCTTGGTGGTTCTCTCCGGGTACTCCGGCTTCCTCCACCTCTAAAACTGTCACGGTCACGATTAGCCATTACGCAGAAGTATGTGACCTTAACACCAATAAATAAATAAATAAATAAATAAATAAATAAATAAATAAATAAATAAATAAATAAATAAATAAGGGTACTCAAAAAACTAAGAGCCTTAACCCTGTTTTGTCGGATTAAAGACTGACAGCCCATGCCATGTACGCTGCCTAGATTACTTGTAAAATCGACACCCCCCACTAAATCTTCTGCGAGGTGCGTTTTCGGACCCGACCACCTGACGGTTCTGACCACATCAAATAACACACCTTCGTTGTATTTAGCAGCATGGATTTCCCCAAGAAGCAAAGACAAAAATACGTCTGCGGAAAATAATGGCAAATATTTTATTTAGCCTGTATTTTGTCCGTATAGAAAATTTCTCACCCACATGTACCTAAAAATGATTCAATGATACAGTTCGACATATTCTCTCATAAAACGTGAAAAAACACTTGATTTATTGCATTTTAGGATTGCGCATGTATATTCTTAGAAGATTCTCTGTCTGTTATTAAACTGCGGCGTGTCTTTGATCTCGTTTGGGACGATCAGTGATTAGCACCTTTTCGACAAGAGCCATCGAAATTGAAAATAAAAAAATAATCAAATTTCACTAAAACCTTTTGCAGAATCGTGTTTTTCAGAAAACGCTTTCGCGATTGCGTGTGTCGTTTTCAAAATTCGGTTCAGTAAGTACGAAATTATAAATATGTTGTTGTCAATAACAAAATTGAAAGCATGTCGTTCAAACTTGCATGACGTCAGAACTCGACTCGGGTAAAATACTGCGGTGTAGTGAAAGGACGAGAGTTAGAAACGCTGATGTCGCAGTAGGCTTTAAAATGTCCATGGAATTGTCCTAAAATCAAGTTTATATTTGCAGCTTTATTGCAAATAGGTTTCCCGTTGTTTCTTGTTGAAATGTTATTTCCGTCAAGGCCAAGTACCATAGAAAATTTGGAATACTGGGCAGTGGGATAGGACACCTGCCCCATGAACAACTGCCTCCTATTAAAATTAATTAGCGGGGACATTCCCCCCTCCCCCCCCCATGCTGTTTATTTTACCTAGGACACCTGCCCCCTGCTGTTTTTTTTACCTAGGACACATCCCCCCCCCCGCCTACTGTTAGATTAGATTAAACATATTTTATTTGCCATTTGACAATGCAAATCAGGATTGGAGGACAAGTGCTTACCACTTAGAAGCCCGTCCGTTCCTGTACAGTGACTAATAATTTACAATATGGCAGAACGTATTCCATAAATAACAGAATCTAGCAAAATCTAAATATTATAAACATTATAGACAAACACAAATTAAACTGAGAGAGAGAGAGAGAGAGAGAGAGAGAGAGAGAGAAGAGATAAAAAAATAAATAGAATGTAAAGAAAAAAAGAAAACATGAAATACAACATTAGATCCAGTGATGATGCCCGCCACCCACCCATTTGCATTCTGTAGTATCTTGGCCGTAATGGGAGAATAAATTAACATCTTGATTACAGCCACTGAGCATAGGTTTTCACTTCTGGGGATGTTCACACAACTGTTTTTTTCACCAAGTACACCTGCCCTGCCCCGTTTGTTTGCTAACGGGCCCCTCCCCATTGACCTTTCTATTTTTAGAAGCACCCGGGCCGACGGGGACAGGGCGTTGTTGGGAGCATGGCTAGATTTTGCTATAAAATGGGATTGAAGGAAGGTACCCTCAAATCTGGGTCGAAAGTGGCGAAAATGACAAAAGGCTACTTCAACGTATGGTAACGGTATAAACTACAGGCGATCTGGGCGATGTACAGACGAAAAATCATACCTTGGAGCCGGTTAGGCAATTTGGCACAAAAAACTCCGACTTTATGCTCAATCGCTGCTCTACAGTAGTCTACAACAGTCCCCAAGTCTATTCCAAACTGATAGAATCGGGATGAATAGTACTCTCACTTTCCACGCGATGCGTGGTGTTCTTCACGCAGCCTCGACACTCGCAACAGATGTCAAAATGTCGGCCAGGGTGCGTAGAATAAGTTCTGAAAATTAGAAGTCGCTGCCTTCAGCGGTCTAGACACGGTTCATGTTTGTGAGAAGCGAAATTTTAATGTCTAATTGGCAAATTTTCGTTAATCGTTTCCCGCCAAAAAACCTACTCACCGCCGATTTCTTTTCACTTCAACTTCTGACGATTATCTAAGGTTTAAAGATAGTGTCAGGATACCCCTCCCCCGCCGCTCTTTTGGAGCTGGTTAGGCAATGTGGCACCGAAACCTGGGACGTTATGCTCAATCGCAGCTCTACAGTCGTCTACAACACTGCCCGTGTCCATTCTAAACTGATAGAGTCGGGACGAATAGTACTCTCACATTCCAATCGATGCGTGGTGTTTTCCACGCGGTCCGGACACTCCAAATAGATCCCAAAATGTCGGCCATGGTTCGTAGAACAAGTTCTGAAAATTTCAAGTCGCCGCCTCCAGCGGTCTGAACACCGTTCGTGTATGTCAGAAGTGCTATTTTAATGTCCAATATGCAAATCTTCGTCAATCTTTTCCTGCCTGCCAGAAACCCAATCACCGCCAATTTCTCTTGACTTTAAACTTCTGAGATTCTCGTAGGTTTAAAGGTTGTGTTGGGTCCCTGGGTGGCTGTCTTAAAGAAGCAACTTCCATTTACAGTCAACTCTCCACCAGTCACACACAATTGTAACATTTAAGTGGACTTACTCCAGCGAGGAGGCATTGAAGGATTCTGCGCCCATTCCCGACGTCTTTTTTCGAACTGGCTTGAAAAGGAAAGACCAAATTCAAACAATTACCTCCTCTCTCCAAAACACCATATCTCAGCCAATTCTAGGCAGATTTCCATGAAATTTTCACTCCTTGTTCATGAATAGTTGTGGCATCACTCTCCATGAAGAGCGACATGAATTTCGCATTTCGTCACGTCGAATTGGAAAAGAGCGTATGCGCAGGGATTTCTCTGAAAACATCTTGGAAGATTTTAAAGAAAAAATGGCCATTTGCAGTTCTTAGTGTGACATTACAAGTTGCATGGAAAAATATTCCTGTTAGCACTTGTTAACCCTCTACAAGCTGCCAGACATCAATATTTTGGATACATTTGAGATAAAATGGACCATTTTCAAATAGACACAGCACTCAGTGGGTATGTGTGAAACAAACATAACTCCTTTTGTGGGTCATTAACTTGTCGGACGACGATATTGATATTAACCCACTCCACTGTTAATGATGGTTTTTACCTAAACAATGTTCTTATCAAACTGAGTCATTTGAGACTACTATACTCACCTTTCTCATAACATCAATGAAGGAACTTCAGTGAGACAGTTAAAAACAATTCATCAGACACTGTGGGGTCATGAAGAATCATGGAATCTCATCGGTAAAAGCCATGATTCTTCAGAATCATAAAGTCTAGTTTTTTGGGTTTTTTTTTTTTTTTTTTTTTTTTTTTCCACACATTTTGTCCGTACGATTCAGAAGCCATTTTCGAACCGATTTTCACAAAATTTTGCACACGCATAGAGGGGCACAAAATCTAAAAATGTACCCAAGCGGAATTTTCGATTTAACCCTTATTTCGTCAGAATTGGCAAAAAAACTGCCAAAATTGGGGTTTATCGACACTTTCTCGAAACACGTCTTGTAGATTTTTTTATACATTCGTCTTTGTTAGACCTGTCTGTGACACGCCCTTTGCTACACACGACATATCAGGCGATGCATATGGTAACCCTCCACAGGCTGCCAAACATCGAAATTTTGATGAAATAGGCCAGTTTCAGGCCCCCACTGCACCCAAACAATACACGAGAGATAAACATAACTTCCTTTATTGGGAGTGGAATTTACCGAGGATCATTTTTGTCAGTAATAAGGGTGTTCAAAAATCCAAGCACTAACCCGTTTTGGGCTGGTTAAACAACAATACCCCCATAAAGCTCAAAAATTCGTATTTTCCGTGGATTTCTCTAAACGAGGCTTGTAGATTTTCAAGAAAAATATGTCACACCCAGACGTTGGTGTGACAATAGAAGTTGTATGGACAAAATACTGCGGTGAGCATTTGTTAACCCTCCACGGACTGCTAAATGTCAAAATTGTGATAAAATGGACTGTTTTTGAACGCCAACAGCACCCACTTGGGGTACCACCGAGAACGGTTCCTTCTTTTATCGGACGCAAAATTGATGGGGAAACATTTTTGATAGTGGTGAGGGTATTCATAAGTTGAAGTCTTAACCCATTTTGGGCTGGTTAAAGCGAGATACCCCTTAAAAGTTTAAAATTCCCATTTTCTGTGGATTTCTCTAAAAGCAACTTGTAGGTTTCCAGGAACAATTGACTATTCGCAGGTCCTTGTGTGACATTACAAGTTGCATGGACACAATATTCCGGTGAGCATTTATTAACCCTCTACAGGCTGCTATGCATCGTAATTTTGTTGAAATATGCTGTTTTCAGACGTGCACAACACCCAATGCATACCCGAGCGATAAACATAATCTTCTTTGTTGGAAGTGGAATTCACCGAGGACCAAATTTGTTAGTAATAAGGGTATTCAAAAAACCAAGCATTAACCCCTTTTGGGATGGTTAATAGCAATACCCATCAAGAGCTTAAACAATCATGTTTTCCCTGAATTTTTTTAGAAACGTCTCATAGGGTTTCAAGGGAAAATGGCCGTTGATAGGTCTTAGAGTCACATTACCAGTTGCATGGATAAAATATTCAGATAAGCATTTGTTAACCCTCCATGGGCTGCTAAATATCAAAATTTCGAAAAAAATAGTCTGTTTTTGGACACCAACAACATCAAATGGAAATGCTGCAGAGAAACATAACTTCTTTTACCGGACGCAAAACTGATAGGGAAAATTATTAGTAAGTTATAAGGGTATTCAAAAATTGAGGTCTTAACCCATTTTCGCCTGGTTAAGGAAATGTACCCCTTAAAAGCTTAAATTTCCCATTTTCTGTGGATTTCTCCAAAAAATTTGGTAAGTATTCAAGAGAAATTGACCATTTGCAGGTCTTGGAGTGACATTACAAGCTCATGAACAAAAGATTCCGGTAAGCGTTTGTTAACCCTCCAGAGGCAGCAAATTTTGAGAAAATGGGCTGTACTTGGCCACCCATTACACCCAATGTGTACCTGTGAGATGAGCATAACCACCTTCATTGGAAGTGGGATTCACCGAGGATCGTTTTTTTGTAAGTAATGAAGGTATTCATAAAACCAAGCATTAACCCGTTTAGAGCTGGTTACAGGGTGATACCCCTCAAAAGGTTAAAAATTCATGTTATCCGAGGATTTCTCTAAAAACATCTCGTAGATTTTCAAGAAAAATTGGCCATTCTCAGATCTTAGTGTGAATTACAAGTTGCATGTACAAAATATTCCAGTAAGCATTTGTTAACCCTATGCTGGTTCTCAAACATCAAAATATTGAAAAAGTGGGCTGTGTTTGCATACCCGCAGAACCCAAAGTTAAGAGGAGAAATCAACATAAGTGGAAGCAGAATTCACTGAGAATTATTTTTATAAGTAATAAGCGTATTAAAAAAAAACAACCATTTACCCGTTTTGGGCTGGATAAACAATTAAACCCATCAACAGCTTAAAATTCATGTTTCTCCCTGGATTTCTCTGAAAACATCTCGTAGAGTTTTAGGTAAAAATGGCCATTCACACTTTTTGGTGTGAAATTACAAGTTGCATGAATAAATATTCCTGTTAGCACTTGTTAACCCATATCAAGCTGCCAGACATCAATATTTTGGATACATTTGAGATAAAACGGACCATTTTCGAATAGATACAGCACTCAGTGGGTATGTGTCAAACAAACATAACTCCTTTTGTCGGTCATTAACTTGTTGGACGACGATATTGATATTACCCCTCTCCACCGTTAATGATGGTTTTTTCCTAAACAATTTTTTTTTTATCAAACTGAGTCGTTTGAGACTTCTATACTTACCTTTTTCATGACATCAATGGAGGAACTTCAGTGAGACAATCAAAAGCAATTCATCATACACTGTGGGGTCATGACAAATCATGGAATCTCATCGGGAAAAGCCATGATTCTCCAGAATCATAAAGTCTAGTGTTTTCCCTGGATTTCTTTGCAAACATCTGGTAGGGTTTTCAAGAGGAAATGGCCATTGATAGGTCATGGTGTCACATTACCAGTTGATTGGATAAATTATTCCGGTAAGCATTTGTTAACCCTCCATGGGCTGCTAAATGTCAAAATTTTGAAAAAAATAGTCTGTTTTTGAACAACAACAACATCAAATGGGAATAGAACAGAGAAACGTAACTCTTTTACCGGACGCAAATCTGACAGGGAAACATTTTTGTAAGTAGTAAATGTATTCAAAAATCAAGGTCTTAACCCATTTTTGACTGGTTACGGAGATATACCCCTTAAAAGCTTAAAATTCCAGTTTTCTGTGGATTTCTCAAAAAAAAAAAATTCAAGAGCAATTGACCATTCGCAGGTCTTCGAGTGACATTACAAGTTGCATGAACAAAATGTTTCGGTAAGCATTTGTTAACCCCCCAGAGACTGCCCAGCATTGACATTTGGAGAAAATGGACTGTTCTTGGGCAACCATAACACCAAATGTGTACCTACAAGATAAACATAACCTCCTTTATTAGAAGTGGAAATCACCGTCGATCATTTTTGTAAGTAATGAAGATATTCACACAGCCAAGCATTAACCCTTTAGAGCTGGTTAAAGAGAGATACCCCTCAAAAGGTTAAAAATTCATGTTATCTGAGGATTTCTTTAAAAACATCCCATAGATTTTCAGGAAAAAATGGCCATTCTCATATCTTAGTGTGACATTACAAGTTGCATGTACAAAATATTCTTGTAAGCATTTGTTAACCCTATGCAGGTTCTCAAACATCAAAATGTTGGTAAAATAGTCTGTGCGTACCCACAGCACCCGAAGTTGGGAGGAGAGATCAAAATAAGTGGAAGTAGAATTCACTGAGAATTATTTTTGGAAGTAATAAGAGTATTCCAAAAACAACACTTAACCCGTTTTGGGCTGGAAAAACAATGATACCTACCAAAAGCTTAAAAATCCTGTTCTCCCTGGATTTCTCTGAAAACATCTTGTAGATTTTAAAGAAAAAATGGCCATTCACAGTTCTTGGTGTGACATTACAAGTTGCATGAATAAATATTCCTGTTGGCACTTGTTAACCCTCTACAAGCTGCCAGACTTCAATATTTTGGATACATTTGAGATAAAATGGACCATTTTTAAAATGACACAGCACTCAGTGAGTATGTGTCAAACAAACATAACTCCTTTTGTCGGTCATTGACTTGTTGGACGACGATATTGACATTAACCCATTCCACAATTAATGATGGTTTTTACCTAAACAATTTTTTATCAAACAGTGTCATTTGAGACTACTATCTTCACCTTTCTCATAACATCAATAAAGGAACTTCAGTGAGACAGTTAAAAACAATTCATCAGACACTGTGGGGTCATGACAAATCATGGAATCTCATCGGGAAAAGCCATGATTCTCCAGAATCATAAAGTCTAGTTTATGTACAATTTCCATCTGAACAATACGTTTTGTGAAAAGACTAAGATGACTAATGCCAAGTGAAATCACAGTAAAAAGATTCGAAGGAAAATGAATCGGACAGCCGATTTCGAGTCGAACCGAATACTAACTTAAGATTCGAAATTGAATCTCGAAGCTTCGCAGGGCCATAAGGAAAGCGCAACAAAGAATTTCAATCAAATCGCGATACAGTCTCGACCCAGTCAATTTTTCTGTCTTCTTTTGTCTTCAAGGTACTGCACTTTTATTTGACGTATTGCTGAACCTTGACCGGCGAAAAAGTTGCAGAATAACGACAATATACCTGTTTTTCGGCTTAAATTGAAACCTACAGGGAAAATTTATTTATTTATTTATTTATTTATTTATTTATTTATTTATTTATTATTTTTATTGACACTTAATCCCAATTGCTCACGTGGGGGCAAGGTGGCGTTGTGTACTAAGGCGTTCTGCACGTTGATGGTGCACTTGTCTTCAACCAATTGTAATCCTGCTTGTGTGGAGTACATTGGGGAGTCTGATAGTTGCCCACCGTTGCTCGGTGGTTCTTTTCCGGCTCTACGGCTTCCTCCATCCGAACAACTGTCCGACACGAGGTGACCCTGGCTCTCGAAAGTGTCGTGAAACCCAATAAATAAATAAATAAATAAATAAATAAATAAATAAATAAATAAATACATTTATTTATTTATTTATTTATTTATTTATTTATTTATTTATTTAATGAATGAATGCATTTTTATTTATTTTTTTATTTATTTATTTATTTGCGTTAAACCGGTCAGTGACAACGCAGAAACTAATAACATTAATGATGTATTCGAAATTTTATTCGAACACAGAGGATTGCATCCAATTTTCCAACACTTTCTTGTCCTCATTCACTTCTCTCATGCAAAGTTAAAAACATTTATTTTCCACTTGTTATTAGGTGCAACGTGAACCCTATTATTCTGCCCCTCCAGGGACAGAAATTACACAGGGCGAGGCTTAATGTAAGTAGTATGTCAGGGGCTTTTGAGGGAAAGGTTGCCGGACCTCGGTGCCGGACCTCGGAAGTGACGTCATGTCACGTGACCCAGTGGCGCCATGTTGTGTTGTTATGGTAACCCGCGTGAGCGGCCATGTTGTGACGTTATCCCCATAGTGATACGTGGTGTTAGTGCGCATGCGCAGCGCGTGTTGTTAGGGTGATACGTGTTTCCGTCGGCCATTTTGTATACTGGAGGCCACCATCTTGGTTTCTATAGTAGCACGTGATTGTTATGTTACCCAATTGTTCTGTAATAGGACGGGGTATGTTTGAGGGTATGTTCCTTTGTAGAAGAGTAAATCTAATTACCACAAACAACCCGACAATCCATCCAAATCACCAAAATCCACCCGAAATCACCAAACTTGACTTTATTTCCCCAATTTATCAGCTTAGCACGTAGTGCTATAGTACTAAGAGGTATAAGGGATGCATTCGATTGAAGTGGAGTAATGTTCTGGATTAGAATTCTCCCAGAATCCTCATTTAATTACCCAAATAAACCCGTCAAGTTGTATTATTTAGAATTCTTTAAGAATCCTTTTTTTTGATCCCATGACGTTTTATTTCCCTATTAAGAGTAGCACGTAGTGCTATAGGACAAATTTACCCAGAAATCCATTATTAAAATTATAAGTAGGACTCATATGTGTACATGGAGGCCATGAAGCTAAGTTCCACCATATACTCATATGAGGATCTACCCAACAGATGTGTCGTACGAGGTCTAATTTACTATCCCTCATTTTGATTTTTCTTTGTACTTCGATGGAAAGTTAAAAAATAATAACACTAAATATAAATTTAAATTTCTTTTATTCAACAACAAAAATACATCTTTTTATGGTATGTAGATTGTCAGATATTCATAAACAGTCTTTCTGCAGATTGGACATCTTCTCAGTGGTTTACAGCAGTCTTTGCACAGGCACAAATGGTTGCATGGTCGCGGAGCGACATTGGCTTCAGCTAATAAACACACACTACATTTTGTCCTCCGTGAATCTTCTTCTTCTTGAAATGATGTGTCCATTTCTTCTTCGATGGCCATTTCTTCTTCTTTTTCAACGTCCATGAATTCAGGTGGTAAATTATGAATGTAATAACAGTCTGGAGAATATTTTCTGTGTTCTTCTATAACATCATCTTCTGTTTCCCAGAAACGAACAATAATACCACAATGAAAACATTGAGTTCTGTCTCCTGTCCCCAAATAAAAGAATCCAGCTTTTGTCAGTTCATTCGGGGTTTTCACACTTTCACTTTGTAACATGAATTGAAATGTCTTGAGACGATTTTCCTCCAATGCATACTTGATGTGTTTTGGTGGTCTTTGTTCTGGTGTCTTTCTTATTTTATCTTCTCCGCGTAATAACTCCTCCAGTACCGGTGGCGGAACATCACGAAAATACGTTTCGAATGAAACGCTCATTCTCTCTACAAAGTCTCTTGGATTTCTTGTTTCTTGGTTTCTTGATTGATAATCATTCAGTGCCATCCTGATCAAACATGGAATAGTGAACATTCTTCAATCCTTTTTATCTTCATTCTTCTTTGGTTTTCTTTCTCTTTTTGGTTTGGGTTCTTCTATTCCAAGACTTCTCTTCTTTGCAATATCCACTGCTTTGGTCACTTGTTCCCAATCTCTGGTGGTAAACTGGAACCCAACGTCGTTCTTGAATAGTTGAATCTGTAAATCGTTGTTAAGTTTGAAGACGGTCACATTAGTAGACATCCTTCTTCTTTGGCTGTCGGAACACAAATGAGCTGAACACCAAGTGCACCAGTTTTTATAGTTTTCCTTCAATGCAGCGACATCTAGTGGCTGGTTTCCTCTATGACGTCATTAACCAACAGATCATTATCCATTAGATCAGTGGTAAACATGTTGGATATGGTTTCCATCGGTACAGCGCGACAGCGATGTTTCAAGTAAAACAAACAGTATTGTCCACACACTGGTAATGGTCCTTGAAGGGGTTTTGTATTATACTTCCAATATCTGGAATTCTTCTTCAGGAAATTCTCGAATGGTCTGTGTTGTGGTGGTAATCCATAGGAATCAAAGTATTCTGCGTTGTGGTGACTCACAAAGAGAGCCACCCAATGTTCTCCTTTTTTGTGGTCTGGATCCGTGTTGGCTACCAAAGCCACTGGTCTGTGATCTGGTAATCTTCTTGGTAATTTGTTTCTTGAAAATACACCCAAACATATTCTCTTCAAACAACTATCTGATCGAAGTGTATTCTCTAACTGCAACGTGTTCATGTTGAGTAATCGAAGATTACTTGTCTATTCTTATCCACTTCTATGATGTTCTGGAATTCTGCATACACCAGTACGTTGATTGTGGTTGGTAATGGATTTTCGAAATGGACTTCTAGTCTCAAGTTTCCTCTCTTCACCAGATCGAAGTGTTGTCCATGTGATAGATCTGGAGTCAGGTCGAATACGAATAGGGTGTATCCATTTATGTACTCTTCTCGGCTGATGTGGTTTCCTTCATTCTCATACATTTGTCCAGTTCCTTGGAACAGAGTTGCATAACATCTGGCCACTTCTTGTTGTTCGAATCTAGGTTGTAATGGTTTGGCTGGAATCTGCTGCCCATCCACGTACAATGCCAAGTAATTGATTTTGTAGTTCTTGAAATTATATGGATTCTTTGAAAAGTTTCCATTGAAAGCATCGTTGTCTACACATCCCACTACGATGCGTTTAGGTAGTTGGCCTAAAAATAAATTTTCTTGTGTAATGCTCAGATTTCCTTTCGGCACTGAAAACACCTTGGTTTCCACACGATCGATAGGATATTTTGCAGTTGCTTTTGTTAGTGCTTTCTCGTGAGCCATTCTCACGAATGATTGGAGTCTCTCTTTGCGTACAAACATAGATACATCTAGAATTTTGATCTTGTATGTAGCGGTATCGGCCATCAATGCGAAAGCATCTTTGTCTCTATTCATTTTAACATGAACATTAACTCCATTCAGCAAGTAACGAGTTTGGAAAAACATGTCCAAATGTAATCTTCCAGTCATGTTCACGATTTTACTTTTCTCTATAAATTTCTTTCGAAGAAGAAATCCCTTGTTATCATCTGTCAAATCTTCCATGTGTCCTGCCGTATCCTTGTACCATAATGCATTAGTCAGTTGTGACTTCTTGGCAGCTGGTCCATAACTCAACAAAGTTTCTATGAAAGCTCTGTAGTGATAAGTGTTGTTGGAAGGAGATACCAGTTTTTCATTCAAGCTGATATCGATTTGATTAAATAAGGAATGCATCCATAAATTGACTGGGCCCACTTTGGCATCGGGTGTAATTGATGCCCCATTGGAATCTACAACCGTTGCTTTAACATACAAGTATGTCTGTGCCAAATTCAAATAATCATCTCCTAATCCTGCAATGTGGAATTCTATTGGACCACTGTTTCCTATAGTCGCCAAAGGCCCGTGTTCTACCCATTGCCCATGTTCCACACTAGTCTGTGTTGGTGGTATGGAAAACAAGTCGAGTTCGCTGTTGACACACTCACAAGATTTTTCATTAATGAGAGACATCATGCACCGAGATGGTCTTGGGTCTGAACAGTTCTCCTTCTTTTTGTCGATTTGCTAGTTTTGCGTGGTGTGGGCCTTTTTATACTTTTCCTACCGGGTGGTTTTGAACCACCAACCACTTCATTCCAAGCTCCTGCACCAGCCTCTTTGACTCTTTTGATTGCTGCCTTTTTTACATTTTTCCCTTCAATGACATCTTCGGCAAAGGCTGCTCCTTTTCTCAATAACTGTTTTCCCACGGTCCTGGCTGTAGTTTTCAATAAAGGTAACGCCATATTCTTCAGTCCTCCCAATATACTTCCCAAACCATATCCTCTCTGTATTTGAGCTCCAGAAAAAGCCGGTAGACCATTCCCAGCTTGTTTCGTGTAATATTCTTCATATAAATTGGACTTACAACAATAAGTCATGTTTATGTGAAATGAAGAGATCTACGATTTCTGAAATGAAGTGTCACTGTCACTTTCCCGAACTCGAATGGTACTATGGCTCCTGTGTCACCCCTTATATACACCTGGACGGTACTGAAATGTTTTCGTTCTACTGGTACATAATACACATTCTCAAATGTTTTAGAGATGATATCCCCATATTTTCCACGCACGGGTACGATACGAAGAAGTGGTATTCTTGTATCTCATACGACTTGGTCACGAACCAAGTCACAATATACATAGAGTGAATAAAATCCTTGGTTGACATCGGCAACTCTGGAAGAATTATAAGTTCCTGATTTAAAACACACACTCATTAAATCCCAAAATATTTTGAAGAGAAGGGCTCAATGTGACCACGACTCCATCACGTACCGTGATACGAACTTTACCAGTCACTCTATCCAGTTCAAAAGCTACCTTATCGTGACGAGGCAAGAGTAATTCTTTAACGCCATTGATAGCTCGTATCACATCAATGGGATCCGAATAACGACCTTCCTTGAGAGTGAGTCGGTAATTCTTTTTCGAAGACCAGAACACTGTAACGAAAGCTTCTTCTCCACGAATATTGAACCAAGTATTTGGATACTGAATCTCTGCCAGACCTACTTCCCATTCTCCCGTGAGATTCACTGGTTGTGATAACTGAGTGGTGTACGTAGTCAACGTGTTTTCTGGAAACACGTTCATAGAACTATTACTTGGTAGAGTCAAATAAAACATTACTTTTTCATAATGGTTGGATTTGGTAACAAATATCCTATGCTACTACTCAAGAGAGCAGTCCACAACTTGCTGTCTGTGTTTTCGAGAGTGAGATTAACGACACTGGTAATGATGATGATATACAAAATGATTATTTGTGAAAAATAAGTTATCTCGCTCCTTGGAATTCTTTTACCAAACAGAGGCCAAGAACCGTTCGATCCTTCTTCCATTTTGAAGAAACTTCAGAGGTTCACTTCCTTTTATAGGTGAGCTGACTCTGTTTGATCCACGAATTGAACGAAGTTGGGTATCCCAACCATTTTACGAACAATTCCCTTTTCTTACCTCGACCACGTCTCTTGAGTACGTGTTCGATTTTGTAAATAGTTTTATGTGAAACTCGTTGAAGCTCTTCAGTGTAGAATGACCCTTTCAATATTTCTCCATTATCATCTTGTAACATGTATGTGACTGGATGTCCTTTCTTGATGGCTACTACTGTGAATAACTCTTCGGTCCAATTGGGCAAATAACCTTTCTCAAAAGTTTTCTTAACTTTATTGATTCTCACTCTGTCACCTCCTTTGTACTTTGGTGTCTTGTGTTTTATGGGTTGTCCATACAACCTTTGCCAAACCTCTTCTTGATTTTCAAAGTTCACGGCGATGGGGGCCATACCTATACTGCGATGATGAGAATGATTATATGATTTCACCAAGTTTTGAAGTGGAAAAGTTAGTGTATTGTTCTTGGTAAAATATTTCCACATTTTGGTTTTCAAAGTTCTATTGAATCTTTCTACTATGGAACATTTTGTTTCCACATTTTGTGTTGTGAAAAAGACGACTTTGTGATCTTTGAGAAAATTCTGAAATTTTCTGTTTAGAAATTCTTTGCCTTGATCAGTTTGTAATTTTTCTGGTTTACGACCTTGTTTGAAAATTTTACTAAAAGCTTTCACGATGGAATCACCAAGTTTGTTTTGTAATGGTATCACCCAAGCATATTTACTAAATACATCTATACATGTCAACAAAAATGTTATGTTTTTGTTGAATTTACTTATGTTTGAAACATCTACCAAGTCAGCTTGCCATTGTGCATCTATACCACTAACTATTACTTTTCTTCTACGAAATGTACGACGAACAGGTTTGTGAAGAGTGTATGTGTCTTGAGTCTCTAACCATTTTACAACTTGTTTGTTTTTTTTCTTGGACGCTCTACGAAGAGCGTCTACACCACCAAAACTACCAGGCGCTTCAGAATCATAGTACAATGCCTCCATGACTGCCTTGTTCAAGTGTCAACTCTATTTATACCTTTTTTCGGTCCACTTTGGCGTTTCTGTTTTCTTTGGTTGTTTTGGTTCCGACTTTATCGGTGCCTGTTTCATAAAATCCCAACATTCTTTATGACCAATTAATTCTTGGGGTATGTTACTATCTCTCAAAGCTTCGGCCAACATTTCCCATCCCTTTGGTTGGAAAGATTTTCGTCTTCTAAGTAAATCGTTTAGAAGATCTGTTACATTCGACCCTACCACTGTTTGATCTTTGTAGACTAATTCACCCTTCTCATTCCAAGATATATTTGGGTCACTTCTAATACGACTCAACAACAACTTGCCCTTTCTCTTCATTGTCATAGGTACAGAATCGAGAATGTCTTCGTCTTTATTATCTTTCTCGAATTCGACTTTAATTGGTCGAGGAGCCATTACCTTTTGTTGAAATGTCAAGTATCTTTGTAAAATTTGATTATATTGAGTCATCTTTTCATCAGCCGAAAGAAAAGGGGCATCGAGAATATCTCTCATTTCTCTATCCAGTGATGAAACAGCCAGTTCATTCGGTTGTCTTGGAGTCTCTTGTAGACGTTCCAATAACCTTGGTTCTACCAAAGCCATCTTCTTTGCATATTCCATCATCCAAATATACCTTTAACAGCACCCAATAGTACAGGAGGTAGCAATGCCCCCAAGAATCCCCCTTTCTGCAAGATTTGTCTCCTCTTTTTGTCAGAGGTACCTTTGTTTGCCACTGCCCTCACTAGTTGTTTCTGACGAACGAGTTTGGTTCTCTGAGCTTTGGTCAGAGGTACTGCTCCCTTCAGTATATTCGAAGCACAGTCACACAAACAAGTTATCAATTCTTTGTCTGCATGTTTTAGTATGGATTTGACGAGTGCGGGTTTCTATTTAATAAGAACCTTGAGAAGAGCGATGTTGCGCTTGAGACGGTCAGACATGCTTCTGACTCGAGTCAGACTTGTTGCTCCCTTTTTATACTTTTCGGAGGTACACATATTGGGTTTCCCCAGGAAAAATTTGACTTCTTAATCTCATGTGTTCAGGAGTATCTTGTTTGAGATCTATTAAAATGTAACCATATGGTGTCGAAGTGGCATCTTCGAAAACTTCTCTCAGAAACTTGGAATGACCAGGATACATCTGTGCTGCCAAGTGTGAGATCTGAGAACGATCCCTAGGATTTTTAAACAAGATCATGTAATGACTATTGAGAGCTACAGTCCTATGGATTTTATTTTATCGAATAAATTTTGAACAATGTAGATCACACTAATGTTACGGTGATGACTACCTTTAGTAAATAATCTAGACACTCGAACATCTGCATCGAGCATCAGATCATCCAATATGACTAAACTATCAGATTTTAATTCTTGAGGGAGACCCTCTACGAATTCTACTTGGGGTAAAGTATTGTATAATGGTTGCCATTCACTATAACACCAAATGATGTGACTTGGGACAGGTGATATAATATTTTGAATGTTTTGAATAATCCGATTTACAAAGGATGATTTACCACTACCCGTGGGACCACACAATAAACAAGTGAATGGATGCTTCCAACGAGGATCCATCTTTGTTGTTCTATGTGGGTACTACTTCCCTTTTATACCTTTTGGGGAGGTGGCCCCCACTGAACGTGGGGACTACTCCCCCTTTTATACCTTTTGGAGAGGTGGTCAATATGAACCGTCATCCAAAAAAATATTTAAAATTGGTGGCCCTCTGACTTACTGGCTGGGGACAGTTTAAGTTTGTTTGATATTTGTCAAGAAGATAAACATCAAATAACTTAAGCGTCATTACCACCTTTTTTTCTTGTTTCTTCATTTTATACTTTTTTTCTTCTTTTTTCTTCTTTTTTTTATAAAAATTTACAACATCTATTTACATCTTCAATTAGAATCCAATTGTAACAGGTTTCTTGATGGTCATAAATTCAATCACCAAATCCATAATACAACGTCTCTGTTCATTTGTGAGAGGTTTCTCGAACATATCTTCATATTCTTTCTGTACTGGTGGTGGATTCATTCCAGAAGTATTATGGTGCCACAGTAGATGAACATCATTCTTGTTAACTCTTTCAAGTGCGTCACTAAAACATGTTATAATCTTCTCTTCTTCAGACATCATTATGCTTACATTATGCTGAATCTGACTTGGGTGATCGACTGTACATCCATAGCATTTTTCTTTCATTACAGCGTCAATGTTCTCTTCGACATAATGAGCATATGCCAAGCAAATTTCATGCTGCAAGCGAACTTGCCTGAGTTCACTATCAATTTCATCAACGATCAATGGTCGTGGTTGGGTTATTCTCACTGTGATCTTCTTCTTCTTCTTCAAAGGTGGTTCTTGATTTGGTTTTTTGAAGTCTTCATGGTTAGTAGGTTTAGTGTCTTCAGTTAAAGTTGTTTGTTGGGTTTTGATGGCTGCATCTACTTCTTCTATTTGAGATTTCAAGGCATTCCATTCTTCTAAAGATAGAGCAATACCAGTCTCCGTAGGATAAGGTTTCTGGTCTTTTCCCTCAAAGTATCTTCTGAGATGAATCTTCAGTTCACCCTGGTACTGGGTGACGTTAGCATAAGTCTGCTTGGTGCCAATTCGGAACATCTTCTCTGGTCAATGGTTCGATCGTGAATGATGCCAAGTCCATGCTTTGCCTAATCTTATATATCTTTGACGGACGTGATTGAAAACATCACCCCAGTTGAACAAATTTTGATTGAGTTTTTGATTCTTGGTTGGGGTTTGTGTTTGTTTCCTATAGGATTATAGGTTAAAGTTGGAAAATTTAGAAAATTAGTATAGAAAGTAATGGGAAAGAAACACAATGAGAAATTTGATTGGTTGATTAATTTCGATCTGATTAGTCAGTTTGGCGATCAAACTGCAATCTTGATCCTTAAACTGTAGGATATGGCCCTCTGCATTTTATAATGGCTTGGGACAGGTCAAGCTACAAACCTCTGTCCAATGGAGATAAGTCAAATAGCTCGAGTGCATTCCCACCCCCTACAGTTCGTATCCTCTTTGAGGGATTTTTTTTGTTCATCAAAAAAGGAAAACGAAAACAACATGTCCAACTTAGCAATTTAGTTTTTTTCTATCATAAAAATTTCTCATTTCTTTTAAATATTCACAACAGAGAATTTCTTAGTAATGATGATGATGATGATTTATTCCTTTGGTTATGCAATAGGGGTAGCCTAAAAGACACCAGAAATCAACTTTAAAAAATGAAATGAAACTAAAAAGTAAAGAAGTATCATCTGGTTCCAATAGGTGTAACCTAAAAGATACCATGAATCAACATGTCTTTTAAAATGAATGGAACTAAAAAGTTTTGAAGGAAACTAAAAAGTTTTGAATGAAACTAAAAAGTAAAGAGGTATCATCTGGTTCCAATAGGTGTAACCTAAAAGATACCATGAATCAACATGTTTTTTTAAAATAAATGGAACTAAACAGTTTTGAATGAAACTAAATTTTGAATAAAGGAGTATCATCTGGTTCCAATAGGTGTAACCTAAAAGATACCATGAATCAACATTTTTTAAAAATAAATTGACCTAAAAAGTTTTGAATGAAACTAAGTTTTGAATGAAACTAAAGAAGTATCCTCCACTTCCAATGGGGTTGGCCTAAAGTATATCAGGAACATGATGATGATGCATATAATGATGAAAAAACTCTCTGTATTAGAATAAATAAAAAAATTGAAAAAATCTTTACATTAGAAAAAATGTATTGCCTTGTAAGACTTGCCATTTAGAATTTTTTTTTTTTGAAGACTGCCATATAGGACTTTATGAGAACTGCCATAAAGGATTTTACAGAATGCCATATAGGACTTTTTACTTTGAGAAAAAACTTGCCATGTAGGACTTTATGAGGACTGCCATAAAGGACTTTAGAGAATGCCATATAGGACTTTATGAGGACTGCCATAAGGACTTTAGAGAATGCCATATAGGACTTTATGAGGAATGCCATAAAGGACTTTAGAGAAAAACTGCCATAAAGGACTTTAGAGAATGCCATATAGGACTTTATGAGGACTGCCATAAAGGACTTTATGAGGACTGCCATAAAGGACTTAAAAATTTGTTGAGCCTAATATGATTGAGTAGACCACCTAAAAACCATTTCGTTTTTTTTTTTTTTTAGGAATTTTTTTTTGATCAACTAAATAGAACTTTTTGTAGGCAAAAGCTAGACTTGGTTCAGGTTGTAGAAAAATATGACACTCACTCAATTGTTTCTTCTTTAAATCTCTAGTGGTATGGTACTAACTCCATCTTCTAAAACTCTTCGTTTTGGGTAGAAATATGATAGTCCATCTCTGCTCTGCTGGTAGGTATACATAGTGTTGTCATTCATCACAAATCCTCGGTTGATGCCAGATCCACTTTGTTGAGTCTTCAAAACTTGCAAATATCTGTCTTTCGTCAAATCATTGTGGCGTTTGCTGATTCCCTTACAACTGAATTTATTGGTGGCTCCGAAACAATAATATGTTTTACTACACAGTCCAACAATGCCGGTTCCTTGCCATTCTACCTTAAACAAGCCTGGAGTTCTCCTGTCAAAACGCTTTCTTTCTTGGCAGCATGAGGGTGACAGCCATTCTTTGCCTTCTAATTTGGTTTTCACATAATCATCTCTGTGAAAATCACAACACTCTGATGGAAACCACTTGTGATTCTCTTTGTAAAATTCTACTCTCTTCTCTGGTTTCACTAATTCATCTATGGATGGTGACGAAGTACATATATATGCAGAATCTGTGTCCATTTCAGCATATTCGAAATCTTGGCGGTTGATAAAAGTATCGATGACATCATAATAGAACTGAAGCATCCGGAGTTTCGCATACTGGTAAACAAAGAATCCGATGTGAAGTGGCAGATCCAACTTGATGGTCTTCTTGTTGAGTTCGACTTCATATAATGTATCATCTAATGGATTCAAGGCTCTGAAGGACATGTCATTTACAGCTTTGGTAACTTCTTCGTCGTCGCAATAGCACACACGTTGATGCTTCTCTTTGTTGGTGACGGTTTTGCCATATCCAGAATTTCCCAACAGCTTCATGGTATCGGCAACGATCGACTTGTCAGGGTCAACATCTCCTTGTCTTCTTGCTTCAGATACTTCATCTCCAAATTTTTCAAAACATCTTCTTGGTTTATATTGGATAACTTGATAGACGTGATCAACTTCAATACCATGCTGGAGGTACCACTTCAGTAAAGGGGTTGCAAACAACATTTTTTCCGCTCCATAGCTTCCGATCAAACTTCTTCGGGGTTTCTTCATGATTCCATTCTTCTCGGCAAAGGATTTCATGTGTTCACCAATATCATCTATGGAAATATCTGTATTCTTGAAGATAGGTGTCATCTCTTCAAAGTACTCTTTCAGGTGATCTGGTACATGTATATCACATTCGACTAAACCAAACAGTTTACCGGACTTCACTTTGTTCAGTATTTCTTCCTCTGTCATCGCACCATCTATTTTGTCTGAAATGTTCTCTTTCAGGAAGGCTTTGAGTGTGGCATCGGTCTTCTTCATCTCTCTCCACTCACACTCCCAGATTTCAATAAGTTTATAGCCCAAATCGGTGATGTACTTTGCATTGGTACGGGTGTCTTGTAGCAGTTCTTTCATCGGTTTATCTCTGACTTCATTATGGATGATAGGAAGGCCATTCTTATCTTTCATGCAGGTATGTCCGTGCCAGAAACAGCCATGGAACTGGTATACAGTCTGTGTCTCTTTGCACCAACCATCAACTGTCTTCGACCAATCATTTTTTCAGCTCCGTTAAACTGATGTCTGATGTGGATGTCATCTCTCATGGATAAAAACTCTAACCATTGTTCAGCCATTTTACCATACTTCATTGGATGTTCTGGTTTAAACTGGTTTTCTTCACGACGTCTAATACTCCAACCCGTTGGCATCTCTTGCATTAGGAACCAAAGATATAATGCATTCGCATCAAAGCCTATAATATTTCCACATGGTTTTGCTTCATTGCCATATTTTGTTTCTCTGATTCGGGTAACATCTTTCTCGTGGTATCGGTTGAAGATAATTGAAGGTCCACCAACGATATTATCTTTCACCAAGTGATGCAAGTCTTTATTCTTCTGGTTAAATAATGTGAAGTAAGTGTCATCATTCATGGTCTGGAACAGGTATTTCAACGTGAGGCCCTGAACACTGATACCATCTTTAAACATGTCGATGTGGCGTTCTTGGTAGAAAGCAAACTGCTTGTCAACTGCTTCAAGGAATGGTTTTACATCTCGGTTATTATACCAGATCAGAAAATCACGGAAAGTTGTCATCTCCAGGTCGTTCCATACATGCTGGCAGTACTGGTATTCTTCATTGGATATATTTTCTTTCTTGAGAGAACTGTAGAAGGCTTCATGGTCTGGTAGGTGGTCTTGATCCAATTTGTTCAAGCTGTCGATCCATTCATATGGTAAAAATCCCTTTGTCACGGAGCAGCCAAATGCTTTCAAAAACTTGTCATAGCTGAATCCTGGAGCGAGGTAGTTGCAAATATCAACAAACTTGAAAGATTCTGTCGAGACGCACATATAGTTATTCGATTTCTTCACTGCAAACTTGAGTGGATTCTGTCTCTTCAGGTATGTCATCAGTTCACGCTTGACTACATTCATATCATATTTTCCAGAGTTGAATCCGATGACGGGCATCTCTTGCAGGTAATCTTGAAATTTCTTCTCCAATTTTTGTAAAGGGTGCATCTTGGATGTATCTTCTCCAGTAGCTCTGGCTTCCGCTTCCAGCGTTTCATCAATTTTCTGTCTGAGTTTAAACAAGGTCCAAGCATGATAGGTCTGCATCAGTTGGTGGCAATGAGATGAAATAGCTGTGAGGTATGTCATCATTTCTTCAACAAGTTCTTGAGAATTTCCATTTGTAATGAAACATTTCGGTTCTTGGTATTCTGGAACATTACTACATATGCTAACACTCAATGGTCGGTGTTCTGCTTCCCATATCAGTTTATCACTGTCAGCAGGTAGACTGGATTTGACAAAGTAACTTTCAAAATCAAACGTTGCACGGTATGGATAAAACTTCTTCTCTTCAGATACTTCTATACCTTCATCTTCTAACAGATCAAATATGGACTGGGATGGATGGTATACACCGCCAACATACTGGTAATTTACTTCATCTGTACAGGTTTTCTCGTGACGATTGAGTCTGTAAACCTTTTTCCATAATTTGCCGCATTTGCGGCATTCAAAGGATTTGCAGTATTGGTCTATATCGATGATGTAGCTAAAATGGTTCTTGTAAACGTTCACATACATGGTATCTTCATACTTTCTGTGAGATCTCTGTACTAATTTGCCAACAATTGGTCATCATCATTCTTGACAAGTTCATATACTTGGATATTTACTTCAAAACATTTCTCCAAGTCAGGTAATTCGGCTAAAGTTACTCCACGGAATTCATTCTTTGGCTTCTCTGAATACTTGTTGTACATGACATCTGTTGTATAGTTGAGGTTGTCTGTTATGGAACCACTCCATAAAGCTAAACAGCGGAAAATACACAGGTTGTCTTCATAGGTAAAATGGCGAGCTCTATCTTTCACCAAAGCATTTACTGCTTTGTTCTGGAGAATGTAGTCAGGAAGATCTTCTACCATTCCAATTGGGTGGTCTTTCAGCTTGTTCACATAAAATGTGACGTTGGTAACTCTCTCAACAAGCCATTTGGTGTTGGGTCGTTTTAATTTGGCCCATTCCAGGATATCTTCTTCCATGACATCATCAAGGAATTCTTCAAAGTCTTCTTGGCAGCATACAAGTTGTGGAACATCAAGTACCCGGGCGTTGTTTTGTGATGGATGGTAATACTTCAGTTCATTCGTTTCATTGTGTCGCAGGATAAAACCAAAACTCAGATTAATTTTAAATCTTAGCTGTTGTGGCAGAAATATGGTAGTCATCAATTCATCAGTCATCATCTTCAGGTTCACATCGTTGATCCGGTAGTTATATTGGTCCTGGACTCTTCTGTTCATCATGTGGCGAGTTCTAATAGAACTCCAGTTATCTTCGTACACGGTCAATATCTCATCTGGCTCCTTTCAGACATCATATTCTTTTAAAACATCATTGGGTCAACATCATAATGGGTGGTCGTCGTGGTCCGTGGTTGTTTAGGTGGTCCTCTCTTCGGTTCATCAGTCTTCCTTTTAGATGGTACAGGAACTGGTCGGTGGGCAACGCTCTTATGTCGATTAAAATGGAGTAGTTGGTTGAACTCCTGGCCGCATTCCATACATGTATATATCTCCAAACATTTCTTCAGATGGTTTACCAAATCTTCTTTCCTCGTAAAGGTCTTGTTGCAGTTGGTACAATCGTGGGTCTTCTTCTCTCCGGTGGCGTGCTTGGTACGCACATGGCGGTTTCGGTTGCAGCGGTCCGTAAAGGTCTTCCCACACTCTTCACATGCGCAGACATCAGTTCTGGTAACGGCAGTAGCAGCTTCAGACATCTTCATAAATTTTTTGCAAAGGCAAAATTGCTATAGAAAACTCTCTAGCGATGTGTTCAGTTCGAAGGATCGAAACAGAATGACGCGACGTTATTCTTCTCCGGAATTTATTTAGACGTGACGGACGTTTTTGAAAACGTCACGACGTCACAACGTTTTTTCATCGATATTTTCATTCTCGATGGGTGTTTGTGTTTGTTTCCTATAGGATTATAGGTTAAAGTTGGGAAATTTAGAAAATTAGTATAGAAAGTAATGGGAAAGAAACACAATGGGAATCCAGAAATCTGATTGGTGGATTAACTTCGCTCTGATTGGTCAGTGTAAAAACATCTTGATCCTCATTAATTTTATTATTTAAAATCATGTAGTTAGGGGGGTCATTTAAAGAAATTGCTAAATATAGACACTAACAATTAGTTAGGGGGTCAGTTAAGGATGTTACTAAAAATAGAATTTATAAAAATATAGTTCCAAGTAGAAGCAGAGGATTTCTGGGTAAATTTATCCTATAGCACTACGTGCTACTCTTAACAGGGAAATAAAACGTCATGGGATCCAAAAAAAAGGATTCTTAAAGAATTCTAAATAATACAACTTGACGGGTTTATTTGGGTAATTAAATGAGGATTCTGGGAGAATTCTAATCCAGAACATTACTCCACTTCAATCGAATGCACCCCTTATACCCCTTAGTACTATAGCACTACGTGCTAAGCTGATAAATTGGGGAAATAAAGTCAATTTCGGTGATTTCGGGTGGATTTTGGTGATTTGGATGGATTGTCGGGTTGTTTGTGGTAATTAGATTTACTCTTCTACAAAGGAACATACCCTCAAAACATACCCCGTCCTATTACAGAACAATTGGGTAATATAACAATCACGTGCTACCATAGAAACCAAGATGGCGGCCTCCAGTATACAAAATGGCCGACGGAAACACGTATCACCCTAACAACACGCGCTGCGCATGCGCACTAACACCACGTATCACTATGGGGATGACGTCACAACATGGCCGAGGTCCGGCAACCTTTCCCTCAAAAGCCCCTGACATACTACTAATGTATCCACAAATGAGCTGTGGACATTTTCCGCGGTGATTTCGTTGGCATGTTTCCCAAAATAAATTTCACGTTCAAAATACTATTTACTACTTTGTGAATGTATTGGCATTTGTTTGACTAAACTAAATCGGACGACTTACCTGTTATTTGTGTGCACTGTTTTTTGGACTAGTGATTGGCATTGATTTCACGCAAGTTAGTTTTGTTATACGGACATGATTCAAATCAAAATCGACATAATAAGATCATACTATGATTATTTGGAATGTAGTGGCTTGATGGTTATTGCCACTGACTTCTGATCGAGAGGTCAAAAGTTCTTGTCACTTGATGTATCTTTTAGCAAAATAATCCATCCAACTTCGTAGGTGTTTGAACGGAAATAAGTGGTTTGGGGAGCGTGTGTCCCACGCCCTCCCCAAACAGACTTGTTCATGGACATGCTTCATAATTACGCAAGGAGTTCTACAATTTGAGAGTATGCAGAGAGAGAAGATCCCAAATGAGTCACAATTGGATATGGAATTTATGAACCGACTTTACTGAAAACGAACCGATCCGAGCTTAACCGAGACTCAGATCGAGTTTAGTGAAAGAGGTTCATAAATTTCATGCGGAATTTTTTTTTATCACATAATGAGTAATTTTACCATGTAATGTGTACTTTTACTTTACATAACGACTAAAGCTGACTAACGCTGTCCACAAAAGTCGTCAGTCAAAGTTTATCTTTTTCTGTTCTTGCCTTTGAAACATAGCTTAAAGCCCATCAATGGAACGAACCCCACGAGCAAGCACGAATGAGAGGCCATAAGCTATGTTTCTGACACAAAAAAATGAATTTTTTTTATTATTCGTGAGTTTATTTTTCTTTTGCAAATGTCATCTGTGATTCGTATCAGGTGAAACATTAAAGAAATTTAACTGAAGATAAACTCCTTTCCGAAAGCAAAGCAACTCACTCACAATGTGACGGCGTCGACGTGTGACGTCACATCTTTATTAGACGTGCGAAGAACGGTATTTCTTTTGGTGGTAATTATGTGATATATACACAGTTGAACAAATGATGTTGTACACTGTTTCCCATTGCGCGATACAAAAAAGTCGTCATTACTTTGAAGGGTATATGATAGTAGGAGAAAACGTATATTTAGCGCTCCCCCAATGCACGCACGCACGCGCGCGCACGCACGCACGCTGTATGTTGGTCAAAGTCAAAATCCTTTCCGAGAACGTGCTACAAGACACAAACCGGATACAAAACATAATGCTGATGCCCCAGTAGCACAACATTTTAACCTTCCTGGCCATTCTTTGGACTATTTCGAAATCCATCCTATTGAACAACCACCAATTAAAGACACATAAGAAGAAACGGATGAATTTAAAAAAAACCGTGAAGCTTTTTGGATCAATAAGCTTCAATCCCTCTGGTCATTTGGTATGAACATATCAGAGGGAGAATGCGAAAGGAGGTCCATCATTCCTTTCACTTTAACATACAACAGAATGAGTATCGAAATAGCAAAAATGTTAAAAGATGAATTCAATTTTACCAAAGCTAAATTAAATGAACCTTTGAATCTTCGACCTGTCATCGCCTATAAGAAAAATTAAAGCTTGCGTAAGATCCTTGTAAGGACTAAATTAGAGCCCATCAATGAATAACATCAATTATTGTCAGTCAGTTTAACCTGTTCCGAAGCTCATCACTTAGTTTAAATCAATTTTATGTATTTTTTGCCATGTTTGAAACCATCAAGGTTCAGTAAATGAAAACATTTTTTTCGGCGGCATATTAGAAGGAGAAAAAACATTTCAGCAGAAAATGTCTGTGCCAGTGCGAATTTTTAACCTCAAACACACAATAATTTGCACATTTCGTCGCACTCGATAATCGAGAATCAAGGAAATGGTATTTCCATGGAGCTATGTTTCAACTTTACTGCAAAAGGACAGAACCACACTGAGTATTGGATATTTCTCCTCCCCAGTACTCTCATCTACTTTCTTTAGTGGGAGTGAGGCAGCACATTGTGCTTTCATGCAGTCTATAATCGTAGACTGTGTCAGTGCGTAACACATCAGACACCTAACTTCTGCTGTTTCTCAATGTGTATTCAGGCTTTCTCCACTCGCAAACCTGTCACACTGAAGTGTAAATCACGACCATGGGTATCGCAAGGGCCTTGTGCCATATAATTTCCTCGCGAACCTGTAGTTCCGAAAAGCCTACACAATCCCAAACTACTGTCCTACCTAGTTTACAAAACGTTAATTAATCTAGATGTGAATGCTTTTTAGCTTTGTGTGTGAGTCGAGTAATTAGCCTGTGTGAAACACACAGACTATTGTTTTTGCACGGTTTCTTGGTCTTTTTTCTTCTTTTTTTTCTTTTTCTTCTTCTTCTTCTTCTTCTTCTTCTTCTTCTTCTTCTTCTCCTGTCTTCTGTCTTCTCATCACTTTTTTGTCCGCAAGATAACTCGAAAACGAATTGCCCATCTCGTTAATTTTTGGCATGCTGATAGACAGCCACAAGTTCTCGGCCACCTATGTCTTTTCAGATTCCTGGGGTATCAGGGGTGTCTGTAGGGGTGTTTTGAAAGTGGGTCACGCCCATATCTCAGGCGTGATATGACCTACAGACCTGAGACCAACACCAAATGTGTCGACACTCGATGGAGGTTCAAAATATGGGTCAAGGTCACGGAGGTCATCTAGGGGTCACTGAGTGCATTTTTCAGAATGCTGGAAATCACATTTTTTGACCCCCTAAAGTATTCCTGACTTACACACATGGATTTTGACGTAAAAAAGTGGGCGTGGCCAAAATTTTTGAAAGTGGGTCACGCCCATAGCTCAGGCGTGGTATGATGTATGGACCTGGGACCAACATCAAATGAGTTGACACTTGATGGAGATTCAAAATATGGGTCAAGGTCACGGAGGTCACCTAGGGGTCATTGAGTGCATTTTTCAGAATTGCTGGAACTCACATTTTTTGACCCCCTAAAGTATTCCTGACGTACACACATGCATTTTGACGTAAAAAAGTGGGCGTGGCTAAAATGTTTGAAAGTGGGTCATGCCCATATCTCAGGCGTGGTATGACGTATGGACCTGGGACCAACACGAAATGTGTCGACACTTGATGGAGATTCAAAATATGGGTCAAGGTCACGAAGGTCACCTAGGGGTCATTGAGTGCATTTTTTAGAATTGCTGGAAATCACATTTTTTGATCCCCTAAAGTATTCCTGACATACACACATGCATTTTGACGTAAAAAATGGGCGTGGCCAAAAATTTTGAAAGTGGGTCACGCCCATAACTCAGGGGTGGTATGGCGTGTGGACCTGGGATCAACACCAAATGAGGCGACACTTGATGGAGATTCAAAATATGGGTCAAGGTCACAGAGGTCACTTAGGGGTCATTGAGTGCATTTTTCAGAATTGCTGGAAATCACATTTTTTGACCACCTAAAGTATTCCTGACATACACACATGCATTTTGACGTAAAAAAGTGGGCGTGGCCAAATTTTTTGAAAGTGGGTCACGCTCGTATCTCAAGCGTGGTATGACCTACGGACCTGGGACCAACACCAAATGAGTCGACACTCGATGGAGGTTCAAGATATGGGTCAAGGTCACGGAGGTCAACTAGGGGTCATTGAGTGCATTTTTTTCAGAATTGCTGGAAATCACATTTTTTTACCACCAAACTATTTCTGACGTACATCCATGCATTTGGACGTAAAAAAGTCGGCGTGGCCATAATTTTTGAAAGTGGGTCACGCCCATATCTCAGGCGTGGTATGACGTATGGACCTGGGACCAACATCAAATGAGTTGACACTTGATGGAGATTCAAAATATGGGTCATGGTCACAGAGGTCACTTAGCGGTCATTGAGTGCATTTTTTCAGATTTGCTGGAAATCAGATTTTTTGACCCCCTAAAGTATTCCTGACATACACACATGCATTTTGACGTAAAAAAGTGGGCGTGGCCAAAAATTTTTGAAAGTGGGTCACGCCCATACCTCAGGCGTGGTATGACGTATGGACGTGGGACCAACACCAAATGAGTCGACACTTGATGGAGATTCAAAATATGGGTCAGGGTCACGGAGGTCACCTAGGGGTCATTGAGTGCATTTTTCATAATTACTGGAAATCACATTTTTTATCCCTAAAGCATTACTGGCGTACACACATGTATTTTGATGTGAAAACAAAGTGGGCGTAGCCAAAGTTTTTGAAAGTGGGTCACGCTCATATCTCAAGCATGGGATGATGAATGGACCTAGGACTAACACCAAATGAGTCGACACTTGATGAAGATTCAAAATATGGAGGTCACCTAGGGGTCATTGAGTGCATTTTTCATAATTGCTGGAAATCACAATTTTTTACCCCTAAAGCATTCCTGACATACACACATGCATTTTGGTGTTAAGAAAATTGGGCATGGGCAAAATTTTTAAAAGTGGGTCACGGTCATATCTCCAGCATGGTGTGATAAATGGACCTGGAACTAACACCAAATGAATCAAAACTCGACAGAGGTTCAAAATATGGGTCAATGTCATGGAGGTCACCTAGGGGTCATTGGGTGCATTTTTTGGAATGGATGGAAAGCACATCCCCCCTCCCAAAAGCATTCCCGATGTTCATACTTGAATTTTTATATAAAAAAGTGGGCATGGACCAAATTTTTGAAGGTGAGTTATTCTCATACCTTAAGCATGGTATGACGAATGGACCTGAAACTAACACCAAATGAGTCAACACTCAATAGAAGTTCCAATTATAGGTCAAGGTCAGAGAGGACACCTAGGAGTCATTGAGGGCATTTTTCAGAATTAATGGAAATCACATTTTCTGACCCTCTTAATGCATTCCCGAAATTCATACATGCATTTTTACACAAAAAGCGGATGTGGGCAAAATTCTTGAGAGTGAGTCACACTCATATCTCAAGGATGGTATGACACATACACATGGGACCAACACCAAACGAGTCAACACTCCATAGAGGTTCGCAATATGGACAAGGTCACTGAGGTCGCCCAGGTATAATTGAGTGCATTTTTTAGTATTGCTGAAAATCACATTTGTGGACACCTAATGGATTTTCTTGACAAACCTTTTGAATCATGTGCACATATATGCTTCATTAGAAGTTTTTCGTTTTCTGCCAAAACCGTGCAAAATGTTGTCACAATATTACGGTTTGCCACAATTCTCAAACAAGACCCTGGACGATTTGGCTGGAGCTTTCATTATATTTGTAGCATGACTTATTACATCTGACTACATAAGCTGTATTACCGACGTTGCTCCCCTTTGACCTCAAAATTCCGAGCAAAGTGCAATTTTGGAAAAACTGGTCGATTTTCACGTGCAGTTTCTCAGCTCTGCGCCCACATTTTTTCAAAACGTTCTCTATGAAATGTTCGGGCATTCATCCAAGAATAATTTGGATGTTATATATTATATTCAATATTTTAACCTTCAACCCGTTTTCGAGCTTTGAATTTGAGTACCCTTAACATGTTCATTAAAGTGGCTCATTTTTAGTTCATTTTTCTTCCATTTACGAATGGTATATCGAAAAATGATTTACATGTTTGTATTCACAATTACCTATCGAGCATATTTACCGTTGTACTTTTGGTTGTAAAGTATAACCATATGCCCATTCTGTTTGCGCAAGGAAACATGCTGTCCAAAAACTCACGCTTTTTCAGAATTTGGTACGATTAAGTGACAATTTACACCATTCCTAATTGATTGTGTGCTGAATGTTTTCAATAGCTGCATACAGCAGTCATAGTATGAAAACTTTTGTTTTATATGTGAGTGTTAAAAGTTTAACCCTTAGCAGATTTGAGACTCCCATATGGGTACTGTCTGAATAATTGTGATTTTCGTAATATCTGAAAATTCTGTTGACATTCAGATTCACAGTTCAAGTCAAAGAAGATTTTCTGTTATAAGGTAGCTGTAAAGTTTAACCCAATCTCTGTTCGGTTGCATAAAGATAGGTGCCGTCGAAAATAACTCCATTTTTCAGAATTTGGTAAGTTTAAGTCGCAGTTTACTCCATTCCTAATTGATTGAGTGCTGAATGTTGTGTATGGGTGCATGCGGCTAGCAAAGTATGACAACTTTTGTTTTATATATTATTAAAAGTTTAATCCTCGGCAGATATGAGAGTTCCCAAGTGGGCGCTGTTGAAATAATTGTTATTTTCGTACAATCAGTCCCTGAATATTGGTAAGCATGCAGTGATCTTTCGGTCCTATATGAAGGTGCAAATAGTTAAAGTTGAACAGTTCATCAGACAGAAATAATGCCAAACTCTGCCGTTGACAGGTAAATAATGAATGAAAATTTCATTGCATTGAAAATAAAGTGGCAACAAACCGTTCCCATGGTTTCCACGCGAGGCGTGGTGTTTTCCACGCGGTCAGAACACTCGATTTCATGCCCAAATGTCGGCCAGGCTTCGTAGAACACGTTCTGAAAATTGCAAGTCGCTGCCTTCAGCGGTCTGGACACAGTTTGTGTATGTCTGAAGTGCTATTTTAATGTCTTATATGAAAATTCTCATTAATCTTTTCCCGCCAGAAACCTACTCACCGCCGTTTTCTTTTCACTTTTAACTTCCGACGATTCTCAAAGGTTTCAAGATTGCGATGGGATCCCTGGGTGCTGTTCTTAAAGAAGGTACTTCGATTTGCAGCCATCTCTCCGTCAGTCACGCTCTATTGTAACTTTTAAGTGGACCTGCCCCAGAGAGGGGGCACCACGAGAGACTGTGTCCTACCCGCCCTCTTCTTTCGCTCCGGCTTGAAAAAGACCAAATTCAGAAAATTACCTCCTCTCTTCAAATCGCTATATGTCAGCGAATTCTTTGCGGATTTCCATGAAATTTTCACTCAGCATTCACGAACAGTTGCTGCATTGGATACCTTGAAAAGCGACACGAATTGCGCATTTCCTCATGTCCAATTCGAAAAGTGCGTATGCGCGTGACGCTCCCACGGGCTACGCGCTCGGATTTTGGATTTTTCAGGGAGAGGTCGAGTTTGGCAGAGCTTCTAGAACAAACGTTGAAAATTTCGAGTCGCTACTCCATAAAACTCTCTTCACAATCTTTTGTGCATGGAACGGAGTGTATACTTTTTATGACCTGCCGGCAGTCATGATCACCCTTCTAGTTTTATATGTTATTAATAAACGTTTAACCCATGCCAGATTTTAGACTTCCTTTGTGGGTACATCCACGGTCTTTTCACCCGGTCGCAGGACTAAAGAAAGATACTAAACTGTCGGGCATGGATAGTAGAACACATTCTGCGAATTTCAAGTGGCTGCCTTGGATGGTCTGGTTACAATTGGCGTATGTCCTTGTTATGCCCACAACAAATAGTCAAGGGGCATTTATTTTACCCCTGTCTGTCCCTCTATGTGTCCGCATATAGGGTACATTATTTGTCCGTCTATAATGTTCAAGCTATTACTTTTTTATTTCGCAGGATTTTTCTACATTTTCCAGATGTGTGCATATTGTCAGGATTTTAATTTGCCTCAATATTTCACAAAACTACTGGTTTTTAAACTTAGTCCATTTTTGTAGAATTTCACCTGTATGATACGTGATTTCTTCGGCTTACTTCTCCCCCAAACGTTTTGTACGCTTCTGTCACATTGCCACACTGTACACAAAAGCCAGTCTTGAGATCCAAGCAACTTCTTATTTCCAGTATGCCTCGTGTAAGACTCTAGATGCCGTTCAATGGCTCAGTTAGGAGAGTAGTGACTCACTGGTTACGGCATTGGACTTTAAAATCGAAAGGTCCAGGGTACGTGCCCCACCAAATGCAACTGCGATTTGTCTTAGGTAAGGCACTCAGTCCTGATTACCCCTATTGGGGCACATCGACATTTTGTACTAAGACGCACTGCACTTAGATCGACCAATGCTCACCCTGCTTGTGTATAGTTAGTATGTTGTGAATTTTGATAGTAGCTGATCGGCGCTCGGCATATCTTTTCAGGTACTCTGGCTGACATCGCACGTGAAACTATCCAATATGAGATGAACTTCAACCCCTCTGTTGAAAGTGCTGTTAAACTCCAATAAAAAATGGTCATGCAGATATCTCAAGCACAGTATGTGATAATGTCACATATACATACTTTCTACCCCCTTCCTTTTGTCTTGACGATAACTCGAAAAACAAATCATCTGCCCTGTGCTGTTTGGCATACTGGTAGCCTGTCACTAGTACTGGCCCAGCTATGTTTTTATGGGACTTTTGGGTGTGGCCCATTGGGTCACATAGTTTTTTACACCCCCCTAATTTTTTGTAACAGAAAAGCATCATAAAGAAATAGCTGTTTTACATTTATATGCACAAGAGAATAATGTAAACAATCAAATTAAAGAGAAGTTGCTATAGCTGACAAATATCTACTCTTATCAGCTGTTGCGATCAGAATTAAATTTCATCCCCAAACAAAGTTGAAAGAACCCCTTTGAGTGGCAAAAAAATTTGTTTATTATACAGGTCTATCTTACAACAGTTGATTATTTGTAGTTGAATAAATAACCCTTCACCTTTCATTGCATTTTTAAGTTTTTTTTCCAATCTCAATCATAACTCAAGATCAACAGGGGTCGGGCCAAGTGGTAAGTGGCTTTTTCGAAACGCTTATCACAATATGAATTAATGAATGGAATATTTAAATGGTATGTTTTTAACCCTCTTCATACTTCACCACCCTCTTCATACTTCACCGCGAAGAACAAACGACATCATTAACTTATGACTGTAGAACCTCTTGCATGCTTCCTGCCATATTGCCGGTCTTTACACAAATGCCATGCTTCAAGATTTCATCATCTTATTTTATGTATGCCTTATTTAGGGCACTAGATGCTCTAAAGAGTAGGCCTTTCAACGAGCTCTTGAGGCTTTTAAGGTTTTTATGGCACAATCACCAATATAGAGTCTATACACCCTTTGTCGGCTCGGTAACTCAAATACAAATCGTCCGATCTCTATTCGTATTGGCATGCTGGTTACCAATAACCAGTTTGCACTCATCTATGTTTTTTTCAGCTCGTTTGAGGCCTTGTGTACAGTAGGCTGATTGCCTCAAAGGCTTCAAAACCATAATAAATATTTGCTATCATCACCCAAAAATGACAGATCTGTAGTTGGTTAGCCATTATTTTAAAATGAATGTATGCACGGGACTATACCGACTGAGCTAAAAGTTGCTTGAGGTTCAATATATGGTCCACCTGAAAGAGGTCACCAAGGTCATCAAGTGCATATTATTCAGAAAGACTGGGAAATGCATTTTATTACACCTTAATGCATTTCTAAAGTTTATGAATGTATTTCATCGCTCAAATTAGTCGGCAAAGCCAAAAATGTCCATTTCTGTTTCGTATATCGAACCCTTTGAATGCTGGTCACATATATGCCTTTTCTGGTTTCTTATAAAAAAGTGTTCTGATTCCTGTATTAATATCTGTAAATGCTGTTAACGAAAACACATTTCTGATTTGTTAAAAAATAGTTTACTCCTTTACTCCAGAAAATAAGCCTCCATAAATTCTCTTTCTTTATAGTTTATTCCTGATATTTTAACCCTTTTCACACAGACTTGAATTTACTGGGTGCAGTAAATTCTGTTTCTCTAGTTTCAGGTTTCCTTTTTTCGTTGTGGTTGTCTTGTATTGTATTTTTAATGCAGGATTGGATGGTAAATGTGGAGGGTGCAAGTAAGAGGGGAGGTTACATATGAAAGAACGAATGGTAAAGACAGAAGATTGGAGTCGACATAAGGATAGTAAGCGCTGTTTAGAAAATAGGTTTAGTGTTTTAGATCTTAATGTATCGGGGGAGATGTTGGCGGAGAGGAAGGTGGTTGCTGAGACCGACAGGAGCACGATGAAAGGAGAAAGGAGAACGGTCGGATGAAGAGGGAAGACGAACAATTTGGAAAGGAAACGAAGAAAAGATCAGACTGCTTAATCCCATTGGCACAATGGGGTTGTTAGTGTATCTTATGGGGCAAGTAGCGAGTAATATTGGGCCTGAGGAGAGAAGTAGGAGGGAGGATAGAACGTTTGTTGCAGCAGAGAGCAGCATTGTAAGAAGACCTGGCAGTGTAATATGTGTCCCTGACAGCTCCAATCGGACTGTCTTGTGTTTTCTATTGTCAAAGGTGGTAGATTTGAGGCACAGGTGGACCGTATTGTGGTGGGATGACATTTGGATCCGGTAGTGGTGGTTCATGCTGAATGTAACAACAGCAAAATCGGTAAGGTTGCTGTAGACGTAGAGGGATTTCGTTAGTAAACTACTCAATAGGAATGAAAGGGTGGTGGTGTCGGGAGTTTTTCCTATTTTAGAAGGTGGAATGAGCGGGATTCGAGAATAATGACGTTGAAGGAGGAGCTGGAGGACTACTGTGTTCATTTGGGAATACCCTTTATTGACTACTGGAACATGGACAGACGAGGCGGGCTGCACCAGGGAAGGATGTGGCCATAAATGCTGGGAGAAAGAATTCTACGGATAACTGACCATTTTGTAGAGATGAGCGGGGTGGAATCAGAGACAGACAATAACAAGAGGGAGAATAGGATTGATGGGGATGAGGCTAGCCCTAGGAAACAACAGGATGTTCAATAGGAAGAAGTCAAGAAATCATGGTATTCCGAAAGTCAGGTACAGCAACCTCCAGGGTCTCCATAGGAAAGTAAGTGAAATAGCTACATTGATCGAGATGGAGATTTGTTGTCATGGGCATAACCGGGGCGCTTTGAAGACATGATGGGCGGTTATACAAAGTAGAGAGGTGCGTGTGCATAGATTCTGGACGAACCGAAAGTCAGAAAACTGGAAAGAGGGGACAGACATGTACAGTAACGAAGATTTAAAACCCTTGTTGATCACAACAGATCTGGCAGGTGTCAGTATCCCAAATGAGATATCTAATAAAATTGGGTGGGGAAATGTCAACTTAAAAACAAAGGTGTTGCGCTTTTGATTGTGCACTGTTCAGCGGAGGGAAGAAAACATGACTGGAATTCTGATAGGGGACTTTAATGGAGATATATCATGTCAAAAGGAGTAAGGCACAAAGGGCGGGGTGAAAGAAGAATTAACATGAATGGTGGAAATCCTTTGGAGTTCATATACGAGGTTGGTCTGAAGATTCTGAATAGGACTGCAAGATGAAAGAAAAAAAATGAATCTGAAAGAGGAAGGATAGAGAACCAATAATTGATTACATAATCATAGATACAGATATACATTTATGGAGGGAAGTGATAGCGGTTAGAGGTACAGGTGGGTGATGATGACAACAGAGAGTTGAATAGTGTTCACAACTAGATTACAGTCACAACTAGGGGCAATAATCCAAAAAGAAGCAAAACAGCTTTAAGGAAGTTTGGGGAAAGGATACTGACTGGATGCAGTTTAAAGAAAACATGAATTCTGTACTAGAGAATGTACACACGGGGTTCAATATCAAGGATGCGGCAGGTGCCATAGTAGCCTGACTCACAGGTGCAGAGAAGGAACGAATAGGAAATGTCAACGTGCCGAGAACTGGGAACTAGGATAGAGAGTTAATTGCGAATTGAAAAGGAAAGAGGGGACATAAAAGTAAAATGTGCAGCGTTCGGATTGAGAAGCAAACTCGATGTGGTGAAAAGTAACGGGGCAATGGTAGCAAAAGAGCCAGCACGAAAAAAGGACGGCAAATAACATTAACACTTTACCTAATACTTTATTTATTTTTTTGGCGTCAAAAACATAACATATGACATCTCATGGGAACGAGCTCAACGAGATTGTTGCTATGATGTGTCGTAAGCTATGTTTTTGAGAAAAAGGGATAAAATAATGAACATTGAATGGTGACTTTTGTCAATAGTGATTTCCTGTTTTTCCTTTACGTTAGGTAAAGGTTACATATGTTAATCGGAAGGTGTAGAACCGAATACTTATTAGGACGATAAGAAAGACTGGGTTCAAATGTATTTAGCAAATGTGTAAATAAAAAAAACAAAGGAAGTAGCTCACGGAGTATTAAAGTAGAGTGCGGAAATACCGACGATCATGTCGAAATCGAACCAGAATTAGTCAAGCGCTGGAAAAAGTAAAGGAGGTATGAAAGGTGGTCTTTAAATTAAAGAACGCAAACGCCGGTTGTACAGATGAACTTTCTAACGACTTCCTGAAAAGGAGATAGATGGGTAGCGCTACGGCATTATTCAACCATTATTCAAAACAAGAGGTACCCGATTAGAGGATAGAAAGCAAAAAGGAAGTTTATGAAAGAAATATTGGATGCCAGAGAATCTCTGTCAGTAACAATATAGGAATAGGTTTCTGTGAAATCCTATATAAGAGATTAGAGGAGGTGATCGAAGAAGTGTTTTGGGGAAGCGATCCACAAACCATCCACAAACGATCTTTTCTCGCTATGCCAACTGATAGAATCAACGAGAGCGAAAAGTAAAAAGATCTGTATGCCGTTTTCGGATCTTAAAAAGACTACTTGAGGAGCATGGGGCAAATAATGTGGCAAAGGCTTGAGGTCTTTTGCTTGGTAAGCGCGTTTGTAGGAATTTAGAAAGCATTGTATAAAGATGTACAAAGCGGAACTAGTCTCGGTAACGTAACAACGAAACCGATGTCGATGGAAATAGGCATCAAGCAGGGGTGTATACTTTCGCCTATCCTTTTTGTTTTGTACTTAAAAGGCATAGGAGATGAACTCCTACATAGCGATGAGGGGGTAGCAGTAGGAGGTCAGAAGATCACAACATTGTTTACACATATGCTTCAGCACTAGTATCAGAAAGCGAGGGGAGGGGTGCTAGAGAACTTGCTGACAATTGTTGGAATGCATGGAAACAAATAGAGGCCCGAATTGAATGGAAACAAAAGCAAGGCTATACCCGTGGGCCGGAAATTGAAGCCTATACGACGGTGGAGCCTGAGGAAGTTCTCTTTTCCGGAATGTATCAGCTACCTGCTTAGTGTGGGGGAGACAGATGATTACTTCTAGTTTGGGACACAATAAACATCACAGGAAGTGTCATCTACCGAAACCACACGAATAAACTTACTATAAAGGGGAAAACGAATTCTTAATTAATTAAAACTGTTAGGGAGGAACAGCTTCAATAAGTTATTTGTAGGAAAACATTTGAGAAATGGTGGGTGTACCATTGATAATCAATGGTACGGAAGTGATACCCTAAACCAATTGGTATTCAAGAGTTTGAATGATGCAGGTCGATGAATGACAGGGTCAAGCACTGGAAACAAGAAAGACTGAGTTTAGGTGGATGAAATGGAGTCGCAAATTAAATGAAACAAAAACAAGGTAATACCTTGCCTCAAGGGCTGGATAGACTGGGCAAGTGAGGGCGTTATTAGAGAACCATTTAGTAGAGATACCGGAAGGGTGGACAGCGCAGTGTGATTGCCAAAGAGAGAAATCATGGCGGATTGTTACCGAAATTCGCTAGACGGGGTCAAGGCTCAGAGGTTTTGGGTTGGCCCACGTGATAGAGAAGGTAAGTATTAAGGGGTACCTCGGTGGTACCTTAGGAGTTGGGGAGACGTATTTCTGTTTAAAGTTAGCTCGAGGGACAAAAGTCGAAATGGAGCACCAAATGTGTAATTTTGGAGTAATGGAGACCCTTTCTCTTACAATTGCCAAAATACAAGTGAGGCAGAATGAGATCAAACGGGAATAATGGGAGTACAATGGGAAAGTTGGACTGGTGAATGAAGGATATGCCATTATGGTATAGTACAAACGGGAGGGTCGGTGTGCTTATTCGGAGAAATTGGGAAGACGAAGGTACGGGATATCACCAACCAGTCGTTTCCTTGTGTCGGGTGTTGAGAAAAGTTGTGCATTCTAAAATAAGTTGGATTAAAAATCAATCCAAACCAACTGCGTTAAATGGATACGAATCCAGTAACCTGGTTCGCAATCCTGTCGGAGATATTTTTCGCATTTTGAGATCACTGTACTTTAAATCTACAGTAAAATTTAGTTTTATTAATGACGTATTTGTTATGACAGATAGCTCGAAAGTGAAAGTGAAGTGTGATCTTAACCTTTTACCGAACATGAAAAGCAGACGACACTTGCAAACAAAATTATTAGATAACTATTATTTTAATTTTTTGAGTCAAATACATAGCCTGTGACCACTCAACAGAACGGGATCAACGAGCTCGTTTCAATGAGGGATCATAAGCTGTGTTTTTAAGACAAAAAATAATGAAAATTGAATGGCATTGTTTGTGAATAGCGCTGGTCGGTTTTGACTGTTACGTTGGATAAAGTGTTAATGCACATGCAGTTATCATATTCGTATTTATGGACTGATTAACAATTGTTTGTTCATATTTTACAATCTGTGTGAAATAACAGCAGTTCTACTGCAACTGAGTGACTGAATAGGACAATCTAATCTTCATTAGATGGTCGCAATTCTGCATACCTATTTAAAAGATAAAGGGTGAGCGTGGGGATGGGGATGGGGATGGGGTGCAACTAGTATAGAGCTATTGTCTTTGAACAAAGAATACCTCCCCATATAATGACATTTCACCTACAATTCAACTTGTAGCATAATGCCGAGAATGGATAAAAGTAGTAGGGATGCGCTTCTCAATGTCCCTTGACCGGAGGTGGTTCGGAGGTGGTTCAACCCCCACCGGGTAGGGGAACCAAAGGAGGCTATGGAGAGCGATAAAGGAGACAAGGGTGCGGTCATATTTTAATAATTTTAATTGGTGTGACGTAGTCCGCCTAACAATTAAAAGGAGGTAGCAGATAATTTTAATAACTATGAGGTAGCCCCCTAACAATTTGAATGACGTATGATCACTAGAGTACATAATTGGGGGACCTATTATATTTTTTAACAATGGGTCACCTACCCCCTTTGCTTTGATACATTTAAACATCAATGAAATTTTAAATGGCGGAGGCATGTTTTTGTTTTCTCATTTATTGTGGCCTGATGCTTTTCAAAATAGCCTGAGGTGTTTAACAGTTAATTGTATTAAACAAGTTTCACTGCTTTCATCTTATAGAAGTTGACAAAATCAAGTAAAAATATTGTCCAGCCACCATTTTTCTCAAAGGTGATGACAATAGTTGCTTTTAATTATTAAACTCAAGTAAAAAAGGAAAGTTGCTAATATTAAGGTGATAACATTCAATTGTTTATCGATGGAAATGTATCATAGAAAACATCCATGATAAAGTGTTAACGAGCCAATAGTAAGCTACGCCACTTTGTGATTTGACACTGTACAGACTCTGCCAATCAGAGAGCAGGAAATCGTTCCTTGTTCAATCGTGCACCCGTCAAATTTTATTTAGTGTTTCCGATCAAGACTGAAAGTAAATATGAGGAGAATTTCAGGTTTGTGATAAGATCTTTTCGACAGTCTCTGTGGATATACATCAAGATCAGAATGGTGAAGCGTTTACTTGCCGGTATTGTGATAAAACATTTATTTTCAACAGTGTTCAACAGAAATCGTCACGAATTTGAACAGCATTCAGTCGGCAAAAGAGAATCTGTGGAGAAGCATCAATACGAGCATAAACCTCGACCGAGAAGCTCTCACCAATAGGAATATACCCACAGTATGGTGATTAGTAAAAGTAGCACTTACAATGTCCCTTTTAAGGGCCAACCAAGTTATTCAAAAAGAGAATGAATCTTATACATGCACAACGCCTCATAACGGCATAGTTCCCAGTGATTCACCCCCTCCCAACCAATCAACTCTCATACGACCACCACCCCTATATTATAAAACACAATACACGCGCAAAGGCGACCCAGGCTGTCGAAAGTGTCATTAAACCCCCCAAAATAAAAACAACTCCAATTCTATTGCAAATGTTTTGACCTATATCCAAACATTTGCCATAAAAGTTTTGATAAAAAGCCTACCTTTTTCCAAACAATCTCACAAAAACATGAAAAGAACTACCATTCTATCGTCAACGTTTTGACCTTATCCAAAAATTTATCATAACAATCCTAGTCCCCTTCCGCCGTACAAGTTTCGTGGAGAAGATCAGCTGTTCTTCTGTACCCTCCTTTACCTTCCCTCCCACTGTAAAAGTGGTATAAACGCTGTAACTCGATTAGCCACAAAATACTGTATAGGAAGGGAAGGAATCGCGGTGGCGTCGCGGTAACCTGTTCTCGTCAGATCACCGAAGTTAAGCAACATTGAGCGCGGTTAGTAGTTGGATGGGTGACCATTTCAGCGACTGATTCGTGCTCCTGCGTTGTGTCCTTGGGCAAGGCACTTTAACTCAGATTGCCTACATGGGGGCACGATGACGCTGTGTACAAAGGCGTACTGCACGTCGGTGGTGCTCATGTCTTCAACCAATCTAACCCTGCCTATGCCGCGGTGCAGAGGTCAGAGTTACAATGTAGGAGAGCTGACAGCTGCTCATCGTTGCTCGGTGGTTCTCTCCGGGTACTCCGGCTTCCTCCACCCGTAAAACTGTCACCGACATGATATGACCCTGGCTGTTAATATGTCGTTAAACCCTAATACAAAAATTTGAAAGAGAATATGCGACTCTGTATTATCCACCCAAAAATGCGAGATAGGTGCCGACTTGGAAAATAACCTCGAGCAACTTGAAACGTTTCAGCGACCTGAAGGCAAGGACAATGTGGGATTTGAAATCCCAATGCTAACCCTGCTTGTGTGCAGTTAGTATGCGGGGGATCTGATAGTTGCTCGCTGTTGCCCGGTGGTTCTCACCGGGTACTCCGGCTTCCTCTACCCGTAAAACTGTCGTGGTCATGGTTAGCCACTGTGCAGAAATATGTGACATTAAACACCAATAATTAAATAATCCATTAAAAAAGAGCTCATTCCAATGAAGGGTCATAAGCTATGTTTTTCAAGCAAAAATGAAAAAGTAATTAAAACTGAATAGACATTTCTGTGTATAGCGCTGACAGGTTTTCGCTGTTATGTTGGCTAAAGGGTTAAGAATCCCTTAGTTTGGAAGGCACACTGAAAAGGTGTCCCATTCCACATAGAGTGCCGACTCGTTTGGTGTTGGTCCCAGGTCCATACATCATACCATGCTTGATATATGAGCATGACCCACTTTCACAAATTTTGGCCATACCAACTTTTACGTAAAAATGGATGTATGGACTTCAGGAATGCTTTAGAGAGTCAAATAATGTGATTTCCAGCAATTCTCAGAAAATGCACTCAATGACCCCAGGTGACCTCCGCGACCTTGACCCATATTTTTAATCTCCACCAAGTGTCGACTTATTTAGTGTTGGCTCCAGGTCCATGCATCACACCATGCTTGAGATATGAGCGTGACCCACTTTCAAAATTTTTGGCCACGCCCACTTTTCTCATGACCAAAATGCATGTCTGAATTTTGGGGAAGCATTTGGAGTTAAAAAAATGTGTTTTCCAGCAATTATGAAAAATGCACTCATTGACCCATGGGTGACCTCGGTGACCTTGACCCATATTTTGAACCACCATCGAGTGTCGACTTATTTGGTGTCAGTCCCAGGTCCATGCATCGTACCATGCTTGAGTTATGAGCGTAACCTACTTTCAAAGATTTGGCCACACCCACTTTTTCACGTCAAAATGCATGTATGGACGTTAGGAATGCTTCAGGGGTCAAACATGTGATTTCCAGCAATTATGAAAAAAATGCACTTCATGACCTCTAGGTGACCTCCGTGACCTTGACCCATATTTTGAATCTCCATCGAGTGTCGACTCATTTGGTGTTGGTCCCAGGTCCATACGTCATACCACGCCTGAGATATGGGCGTGACCCACTTTCAAAACACACCTACGGACACTCCTAAAGCCCAAGGAATCTGAAAACCATAGGTGGTCGAGAACTTGTGACTGTCTATCAGCATGCCAAAAATCAACGAGATTGGACAAATCGTTTTCGAGTTATCGTGCGGACAAGAAAGCGCATAGAATACAGAAGACAGGAGAATAAGAAAAAGAAGAAGAAGAAGAAGAAGAAGAAGAAGAAGAAGAAGAAGAAGAAGAAGAAGAAGAAGAAGAAACCGTACAAAAACACTTCGCACAGACTAAAAAAAAGGAAAAGAAAAAGAAACCGTACAAAAACAATAGTCTGTGTGTTTCACATAGACTAATTATAAAACACCGCAAATTCGCCAATATTCACCCAAGATTTGATGTCCAGGTGTAATGAAATAGCGTATTGCCTGCAGACATTCTGCTAAATTCTGACACATATTAGATTTATTCGTGTGGACGCAGCTGGTTTACTGTTTTTTTAAAATGTACAAACCTGTATAAATTGTTTTTAGTTTCGTTTCAATTGAGTAAAAACCGGCAGTTGTTACTTAATGATAGGCATAAATTTTCGCGCATTTCACCTGTTGTCCACACCACTGAGAGATTTCCTGATGCTCTGGTTAGTATGTTAATTTAACTAGCGGGACTGACTACCCCACACAGCCCCACGCTTTGCCCACTATGAGGTTATGAACACAACTGAATCGAAATCAATTCCAGCATACAATGCGTCAGCTGAGCCCCAGCCCATATAAGCTTCCCCCACTCACTGTCTGCTTTCAGTCTATATCGATGGTACAACACGGGTTGGAATTAATTATGTTCAAACTATTTTCGCATCACATTACAGCACAAATCGAAATAAAATCTGATTCACTGAATCATTCTACAGCGCATGTCAAAATTAATTTCCGTGATGCTATCAGCAGCTATGACTATAGCGTAACTTTGAAGTAAACACTTATTTTGTACAAAACTCGAGCCATTCCCATGGCAAATGCCAACATAAAAACTAGAGAAACAGAATTTACTGCCACCAGTAAATTCAAGTCTGTGTGAAAAGGGTTAAAGTATCAGGAATAAACAATAAAGAAAGGGAATCCATGGAAGCTTATTTTCGGGAGTAAAATATTTTTTAACAAATCAGAAATTGGTTTTCGTTAGCAGTATTTACAGATATTCATACAGGAATCAGTACATTTTTATAAGAAACCAGAATGAATGAATGAATCTTTATTTAGCAGTATACAACAAAAATATACATAAGTAATATATATATAACAAACATTATCAAATATACCTGTACACCGCAGGGAGACGGCATATATGTGACCAGCATTCAAAGGGTTTGATATACGAATCAGAAATGGACATTTTTGACTCTGCCCACTAATTTGAGTGATGAAATACATTCATAAACTTTAGAAATGCATTAAGGTATAATAAAATGCATTTCCCAGTCTTTCTGAATAATGCTCCCATATTAAGATCTTCAAAGGGTTAAAATATTCCCTTTAAAAACTCCATTTTAGTCCTTTAAATGAGGGCGCAGTGGCTCAGTTGGCAGAGGTGCAGGCTGCAAGGCGAGAGGTCCTCACTCTGTCCTTGGGCAAGACACTTCACCCCATTGCCTATGTGGGTGCATGGTGGCGCTGTGTACTAAAGCCTACTGCACATCGATGGTGCACAAGTCTTCAACCAATGCTAACCCTGCTTGTGTAGAGTTAGTATGTGGGGGGGGGGTCTGACAGTTGCTCGTGGTTCTTCCCGGGTACTCCGACTACCTCTACCCGAAAGACTGTCGTGGTCATGATTAGCCACTGTGCAGAAATGTGTGACATTAAACCCCAATAAATAAATAATCCTTTAAAAAAATGAGCTCAATCCAATAAAGGGTCATAAACTATGTTTTTCAAGCAAAAATGAAAAGCTAATTAAAACTGAGTAGACATTTCTGTGAATAATGTTGACCGGTTTTCGCCGTTATGTTGGCTAAAGGGTTAAGAATCCCTTACTTTGGAAGGCACACTGAAAAGGTGTCCCATTCCACATAGAATTAAATGTTACAGAAAATAAAGCGAAAAACATTAAGTTTCTCAGCTGACAGTACCTGCTTTTGCACTCCGGAGGGATGGAACAGCACAAATCAGAGACATTCTCTTAATGGCTCTTTGGCACCAAAGGTTTCTGCACTCTCGGTGAGACCGAGCCTAGCGCAGTGAAAGACTATAGAACTCCTCTAACAAATGAGTTTTAAACAGTCATAGCACTAACACAGTTAACAGTACAGTCGACCATGTCAGTATTACATTGTTACCGGCATCCTGACAGTTTTGTGATAGGTTTCAACAATTATTCAGTGCAGTTTTATGGAAAGGTTTAACTTTATTTTGCCTAAACTAAAATATGTGCAATTCACATTGAAGTCTTGAGAGGTTTGAAAACATTGAAATGAATAATGTATAATTTATTTCCTTGCAAGGCAAAGGCAAAGGGTTTCTCTCAACTTAGTTCCAGGAACATACATCCCATTATCATGACAAGATTACATTTCATTTTTTGACAGCTACTCCACTGATGTTTACATTATCTCCAGTGTGAATAACATATCATCCTAATGCTTGGGGAGAATTTACTGTATCAGGAAATTGGAGGCTGTGAAAACCCTGTGGCCGACTTGGCCATACTCAGTGGCTCTAGCGACCTGAAAAACATAGATGGCCGAGAACTTCTGACTGTCTATCAGTATGCCAAAAAGTCCGCGAGATAGGACGATTCCTTTTCGAGTTATCGTGCGGGCAATGAAGAACATAGAAGACAGAAGAGAGAAGAAGAAGAAGAAGAAGATGAAGAAGAAGAAGAAGAAGAAGAAGAAGAAGAAGAAGAAGAAGAAGAAGAAGAAGAAGAAAAGAAGAAGAAGAAGAAAAAGAAAGAAAAAGAAACCTTACAAAAACAATAGTCTGTGTGTTTCACACAGACTAAAAAAGAAAAGAAAACCGTACAAAAACAATAGTCTGTGTGTTTCACACAGACTAATAAGGCTGTTTTATCAAATTTTATTTATGTCCAATGTTCACTATTCGAGCAATCACATGGAAATTCACTCAGCCATTGCCATCCAAAGCCACTTTCATCATTTTGCAGAATGCAAGTTTGAAGAGTACCTTGAAGGCACCTTTGAGGTGAGGGTGGGGGAAGTCCAGAGCTCTCCAGTAAACCGAAAAATCTACGTGGTGCCAGTTGTCGAGAAAAAAACGAAACTCACAAATACTGTCGAACAGAAAAAGAAGCGGGAGGTGGTGGGGGCGGGGGGATCCACAGAATTAAGGAATGCTGCTTGTCCTGTATAGTACCATGTACATGTAACAGCACGGCACAGGTCCATATCATGGACTCGCCGGAAAGCCTTTTTGTTTCAAAAAGTGGCTTTTGTAGAGTTTCGGTATTTTGTTGATTTTGCTCCTTGGGTTAAATAAGCAAAAATAAAAACTGAAAGAAACAACGACTCGACCTTTTTGTCTCAACCGAAACTGAGGCAAAATAAGATTCACTGGAAATATAAAGGGGAAGTAGGATGGGAGAATGAAGGATATGTGGGAATTGGGTGGCAACAGAAGGGGGTTAGTATGGTTATCGGATAGAATGGGAAGAATGAGGTACGGGATGTCTTCAAACAGTTCGTTTCCGGGTGTTGGGAGGAGAGGTATTGCATGGGAATAGCGACGCATTTGGTAGCACAGGGTTAATTAAGGTCTTTTCACCTGATAACTACGTCAAATAAGCGACCGGCCAAAGTGTTGCGTAATGAAGTAATTAAAATTTTACTTCGCTCATGCCGTTTCAATTTTGTTCTTTATACATGTGATTAAACGAGCTTTCAGTGCATTAAATGGGCAATTAATTATACCTGATAAATGGGGATGACTGTTGAATATGTGGTTCATGAAAATAAATAATGAAAAAATTGAAAAGACAGTTTTACCCCACCCATCTGTGCAAGAGTACAACTTAATTTGACAGCTAATTAATTACCCGCTGTTCATTATTTAGTTATTACATCCGAATTGACAAGCACAGGTTTCGCTGCACACTTTAAATCCTCTTAATTATCAAAAGAACGGGTTGCATCATACGTTAAATTCTCTCAATTATCGAAATACTCTTCAGAGGTGGATACAATGTTACACATGGGTAAAATATACCAATACACATATCCTCTCCTTTTAAATCTGTTATTAACCCATTTTTTCCCTTTTAACTTATGTCCGTACGCTTATGGACCCCGCAATATTTATTGGTTTCTACGGTGACGCACTCGAAAAAACATTGAACTTCGAGAAACCGCAATAAACATCATAACATTGAATGAATCAATGAATGAGAAATTTCAGCGCGCGAGAGGACAGTGATTGGCAATCCATACGAGACGAATAACAAAAGTACAGATGAAATGGCTTCACGCGCCGCAGGCGCGCAGGGACGACGCAACACAAGCCTCTTTCGACCCTCTTTAACTGTACAATACAGTTTCGAGCATCAGATCGTGGAGAAAAAACAACGGAACTTGAGAAAGAGAATTTACTGCCACCAGTAAATTCAAGTCTGTGTGAAAAGGGTTAAAGTATCAGGAATAAACTATATAAAAAAGAATTTATGGAGGCTTACTTTCTGGACTAAAATATTTTTTAACAAATCAGAAATGGGTTTTCGTTAACAGTATTTACAGATATTCATACAGGAATCAGAACATTTTTTATAAGAAACCAGAAAAGGCGTATTTGTGACCAGCTTCAAAGGGTTCGATACACCAATCAGAAATGGACAAGTTTGTCTCCGCCCACTAATTTGAGAGATGAAGTACATTTATAAACTTTAAAAATGCATTAAGGTGTTATAAAATACATCTCCATATATTGAACCTCCTGCAAATTTTAACTCAGTCGGAGTAGTCCCATGCCTACATCTGCATTGAAGAATGCATCAGTTGTTATAAAATGCAATTTCTGACAGTTCTGAAAAATACGCACTTTATGACCTCTGTTGCCCGCAATAAGGTGGACCATGTTTTGAACCTCTGGCAAGTTCAACCCATTCGATGTAAGTCTGATCTCTATAGGTCATACCAAGCCTGAAATATGAGCATAAACCACTTCGAAAATATTGATTCTGTCAACTCACCATCTGCCATATATGTAGATGATAGCAAATATTCATATTAGCTAGAAAATGTTAAGGTACATAGTACCTCTGGAAAATATATTGCAAGTGAAAGAATTCAGTAATGTTGGAATATAAACGTCAAAAGGCCCTAAAGGCTCCCAAGAGCCTATATGAAGGCGCATTGGAATTGGCAAAATACCGAGGTCTCCTCGATGCCCATCTGTGTTTAGAGCAACATTGTGAGAATGGAAAGGGTTAACATTACTCTCGGTTTGCATGACATAACATTTGTTGTACCTATATTAAGATCTTGAGAGGGTTAAAATACTCCCTTTAAATACTCCATTTTAACCCTTTAAAAATGACCTCATTCCAATGAGGTCTATAACCTATGTTTTTTCAAGCGAAAAATGAAAAAATATAAACTGAATGGGAATGTCTGTGAATAACGCTGACCCATTTTTTCGCCGTCACGTTGGGTAAATGGTTAAGAATGCTTTATTGAGAGGGTGAAATCAAGCCATTTACAAAGTGCACTGCGTCACTTTGCCTCTTCTCTGGCAATCGGGATTATGTGCCTTGCGAAAGACACAACGCAGATACACCTGGTGACGTTGGAACTCTGAATCTTTCAGTTTGAAGTAAAATACTGTAACCTCATCGCCATCGTTCGCCTGTCTGATCCATTTAAAAGGCCGTACAAAGCATCTAGGGTCCTAAGCAAGGCGTACGGGAAATAAGAAGTTGGTTGGATCTCAAAAATGGCTGTTGTGAACAGAGGGGCAATATCAGAGAAAACTTACAAAACGTTCTACTGTCGTGAGTTACACAAAGGCATTTGGAATCTCATTGAAGTATCAAGAGGGTTAAAAAAGACCATTTAAATATTCTATTTTAATAATTTATAATTGTGGTTGGTGTTTCCAGAAAGCCACTCACCATTGCTTCTTGAAACCCGTCGATCTTGAGTTGTGACTGAAAATAAATAATAATGTAACAGAGCCAGGAGTTCCTAAGTGGTTGGCAATGATCAGTAGGGGTTAATCAGGACCGATTCTCAAGTCATGTCTCTGGGTTAAATTAAAGGACAATATTCAAATTTGAAGCTGGACTTAGCCATAAGGGTTGAAAGATATTTTCAGCTAACAAACCAAAAAACGTCTAGGTAAAATTTCACGGATTATTTGGTTCAATTGGTCTAAGATATGTTATTCATATTTTGTATTTTACTGTAAAAATCAAACCTCCCTGACTCAGTCACTCCACCCGAAACCTGTCTGGCTTCAGTTATGATAGACTATAAATACATTTTAAAATGCTTTGAAAGGTGAAAGGTTCTCTATCAAGCTTGATTTGAGAATTAATTTGTAACATCAGGTTAAATAAACAAACAATGTCATTCTGTGTCACCCATTATGCATTACTGTATAATGAGTTTTGTTGGGAAGAGATAGATTCTTTCCAGTTTTAAATAGTGGATTTTGTTTCAACGATTACATTTACCAGTTAAGGTAGAAACTGTGAACATCTTGTGGCCTGTAGAGTCAAACCTTGGACCCCAAACGCCTGAAAAACATCGATGGCTGAGTACATGTAACTAATAATAATATTATAATAACGCTTTGGCCAGCCGCTGATTTGTCGCGGTTCTCGGACGAGAAGGCCATGGTTAACCCTGTACTCCCAACTACTTCCCTATTCCCACGCTTCTCCTCTCCTCCCAACACTCGGAGACGAACTGCTTGATGATATCCCTTGTCCCATTCTTCCCAATCTCTCCGATTAGCATATTAACCCTCTCCTTTGAGTCTCTTCCTAACCACATGTCCTTCATTCTCCCATCCCACTTCCCCATTATACTCCCAGTGAATCTCATTCTTTTAGGCTGATACTTTGGGCATTCTAGAAGAAAGTGTTCCAGGGTCTCCACCATGTCCAAGTTACACATCTGGCACTCCCTTTCACCGTCTTTCCCAATTTTTCCCCTCAGTTCCAGGGATCGCGACCTCAGCTTGAACAACAGTGACCCCCCAAAGGTGCCATCAAGGTACTCTTCAAAACCTGGCTTCTCTTTATCACGCAGGCCACCCAAAGACCTGTTTGATTTGACCCCCTCTCGCCAATTACGGTTACAATCCTCCATGACCCTTTCTCTGACGATTTTTTTACCCTGGTTTGCCCCAACGTCCAGGTCCGAGATCTCCAATGAGTAGTTCTCTACTAGCTCCCTCACTTGGACCATCCACCCCGTTTTGATATTTGAGTTGAAAATTCTCAGGAACATTGCTTTACACCATCGGCTGTCGGGGAGATTTACCAAATAATTAAGATAACCGAGTTTCAACAGGTCTATCCTGTCCTTGATCCTCATCCACCCACGCTCACCCCTGATTGCTTCTAGCGCTGCGGCATTACTCGACCCCGTTATCCATCGGCCTGCATCGTTCTGCAGGATTTCCAAGCTCTTTACGGCCGTCTGGTTTAGGGGTACCACTTCCGTACCGTGTGTTATACTTGGCAGCCCCACCATTTCCCAAATGGTTTTCCCCACGAAAACCTTATTGAAACTGTTTCTCCCTATAAGTTTCATTTGGTTAAGGATTCGCTTCCCCTTCAGAATCAATTTATTTGTGTGGTTCCGGTAGATGCCTCTTCCTGTAATGTTTATATTTACCACCAAATACTCGTAATCACCTGTCTCTCCCACACTGAGAAGTTTGCTGCTCCCTTCGGGAATGCTGAACTCACCCACTCTCCACCTTCGAGTGGGGTCCACTTTGCGGCCCACAGGTATAATTTTGCTCTTGCTTTCATTAAGTTCGAGTCTCCATTTGCTCCCATATTTCCCAACAATTTCCAGCATTTTCGTTAGCCCCTCTTCGCTTTCTGTCACTAGAACCATATCGTCTGCAAAAAATAGCCCTGGGATCTTCAAGTTCGGTATAGCGAAAATCAATGAGATAGGGTATTTTGTATTCGCATTATCGTGCGAACAAAAGAGTGTATTGAAGACAGGTCATTGAGACATGTCTTATACGAATGTAACTGGAATACTAGCGAAAGAGAATTTACTGCCACCAGTAAATTCAAGTCTGTGTGAAAAGGGTTAAAGTTTCAGAAATAAACTATAAAGAAAGAGAATGTATGGAGGCTTATTTTCAGGAGTAAAGTAGTTTTTAACAAATCAGAAATGGGTTTTCGTTAGCAGTATTTACAGATATTCATACAGGAATCAGAACATTTTTATAAGAAACCAGAAATGGCATACATGTGACCAGCATTCAAAGGGTTTGATACACGAATCAGAAATGGATATTTTGGCTCTGCCCACTTATTTGAGTGATGAAATACATTCATAAACTTTAGAAATGCATTAAGGTGTAATAAAATGCATTTCCCAGTCTTTCTGAATAATGACCCCATATTAGGATCTTCTGAGGGTTAAAATATTCCCTTTAAATACACCATTTTAATCATTTAAATGGGGGCACAGTGGCTCAGTTGGCAGAGGTGCAGGCTGCAAGGCGTGAGGTCCGCACTCTGTCCTTGGGCAAGACACTTCACCCCATTGCCCTTGTGGGTGCATGGTGGCGCTGTGTACTAAAGCGTACTGCACATCGATCGCGCACCCGTCTTCAGCCAATGCTAAGCCTGCTTGTGTAGAGTTAGTATGTGGGGGATCTGACAGTTACTCGTTGTTGCCCGGTGGTTCTTCCCGGTAACTCCGACTTCCTCCACCTGAAAAACTGTCGTGGTATGATTAGCCACTGTGCAGAAATATGTGACGTTAAACACCAATAAATAAATAATCCTTTAAAAAATGAGCTCAATCCAATAAAGGGTCATAAGCTATGTTTTTCAAGCAAAAATGAAAAGGTAATTAAAACTAAACAGACGTTTCTGTGAATAATGTTGACCGGTTTTCGCAGTTATGTTGGCTAAAGGGTTAAGAATCCCTTACTTTGGAAAGCACACTGAAAAGGTGTCCCATTCCACTTAGAATTAAATGTTAAGAACATAAAGCGAAAAACATTAAGTTTCTCAGCTGACAGTACCTGCTTTTGCACTCCGGAGGGATGGAACGGCACAATTCAGAGACATTCCCTTAATGGCACTTTGACACCAAAGGTTTCTGCACTTTCGGTGAGACCGAGCTGAGCGCAGTGAAAGACTATAGAACTCCACTAATAAACGAGTTTTAAACAGTCACAGCACTGACACAGTTAACAGTACAGTCGACCATGTCAGTATTGCATTGTTACCGGCACCCGGACGGTTTTGTGATAGGTTTCAACAATTATTCAGTGCAGTTTTATGGAAAGGATTAACTTTATTCTGTCTGAAATAAAATATGTGCAATCTACATTGAAGTCTTGAGAGGGCTAAAAGCATTGAACTGAATAAGATAGGTTTCAACAATTATTCAGTGCAGTTTTATGGAAAGGGTTAACTTTATTCTGCCTGAAATAGAATATGTGCAATCCACATAGATGTCTTGAGAGGGTTAAAAGCAGTGAGCTGAATAATTTATAATTTATTTCCTTACAAAGCAAAGGGTTTCTCTCAACTTAGTTTCAGGAACTTACATCCCATTATAATGACAAGGACAGATATCATTTTGACAGCTTACTCCACTGATGTTTACATAGTCTCCAGTGTGAACATAACATTGTATTGCTCGGGGGAGAATTTACTGTATCAGGAAATTGGAGGCTGTGAAAACCCTGTGTCTTACTGGGCCATACTCTATGGCTCTAGCGACCTGAAAAACATAGGTGGCCGAGAAGTTGTGAATGTCTACCAGTATGACAAACATCAGCGAGATAGGACAATTCGTTTTCAGGTTATCGTAAGGACAAGGAAGTTCATAGAAGACAGAAGACAGGACAGGAGAAGAAGAAGAAGAAGAAGAAGAAGAAGAAGAAGAAGAAGAAGAAGAAGAAGAAGAAGAAGAAGAAGAAGAAAGAAGAAGAAGAAAGAAAAGAAAAAGAAACCGTACAAAAACAATAGTCTGTTTTCACACAGACTAACAAGATAATATATGAGAACAACTCGTGTACCTGCTTTTTGTTGATAAAATACATCTTTCATTTGACCACATTCCGGAATATTATTGATGTACCCGCTTAATAACAACCGATTTCTTTTATTGGATCACAATATCAGTGGGTAGTGTTTGTTTTGAATAAAGGTTTAGTAGTCACGAAGTTACATTAGGTAATTTACGAGGATTTCCGAAAGCGTGCGAATGCGATAATTGCCTAGAACGGCACTCAGTAGTTTACGAGACACTACAAATAAAACAATGAAAAAAATCTGATATACTGCATTTTTTTAACAATTGATATTAACCAGAGATCAAAACTAATCAAACTGATTACTTATAAATTACTAATCGATATGAAATCAGCGTGACGCTGATGTGACGCTGGTAACAGTAAGAACTTTGTTCTTACTGTTGCCAGCGTCACGTCAGAACGTCGCAATTCAGACGTGGGGTGAAATGAAAAGTTCACACATGCAGTCAATAGCGTGTATGTCCACCGTTTGCCTCTTGGATGGCAAGACATCGCGGCGCATGCACCTGACAAGTCTTTGGATGTCACCCTGCGGTATTGCATTCACTCCTGCCTTAGAACATTACGTATATCATGAAGTCGTACCCAACGGTCCAGTTGATCCCAAAGATGCCCGATTAGCGACAAATCTGGCGAAAGTGGGGGCCAGAGATGAAGTTCGATGCTCTGCTCCTCAAGAAAGTCACGACCGATACGCGTCACGTGACAATGGGCATTGTCTTGCTGAAATAACGGCAATCCGACGTTAGCGTTGAACAACGGGACAACAACCAACAACAGCGTTAAGAATTTCGTCCCTATATCGCTGCCCATTTACATTACCGTCGATAAAGATCATCTGCGTTCGAAGGTGCAAGGACATTTCTGTCCGAACCATTACACTACCCCCACCGAAGCGGTCGCATTCCCGCACACATGCATATGAAAATCGTTCTCTTAGTCGCCGATACACTCTTGCCCTACTATCAGCGCGCCATAGACAAAATCGTAATTCATTACTGAAAAGAACTGTGCTCCAACGCTGCTGAGTCCAGCGAACACGCTGACGTACCCATTCCATTCTGACGGTACGATGACGCTGGGTAAGGATTGGTCCGTGGTATGAACGCCTACTTCGGATGCAGTGTTCAGCGGGTCTGTTGCGGACAGTCTGTGCACTAATTCTATTGCTTGTTCTACCAGGAGTAATTACTGCTGTCCTCGTCGCCGGAAGGAAGCGATCCCGCACATGAGACGTCCTGATGTGTCGGTCTTGCGTTGGGGTCGTAACTCTTGGCCGACCTGAACGCGGTTGGTCGGCAGTAGATAAACTCGTTCATCAATAGTTTCCGTTCGAAACTTAACTTTTGAGGTATGCGAAGACTGACATGTGACGAACGTTAAGGAGCGTTGACATGTTGGAATCTGGCAACAGACTGACTGCAGTGGCTGAAATTCTCAACGTTACTCAATTAATGATTAGCAGGTTGTGGTCACGCTACCGTCAGAGTCAGTGGTCAGACTATCCGAAATCGCATACACAGCTGGAATTCGGACGCTCGACGACCACCAATAATTCCACGTTTGACTGAACGTCACATCGCAGCAAGGAGTAATTGGTGTAGAGCACGAACGATACCATGACGTAACCGTTAGGTAACACGATCGTTTTGGTGATGGATCAGGTATGGTGTGGGGAGGCATAACCTTGACAAGCAGAACAGCATTACATGTCATCCAATGGCGTGTCACGGAGCAGTACTACCGTGACAACATGTTAGCAACTCATGTGGTGCCATTTGTGCGACGTCACGGCCGTCGTTTCAATTTCCGAGATGACAATGCACGAGCACACAGGGGCCATGTCGCTACAGAGTTCCTCCAAGAGCAGAACATCACTACACTGCCTTGGCCAGCACTACGTCCGGACCTTTCACCAATCGAGCACGTCTGGGATATGCTTGGCAAACGCCTACAACAGCGCCAACAGCCCCCTACCAAAGCCCCCTACCAATGTCTAGTAATTTGCCGCTGCACCGCAGGAAGAATGGAATAACATCAGTCAAGCTGATACTAGACGTTTGGTGAGGAGTATGCCACGTCGAATCCGCGCAAGTCTGGCGAACCGAGGAGGATTTACAAGGTATTGCGGTCTTGGACTGAATGTGGTAAATTCTCTGACTGACCGTCCATATCTTCTACAGCACACTGCGTTGAATGTGTGCTTGTCAGACACCAAAACTATCGCTGATATCATTCACCAGATGTCACAGTGCAATTCCCCTGTCTTTTTGATGAAAATATAAATATAGTTCTTATATATCTCACTTTTATCCCCGACTTTTTTTAATAGTATATGTTCAATTCAGTGATGTCAAAGTACCGCCGGTACCAACATAGCCGGTACCGGGACGGAACAGAGTATGTCCCGCCGAAACCGGTACCAAGACAAATGAACAATTGGGTGACATATCACACTCAGATGTGAGAAATTCCCATTTAAACCGCCCCAGTACCCAAGATCGCAAAGACAAACATAACATAGTACCAATTATTCTGCGGCGACATCAAAGTAATCACAAAGCACGAATATCGTGCTTTGTGATTACTTTGTTGTCTCCGCTGAAAAATGTCTTTGAAAAGCCAATGACGGCGCTGGCATTGTATTTGGTGCCTCGTCTGAAAAGTCAAAATGGTCGGCTTTATCGGGGTCGTGGTGGAGACAGAAGATGCACTTTTAGATTGTTTCGATATATTCATTCACAAATAAGTTGAAAGTATGTGGTGCAAGTGTTCCGTACACGATTATCAGCCCATTTACCCTCGTTCAATTGGGTATTGCCTCATAAAATGTTTTTGTTCCGGTACCGGCGGGACAAAAACTTCAGTACCGGTACCGACTGGAACCGATACAGGTACCGGTTGACATGCCTTGTTCAATTCAACTTTCTGCAGAAAAGTCGGGTAATTAGGTGTTAGGTACAGAAATAATAATTCCAGTACAATGCAGTTTATGTCCTATAGTAGTAATAAACCTGCATGTGAAGAGGCACTTCGAGGGGATGTAAATTCCACCTTTTGAACGCTTATTTTCGTCATGAAATATCCATCGCGCATGAATTAACCCTCTCAAATTTTCCGGAAATTGGCAAAATTACGGCAGGTGACCATAATTTCTCAAAATGTCGATATTGTGTCCAAAAAGCGCGGTGAATCGCAACCGTATTTGGTGGATTTCTTATGTCAGTTTAATTGAGCGCTTTATTACAAATAAACATATGCACAATGTAACAGAGTATAATTAGCAATCTTTCAGTTAAGAACCTTACCGTAGCTGGATACTTCAATGGGTGATCTGAGAAGTGTTGTCACACTACAAATCACGAAAGGTGATACATTTGTTGACGTGATTGCGTACGTAATTGACAACCCTATGGCACCATTACTATTATGATATGTGGAGTTAGTGCGCATGCGTAACACGTATTATTTTGGGTAATTATTTGTTTCTGACATACACATCCTTACTTTAAGGCCGTCATCTCGTGTTGAGAAGGTGGTGTGTGGTTGCTTTGGGAGCAAATGGTTTTGAATGAGATAGCGCTGTGTTTAAGGGTATACTCTTATGAATTGGACTATTTTTTCTAGTCTCGGAGTTTCATCGAATTATAATTGCTTCCTCATCAGACATATCCTGCATTGAGTCGAGGCCGACATCTTGAATATCTGAGTTTTAAACGTCATAGATGTAGGTAGCTCGAGGCGATACAGACCTATTCACACGAGGAACAGCAGTTTTGGCTATCGAATAAAACACTTTTACCGATTGGGATTATTCATGATCTAGAATTTCTTCCAAACCCGGTTGTACTTCCAGAAGATTTTCATAAATTAATTGCTTATGGAGAAGTAGTTCCATTACAAGGTTCTGTTATGTTAACCATTTGAACCCTGGCGGAATCTTTCATGTCAGTTCAATTACTGCAATTGGAAGAGTCCCCATTTATTATTTGGGAGTAGACCAATCAATATTTTCAGCTTGATGCTACACGTTGAAAATATTGATTAGTGTATTGCACACATTCACTTAGCGGCCACTCTACTTAAATGAATTACGACATCTCATGTATCAGGACCGGAAAACGATCTCTTGGGTCCAAAGTGTTCATAGATATATATAGACAAGAGTAATATGGTAGTCCAATAGTGATGTCTTGTAGTCAAACAGACAGGCGGAAACAGTTATAACTTTAACAATAGGTGTTGCGCACTGACATTACGTACCATCGTGATACTGATTTCACAACATGGTTACTTACTCGTGCACGAAAACATCCCAGAAAGTATTTTCCACCAGATAATATCTCACAAACTCTAGAAAACATACCACTGTGCAAGCTAAACGTCAGCTGAAGAATCTCCTGGTCAATGCCCATTTGCTGTAAGACGATAACACTTTTCGTTTTTTCCAAAATTTGAAAGTATTACACGGGTGGAGACTCCCCACAAAAAGGATTCTGTGGTCATGGATTAATACATTCTTATTTGTCTCCTGCACAACAAACCATTAAGGCATTCTTATTCATAGTTAACCCTTTACCCAACGCAGAGGATATCAAAATTTATTATTTTAAATATCATTTTTTCAATTTTTCCAAATATTTCAACAAAACCATATCATGTGACCCCTCGTTGTAACCAGTCGACGAGCTCGTTCCAACGAGGGGTCACATGATATGGTTTTGTTGAAATTCATAGTTAACCCTTTACCTACCGTAACGGCCAAAACTGGCCAGCGCTATTCTAAAAAATCGCCAATTAATTTTCATTATTTTTTTATTTTTTTGTCTCAGAAACATAGGTTATGACCCCTCGTTGGAACGAGCTCGTTCCAACGAGGGGGTCATAACCTATGTTTTTGAGACAAAAAATGAAAAAAATTAGTTATTCAAGAATTATTTTTGCAAGTGTCGTCTGCTTTTAAGGTTAGGTAAAGGGTTAAGGAGAGTGATAGACCTGACGTCCAACTCTTCTCCCTACTATCCAGTTTTAGCAAATCGGGTCCGTTCAAGATTTATGGAGAGCTTTATTTCTTGACTAGGTAGTACGTTACTGAATCTTGTTTTCAGGGAAAAACAGAATCCACTTTCCCTTATTATCAAAAGGGGTTGTGTCGTTTGCGCTCTGCTGCGACAGATGGATTTCTGCTGAGTAACAAATTGTGTTTGGATGCCAGTTAACGTAAGATAGATGTTTGTGCATTTGACTCTACACTAAACACGAACAACAGACGACATTTGCAAACTGTTTCTTTGAGAATTAAAGAGTTTCTCTTTTTACCTCAAAACATACCCACAATTCCTCATTCGAACGCGCTCAACGAGAACGTTCCCGGAAGAGCATCATAAACCGCATTCATGTTTATGAGGAACAATATTTCGCAGAACGTTAGGTAAAATGTTAAACTTCACCCAACGTTTAAGAAGTTGCGAAGAACAGTACCAATCTTTTTGAAGACCTGAATAAATTGTTTTATGTCTTTTTCGTGCCGTCTCTAGAACAAGTTCAATGCGCGTACACTGTTTGCGTCGGTGGGTAATAAAGGTGACTGTTTTCTGTCAATGTGTTTATTTAGATAACAAGGTGTTAACATAGTATATAGTACAAAATATTTACATAATTACAACATAAAATTTACACAGTTGGTAAATATACAACAAAAAATTACATAGTTGTTAAAATGGTCTGGCAATAGAGTCTAAATACTCCAGAAGCCAACCTCGCATTGTCTGCAGTGGAACATGCAGCCCTTCAATTCTGTCGTCGGGAAAAGGGACCGATAAACCGTTCTGGGCTGCCCTATCATAGTCAGTAAATAATAATAACACTTTGGCCGGCCGCTGATTTGTCGCGGTTCTCACGTGAGAACGCCTTGATTACCCCTGTGCTCCCAGCTGCCTCCCTATTCCCATTCTTCTTCTCTCAACCCAACACTCGGAGACGAACTGCTTGATGACATCCCTTGCCCCATTCATCCCAATCTCTTCGATTAGCATATTAACCCTCTCCTTTGTATCACTCTCTGACTACATGTCCTTATTTTCCCATCCAGCTTCCCCATTATACTCCCAGTGAATCTTTTTCTGTTAGACTGGTGTTTTGGGAATTCTAGTAGAAAGTGTTCTAGGGTCTCCACCACGCCCAGATTACAATCTGGCACTGCTTTTCACTGTTCTTCACAATTTTCCCCTCAGCTCCAGGGACCGTGACCTCCGCTTCAACAACACTGCCCCCCCCCCCCCCCGCCCCCAAATGTGCCATCATTACTCTTCAAAATAAGGCTTCTCTTTATCACACAGGCCACCCAAAGACCTCTTTGATTTGACCCCCTCTTGCCAGTTAAGGGTATTATCCTCCGTGACTCTTTCTCTGACGATTTCATTGTCGGACATAAGCTTATACTGAGGCTGTTTGCTTTCTGCTTCAACATGTATGTGACCTGGGTCTCTTTCAGATCATGACTCTCTCTCTCTCTCTCTCTCTCTCTCTCTCTCTCTCTCAATAGCAGCGGCGTCTCATAGTGAAAATCCGCTCAAATATCTTTACAATATAGCAAAGCAAGCTAATCTAATTTGGCGGTAGTTGGAATGATCGGTAAGGTCTTTGTCTGGTTTATGTATCATGACTCCTGCGGTCACTTTCCAACATTTTGGGAAGTACCCACAGGAAAGACAGCAGTTTTAAGTGAGATTAAGCCAGAGAAACTATCAAAAATTGTACTGTACCGCTCAGCCACTCAGAGGCTGTGAAGATCACGTTAGAAATAACTTTACCGGACTATACGCAGCACAGTCTACAAACTTATCTTTAATGTAGCTTTAGGACATGCGCCAGAAGTGAGGACACACCGTCTCTGAAAACTACACTGAAAGCACAGCGGTCCAGAATGCTTAGCAACACAACGAAAAGAGAATAGTAATTTGGCCTGTACGGAGGTTACCATATTGGCTTAACGCCTTGCATGCTGCTGGCAGATATTCCTGTCCAGAATAGCAAACCACTAGAATAAAAATAAATTCGGCACTTTTAACCAATTTTTTCCTAAAAAAATTAATCAATTTCTTGACCAATGATTTCTCTAGCCATAACTAGATTTGATGAAAATAATTTTTAAAATAATCAGCGACCAAGAGTTAAAACCGGCACATATATTTGCTAGTTTGATGATATGCGAGTCGGATTAGCGCCCAAAGGTATCCATGGCAATAGTATATGCAATGGGAAAAGGCGTGGCAGCCTGCTATTCCTTTTGCCATACATTTCTAATTGGTTAGTGGTGGTGATTGACGACTTCTTGTCTAAATAGCTCGCTAAAAAGCACAGGAATAATTAAATAACATACAGTCGGACGACTTTACACATGTCATGTCATTAGCACCTCTATCTTTAGAGTGTGAACACCTCATCATCGACTATGAAAACATTGGAACTACCAGAGAGACTTAGGAAACCCGTCTCTGCTCTGGGCGTCTCTCATCCAATCACCTGGCCCATCCAGGAGACTGGCTAGATCGTCCATCTGACTTTGAAGTTTAAAGCTGAAGAGAGCATTTCACCACCCTCCTCGGGAAAAGGTAGTATACCTTTTGTCAGAGGAACTCCTCTCAGCCTGGTCCTCACCGGAGGAGGTCCGAAGGCCCTGAGAAGAGTAGGAAGAAGAAACGAAAAAAGAGTCCATCTACCAAGCGGAGGGATGTCCGACGCCTGGGGGCTTCCCTGGATAAGAAGAAAGAGAGGGGTGAATAGGTGGAGTGCCGGGGGCAGCCGCCAGTTCCCCTCCAAATCCCCCAGGCAAACCCAACTAACAGCCGGCTCCACAGCCGATACAATTGGATGAGGAATCCTGTGGAGATAGAGGAGGAATTGGAAGTTGCTTTCTCGCCAAATCCCACTCCTCACTCTCCTCTTCCTTCGTTCCCGGGAAGCCAGGACAAGGGACTAGTATCCTCACAACCACCACCGACTTCACAGAAAACATCCAAAGAACATACAGACCTTCAACCTCTGTCAAATGTACTATTAGATCACTAACAATTCATGGCTAAGTGCAAAGAAGACCAAAGGCGTTCCGATAAAATTACCAGACTAGCGAGGGAATTTTTGGACAAACAAAAACAACCAACAGATATAGCAAGTTGCCCTACAATGCCAACTTCACTACAACGATCTCTCCATCTCAGCCACCTCCTCCAAAGAATACCAACAGAAAGCACAGGCGCGGATAACAACCTTCCTTCTCCTTTCCTCCTTTGCCACGCCTAGATATGGCGCAAAATTTATGTAACAGTTAAAGAGGTTCGAAAGGGGCTTGCCCCACACCGTCCCTGCCCGCCTTCGGCGCTCAAAAACACTTGATCTGATAGTCTGGGCGACTTTATGTCAAGACTGGACAAACGCGGATTATATCCGTTCCTAATATCTGACGATAGCTACGGGCTCCGGCACAGTGTGACTTCAACCCGATCAAGTTAGACCTAATTCTGGTAGGGACCAATTCGTACACTGAAAAATTTTAAAGTCAGTGTTTGTCTTCGCTATCGGTGATTTTATTCGTGCATTGTTATTCGCCCACCCATAAAGTGTTTAACCATCCCAAACCCTACAAAACCTAACTCCCCACCCCCCACCCCCCCCCCCCCCAAAAAAAAACAAAAAACAAAACAAAACAACAACAACAAAAAACAGACAAAAGAAAAATAAAAAATATACCGACAATGAGGGTTAAAAAGGACTTTGCTCGCAGAGCCACAGTTCTTAAAATCGGAGACAATTAAAAGGCACTGGTTTGAGCAGACCAAGGTAAAATACAGGGAGAAGAAAAGATTAAATACTTACCGAAATTTCCCCGTACGTTAGCATTATGTGTATGTATAAACAGCACAACAGATTGCAGAAACAAATTTAAAAACGAAGACATGTTCGCGTCCATTTACCACATAAACGGTTTTCCGTGAACAAGGAAGTTTGAATCACTTGAGGTAGCTTTCTTGCAACATCGAACACACATAAAATCCAACAATACTTTTCATGGTCTGTATTTGTTATATCAACACACCTAAGGGTATTCGATACAGGGCAATTATTTAATAAAATGTCATCGCGCATTTAACCTGTTCATACTCGTGCGTCTAAAGATAATTTCTTTTATAAAACTATCAACCCGATTTAGAAGAACATGTTTCACATCAGCTCTTCTTTTCCTGGCTACTTAGCTGTGACTTTGTTCACCCACCCACTTATTGTCCAAGATTTTTTTTCAGCAGTGAACAAGGAAACCTAAAAAATATTCGGCGACTGAGTCAAAATGAAAGGGGACCGCTTCAAGCTGGAGGTTGTGAAGAGCAGAGATTCCCACACCATTTGAAAATGAGATTTAATATTCAACTCTATAGTTTCTAATTTTATTGGCGACTGATATTTCTCTGCGATAAACCTTTTCAACTAGTAAACAATCCATTTACCCACAATTAATTGAGAAGGGTCCTTAATAAGGTAACCCTACAACCTATCGGCCTGGTGGATTAAATCATTGCTGAATCTCGTCATAAATGCAAAGAAGAGTACTATAGCCAATATTACATACGTTAATCTCGTTCTGGGGCTCAAGGCTCAAATATACTATTCAAAAAAGTAGGGGATATCCAAACTGATGTTGATATTTTCGGAAAATGGTATTGGATACGCATGACTGGACACATCAATATGTTACCAAGTTTAGTGTGGATCATGAATGTCACCGACCCACGAAAACTTCGGTTTTTCGCACGAGCGCCGCGTTAATGTCTGGATTACGTTTTGAAATTTTCATTTGTACTGGACGGACTTTTTCGGAGGTCTCATCGTTCTTTTCTTGGTATAAACTCGTCATCATCAATAGTTTCGGGCCGAAACGTAACTTTTGAGGTATGCGAAGACTGACGAACGTTTACGTGCCGTTGGCATGTTGGAAGCTGGCAACAGACAGACTGCAGTGGCTGAAATTCTCAACGTTACTCAATCGGTGATTAGCAAGTTGTGGTCACGCTACCGTCAGACAGGTAATGTTGATGACTGACGTCGGTCAGGTCGTCCAAGGGCAACAACCGCTAACCAGGATAGTCTCATCCAAACCACAACATTACGTAACCGCCTCAGAGTGCGTCAGAAATTGGACAGCAGCTGCATCGAGCGACAGATGTGGCAGTCAGTGGTCAGACTATCCGAAATCGCCTACACAGCTGTAATTTATACGCTCGACGACCACGAATAATTCCACGTTTGACTAAACGTCAAATTGCAGCAAGGCGTAATTGGTGTGGAGCACGGCAGCGCTGGGATAATCGTCGGTGGAGCAACGCCATGTTTTCCGATGAATCGAGGTTCACTCTCGACTTCCACGACAGGCGAAACAGAGTGTGGCGGCGGCGGAACGAACGATACCATGACTTAACCGTTATGCATCACTATTATTTTGGGGGCGGATCGGTTATGGTGTGGCATAACCATGACAAGCAGAACAGCATTACATGTCATTCAAGGGCGTGTCACGGGGCAGTACTACCGTGACAACATGTTAGCAGCTCTTGTGGTGTCATTTGCGCGACGCCACGGCCGTTGATTCATTTTCCAAGATGACAATGCAAGAGCACACAGGGCCGGTGTGGCTACAGAGTTTCCCCAGGAGCAGAACATCGCTAAACAGCCTTGGCCAGCACTAAGTCAAGACCTTTCACCAATCGAGCACGTCTGGGATATGCTTGGCAGGCGCCTACGACAGCGCCAACAGCCCCCTACCAAAGTCCAGGAACTCGCCACTGCACTACAGGAAGAATGGAATAACACCCGTCAAGCTGATATTGGACGTTTGGTGAGAGTATGCCACGTCGGATCCGCGCTTGTCTCGCGAACCAAGGAAGATTGATTTACAAGATATGAGGTCTTGGGCTGAATGAGGTAAATCTCTGACTGACCGTCTAAGTCTTCTACAGCTCACTGCGTGGAATGTGTACTTGTCATACACCCAACTATCGCTGAAATCATTCACCAGCTGTCGCATTTCAATGCCCCAACAGTCTTTTTGATGAAAATATAAATATATTTCTTCATATTTTTATCAAATATCCCCTACTTTTTTTAATAGTACAGTTCATGCGGTATTACGCCTAAAAGCCACCGTTTATTCTTAGTGACGGTCTGTTTGATCGGGCCCTTAGGTGGAGGTATTTTCATTTTTTTTCAGTCATATATTAAATTACACTTTTCACCGTTTTCTTCATCCTCGTTTTCCCCAAATAGAATGGAAGGCTGTGACCTCATTCGGAACGGAATTCCGACGCCCCTGCAATGAAATCATATCGACATCATTCAGTTTTTTTCGGACTCCAATCGGAAAAATAAACGGAGATGTCACTGTCATATTTGCACAGACTGTTTATCAATTATGAAAAAAATAGAACAATATTAACCCTTTGAACCCCAGTGGCCTTTTTCCGGTCAGGAACATGATACGTCATAACGTTATTAAATAGGATTGCTGTTCAGTAAATGTGTGGGGAAGACAAATCAATATTTTTAATGTGCATACGTGAGGCTGCACATTGAAAATATTGATTGGTCTACCCCAAATTATGAATATGGACTCTTCTAATTTGGGCCATTGAATTGGCATGGAATATACCACCAGGGTTCAAAGGGTTAGGTAAGGATGTTCGTGACATGTTGGTTACTATCACGTTTTGTCGCTTGATTGCATGTTTCGCGATCGGTTTGACGCACGCCTAACAGAGGGCGGTGGTTCTTCTTTGTCTTCATATGGAAATGTCGTATGCTACATCTTGATCCACTCCATCTGTATTATGTCAATGGTCAATCCACGTAATTTAAACTGGTTGAATGAGAGAAAAGTGCAAAGGAGTATTGCACGTTTAATTGCTGGAGATGCTTTCAGCTAATGCTTATGTCGGATTTGTAAACTGGGTAGTTCGGCAGTTAGTCCATGCTTCACGTGGTTCTATGTAGGCAGGCGGGCTTTCTTAACCTGTAGAGCTGTCAGACACAATCTGGCTCGGGCTGATGGGAGTGCTGTTTACTTCCCACACAAACTTGCATACTTTACCGTTGCAGGGGAGCGCGGTGGCTCAGTAGGTAGAGGCGCAGGCTGCAAGCCGAGAGGTCCTCGGTTCGAATCCCGGCTGCGGCAACCGCGTTGTGTCCTTGGGCAAGACACTTCATCCCCATTGCCCGCGTGGGGGCACGATGACGCCGTGTACTAAGGCGTACTGCACGTCGATGGTACGCATGTCTTCAACCAATCTAACCCTGTCTGTGCTGCAGTGCGGAGTTACGATGTTGGGGAGCTGGCAGCTGCTCGTCGTTGCTCGGTGGTTCTCTCCGGGTGCTCCGGCTTCCTCCACCCTTAAAACTGTCACGGCCATGATTAGCCATTGTGCATAAATATATGACCTTAAACATCAATAAATAAATAAATAATTTACCGTTGAAAATGAAATTAAAAAAACGTTTGAGAATGGTTTCACACAATATAGTAATAACATGATTTTCAAAGGCATTACGCTTCATTGGTGGCCCAACAGAAATGATTAGCAGCCCTTGGTCTTTTAAGCGCGCCGAAACTAAGTCGAGGGCTGTTATCAAGACAGAGGGCGGCTAATCTTTTCTGGCGGACCGCCAAAAGAACTGTGATGTCCGATAAAGTCATGCTATTACCATTATCACCACTCTAGAGGAGTTACCCTCAATATAAATCCAAGTCAATAGTTTAATTTAACCCGAGAATTATTCAACTTACTTGTCCTTTAAGCAAGAAATATACTGACATTTTAATGTGAATAAAAAATTAACTATAAAGTTAAGGGTTTGAATATTCGTAAGTTGTTGATATTTACTATCTGAAGTGTTTTGAAAACCTAGTACAAAATAACCGAAACAAAAAATCCAGTATCGGAGTGTGGCAGCTTCAAATGACAGAATGATACTGTACTGACCTTTTTATTATACGCCAAAAGATAGATTACAGAAAAAAATGCGGAAAGATAGAAATCGTATCCCCCACTGTGAAGATATAGAAAGTTTCACTTTCACGGTAGCAATCAAAATGGCGGCTTTCAAAGCATCACTTCAAGGTGAATACGAGTCAAATTATCACTGGAAATGATCAGTTTGTTCTAAAAAAGTATAATGAAAAGAAAATCTAGTCTTTCTGAATGGATACCGATCATTTCCAGCAATAATTCAACACGTATTCAACTTGAATTGATGCATGAAACCCACCGGCTGAATCAGATCGCACGACGCTACCTGTTCCCAGTGTTTGCGATAATGGTATAAAGAGTGGACACTAAAGTGGTAATAATTATGTTTTTGTGGATGTCTGTGTAAGCGTTATATCTACGGTATTGTAGACAATGATGTTATTGCTATTGTTTTTTCCACCGATGGGAATAGTTTCCATTCGGATAAATGTGATGAAGCACAATTGCAAAAAAACGAACAAATGAATTCTCGGCTGTGTTGCAACCACGTCGGTTCGACAGTTCGCAGACACACTGTTCTTCGAGCAATACACATAAGTTGTCCCAACGTCCGGCGACAGGAGCGCGAAGGATCAGTGATTACGGCTTGGACTTCAAACCGAAAGGTCAACAGTTCGATCCCAGGATGGGGTTACTGCGTAGTGACCTTTGTCAAGGAACTTCATACCGATTGCCCAGGTGTGTGTGTGGGGGGGGGGGGGGGGGGGGGGCACAGTGGCGCTGTGTACTAAGTCGTACTACTCGACGATGGTGCACTTGTCTTCAACCATTGTTAACTCTGCAGTGCAGAGTTAGTACGTTGGGGAGTCTGGCAGTTGCTCGTAGTTGCTCGGTGGTTCTCTCCTGGTACTCCAGCTTCCTCCATCCGTAAAACGGTCCGACACGAGGCTTTTATGAGTCGAAATGTTGCTAAACTCCAATCAATATATAAATAAATACCATCCGGTGAGTGCGACGTACTGTATCACGGTGTATACAATAAACTATTGAAACATCTGGCATGCGATCCGGAAGTGTCAACAGATTGGTCCGAAATACTACAATCAAAAGGTAAGTACAACTAAAATTGAGAAACAGAAAGGTCATAACTTCGGTAGATATATATCAGTGTGTATATATATTGTCGTTGCTCGATCCAGTGATTATACCAAGATTGATCCGGTTCTTGTAATTTTACATGGATTGGTTTTGTAAACAATATGAGGTGATAAAATCCGCTCGTTATTTTTTACGAACTTATCCGCAGAGAATTCTTATACACTAATCATGAGTTAGACGGGACAAAATGTTATGAGGACAAGTTTTGTGAAAGTGTAATTGTGATTTCTGACAAAAACATTATTTTGAAAAGAATACGACGACCTTTTGAAAGGAAGTTCACCGAGCACGATCCGTTGCTTCAGGCGTAAGATCAGAGACAGCCACAATCTGGAATTATAAGTTTGAACTTCAGACCACCACATACACACATTGAATGCATCGAAGAATAGATTGCGTATCTAATTTTCTTTAACGATATTCGATTACTTGCATTTGATTGATCGGGGTGTGTTTTTCATAACTCGATGAATAACCTTCCTATCGTATGAATATTTTTGCTTTGTCCCACCCGTAAGTCAATTAAGAAAGTGTGGACGTGCCCAAGGGTGTAGTCAAAATGTAATTACTGCAAGTTGGCTGTAAGTTAGCATTCATGTGGTTGTTCTCACTAGTTTGTCCCTTCATTAGTCGAGACTCCGTGTATTAGCCTACGTTAAAAATAATAAAACTGTCCTGTGTTCGGGCTGGGCCTAACAAAATTCTCTTGCCCAAACTTCTGTCAAATGAAATTTTTTTTGCCAAATTCTAAAACACGTTTGCCAACTTAGCAGAAAACAAAAAGAATGAGAAACAAATGGTTTTGCAACACGTTCTAAATCAGTTGGGTTTATTTATTTATTTATTTATTTATTTATTTATTTATTTATTTATTTATTTATTTATTTATTGGAGTTTAGCCACACTTTCGACAGCTAGAATCACCTCGTGTCGGACAGTTTTACAGGTGGAGGAAGCCGGAGTACCCGGGGAGAACCACCGAGCAACGGTATGCAACTGTCAGACGCCCAGCGTACTAACTCCACATTAGCATTGGCTGAAGGCAAGTGCACCATCGACGTACAATACGTCTTAATACACAACGCCTACGTGGGGAATTGGGATTAAGTGTCTGGCCCAAGGACACAACGCGGTTGCCGTGGTGGGATTCGAACTGATGATCTCTCGGCTTGCAGCCTGCATCTCTACCAACTGAGCCAACGCGAATCAGCTGGATTAAAAATCAACACAAATCAACTGGCTTACTCAACCCAGCTCATTTGGGTTAATTTTTCAGTCAAGAAAAAAAAAATCATTTAGAAACAGAGTATACAAAACAACAAGAAGTCGGTGCTGAAATGATCACGATTGGGGGGTCAATAGCAAAATTACAACATAATACTATGAGAGGATAAATAAATTTGAGCATAAATAGCAACATTTATGTAATAATATTAACACTTTGGCCAGCCGCCGATTTGTCGCGGTTCTCGGACAAGAAAGCCTTGGTTACCCCTGTACTCTCAACTGCCTCCCTATTCCCATGCTTCTCCTCTCCTCCCAACACTCGGAGACGAACTGCTTGATGACACCCCTTGCCCCATTCTTCCCAATATCTCCGATTAGCATATTAACCCTCTCATTTGAGTGTCCCCATAACCACATGTCCTTCATTCTCCCATCCCACTTCCCCATTATACTCCCAGTGAATTTTATTCTTTTAGACTGGTACTTTGTGCATTCTAGAAGAAAGTATTCCAGGGTCTCCATCATGCCCAAATTACACATCTGACACTCCCTTTCATTGTCTTTCCCAATTTTTCCCTTCAGCTCCAGGGATCGCGACCTCATCTTGAACAACAGTGACCATCCAAAGGTGCCATCAAGGTACTCTTCAAAACCTGGCTTCTCTTTATCACGCAGGCCACCCAAAGACCTCTTTGATTTGACCCCTTCTCGCCAATTACGGCTACAATCCTCCATGACCCTTTCTCTGACGATTTTTTTACCCTGGTTTGCCCCAACGTCTCGGTCCGAGATCTCCAATGAGTAGTTCTCTACTAGCTCCCTCACTTGGACCATCCACCCCGTCTTGACATGTGACATGTTAATGTAGACTTTTATTGCGAACAGAATGAATTTTAAAAGGTGGAAGCAGGGCCGCCACTAAATTAATCCGCATCAAGTCTATTATTTAATCTCATAACCCATAATGATTGGATCTGTTGTGTTTTGAATCGAAGGTTAATAAAAGTAATTCTGTGGCGCGGAGTCAGTGTTTCCTTTATTATAACGGAGATAGGATCGGATCAAGAAAACACCCACCTTTTGCATTCTCGTGTAACGTGGTAGAGTTGTTTTTGAGAGCTACACAACCTGCCACAAAGAGAATACCCCACCAGCCTCACAACAAACAGAACAGAACATCACCTCACGCTCACAGTCACAGCCGTTCAGATTGTTGATCGAAGGTAGGGAACGACAACGTTTTACGTACATAGTTTTCGTTTTTGAGAAGTGAAATTTTTCTTGCCAATTTTTTGCCAAATGGCAATTTTTTCTTGCCAAATTTGAAAAAGAACTTGCCATTGGCAAGTCTGGGAAATGTCAGCGCGAACATCGAAACTGTCATAGGCACATCAGCTGATACGACTACAACGATATAAATAACGAAGACCTTAGACACGTAATGGTATAGTGTACTGCACGTGAACATTTTGAATTAAAATATAACAATTTAAATGAATTATCTGCCTTTTTATCGGAGTATGAATGTAGGAGAAGCGTGTCAACTTAACACGCCCATCCCAGATTCATACTCCTATAAAGCGGCAGATAGTTTAATTCAAATCTTATATTTTCTGTATGATTTCAATGATCATTACACATCTCATTAAACAGGAAAAATAATCTGACAAAGTATGTAATCAATTATATCGTCCAATACCTGCTCCCCTTTCGTTAACATTCGCGAGCTTTTAATATCTTTCGGTGATTGTTGCCGCTGTAGTTACTGTCATCTTGTAAAATATCATTCTTTTTGCAAAAGCAAAAACAGTTCCAGCTTTTCTTGTATTATACTTCCCAGTACAAAAAAAATTCATGTAGACAAGCATCACATAAATTATTGGCAGTTTAAATTTTTCTCACAACGTAAGCTGCATGGTTTGGCTCTGTCTAATTTTAGAATGGAATATGATTTTTAATAAACACAGTGTATTTTCACGACTGAAATCCAAATCAGTCAACCATTATTTCGTCCAAGATTCTCACTTTACCGCAGAAGCTTAGGCAAAAAAAAAACAGTCTGATGTACCTATAATGCTAAAGCATGGGTAACTCGTTTAACAGTCTATTCTTCTTCTCACAAATCATTTTAAAAAGTAGCATGGTTGGGAAGAGGTAAGTAGACTTTTTGGGAGGTGCGACACCGTTACCCACCCCATCAAACCTACAGCCACATTTCAGTCCCTCCATCACAAGACAAAAAAGCCAACCTAATCCAGTAGGAACAGAAAATGCTCTAAGGGTATATGAGAACTAAAAAATACCCTAACTGGGAGCTGATAGAATTCGCTGGCGCCAAGATGAAAGGTAACAATGTTTATGACCTTTGTGTAAAAAAACCATATGGTCGGATATGGAGGGAAACAAATATGAAATCTTCGTGGCTTGGTGCGAATTTGTAAAACGTTTTAAAGCACTGAGATGTGCAAAGCGAGTTCATTCCGGGAAACGTTACAAACTGAGTCATATGGAACATCGGCCTCAAATTGGAGTATATCCTTTCACCGATTAGCTTAATAGTGTACATTAAAGATTTAGGAGGTGAACTCCAATTGAGTGATGAGGGAGCACCGCATATGGAAATGGAAATCCCAGTCTTATTTTTGATGATCATATGGTTCTAGTGTCCGAAAGCGAAGTGGTCCAAAAGTGAAATGGTGATTGCGAAAATACTGGCAATTGTTGGGAGACACGGGAACAAATGGAGGCTCTAACTGAATAAAAACAAAAGCAAAGTTATATTTGTAGGTCGTTAAATGGAGCATTCTCGAAGGCGGAGAGCGAAGAAGTTCTCTATTCCGGAAAGTGAAAGCAAACTGCTCAGTGTAGGACAAACAAGTGATTGCGAGTTTTTGGAGATCAACATAAAACTGACGGAAAGAGCCATCTTCCGAACCCCACAAATAAATTGAGTACGAAGGAGAAGCAAACCCCTAACAAGCTGGAACTTTAAGGGAGGACCGTTTTCATCAAGGTTTTTGTGGGACAAGGTCTTCTAGAGATGGTAGGAAGTATTTCTCTAGACTAACGGTTGTAAAGAGTTTGGAAACTTTGCATAACGATGTATGTAGATGGATAGCAGAAACAATTAGGAGGCAGCTTTTCTGGATGGGGATCAAGGACAGACTTTGTGAAACTGTGTTACCTGAACAATTTTGACAATCTTCTCGACAGCACGTGTTGTAAACTAACCTATCTTGATATTTGTGGGTTCTAATTTCTAGACGAGGTCGGTTGGGCAAGAGAGAGAAAGAGAGTGAGAGAGAGAGAGAGAGAGAGAGAGAGAGAGGGGTGGGGGTGGGGTGGGGGTGTAGAGAGAGGTAATGGTAGAATATTCAGCAGAGGTCTGTGACCTGTAGAAGGGATCAACCAAAGGTAAAGGATTCATCATCAAGGAGAGAATCATGGAGGCTTGTTACCGAAATTGGCGAGGAAGGGACAGTGCATAGCATGATAAGGAGAAGTTAGTATTGGAGGAGTTTCTGAGTGGCACCTTTGGGAGTCGCAACTGTTCAAACTGAGATTGATGTCTTTGGAGATTGGGAAAATTGGGAAAGACAGTGACAAGGGGTACCGAATGTGTAATATGAGATTAACGGAGACCCTGGAACATTTTCTCTTGGAATTCGCAAAATATCAGTCTGACAGAACATGACTCACCAGGAGTATGAGGAAATGGGAAACCTTGGTGCCAAAGTGCCATTAAGAGCATGTCTCTGATTTGTGCCGTTTCATCCCTCCGAAGTGTAAAAGCAGGTACTGTCAGCAGAGAAACTTAATGTTTTTCGCTTTATTTTCTGTAGAATTTAATTCTATGTTGAATGGGACACCTTTTCAGTGTGCCTTCCAAAGTAAGGGATTCTTCACCCTTTAGCCAACATAACGGCGAAAACCATTCAACAATATTCACAGAAATGTTTTTTCAGTTTTAATTACTTTTTCATTTTTGCTTGAAAAACATAGCTTATGACCCTTCATTGAAATAAACTCATTTTTAAAGGATTATTTATTTATTGGTGTGACCACAACAGTTTTTCGAGTGGAGGAAAGCGGAGTACCCGGAAAGAACCACCGGGCAACAATGAGCAACTGTCAGATCCCCACATACTAACTCCACACAAGCAGGGTTAGCATTAGTTGAAGACAGGTGCACCATCGATGTGCAGTACGCTTTAGTACACAGCGGCCCATGCACCCACGTGGGCAATGGGGGTGAAGTGTCTTGCCTTGCAGCCTACACCTCTGCCAAATGAGCATCTGCGCCCCCATTTAAAGGATTAAAATTGTGTATTTAAAGGGAGTATTTAACCCTCTGAAGATCTTAATATGGGAGCATTATTCAGAAAGACTGTGACATGCATTTTATTACACCTTAATGCATTTGTAAAGTTTTTGAATGTATTTCATCACTCAAATTAGTGGGCAGAGCCAAAAATGTCCATTTCTGATTTGTGTATCAAACCCTTTGAATGCTGGTCACATATATGCCATTTCTGGTTTCTTATAAAACTGTTCTGATTCCTGTATGAATATCTGTAAATACTGCTAACGAAAACCCATTTCTGATTTGTTAAAAACTACTTTACTCCTGAAAATAAGCCTCCATACATTCTCTTTCTGAATAGTTTTTTCTGATACTTTAACCTTTTTCACAAAAGACTTGAATTTACTGGTGGCAGTAAATTCTGTTTCTCTAGTTCCGTTAAAATATTTTCATTCATTGATTCATTCAATTTTATGATGTTTATTGCGGTTTCTCGAAGTTCAATGAGACAACGTTTTTTTTCGAGTGCGTCACCATAGAAATCAATAAATATTGCGGGATCCATAAGCGTACGAACATAAGTTAAAAGGGGAAAATAAGGTTATTAATCCACAGCTACGTCACTTTTCCTTTGTTCTGTTGATGTTTTATCGTACAAATATATCGGCATAATGTACTGTAAAAGGTGACAAGCCCAGATATTTGTATCGTTTCAGATATTTGGACGGTACAAATATCTGGACAAAAGACCATTGTTTGTTGAGTTAAGTGAGATTGATTACACAGAAAGACATTGTCGCGAGTGTTGCAAACATTGAAGAGAGGAAACTCTTCCAGTCCTGTTTATATCGCTTTATCGTTAATTTTCACACATTCAGAAAATATTTGATTCGCTTGGTTATGGGAGTGTGGGGGTGGGGGGGAGTGGGGGTGGGGGGGGGAGTGATTGTTTACAACAGGTGTGTAAGAAGCATTGTGCACTCAGAGGAACGGCCATAGAAGGGAACTAGCACACTGATATTTGTTATTGGTGGCCTACGAACCTCCGCGTCTGACATGATGCCCAACGCTATTTTTGGAACTAAAACATTCTACTCTGAGAAAGAAAACGCATTGTTTGCTACTTTTCTGACCAATTCACCAAACAGGTGAAGATTGTTTCGTCCCGGTGAAGAAGCATGTTAACTCTTTACCCAACTTAACGCCAAACACCACACAGCGCTATATCCATTACATCTTCATTAAACTGTTATTATGTTTTGAATTGTTGTCTTAGAAATATAGATTATGGTCCATCATTCGAACGACCTTATTGAGCTCGTTCCATTGAGGGGCAATAAGTTATGTTTTTAAGACAAAATTTGAGAATTAGTTTAAACATCTTCTAACCGCGTTGGGTAAAGGGTTAATTATTTTGTGAATTGTTTGCAGTTTTTAGATAAATCATACGAGGTATCTTTGGTCATACTTTAGGAGTAAACAGCATGTGTACCCCATTTCTTCCACTGCCCAAGAGCATTGTAAGCCCTCCCCCTCCCACCCCTTCCACTCACAACCCTTAAATATTATTTTGGCATGGTATCTCTCTCTCTCTCTCTCTCTCTCTCTCTCTCTCTCGTTCCCTCTGTCTCCGTGTGTGTCTCTCTCTCTTTTGTCGATCGATCGACAAACGAATATGGAGAGTAATGTTAAGCGAACCTAGTAAGTTAAAATTGGGTGTGGTCAAATGTAACGAATGATCTTCTAAATTGTAAATCGACATTGTCTGCGATAATGGAATGTCTTTTAAATCTGGCAATTGTTGAACTTGTATTTGCGAAAGTGTTAAATCGTCTATTTCATCGGTATGCCAAATTGTTTTGTTTTCAGCATCTTCTACTGCCTGACTCAATAAAAAATCTTCCCCGTCATCACCATTCCACATGATTCCACTCTTCAGATATCGAATATTTGTTAAAAATATGGGTTTAGAAATAGATACTTTAAAATTTGTGTGTACACAGTCGTAAACTCGCGAATATTATTAAATTTGCAATTGGGATATCACATTGCTCACACAATCACTCGCACGGATGACGATGTGATGCGTGTTCAGTTTATATCAAACGTACTGTCACACTTTCACTTAACATATCTATTGTATATTCAGTGGACGTTTTAGATAAGTAACAATGAGATATATCCATTTAATTTTGGGGGGCGATTAGTAATTGTAAAACGCATTTGACCATATTTTCACTTAAAATAAATTAAGCCATTTTTTTTGTTGACATTCCTTAATAGGAAAGGGCTGTGGATTAAAATAGATATACCACACTTTCTGTGATGTATGGCGAGATAATTGTACAGTTTGCAGGTGTCCTGTGGTATTGGACGAGGCCTCGTCCAATACCACAGGACACCTGCAAACTGTACAATTATCTCGCCATAAGTAGTAGTGCTCGCACGTTTCACCCCCCATTTGGATGACCTCGGTGGATGACCTCGGAAGTGACGTCATGTCACGTGACCCAGTGGCGCCATGTTGTGTTGTCATGGTAACCCGCGTGAGCGGCCATGTTGTGACGTCATCTCCATAGTGATACGTGGTGTTAGTGCGCATGCGCAGCGCGTGTTGTTAGGGTGATACGAGCTTCCGTCGTCCATTTTGTATACTGGAAGCCGCCATCTTGGTTTCTATGGTAGCACGTGATTGCTATGTTACCCAATTGTTCTGTAATAGGACGGGGTATGTTTTGAGGGTATGTTCGATTGTAGAAGAGTAAATCTGATTACCACAAACAACCCGACAATCCCCCAAATCACCAAAATCCACCCAAAATCACCGAAATTGACTTTATTTTCCCATTTTATCGGTTTAGCAGGTAGTGCTATAGTACTAAAGGGTACAAGGGGTGCATTCGATTGAACAGGAGTAATGTTCTGGCTTAGAATTCGCCCAGAATCCCTTTTTGGAATTCTATCCCATGATGTTTTTCCCCTATTAAGAATAGCACGTAGTGCTATAGGACAAATTTACCCAGAATTCTCTGCTTCTATCTGTATATGCAATAGTTTACGTCTATCTGGCCGTGTTCCTTTGTTCTAGAGTATACTCCAGTAGCATAGAAGAGCCTATTATTTGGAACAGTTTACCTTATTATTACTATATTTAGCAATTTCTGGTCTATTCTTGTTAGTTCTGACCCTATTCCGTGTACTCTTGTTGTTTCATTTATCTAACTAACCAATCAGATTGCTTGATTTCCCATAATGCAGTTATCTCCCTTGTGTATAATAAAAGCCTATATCCAAAGGCCATATCCCATGGAATCCCAGTTTTGGGAAACACCCGTGGCTATGCAATCCCTTTTTGTCATATGAGGCCATGAGGGCTATGTAAAAGCCCTCAATGAGTCCTCATTTATTATCCCTCATAGCCTCATTGAATTTTGAGGTTATGAGGACCATTAAAAATCCCTCAATGAGGTATAATTTACTACGACTCTTATCCTCATTTCAGTATTTAACAGGTATATCCTATGGAATCCCATTTTGGAAAACACCTGTGACTGTGGAATCCCTTTTTTGTCGTATGAGGCCATGAGGGGTATGTAAAAGCCCTCAATGAGTCCTCATTTTTTATCCCTCATAGCCTCATTGAATTTTGAGGTTATGAGGACCATTAAAAATCCCTCAATGAGGTATAACTTACTACGACTCTTAGCCTCATTTCAGTATTTGAGAATACCTATGGCCTGGTATTGTATTATTCGAGGATACCTATCGAGGATACCTTCTGGAGAATCCCCTTTTTTGTCGTATGAGGCCATGAGGGCTATGTAAAAGCCCTCAATGAGTCCTCATTTATTATCCCTCATAGCCTCATTGAATTTTGAGGTTATGAGGACCATTAAAAATCCCTCAATGAGGTATAATTTACTACGACTCTTATCCTCATTTCAGTATTTAACAGCCATATCCCCAGGCACCCCAATTTCGGCACCCCTTTTTGGAAAACATGGCCTTCGGCACCCCTTTTTTGTCGTATGAGGCCATGAGGACCATGAGTAATCCCTCAATGAGGTCTAATGTAGACTTACCAACCGCTTCCATCTTGTCGCCACAGCTCCAAGGCCATTACAGGTCTATGGCCTATCTGTCCTATCATTAGCTTCTACAACAGTCTTGTTCCATTGCGGTCTTGTCCCAGTACTATTGACTAAACTACCGTCCATTAATATTGACTTGTATCACTACTTCCTAGCTATACCTATCTCAGTCTCGACTATAACATTGATCAAGGTTGAATCAGATTTCCCCTGTATACGTATAAGGTATTCCGTTATTGAGATTCCTAGTCCAGTCCGTAAAATTTGAATTCCGTGTTTTGACATCAATACTCGAGGGTATTTCCCTCCCCTATTAGAAGAATTCAGTTCAATGGGTTGTAATTTAAAAATTCAGATCACCTTTCGTTATATTGTCATGAAGTTTAAAATTCATTCAGTTCAAAGGGTGTTTATTTATATTAGATATAAAAAGTTCATTCAAAAAATTCATTCAGTTCAAAGGGGTTAATTATATTACATTCATAATGGTTATAGTTCATTCATTCAGTTCAAAGGGTTATATTTAGGGGTTATAGTTCTAAACTTTGTTCAGTTCAAAGGGTTCATACAGGTTTGTTCAATTTAAGGGGTTAACATTGGGTTATATTTAGGGATTATAGTTCATTCAGGTGAAAACTTTGTTTTGATCAGTTCGATCTTAGTTGTGTTGGATCTTTGTTCACTTTGTTCTGTTAAGTCTGTCAAACTTGTTCGATCAATCCGACTAGTTTGACATTCTTTCACTTTGTTATGTTTACTTCGATCTTGGTTACGTTGGATCTGTACCTTTATTGTTTTATAGTGGTTGGTTGTCTCTGTTCAGAGTCTTGTAGTCATTGAGTGTTACCAATCCCTTTCCATACCCTCGAGTGTCGATGTCAAAACACGGAATTCAAATTTTACGGACTGGGCTAGGAATCTCAATAACGGAATACCTTATACGTATACAGGGGAAATCTGATTCAACCTTGATCAATGTTATAGTCGAGACTGAGATAGGTATAGCTAGGAAGTAGTGATACAAGTCAATATTAATGGACGGTAGTTTAGTCAATAGTACTGGGACAAGACCGCAATGGAACAAGACTGTTGTAGAAGCTAATGATAGGACAGATAGGCCATAGACCTGTAATGGCCTTGGAGCTGTGGCGACAAGATGGAAGCGGTTGGTAAGTCTACATTAGACCTCATTGAGGGATTACTCATGGTCCTCATGGCCTCATACGACAAAAAAGGGGTGCCGAAGGCCATGTTTTCCAAAAAGGGGTGCCGAAATTGGGGTGCCTGGGGATATGGCTGTTAAATACTGAAATGAGGATAAGAGTCGTAGTAAATTATACCTCATTGAGGGATTTTTAATGGTCCTCATAACCTCAAAATTCAATGAGGCTATGAGGGATAATAAATGAGGACTCATTGAGGGCTTTTACATAGCCCTCATGGCCTCATACGACAAAAAAGGGGATTCTCCAGAAGGTATCCTCGATAGGTATCCTCGAATAATACAATACCAGGCCATAGGTATTCTCAAATACTGAAATGAGGCTAAGAGTCGTAGTAAGTTATACCTCATTGAGGGATTTTTAATGGTCCTCATAACCTCAAAATTCAATGAGGCTATGAGGGATAAAAAATGAGGACTCATTGAGGGCTTTTACATAGCCCTCGTGGCCTCATACGACAAAAAAGGGATTCCACAGTCACAGGCGTTTTCCAAAATGGGATTCCATAGGATATACCTGTTAAATACTGAAATGAGGATAAGAGTCGTAGTAAATTATACCTCATTGAGGGATTTTTAATGGTCCTCATAACCTCAAAATTCAATGAGGCTATGAGGGATAATAAATGAGGACTCATTGAGGGCTTTTACATAGCCCTCATGGCCTCATATGACAAAAAGGGATTGCATAGCCACGGGTGTTTCCCAAAACTGGGATTCCATGGGATATGGCCTTTGGATATAGGCTTTTATTATACACAAGGGAGATAACTGCATTATGGGAAATCAAGCAATCTGATTGGTTAGTTAGATAAATGAAACAACAAGAGTACACGGAATAGGGTCAGAACTAACAAGAATAGACCAGAAATTGCTAAATATAGTAATAATAAGGTAAACTGTTCCAAATAATAGGCTCTTCTACGCTACTGGAGTATACTCTAGAACAAAGGAACACGGCCAGATAGACGTAAACTATTGCATATACAGATAGAAGCAGAGAATTCTGGGTAAATTTGTCCTATAGCACTACGTGCTATTCTTAATAGGAGAAAAACATCATGGGATAGAATTCCAAAAAGGGATTCTGGGCGAATTCTAAGCCAGAACATTACTCCTGTTCAATTGAATGCACCCCTTGTACCCTTTAGTACTATAGCACTACGTGTTAAACCGATAAAATGGGAAAATAAAGTCAATTTCGGTGATTTTGGGTGGATTTTGGTGATTTGGGGGATTGTCGGGTTGTTTGTGGTAATCAGATTTACTCTTCTACAATCGAACATACCCTCAAAACATACCCCGTCCTATTACAGAACAATTGGGTAACATAGCAATCACGTGCTACCATAGAAACCAAGATGGCGGCTTCCAGTATACAAAATGGACGACGGAAGCTCGTATCACCCTAACAACACGCGCTGCGCATGCGCACTAACACCACGTATCACTATGGAGATGACGTCACAACATGGCCGCTCACGCGGGTTACCATGACAACACAACATGGCGCCACTGGGTCACGTGACATGACGTCACTTCCGAGGTCATCCACCGAGGTCATCCAAATGGGGGGTGAAACGTGCGAGCACTACTACTGCCATACATCACAAAAAGTGTGGTATATCTATTACATAACAGTTTTAAAATGAGAGGATATGTGTATTTGTATATTTTACTGATTTGTAACATTGTATCCACCTCTGGTGAGCATTTCGATAATTATGATGGGGCCCTCGAACACAGGATGCACCGGGCCGACCATGGTTCGGCCCGGTGTGAGAAAATTTTGAAAATTATGGATGAAAAACGCTAAATCCTTCACTCGAGAGAGGAGAATTCAGTTGTCTATTAATGGAAGAATCCCACATCTCACTTGCAATTTCGAGCTCTGAACATGAGTTGGACAAGCTGTCATCGTCATTACTTTCGCTTTACTGTAAGCGGAGACTACGGAACGGCGTGTTGATGTAAAATTCTTTTCCAGCGCGCGGAACATGAGCCTGTAAATTATTAACTTCTCTGCGGGGCCAGGTTTTTTAAAGAGGCGCCCCCCCCCCCTAAAAAAACCCTACAAATTTCTTTTTCCTTTGAGCCCTTGGAGCCCCCTGGAGTCCGGGGCCCCTGGCCATTGGTCACCCAGCCCCTATGGACAGGCCGCCACTGGATGTTACCCTTTCTTTTGATAATTAAGAGGATTCAAAGTGTGCAGCGAAACCTATGCTTGTCAATTCGTCGATGTAATAACTAAATTATGAACAGAATGGATAGCAACGGGTAATTAATTAGCTGTCAAATTAAGTTGTACTATTGCTTGCACAAATGGGTGCAGTAAAATCGTCTTTTCAATGTTTTCATTATTTATTTTCATGAACCACATATTGCGCAGTCATCCCCATTTAGAAGGTATAATTGCCCATTTAATGCACTGAAAGCTCGTTTAATCACATGTATAAAGAACAAAATTGAAACGTCATGAGCGAAGTAAAATTTTAATACCTTCACTAAGTAACAGTTTGGGCAGTCGCTTATTTGACGCAGTTATCAGGTGAAAAGACCTTAATTAACCCTGTGCAACCAAATGCCTCGCTATTCCCATACCTCGCCTCTCCTCCCAACACCCAGAAACGAACTGCTTGAAGACATCTCGTACCTAATTCTTCCCAGTCTATCCGATAACCATACTAACCCCCTCCTGTTGCCACCCAATTCCCACATATCCTTCATTCTCCCATCCTACTTCCCCTTTATATTTCCAGTGAATCTTATTTTGCCTCAGTTTCGGTTGAGACAAAAGGGGTGAGTCGTTGTTTCTTTCAGTTTTTATTTGTGCTTATTTAACCCAAGGAGAAAAATCACCAAAATACCGAAACTGTGCAAAAGTCACTTTTTGAAACAAAAAGGCTTTCCGGCGAGTCCATGATATGGACCTGTGTCGTGATGTTATATGTACATGGTGCTATACAGGACAAGCAGCATTCCTTAATTCTGTGGACCCCCCCCCCCCCCCCCACCTCCACCACCACCACCTCCCGCTTCTTTTTCTCGACAACTGACACCCCGTAGATTTTTCGGCTTACCGGAGAGCTCAAAACTTCCACCACCCCCCACCTCAAAGCTACCTTCAAGGTACTCTTTCAAAATTTCATTCTGCAAAATGCTGAAAGTGGCTTTGGATGGCAATGACTGAGTGAATTTCCATGTGATTGCTCGAATAGTGAACATTGGACTTTAATAAAATTTGATAAAACAGCCTTATTAGTCTGTATGAAACACACAGACTATTCTTTTTGTAAGTTTATTTTTCTTTTCTTCTTCTTCTTCTTCCTTCTTCTTCTTCTTATTCTCATGTCTTCTGTCTTCTATTCACTTCCTTGTCCTCACGATAACTCGAAAACGAATTCTCCTATCTCGCTGATGTTTGGCATACTGGTAGACAGTCAAAAGTTCTCAGCCACCTATGTTTTTCAGGTCGCTAGAGCCTTGAGTATGGCCCAGTCGGCCATAGGGTTTTCACAGCCTCCAATTTCCTGATACAGTAAATTCTCCCCAAGCAATACTATGCTATGTTATTCACACTGGAAACAATGTAAACATCAGTGGAGTCAGCTGTCAAAAAATGAAATGTAATTGCGGGGGCCCCAACGGGCCCCCGCTCTACTAAATGTGGTTGCTTTTTTTTCAACGGATGATTTACTGTGAGCCGTTTCTAAATTGGGGAGAATCATCACACCCGACTACCCGACTACAGAAATGCATACTTCTTTTTTAAATCGGTTCTGATTGCTCTGCAGTTACTTCAGTTAACGCTTGGATAGTAACATTTCAACTAAAGATTTAAAAAAAATCAAGAATTTATTTTGGGAAATGCGTATTTGATCATTTTTCCAATTCCCGTAAACTGGATTCTCGAGACGATTTGAGAACGACCGAATTAAAAATATTTGCGTTCAGATGAGAGGATCTGTACAGGTGAAAACCACAGATTGCTCCAGAGCGCCTCTTTTCTGTCTCGGGTCAGTCATATTTCGCTTTTTGAGCGCTGAGAGTGAGATGGGCAAATTGGTCTTACGTATCGACATTGCGCAAACCAACACAATTCGTTAATGCATTCACCCAGTTAGCTGGTTATCTGTCTTATTTTTTTCAGTAAAACTACATGTATTTAACGCGAAAATTGAATCAGCCATCTGTATTCAGTTATTCGCAGTTAAATAGTGGTCATGGAAAAACGTAGCATGTGGATGTGATCTGATCTTTAATCTAGCCCAAGGAGGGGGGGGGGGGGGGGGGGGGTGTGAGGCTGCGTGCGGTGAACCTAGATATCTCAATACCCACTAAACATTTTGAATTCTATTGTCTGCGAGGAAATCACGCACGGCTTACCACGCCTATAACGTTCCATTGACACTCATAATGCATCAAACGGGCCCCATTTAGGGCACATTTCTTAAATGTAGGCCTATCCGGGTGAGACCCTAACGCGATAAGTGCACCACCTTAATATTTTTCTCCATCTGCAGACCTCTATTATTGTAGCTCTCTTGGTCTAGAACGTAAAAATACTTGGCGCCCAAGAACGAACAACCACCCCCCCCCCCCCCCCCCCCCGATATCTGATAGGTCCTACAGTCTGGCCCTGATTTCGGTCAAGTTCAATGAAGTACAGTAAACTTACATTGAAATGACTATGAGTGAACCTACTGTTAGATTTTTCGCATTCGTGATTTTATTTGGACTTGGCATTGAATCGTACGCTACGTAGGCCTGAGGGTGAACACATGCGGTCTATTTTAAACTCCGTTTTTTTTTGCAAAATGAAGTATTTCAAAGAGTCTACGTATTTTATGTGCATGTAGGCCTACTGAGAAAATATATTTTTCGCAGTCGTGATTTTTTTAAAACTTTTCCTTAAATCACACGCCATGGGTGACCGTATGCGGTCAATTTAAAAAAAAAAAAATCTAAAGAGTTGACGTTTTATGTGCACTGAGAAATATAAGGTAAGTTTATTGACATATTTGATTTCTTTGTATTGTGTTAAATAGCGTATGCATAAAAGGGAAGAGGGGATGTGGGGCGAAATGGGCTGCGATTCCTCTGAAAAATATTGTTAAAAAAACTTTTGCGAACAGGTAACCTCTCTCCGCCCCCCCCCCCCCCCCCCCCCCCAATAAAAAACAACAAATTGGTCTATTCAGTGTTGAGAACGTCAACAGTGAAAATGTTTAATACGATTTTGATGGAAGCTCGATCGCCCGTGTCGTCAGAGCACTAAATTTCAAATCGAAACGTGCGTTAAATGCGTTGTGTGTTTTTTAATTGGGAACAGTTCTTAATGTCTATTTTTCACGTGAGCATTGTCTTTTTCTGGGGTCAAGGATTAGGTAGAAAAAATGTGGTAACGGAATTTACAATTATATTGGAGTCTAAAATGCACAGGCATTTGCGTTGAATTGAACTATCTTTTCACTATTTACTTATTATTTATTAGTGTTTGGAAAAGCCATTGCACATAAACGGCCAATTCAAAGCACGTTACATTGGGCCAGTGGCGACCCCCTCCCTCCACTCTTCCCTCGGGTCCCCCCAAAAATCAAACTTCAAATTACTATCTGAACGTGGTTTTCCCACCCAATATCACACCTGCAAAACGGCATACAACAATATACATTATGTCAGGTGTTGCAGAAAACGCTCAGATATCGATCCCAGGGCGTTTAAATATGTAAATTTGCCCTGGGAAAATCCCCCAGATTCCCCCCTCTCCGCAAAACGAGAGGGCGACATCCTCCTTGCTCCCTAGTTCAACAATCTGAACGTAGTGATTTCTCCCTTACGGGAAGGGAGGGGGGGGGGGGTAGCTGCTACGTTCAGATCTCGCTGAACTATCTTCTCCCCAATCCTCCTCCAGTTCAGGCCTGCTGCGTTTCGGGAGATGCCTTCAGCATCTCGATCTTGGACTCTCCATATCTTACATAGAGACCCCCCTCGCAAAACTGAAAATCAGTGCGCCGATGTCACTACATTGGGTTTCCAAAAAATGTGTTTTAAAATATTTTTTACGCATGTTTGTGCGTGAAGAGGGGGGGGGGGGGGGGGCTAAATATCCCGGCATCTCCTGGTTTCTGCGTCACTGTCTATAGGCCTAAGGTTTAGAATTACATAGTAAATAACAACAACGAACAAAGTGAGGACACGTGAACATTTTTGAAAATATTGCATTTGCAGTGATTTGATTTTTTTCTATTAAATTAACGTTTTAAGCATAGGTCTATAGGGTAAACGTTCGTGATTTAAAGGACCATAACCCGCATGGAATAGGCTAATTTAAAAAAAATCATAAATAGTCAAGTCAGGTAGGAAATGTGGCGAGTGTTAAACATCGAAATGACTTTTTTTGTGACAAAAAAAAAATCTAAAAGTTATGTATATTGAAAATACTAGGGTTACCATTCTAACGCTTATTCATAAGGCAGGCACGTACGAAAACCGAACAACTTTCGATATTGAGCAAATGTTCGCTTACTCGCTTTGCGCGAACTTATTAAGGCCAATTCTCATGACGAGAGTTTGCACATATGTAATATTTGCATGTATGTAAAATTTGCATGGTGTGCATTAACAAATTTTACAACGCGTTCACATGAAGTTAAGCAGGGTGTGCATTTGCGTAGGCATTAACCATATGAACAAGTGGGCTTCTCAGAAGTTCATTCATTACACTTACAGACCAGTCATGATGGATAGGTTGAGTGCTTTGTATAGACGAAAAAGGCGAGTCCTTCCCTACGTTGTGAGTGCAGGATTAGTTGTTGGATTGTGCCAGGAGAAGAGAATGTGAAAGAGAGAGAGGTCGTCAGATTGGTGGGAGAACATAGTCCTAAAGACGTTCGACAACAAGCAATGGATCCAGAATTTCCGGATGAGGAAGGCAACATTCCTGGACTTATGCTCAGAAATTCAACCACACATTTCATCTGGACCCAGATGCGCACGCGAGCCACTATATACTAAGAAGAAGGTTGCCATAGCTCTGTACTGGATGGTTACTTCGACTGAGTATCGGACAATTGCCAATCTCTTTGGAGTTGGAAAGACCACTGTACACACTTGTGTGCACATTGTATGTGATGTTTTATCCGAAAAGATTGTGACAAAGTATGTGCAGTTTTCTAAAGATAGTGAGTTTGGTGCCGTTATCAGAGGATATAAAGAAAAATGGTGGAACTTTCCGGGCTGTGGCGGGGGCCATTGATGGATGTCACATTCCTATTATTTCCGCTGGTGAGTCACATGGAGATTACCTCAACCGGAAAGGGTGGTATTCAATAATCTTGCAAGGAGTATGTGATCACAACTATATCTTCAGGAATGTGAACATAGGCTGGCCTGGGTGAGTACACGATGCTCGTGTTTTTGCCAACTCAAAGGTATACCACTTGGAAGAATCGTGCACCCTTTTTGGAGGCAGATCAACACAACTGGATGTTGCGGGAAAGAAAACTGAGACACTGATTGTCATATTAGCGGAAGCGGCATATCCTTTAAAGACTTGGCTTTTGAAGCCTTTTACAAACAGGAATGGTTTGTCTGACAATCGGTAGTATTTCAACTACCGCCCAGCCGCGCACGCATGACCACCGAGAATGCATTTGGGAGGCGAAAAGGTCGATGGAGATGTCTGATTAAAAGACTAGATGTGGATGTACAGTTTGCCTGCAGCTTGTTAATGTGTGTGTAGTTCTCCATAACATATGCGAACTGAACAAAGAGGAATTCAGAACACCGTTGGAAAATCAGTGACGCGGGTGGTGATCACAATGGACATGAGATACGCGAGAAGCTCGCAACTTATTTCGACTCAAACAGACTGAAGAGGCGATCCTGAGATTGATTCTGTTCCTCTTTCCGTTTATCTTGCATATAATGTATTTTTTTTTTAAGTTCTCAACCTGGTCTATATTTTCTGTCAGCCAAATGCAAAACACGTGCCTAACATTGCAAAGATCGTATCAATTTCTGTGAGCAGACAACTTTGTCAGCTAAATAAATATATGTGCAGTGACTTTGACAAAAACAATTTGAATGAAATATGTTCATAACATAGTAATGAATATTATTTCTTGAGTTCCTTGTCAAATTAAGTCATGGCTGCTGTAAAGCAGCCATGACTTAAATTGACGATGAACTCAGAAAATCAAAAGTCTGGTGAATTCATCAGTGAAAGGGTTAACCGGTTCCATTGATATCCATATTTGTATGGTTTTATTGAGTAAGTCCAAGATATTTCAAGTCTTGTTAGTGTATATTGGTCCATTTCCCGGATTTGATAGAGGATCAACCCGTCAACCAAAACAGGTTTTCTGGAGAAAAAAATCACTTGATTTGAATGAAATCATACAAATATGGCCGTTATTGGAACCAGCTCATTGACTGGTTCCAATGACATCCATAATTGAATGGTTTAACTGATAACGTTTCAAGCTATTTCACATCATGATAATCTTATGCTGGTTAGTTTTCCGGCCGTTTTGGCCACTATGTTCGGTAAACTAAGGCGCCTCAGAGGCTCTGATTCAGCCAGGTAGGTGCTCCCAAGCCGGCGAGTGGTCCCGCAATGTCTTTGTCGGTGATTCTAATCACATCGATGACACTTCGGACATGGCGCCAGAATTAGTTACCAGGGTCAGTTATCAGTTACGCGCCAATACTATTGGCACGTAACTGATAACTGACCCAGTTGACTGGTTTCTACTTTCATGATGGAAAATGTATCAAGGTGAAATAGGCATATGCAATGTTTATCTCCTACCGTCAAAACTAATAATGTGATCGTGTGTAGCTTCGTCTCCGAGTGGACGTAAAATAGTAACCAGGATTTCATCTAGGGGAAATTGTTAACCCATTACCGAACACGGCTTTTAAAAAAAATAAATTAAATTTCACATTTGTTAAGAAAAGATTTCCATAAAATGTCAATAAAGCCATACAGATATGGATATAATTAGAACAGGCTCATCGAGCCAGTTCTAATGATACCCATATTGTATGGTTTCATCGACAGCTTTTCAAGATATTTTGGTCTGTGGGACACATATTTTGGTAAATTTTCTAGCCGATTGTAATATATTAACCCTTTCCGGTTGTTTCTTAATGATGAACCTCTGGTTTGCATACATATGCAAATTGAAAAATGCGTTCTCATGACAGGCCCATTACCCCGGTAGTAAAAATTGCACACCAGGGCAAATTGAAAGGTGTGCAAATTTACAATTACACCTGGTTTTGTGAGATGTAAAGTTTACACTATGGGCAAATTTGCACACGTATGCAGAACCGTTCTCATGACATGATTGCATACGTATGTAAATTTACATACATATGCAACTATGCACACGTGTGCAAATCTCGCCATGAGAACGGCCCTTAAATTAGTTGATTTTTTCCTATGCATGTGCCCAATTAAAAAAAATAATGACCAGATCTTTTTATATTGGCTAACCGTACGCATTAATCAGTGGTCTGTAGGCCTAGGATATAAGCACACGTGTTTACGATATGGATGTTTGCCTGGATTTGCGTTAGTTGTGAGTCTGCAAAATAGTCTAATTTGTCTTTACGGAACACTTTGCTACGAAGGAGAAGGGTGGGGGCATCGTTTCCGTCCAAAACAAATTTAATATAATAGAAAGCACCCCCCCCCCCCCAACACACACACTTCAGAAAAAAAACATGAAAAAAAAATTAACTCTAGACATCTCTGCCTATAGGTCTCATAGTTTCAGATCTACGTCTACGTATGGTTTTTAAATAGATTAACTACGAAACATTACAAAGGAGTGTTCATACATATGAATGATATCTAGGCTTATGTTTTTCCAGAGCCTATGTTAGTTAACGAGAAGGACATTTAATGTCCTAGATGATTTAATTGGTCTTGTGTTTTTCAACTTTAAAATACTTTCAGGACCCAAGCCTACTATGGCCTATATCGATTTGGTAAATCGAATGGACACTGAATGTTTTTACTACTCAGAAGTACCTGGGACCTTTGTGATGATGGGGGTGGGGGGGGGGGGGGCAATTTGCAAGGAAAACCTGATCAGATGGTAGGGATATTCCAACGGGATGCAATTCATTGAATGTGATACCGATTACTTATACTTGTAAATTAAAGCAAGGTGGCGCCTAACTTTACCGAAAGCGCATGGACGTTTTACACAATCCTAGCGAAACATCCCGCTAATGAATATCAGAAATAGCTCTTCCTGGAAATTTTTGTGAAATAATTAAAACAACTGATAATTTAATGTTCTGTCACCTGCAAATTTTGTGCAACATTGAATTTAAATGTAATGGTTTCTACAATTGTATTGCTTGCAATAAAATGTGTTTTTTTCAATATGTCAATTGACACAAGTAGTGCCACCAACAAGCGTCACTCAAAAATCCAACAACAATCTAATTGTTGACTGGTTCTATTGTATTAGTAACAAAGTGTAACTAATTATTAATGATAGCACGCTGGAAAAAGGGGTACCAGTTAAACCTGTACACTCTTTTTTCATGGCGTATTAACCCTTTACCCTACGTAACGGCCAAAACCGGCCAGCGCTATTCTCAAAAATCGCCAATTAATTTTTAAAATATTTTCATTTTTTGTCTCAAAAACATAGGTTATGACCCTTCGTTGGAACGAGCTCGTCGAGCACGTTCAAACGAGGGGTCATAACCTATGTTTTTGAGACAAAAAATGAAAACAATTAGTTATTCAAGAATTTTTTTTGCAAGTGTCGTCTGCTTTTCATGTTAGGTAAAGGGTTAACAAACAAGAAAGGGCGCACGTTCCTTTGTTTATTGCAGAAAGTGTACGGTCAGATTCGTTGTTGTAAGATTTGATTTTTCAGTTTTGGATCAGCTAAATTCAAAAGTAAGACAAAATTAACAATGCTTATCAATTCGTTACTGGAAAGTATCCATTGGGGCAACATGAGAGGCCGGGAGGTGTGGCAGTCCAGTGGATCTCAATGTACTGCAGTTGCATTATCGTTTCTCATTTTCGCTGCGTTCCATCTTCACCCTACCCAGTGGCGGGCAGAGCACATTGATAGTTTGGTGTTTCAAGGTGATGGTCTTTTAACGAGAAATCATTCGTGAGAGTTATGAGAGAAATGATGCCATCGTTTTGTTCCATTCCGATATACCACGGCAAATTTTAATGTTTGATCAGAATGTCTAATTTGATCTTGGGTGAAACATTATTGGGTTATACATCTGAAAGATTTATTAATACAGACGCAGCTGCTGTATCATTTTCTGAAGCCGTTCATTTAGCCGCAAAAGGTTCCCAAAATACCCGTATTACCATGCGTAATTTTACAGTGTCTTTATTTATCACAGAGACAGGTTTCTATTTGTTTGATTCACATGCTCGTGATATTATGAGAAGAGTTAATGCTTTAGGATCAGCAGGGGATGTGCAGATGATTTATGTTTACAGGATTTGCTTGATGTGTGTGATTTAGGTGCTATAGTGGAAATACCCCTGGAGTTGAAATTTAATCCAATGACAGAGGCAAGGCATTCACTTGAGTATGAAAAAAACTTTCGACTGAAAATACAATTTATTTGCGAGTGCTGTGACCGATTCCTTTTTTCTGAACATTGTCAAAAATTGCCACGTGATTTTAACAGTGTTTTAACTTCTTCATTGAAGTTGACAAGTGACTCCTGCCTGTGCTATACTTGCAAAAGGCATTTAATGAAGAATCAAGTACCTCCCATATCGAGTAAAGGCAACAACCTGAATGTCAGTTTGTTTCCCTCTGAAATATTGGCTCTGAACAAAATTGTCAGAAGATTGTTATGTCAAATACAAGTTTTTATTACATTGATAATTCTTCCTGGGGGGGGGGGGTCAATATGCAGAAAAAGGTATTATTTTAAACTTACCAACCGATGTGCAAAATGTTTTTCTGATCTTAAAAATGTTTTTCTTGTTGATTTCGAAGCAGGTAAAGCAAGTTTAAATGTGCAACACTGTATAAATCCTCAAAAAGTAAAAATGGCATTTAATTGGTTAATGGAACATAATAAGTTGTATGAATTTTTGGGCTTAAACCATACATATATGGATTTTGATGTGTTAAAAAATGCAACAGATAATAGCATTTGTGGTGAGGGTGAGTGTGGCATTCCAGAAAATGTAACAACTTTAGAAGAATATGGGCATGACCACGTGGAAACTGTGAATGTTAAGCGCTCTACTAATGAACCGGTCAATATTTATGAAACTGAATTTGGGGAAGAACAGGCATTTCCATGGCTGTTCCCTTCTGGTGAAAATGGCTTTGTTCATGACCGTTCTGTGAAAATATCTCTAAGTATGTATTTTAGGTACAGACTTTATAATAAACAAGGTCACTGGAGAAAAAACATTACTTATTTACTTCATGCAGTTCCGTCTTATGATATGTTGTTGCTTCGTCAAGAAATTGGTGTTTATTTGAAAATGAGGAAAACTGTACGTATTAATGGATCAAGTATATCAAAGCCAATGACTGCTGGGGACACTAGGAACTTAAACCAACAAGTCGATTTTCCATTGAATAGCTATATGTTCATGAAGAATATCCGAGGAATAGTTGCTTATTTTAGAAATGCTTTGCATAATCTTTTAGCGCCATGTTTAGAAGTTTAGGTCCACCAACTTTATTTGTAACTCTATCTGCTGATGATCTCCATTGGCCAGAGCTTGGAATGCTTCTTCAGAATTTGACCTATGAAGAAGCATTTGTTGAAAAAAGTTTCATGGCAAGTATGCATAGTGATCCTTTACTGACAGCAGTTCATTTTGAACGTAGATTTAATGCATTAATGAAATATGTTATAAAGTCGGACAGCAGCCCTCTGGGAAAAATACAAGACTGGTTTGTGCGGGTTGAATTTCAAAATAGAGGCAGTCCTCACTGTAATTTTTTTTTGGAGGGGGGGGGGGAGGGGGGGGGGGAGGTTGAAAATGTTCCAGCATATGTTTCATTGGGTGATAAATCAGAGCAATATGTTTTAGATTACCTGAGGGAAGGTCATTAGATCTGACCTTCCATCAGATGTTGAAGATGCAGAGTTGAATTATCTTGTGAAAAAATTGCAGACACATTCTCACTCGAAGTACTGTAAAAAAAAACTGACCAGCCATCTTGTGGTTGTGGATTTCTAAAGCCAATATGTAAAACAACAAGGTCGTTAGGTCGAGCAGAATTTGTTAAAGGAAAGCACATATTTTATGAGACGAAAAGAAATTATCAAGAGAGATACGTAAACAGTTATAACCCTTCTACTTTACGTCACTGGAGGGGTAATATGGATATTCAGCTAGTTAAGAATGCGGAAGGTACTGCATACTATGTTTGTCATAATCGTTGCAAGTCAGAGCCAGATGACCTCAGATGTGCATTGGGTAATTTAATTGGGGAAGTTTTTAAAGAGAATCCTTCCATGTATCCATTTAAACGGCTTTGGAACATTGGGGTTTGTGTTTTAAAACACAGGAGATTAAGAGCCCAGGAAGCAGCCTTAAGACTTAGTAGTTTGAACTTGCTCCAGAGTTCCAGAACTGTTGTCTGCCTCTGCACGAGGCCTGTAGATGAGCGATTTAAAATGCTGAAGCCTAAGAGAAAACTTGATGATTTAGATGATGAATGTACTGATATATTCCATTCCAATATTGTTGACTATTATTATGAAAGGCCTGTGAGAATGGAACATGACGCAATATTTCATTTTGTGTCTTGGTATTCTGTAACCTCTCAGAAACAAGAAGCCCAAACATCTAGATTAAATTCAGGAATGTTTCATATTGAGAAGTATGATGTGTGGATTAAAAAACGGTCGAAGTCAACTATTGTTAGATATCCAAAGTGTGGTCTGGGCCTTGACAAGTATTATTTTACTTTATTATTTGTTCTTTTACCCCACAGAAATGAAAAGGAATTTTTACAACCATATCAAACTGCCCGACATGCCCGTTTTTCATAAGTTTGCACTTTTAACTTGCTCTATAAGTTACACTCATTTTTCTTTTGCTGAAGATGTACAGAATGCAATGAGGGGGATGCAATTGAGTCAACATTAATTGGATGTTGAAGGGAATATCGACTGCCTTCCCCGTTTGGTTTTTACAGAATTTTGATTTTGATAATGGTGATAGTTTTTATGATTCAGTGTCTTTATCAGATGTGTGCACATCTTATGATGATTTCATTATGCACGAAACAGAAGGCTGCTCAGTGTCTTTACAAGATTTTAGATTGAAGTGTTCTTTATTAACAAATTCACAGAAGATTGTGTTTCATAAGGTTGCCAGTCATTTTACAAGCAAGCAGGATGAACCCCTCAGGTTGTTTATCACAGCTGGTGCAGGCACAGGAAAAACTTTCCTTACTCTGTTAATAGTTGCATATATTCAATTACATGTGCCATTAGTTCAAGGTCAGTCTCCAGTTTCAGTTTGTGCCCCTACTGGTACTGCAGCAAGAAATATCCAGGGCTATACTATTCATTCATTGTTGAAAATTCCAGTAGAAAAACATTTCCAATACCAGTGTCTAAATAATATTCAGCTTGCACGGTTGCAATCTCACATTGTAAAGTGTTCATACCTTAGTTATAGATGAAATTAGTATGGTCAGTGACAAAATGTTGGTAATAATATCTAGACGACTAGGGGAGATAAAGGGATCAAATCAGCCTTTTGGGAACATGAACATCATCACTGTGGGTGATATTTTCCAGCTGCGACCAATCACAGCTCGTTATGCTTTTCACAAGAGGATACTATGGCACTTGTTCATTCCAGCATTTTTGAATGAAAACAGGCGACAGCAAGGTGGTACAACCTATGCCTCATTACTTAATCGGGCTCGAGTTGGCATGCTCACTCCCGACGATATTGATAAATTGAAGTCAGCAATACGAAGCGAATGTTGTTGCAAATTTCAAAATGCATTGCGCATTTTACCAACTAGATATATGGTAAGGTGCTACAATGCAAAACGACAAATGTTAATGAATTGTGAAACATTCTGCATAAATGCTTGCCACTATTTTTCTCAGAATGATCAGTTACCTGGAACCCTTGTTACTAATAAAACACTCATTTCAGAAGATGAACGGGATGCGGGTGGTCTTTTACTTTCGTTGCATCTTTCTGTTGGAACAAGGGTTATGTTGATAAGAAATATTAATACTCAGAATGGTCTTGTGAATGGCGCTATGGGAACTGTACATTCTTTTGATTTTGATGGAAATAGACCATCTGGGGTTCATGTGCATAAAAAGCAGTCATTGATATTGGTTCTTGCATTTTTGAAAAGGGAATGTCATATGCAGCTTTAAGTAGGGTACAAACCTTTGAAGGACTCTGTCTTATTGCATTAAATCCTTCTTTGATTCAGCCTACGCATGATGTTCTTGAAGAATATTTTAGATTACGTGAATTATAAAAAAGAGGCTTTGCATTCCTATTTTTCCTGTATCCAAAATGTAAGGTCACACTCAAGTTTCATACAAGAGAGCAAGAGTTTTTTTTCAGTTACAATGAACAAATGTAAAATGTGCAAAGTTTGTTTCTTGTCATGAACAAGTTTTTTATAAGGTTTTTTTGAACTAGTGTGATTTGAATTGATTTGTCACTTTGTTGGCCAGAAGGTTGTTGAGAAGATGTTAAGATGAACATGTATATCCCGATACCAATGCAAGTTGCAGAGCCCTACCAGAATGTTTTGTTTTTATACGCCCGTTTTAAAAAAAACGGTCGTATTATGGTATACCGCTGTCCGCCTGTCTGTCCACACGTCGTACAATAACTCAAAAACGTTAAGAGCAATTTTTGTAATTTTTTGGTGGAAAGTATATGTTGATGGAAGGAAGCTCCCTTTCGATTTGTGTCGCTGTCCGATTTGTCATTCTAGAGTTATGGGACTTCATTCGTCAAAATATAGGCAATTTTCCACATGTCGGACAATAACTTGAAAATGCTTTGAGCAATTCTCACGATTTTTTTGGTGGCAAATATATGTTGATGGAAAGAATCTCCCTTTCGATTTGTGTCGCTGTCCGATTTGTCATTCTAGAGTTATGGGACTTCATTCGTCAAAATATAGGCAATTTTCCACATGTCGGACAATAACTTGAAAATGCTTTGAGCAATTCTCACGATTTTTTGGTGGCAAATATATGTTGATGGAAAGAATCTCCCTTTCGATTTGTGTCGCTGTCCGATTTGTCATTCTAAAGTTATGGGACTTCATTCGTCAAAATATAAGCAATTTTCCACATGTCGAACAATAACTTGAAAATGCTTAGAGCAATTTTCACGATTTTGTAGTTGCAAATATAAAAAAAAACCCTGACAAGTACACATGTATACTCATTTTGTGTGCTTCCCTCTTGTAATTAATGACGGACGTATCATGTGCTTATGGCACAGCTGTTTATTTGTTATTCAAATGATTGTGATGGGAAAATACAAAGTGCATCATGGCAAGCTTATGACCCGTTTTTTATCACTATCACTAACCATATGACTGGTTGAATTGTGTTAAAGTTATTTTTAGCTCAATTTTTTATGTTAGTCAAATTTAAGGTTATGCCACTGCCCGTCGTACGTCAACAATTCAATACGGCTTTGGCTAGAGGCAATATTTATGAACCAATCTTTACAAAACTTATTGAGTACCTTTGTTATCACCGTGGGACGAGAACGAGTGTTTTTTGGGAGCGGTCCGAAATTGAAGATGGCCACCAGCAGCCATTTTGTATCTTAGTTTGTGCAATCAGTTTTTTGTACAGAACTTCTGTATGGAAGTTCTAATTTGAATAAAGTTTTGTCTGAATGTTTAGTAACATGGAATAAATCACATATAATACAGGACTTTTTTCTCGTGCAAAAGTTTGCAAATTATATGAACTTTGTTTTTTTCGGTGCTACTTACACTCATTAAGTACACATGTCAATACGGCTCGGGCTAGAGGCTGTATTTAAGAACCGATCTTCACGAAACTTCTTGGGTATTTTTGTTATCACCTTGGAACGAGAACGAGTGTTTCTGAGTGCGGTCCAAAATTCAAGATGGCTGCCCGTGGACATTTTGTACAGAAATTAGGTCCAATCTATTTTTTGTACACAACTTATATACGGCTCAGGCTACAGGTCGTATTTATGAACTGATGTTCACAAAACTTCTTTGTTATCACCTTGGGACAGTAACGAGTGTTTTTTGGGTGCCTCTGTTGTCACTGTGCCATGAGAACAAATATTTTGGGGTTCAGTCAGTCCCACTCTGGGACTCAAAGATTTCTTTTCTAATTTAGCTTCTGACTGTCGCCCACCTTTACAATACTTTACCAATACATTTCTTACAGGCTACGGTCAGTATTTATGTACAGACCGTTACAATACTTTATATGTACCTTTGTTATCAGGTCATTACATACATGTTTGTAATTGCTGTCACATACTTTTCATGTACATGTCTTAACAATTTGAGTTACAGTGTCATTGACACATTTATTTAAATTCTGGACAGGATTTATTTTTATCAAATGTATAATTGAGCTTGTATTTGAATGGATGTACTACTGTTTTTCGAAGATGAAAAATTGTTTTGTGTCAAAAGAATGCTTTTGTTGCTTTTTTGATTTGCAATAAAATTTATTTGTACAGTACATGGAGAGTGGATTGTAACTAAATCACCCTTAGAGTAGACTTATCATCTAAAGTATCATTTTCAAATTCTCTACATAAGGACAAAAAAACAAACAATGTTTCAGCCAATGGACCTTCATGTCAAACCCGGAGGTCCATTGGCTGGAACATTGCTTGTGCTTATTATGCTTTGCAACCAATTTGCAATTACTGCATGGGTGGGATCTTAACTCAGCAATTGGTTTAGTGATAATACACTCTCTGTGTACTGCTGTATTGTGTTTTTGAAACTTGGAAGTTTTAATTTTATTTTGTGATAATTTTGAAAAATTTATGATGGTTTTTGGTTATGCCTTTTGTTTCAGGTTTTGGCATTGGCTTGTTTACAGATTGAAAATTTGCATGAAAAATTTACATGTTTTTTAAAATATGTTTACCTTGAGCATTAATGTATTTTTTTCAAAATTGAATGGTAATTTTGAAAATATTTAGAAAATTCATTACTAGATTATTTCCTTTGTTCTCAACCAGTTTGATATTAAGAAAACGATTTTAATGCCAACCCGTTATGTTAGCTAATCTTGAGTGTTTGTTATAATTTTAATTAGATGCAGGATCTTATGAAGAATTTGGAAAAACCAAAAGATGCTGTGTGCCAGTTTGTTGGTTTTGTTGCCTGTAAGACAGATGAAGTAAATTACTTGAATAAAGATGGCTCCGAGAGAATATATGTTAAAGTCTTGGCTGTTGATGAGAAGTCTTATGCTCACATCAGAGTTTACAAGAAAAAATTGGGAGATTTGAAAATTGGAAAAACATACAGGTTAGTTTTAGCTATGACAAGCAACACTATAGATGGCAACATTGGCCATCATTTCTTTGAAGTATTTCAAATTCAACAACTTTTGAAACTTTGGGTTGAGTAGATATGGCGACTTTCAAATTTTATATGGGTTCTGGATTCAGCTTCAGTTTCATTCAGAGTCGAGTTTTCAGTTTCAGTTTCCATTGTACAAACATAACAATACATTGTATTTACATATAAGAAGATGTATTTGGCGCAGTTAATGTTACCCTAAGCTGTTCTGAAAAAGGGGTATCACGACTCTATAGTTTGAAAACAAGGTTAACTTTAGGTTGTTTCTCTTTTTATTCTGAGAAGTGAAGACCTGATAAGAGTTTTTCAACGTTGAAGTTGAAAACCACAACAAGTTTTCTGTAACTGTTTCGGTTTTGGTTAACTATCCATCTCTAGGGTGATTAGTATCATGTTTTTGTCTTATTGATACCCAGTGCCATGTTGAATGTGTGTGTGACATGCCACTGTGAATTTTGGTGGACTTGTTGCCCTCAATAAGTTTGGAATTTGTTTATTTTTTCATGTTTTGCAACATGTGAGAATTAAATTAAAAAAAAAAACTGCAAAAGTGTCAAATCATTATTCTTGCTTGGACTGGATTTCAAAAATGTATAGGCCTTTCGAGCCTCAATACATTGAACAAGCATTTAATTTATAATAGTTTGTTTGATAAAACTCAATGAGATGTATGGAACAACATAATAATATAATGCAGTATTGAGTAAATGCTCAGTTTACAACCAAAAGATAAGAAGACTGACTCAGTGTATCTTAGCTAGATTCCCCTGGTTGAATATTTTATTGGGCAATGTGGATATTAAATTATCAGGGTCCTTTGTAAGGTTTTGCAACCAATATTCTAATGCCTACAAAATTTACACCTTTTCTACAATGTGAAAAATCTATTTTTGATCCAGCTGTTCAAAAAATCACCCAGTCACGTTCATTAATCACTTTTGTTATTATCAGTACATTAGAGTGTCATTTATGCAGATCTAGTAATGCACCCTCGGCAATCAGCAGTATCGAGAAAACAAAAACATATCCACAGCAAAAATACTGCCATGTATGGCTTCTTCAGAAAGCCTTGTGGTGGCAGAAACTGTACAACTTTCAGGTTATACAAGGAATGAAATCATGTGGGTTGCACAATGCTATTTTGCTACCTGACAATTTACAGTGCGAAGTTGCTGCATAACCACTAGGAACTATCTGTTCTGCTTTTTCTAAGTTTATAACACCAGAATTTAACATCAGTATCTGGAAAGCTCTCGCAGAGCTTTCTAGGAAATGTTGTATTTTTGTGTTATCTACAAGGCAGTGAGATACTGAGATTGTGGTTTTATTGCCTTTTATTTCCACTTATACTATACATATTGAGCAACTTGCATGCTTACTTCCAAGATGTTTTCTTTCTGAGCATTAACGTGGTTCATGATATTGGCATGATCTAACTGAGTGAAAGATTCTGCACATTGTGATTATATACACATGTACCAGAAACTACTTTCACATGTTAAAGTTACATCAAAGTTTTCACTTCACTGTATACTACATATACACGGCAATTGAGACTATGACCTGCCCCTTTATGATTTTTACACAATCGAACAGGCTTCACAGTAGTCGCTGTTCGAGCACCAATTTTCCACAGAAATTTTCTTGCAGAGGAAAACAAGGATGAATTATCAAGTCTGTTTGAGACAAATGGTCAAAGAATTTTATGGTTATACATACCAGTATGTTCACTGGATTAATTATTCTTTTGTATTGCTATCTCCTAAAAGCACTACAATTTTCTAATTGGTTGGAATTGTTGAAATTTAAATTAATTTTTTCAGATTTCAAAATCTTCTGAAGAAAGATGGTGGAGAAGATTTTTGGATCGTGGCAAGTTACAAATATGTTCAAGTACCACAGTTGTCAATTGAGTCTGGCCATTTAGAAGAAGCATAGCAAACTTTCTCGACTGTTTCAGAAGAGGAAAATAAGATAAGAAAGTTGAATGAAGCTGTGAATAGTGCAACGACAAGCACTGTAAAAGGAAAAATAATTCAAGTTAGTATTAACCTTTTTTCCTTAACCTTTGGGTGACATGTTCAATATAAATGAGCTCAATAACTGAAAGTGTTGACAAGATACGGTAAGAGGGCATGTTTGTTGTACCAAAGTTCAAGGTCACTGGCTTTCATTTTTAACTTCTGTTCAAGCCAAAAAATAAGCAGACTGTCATCTGCAAAATGAGGTCCCCAGAGGGTGAAATTAGTGATGATACTCTGCATAGCAGGGTAGCATCACTAAATTTACCCTCTGTGAACCTCAGTCTGAATCAGGGTCTCAAAACTAAACAGAAAGAGGTACTCAGAGGATAAATTGGCCCATTGTATGGGATAGCATCATCAAATTCACCCTCTGGGAACCTCATTCTGCATATGTCAGACTGCTTATTTTCAGGCCTGTTTCTGTTGGTGTTGGTTTCTATTCTAATTCAAGTTCTACTTGGCTGACTGAAGCCAAATTTGGTACAAGGGTCAGGCATGAGGAGAGAAAGAATCCTATTCATTTTGGGACCACAGTGACCTTTAACTTAAGTCTTTTAACAGTTTTGGTTTCTGCTCTGTAAATAAAGTTCCATGTGGCTAACTCAAACCCAACATGGGTTGTGGGTGATGCATGATGAGAAGAAGAATCCTATTTATTTTGGAGGTTATTGTGTAAAAAAGGCCAAGGTCACAGTGACCTTGAACTGAAATCATTTACCACAGTTGGCTTTTATCGAATTTTGCTTGCCATTTTGATACTAAACTTGCCTTAAGGGTTGAGCATTATGAAAGGAAAAAGACTATTTATTTTTAGGTGTGTTTTTGATTATTATGAAAGGACCCACAAATTGGTCATTTGGAAAAAAATCAAATAGTAGGAACAAAGAGTTTTGTTTGTATGTGAAACAGCAAGTGTCCAAAGTGTGAGGTCTTAAAGTAATACAAAATTATATCGAACAGTCATCAAATTTGAAAACAAACAAACGTTAATACAGATAAGCTTTCAGAAGACTGGAACAATTACAGATACGTAACAAATTTGCTTCAAAGTTGAAGGGGAAAAACAGAATGCCATGACATGATTATTGACCACATGTTTTTTCTAATTTTAATTTTCCTGGTAAGTGAACAAATGACTGTTACAGAAGATAGTTTCGTTAATTATTCTGCCGATGAATTAAGCGATCGAGATGAAAAAAATTCTTATCTTCAAGTTAATTTCAGTGATCAAAAAGCGTGCTTTTCTTACAAATATTATTTGAACATGTGGATATGTTTTTTGAATAAGAAATATTGTTTTATCAAATGGTGAACTTATCTTTTTTCAAATTTGTGGCCCTTTAAAATTTAAGTGCGTCATGACAAATAGAGTGGAAACGACCTTTACGTGGAAACGACCTTGTATAAGCTCTTTAGATTTCTGTCGGATCCACCATCAACAATGTTGTACTTTGTATCTCTTGAAATGTTGAACAAATAAATATTGTTTAAACTAAATAGAGCAGAGTTTCACAGGAAATGAAAAAGAATTGTGCTCTCAAATAGAGCAGAGTTTCACAGGAATTGAAAAAAAATGTGCATCTTGTAATGGTTTTTGGAAAACATGATTATTATGAAATATTAGGATAGAATGCATGAAGTGACCAATTTATTGCATGATTTTTAAAAATAATTCTGCTTCTATAGAGTTGTTAAATATTTATTTTCTACTTCTTTTTCAGGTTTCTGACATTGATCTAGTAAAGCAAGGCACTTTACCTGTAATATTTCTGCTATTGAAGGATGATCAGATGCAATCACCGGTAAAAATAGCTCTCTGCAATGAGGATGCTAAAGTCAAATACTAAAAAGATGACATTGTCAGTATTAGCAATGTTTGCACATACAAGAACAATACCCGAGGGTAGTCGTTGACAACGAAAAGGGAGAGTAAAATTGAGGTAACATTTTGAAAAACAAATGTGCTCACTGACCTGAAATATTTTTGCATTTATCTTTTATACTCTGCCAAATTGTCAGTCTTATGTGAAGTCTTTCAAGTTCCAGTTCTGCAAGCAAATTGTCCTTCAAGGCCTTTAGGTTTCCCTAATTAAATTTGGTTACAGTGTTAGGCCAAATGATGTGAGAAAATTTGTGAAGTTGACATTGAAAAAGAGAGACCAATCTCATGGGTATTAAATAATTTGTATACAGATTTTTAGTTTTAACTCTAGGCAGGCCAACACTTATGTGAAGTGTGTTTTTTACTGAATGTTATCTTCACAAAAGCATTATTGTATTCAATAAGAGAGTGCATTCCACCACGTGCAATGCTACTTTCAGTTGAAGGTTGAAAAGTAAGTTTCTGTTTTTTGAGTGTCCAAAGCTTTATTTAAAGACTTTGAGATTTGAGATTTTGTGTTTTTGTAACTAATATTGCCTTTGAAATTAGGAAACATTAAGGTGACTAGTAAGTACTCATTTCCTTAATGAAAAGAGACGAAAAAAATAGTTTGAAACTTTTTTTTAAAATTGATATATTCCCAATATAAATTAACACCCAACATTGGAACTTTTTTTTTTCAAATTCATGTATTCCCAATATAATTTAATACACAACAAAAGTTTTTAGTCTGTGATAAATAATAATAATAATAATGCAATGTTAACGTCTAGAATCCACCGCAGTGCTCTCTGACTTACATTATTACCCCGTATCTCATGTGTTCACACCCTTTATTCATTCTATGACATTCTCAGCTCAACTCAACGGAGCATGCTGCTGGTGCTCCACAGATGGGCACACAAGGTAAGCACCTCAATAGGTTCTTATTTTACACCTAGGTACGGAGAGGATTACATAGTACTGGTGAACATTCCCAACGTCCACAGCTGGCATGTGATGCAACGTGGCAGAATCACACACTCAAACTTCGCCGATCGCACACCAGCCACTACTAAGGGAAGCACGCGAATCAGTCGCCGAATGGTCACCCATCCTAGGATTAACCGGGATCAACGCTAATCCTTGGATGTGCGACCACTAATAGTTAATTATGTGAATGTCAATGAGTGCTTTAGTACTCATGACTAATTAGTCATACTGAACCATTAGTAAGTAAAATGTAATTATTAATCATAAGATTCATCTCAACACCATCAGGATTCAAGCTACTCTGGCAAAACGGTCATTAAAATACTTGCATTGTGATTTCCCAATAGGTTATTAACAAATTACAAGCTTTCTTAGGGAGAACACGCATTCCTACTTTTCATGGATTCAGTTAGGTTGTATATTTGTCCATTTGCATGAGTCAAGTTCTTTATATTCTTTCAATTGATTATTTCTCGTTTTAAATAAAAGTAAATGGTTTGTATTGTTGGGCACATTGCCACAATATTTGGACAGCATTTACTATTGTTATGTAAAACTTACGAGGCATGGTTCCTGTAATATATAGAGGATATTCACGAAAATTTGATGAATACCGAAAATATCTCGTGAGTGGCTACAAAGAAATATGAGGATCTTCACGAGCGACATTTCTTGTAGCCAAATTTTCGTGAATTTTCTTTTTATTTAATGCTCTACGACTACAAACTCTCCAATTTGTGGCCTTTATTTGCCATTAAGGCGCAAAATTTATGTGCCGAACCGGTGTCCATACAAAAATTACAATAACCAAACTCCAACCATTGGAATGTGTGAATATCCGCACAAAAAGTAGTCCCGTCTTATTTCTCCCCTAACTTTACGATTTACCAAGGCTGGCGAATTGAAATAATCGCAATGTGTTTCGAAGAAATAGAACAATAACAAAAAACACCACTTTCTTATTTTCAATAACAAGACACGTCATTTTATTTTTTTTGAACTCAATGCACTGAAGACGTGTGAAGTTGAACTGAAGAAATTTGAAAGTGATTTCGGCTTTTCGCTGGAAGGTGAATGAGAAAGTCAAACTTTGAAACCACTGATTTAATGAATTGATTTAGTCACTGTCACTATCAATTATTCGAATTCGTTTGTATTTGGGACTCTGGAATTCATTACTGATGTGCTGACTCGTTTAAAGTACATGTGATTCGTCATCCGAACCTACGATGAAATATCGATTTCTAAATATCATTTTGATATTTCGTTTTGCCGACCGACAGGGGAATATGACTTAATTTTTCAGCGTGAATTGATGCCTGAGCATTAAATAAAGTCAAAAATTTTGTGAAAGAAATCTTGAATGAAGAATATTTTGCTAAATTCTTGATTAAATATTTATTATTGAGGAAAAATTACAACTTTAAATTTGTCGTGTTGTGTCTCTAGTGTGCAGAGAACATGAAATTGAAAGGTATTTTTTTTTAATTTTTGGAAGTTTTTAAACAGAGCATCATTGGTCATTAATCACATAATACACCAGTGGTGACCTGTTCAGGTTGTACAATTTTCTTATTTTTTAGAGTAAGGCAAACACATTTGCTAAAAAGGGCAATAACCCCACAACGGAATATTGGATAAACTTGTTTTCTTTTAATAAAACCATATGGAAAATTCAGACTGTGTGTTGAATATAGAGGAATTTATCATCCGGAAACTTAAAATATACAAAAACTCTAAGTCAATGAAGAGCAATAACTCTGCAATAGAATATCAAATAAGTGTCAAAATTCAACTTCGTCTAGCATATAAGCTATTGGTTGAGATTAGGGCCATATGTTTTCAGTTAAGTGTGGACAGTTTATCTGATTGTCCTTAACCCTTTACCCAACGCAGAGAATATCAACATTTATTATTTTAATCAATATTTTTGAAATTTAAAAAAATTTTTTTAACAAAACCATATCATGTGACCCCTCATTGGAACGAGCTCACCGAGTTCGTTCCAATGAGGGGGGTCACATGATATGGTTCTGTTGAATTTTTTTTTTTTTCAACTGCTCAATTTGCAAATTACGCGCGCGGATACGGGCGATTCGTTAGATAAAGAGTTAAGCTGACCAGGACTGGGATATGCCAAAACCTGCTTGCTAATCTCTTCCTAAACAATTATCAAAGACAATAAATTATGTCTTTTGATAGTTAGCACAAAACCCTTTTCCATGTTTAGCATGTAAAAAACTAATTTTGGTCATAATTGAACACAGACATTTTCAATGTATGTTTTTAAGCTATTGCCATCACGCGTGCGAAGTCTGTAAGTCTGTTCACATTTCTCTTTAGCACAGGCTACATCTCGTAGTTCTTATCCGATTGTCACAAAAATGTCATATGCAGGTTTGAGGTCATGTCTAGATGAGAGCATCCCTTATAGTTGCGATCGGTCAACCGTGGTGGCAGCCCAAGCCTAAAAAACCCGAAAACAATGAGCACAGTCTACAGTTCGTATTTATGAAGGAATCTCATTGTAACTTGGTAGGATTCCTCTGTACAATATCTAGATGAGAACGTCCTTTTGGTCATGATCTGTCAACTGTGACGGCTGCCCAAGCCCTAAAACCCCAAAACTTTTAGCACAGTCTACAGGTCATATTTAATATGGAGGGATTTCATAACATTGTAGGATGACTTTGGATTATGTTTGGACGGGAACTTCCCACTTGGTCGCAGTCTGTTAACTGTGACGACTGCCCGAGCCAAAAAACCCAGGCACAGACTACGGGTCATATTTATGAAGGGATTTCATTGTAACTCGGTAGGTTGACTCTATGTAATGTCTAGATGAGAAAAGTGCCTTTTGGTTGCAATTGGTCAACTGTGACGGCTACAGGGGCCCGAAGCCCCAAAACCTTTAACACAGCTTAAGGTCATATTTATGACGGGGGATTTCATTGTAACTTGGTAGGATGACTCCAGATAATGTCTAGATGAGAACGTATCCTTTTGGTCGCGATCATTCAGCCGTGACAGCTGCCAGAGCCCAAAAACCCCAAAACCTTTAGCACAGCGTAAAGGTCGTGTTTATGCAGGGATTTTATTGTAACTTGGTAGGTTGACTGGCTCCATATAAAATCTAGATGATGACATACCTTTTGGTCGCGATTGGTCAACTGTGATGGCTACAGGGCGCCCCCCCAAAAAACCTTTAGCACAGTCTACATGTCATATTTATGACGGGATTTCATTGTAACTTGGTAGGATGACTCCAGATAGGCACGATCATTCAACCATGACGAATACCCGAGCCCCAAAAAACCGAAAAAAACTTTAGCACAGACTACAGGTCATATTTATGAAGGGATTTTATTGTAACTTGTAGGATGACTCGGTAGATTAGGACGTCCCTTTGGTTGCAATCGGTCAACCGTGATGGCTACAGGGACCCAAAGCCCAAAACCTTTAGCACAGTCTACCGGCCGTATTTATGAAGAGATTTCATTGTAACTTGATAGGATGATTCGTTTTTGAATAATTTCACTGTAACTTGGTAACTTTCGTTAATATACATTAACTATGAGGGCCACATACATTAATTGTGAGGGCCACATTAACCCACCCCTTTAGTATAGTTTAAACCTCATATTATTTTTATTGAAAACCAAGCATACAGGGGAACAGAAGTTAACATATTCCCAATTATCACAATTCTTGTCTTAATTCATAATCCTTTCATAAACATTGAACATTATCCTTTTCATCAAACATAACGCACAGACAAGTTAAGCTACAGTGTCATTGACACTTTCATTTCACATGACATTGTTTTACAAGAGTAGAAAAAACTGTCTAATAAAAAAAATGAAGGAAAACCAAATATTTATTTTTCTAGTTTATTCATGATGAGGAATTGGCTGCCATTTGGCATTCAGCAGACGACTCTGATGAGGGCATGAGTCCAAAGAAAGTTCAGTTGGAAGATATAATGATTGTTGGCATGCATACCAGTAATATTTATCAGTGCCGCCCAAAAATTGGCGAGGATTAAAAATCAACTATTTGTTATTTAACTGGTAGAGTGCTGGAAGCCCATACTTGGATTTTATTTTAAAGTGTTTGTACCGGTACTTACACTTCATATTCTGTGGATGTGCTTTGTGTTATCTTTGAAGTGAAATTATTTCATCTGTAAAAAAAAACCTTGTTACAATTTATTGGAAAATGCCACAAGGTACTCTTCCATATATTGTAATGAAGTGAAGACATGTGAAGAAAATTTCAGGATCAAAAAAAGTAATTTGGTACTCAACCAGTCAACTAACGAGTTGAGAATAATATTGGCATGATTTTTAGCTCAACTTTGGCGAAGCCAAATTTGAGGTATTGTCATGGCCTGTCGCCCGTCTGTCCGTCGCGCCGTCAACACGACTCGGGCTAGAGGCCGTATTCATGAACTGATCTTTACGAAACTTCTCAGGTACCTTTGTTATCACCGTGGGACGAGAACGAGTGTTTTGGGGTCCGGTCTAAATTTCAACATGGTCACTGGCAGCCATTTTGTACAAAATTAGGCGCAATCAGATTTTTGTGCAGAACTTCCATATGAAAGCGCTGATTTTTGTGTGAATGTTTAGTACCATGGGATACATCACATATAATACGGGTTTTTTTCTCGTGCATAAATTGTGCCAATTAGACTAACTTTGATAAATTTAGTGTTACTTACAGCACTGTAACTGCAAAATGCCAATTCGGCTCGGGCTAGAGGCCGTATTTGTGAACCGATCTTTACGAAACTTCTTTGCTATCGTTGTTATCACAATGGGACGAGAACGAATGTTTTGGGGGTCCGGTCCGAAATTCAAGATGCCCACCAGCAGCCATTTTGTGCAATCAGTTTTTTGCTCAGAAATTCTACATTAAAGCTCTGATTTGAATACATTTTTGTGTGAATGTTTACTAACATGGGATGCATAACATACAATACTTATGTCCTATTCTTTTGACCATTGCAGTCACCTTGTAATTGATTCACCTTTTCTCTTATTCATTATTGTTGACTTGGTCACAACAAATACTGATTCCTGATTCATGTCATATTCATTATTGTTGACCTGGTCACAGCAAAATACTAATTTCCTGTCATATTCAAAGTTTTAAATTATGTTTGTTTTTAGCTTAACTTGACAAAGTCGAGATAAGCTATTGCCATCACGCGTGCGGAAGTCTGTTTGGGGTCATGTCTAGACGAGAACGTCCCGGTCGTGATTGGTCAAACGGTATGACTGCCCGAGCAAAAAACCCGAAAACCATTAGCACAGTCCACAGGTCGTATTTATGAAGGGATTTCATTGTAACTTGGTAGGATGCCTCTGTATTATGCCTAGATGAGAACATCCCCTTTTGGTCATGATCTGTCAACCCTGATGGCTGCCCAAGCCCGAAACCCAAAAACTTTCAGCACAGTCTGCAGGTCATGTTTAATATGGAGGGATTTCATTGTAACCAGTTAGGATGACTCCGAATGATGTCTAGATGAGAACTTCCCCATTTGGTCGCGATCTGTCAACCGTGACGACTGCCTGAGCCCAAAATCCGAAAACCTTTAGCACAGTCTAAAGGTCATATGTATGGAGGGATTTAATTGTAACTTGGTAGGCTGACTTCATATAATGTCTAGATGAGAGAGTCCCCTTTTGAACGTGATTGGGCAACTGTAACGGCTACAGGAGCCCGAAGCCCGATAACCTTTAGCACAGTCTACAGGGCATAATTATGAAGGGATTCCATTGTAGCCTGGTATGATGACTCCAAATAATGTCTAGATGAGAACATCCCCATTTGGTCACGACCATTCAGCCTTGATGGCTGCCCGAGCCCAAAAACCTTTAGCATAGTCTATAGGTCGTATTTGTGGAAGGATTTCATTGTAACTTGTTAGGTTGACTCCATTAAAGCCTAGATGATGGCATCCCCTTTTGGTCGTGATTGGTCAACTATGACGGCTACAGGTGCCCGAAGCCCGATAACAGTGAGCACAGTCTACATGTCATATTTATGAAGGGATTTCATTGTAACTTCGTATGATCACACCAGATGATGCGCAGATGAGAATGTCCCCTTTTGGTTGCAATCATTCAACCACGATGGCTATCCGGAGCCCGAAAACCTTTAGCACAGTCTTCAGGTCATATTTCATTGTAACTTGGTTGACTTCATATAATGCTTAGATGATGACATCCCCTTTTGGTCGCGATTGATCAACTGTGATGGCTACAGGGGCCAGAAGCCCGAAAACCTTGAGCACAGTCTACATGTCATATTTATGAAGGGATTTCATTGTACCTTGGTAGTATGACTCCAAATAACGTCTAGATGAGAACGTTCCCTTTTGGTCACGATCATTCAGCCTTGATGGCTGCCCGAGCCCAAAAACCTTTAGCATAGTCTACAAGTCGTATTTATGGAGGGATTTCATTGTAACTTGTTAGGTTGACTCCATATAATGCCTAGATGATGACAACCCCTTTAGATCGTGATCGGGCAACTTTGACGGCTACAGGTGCCCGAAGCCCGATAACATTGAGCACAGTCTACATGTCATATTTATGAAGGGATTTCATTGTAACTTCGTATGATCACACCAGGTGATGCTCAGATGAGAATGTCCCCTTTTGGTTGCGCTCGTTCAACCAGGATGGCTGCCCGAGCCCAAAGCCCAAAAACATTTTGCACAGTCTACAGGTCATATTCATGAAGGCATTTCATTGTAATTTGGTAGGTTGACTTCATGTAATGTCTAGATGAAAACGTTCCCTTTTGGATGCATTGTGGCTACTGTGACGCTACAGGGGCCCAAAACGCGAAAACCTTTAGCACGGTCTATAGGTCATATTTATGAAGGGATTTCATTGTAACTTGCTAAGATAACTCCAAATAATGTCTAGATGAGAACGTCCGCTTTTGGTCGCGATCATTCTGCCTTAATAGCTGCCCGAGCCCAAAACCTTTAGCATAGTCTTTCGGTCGTATTTATGGAAGGATTTCATTGTAACTTGTTAGGTGGACTCCATATAATGCCGAGATGATGACATCCCCTGTTGGTCGTGTTTGGTCAACAGTGACGGATTCGGGGGCACGAAGGCCGAAAACCTTGAGCACAGTCTGCAGGTCATATATATGAAGGGATTTCATTGTAACTTCGCAGGATTTCTCCAGATTTTGCCCAGATGACAAACACCCCTTTTGGTCACGATCATTCAACCATGATGGCTTCCCGAACCCAAAACCAGAAAAACTTTAGTACAGACTATAGGCTGTATTTGTAAAGGGACTTCATTGTAACTTAGTAGAATGGCTCAGTATAATGTAGAGATGAGGACATCCCATTTTAGTTGCAATCGGTCTACCGTTGGGCTCGTTCCGATGGATGGTCGGTGGCTGTGTCTCTGGTATGGGAGATGAAGACTTTTAGTCATTCAAAAACTTGTTTGAAAATTCTCAGTTGTTAAAAGAGAAACCTGAACAGTCAATTGAGGTAAAATTTTGGTTTCAAGTTTTCGAATCCTGAATCTTCCAAGAGAGTGATCCCGCATTGATAGAATATCTACTGCAGGTTCTCCCCCGCCCTCATCCACAAGGTCAGCCACTTATAAATATAAGAAGAGTGTGATCCCACATTGATAGATATTTGTCTCCCAAGCATAGCTAGCCAGTGGCCCCTCTAGACTAAGTGTACACCCCGACTTGTTGGAAAAATCTGAAAATCTTATTCCCTGTAAATATTTTTTATGGCCAAAATCGATCAACCCTGTTTACAAAAATGGCTATTTAAACTTGATTGTGTTTCCATCTTTTGTCCCATAGACAAAGTCCGTGACCTCCTCATTGGAAATGGCTCACTGGGCTCGTTCCGGTGGGTGGTCGGTGTCTGTGTTTCTGAGACGGGAGATGAAGACTTTTAGTAATTCAAAAACTTGTTTGAAAATTCTCAGTTGTTAAAAGAGAAAACACCTGAACAGTCAATTGAGGTAAAATTTTGGTTTCAATTTTTCGAATCCTGAATCTTCCAAGAGAGTGATCTCACGTTGATAGAATATCCTCATCCACAAGGTCAGCCACTTATAAACAATGGAAATTGTATATACGTTGTTGTTATTTTTATTTTTATTTTACAGTTGTTTCTCAGCCAAAACAAATCATACAACACCGCACTGGACCTTCAAATATCGAGTAGAAACTACCTGCGGCCTTTCGTCTGATGGCACTCGGGTAGGTGCCATCAGTGATGAATATTCATTGAATTACCTGTATATTGGAGGACTTGGTGGCTTTATCTGGAACGATGGCGGATAACGTATCGATTGACGAGATCCAGAGTAAGTAAGACTATGATTTTAAGTATACATATAATCGGAGAACAAACGACGCGAATGCTGGTGAGGATTCCCTACTCTTAGAATTTTAGAATGAAAGTAAATATTGCTCACCAAAAGATGTCTTCCCAAATATTAACAATCATTATGAAAGATTTTCAATATTTCATTTAAATTGTCAGAGTCTTAAAGCCCACTGGGATTCTTTACATGATCTATTGTACGAGGTCCAGGGCTCTTGTAATACTTTAGATGTGATAGGACTCACAGAGATATTCCAAATTCCCCCAAACTCATCATACACAATTAACGGGTACCACCCCCTTATTAAGAATACAAGACCTGATGGAGATGATGATCGTGGTGGTGTTGGAATTTTTATTAAAGAACACATAGATTTCCAAATACGAGAAGACCTTTCTATGTTCATTCCACATGACTTCGAACCCCTCTTCATTCAAATTAAACTAAAGAAATCCATTAAATTAGTAGGAGTAATATACATACCTAATACACCACCGAAAGCAGATATTGACTTCTTTCTGTCAAAACTAACCGAATTAACGGATATGATAAATCATGAAAATAAAAAATCCTATATCATGGGAGATTTCAACATTGATCTTCTGAAATCAGGAGTACACACTAATACGGATAACTACATAGATATTATGTTCAGCCAGGATTTTTTACCTTTTATCACCAAACCAACGAGAGTAACTAGTCATTCTGCCACACCAATTTATCATATCTTCACAAATAACATATCATCCAATTGTTTTTTCTGGTATAATCATTACAGATGTCTCTGACCACTTCAGAATTTTCTATGTCGAAACTCATAACGTGACTAAAGAACTTTCGTCATACATCGAAAAACGCAAGATAGATGCAGATAGCATAGCAACCTTCAAAACCATTTTGTTTCAAACAGACTTTTCAACAGTCTTGGAGACAGACTGTCCAAATTTGGCCTATGACACTTTTTCAGTCATTATTTCCACAGCCCTTGAAAATGCTTTTCCGATAAAACGCATCCCATTAAAAAAAGGATTAGTCAAGCAAAACCTCATGGATGACCAAAGAGCTATCAATCTCATCACACACTAGATCCAAATTTTATAACAAAAAACTAAAATGTCCTACAGAACAGAATATAGCAAATTACAAAAATTATTGTAGAATAGTCAACAAAATAAAAAGACAAGAAAAAGCTATGTATTATAAAAATATCTTATTAGAAAATAAAACCAATCTGCGGAAAACATGGACAATCTTAAATGAAGCCATTCACAAAACAAAACGAGTGTCTGGATTACGTTACTATTTTGTAAAAGAAGATGGTAAAGAAATAAGGGAACCTGCTGAAATATCCCAAGAGTTCAATAGCTTATTCGTCCATATTGGAGAGCGCACGAGTGAACAAATAAAGAAACCTCAAAAATATTTTCTTGACTACTTGAAAAACAATTCTCCACATAATTTTTTTATAACTCCAACTTCACCACAAGAGGTAATAAATGTCACAAGTTCAATGAAGTCAAAAAATAGTGATGATTGCGATGGTATGTCGACAAGTCTTCTTAAAAAAAATAATTGACAGAACGGCCATACCGCTGGCGCATATCATTAACAATTCGTTCGTCCATGGGAGTGTCCCAAATAGAATGCAAATTGCTAAAGTAATTCCAATTTTCAAAAGTGGTGATGGTCAGAAATTTAATAATTATAGGCCCATCAGTGTTCTACCAGTCTTTTCTAAAGTATTAGGAAAACTCATGTCGAATAGAATCACAAGTTATCTTGATAAATTTGGCATGTTATACCAACACCAATATGGGTTTAGAAAATATCACTCTACTATACACCCAATAATGCAACTCCTCAAATATACAGGATGGGAAAATAATACTGAAGGTAATAATAAAACAATGGCTATATTCCTGGATCTTTCTAAGGCTTTTGATACAATCAATCACGGCATCCTGCTCACTAAACTGGACAAATATGGCTTTAGAGGCATCAGCAACAACTGGTTCAAAAGATATCTGTCGGACATGGTTCAGTATGTTAAATACGGTGATCAAATATCCGATCCAATGGAAATAAAGTGTGGTGTTCCTCAGGGTTCTATACTCGGACCTACCCTATTTCTCCTATATATTAATGATATTTGTTCTTCAACATCATTCAATCTGTTATCAGTTGCAGATGACACAACAGTCTATGATTCAGACTCCAATGTTGATCTCCTGGGCACTAGATTTAATAATGAATTGAAAGACTTATATGAATGGTGCTCAGAAAATCAGCTAGTTCTAAATGCACGTAAAACCAAATATATTCGTTTGGATCACACTCTTAGTAAGAGAAGGTGCAAGTATCCAGATATCTTCATTAATGTCCAAACATTGTACGAGTATGGTCAAATCTAGATGAGAAATCTTTGAAATTTTTAGGCATAAGTATTGAGGAAAACCTAACATACCAAGCACACATTTCTACAATTTGTTCGAAGTTAAGATGGGCATATTATGCCCTGAACAAGGTAAAAGAAAAATACTACCACACGAGGCCTTGAAAACTTTATATTATTCTATAGTCCACTGCCATCTTGTATATGGTATTCATATATGGGGCAGCTCGAGGGCAGTTAATAAACTGTTGAAATTGCAGAAACGTTCCATACGAATTATAAATAACAAAAAATATAACTCGGATTCTAAAAGTTACTGACCTGCTCAAATTACAAACTTGCCTTTTCATATTTGACATGGCAATCTCCCAATGTCATTTAATGACTATTTTAGTATTTTAGAAAATATATCTCGTATGAACACGAGGCAAGTGGGACAAATGCGCGTATACAGAACTTACACAAAATCCCTAGATAAGTTACCTATATTTGCATTCCCTAAAATATGGAACAATTTGGACATGGATCTACAAAATCTAAATAATACAATCGATTTCAAAAAGAATCTAACAATGAAACTTTTGTCTCCAGATGCTAACAGTACCCAATGTAGTAACTCGTATTGTTCAGACTGCTGTGTATGAACAAAGTTGAAGTAACACAACGCACGTCTATGAATAAGTTCGCACCTTTACACATTAATTATGACTTTTATCAACGAGGCAAACTCGAGAAGAGTATCAGACAATTCAGTTAACAGGAGTAAGGAGTCGCACTCTTCCGACTATGCTGGTGTTGCCCGGGTGTTATTTTATTAGCGCTCGGATAATATTGGTATAAGCGCAGATCTAAGACTTTTTCGTGTTAATCGCAGGACATGGCAATAAATGCTGAAGGTGACTTAAACACACAATAAATAATTGAATAAAAACCAAATAAGTAACTAAATTAATTAACAAATAAAATAATTGAAAGATTGGTTGGCTGTTTCAGTAGTTGGTTGATTAGTCAGTTTGATCAGTAGCTTATCTGACTATTAGACTATTGGATAATACCTGGTTATCTCATCTTCAAATAAATCCACCGTGGGTGAGCGACATCACCTGGAGTGTTCTCAGACGCTGGGCTGCAGTGCCCCTGGTCCTTAGTCCATTCGCAGTGTTGAAGCAGGAACATATGTTTTTTCTTGTGGGGGATGACAGATAGACAGCCAATTTGGCTATGTCGTCTCCCTACGATATGTGCAGAAAGAATTCTGTTATTAAAACTTTGTACTCAGAAATGTCTATTTTGTATACAATGCTCATGTCGTAAAATAAAAGAAAATAAAGTATAAAAGTAAAAACGTCATGGCTACACAGGCCTGAAGCCCGAAAACCTTTAGCACAATCCACAGGCCATATTTTTGAAGGGAATTCAATGTAACTTGATAGGATGACTCGTTTTGGAATAATTTCACTGCAACTTATTAACTTTCGTTGACATACGTTATCTGTGAGGGCTACATACATTAACTGTGAGGTCATATTAACCCACTCCTCAGCTCTTTAGTACACTGTACACTAGAAACTATTGCCCGGGTAATTTTATTGTCAGCTGGACCTCCTCACGATGACATGTTAAGGGCACTTGTTCCAATGTTAGAAAAAACCCTAAAATAGGCCCTTAAGGGTTAATACACCTAAAGACCATATTTCTCACCCAATCTGTTTCAAATTTCCTATTTAGCCTTGGTGTCATCTAGATGAAAGCTATCAAAATTTTCTGAATTTGGTTGCATATAAGTTGTCAACAATTCTATTAGTACTCTGCAAGCCACTTCTCGTGCCAGAATATTTTCGGACTTCATATTTAGCTTTGGTACGATGTCTTTATGTGGAAACTTAATTGAATAACTTAGTATTACTGGAGTTTCCTATTTACTTTAGTCCCTTTTTGTACAACATGAGTTGAAGTGTTTTTGATACTTTCATTATACATTTTTGAACACCTTCCATTTATTTCTTTTTTTCAAAATAAATTTTATTTTTTTTTGGCATTGCAAACAAATAAATTCAAAGTAAATTCATATAAACACATAATCCTGTGCACTTTCATGTTAAAATGTAAGAATGTCAAACTGAAAATGTATTCCAGAGTGCTTCTAGAAATAAGACCAATTCATTCTTATTTGATAGATCTCAATGAGCTTGGTAAAAACAAAGCTCAGTTCGTTACATTTCTGGTTGCATTATAGGAAAAACTTGTTACTTAAAATTTCAGTATTTTGACATTAGTGTTCAGGAGGTTAAAAATGAAACCACGATGAAAAGAAAGTTTCCCATTAAACAATAAGTAACACATTATGATTAGACAGTGTGTCATTGCTTGAGTGCTGGAAGCCCCTATTAGGGCTTTCAAAAAAAAAAACATGAGGGTACTAGAACAAAAGTAGGGTGTTTTTCATGCTCACATTTCATATTCAGTCAGAGATTTGGACATAAATGATTTGCTTATATGAATTTGTTCTGTTACAAATTATTGAAGCATGCCAATAGACATTTGCACTCTTAAATAATTTGTAATAAAACAAGACTAAATAACAAATTTAGACAAACAAAAATAATTTAGCCCTCAACCAGTTAGCTACCTAAGATTATAGATAGCAATTGTTTTAAAAAAAACCTTGGATTCAGTATTTTTATAAGAAGTTTTTATATTTGTAATTTTATTGAACATATATATTTTTTTAATTTTCTTTGTATGTTTTAAAGGTTGTGTGTTTGTTACAACCTAAAATTATTGAATTTGCTATTAATTCATCCATTGAGATATTTGTTGACATTTTTTGTTTTCCACAAAGTAAAACCACAAGATGTTTGATGCAATATTACACATACATATATTTTTCAATTTTCTTTGTATGATTTGTTAAGGTTGTTTGTTTGTTGCAAGCTAAACCTTTGAAGTTTGCCATCCTTTGTGTATATGTATCAACATTTATTTGTTTTTTTTATTACTTAAAAACCAAAAGATGTTTGATGCTATGTTTTCAACTTTTTTTACATTTCCATAAACATAATTGATTATAATTTTGTTGAATCTTTGCTTTGGGATCTTTTTTTTCGCCACAAATTCCATTTTATGTTTAAAAAAATGCAAAAATATTTTGTTGCTTTAATATCAGAAAAAGTGATGTAAAAAGAAATTGTAACATTGATATCAAAAAAAAGTAATGTGAAGGAAACGGATGTGAAAATCATTTAAAAATATATTTGTTATCTCATTGATCAGAATTGTTTTGTAAAACACAATATATGATATGAGAGTAAATTTTTGATTGGTTATAGAAAATATATATATTTTGTTTCAAAAAAGGGAAAAAATGAAAAAGTGCTTGATACTGTTAGCTGTGAGCTTTGAATATTTCACCAGTCTAATTATGTGAACATCAGAAACATATGTCAAATTTGCAATACTATCATTCAGTTTTTGCAGAAAAATAAATTGCCTTGTTTTTTTTTTCTTTTTTGAAAAAAAATATATATTTCCAGTATTTAGATTTTTGTAGTAGGTACTAAAAAATTATGTTTTATTTGTGGATTAGAAGCAAGTAAGTAAAGACTTGGGTCAAAAATTATGCAAAACAAAAGGATAATATGTTATTTACACACATGATTCAATTAGGAGAGAGTAATACGTACTGAAGGTGATCTTGAGAACCTTTAAATTATATATCACTAATATGAAACCTAGAGGTTAATTAAAATGCTCAGAAGTTTTTCAATAAATTTAACCTTACAGTTGTCTTTCAAGACTTTTTTTTGTAGTGATCATTGGATTTTGGTTTGCATTCAAGTGTCAGTATTTAAGTCTTAACCCAACTTGCAGGATATCAAAATTTCTTATTTTAATTATTGTTTTTTCTTTTTAATTTTTCCCAAAACTTCAATAAACTCATGTGTCCCCCCATTGAAAATGAGCTTGATAAGGTCGTTTCAATAAGAGGTTGCTTGATACTCTTTTGTTGAAATATTTTCAAAATACACTTTTTTGAACTGCTTAATTTGTAAATTATGTGTGCTGATGTAGACGATTCTTAAAGGTTAAACATGAATATTGATTTTTGTCTAGCACATAGTTTAATTTGATTTTCTTGACATTCTATATGAAAACTGCAGTGTGATTTTCACAATTTGGAAATTGAAGTGCTCAAGATATAAATATGCATAAATTGTAAATAAGTAACAGCACAAATCAAAATACAAGAAAACATGAGTCGTTAAACATGTACAAACATTTAACATGCAAATATACTTTTTTATACTGTCCAATTTTCTTACCAATTGTAAAACGGTTTGTGAATTTGAAAAGCTTGATCACCAAGTTTTTCACTTGCTGAATTGCTAAATAAAAAATTATCTATATATTTATTCATGTTGAAGGCCACATACTTATGCACAATTGCTAATCATGACCATGACAGTTTGATGGGTGGAGGAAGCCAGAGTATCTGGAGAGAACCACCGAACATTGACAAGCAACTGTCAGCTCTTAAAAATTCTAACTCTGCTCATGCAGGGTTACAGCGGTTGAAGACATGTGCAACATGCTTTAGTACATTATCATGCCCTCATGTAGGCAACCAAGATAAATTGCCTTGCCCAAGAACACAATACAGGTTGTCCCGGGCAGGGATTGAACTCAGGACCTCTAGCATAGAAGTCCAGCACTCTACCACTGAGCCACCACACTTTCTGCTAAATAAAAAAAAGTTGATTCATAATTAAACTTGTGCAAAACCTTGAAATATTCAAAGCCCATATAAAAATATCCCAGTCTTTTCTTTAACGTATGTATACTAAACAAAAAAGAAGAAAAGTAACATGCATTAAATTCATGCCATAATGAAATATTGATCAGTATAATGCAAAAATTTGATCATTGCAGTAAAGTTTATTTATTGAGAAATTAAGTGGGAATGTTCCATTTCTCAATGTCAGTACAAGCCCATGTAAAACAAATTAACCATGTTAACTAGCGATCTTCACTCTGGTTGTTTGTTTCCTTGGTGATTCCTCAATAATGGTGTGCCCTCTTTACACATCACTTGCTATTTGCACCAGCTTGTCATGTGGGCAATAGATGTGTTTATGCTGCTGTGCCTACTGGAATGTTTTCCCACTCTTCCTGGAGGGCCTGGCAAAGCTTTGGAATGTTTGTAGGAACAGGATCACCGTTTCCTAACTCTACTATCAAGTTGGTCCCACAAATCCTCAATGAGGGATAAATCTGGACTAAAAGCTGTCCATGGTAGAACATATATGTTGTTCTTTGCTAGAAAAATCAAAGTTTGCTTGCACAAGGCAACATGTGAAGGAGTGTGAACAGACTTATTACCTCTATGACCAAGCATCCATTAATGCACAAGGAAGGCATAATATTGGGGAATCATCAAGTGAACAGCCATACTGAAAACCCCAAGGTGAGTTGGTTAACATGTTCAGATGGGCATGTATTGACATTCTGAAATGGCACATTTCCACTTAATTTCTCAAACTTTTTTTTTTTTTGCAGTGATCAATTTATTGCATTATTTTGACCAGGAATTTGTTAAGACGTGAATCTAATGTGTTGTGTTTCTGTTTAGTATATTATTTTCTTTACCGGGAATTCATTTTTGAAGTCTTCATAAGCATGTTTTTTAGTTTATTCTCTCAATACCATGCGGCATGTTTTAGTTTATTCTCTTAATGCCACTAAAATTTAGGGTGACAGTATATTTCTTTTTCATACTTTAGGTGCTTTATAGAAATGTGTGCATGTTGTAGCTTTTAAATCTTTACTATTTGTTGTTAATATGTTCTATATGAATATTTTTTACACCTTTTTTGCTGGAAGAGAGCACAAAAAATAACTGGTGTTATATTTTTAAACTTTATTTTTCAGATTTTCCGTGAAAAGTTAATTGTAGTATTTGTTCAACTATTCAGTTGTTATGTCATTGCTAGAAATTGTGTCAATAAAAAAGCAGGTTCATAAAACAAAACTGCCAATCTTATAAATTAGTGCTTAAAAGCTTATGGGTCATTTTTAATGAAAGGAAGAAATGTTGGAGCTACAATTTGTATTTTTGAGCCTTCCATTTTTTTGATAACAGATAAAAAACCGAGCTCTAATATTGTGAACTCAAAACAGATTAACTGTAGTTTGTCAAGTTGGTAAATATATTTTAAAAAAAAGTAATAGGTAATTGGGGGTTTTCTATAATAAAGTTGTGATATAGTCCTTCAAAAGTCAATTTTCAGTAAGGTAAGCCAAATGACATTTTTAATTGATTACTTTTTTGTTTTGTTTTTATGACCTTTGTTCATCATGTATGGGTTTGTCAAAAGATTCTGTATCAAATTTTCTGTGAAAATAAATAAGCTGATGTTTAATTTTATAAAAGAAAAAAATCATATGTAACATTTTAGATTTGATATGCTTGAGTTTATGGCCTATAAAGTGTACGATATAGCCATTTTTTTTTGTTTTACTCGCCTTGAATCTCACATTTGAATTGTCCTATTCAATCAAAATTTGGCATGATTGTTTACTGGAAAGGCCTTCAAACAAGGATGACTTTTTTTTAATTTGCCTGCCCAATGTCTGATTCTGGTTAGAATTTAAACATTCGCGCTTGGATTTTAAAGAAAATTCAATACAGATGTTAAGTATGTTTCAGAAACAAGTTAATTTGCTGACCATTATTTTTTTTTGATCCTTTGAGTGTACACAATAGCCAACTTTTTGTCTGGCTTAATTGTAGGAGAATGGTTAGTTTTTTATGTGCATTTATTTGACATTTTTTCTCCCCACTGGATAGTCATAACCAAACTTAGCCCATTGGGGTATGTATACATTATAATTGTGATAAGAGGATTGGCTTTCATGTCCCTGCACTATAACAAAAGAAGATACATTCAAAATCACATACTAACATGTGGCATTATGGGTTTTTTCTGCATCACTTATGTGGACGATCCAATTTTCACTCGATTTCATCTGCATCTGATTGTGGCCTTCACAATTCGCAAAAGAGTAGAGGGAAGGAGAACCAATTTTTTTGCTGTAAAACAAAGGCAATAGTTTCACATTTTACATATCAGTGGTCTGATTCACAAACTTGGTAACAGGTGTATCGAAATGTCACAATTTTTTACTGGGTTGGATTTTTTCCCTGCTGCAAAACAAAGACAATAAGCACCTAACATGTGTATACCCAGTGTTGAAACTATATCCATTTTGGCATTTTGTGAGGTTAGGGGTACATATGCCTTTTCACCCCTTGAGATTGGTAACTGTGTTGATCTTCAATTAGAGATTTTGTCATTTGACAGTCTTATCCTCTATTAACTAAATTAATTTGCTATTAAACTTGTTGTTCAGAAAATTAAACAAACTTCTAGATAACATTTTTCTCACATTGGTCCAAACAAAATGAAATAATTGATTCTTGGAATTTTTTTTAAATGAATGAGTGAGGGCAGCTTTTATTTTTATTTTTTTGTTCCAATTGGAATGGTTGTTGATGCATAAAATCCAGTTGTGAGAGTCTAAAATTAAATGGAGCTTTCTTGTTAATTTCACCGATAGATTTTTTTTTTTTTGTAACTGTGGTCTTACAGAACATAACCAATACAGAACAACTAAAATGCAGATCAAAAATAATAAGTTGTTTTCAGTTCATTGAGTCCTAGAAGGCAAAATCAGTCGTTTAAATATAAATGAAGGTACCAGTGCAAACACCACATTTTTCATACTTATCCATATTTCGAATTCAGTGAAATGTAAATAGTTTTATTGTCTATATAAATTTGTTCTATTACAATTTGCTGGAGATAGTCTGTTGGCACTCCAATAATTTGTAATAAAACAATTTTTTGACGAACTAATTTAGACCTAAAACTCTAATCCACTCTCAACCCATTTATTTTGTACATACAACTGAAAATCAAGTTGCATTTTGCAAAGAGGATAATACTGCATCAGTGTATACAACATATTGTATTGCAAATAATATTATAATACCACTAAAATCACACACTATGATAGTTTTATACATTTTGAATTTTGTGTCTGAAATAAATAGGAAAAATGCAGGCCGGAAAAAATGAATGCGCCACACTCTGAGAATCAAAACATTAATTTTTGATAGCATTATATATATTTTTTTGTTTTACATATGCCTATCGTTTTATACTTGCCTAGCCACATTGTTAAATACTCTGCCGAAAGTGTAATACCCATGAAACATTTTTCTGTATGTAGTAGGTCTTAATTCATTTTGCTACAATTCTATAATGACAACAGTTGACATTTTTAAGACCAGAGAATTGTTTGTTTAATGCTGTTTAGCAATGCTCATAACTATTGTTCCTCACAACTTTTGTCATTGTCATTAATTTGAAATCCATATTCACCTCTCTGGGAGTGCAATGTAAGTTCCCTTATTTTTTGTTGTTTTATTGTTGGAACATTTCAAAGTATGTTGTAGTTTTATATTTTAATAAAGTTTCTTTCGAACATGAACTTGTTTGCTCTTGTATTTTACTTGTTAATGATTTCTGTGCAGAAGAAGACACAGCAATAGTGTGGGATTGAAAAGATTACCCGGATGTTATAAGGCCAGCAATTACTACTGATCATAGAGTCATTTATTAAACAGGTTGTCATCTGAACATTATGTTTAGAATTTTATGTCACTCAAGACAGAATATTGATTAAATTCACAAGTCGTATGATAAACAGGAATTGATAATCTGAGCAATCGATCGAGTAACTGACGTTTTACATTCCAAACATACACAAAAGGCCTGTTCCCTCCCCCTCCCCCCACCCCCCCCCCCCCTCCCCCAGAAAAAAATGCAAACGAATGATGCAAAGCATTTATAAATAAATTTACTTTTAATAATTAAAGACTTTAGTAGACTTTGTAGCTGCAATTGTTTCGGGAAAATAAAATCATGGATTTTTGGTCTGCCATTATTCAGAAATAAATGTAAATGCAACAATTATAGATAAATACAGAAATTCATTTTGGGAATTTAAAATGTTTCACTGCACTGATTTAACATAATTATAGATAAGATTGTACAGCCGATCTTGTTCGTACTCATGAAATTGATTGGTTTAGGGGGCCCCCAGTGAGATGCTTCACTAGCAATACTATGCAATGTTATTCACACTGGAGACAATGTAAACATCAGTGGAGTCAGCTGTCAAAAAATGAAATGTAATCTTGTTATGATAGAGGGATGTAAGTTCCTGGAACTAAGTTGAGAGAAACCCTTTGCCTTGCAAGGAAATAAAATATAAATTATTTAGGTCAATGCCTTTAAGCTTCTCAAGACTTCAATGTGGATTGCACATATTTTATTTCAGACAGAATAAAGTTAACCCTTTCCATAAAACTGCACTCAATAATTGTTGAAACCTATCACAAAACTGTCAGGACGCCGGTAACAATGCATTACTGACATGGTGGACTGTACTGTTAACCGTGTTAGTGCTATGACTGTTTAAAACTCATATAGTAGAGGAGTTCTATAGTCTTTCACTGTGCTCGGCTCGGTCTCACCGAGAGTGCAGAAAACCTTTGTGCCAAAGAGCCACTAAGAGCATGTCTCTGATTTGTGCCGTTTCATCCCTCCGAAGTGCAAAAGCAGGTACTGTCAGCTGAGAAACTTAATGTTTTTTTGCTTTATTTTATGTAGCATTTAATTCTATGTGGAATGGGACACCTTTTCAGTGTGCCTTCCAAAGTAAGGGATTCTTCACCCTTTAGCCAACATAACGGCGAAAACCATTCAACATTATACACAGAAATGTTTATTCAGTTTTAATTACTTTTTCATTTTTGCTTGAAAAACATAGCTTATGACTCTTCATTGGAATGAGCTCATTTTTTAAAGGATTATTTATTTATTGGTGTGACCACGACAGTTTTTCGGGTGGAGGAAGCCGGAGTACCCGGGAAGACCCACCGGGAAACAACGAGCAACCGTCAGACCCACCACATACTAACTCCACACAAGCAGGGTTAGTATTGGTTGAACACAGGTGCACCATCGATGTGCAGTACGCTTTAGTGCACAGCGCCACCATGCACCCACGTGGGCAATGGGGTGAAGTGTCTTGCCTTACAGCCTGCACCTCTGCCGACTGAGCCACTGTGCCCCCATTTAAAGGATTAAAATGGAGTATTTAAAGGGAGTATTTAACCCTCTGAAGATCTTAATATGGGGGCATTATTCAGAAAGACTGTGAAATGCATTTTATTGCACCTTAATGCATTTCTAATGTTTCTGTAAGTATTCCATCACTCAAATTAGTGGGCAGAGCCAAAAATGTCAATTTCTGATTCGTGTATCAAACCCTTTGAATGCTGGTCACATATAGGTCATTTCTGGTTTATTATAAAAATCTTCTGATTCCTGTATGAATATCTGTAAATACTGCTAACGAAAACCCATTTCTGATTTGTTAAAAACTACTTTACTCCTGAAAATAAGCCTCCATACATTCTCTTTCTATATAGTTTTTTTCTGATACTTTAACCCTTTTCACACAGACCTAAATTTACTGGTGGCAGTAAATTATGTTTCTCTAGTTACACATGATTTCTTTCGAAGACTTGCCGGTTATCAAGCTTGGATGATATCCTTTAAACTCGGCAGATATGAAGCAGATGTCAGCTGATATGAACCGAGTTAGATTTGTTTTCTTTGATGCGTTGTTACAAGGCGCACCTGTTTGTTTACATAGAAACAGTTACTCGTCGAACTCAATCGAGAAAACTGGTGCAATAAAAAAGAGAAGAAAGAAGAGAGTTGTACAGAATATTCAACGCAAACTAAGATTCAGAGTCGAAAGTAGAGGTTCGTCGAAGTGGGAGAAAAGATAGTTCAGCTATCCGAACGTCGCGCCTTGCCCAGTGACGTGTGAATAACTGAACTAGTAGAAAAAGAAACATCGATTTTTGTGAAAAGAATGAGAAAAATAATATTGTCAAAAAAGTGTAACATATCTGAGAACATTGTTTTGGTTTCGTTAATAAAGGAGTAATTACTTGGTTAGTTTTATATCGGCCGAGATATCGGGCATCGGTACTTCACATCAGCCTTCGACTTTCGGTCTCAGGCTATTATGAAGTCACCTTGGGCTGATATCTCAGCCGATATGAAACGTACCAAGTAACAAAATCTGTTTATGCATTGCCTATATCGACGCCTGAGTGCTAGAATGTTCTATGTCCCATAGGGGACATAGAACATTCCAGCACTCAGGCGACGTATTGCGCAGGACTCTTTTCTCTTGGAATTTACTACAGTCCGTACCCAAGGAATCATAAAAACACACAAGATATTAAGCTTAACCCTTCACCTAAAACGAATAGACGACATTACCTGTAATCAGATTTCTTGGATAATTAAAGAAATTTACTTTTTGCCTCAAAGATGTAGCCAATAACGGACCCAATAAGCTAGCCTCAATTAGCAGTCTGTCACATAATAATGATAATTTAATAATAAAAATGCTATTAATTTATTTATAGTTTTATTTATTTATCGGTGTGACACTGTCATTATTTAATGACACGTTCGACAGCCAGGGTCGCCTCGTGTCAGAGAGGTTTGCGGGTAGAGGAAGCTGGAGTACCCGGAGAGAATCACCGAGCAACAGCGAACAACTGCCCGAATCTCCAACTCCATGCAAGCTGGCTAAGCATTGTTTGACGACAAGTGCACCATCGACGTGCAGTACACCTTATACACAGAGCGCCACCGTGCCCCCACATGGGCAATCGGGATGAAGTAAATACTAATTTATAAGCCTAATATCCATAAAAAAGGTCTTCGGCTTTATAAGAAAAAAGTGAGCCCGGTGGCTCTGTGGCTATGTCATTGGCCTTGAAGCAGAGAGGTCCGCGGCTCAATCCCCGCCAGGGGTAACGAAGTTGCGTCCTTGGGCAAATCACTTAATGACCACGACAGGGCAATAGGCGTACTGCACCTCGATGTTGCACTTGTCTTCAACGAATACTTATCCTGCTTGTGTGGAATGAATACTTTGAGAAGTCTGATTGTCTTCAAGCAATGCTAACCCTGCTTGTGTGGAATGAATACGTTGGGAAGTCTGGTAGTTCCGCGCCGTTGCTCACTGGTTCTCCCCGGCTTTCTCCACCCGTTCAGTTGTGCGACATAAGGTTACCTTGGCTATCTAAAGTGTCTTTAAACTACCAAAAATAAATAAAATAAATACAAGACAGAATGCTCTGTTTTGGAAAAAGTGAAAAATATAATATTTGGATGGCGAGTTTTGTGAATAGCTACGACTGGTTATGGGTATTTATTTAGTAAAATAATTAATAATTATAATTAGTAAACATTTGTGTGGGTACAAAATGGGAGTCTGACAACCTGATGTATGGCTAAAATCAAATATGCCGAAATAGAAGTCCAATTGCTACATTGATCGAGGCAAGAGGACTTTGATGTCATGGGCTTAAGCGAGACGTGGGTAAGACACGAGGAAAGGGTAGACCAAGTAAGGGGGTGCGTGTGGATAGGTGTAGGGCGAAGCGAGGCCATGAAATGGGGGGGGGGGGGGTAGGTATGTACATTAAAGAGGATTTAAAATCGTCGCTGATCACAGACCTGAATGATATCAGCACCTCGGCTGAGGTATCGAAAGAAATGATCAATCTAAGAAACAAAAGTATTGCCCTTGGGATTGTGTACTGCGCGGTGGACGGAAGCAAACCCGAGTGGAATTACTCGATATACTCAACACTAAGGTCAAATATCACAGAACTAGAAAACAGGGGGCTCTGTATAATTTTGATGGGTGATTTTAATGGACACATAGGTGATAAGGAAGAAGGCACAGATGGCGGGGACAAGAAAGTCAACAGGAATGGAAGGAAGCTGTTGAACATCACAAATGAGCTCAGTCTGAAGATTCTGAACAGGGACGGGAGGTGTAAGGGGAAATGGACCTGGGAGAGGAACGACAGAAAATCAATAATCGACTATATTCTCATAGATATTAATTTATGGAGAGAGGTGATAGGGGTAGAAGTGGACGATGAGGGTAAAATGGAGGTGAATAGTGATCACAACTTGATTACAGTGACGATCAGGGCCAAAAACCTATTAAAAAGCAAAGGAAGCTTCAAGGAGATTTGGGAACTTGAAAAGGATGCTAACTGGGCGAAGTTCGAAGAAAAATTGAAACCAAAGCTTGCAACCGTACACAAGGGAGGGGGGCAGTGTCCAAAAGATGGCCGACGCCATAGTTGCGAGCATAGTGGAGGCAAGGAAGGAAAGTGTAGGAAAGATTAGAGTGCCAACACGGGAACTTGGGTACAGAGTGAACGAAGATCTGAAAAGGGCCATAAAGGGTAGAAAAGCTAAATGTGCTGCATACAGGAGAAGTAGAAAACTTAAGGGGCGGAAAGCAACGAGGCCACGGTAGCAAAGGAAGAATACCAACAAGCACGAAATAAAGTAAATAAGATTAAAGACGATAATCAGAGAGTGCGAAATAGCAGTCTTATTAGACGATAAGAATGACAGGGGAGTCTTTTTGGAAAGTATTTTGTAAAGGGGTGAATAAACGTAACAAAGGAAGTAACCCACAGAGTATTAAAGTATATGGCAGAGTTACAGACGATGAAGATCAAATCGCATTAGAACTCAGCAAGCACTGGGAAAAGGTAAACGATAAGCGATGGGGCATGGGTGGACTGTCCGAACAAAGTCGAGGAAAATCTATCGAACTTCGTGTGCAGCGAAATTAAAACGGAGGAGGTGCGAAAGGTGATCTCAACATTAAGGAATGGAAAAGCGGGAGGGGTGGACGAAATTCCTAACGAGTTTATCAAAAAAGGGGGAGAGGAACTCTTGGAAAGCTTAACTGCCCTATTCAATTTAACCACAGAAAAGCAAGAGGTCCCAAATGAGTGGAAAAAAGCAAAGTGACATTTATTCACAAAAAGGGGGAAAAAGACATTTTGGATAATTATCGAGGCATCTCTGTCAGTAGCAACATTGGAAAAGTTTTCTGTAAAGTCCTGTATGGGAGATTAGAGGAAGTGATTGAGGAGAAGGGTTTTTTGGGAGCGATGTAGAATGGCTTCAGGAAGGGAAGGAGAGTCACTGACCATCTTTTCACGCCATCCCAGATGACAGAATCCGCGAAAGCAAAAAAGAAAAAGATGTATGTGGCCATTTGGGATGTTAAAAAGGCATACGATAGAGTATGGAGGGAAGGTATATGGCGCAAGCCTGAGGCTCTGGGCTTGGGAGACGAGTTTTGTTGGAATTATGAAAGCATTATATAAAGATGTACAGAGTGAACTTAGCCTTGGTAACATAACAACAAAACGTGTGCCTATGGAGAAAGGCCTAAACAGGGGTGTATCCTTTCGCCGATTCTTTTTGCATTGTACATCAAAGGTTTCGGAGACGACATCCTATATAGCGACGAGGGGGTAGCAGTTGGGGACTTGAAGATCCCAGGGCTTTTTTGCAGACGATATGGTGTTAGTGTCAGAAAGCGAAGAGGGGCTAGCGAAAATGTTGGGAATTGTTGGGAAATATGGGAACAAATGGACACTCGAACTTAATGAAAGCAAGATCAAAGTTACACCCGTGGGCCGCAAAATGGACCCCACTCGCAGTGGAGATTGGGGGAGTTCTGTATTCCGGAATGTAGCAGCAAACTTCTTAGTGTAGGAGAGACAGGTGACTACGAGTATCTGGGGGTAAATATAAACATCACAGAAAGAGGCATCTACCGAAACTACACAAATAAATTGATTCTGAAGGGGAGACGAATCCTTAAACAAATGACACTTATAGGGAGAAACAGTTTCAATAAGGTTTTCGTGGGGAAAACCATTTGGGAAATGGTAGGTCTGCCAAGTATAACATACGGTACGGAAGTGGTACCCTTAAACCAGACGACTGTAAAGAGCTTGGAAATCCTGCAGAACGATGCAGGTCGATGGATAACGGGGTCGAGTGATGCCGCAGCTCTAGAAGCAATCAGGGGTGAGCTTGGGTGGATGAGGAACAAGAACAGGATAGACCTATTGAAACTCGGTTATCTTAATTATTTAGTAAAGCTCCCCAACAGCCGATGGAGTAAAGTAATGTTCCTGAGGATTTTCATCTCAAATATCAAGACGGGGTGGATGGTCCAAGTGAGAGAGCTAATAGAGAACTACTCATTGGAGATCACGAACCTAGACTTTAGGACAAACCAGAGTAAAAAAATCGTCAGAGAAAGGGTCATGGAGGATGGTAACCTTAATGGGCGAGAGGGGGGTCAAATCAAAGAGGTATTTGAGGGACATGCGTGATAAAGAGAAGCCTGGTTTACCTTGATGACACCTTTGAGGGGAGGGGGGGGGGGTGGTCACAGTTGTTCAAGCTGAGGTCGCGGTCCCTGGAGCTGAGGGGAGAAATTGGGAAAAACAGTGAAAAGGGAAGCTAGATGTATAATTTGGGCGTGGTGGAGACCCTGGAACACTTTTTTCTAGAATGCTCAAAATACCAGTCTAAAAGAATAAGATTCACTGGGAGTATAATGGGAATTGGGGTGGGAGAATGAAGGACATGTGGTTAGTGGGAGACTCAAAGGAGAGGGTTAATATACTAATCGGAGAGATTGGGAAGAATGGGCAAGAGATGTCATCAAGCATTTCGTCTCCAAGCATTTCGTTGGGAGGAGAGAAGAAGCGTGGGGATGGGGAGGCAGTTTGGAGTACAGGGGTAACCAAGGCCTTCCCATCCGAGAACCGCGACAAATCAGCGGCCGACCAAAGTGTTATTATTATAGTATGATGATAAAATAATAACTGCAGTCAGCAGACAGACGGCTACAGACTGCAGTTACTATTTTACCCTCCCTGTATATTGATATTGGACTGACCCACCTCACTGTAAGTGTACACAAAGGCGATACCATTCTAGAAAACGAGGGTTCAAAGAGTTTCCACGATCGAAATGTAAGTCGTTAATATGTAGCTCTTCACAAGTAATTCGATTTTGATTGATTTATTGTATTTATCTACTGAAAATAGATAACGAGTCATAAAGATGCATGCACAGTTTTGAGATGAACGTTTTGAAGTAAGATTCTCTCATTTGTGCATCGAGATACAAATATTCCATGTTAACCCTTTACCTAACACGAAAGGAAGACGGCACTTGCAATACAAAATTCTTAAATAATTATTGTTTCCTTTCATAGTTTATGACTACTCATTGGACTGAACTCAATGAGGGGTCATCAGCTATATTTTTGAGATAAAAAATAATAAAAAATGAATGCTGATTTCAGTGGCGGCGCCAGAAATTTTTTTGTGGGGGGGGGGGGGCAACTAGGGGGGCAGACTCCCATGAAGTGGGGCAAATACGTAAAGGATCATATCATTACTTTGTTATGAGGTAGTCCAAACTTGGACCCAAAGTCCGTAATATACTTTTTGGTTTGGTACGTCCTGTGGACGTACCAAACCAAAAAATTATATTACGGACTTTGGGTCCAAGTTTCGAATAAATGTAATGGTAATTAGCGGTCCTCCTTTCAAAAAATCCTGGATCCGCGTCTGGTGGGTCTGTGCGTGAGAGAGAGAGAGAGAGAGAGAGAGAGAGAGAGAGAGAGAGAAGAGAGAGAGACTCATAATGCCCGTCTGTCATAATGCGAAATCCATGAATTTTTTTAGACAAGGGATATGGATAGACATGCCTTTGTTGGCTCATAACTTAATTATAACTTATAAGTATCTGCATCCGAGTCTTTAAATCTCTACTGCCTGGATGTGTTCATCAGCTAGCCTGAGGCTTTGGGCTAAGTGTGTATGGGAAATTATTGGGAATAAAAAAAGAGAGGGGTGTGTGTGTGTGAGAGAGAGAGAGTGACTGAATGTGTTTGTGTGTGAGGGTGGATGGAAATGCATGCGAGATGGTTGGGGGGCAACTGGGGGGGGGGGGGGGCAAAGCCTTCGTTGGGGGGGGGGGGGGCAAATGCCCCCCACGCCCCCCCCCCCCCCCCCCCCGTAGCGCCGCCACTGGCTGATTTTGATGAATTGCGTTAAGCAAAGGGTTAGTGGGTGGACGGAATTCATTCATCGGTACATAGACATCAACTTTACAAAACGATAGACAATCTCATCAACTGATCAGAGAATAAATTTAAATCACACAAACGTATGAATAATTCGTCGACGTTTAGGTGTTGACGGTGACTGGTATAGAGGACACAAAAATGAAACATGTGATTCAGTTTTTAAACATTTTATATTGTCAGTCTGTAGCCAGGTGCGCCGCAAGCAAATTCGGGCGACTGGGATAATAAGAATGGAAGAGTACCGGGTCGAACTGGGGTTGGCGCATACCAGCTGCAATTTAAAACCAAGACTCAACCCTCTGCACACGACCGTCAAATACTGCAATTTCAAGCTGCGTTTCCATAATTCATTTTAGTTATTTTTTTTTTTCAAAGAATTATACCCCATCTAGTGAAACGTGATGTTGCTGGTTGATAGCGTACCCCAACACATCCCCCTCGTCCACGTAAAGCATGCTTCCCACGAATGTCACCCAAAAACACTTTCATCCACATGCAATATCTGGGTATAACAGCTGTCACTTCTTTTATCAATAAATGTTGACATGGCAAGAAGGAGACTGCCAGAGGCACTAAGATGGGAAAGCGTTGGCATACATGCAACAGCCATGTCATTCAAAGCTATTGGTTAGCAACTTGGCTATAGTCATTCTGTCATCAGCAAACTTGTTCGAAATCATCAGCAAACCAACGATGATAAGGATCGACCAAGGCCTAGACAACCCCAAAAGAAGCACCTCGGGAAAATCGGAGTCTGGCATACCTCGTTAGGTGTGAACCCTTTGCTTCAAGAGGGGTTTCGAAACGCCTTTGGCTCCCCAACAGGTGTTTGTGCAACAGAACTGTCCGAAACCGTCGGAAAGCACTGGGTATGAGATCCAGAAGGGTCTTCAAGCGTCCAGATCTGTCCGATCAGTATCAAAGACGATGTTTGAAGTGGTGTATGGCACGACAACATTGGAATCTCAGGACGTGGAGGAGAGTCCATTGGTCAGAGAAGAGTAGGTTCCTGCTTCACGTCACAGATGGTCGCATGAGAGTGTGCAAGAGTGTGCAAGCATAGAAATACTGCTTACGTGTCCAGGAACATCAGACCTACTGTTCCTCATGGTGGAGGATTCAGTAATGATCTGGGGGTGCATCTCTCATGATTGTAAACTTGATATGGTGACGGTACGTGGGAATCTCAATGGTGATCAGTACATCCGGAGCATTCTCAATCCGGTTGTCGTGCCTCATTTTGACAACCACCGTTGGCTATTCGCCCTGTATTCATAGACGACAATGCAAGACCACATCGTTCGTATGCTGTGAGAGAATTCCTTCAGAACAACACTATTACAACACTACCTTGGCCTGCAGTGAGCTTCGATTTGAATCCCTTAGAACACATCTGGGCCTTTCTTGTACGTGCTGTTCAGGCAAGGGACCCACCTCTACAGAATTTGGCCAATTTGGAAGCTGCATTGCATGAGGAGTGGCAGAGGTTGCATCTGGACGTATCAGAAGGTTCACTTGTAGTATTAGGAGGAGGGTTTAGACTGTCATCCGGGCACGTGGTGGATGCACTCGCTACTGACGTCAGACACTGATATTGTGTTCAGGAGATCACAGGTTACACCTTTTGTCAGTAATTACCGGGATTGTTTCATTTGTTTCATCAGCACCATACTTGTCAAGAGAATATTTTTCAATCAAATCATTAGTGACAGATATGTGTAATTAGCGCTATTAAAATACTGCATATTTTCATCATTGTGTTGTTTTTCATTTGTCAATAGACCATTTTTCCGCAAACAATAACATTTGGCCATCTGAAAGATAGCTTGAAAGTAATAACAGTTTCTATTAACAACACTGCGAGAATTAAGTTCCAGGTGTATATATTCACTATAACAGAATACAGAATAAAAGTTATGTATAACAGCGAAACACTAATTCGTCCCCTGAGTTCCAATGTGTTCTATGTGCCAGTGGGCACATAGAACACATTGGAACTCAAGAGACGTATTGTATTAATATGAAGATTTAAATCCATATTAACAAATTGCAAGGTGTAAAGAGTTCATAACGTAAAATTCCAAGCATATGATTGTAAGTTGACATTCGGATCACTGTTCCGTTTTTACTGGGCATTAGTGTGTATTGTTGTTAAAGGTTGTAATAAAATTGGGTCATATTATTGGCACACCTTCGTAGTTGTTGATTCTAGCGCTTATTGATATTTTCATTCTTTACTACCCCTTTTCATCGGATTGTCTTATAGAAATTTCCTTTCTCTTGGGATGACACTAATTACTTTCTTTAAGAAAATATCTCCGGAAGACACGCCAGAGTTCTGGTGACTTCGACTAAAGTAGAGTATGCATTAAATACATCACTCCCAAATGAATTTAGGTGTATTGTTATTTCTTGGAACCCCTCTTTATGGAGATATCTAATAGTATCACTACCATATCTTCCTAAATCGTCTAGGATTAATGTCTTCCATGGAGAGAATGTTTCTAGATTAATGAGGTTCTTTCATTTTATTTACATCGATTTAATTAATTTACTAAATGTTTTAATTTGTGGAAACCACCATTTTCCAAACAAATTATTGTAATTCGTTTTATTTTATCAACTTTGTTTGTAGAAAATTGAAAAGAATTTATTCTTCTCATCATATACGCTTTCTAGCGGGTCAGGTAAGGCATCATAACATAGAGTTAAGTAAGTAGAGCAAGTTCTATCACTGTAGTGGCTTTTCCAATTAGTGTTAGGTTGCAGAACGTCCAATCAATCAAACGCCTCATAATGCTAATTTTTGGGGAGTAATTCTTTAAAACATAGTTTGCAACGCAAAGATCATAGTTAATTCCCAATATTATGAAGCGACCTCCATGGTTCTACATTAGTGGTGGGTCAGTGTTGATCTCGTCGCCACAACCTGTCTCAGCCTCAAACTGGATTTACTTGTGATTCATGGGAGTTAACCTTCAAATCAGAAGAGATAGAAAACATCAGCAAAATTTCCACGCCTGTTTCCAGTGAGTCTTCAGTGCTCAGCAAAACAGTATAGTCATCGGCATATTTACTGACTAAATATTCGGAGTCGTTTTTGTAAACCCTATTAATTCCCCGGTTGTTCTTTAACCGTGTACTGAGTGAGCATTTGTACGCTTATTATAAATACATGAAAGTGGGTCACCTTAGTGGACTCCTCGTCCTGCCGCGAGCGCCTCGGAGCAGTGTCCATTATTCAGTATAATGTTCGACACATGGTTGCATAAGGTATTAAATCATTGGAGTATGGACGGGACAAAGTTCAAGAAACGCAGGACTTTTTCTGTAAAGTCTCATTCCAATGAGTCAAAGGGCTTTTCAAAGTATAAAATCGTGAATAGCCCTGATACATTTTTATTACACGCCTGTTCTTTTTAATCCCCATCTACAGCAACATTAACCCATACGGAAAATGAAAATCCGTTTCGCACTTATGTGCGGAACGAAAATCGTTGACGGACTATTTTTAAGTAGAAGCGAAATTTTACTGAAATTTTCTACCAATCGTGCACCGCAATTACAATTTGAATCACTAGCGATAGCTAAAAATCGTCCCCTGAATTCCAAAGTGTTCTATGTGCCAGTAGGCACATAGAACACATTGGAACTCAAGGGACTTTTTGTCGATAGTATGATTGCTGAGTGTCCTTCTAATAATTGTTTTCTATAAACATGAAGGCGTGTAATAAACACAGGACGACACGCGCATGTGAATGGGTTAATCAATATGGCAATTGTGCCATAGCGGAAGTATAAAACGAGAGACCTGCGGCCTCTCGTTTTATCCTTCCGTGCTGGAATTCGCGCCATATCGATTAACCCATTCACATGCGCGTGTCGTTCTGTGTATGTCCTTCACATTTTTTATCAAGTCGAAAATAGTCCACTTGCCTCAACTTTTTATCTGTCTTTTATAAATCCTGTTTGTGTTTCTGATATTATATTTGGAAGAACTCTTTTTACCCAACTGGCTATTTTACCCGCTCTGAACTATCGTCGACATTTATTACCGAAATGGGACCCCACTTTTTTAGATATACTCTCGGTTTATTCTGTCGCGGAACACAAGTGATTAATTTTAGTCTAGGGTAACCGATAGTTCATTTTTTATAGCTATAGTTTAGTGAATGTAGTAGAAGAGAGCTCAGATCTTTCCAAAAGAAACAGCAAAACTCTAAGCTGAAACCATCGAAACCAGTGGATTTTCTATGTTTGTATTGACTTTAAGGTATTTTAGCGTTCCAATTCTGATTTCGATTCTGTAAGTTTCCTTCGAGTGATTCCAATTCTGATCCGCTCAAGAAACTAAGGATGCTGTTTGATGCATTAAATAATTCACAATCGGGTGTATGAGTGTTCTCTCGCTAATAGCAATTTTGTTTCTCTAATATCTCCCTCTTGTTTGAAGTTTCTGTTCCATGTTCAGTGATACTTTTGGACATAAGTTTTTCATTTTACTGCTGTTTTTGAGTTACAAATCTAATTGGTTTTGCTCTTCAATTTTCCACTTTTATGTTGCTCTCAGCGTAATTTTCTTAATCTTGTAACCCCACCCCCAAAGCCCTGAGATGTGATGCTAATGAATCAATCTCGTCTCGAAATGTATTATTTCCACACTCTAAATTTAGAGTTAGATATTTTAATTTATTTTCTCAGTCCTCATCTGTTCCGTCTCCTTTCCTTTAAAGGTACGATGAATATGACATTGTTTTACCGCGGAACATGAGTTTTAAGCTTCCCAGAATAGCTGTTCAGTTGACCCTTTGGTTAATAAATTTAATTGTTAGTGAGATTGGACTGTAGTTTTACCTGTTGCTTAACTCATATCTGTTCCTTCGTGAAAAGTATGCAAATCGGATAAAATTAGGAAGCTGTCAAAACCACTTTGAGGCTTCTCTCGGGATTTTCTATCCTCCAGGGATCATTCATGCCCAAACTTTCCATTTCGTGTAGAATTTTCTCGTGAGATTTCATGTTAATGTTATGTTTATAATTATCCGTATCAAGATCATAGGTCTGGGGAAAGTTCCATTCGGACCATATGTTACTCCTAGGCCTATTTTTTGAAAACAAAGAGTTGAGTCAAGAATAATAAAATATCCGCCTGGATCTGAAGTAACACTAAGTGTTTTGGAGCTGAAGGATTTATAAAAAGTATTGCGTACATTCTACTTGAATAAAATAAGGCATTTTGTGCCCATTTCCATCTTCAAATGTTTCCGGTTTCCACGGTGGAATGTGCATCTACCAGAAGTGCAATGTCATATTCATCCCAACATCAAATTTTCAATCAATAAGGAAATTAACCAATTCAAAACTCAAAGCAACATTGAATTTGCTAATATGTGGGAAATATTTACAACGTGAAATGTTGATATATTGACATCAATGTGCAGAGGAAAAAAACGATATCCGATCTGCTGACTTTTATGAATACATTTGGGAGTGTCTTTCATCCTCGACGAATTCTGTCATCCCTGTAGGTGTGAGATTTTGCGTTAAAGAAAGTCCATTGGTCGATTTGCAAACAATACAATTAACAACCAGTAAGAGGATCAGTTATAGTATTATTTCCCAGTAGAATACTTTTTTTAATGACCCTCCCTAAAAATACACGGAGTACCGTAGCCAATATTTTGCCCAACAATCTCATCCGGGAACTTAGCGTTCTAAGGATTAATACTCGATACTAGCGCAGTTCGTTTTCGATCTTGAGAAATGTTCTATATGATCTTACTCTCAAGCAGAGATATTAATTTTTGCTACTTGTTTTCTTGTATCAATATCTTATATCTCTAAAATTTTATTTTCTTAGCTAGTTCAAACCACATTTCAAATGTGCGTAATATCTGCTGTTAGTTATCAGAATGGGGATGTGTGCATACCGCTTAAACATTAAGGTAGGAAGACATAAAATTCTCCCGTCCCAAGAGATCACTCATTGTGTCCAGTGTGTCCTACAGATGTCGAAGATAAGGTGCACTCTCTTTTGTATTATCCAATCTATGTAACCGAGAAGTACAGCCTAGAAACTAAACTAAAAATTGTTATCGATCCCGACACTTCCCTTCGACTCCAGGCAAACTAATTACACCCACCCCCTAGCAATTTTGACTTCGAAGTAACATGATCTGATGAACTTTGTACCCAATAGTTCAACTATGCGCAGGTCCCATAATTTCTTACTACTCAAAGTTTGCTAAGCACCAAATATTTGACACACCTTTGTGAAATTGCTTGTGACATATTTGGGATATTTTTGGTGGATATGATTGAGGAATGTATTGAGATGGTCCCCAGTGTTTTCATTAGCTCTCTTGACAGGCAGACTTTTCGTGACAGTCATGGAAAGCATGTACCCCTTGATTTTTATGATATTTTCGGGTACTGTCTACATGTACATGACATGTGTAGGGTATTCAATCTTCATTTCAACACAAACTCTTGTGATTTAATGATTGAATATGGCAAATGCAAATGTAAGAAGACGTTCGTCTGAAGCAGAAATGTGGCGGGCTGTAGGGATGGTGGAGCAAGGAGCTACCCATCGTCAGGTTGGTGAAGCCCTTGTTGTGCATTATACGGTGACCACCAGAGCCTGGGCAAGATTTAAGCGGTATGGCACACCAGTAAGAGACAGGGCAACATCTGCAGCTGAAGACCGGTTTTCGATCATTCAGGCCCGTAGGAACAGCTTTGCCACAGCAACCCAGCTTCGCAGTGACCTTCAGAATGCATCTGGGGAAAATGTTTCGACGCATACTACCCGGGCAAGGTTGCACGAATGAGGGCTGCGATCAAGAAGACAATGTATTCGCATTCCGCTGTCCCAGAACCACCGTTAGGCACGATATGAATGGGCCATGGACCACAATGGATGGACCAGAGAAGATTGGTGACCTGTCCTTTTTACAGATGAGTCAATGTACTGCCAAGACCACACAGATAGACGTTCTAGGGTATGGAGAAGACCAGGAGAGCGATTCCATGCAGCCAACATTGCTGAGCATGACCGCTATGGTGGAGGCGGCATCAGCAGGGATGTACGTACAGAGCTCTGTGTCCTTGAACGTGGTACATTGACTGCACAGCGGTATATTGATGAGATCTTGGATGTCCACGTCACATTGTATGCAGGTGCAGTCGGTGATAAATTCATTCTGATGGACGATAATGCCCGTCCTCATGTTGCCCATGCTGTAGGGGAGTACCGACAGAGGGAGGGGATTGAGCGTGTGGACTGGTCAGCAAGATCCCCTAACCTCAATCTAATAGAACATGTCTGAAATGAGTTGCAGCTTGCAATTTCAGCCCGTTCAGTCCAGGCAAGAAGTGTCCCGGAGCTTGGTGCCGTGCTGGTCCATGATTGGAACAGCATCCCAGAAAGGACCACCAGGAACCTGATTGGGAGCATGAGAAGATGTTGTCAAGCTGTAATTGACAGTAATGGGTCTCATACTCGATATTGAACCCTTTGCAGTTCGCTCCGTCAACTTTTTGGCAAATTGAAAAATTTCCTCTTTTACTAATAATATCCATTTTCCATGGTTATCGTATTCAAAAGCTAAACATAATGTTAAACACAAATAAAATCTTAATTTCTGGACTTAAATCATTAAAGATATAATTAAATAATAAATATATAAACTTTTCATTACACTATTTCAACTAAGACGTAAAACAGGTAGTTGGATATACTTGGTGCTTAGCAAACTTTGAGTAGTATATATCATTTCGACAAGATGTGACACAGCCTACGAATGTGTCGTTAAGCCCAGTAAAACAAAAGGCCATACATATCATCTGTGTCAATATTGCACATCCATCTAACATTAATTAGGTTTGTTCACGACGTACTAGAATGTGTGATAAAAATGAAGTTGTATCGCACACGTGTGTGATACAAGTTTTTGCAATTTTTCAACATCGGATCGGAGCGGTCATATTTCTGGTGATACAAGGTCCCATTCCGATACAATGGACTATTTATTTTGATGATGTGACGTGGATGATTGAGGTCTATAGTATCCGAGTCTCTGTTATTTATATAGAAACTCAGGTACTAACACCGACCGTGCATCAGAGGAAACTTTGTAATTTTATTAACACAAACAATACTAAATATTGATTAAACGACTATGTGAGTTAAAATATTACATGACAGTGGCATTGTGAATTCAGTTCAAACTAGGAACAATGTAGTCAGAATCTGAAAGTGTACTTGAGAGGCGTCACTTTGAATGAATGACGACACGACGCGCGAGCAAGTTTTTAGGATCCCAAAATCGAAATACAAAACAAAGTGAGGGTCAAACGATTGTATGTTGATGTTTATAGGAATTCGTATGGATTTTGAACCTCTGTTCACCTCTATAACATGAACTTTGATACATTATGAAAGGGGCATTATGAATAATACAATCATTTCTATATGAGAGTAAAGATGTAAATTTAATTTCCGTGGAATCATTCGACAACGACAACGGTAATCTTGACTAAAATCTTAACCTGTCAATCATTTGAATAGCAACAGCCGCGTGGAAGTCAGGTAAACATGTTAGTTTTTTATTATTTCTCATTGAAGCATTTTTCTAAATTCAGATCTATTGTTTGTTGTGAAAGTTTGGTAATTCTTTGATGATGATCACATTGACCCTTTACCCAACCCAGACGATATCAAAATTTATTATTTTAAATATACTTTTTTCAAACTTTTCGAACAATTTCAACAAAATCATATCATGTGACGCCTCGTTGGAACGAGCTCGACGGGCTCGTTCCAACGAGGGGTCACATGATATGGTTTTGTTGAAATTTTCTGAAAAATAATATTTTTTCAACTACTGAATTTCCATATTACGCGGGCGGATGATGCCGATTCGTTGGGTAAAGGGTTAACCACTCACAATTCGTGCGATAAAAGTGAGGCATAAAAAGATCGTAAGTTGTATTTCAGTTCCACAGTGTTTTATCGATCGAAGTTGTGATGCATCAAAAGTTGAAATTATGAATGAAAGCCCAAACAGCGTAGAAAGTTACATTATGACTGATCACCTGTTTGTGAAGATTATGTTCGATTTTTCTCTTATTTTGTTTCCTTAGCGTCTAGGATGGACTAGTTAATTCTTACTTTGTATTATTGAAATGATATGCTAAAGAAATTTGCAAACATGTGTAATAAATACAGAACCACACAATAGCTTGAATGGGTTAAAGTTTATCGTACTCGTTTGTGTTGGCGGAAAATACCACTCGAGGCTTCGTCTCTCGTGTTATTCTTGCACCCAACCAAACTCATGCGATAAGCATTAAACCATTCAAATGCGTGTGTGCGCGCGTGCGTGCGTGCGTGCGTGCGTGCGTGCGTGCGTGCGTGCGTGTATATTGAGACAATAATTATTTATTTATTTATTGGTGTTTAAGGTCACATAGTTCTGCACAATGGCTGATCATGACCATGACAGTTTTACGGGTGGAGGAAGCCGAAGTACCCGGAGACAACCACCGAGCAATGCTAACAACTGAGCAAACTAGAATGAGATGGTTAAACGTGTTAGATGTGTGTCAATACTGTGGACAAACCCTGATTTGAATGCTGAATCATAATTAATGCAGTCATTATTTTTTATTACAAAATAAATATGCACCTAAAACTATATAAAAGTACTTGTAACGTAACACTCTAGACATCCTGTTCCCGATTATAGCCGGATAGAGGTAAACATAAGAGGATCAGACAAAAATTTCTAAGCCTGATATGTGAAGTAAACAATGAGCAAAGATTTATGCAATTCATTTTGCAACACAATCAATTAATCTTCTCATTTCTTTTCTAATATCGGTGCCGGAGTTTCTTGATTCCGACCAAGAAAAATATCCTTGGCATTACCCTGAAATACGTGTTTACAACAACTCTCATGTCATTATCATCTGCGTAGTGTTTACCACCAAAGTGTTCCGTCAGTTTTGGAAAGGGACGGAAGTCGCTTGGAGGCAAATCTGGAAAATACTGGGGTGGGGAGGGGGGGGGGGGGTGGTGGAGGGGTTGTCGCACAAACGCCTTTGCCAGACGTGAGGTTTGTAATGAAGTAATGCCATGTAAAAGTAGAACCCCGGCAGTGAGCATTTCTCTGAGCTTTCCGTAACAGAAACTCTCATTGAAGCAGGGACGCGGTGGATCGGTAGGTAGAGGTGCGGGCTGCAAGCCGAGATGTCCTCGGTACGAATCCCACCTGCGGCAACCGCGTTGTGTCCTTGTCAAGACACGTCACCCCCATTGCCCAGGTGGGGGCACGGTGGCGCTGTATACTAAGGCGTACTGCATGTCGATGGTGCACTTGTCTTTAACCACTGCTAATACTGCTTGTGTGGAGTTAGTCTGTTGGGGAGCTGACAGTTGCTCGCCGTTGTTCGGTGGTTCTCTCCGGGTACTCCGGCTTCCTCCACCCGTAAAACTGTCAAGGTCATGATTAGCCATTGTGCAGAAATATGTGACCTTAAAAACACCAATAAATAAATAAATAAATCGTTGAAGTAAAGAAGCATAGTAAATACCAGTGGTAGTCTTCCAATCACCCAGGAAATCAATATAAACCCTAACATCAATTGGGTGAAAAATGAAACCAAATCAACTGGATTGAGTAAATGTGAATCCAGTTAGGTTTATATTCACTGCCATGTCAACTATAAAATTAGTTGGGTTAAAAATCAACTCGAATCAACTGGGTTGAGTAAATATGAACCAATTTGGGTTCATATTCACTTAACCCTGTTGATTTGGGATAATTTAAGTGTAAGAATACTGTGGTCATAATCTCCTTACTTGATCTTGTCGACTTGAAGTCCGTGGGTGAAGGAAGAGTGCAGTGCCACTCCACAGATTGACATTTTGTTTCAGCATCATAATGGTAAATCTCAGTTACTAATCTGACTTTGAAATGACAGAAATCCTCTTTCGTCAGCTCTAAATTCTCTCATGAAACGTCTGCTGTTTTTGCATCAGATCGAAGTTGAGAAACGTTTGAATTCAACTGGCAGATACTTTTGTCATGTGTGAATCGTCATCAATTACTGTTACAATAGATCGATCATTTAGTTCCCTTTCCTCCTCAACTTCAGCAATCGTTACACACAAGCCTGCAAGGATAATTTCCTCAATTCCCTTGAACGAACCAGTATTGATTGATGCTGAGAGACGTCCTCATACGCCGAAATCAAGACGTTTCCTGCCACATTTGAAAAGCGTCGCCCAACGTTTTACTGTCTCATGGCTTGATACATCATTCCCATAGACATTTGACATGCGCTCATGGATGTTCTGAGTGGGAGGTCTCTGAACAGTCAAAAACGTATCCTAAGCTCGTGACTCAGTTTTCGTCTTTTCTGCATCCATTTTGACCCACTGCAAGTCCCCCAGCTTCTGCTTGAAAAACTGTCAACACTCCAGGCTTTTGGAATAGTGTGATACAGTAGCCATACAATTCATTCATTTATTGGGGTTTAACGACACTTTCGACAGCAAGGATGACCTCGTACCGAACAATTTTATGGGTGGAGGAAGCTGGGTACCCGGAGAAAACCACTGAACAACGTCGTGTAACTACCAGACTCTCCAACGCATAAGCAGGGTTAGCTTTGGATGAAGACAAGTGCACCTTCGACGATCAGTAGGATTTAGTACACAATAACGCCATGCCCGCACATGGGGAATCGGGATAAAGTGCATTATTTCCAAATGAAACAAAATAGTGCGCTTTGATTGGCCGAGAGGTACGGTGTAACTTGCAATCCACGGTGTTTTTTTTTACACCGTGGTTAACGTACAAACAAGAATATACAATAGCAGGCTATATGGCTGAAAAAAGTACCAATTTTTAATTATTAATTCATACCTTTTGCGCAGTTATGTTAGAACAAAAATAAAAATACAGGAAATTTAATATTTATGTGCAATAAAATATTACAGATACGGATGTCATTGGAACTGGCTCATTGAGCCAGTTTCGATGACATCCATATTTGACTGGTTTTATTCATTAAGAAACTTACAAAGTACAAATTATCTCGGTTTTTGCCCACAATGTGTTAAAGTATTAAGCACACCAACATTCTTGGAAATAAATCTGTTATCCTTGGCAAGCCTCGGGTTTGGTTCAAATATCTTGCCCCTCGGGTGAGATTTCCCCATCCCACCTCCAGACTCATCGGGGATCATAATGATCCCTGGAGGGGATTGAACCGAGAATCTTTCGATTGAAGTTCAATACCATAACCACTGAGCAACCGCGATCCCAGTCATACAATAAGCTATTAGATAACACCACGACATCGGTGTACAATGCGTCCAAGGTGGCAAGAATTAGAAGGTTTTTCAATTAAGGTACAGTACAGTAGCTTTATTTTTACACAGCCTTCCAGCGAACTTACTGAGGTGTTAATGCCAGTTTCAGTTTACACAACGACTCCATTTGAGATTCGTAGTACACAGATGCTGTGAGCGATCAATTTCTCACTTGCCACCGAGCAGAGATACAAATATGATTTCTCAGTGGACATCATGGTATCACAGCAATGCAGTTTTACAATCCTAAGTTCCACCGTTCCATGAACCGCGACAAATCAGCGGCCGGCCGAAGTGTTATTATCGAACTTATTAAGGTGTGAATGCTATTCTTAGTCTCCAGAACGAACACATTTAAGGTTTGCAGAAAACAGCTCCTGTGAGAGGTCAATTGCTGGCGAATTTAACCCCTAACCCTTTGCACAAAGGTGGTATCTAAAATGTCACTTCGATGGCAGCAACTGGAATAGCCCATATTCATTATTTGGGGGTAGGCCAGCTAATATTTTTAACGTGCAGCCTTGTGACTGGCGTTAAAAATATTGATTGGTCAACCCCATACACTCACTTTGCACCCTTCCTATTTAAGGAAATTATGACATAGCATATTCTTGGGCTGACAAAGGGGCCTCTTATTCAAAGGGTTAACCTTTAACGACCATAACAGGCCAGAGCTACTCAAACAAAAATCATGATTCATTTGATTACGTTTTCAATTGTTACTTTCAAAACATAGCTTATGGTGTCGCGGAACTAAATATTTGGTTTAGGGTGATCTGCCTTGAAATGTTGCATCATAGTCTAAAATAAGACTCCTAGAAAAAAAACTTATTGCTTGAGAAAACTGTTAAATCATTTTATTAGAATTTTACATCAATACTGAATATACCACAAGAAAAAAGAAATTTTCTAAGTATTTTCTGGGTCTAAAAAATTCAGTTAACTGAATTGAAGGACGGTACTTCACTTCCTGGTGCATTTTTCTCTTATTTGTTGCGTGACCACCCCCACCCCCCCCCCCCCCCCCCACCCCCGTTTTCTGGACAGAGAAAGTTATGTGAAGGTCTGTACTTTATGTAGGTATTTAAATATTTAATTTAAATGATGCGATCATATTTTTTTCACATAAGTGTTATAATGGTCGCCTATGGGAAAATGTTTAGTTCTGTGATACCTATATATGACCCTCATTGGAACGAGCCCTAAGAACCTTTCTCGACGAGAGGTCATAAGATAGGATTTGAACCAACACATTAAAAAAAGTAGTTGTTAAAAGAATTTGTTTGCAAGTGTAGTCTGCTACCCGTGGTATGTAAGGATTATAGTTATTCGGCAACTAAATTTAAATGTTCAAATCAGTCAGTCATACTGATGCGTGTGCGATTCTGGGAGCAAGTATCTCAAAAAGAGAAATCACAGACATTTAGGAAGTGTCTGTTTTCCCAAAACACTTAGGAGGTTTATCGGTGGTGCGCCCCCTACAAAGATGCGGAAAGCGAAACTCTCGGAAAAATAGTTGTGCATCTTTTTAAGTGTTGTTATTTCTGACTTTATTTATTCACATTGTTACTTGAATATTAATCAATTGTTAATAAGAAGAAATAGTCGGTTTTGATCAGTTAACACGCATTTTTCCTGGTCTGGCCTTAATTAGACTCATCTCGTTATTCAAGGTAATGAACGCATTTGGCAAATCATGTTGCTGACAGAAATACAGTACGCTTATGGCTTGTCACGAACATAAGCCTACACCATTGTGATAAGATGCTCGTAAGCACTTGCAAATGTCTCGTAGTCACCAATAGTATTCAGTATGGTGCACGGAGGTTTTTGAAAAATCAACGGCGCACATTTAACCACTTGAACCCTGATAGGATATTCAATGCCAGTTCAGAGCCACCAACTTGGAGCGACAATATTCGTTACTTGGGGGCAGACAAATCACTATTTTTAATGTGTAGCTTTTAGGGCTGCATGTTAAAATCTTGCTTCGCCAATCCACACAAATGCACTGAGTAACTATCTGTTTTTATGAATTCAGGTGGTGTAAAGATCATGAATGGGAAACTGGACGGTTTGGGTTCCAAGGGTCAACACTGACTCTATGGGCAGTAAGTAAAAGCGTATCGAAAAGCATTTTCAAAAACTTGAAGCACACTGGGTTTTTAGTGCCATTGTGACGAATTTTCAAATTATTTGTTGATGTATTTACTTGATGGGGTTTCACAACACTATCTACTGCTAGGGTCATCTCATGTCGGACAGTTTTACGGATGGCGGAGGCCGGAGAGAACCAACCAGCAGCGGCGATCAACATTCAAATTCCCCAAAATACTAACTCTGCACAATAATAATAACACTGCGGAGTACGGCTGCTTATTTGTCGCGATTCTCACGTGAAATTGCCTTTATTAACCCTGTGCACCCAAATGCCTCCCAGTCCCCACACATCTCCTCTCAACACCCGAAAAAACGAAATGTTTGATACATCACGTACCCCATATTTCCCAATCTCTTCGATAAGCATACTAACCCCCTTCATTGTGTCAACCGATACCCACACATCCTTTATCATCTAATCCCACTACTTCCCCATTATACTCCCTGTGAATCTTGTTATGTTAGACTGATATTCTGGACGTTCTAGTAGAAAGTGTTCCATGGTATCCAATACTTCAAAATTACACCTCTGGCAGAAGAAACCTAACACTCAGGCTCATTCTGCCTTTAAGCATTACACTTCGTCTGATTCCTAGGCTGACAAAAACGATCTTCAAGTTCGTGGAATGCCTCTCTTATTCGGAAACGACATTATTTACAGTCCTGTTTCTTTACAAACAAATTTACAGGTTGCAGGGGTACGCCTAACTTCAGACAAGACAGTTAGATTATGTTCTATTTACATTTCTCCAAATAAGATCCTTCAGCTGAATGACCTTGAGTAACTAGTTCACCAACATCCACCTCCAGTCGGTCAGAGGTATGGTTTTATACCATGATTACCTATTCTACTATATATGAATAGCCGTTGATATAAATTTTAGCTTTATCACCAACCGTGCTGAAAACGCCTGCAATGGGATTTCAGTAGTAAAAAAATACACCTTCAGTAGAACTATGTCCCCGTTGACCTTTGGTGATGTCAACCTGATTGCAAACTTGTCTAAATTTATCGCACGTCGCCTCGCGAAGAGTGAAATGCAAGTGGCAATTATTTATTACGTTTTTAAATGGGTTTACCTCATAAGATGCCAAAAATTAACAAACATGCATTGTCTCATGTTAATAAAGCATGCATAACTCGAAATAGTATGTTATTATGTTATTAAAACGAAAAAGGCTCAGTTTCTTTTTTTCATTTCGTTTCGGCGATAAACTTGACAGCGGAAGTACCGTCCACCGATGCTCGTGTAAACAAAAACAAATTCGCTCGTATGCACGTCTGGTGCTCAGTAAAATCGAGAAAAAATAATAGCGACTCTTAATAATCTGACGATCATGGTATGAATAAAAGACCACTCGTGGTGAACATTTGGTACACCAAGCTACTATGGGTATATTCTATATTTACATCACCCTGGCCGAGTATGCTTTCTTGGTTTTGTTTCCAGATTGTATTAAGCTGAGAAGTGCCCCAGGTTGGCTCAGGGTAAGGGTGAAAGTCATAGGCTCAAGACGTGAAAAACTACAATAATATAAATAATACAAAACCAGCAAAAACGAAGTTAAAAGGTATATACCATTTACTCGGATTCAGATACTGATAAAAATACATTTGAAATGGCAAAGAACTGCCCACCATTTATTATCATTTATGCAGCCGATGAGACACAAAAAGCGATAAACATCAACCCATTTTCGTCAGGAAAAAATATATAAAAGGAATAGCTGGTACAGTTGGAAGTGTAACAAATGACATCGGGGGGGGGGGGGGGGATTAATAGAGGTAGCAGAATTCCAGGATCTAAATTTATTGAAGATTAAGAAGATATTAGACATGAAAGAAAATGCATTTTCACACCGACAACTAAACAGTATTAAGGGTGCTATACGCATAGAGAACTGTCAGGCATTGTGACCTTGAAATAAAAGAAAGACCGAAATCGCAAGATATTATTTATGTCAAAAGATTTCAACTCAAATGAGATGGTACATAAATACAGACAAACACATGCATCACATCTTTCGACCCGGCACTACCACCTAAGTCCATTAAAATGGGTTATATAAACATCAAAGTAGATTTGTATATCCCATATCCACTTAGATGCTTCAAGGGTCAAAATTACGGTCATTGACAGAATAGTTGCAGAAGTCAAGAAATTTGTTATAAATATGGACAACATCAACAGCCATGTATGCAATGTCAAATTAAGGATGGGCTGTTTTGGAATTTTCGCTATCATATTTTATTTAACAATAATTGGACAACGCTACAGGAGCGTAGAGCACAAGCCAAGGCCGCAATGATGTACAGGATTGTCAACAACCTAGTTGATATCCCAGTCACATACCTGACTCCAGCAGCAGTGAATGTCAGAGGCTACAGCCAAAAATTCTTGGTGCCCTTTGCCAGATCCTCCGCTTACCAGCAATCGTTCTTCCCGGATTCCGTCAGAATATGGAACCAACTCCCTCAGAATACCATCGCCTGCAACTCCCTGGACTCTTTCAAGAGTGAGCTGCAGTCCATCACTCTGATATGAACCAACACGATCTGATTTTAACTGCACTGTAAATACGAATTTTGACCTGCACTTTGGGACCTCCCATCACCGATCATGTAAATAGTCACTTGCAGTACGAGGATACACCAGGTTTTGTACTAAAACGGAAGAAGAAGAAGAAGAAGAAGAAGAAGAAGAAGAATCATATACATTTTGTTTTGAAAACCACAAGAAACGGTATGTATCACATAATGTGTTCCGATTCCATATCATATAGACTACTCATTCTGATTCCGTATCATACAGATGACTCGTTTCCAAGAACGCAACGGCCTATCATAACAGGCGCATGAATACATTCTACGTGCGTTTCAGTGATCGACTCAGCTGATCGCTTTCAAAACAAAACAAAATCCCTTACAATTAGCGAGAGAAATAGCAATAGCCAATGCCCCCCACCCCCCCCCCCCCCCTTCCACGTACACAATAAATATAAACTGCACACTTAAATATTACACACTTGTAAAATCAAGTGTATCATCATAGGAAGTGATACTGAGAGTGAATAACTTTACGCAACTTTGAAAATTTGCGGTGACTGCGTTACTCGTTGTTTGTTAAAGTGCACAACACTATTGTTCCATAAAATATGCGTTTTTTTAAACTTTTCTTCCCCAACATTATGTTCCAAAACTGTATTAATAATTTAAGATTTAATCTGTTTATGTGACACAAATGTTAGATAAATAAATTATCATGATAATGTACATATCCTGTGATTCTCGGTAGTGTCCAGAATGGGATCAAAGCCGGCTCGTTGGGATCCCATTCTGGACACTACTTCGAATCTGATACAAATCACAGGACATGCACATTACCATGATAATCTGTATGTATATATACATTATCATAACCATGTGCATGCCATGTAATTTGTATCAGATTCGATGTCGTGTTTACAATCAGATCGCAACGAGACCGTCAGGGTGAGTTGTGATCCGATTGTAAACACGACCGAGTTAAAGTGCACAGCAATATTGTTCCATGATCTAACAATCCCGTTACATGAAGTCTGTTTTTCCGTTTTTCGGTTTAAATTGGATTGGAATTGGTCAAAAGTTTGAATTTCATATTTTAATGCGTAATAACAATACATATAATGATATTATTTGTCATAGCGCGGTGTTCACCGGAAGTTGAATCTATATGATACGGAATCAGAATGAGTCGACTATATGATACGGAATCGGAACACATTATGTGATACGTATCGTTTCTCGTATTTTGCAGGTCTATATGATTGTTAGATAAATTATACTCCCAAACCGAGCACTATCAGATGCCCACTGATGAAGAAATCTACCCTTTCGTGGAGCGAATATGTTTGTAAGTGATAATCCTGATATGTATTATTCATCACAATTGCTAGTTCGATATATAGAAAACGTATCTTTCGTTAACCCTTTACCTAACATGAAAAGCAGACGACACTTGCAAAAGAAATTCTTGAACAACTACTTTTTTTCCATTTTTTGTCTCAAAAACATAGGTTATGACCCCTCATTGGAACGAGCTCGACGAGCTCGTTCCAATGAGGGGTCATAACCTATGTTTTGTGACAAAAAATGAAAAAATAATGAAAATTAACTGACGATTTTTGAGAATAGCGCTGGCCGGTTTTGGCCGTTACGTTGGGTAAAGGGTTAACACCTTGTTAGTGATCAAATTTGGAATATACAGCGTTAGTTGTCCCTTTACCTAACGAATCGGCCGCTTCTGCCAGTCGAGTAAAATACTTATTCGTGTGTTGAAAAATTACTTTCTTAAAAAAAGTTCAACAAACCCATATCATGTGAAACCATCTTTGGAACGAGCTCTTCGAGGGGTCACACGACTTGGTTTTGTCGGTAATTTGTGAAAACTTTTAAAAAACAAAATTTGAAATTTGAAATAATATATTTTGATATCCTGTGTGTTGGGTAAAGAATTAAGAATATACTGAAAATTTAAGACTGTGTAGCCACTTTGTTCCCCATTATGTAAATGCAATTACTGATGATTTGAGCAAGAACGCAGTCTGTATATATAGTGTTAGATGATAGCATGCGTGGTGAGAGAGATTTTGTCACCCAATACGATATCACCTCACATCGTACACACTACATCAGCTGGTACGTTAAGTTAGCTTGACATGCGTGGGACGTTAGTGTGAAGTTCGCCTGAAGTTGGTTTGACATTCTGCATTTTAAACTGCTTGACAATCGCCAGTTCGTCGCCTGAGTGCTAGAATGTTGTATGTCCCCTATGGGAAATAGAACATTCTAGCACTCAGGCGACGAGTTGTCAGTTTCACGTTCAGCATTTGACTTTCGTTTGACATTTACCTTGTAGTCAGTTTCACGTCGGCTGGTGACATTCGGGTCGTGAAACTAACTACAATGGGATGTCAAACCAATGTCAAACTCCGAATAGCAAGCTAAGTTTAGGTGAATGTCAAACGAACGTCCAATAACCAACGTCAAACTAAGTTAATGTTAATGTCAAAGGTATGTCCAAAGCCCAACGTCAAGCTGACTTCATGGACCCCATATCAGATCATGTGTAACAAACAATGTCCACAGAGAAAACATTGGTTTTAAAACTATGCGGTTCTTTTGAGGGCATCGTCACTGATTTGTAAGTGTTCCAAATAAAGAACTTTTGGTAGCGAGTGCAGCTCTCACTTGCTTCATATGAGAAATGTCCTTGGAAAAGACTATACTGAAGATTCACTCTTTTGGGAATGCAGTGGGATGGCGTGCCTTCAAGCAGTGATAAACGCATTTAAGCCCTGCGTATTCCTGGTTAATTCATTATAAACTACTCACTTACCGCTGTTCGATGCTTCTCTGAAGTAACCCGGCTCCCCAAACATAGATCTTTCACTACGGGAACACGAGATGGGTCGAGTAACATACCCGTCCAGTGCTAGCACTGGTCCGAAAAATATCCCATTACAATCCACAGGATCACTCGGTTAAATTCTAATCACTTGGGCCCATCGAATCGGAATTGCTAGCCTCGAATTGCATTGAGGGTCTGTTGTTGACATCGACAACAAATCCGAAACGAATCTGAGTCAGTACCACACAATTTTCGTGAAATCACTTGTTATTTTACCAAAGTACCAAGCAGGCGTATGGTTTGGCTTGTGCGTGTCGCGGGCTGTATGGGTACTCGAGTGCAGAGATCGCAAGTTACATTGCAACAACAGTATTTATAAGGTGGAGCGCGGGATTCCGCGCTCCATTTTATAAGAAATGTTGCTAACAATGTTCATGGTAAGGCCGACAAACATGCCGATGAGCCGAAAATGCAACAGGCAACTATTTGTTTTCATTTCTGAGGCACGATTCCGCTGATAGGCGATTGATGTTTGCAAATGTCCCTTTTGGAATCAAAACAAGATTTGTCCATTGGAAAATATATGAATGAGGAAACCATCTATTCCGAATGAGGCCATCGATGTCGACATCAAATCGAATATTCGAAATTTGACCTACCGAAAGTGGAATGTGTCTCGGGGGTATTTTTTTCACTTATCACCCGTTACAAAGATTTTTAAACAAACGAAATAACATTTGATGATTATTTGTAGATATTTATAAAAAGAATAATAATACGTGTAATAAACTTTAATAAATTGTACAACAGATTTCGAGCCATCAACTACTTAAATGTGATTGTGCTATCTATTTAAAACAATTAAAGTTCGTGTAAAGCCAACACCTTTATTTACTGAGGTAAAAATTTGATGAAAGCTTGAAAGATAAGTGGATGGGGGGAAATGACAGGAAAGAAAGAGTCAATTTTATAGTTGGGAGATCGAGAATGCGCCGATGGGAGGAATTCTGAGACACTTTTTGACTGAATGCTGGGAATTTAGGAGGGAGTGTGCAGCGGAATAGCCCGGTTGCAGACGGGGTTAATGTAGACCTCTTCGTTAAACTGCGCCAAATCAGCCGAAAGTCGAAGTATTATTATTATTATTTGGTTGAAGAGAGATAAGGTAATTCCTTAAATTAAATAAATTTCCATTATTTTTTATACAAACCCTTCCGTTGATACAAAATGCCTCTAATTTTAAGATTCACCAATTTTGACGACTATTTTTATCCGCGACTGATATTGGGGTGGGATGGTAAAATGTAGCCCGGAGGTGGGGGCGGGGGAGGGGGCGGAATTTCACTCTGACGGGGCTTGGCAAGTGTCTGGGTCAAATATCTTTCCCAAGGGTGAGATTCCTCATACCATAGCACTCGAGGGGGCGTTTTGTCTCATCACACCCCACATTACGTCATCGAAGTGAAAATACTGCTTTTATGATGAAAATTGACTATTCTACTACTTGTCCATAGATTGCTCGTACAGAAGATGAGATTGCATAATCAGAGAGAAAGCATCGAAACGTTTCGTAGAAACCAAAGGTGAGAACAGCTGTTGGAGGTGGGTGTTTCTCGAGGTAAACACTTCGGTGGTTTGGTTATCTCCCATGATATGCTCTTGTTTGAGATTAACCTTATTGTTGTCATTTATTAAAGTCATTTCGTACTGCCTAGACGCGTCATATTAGATTTCTAAACATTAGTAATCCTTTTATCTGAACGTGTTGTTGAGCACTGTCTCTTTAATGGGTCTACCAAATTTACCACACTGGGGTCGCCGTAAAAAGAAGGAAGCGAGGAAAGTGTATTCTTTCTTTCTTGTTTTATTTTCTAACTCGGAATTTCGTGAAATGATTTCACGGGAGTTTCTCGTGAAGTCTTGTTTGAGTGAATGATCAATGTTTTGTAACGAAAACCGGTGTTAGCTCGCAACAACAATGAAGCGAGTTTGAAGCTGCTATTTCGATGACTTCACTCGTCGTATGGTGGGAGTAAAAAAATCATTCTCGCGTGATGTGGTGGTGTGGTTGATAGCCGCCCAACAAATTGATCCTCGAATTGAATTGGGGGTCCGTTGTCAACATTGACAACAAATCCGAAACGAATCTGAATCAGCGCCAAACAATTTTCGTGAAATCACTTGTAATTTTACCAATGTACCCTGCAGGCGTTTGCTTGTGGCTTGCGTGTTCCACAGGGAGCATGAGAATCTGAGTGCTGAGATCGCAAGTTACATTGCACAACTGTACTTATAAAGTGGGGCGCCGGATTCTGCGCTCTGCTTTATAAGAAATGTTGTTAATGTACATGGTAAGGCCGACAAACATGCCAATGAGCTGAAAATGCAACAGGCAGCTACTTTTTTCATTTCTGAGGCACGATTCCGCTGGTAGTTGACAAGTGTTTGCAAACGTCCCTTTTGGAATCAAAACACGATTTACCCATTGGAAAATATATGAATGAGGAAATGAATCCGATGTTTATCCCGAATGAGGCCATCGATATTGACATCGTGTCGAATCTTCGAAGTTTGATCTCCGATCGTGGGATGTGTCTGGGGGTTCATGTTTTCACTTATCACCGGTTACAAAGATTTTTAAACAAACGAAATAACATTTGATGATTATTTGTAGATATTTATAAAAAGAATAATAATACATGTCAAAAACTTTCATAAATTGTACAACAGATTTATAAGTTAACCCTTTACCTAACATGAAAAGCAGACGTCACTTGCAAAAAACATTCTTGAATAACTAATTTTTTTTATTTTTTGTCTCATTGCAAAATATATGAATGAGGAAATCGATCCGATGTTTATCCCGAATGAAGCCATCGATATTGACATAATAATAATAACACTTTGGCCAGCCGCTGATTTGTCGCGGTTCTCGGACGAGAAGGCCATGGTTACATGTACCCCTGTACTCCCAACTGCCTCCCTATTCCCACGCTTCTCCTCTCCTCCCAACACTCGGAGACGAACTACTTGATGATATGCCTTGTCCCATTCTTCCCAATCTCTCCGATTAGCATACGAACCCTCTCCTTTGAGTCTCCCCCTAACCACATGTCCTTCATTCTCCCATCCCACTTCCTCATTATACTTCCAGTGAATCTCATTCTTTTAGACTGATACTTTGGGCATTCTAGAAGAAAGTGTTCCAGGGTCTCCACCATGTCCAAGTTACACATCTGGCACTCCCTTTCACCGTCTTTCCCAATTTCCCCCCTCAGCTCCAGGGATCGCGACCTCAGCTTGAACAACAGTGACCCCCCAAAGGTACCATCAAGGTACTCTTCAAAACCTGGCTTCCCTTTATCACGCAGGCCACCCAAAGACCTCTTTGATTTGATCCCCTCTCGCCAATTACGGTTACAATCCTCCATGACCCTTCCTCTGACGATTTTTTTTTACTCTGGTTTGCCCCAACGTCCAGGTCCGAGATCCTCAATGAGTAGTTCTCTACTAGCTCCCTCACTTGGACCATCCACCCCGTTTTGATATTTGAGTTGAAAATTCTCAGGAACATTACTTTACACCATCGGCTGTCGGCATTACTCGACCCCGTTATCCATCGGCCTGCATCGTTCTGCAGGATTTCCAAGCTCTTTACGGCCGTCTGGTTTAGGGGTACCACTTCCGTACCGTATGTTATACTTGGCAGCCCCACCATTTCCCAAATGGTTTTCCCCACGAAAACCTTATTGAAACTGTTTCTCCCTATAAGTTTCATTTGGTTAAGGATTCGCTTCCCCTTCAGAATCAATTTATTTGTGTGGTTCCGGTAGATGCCTCTTCCTGTAATGTTTATATTTACCCCCAAATACTCGTAATTACCTACCTGTCTCTCCCACACTGAGAAGTTTGCTGCTCCCTTCCGGAATGCAGAACTCACCCACTCTCCACCTTCGAGTGGGGTCCACTTTGCGGCCCACAGGTATAACTTTGCTCTTGCTTTCATTAAGTTCGAGTTAATAACTGCTGTTTTTCTCCATAGGCACAGTCAAAACCTGAACGAGAGATTGGTACTTTTTTCGGGGAGGAGGTGGGGGGGGGGGGGGGGGCAGTATATTTATTAATTTCCAGGAATAAATCGCTCGAAAATGGGATATTATTTTGGCTTGATCTTTAGTCGAGATATGGCTGTGAGTGTTGAAATTGATGCCACCACAGATATTAAATCAGAAATAAATCCATAACGTACGAATTTCGGATTGCAAGTCGATGAGTGTCGTTGTTTCCTGCATAGCAGAATTAGGTTTGTGGGTGTTCCTCGTTGATTTGTGAAACCCAAAGCTTTTATCTGACACTTTTAGATAAAGGGATAATAATGCACAACGGCTTTGGAAACAAAGTTGCGCAAACACGTCAAAAACATTCAAAGATTGCGGCAAGGGAGGTAATTCTCGCGTTTCGCGGCTTATTCTACAATCACACTACTGTGCATTTTTTTTATCATATATATTTTCTGTTTGACAAAATGCATTTTTTTTTTATTAGACCATAAAATAAATAGAGTTCTTAAAGAGGATTTCCATAATAGCTTAGGGGGAATTTATGCTTTTTCCTGTTTCTATGAATGATTTTCCAAGTTCGATTTTCCGACACTCACAATGTGCGAAGTCCGTGACCAGTTTTAGTTCAAAGTTTTTTTCTTGAATTATCCGAGTTGAAATGGATTTATTAATCTTTGACTTCGGGTGCTTTTCGCATGCTGAATTTCGCGTTCAGTGATTCGCTCAACTTTGTGATATTTGTTGCTATTTCTCAAATTAATCATCTGGCTTGAGATTGTTCATTGAGACAACGGGTTCAGTCCGTTTCCATGATTTGAACAATTTCTGCCCGTTGTGTTTCTAATCTACCGCAATTTGGGTGCAAGTTTTATAACATCTGAGGCTCAACATTTCCCCAAATTACCGATCATATTGTCAAATTAATGATTTGTAAATATTGTTAGACAAATTAAAATGTGTTGAACCTTGAGCAGTCTTTTGTTGTCCCAAGTCAGTACATAATGTCAGAAGGCCACTGGGTAAGTATTTTTAAAAAAAAAAAAATAACACTGGATTTTGGCCGATAGTTTCAGATGTATGGCGGGTTTAGATAATTCGGCGTATACAAGCAAACATAAATTCAGAATACAACCTATTTAATTTGAAGTAACCATATGTCACCATAGAAACCGATAAATACAGCGGGG